>JAQPCC010000004.1:1453750-2907500 GCA_028392965.1 Lindernia subracemosa
TGCAAGCTGCATAAGAATTATTATCAGAGACCTATAATTCATTTCTTACTCCATCCATATATTCATTGTCCTAATCAGTTATATCACTAAATTATTTTATATAGGCAGTAAGATATCTCTCATGCTTTCATTCTGTATACAGACCCATGACTTGTGTGTGCTTTTGAAACACACAAATATACTAATTGAAAAAAAAAAATGGTTAATCAGTTCATTTCATATATTAACAAAACTACTCCCAACATACTAAAAAGTTTAAAAAGCTAAAACCTTCGGATTTAATTAAAAAGTCGGAATAATGCATATATAACCATCTTGTTAGTGTTATACTGTAAATATACATATGCATTAATTGGCGAAAGTAAAAAAAAAAAAAGATAACCCAATATACAAACCAAATATCCAAAGCAGAGCAGAGCAGAGCTTCAACGGTATCTGAAAAGCTCTAATTCTTTCAATTTTCCCCTCAGTTCGGAGTGCTCGAGCTTCATTTTCTCCATTAACGTTTCAATAAATTGCATCTCCTCGTCGAGTAACCTAATTCTCTTACTCAGCGAGGCGTAGGCTTCTGCTCTTCCTTCATGCGCAGTGCCTGGGCAACTTCCTTGAGAAATTACATGGATACGTTGAGGTCTGCTTAATAGCACGATGATGCTTATCTGCAGCAGTCGTTAGAAATCAGATCATTGCTTGTAAAATGATACTTCTATGCATCATATGCAACACTGATTACGTTCATAAATAATAAACATACACAAGGGAATATAAAAGCATACCTGCATTAGAACAAGAATCACAGCTATCGTGACCACGAGAATGAGGGATGGAGTGTTCATGCGCCTTAAGGACGTTGAGAGTTTATAAAATGAATCTCCTAAGAAAGACCCAGTTGATGCTGGCTGGCCGATCTGTCCTTGCAAAGGATGACTAACTTGCCGATCTGATTCGTTCAGATCTGGACCGATCTGCGAGATTCTCGCATCACTTGCTCTTGATTCTGTAAACTGCGGAGTATCTGCTTTGATTTCTGGTATAACTGGCCCATTTGAAATAGAGGCAGAAGCAGAAGCTCCTAGAGAAAATTATTTCACGTACATTACAGAAAGAAAGAAAGAAAGAAAGAAACTGGAACATGACGGAAATCTTGACCAAGTTCACCCCAAGAACCAATTAAAATTCATTATTCAGTTAACAGAAGAGAGAAATGAGTTCAGTAATGTGAGCCACTAATAAACAACAAATGTACCTTCTTCCTTCTCCAGTTTCTTCTTCTTCAGTACTTCGTGCGCCTGAAAAAATTAGTCATTACAAAGTATTGAAAACTATTACACAGAAAATTCAGTGGTAATTCAACGACGACAAATAATACAAGATCAATCCAGGTTGCATAAGCTTCTCGACACTCTTCAATTGTTGACTGGACTATCTTTCCTGCAATGTTAAGCATTCCAGTAAAAGATAAGGTCGGTATTGCTTATTGATTTTGTTTTTCTAATTACTAATTAAAGTAATCAAATGAAAACAAAATTTATCCACAAGCTAGAACGAACAATTTAGAGACCCATATTCAACCACATGCGTCACGTCATCATAACAAATATAAAATCATATCCAAGAGAGTGCAAAACTCTAGATGCATGTCATCGCATATATGCATAAGCACCCCTTTTAGCTGGGTGAACAAATTACAACATGACATTATAGTACAAGAAAATAGAAGAAACAAACCTTTAAACATAGTTTTCTTGGAGAAGGCCACATTTATGAAAACCCTGAATACACAACCAGGCATTGAATTGTTGCCCTCTTTCTGTGCTTCCCAACGCCCCTATGATAAAGAATGAGTCACAGAGAAATACACAAAAGACATCAGAAAACATACGCATAAAAACTATAATAATTTGATAAACAATTGTATATAGAATTTGTGGCAATCACGACAATGAGGATCTTAAAACCAACAGTGGACTGTGATAAAATAATTTAATGTCAGACTTGATGAGGGAGGTGGAGAGAGAGAGAGAGAGCTTGCAACAAAGTTTAGTCTAGCATATGTGGGTCCAAGTAAGTATTCCAGAACGAGATCAGGCCATACCTCCACAGTGAAGTAGTCCGCATAAGGTACACCCTCTATCTGTTGTGAAGTATCAATAATGAAATGACTGTCATGAAAAATTAAGCAGTTAAAGAAGGATAAACCATCATTTAAAAATAAAAATGTAAAAAGCATACAACTATCATAAAAGATTTAAGTAAAGCTGGAGAAAAGATAGTCAACTAAATATCAGAGTTCACCAAGTCCAAGATTATAGTTAAAGAACCCAATTTATGTCGAAGATGGAGCCCATCCAACATCTTTGAGAAGATTTCAAAGAGAAATGGTCACATGCTAACCGAAAGAAACCATATATTCTGACATTCAATCTCCATGTATATTATACTCAAGAATGGCTGCGAAACTCTCTAGAGGTTCTACTTATAGGTACAACACAGTCCTAAGATTTACAGAAACTCGAAATACAATTAAAAAATACTAACTCATTTTTGTAAATTCGATATTTCTGAACCTCTCGACAGCTGCCAAACTTCCCGCCTGGCAAAGATTACAAGCAAGAATCAGTGGAGCACTACTATGCGGAGCAATTTCTAACATGGTTATGGAAAGCATACCAAAATAGATTTTGATTGGATGTTGAAATGATACTTCACGGGTGTGCCCAAATTTTTCATGTGGCCGCCATGATGTGCACTTAAAATCTACAAGGGCAATTTTACAGTGTCAAAATTAGCGTGGTGTGATCCTACATACCATCACCCAATATATAAAGAAAGGTGAAGAGGGGAAAGGCAAATTGAATTTGTCATGTTACCTTTGTCGCCACATTTGTTATGAAATGACTCATGGAAATCAATACTGTTATCAGAAAAAAACAGATTAAAGAACTCTTCTACCTGAATCTGCATTGTTATATAGAATAGTCAATTAGGCCAACTCTTATCTTTCAAAAATTAAACTGAACCAAAATAAAACATATCAAAAAGAAATCAATAATACCGGAAACTTTGACTCGGCAACTTTCGTGTAGCATTCAGGAACTGCATTAGGAAATACAGTTCATAGAAGATGGGATCAGAGAAGATAATGTGATGATAAACGAAATTGCAAAATTTGGACAGCAGAAACATGTAAAAGGTCATTGAACGCAGCAAAGTGTACCATTTATTAAAATAATATCCACTTCTAACATGGAGGTGTAGAGTCAACATTACAATCACTATAATATTAGAAAAATATGCTACATAAACAAACTAATATAGATATGATATACGAACTACCTGATTCAGTAAACATATCCTAACAAATCAAACAGGGACAAAATCCTACTTTTCGTAAGTTCTTCCACAAATTTAGACAAAATTGGAAACCCAAGACAGTTGACTAACCTCCAGGTGCATCAGCATCTTCGGGCTCCCAACCGGGAGACTTCTCTGGTGGTGAGCAATTCACACTGGGAATAGCTTCGACTACTTTGTCTTCCTCACTTACTTGCATGCCAGAAGGTGTTCGGCTTATCTCAGGTTCCCCGTCCCTAAGATTCTCAGAAACCTCTACCCCAGGGACACTCTTATCGCTGTTCGCAGAAAAACAAAAGGTAAACTGGGTTGCCAAACTAACAAGTTGCACTTTAAATACAAGCACACACGATATTTATCTTAATTATCATCCAAATCCAATAATATTAAGTAAAAGAATAAACTATAACATACACGATTCATTATGAGGGTTCTCCAGTCAAATGCGAGAACAGAAAAAAATACATCAATGATCAGATGAGACAAAAAACCACATCTATCGTATACTTACCTAGCTTTATCAACATATTAATCACCGTATTTATCATGTTCGTGAATAAAAATAACCAATGCAATCTTGATTTGGTCCACACTTTTCTCTTAAATGTCAACAAATATGAGTACAGAGAGAGGTAGATGCATGTATAAAGACACACACACCCCCCACGCATTAAAATGTATTCGTGTGTGGCCGTAATATAGTCTGTAGAGAACCAAATACCTCTCAGTGATGCCTGGTTCATCAGCAGACTGCCTGGAACTGTCCAATTCTTCAACTATGGAATTGTCATTCTCTTGGCTGCTTGTATCACTTTTTGGCTCCTAGATTAACAAGATTGGATCTCAACAATAATAATTAAATAAAAATAAAAAGTGTTCTACACAATGATATAGAAGTTTAGGGTAGCGAGTGCACATATGCATCATTCTTTTATTTATCAGAACATGGAAACGATCTCATTTAGATTTAAATAAGAGAAAACCTCAGGGAGAGATAATTGATCATTCTAAAAGAACATGATAAATAACCAACGAAACCAATAAAGTCGTTGAGACTTTTTTATCCTTCCCCAAATATTACATCACAAAGGATGGCTACGAATTTAACATAAGCAATATGGTTAGATACCTGTTGATCCATAATCTCGGTAGATCCATTACTATACTGTCCCCAACCTTCATTAATCAATCTAAAAGCTTCATCCCGGAACAAAAAGGATGTAAAAAAATACTGCAGAGGATGGAAAGGTGTTTTATGAATCTATACGCAGGCAGAAACCATGATTACATGGATAATGTGAAATTCATACATACTTCTTTCCTCCAGCGATAATTTCTATAGCAGTTGGGAAAACAGCCACCGCTTTTGCTCTTCGCACGGATGTGATTTCGTGAAATGGGATGATTTTCTGAATAATATGAAAGATACCCAGAGACAAGTAGAAAAGTATAAGAAGTGATCTTCTTGCCCATATTATGAAATTCCAATTGTCATTCCAGAAGAATGGAATACCATTGAAAAACTACACACACACACACACACACACACACACATATATAACAGGAAATCCTAGTGTGACATTAGTTAACTAAACAATCACCAACTTGAACCTCGCGTCGTTTAACCAGAAAAATATAAGAATATTCGATAACAGATCCCAATATTGCAGTAAAGTCCAGTACATACCTTTGTTTCGAATCCAAATAGATTAGAATAGAAGCATAAATAGTGTGCAAAAAGATACATATGACCCTGCAAGGAGAAATTTTAGATGATGATATCAGGACAATATAAAGACCTGAGAGCTTTCAACCAACCCCTTGCTCTAGACTTTCAAGCAATCAATGATACAGATGCATGTAATGGCAGTTGTAAGATAATGAAGTTGAAGGTAAGATTATAAGTAAGACACAAATAAGCTAAAGAAAGGTAATATTACCTGAAGAAGGAAATTCTCTTGCAAAGCACAATTGAAATCTTGGATGAGCACCTACAAAATTCAGGAAAATGAAACGAGTATTTGTGAATAGATGATTAATCATAAAACAGAGAAACATATCAATTTCAGTAGTCAAACTCTAATCTATATAGATGGAAGTTGAAACCAGGTGTCAAATAAATGCCAAGGTTCACAAGCAATTGATGGTGCAAGTGTCAGGATAACATATGCAAAAGGACCCCTATTAATTTTAATCTCCTCGCGTACAATCGTACTATGGAAGAAAAACTCCATGGAAAATGAAATCTATTAGCTGTCACGAAAAATCCGAGTGAAAGTTCTTCCAACATTTTCTTATTTAAGACGGTTGAATCCTAGTTAGGCGAGATCTTCCTCCACCCTGGTTTTAGATATCCCGCCATGAACAGAAAATTGTTTAAGAAACAAAATAAAGCCATTTCCTCAAGAAGCTCACATGATTCAGAGAATTTTTAACTCACTAAAGATAACAGAATAGTTCCATGAGTGACTTACTTCATCAGGCGGAAGACGAAACAGCTGTCGATATTCTTCAACTCTTGAAGCTGCCTGACTCTGCGCACAAGATATAATCATTACACCGTCAGCTACTGCACGTCACCAACTACTGAGGATATATACTATTATTCCACAGATATTCGATTCCTACAAATTTCCCAAAACGGATAGAAGGGAGTTGTTTGGAGACATGATAAAAAAGTCTTCAATGTACGAAATTTTATAATTTCGGGTTCTCTGATAAGCTAAGTATATAATGTTTCTCACGCTTCAAATAATCAAGCAAGATGTTACAATCGGGCGAATCAGCATCTAAAATCCCAAACAAAGATCAATCAAGATAACCCCCAACAAATTAACTCTATTCAAACACACCACACTGATACTAATAAAGCAAACACTAACAAACCAGCAAAAAAACAAAATAATAATAAAATCAACAATAATTCAACTTCGTCTCATCATATTAAAAAAAGGGGGGCATAAAATCAAGTAAACCTGAGCAGAATCGAGCTGTCTCGAAGGACTACCAGTGCTGCTGTTCGAATCGCGATCGATTGCCTGGGGTGCAGCTGGAGAACTCGACTGTGAACCGCGCAACGAAGAATCACGATCGTCCATCGATTGCGAAATCGGCGGAGCCGACGATGGTAGCGTCATGTCCATCGTCTTCTCTGGTGCCACGGCTGCCATACCGATGACAGTATATATATATATACGTCGATCTCTGCGTGAGTTTCAGTGCGTGTGGAATTTGCCGACGATGAATCCGAGAAGAAACGGTCAACGGTGTCGGTTGGGTTTTTGCACCTTTACTGAAAATTTTAATCTCTGTTGTTTTTGTTTATTGGATCGGGTCCGGATCCGGGACCGAGTCCGGGCCGGGCTCCGTTAATTTGTTTCGAAAAAGAAAAATTTATAAATGGGCCGCTTATTGGTCCTAAATGGGCTTTAATTGTCACAAGAGCGAATATAATGGCCCGTAGTGGTAAAAAAAAAAAAAGAAATTATTAGGTTTACAGTCAAAATATATAAATATATACATATATATTATATAGTACTCATAGTTGATGAATATAGTATTGAAGCTATCAAATGAAAAAAAAGGCACAATATGAAGGCCCACATTTGAATGCTCAACCCCCCCCCCCACCCCCCCCCCCCCCTCCTTTTTTTTTTCTAATTCCAAGATATTAAACTAACTCTCAAAACACTTTACAAAAAGAAATAAAGGAATATTCAATGGTCCACCTAAAAAAGTTAATAAATTAACTTGGCTAATCATTCTAATCACAAATTTTGAAGCTTTCATGGGATTAGCGTCCCACACGAAATTTTATGTGATTGGAATCATTAAAAGTTATTTTGTTTTTATTATTTAACTTTGTTACTTATTTTCATTCACATGACCTTTCCATTATATCTTGATCCTTGCCCCCCTCACATAATCGAATTCTTTACATTGGTATTTAAGTTATTATTTTACTATTGCAAGTTGTAATAGAGAGAGGGGGTGTAGCTTGTGAACTAGACCATTGAATTATTGCATTTCACTTATTGCGGTATATATGAAAGTGATTTAATATGAATGTAAGCCGATGAAAATCCAATTTTACACATTGAGACTTATAAATAATATCTAGGCATGACAATATAAGAGCGAATATTTCTCATTTTTCTCAAACCTTTAAATGAGAATCATACTTTCCGCTCCATTCTACTTGGAAATTCGATATACTGAATTACTAAACTACGCAGACTGATATACTAAACCCTAATATTTCCATACACTTCTTCTCAATTCCTATGATCATAACTTACAAAGCCGTCAGCAGCACCTCGTGCGATGAAGCTGGCTCAACTTCTTTCCATGGGGCGAGTCACCCGCCCGAGCCCGTCGATTCCGACCTGATGAAGCCCATTTACGTGCCAATAGCAGAGAATGACGGGAGGGGAAATGCGTGGACAAAGGGTTGTCCTTAAAAGGTCCTTTCGTCGAAGATCTTTCCTTACACGCACAAAGCGCTAAGCCTAGTCCATCCATCGCTGCTCTCGCCCGCTGACAGCTTAATCGAAGGGCCTAATGAGTCAGTCTCCACCTCATCTCCGTTTTTAATTCACCGTTCGTCGCTGGGAAACATTTCTCCGAATATGCTGCTCGGTATGTTTGCGTTCTTTTTTTGTCTGGATATAAATGGTAAGATTCGAACATTAGCCGACAGTATTCGACGACGGTTGGTTTAGGCACTTGCGGTCGAATCATTACCATAAAACTGAGCCTAATGATGTCTTAATCCATGCATGGAAATGCAGATTTTATGCAGCCGGAGTTCTGCTAGCGCTCGAAAACGTTCTCGTACGAGACGACGGCCACATTATGCTTTCCGACTTTGACCTTTCCCTCAGATGCTCGGTTTCACCGACCCTTATCCCAAGCCTCGCCTCCGACCCATCCAGGCGAGGCACGAACTTCTGCGTCCAGCCCTCTTGTCTCCTCCCCAAACTGCCAACGAAAAAGAATCACAGAAATCCCGGCCCGCCTCATTATTCTGGCGAAGTACGACGGGCAGGTGGGACCCGCAGGGGTGACAGGCGGCAGCAAGAGATTGTTGGGAGGCAGTGGTAAATTTCTTGATTTTGAGTTCTTTTGAGGTATATAATATATATATATATATATATATATATAATATTTTATATTTATTTAGATATGTAGATTAGCTATATCGTTGTTATTTTGAAACTGTATGGTGTCAGCTGATCCTTTTATCTTGTATGGGTGTTTTTGAAATTTATTGGGATGATTCTTGGGAACACGATGAAAAAAAAAATTATTATATCGTAATACAATTCTATAAATTAAAACTAAATTGTTTAATAAACTTTTAAACTTTTGGTCTGTTCCAATTTGGAATACGGTTTTAAATTAAAATTCACTAAAATCATTAGATAAAATATTTTTTTATAATTTCTTTATATCCCAAATAAATTATAAATTAATAATTCATTCTATGCTACATAGTATTATATAAATTAAATGATTTATAAAGGTATATGATTTGTTTGTGTTAGAATATTTTGATCTTGTATTTATATATAAAAAAATATTTTTTAATGTAAGTAAAGTGATACATTGAAAAAAAAATATATACTATGGTAGGTTGGATGATTTTTTTTAATTTGGACCGTTCATCTAATAAAAGTATACGTTAAAATAATTAAATAGGAGTCTGGAAGGTGTTTTAAATTGAGTACTTCATTGCAAATCTTTTAGTTAATAAATTTTTATGATTTTGCAAGTATTAATTTATAAAGTTTTTACTATATATGAAAGTTTTAGTAGTAACATATTTTATTTAATTTAATCCCACAAAGGATTACACCATGCTACGAGCCTTCATATATATACACAACAAACACATAGTTTGATGTAAGAAAAAAAGAAAAATATAAACAACAAAGAAAGGCTCGGCTCTTATTACAATAGATGAACTCCTTAAACATAAGTTTATATTGTCATAAACTTGTAGTGTATCCCTCCAACCTCCTCCTCTTCCTCCCCCCAAGAACCACCACCTCTAAACGCCCTATCAAAAAGAAAAAAAAAATCTTTAAAACTAACTGATATATTATATATATATATATATATATTATATATATACTGACTTATCGCAGTCGACGGAGCGAGATATGGGAATATCCAACTGAACCCCACACTTGGTCGGAAGGCTCTGGGCCGCCTCGTCCTTCAAGTCGGTGTAGCGGATGGCCGCGGCCTTCACGCACTTGCACGCCTCCCTCTTGTCGGCGGTCGTCTGAGCCATGGCCTTGACCGACTTTGCGCCGGTGCAGCAACCCGACGAGGGGGTGCTGATGTCCCCGGCGAGGTAGGGGACGCACGGCATAAGAGCAGCGTCGACCTCGCCGCAGGTCACTGCAGACCCGACGGGGTGCATGACCAGTGCTGCAACGGCGGCGAGGGCTGTAAGAAAAGCTATGGTCGCACACTTCATTGCTGCTTGTGTGTTGGATATTATGGCGAGGAAGAAGAAAGGGAGGGAGGGTTATATATATATAGGCGTTGTAATAATGGGATGGATGAGTCTTTAGTTCAGAAGCTGTTGGGATGTTTTTGGATTGTGGTTGATAATAGATTTTTGTTCTTTTGTTGCCTTAAATAGCAAAGATGACGATGAGGTTTTTAATGGAAGTGGAAATGATACATCATCACCCACCGATTATTTAATGGAAGTAACTTATATGTATATGTGTGAGCATGTGTGAGAATAATACGAAAGTATTATGTATAAATATATACATGCTTTTGGGATAAATATATGTATATGTGGCACTGATTCGTGCCATATCAACGTGCCACATCAACATCAGAGGTGATGTGGCATTAGTTGACACATACTATGTGCAATTTATCGACACATCTGATGCTGATGTGGCATGTTGACACCTTATGTCGCATTCGATTTGTAATACTGATATGTGTCACGTCAACATGACACATCAGCATCAGATGTGTTGATAAATTGCACCTAATATGTGTCAACTAATGCCATATCACCTCTGATGTTGATGTGGCACGTTGATATGGCACGAATCAGTGCCACATCAACTAGTGCCCACGTAAAGTGCTCACATAAGGTGAGCACCATAAAATTTCTCGTATATATATATATATATATATATTATATCTTATAAACGCCTATGAAGAAATGAATAGTAACTTTTCGTCGTCACCTATTTATCGTGGTTGTATCTATTATATCTTAATTATAGCTATTTATTGTTTTATTTTTCTTTATCGCGATAATTTATTGTTTTATCTCACCAACGTCATCGCTCATTCCGTTCGTTCCCTGTTCGGCCGCCAGTCATTCGCCTCTCGCAGGTCGTTGCTCGTTTGTTGTCGCCGGACCCCATTCGTCCTTGGTCGCGGGTCGCTGATCGTTCGCTGCTCGCCCGACCGCCAGTAGTCCTTGCTTGGATGTCGTGGCTCGTTCGCTGCTCACCGGCCGCCAATCGTCATTGGTCGCAGGCGGAGAGGAAAGGGAATTGACGGCCCGGATTGTACCTGTATCGCAGCCGGAGGAAAGGGAGGGCTAGAACTCCACTCCTTCGAAGATGATCAAATTGAATGAGGTTGCAGAGATAGTTCTGGTTATGGCGGCGATAGAGAAGATGAGAAACGGTGGAGTGGGACCAAAGGGTGCGGAATTAGGGATGATGGAGGAAGCTATGGAGGATCTGGCCGGAATTTGCGAGGGTTTTGCCCGCAGCGAGGTTTTCCCCGAGGATGGGTTTGGAACGTTGATTGATGATTTGGGTCTTAATGGGTTCAAGGACCAGAGATCAGGGGCTTGCCCGCCCAGGCTGTCGATTTCTTAAAAGATTTTGGCTTCGAAGAGAAAGGTTTTGGCATTTTTCCTTCTTTTTGGGTCTTTACACTTTTGTTTTTTATATTTTATTGTTGCAAAGATTTCATTTTTTCTTTCATTTATCTGTTTGTGTGCCGTATTTGTTATATTTAGTCCAATCACTGAAATGAACTCATTTCTTTGTCGGCATTTTGTTTTCTTGTGTGCTTGTGGAATGGAATGGAATGGGTTGGTTTGTTGAATGTGGATCAAATTGACTTTATATATGTGATATGGCATTGAACTAAATTATCCTATGATTCGTTATATGATTGATGCTTACCTTTTCTCCTTAAATGGAAGAGGCAGAAAAATTTCCCCTACCAGCTACCGTGCAGTCATATATAATATATCATCAGCGTTTGCAAAGGAATTTTGGTTCATCTCCTATATTGGCCAAATTAATTACCAGACCACCAGAATAACCTATCTTCTGGAAGTTTTCCATCACGTAAAACTCTATAAAACTTTTACCATATCAGCTCCCCACAAGTTGGATGAAGCCAATTTTCTTTTATGCCGGTTATGTTTCCATTTTTTGAAATTGAAGATTTTGTGGTTGTGTGTTTGTAGAATTTGAGTTGTAAAAATTCCAGTTTGTGACTATTGTTTCTTTTTACCATTCATTAATGATGCTGTATTTTTAATTTTATTTTTTTTGGTTGAGATTTTTCAATAATGGGAGTTATGTGGCATATGGTTTTTCATTTGAATCAAGACTGAATTTGTGCTAAAAAAAAGCCTATCTTTCTGTAAAACCTAGGCTTTCTCCTTGATGTCTGGGTTCTTTGGTTGTATAGTTGAATCTAGGTTACCTGATGAGTGATTTGCATTTCCATCCTCATGTTTTGCAAGAATTGAGCTAATATAATGGTTTAACTGACAAACAACTTTGACATGGGTGAGTCAAATAAATCCCCAGAGTTCCTCAAAGCAAGATGAATCCTGTTTCAAAGGTACTCATTGCAGATTTCTGTGCTGCTTGATGGCTCAATCTTTTTATGCCTTTGTTGTTTGATGAGATTCTATCTAATATGTAAATTTTAATTCTCTAGATGATTATTTATTTGTTGAAATCTAAATGCACGAATTGATAATTAGATTTTTAAATAGTAAATTAATAATAATAATAATAATAATAATAATAATAATAATAATAATAAAAGATAGTATGTTAGTACAAGAAAATATGGGCTTTATCGCCACGGCTTGAAATTTCTAGTATATATATAATATACTTTTGCATTAATAAGTTTCACAAAGGAATTATTTTAGTATTGCATACGATTAGAGCCGTCCCTTTTATCAATTTCGATTTTTTACTTTTAAATTTTAATAAAAACGGATAAGCTAGATTTTAATAGTTCTTGTAGCTCAATGAGCCCAAAGGACTTATCTTATTAAAATCCAACAATAATAAAAATAAAACGCTTTTGACAAAATTAGCGTACAACATAAAAAAACTTAGGTATAACATTCATGTTTGTGGAAAATGTGGTAAAAAAATGAGAAGAAAAATAATGAAGAAATAATAAAATTTAGAATATTAATAAGGATAATTTAATAGTTTAATATAGAAGATCTTCACCGAGAATAGATGAGAGTATTATCTTGGTCTTCGCCCCATCCTGCAAATAGGTAGAAAATTTTCCTCATCTCTGCGTCCACGAAGAGTGAAAAAACAAAAAATCATTGCCCTGATCGGGATGGATCCCCACGAAAAACAGGGGATCCCTACCCCATTCCAAAGCCCAATCCAAATTTTATAATAATATCAAAAACACAATCCATTTTGTTAGGATATTCTAAAATATATATACATATAATATATATATATATATATATATATATATATCTCAAAACAAATGAAAAGCAAATCATAACAAATGGAACTACCAAATCTAAGACATTCACTAATCAAATAGGAAACTAGGAATACTAAATAAAGCTTTTTATCCTCTCTAATTCACTAATCAAATAGGAAACTAGGAATTCTAATTAAACTTTTTCATCCTCTCTCTTTAATATTCACAAGCATTTGATACACTTTTATTTCCTTACTCTTTCATAACATTGTCCGCCGTGCTTTCAGCTAAAATTTCATAAATTATTTTATCGAAAATATTTACATCTTCTCAATTCCTCAACAAAATTTTAAGAAAATGACTAAAACAAGAGTGCCTATTCCATTGTCTTAAAAATGCATTTTTTCACTAAAAAAATATAGCGATGACATATTACACTGATCCACATTTCGGCTATACGCAACACCACCGTATCTTTCACTCTCCGATTAAGTCCAGTTTGAGCTGAATTTCAATCCCACACAGTACCACCGTAATGCGCATACTTCGACTAAGTTCAGTCTGAGTCGAATATGAATCTCATTGTTGGCCATGAGATGACACCAGCTTCCAGCGGAACTAATCTCCATGGTATATCACACAAACTACTATAGTCGAAGAATTCAATTAGGATCGAATTCTTGGGTGATAATAAGGAGCTCTATGTGCTTGTTTGGTAGATATGCTTAAAAATTTTAAACCTTGATTTAAGACTTGTTGTAGTGTTTGGTACACGGGTTTATATAAAATATGTGTTTATATATAACAGCTCTAAACCCATGTATACGGGTTTAGATAAACCTATCTCCCAGGTGAGTTATTATAAACTCACTAACCAAACACATTTTATTTTATACCCACTAAATAGTTTTATATAAACCTTACTAACTTAAACCCTCCTAAATATAAACCTACGTACCAAACGAGCACTATGAGTTTTATTTTACCTATCTATTCTTCAACATTATATTATACATGTACATATATTAAGCAACGGCAAAATGTAAAGGTTTGCGATTTAAAAAATAAATAAAACCGTTTATTGTTTTAATATTTGCCACGTTCACCATAAGTTAGCTCACAACCCAAGGCAGAACATCAACCAATATAGACAAAACACATCGATAGTTTTTCCGTGTAAACCAAAAAGATAGACCATTCATCAAAATCTTCTATATCCCAAGTCCAATCGGCCTTTTTTTTTTCAAGATTAAATTAGTTAAATGGCTCACAAGCATTTCTTGATTGTAGTCGTCGCATTTACACTGATTTTGATATCAAGAACGGCTCATGGCATTCCCTTTGTTGTGTTCCATGGTAAGATAAGAACTCTGATTCGATGCTTCAATTTCTTGATGTATTTGCAAGTTTTTCTACGATTATTTATCTTTAGGTATGTCTTTTTAACTTCACTGTGCTGTCTGTTTGGTAGTTGTTAAGAGTTATATTTAGTCAACTCTGTTCTATTTGCCATCCCTAAACATGGGAAGGTTTTCTGGGATTGCTGACTGTGGTTCTTTGTAATAATTGTCTCAACCCTATTTTGAAATTTGTGATACATTGATTCTACTTAAAAGCTTTTTGCAGATAGTTCATAGCTAGATTCTAACCATAATGGGGGCTTTGTAAGAGATCTATATTATATCTCAAATTTTTCTTTTTTTTTTCTTCCCCTTTTGTCACAATCTTACAGGGATCTCTGATGCTTGCAAGAATCATGGAGTCCAAAAATTTACATCACTACTCAGTAATTGGTCTGGTTCTGAGGGACATTGCATGTATGTATCCTTTGAAGTCATCACCGTACGTATGGTGTTTAGTTTGTTTAATCTCTAATTCATGAGCCTTGATGATCATTTGATCTTTGTTCTATCGAATTTCTTATGCTACCTTTAGTGAGATTGGAAATGGTGCCTGGGATTCTTGGACAATGCCGTTTCTTGAGCAGGTGTTCTTAAATCTCCATATTCGTACGAAGTACAAACGTAAAGTGAGATGACTGTGAACATAAATGTCTTACGATGCTTGTGATGCAGATAGATGTTGCTTGCGAGAAGGTAATAATGCTGCATTTTGAAAGGTAATTTCCTCCGCGGACAAAATAAATTAGGACGTCGTTTTTTTTTTACAGGTGAAGAGTATGAGTGAGCTCAGTAAAGGCTATAACATTATTGGTCTTTCCCAGGTTTCCTTAGTCTCCTTCAGTTCTTACCATTCTTGTTATTCAATCTAGGCATTTCTTACCAAAAATGGGATTTCTCAACATAAATGTGAGGATTGCTAGGTAGTTTACTCTAATCAAACTACTTACAGGGCAATATGGTTGGCCGAGGAGTCATTGAATTTTGCGATAGAGGACCTCCCGTAAGTTCTGAACCGAGCACTTTAACGTAACGTCAAATGAAAAAATTTAGAGCCAAACAATTGCAACTATATTCTTACAAGAGTTACACATGTTTAGCTTCTTCTTACTTCTTTCTTACATTGTTGTGGCAGGTGAAAAACCTTATCTCATTGGCTGGTCCACACGCCGGGATAGCATCTATCCCTTTATGTGGAGTAAGTTTTCGTTGCAGTCTTCCCCTATAACTGATCAATCGTCTATTGTGGGTCGGGATATCGTCAAACCTAGTCGTTTTTCTTGGAACCTTTCTATGTACATAAAAATTTCGGCCAAGCCATCTATTATTACACAGCTATGTGAAGTGAAGGTTATTCAATTGAATTCCTAACTTTGCCAGTCAGGTTTGGTGTGTGTTTTAGTGGACGTTTTGATCCAGTCGGCAGTTTACAGTGACCTCGTTCAGGTTCGAATTTAAAACCGAACATCTTTAAAAGTCACGTAATAATATCGTCATGCTACATACGTTTCTTGCAGAACCATTTGGCGCCTGCTAATTACATCAGAATCCCGACTGTAAGTATTTTATCCGCCTTTGTCATGCATGCATATCCCCACCTACGATTCATTCATTCTTCCGTTAAAACATTCTATTTTCAAATAATCTAAAAGCTCGGTTTTTAACAAGTGCCTCTCTTCGGCTAGCGCAGGACTTAGACGAATACAGAAAATACTGCAAGTTTCTGCCGAAGCTCAACAATGAGATACACAAAAACTCTACGTACAAGAAGCGTTTTTCTAGCTTGGAGAACTTGATACTTATCAAGGTAAGTTACTTTTAAAACGTTTTCTTTTTTCTTATTTTCTCCTTCTAATTCGATACCTCGGTTTTATAACTAACTTTGGTTATCATCAGTTTGAAGAGGATAAGATTCTAGTGCCTAAAGAGACTTCTTGGTTTGGATATTACCCTGATGGTTCTTGGGATACTATATTGCCTGCAAGAGAAGTACGTTTCACATATCGTATATATATTTGACGTTTCAGACAAATGAAATCTTCGCTAAATTTGCAGACAACGTTATATACCGAGGATTGGATCGGTCTGAAAGAATTGGACAAAGCCGGGAAAGTAAAGTTCATAACATTCGTGGGTGCTCATCTTGAGACTACGTATGGCGAGCTGAAAGAGTACATTGTGCCTTACTTGCTAGAAAATACCACCGCTATTAGTAATACATCGGAATCGTATCGTCTTCTCGGGCCGGAAGATGATGCGCAGACACTTAAGCTGTACGTTTCAGATTGATTGCTATTGATTATTGATTCTTCGGAGGAAAACATTGTTGTATGGAAAACAGTAACACGCCTACGATTATTGCATTGATCTGCATTTTGTGACTTACCATTGAATCCCTATATGGATTTAGTTCATATATCTGTACTACATATTATTGGTGAGCGGGAGATAAGAACAGTCAATTAATATTTTACCCTTATATTATTTATTAATATTTTTGAATAATTATCATTTTATAATTCAATTATTTTTATTTGTTACAGTTATATCCTATAAAACAATTTTTTTTTTTTTGTATATATTTAAAAATAACACATAATTAAATTTTAAATTATAAATTCATCTATTTAAATTAGAAATAATTCACAATATAAAGTAATATTATATATATTTATATATTACAGTGCACACGTCGACTATACATAATATAATAGTTATATTATATAAATACTAGGCTTTTTTTTTTAATTCTTAAAGTGCTTGTTTGGTACGTTTTTAGGAGGGTTTAATTTAGTAAGGTTTATATAAAACTAATTAGTGAGAATAAAATAAAATGTGTGTTTGGTTAGTAACCCACTTGAAAGATAGGTTTATCTAAACTCGTATTTAGAGTTGTTAGTTTTATATAAAAATGCGTACCAAACACACCAACATACAATAAACTAACGTTTAAAAATTCTAATCCAATGAACCAAACTTTCAAAAGTTAATGAATAAAAAAGTTTAATTGCAATAAAAATAATAAAATAGACATTTTTATGAGTTATGACCAATAGTCAGAATGTTTTTTAATTTAACTGGACCTACTCTGTTCAGCCCATTAAGATCCCAAAGAAACTAAAACTTAAAAACATCAACGTTTTGCAGCGAATTGACCATTAAATCCATTGGGTAAAAAAATATTCATAAAAAACGTCAAGATCATTAGTTTCGTCGTCGTGACTAATTAAACTTATATACATATACTCTATTTAATGCTGCCGATTAGGTTACATTATATTGTTCGTACTTGTGTCGGAGTTAAAGAACGCGCTGAGACACTATCTTACATTGGTTGCAGGGCCTTTTTTAATTTATGTGGCCCCGTTTTTATAACAAAGTGATGCCCTAAAATTTGTGCCTCTATGCAATAGTCTATGATGCATTGGCCAAAATTCGATCCTGATTGGTTGAGAGACTTAAAGGGACATGCTGAGATGCTATCTAATGTTGGTTGAGAAATATCACGATATAACTCGGAAATATTAGTCCATTTAATACTACCTCTTATATTGTATTCGTACTTTTTTTTAAACCTTTGTTGCATTTAAACGACCTATTGAAATTTTACTTTGCTTTTGTTGAAAAAGTTATCTCAATTTGGCTTTTTAAATGCACACGTACAATCCTTTTGACGCTACCTACTATGTTACGTTGCACCTTTCGTCCCCATCTTTTGTCAGAGTGAAAGTTTGTGTTGAGATACTATCTACCGTTCGTTGAGAGACTTAAAGGACGTGTTGAGATACCATCTAATGTTGGTTGAGAAAATGTCGTGCCAGAACACGGAAATATTAGGTCCATTTAATACTACGTGATATATTGTATTCATATATTTTTTTTAAATTTTGTCGCATGTAAATGACGCGCGTTGACATATTACTTTGCGTTTGGTGAGAAACTTATCTCAACTCAGCGTTATGAATACATGCATGCACTCCTTTTAACGCTACCTACTATGTTACGCTACACCTTCCGTCTCCATCTTTTGTCAGAGTTAAAGTTCGTGTTGGGATACTATCTAACGTTCGTTGAGAGACTTAAAGGTCGTGTTGAGACACTATCTAACGTTGGTTGAGAAAATATAACGACAAAACTCTGAAAATATTAGGTACATTCAATACTACATGATATGTTATATTCATTATTTTTTTTTCTAAAACTTTGTCGCATGTACACGACCCATTGACAAATTACTTTGCGTTTGGTGAGAAACTTATCCCAATTCGGCGTTATAAATACACACATGCACTCCTTTTAACGCTATACCTACTATGTTACGTTGTACCTTTCGTCCCCATCTTTTGTCAGAGTTAAAGTTAGTGTTGAGATAATATCTAACGTAATTATTTTTTCTAAAATTTTGTCGCAATGTAAACCACCCGTTGACATATTACCTTGCGTTTGTTGAGAAACTTATCTCAATACGGTGTGATAAATGCACACATACGCTCCTTTTAACGCTACCTACTACATTACACCATACTGTTCGGTATCAACTTTTGTCAGAGTTAAAGTTCGTGTTGAGATACGACCTCTCGAAATTAAATTAAAGCTCATCTCAAATTCGCCTAACTCCTCACCCCATTGTAAACTCCTCCTATAAATAGGTCACTCTTCCTCCTACAAAATTCAAGAACATTGAGGTAATACTTCTACTTCCTTTCTACTTCTCCAAAATCCTTCTAACATTTTCTGAGTTTTCCAATATTATTCTTACAATAATCTCACTTATTACTACAATTATATACAATAATTACTTAATAGGTTGTGAACGATGAGGCTAGAACCGTCTTCCCTCCGCTACAGGCAGCACCAGAGGTTCTATCTGTGCCGCCACTGCCGTACGCATGTCGCTTTGCGCCAAGAAATGCTTCTTAAGGTTCGCTTATTAGTCCGTCGCTATATATTTGATAAAATCTTCCTCGTTTTTATTTAAAAACACAAAAAGTGATTTCTTTTCCCCCTCAAAACTCTTTCAATTTCCAGTATAGCGACAATCGCCATGGACTCTTCGGTGATATGTAAGATTTCTTCGTTCTCCTATCTTTTTCGATTTTTTGTCCATTAATATTCATCTATATATATATATATATGTATATATATGGCCATGCATTTTATATATTTGCAGGGTTAATGTGAAGCTTGATGAAGAGCCCCATGAGATCTCACCAGGCCAAATTGCTACCCTTGTGGACTGTGCTCAATGTGACGCAAACTTTGGAGAGAAATTTGTAAGAACTCAAAAGCTTATTAATTATATAATATAATTATTAAGTTATATATATATATATATATATATATATATTAAAAAACCTTACTCCAATTTTCCCAGCTTACTTGCGTCGATCCGACATGTGAGTTCAAGCCAGGAAGGTTCCTCATTGACTTGTAAGTAAAACTCTTTCAACATAATCTTCATGCCATAATTTAACTTTGAAATAATATGACAATGCAATTATGACTTTATTATTATTATTTTTTTCTCAGGAAAGCTTTGTTTATGTGGGATGGAGTGCAGATGCTGTATGCTGATTCAGAGCTGCCTGTTCGTAGGGCTTGATATGATATGATGATGAATGGAGGAGATTAAGGGAGGGAGGCATTAGAGTTCAACTTTCTTTATTTTAAATATAATAATGTTGTTTTTTCTCCTTATTTTGGATGATTATCGTTTAGATTATTCATGTAAGATGATGGGAATAACAACTATGTAATGGTATAAATAAATAAGATGCCTCAGTTCTTGGAAACTTTTGTTATTATTATTTTTTTGTTTCATTCTAGTTTGATTAACAAAAATAAATTTACAAGGGGTTAAAAGAGCCCTAACAGTCAGCCAGTCAGAGCGAAGAAAGCTCTCGTTAATAGAGAAACAAAAACCAACAGAAAAAAAAAACGAGACAAACAAGAAAAGATAACAAAATTCGAAGTTTGAACAAAAAGAAATGAGTACAGATCAACCTAAAACTCCATAACAATGGAAGCTATGATCCACTGTATTACTTCACTTTCTTACGTCTTCAATTTCAAGTAGTTTGTTTTCTTCGGGAAGGGTACTCTCTCGTAAAGATGTGAAACTAACTTCTGTAAAAGGAGACAAAAGCTTTCAAGTCGGGAGAATTAAGAAAAAAGAAGGAAGAAAAGAAAATCTCGAACAAACAAGAAAAAAGGTGGTGGAGAAGGTATGATTAGAAACTTTTATATTTATGAAAAGTATCAATATATGTATTAATTCAATAAAAATGGATTGATGCATGCAAATTAGAAACATAGTAAAAATTCGATAAAATAATACTCAATTATTTAATACACTCTTTAAGATAATATTTTTTGCTGGTCTCGACTCGGGAATAGAGTGCTAAATTAATAATTCGCTATAATCATAAGATGATACATTTTTTATAATTTCTATAGACTCCATAGAAAATATAAATTAATAATTCAACACATACTACAACATACAATAACATAATGATGGTTTATGAATGTTCCTTAAAAAGTGACTAAATTATTTTTTGTTTAAAACAATTTAACATTGAATCTCTTATCTAATAAAGTAGAAGACTGAATGATTCTTTCTAATTGGATCCTTCATTTCATTTGTTTACACGGTACAATAATGAACTGAAAGTTTGAAAGATGTTTGTAAATTGAGTATTTATAAATTAATAAAATATTAATCATTGTGTAAAGTAATAACTTATTAATTGATACATTAATTAATAACTCGTCTAATTAATAAACCTTACTTGTAACTCGTTTAATTAATAAATCTTATATGTTCCAAATGTATTAATTTATAGAGTTTATACTATATCAAATTAAATTTAGTACCACGTATAGAAATTATTTGCCCCTTTGATTTCAAAAACAGATTATTACTAATTAGTATTTTTAGCACATTCGATGCATGTGCTTTAATATATAAATATATAATATTCTTTTATGTTTAACATGTTATTTTTAATTTAAAATATTTAATTTATGTATTTACAATTTTAAATTTAATTAGTTGATTTATTAGAATATAATTAGAATAAATTAAAAAAGTAAAGGGTAAAATAATAATTACAATTGACATACAAATGAAACCTCGCTATTTTGCATCACCATTTAGAGTAGGGGTGGGAAAACGGGTGCGGGTTTCGGGTACCCGACCCGATCGGATTTTTCCCCAATCGGGTTCAAAAATCGGGTTACTATCGGGTTTAACCCGATACCCGATTGTTATTTTCGGGTCGGGTTTCGGGTAGCATAATGCTACCCGTTTAACCCGATCGGGTACCCACGGGTTTTTTAAAAAAATTCAGAATATAATTATTAGTAAATTACACATGTATTGGCACATATAAGTGGTTAGTCCAGTGGTTGGGTCGTCCTCGATTAATGCCAAAGACTTGGGTTTGATTCCCTTTTCTTGTAATTTTAGTTCTTTTTTTACAGTGGGCTTATAAATGGGCTGCCCCAAGCGGGCTTAAATTGGGCTCAGGAGTCCGTCCAGTACACAAAAAATAAAAAAAAATATTAAAGAAAAAATTGAAAAAAAAATTTTAAAACCCGAACCCGCCAGGCGGGTACCCGGCGGGTTTCGGGTACCCGATAGTAATCGGGTCGGGAGCGGGTAGTAAAAATACATACCCGCACTAATCGGGTACCCGACCCGATTAACCCGAACCCGGCAAAACCCGACCCGCGCCCACCCTAATTCAGAGGAAACCTCAGACTCCAAAGGACAATATAAAAAAAAAACGAAAGAAAGAAAGAAATCCCGCCCTTAGCTTCAGAAGACGTGAAGATCAACTCCCACATTACTACCACTCACCGAGCTTCGAACTTCATTTCTTGCCATTTTCCGCCGTGCGTGAGGTCGAAGCCAAAGGCACGAAAGCCTCGACAAACCTGCCCGGCGAGCGAATTGTACTCCACAACAGCCATTCAGACGTGCTGTAATAGAATCACGGTTCTCCTCATACCCGTCGAGGTCTGACTTAGTCACTAACACCAACGAGCTATCCTCGTCGAACTCTTCCTCGACGCTGACTACTTTCGAAGGCAAAGTAAGGGTAGTAACAGTTCTTGGCAGCTTGTCCTTTCTCAGTCCACGGTAGTAATAATCATAAACAGCCTATGGATTAACCGAAATAAAGAGAGGCCATTCATCGCTTAAATTTTCGATTTTCGCTGGAAAAATGATCATTGAATTTATTTACCTTCCGTTGGGCAGACGCCAAAAGCACCCTCGGCCTAATGGATCTTACGTACTCGTACGCAGACTGGGGAGTCATTCCCTTATGCTCGACCTTACAGAGTATTATATCTGTAAGAAAATTATCGAACTTTGTCTCGAAGTTTAGTTTATTTCGCGACTATGAGGCTTACCAGGTAACATAGAACGATCGTCGTGCTGTGCCCTCGCCCGGCCTTACAGTGAATATACGTTGTTTTCCCACAAAGTGTTTTGCCTAGAAATCGAAAAAAAAAAAATCCTATCTAAGAAGGCTAATCAGTATATTCTATAGTTCGATGAATAATAGTGCTCACCGTGGATAAATTCTACGGCTCGACGAATATCTTTATGTGATGGGGCGAAGAGATAATCCCTCATAGGAATCAACAAGTGATCGGTGCCATGTTCCTGAATATGTAATAAAAGATAAAAGGGTCGATTCAAGCTTACATACAAAGTATGGCAAACTAGGAAAATATGTAAGAAAAGAACGACGCCATATAAGCTTACGTAGTACAGTGAAGTAGGAACCAAAGTCTCGTACGGTTCGTTTAAGGTAACAACCCCGCCAACGCCTAGTGCCTTCAGGCGAGGTACGTCGCTTGGAAATGGAACAGCTCCTAGCAAAACAAACTGACGAAAGAAAATTCGAAAAAAAAAAATAACGACCCACCATTGTGTAAATCCAATACAAGTGAATTTCACCAAAAGATCATATATTAACCGCGTAAATTCGAAGACATCAGCTAACTTGTCTATCAGTTCCAATATCCATGAAATTCTTCGAGACAAAGAAAAACAGTTAGCTACCGAAGAAAGAAATACGATGTTATAAAATGCAGATACGAAATATACCTCATCGACTCTATCCCACCATCGAAACTCGGATTGAATCTTATTCCTAAGAACGTTGTAGAGCAACGTCGGATAGAAAAGGGCGCGAGCACCTACTCCAACTAAAACTGTCTTTGTGTCCAAAACAACTAAGGCATTCTTACCAAGATAACCCAAGGCATGGTTGTTATCTACACTCTCAGTGTTATTATCCTCTTTCAATTCCTCAATATACATATTTCTCAGTTTAACTTTACAATGATTTTCGATGTCACATTAATATTTGATGTAATTTTATGCATATAATGAATTTCCAGGCACAATTATAAGACTATATACAGAACCAAGAAAAAAGCCCTGCAAGAGTTCACACAAAGATCAGATTTTTATGATGATTAATATAACCCCACAAACTAATACCACCACAAAAAAAAAAAATAAAAAAAATCCCAAATCAAAACCTAATTCAAGAACATTCAAGGAAATATAACAATCCTAACTTCTAATTGCAGGCAAACATTCAGAAGAAGAACATAAGTCTTTCACTCTGTTCAGCCTTAGACAGAAATCTACAATCACAAGAAATAAAATGAAAATCCCAACAAAGAATGGACATATCCATTATCAAGATTCAACCCAAAATTAACACCAAAGGACGAAATTAAAAAACTTGGCATAAATGCAATAAAAAAAATTGTTTTTTTCAAAGTGAAGCAAAGTGAGGGCTTTCAGTGGTTGTTGGGTGTAGTTTTCTTGCAAAATGCGTGCGTAAATAGAACCCTACAAAAACGGGGAAACACTATAAAAATAGAACAGAAGACAGAGAAATATTTAATTTTAGTTTTGAGTTTCATCTATTGTTAGAAACAGTTTGTGATAAGTGAATATATAGGCAAAACATTAGAACAATACCTCTATAATTATTATCCAATCTTCTATCAATTATATTGAAAAATGAAAATGTATATTTTCAAACCATTTTTCAGAAAAGCAACTAACTCATAATAATATTTTACGAATCAATATAGCATGCATGATTGCCATGTTAGTCAAAGGAATGCAATAAATATTTAGGAAATCAAATAATAAAATTTAGACAAAAGAAGAAAAATATTGATATTACAATGATTTGACTTTTGACAACCCATTTATCCCTTAATTCATTCTTATTTCACTTTCAGCTATTTATGATAGATAAGATGCGATAAGATAAAGTGAATAAAAATAGTGAGTTCTATTATGAAATATTAAATAAATATGTGGATGTATATTGTTTGGAATGGTGGTTAAGTAAAAGGAGTGGTTTAGAATGGAGGTTGTGATTATTTTATTGATTAGAATGGTAGATGAGATTTTTGTGTGGTTGATGTAATATTTTATTTTGTGGATGTAATTGGATGAATTTGTGTATAAATAGGTGATTTGGGATGTGTAAAAAGATAAGAGAAAGTATTGAAGAAAAGAAGTTATTATCTCTCTAATTATATCGTCATTAGTAAAATACTTAATAGTTATAATATTTTATAACACGTTATCAGCACGAGCGCTCTCCGTCATCAGTTTCAACCTCCGTCGAAGATATTGTACGAGTTTAGGTATGGAAATTTTATTTTGTATTTACATTAATCATTCTCTAATAATGTTATATATAATAAATATTTAATTTTAAAATTTATAACTAAAACGTCGATAGCCGAGTGGTTTCGCGGAATATCGTCATTACAAGTGACGAGAGGTCCAGATTTCGATCCCCGGTGTTGGCATGTGGAATTTTTTTTTAAAAAAAAATGATTTGGGTTGGATTACCGTCTAATTACAAATTTGCTTTAGAGCGGAGTACCGCCTAATTACGAATTTGACTTGGATCGGTCATTCTCCCAGATTTACTTAACATTTTATTTACAATATTATCGTTATTAAAAATTTTGGGTTGGATTACCGTCTAATTACAAATTTGCTTTAGAGCGGAGTACCGCCTAATTACGAATTTGACTTGGATCGGTCATTCTCCCAGATTTACTTAACATTTTATTTACAATATTATCGTTATTAAAGATACTAATAATAATTTATCTATGTTATCTAATTATTATGTTATTTTTCAATTATAGAATCATGTCGTTTTATACAAAGATGGATCTTCTTCTTCTTACTTTATTTACGGTGATCCTTACCGCTATGTGGATAATATTTTTAAGGCTTTTTAAATATTATGATTAATTGTACTTTTTCCTTTGATGTTATAATCACGAAACTTATTTTACATTTTTGTAATTGAAGGATGTCGCTCTATCTGATGTTTAATCTATTGGTCATGATTATTTTTACGGCGACACTTATATGGATGTGGATATCGTTTTTCATCAGAACTTTTACAAAAGAAGATTTAAAAGAAGATTTAAAAGAAGATTAATTATATTTTTTTTTTGTATAATGTTTTAATTATTATAGCATGTTTTGTATTTTAATTATTATAACATGTTTTGTATTTTATTATAGTAAATGTCGAATTTGACGAGTCTTGAGTTTGTTGCACTCGACATCACTGGCAAAAATTATTTACCTTGGGTTCAAGATGCCGAAACCCATTTGACAGCAAAAGGTTTAGGTGACACTATTGATCCCACGAAAACAACAACTATACAAGACAAGGCGAAAGCCATGATTTTTCTTCGCCACCATATTCACGAAAATCTGAAAGTTGAATACTTGACAGAAAAGAATCCAGCTGAGTTGTGGAAAAATCTGAAAGAGCGATATAGCCATCTGACCACCGTTATTCTTCCCAATGCAAAGTACGAATGGCTGAATTTACGATTGCAGGATTTTTCATCGGTAAGCGAATATAATTCTGCTGTTTATAGAATTACTTCCACACTGAAATTATGTGGAGAGATAATTACCGATAATGATATGCTGGAGAAAACATTTACCACGTTCCATCCGCAGAATATGATATTACAACAGCAATATCGGGAGAGAAAATTTAAAAAGTATTCCGATTTAATTTCTTGCTTACTTTTGGCTGAGCAAAATAATGAATTGCTGGTAAAAATCACGAATCCCGAGCGACTGGTTCTACTGCACTCCCTGAAGCGAATGCAGTCAAAACTAATAATGATAATAGTCGGGGTAATGATCGTGGACGTGGTCGTGGTGGATTTCGCGGCCGTGGACGTGGTCGTGGTCAAGGTCGTGGTCAAAGCCGAGGTCGTGGCCGAGGATATTATGGTGGTGGTTATCAGTATCATCGTGGTGGTTATCATAATTATCGTGGCAGTCATCAAAATCTTCCCCAGAAGAGGAAAATTTATGATAATAAAGATGAGAAGAGGCAAACTGAACAAAAGAATAATGATGAAAAGTGTTATCGTTGCGGTGGTTCTGGCCATTGGTCGCGCAATTGTCGTACGCCCAAACATCTTGTTGAGTTATATCAAGAATCTCAGAAGGGCAAAGGAAAAAAATTGAAATGAATTTTGTTCAGGGAGAATTCCCCTCTACCTCTGATGCCAATGATGAAAATGCTCATTTAGAGGCTTCGGATTTTCTGATCGAAGAAAATTAATCTGCTTTGATTTTATTTATGTATTATGTTTTACTATTGTGTGTTTTATTTGTTTTAAGTTATCTATATGTTTGTAATGCAATATTTCTTTTTCATTAATAAATATTATGTGTTTGTTTATAAAGGATATTTATTTGATGGATGCGAGCATGTGCAATGGAGAATTATGTCTTGCAGACTGTGCAACGACTAATACGATTCTGAAAAATAAGAAATATTTCGATCATCTTGATATGAAAAGGGCCAGTGTTATTACTATATCAGGCAGCACAAATATAATTGAAGGCTCCGGAAGAGCTAATGTTTTACTGCCTAGAGGGACAAGGCTGATGATTGAAAATGCCTTGTATTCTCCTAAGTCTCAAAGAAATTTATTAAGCTTTAAAGCTATTCGACATAATGGATATCACGTTGAGACTGCAGAAAATGGAGATATTGAATATTTGCACATTACAAAAGTAACTTCGAATGGTAAACAAATTATGGAAATATTACCATCTTTTGATTCTGGCCTATATTATACATATTTTAGAACGATTGAATCATATGCTATCATAAACCAGAAGTTTATTAATGACAGTAAATTTGTTGTTTGGCATGACCGGTTGGGCCATCCCGGTTCAGTTATGATGCGAAAAATAATTCAAAATTCACGTGGACACTCATTGAAGAACCAGAAGATTCTTCAATCTAATGAATTATCATGTGCTGCTTGCTCTAAAGGAAAGTTGATTATTCGACCATCACCAGTAAAAATAAAGAATGAATCCATAAGATTTTTGGAACGTATACAAGGTGATATTTGTGGACCGATACATCCATCGTGTGGACCATTTAGATACTTCATGGTATTGATCGATGCATCAACTAGATGGTCTCATGTATGTTTGTTATCAACACGCAATGTAGCCTTTGCGAGATTGCTTGCTCAGTTGATTCGATTAAGAGCACATTTTCCAGATTACCCTATAAAGAAAATACGACTTGATAATGCTGGTGAATTCACTTCCAAGGCATTTAATGATTATTGCATGTCTATTGGAATTGATGTTGAGCACCCCGTGCCACATGTTCATACGCAAAACGGTCTTGCAGAATCATTAATTAAAAGGTTGCAATTAATTGCAAGACCATTATTAATGAAGTCGAAACTTCCTTCATCTTGTTGGGGACATGCTATATTACATGCAGCTGCACTAATACGCATCAGGCCAACAAGTTATAATGATATCTCCCCGATACAAATGGTTTATGGTCAGGAACCAGATATTTCCCATCTGAGATTTTTGGATGTGCGGTTTATGTTCCAATTGCTCCACCACAACGCACTAAGATGGGACCTCAAAGGAGGTTGGGAATATATGTCGGATTTGAATCTCCATCAATAATAAAATATTTAGAACCTTTAACTGGAGATTTATTTACGACTAGATTTGCCGACTGTCATTTTGATGAATCGAATTTTCCGACATTAGGGGGAGAAATGAAACAGCTGGAAAAGAATATTAGTTGGAATGAATTATCGCTAAATCATTATGATCCTCAAACGAAAGAATGTGAACTAGAAGTTCAAAAGATAATTCATTTACAAGGATTAGCTAATCAACTGCCAGATAGCTTTACTGACCTTAAAAGAGTGACTAAGTCACATATACCAGCTGTTAATGCTCCTGCAAAAATCGATGTTCCTGCAGAACATACAAAGAGTGTTATCGAGCCTAGACCACAATTGAAACGTGGCAGGCCCTCGGGTTCCAAAGATAAAAATCCTCGAAAAAGAAAAGGAGCAAATAATAAGAATGGTCCAGTCGAGGATTTATCGACTCTAGAAGAGTCAATGGGCATTAATGATTATGAGAATGAAAATAAGGTACCTGAAAATTCTGAGAATAATGATAATGAAGAGATCTCGATAAACTATGCCCAAAATGGAATTAGATGGAACCGAGTAAAAGTCAACGTTGACGATAAATTCTCATTTAACGTAGCGCTACATGAAATGAATGAGATGAATGAGAATGAGGATCATGAACCAAGGTCTGTACAAGAATGCAGACAAAGAAATGATTGGCCAAAATGGAAAGATGCAATCGAGGCAGAATTGAAATCACTTGAGAAACGAAAAGTTTTCGGACCTGTAGTCCGCATACCAGAAAATGTAAAGCCGGTTGGATAAATGGGTTTTCATCAGAAAGAGGAATGAAAACGCCGAAATTGTGAGATACAAAGCACGACTTGTTGCACAAGGCTTCTCACAACGACCTGGTATTGATTATGAGGAGACATATTCTCCTGTGGTGGATGCAACTACTTTTCGTTATATAATTAGTCTGGCAGTACGTGAAGGACTCGATATGCGTCTTATGGATGTTGTCACCGCTTATTTATATGGATCACTTGACAGTGACATATATATGAGACTTCCCGAGGGATTTAAGTTGCCTGAAAATTCAGGGCCCCGACACGAGTACTCGATTAAGCTGAATAAATCGCTTTATGGATTAAAGCAATCTGGGCGTATGTGGTATAATCGCCTGAGTGAATATTTATTGAAAGAGGGGTACAAAAATGATCAAACTTGCCCCTGTATATTTATGAGAAGGCGTAAAAGTGAATTTGTTATCATCGCAGTTTATGTTGATGATATTAACATAATTGGAACTCCCGAAGAGTTATCAAATGCTGTTATTTGTTTAAAAAAGGAGTTTGAAATGAAAGATCTCGGAAAGACGAAATTTTGTCTTGGACTGCAAATTGAATATTTGAAGAATGGGATATTTGTACATCAAGAGACATATACGAAAAAGGTATTGAAAAGATTTTACATGGATCAAGCTCATCCATTGGATACTCCGATGATTGTCCGATCATTAGACGTGAATAAAGATCCATTTAGACCTCGTGAAAATGATGAAGAATTACTTGGTCCCGAAGTACCATATCTCAGTGCTATTGGAGCACTAATGTATCTTACGAGTCATACGCGACCTGATATTGCGTTCGCTGTAAATTTATTGGCGAGATATAGTTCGTCACCGACTCGTAGACATTGGAACGGGGTTAAACGGATATTTCGATACCTTCAAGGAACAACTGATATGGGATTGTTCTATTCAAATGAATCGAAAGCAGATTTAATTGGGTATGCAGATGCTGGTTTTCTATCTGACCCACATAATGCTCGATCGCAAACTGGTTATTTATTTACATATAGTGGAACCGCTATTTCATGGCGATCAGTTAAACAAAGTTTAACTGCCACTTCATCTAATCATGCAGAAATTCTAGCAATTCATGAAGCTAGTCGAGAATGTGTCTGGTTGCGATCGGTAATTCAACATATACAGCAAACTTGTGGGATATTATCTGAGAAATTACTTCCAACGATTTTATATGAAGATAATGCGGCATGTATTGCCCAATTAAAGGAAGGATATATTAAAGGGGATAGAACAAAACATATTTCACCGAAATTTTTCTTTACACATGATTTGGAGAAAAATGGTGATATTGATGTACAACAAGTGCGATCAAGCGAAAATCTTGCAGATTTATTTACAAAAGCACTTCCTCCCATTATTTTTAGAAAATTAGTATATTCAATTGGAGTTCGAAAACTTCGAGATCTGAAGTGATATTGTCATCAGGGGGAGCAAGTGCGCGTTGTACTCTTTTTCCCTTAACTGTGGTTTTTTTTCCCTATGAGGTTTTCCCAGTAAGGTTTTTAATGAGACAACAAGTGAAAGCGTACAAAAGGAAGTATGTACTCTTTTTCCTTCACTAGGTTTTTATCCCGCTGGGTTTTTCCTAGTAAGGTTTTAACGAGGCATATTCCTTAATATACATCCAAGGGGTAGTATTATGAAATATTAAATAAATATGTGGATGTATATTATTTGGAATGGTGGTTAAGTAAAAGGAGTGGTTTAGAATGGAGGTTGTGATTATTTTATTGATTAGAATGGTAGATGAGATTTTTGTGTGGTTGATGTAATATTTTATTTTGTGGATGTAATTGGATGAATTTGTGTATAAATAGGTGATTTGGGATGTGTAAAAAGATAAGAGAAAGTATTGAAGAAAAGAAGTTATTATCTCTCTAATTATATCGTCATTAGTAAAATACTTAATAGTTATAATATTTTATAACAAGTTCATTATTCATACCCAATCCATTTTCTCAAGTGAAATAATACCCTGTTATAAAATATTATAACTATTAAGTATTTTACTAATGACGATATAATTAGAGAGATAATAATTTCTTTTCTTCAATACTTTCTCTTATCTTTTTACACATCCCAAATCACCTATTTATACACAAATTCATCCAATTACATCCACAAAATAAAATATTACATAAACCACACAAAAATCTCATCTACCATTCTAATCAATAAAATAATCACAACCTCCATTCTAAACCACTCCTTTTACTTAACCACCATTCCAAACAATATACATCCACATATTTATTTAATATTTCATAATACTCCCCCTTGGATGTATATTAAGGAATATGCCTCGTTAAAACCTTACTAGGAAAAACCCAGCGGGATAAAAACCTAGTGAAGGAAAAAGAGTACATACTTCCTTTTGTACGCTTTCACTTGTTGTCTCATTAAAAACCTTACTGGGAAAACCTCATAGGGAAAAAAACCACAGTTAAGGGAAAAAGAGTACAACGCGCACTTGCTCCCCCTGATGACAATATCACTTCAGATCTCGAAGTTTTCGAACTCCAATTGAATATACTAATTTTCTAAAAATAATGGGAGGAAGTGCTTTTGTAAATAAATCTGCAAGATTTTCGCTTGATCGCACTTGTTGTACATCAATATCACCATTTTTCTCCAAATCATGTGTAAAGAAAAATTTCGGTGAAATATGTTTTGTTCTATCCCCTTTAATATATCCTTCCTTTAATTGGGCAATACATGCCGCATTATCTTCATATAAAATCGTTGGAAGTAATTTCTCAGATAATATCCCACAAGTTTGCTGTATATGTTGAATTACCGATCGCAACCAGACACATTCTCGACTAGCTTCATGAATTGCTAGAATTTCTGCATGATTAGATGAAGTGGCAGTTAAACTTTGTTTAACTGATCGCCATGAAATAGCGGTTCCACTATATGTAAATAAATAACCAGTTTGCGATCGAGCATTATGTGGGTCAGATAGAAAACCAGCATCTGCATACCCAATTAAATCTGCTTTCGATTCATTTGAATAGAACAATCCCATATCAGTTGTTCCTTGAAGGTATCGAAATATCCGTTTAACCCCGTTCCAATGTCTACGAGTCGGTGACGAACTATATCTCGCCAATAAATTTACAGCGAACGCAATATCAGGTCGCGTATGACTCGTAAGATACATTAGTGCTCCAATAGCACTGAGATATGGTACTTCGGGACCAAGTAATTCTTCATCATTTTCACGAGGTCTAAATGGATCTTTATTCACGTCTAATGATCGGACAATCATCGGAGTATCCAATGGATGAGCTTGATCCATGTAAAATCTTTTCAATACCTTTTTCGTATATGTCTCTTGATGTACAAATATCCCATTCTTCAAATATTCAATTTGCAGTCCAAGACAAAATTTCGTCTTTCCGAGATCTTTCATTTCAAACTCCTTTTTTAAACAAATAACAGCATTTGATAACTCTTCGGGAGTTCCAATTATGTTAATATCATCAACATAAACTGCGATGATAACAAATTCACTTTTACGCCTTCTCATAAATATACAGGGGCAAGTTTGATCATTTTTGTACCCCTCTTTCAATAAATATTCACTCAGGCGATTATACCACATACGCCCAGATTGCTTTAATCCATAAAGCGATTTATTCAGCTTAATCGAGTACTCGTGTCGGGGCCCTGAATTTTCAGGCAACTTAAATCCCTCGGGAAGTCTCATATATATGTCACTGTCAAGTGATCCATATAAATAAGCGGTGACAACATCCATAAGACGCATATCGAGTCCTTCACGTACTGCCAGACTAATTATATAACGAAAAGTAGTTGCATCCACCACAGGAGAATATGTCTCCTCATAATCAATACCAGGTCGTTGTGAGAAGCCTTGTGCAACAAGTCGTGCTTTGTATCTCACAATTTCGGCGTTTTCATTCCTCTTTCTGATGAAAACCCATTTATATCCAACCGGCTTTACATTTTCTGGTATGCGGACTACAGGTCCGAAAACTTTTCGTTTCTCAAGTGATTTCAATTCTGCCTCGATTGCATCTTTCCATTTTGGCCAATCATTTCTTTGTCTGCATTCTTGTACAGACCTTGGTTCATGATCCTCATTCTCATTCATCTCATTCATTTCATGTAGCGCTACGTTAAATGAGAATTTATCGTCAACGTTGACTTTTACTCGGTTCCATCTAATTCCATTTTGGGCATAGTTTATCGAGATCTCTTCATTATCATTATTCTCAGAATTTTCAGGTACCTTATTTTCATTCTCATAATCATTAATGCCCATTGACTCTTCTAGAGTCGATAAATCCTCGACTGGACCATTCTTATTATTTGCTCCTTTTCTTTTTCGAGGATTTTTATCTTTGGAACCCGAGGGCCTGCCACGTTTCAATTGTGGTCTAGGCTCGATAACACTCTTTGTATGTTCTGCAGGAACATCGATTTTTGCAGGAGCATTAACAGCTGGTATATGTGACTTAGTCACTCTTTTAAGGTCAGTAAAGCTATCTGGCAGTTGATTAGCTAATCCTTGTAAATGAATTATCTTTTGAACTTCTAGTTCACATTCTTTCGTTTGAGGATCATAATGATTTAGCGATAATTCATTCCAACTAATATTCTTTTCCAGCTGTTTCATTTCTCCCCCTAATGTCGGAAAATTCGATTCATCAAAATGACAGTCGGCAAATCTAGTCGTAAATAAATCTCCAGTTAAAGGTTCTAAATATTTTATTATTGATGGAGATTCAAATCCGACATATATTCCCAACCTCCTTTGAGGTCCCATCTTAGTGCGTTGTGGTGGAGCAATTGGAACATAAACCGCACATCCAAAAATTCTCAGATGGGAAATATCTGGTTCCTGACCATAAACCATTTGTATCGGGGAGATATCATTATAACTTGTTGGCCTGATGCGTATTAGTGCAGCTGCATGTAATATAGCATGTCCCCAACAAGATGAAGGAAGTTTCGACTTCATTAATAATGGTCTTGCAATTAATTGCAACCTTTTAATTAATGATTCTGCAAGACCGTTTTGCGTATGAACATGTGGCACGGGGTGCTCAACATCAATTCCAATAGACATGCAATAATCATTAAATGCCTTGGAAGTGAATTCACCAGCATTATCAAGTCGTATTTTCTTTATAGGGTAATCTGGAAAATGTGCTCTTAATCGAATCAACTGAGCAAGCAATCTCGCAAAGGCTACATTGCGTGTTGATAACAAACATACATGAGACCATCTAGTTGATGCATCGATCAATACCATGAAGTATCTAAATGGTCCACACGATGGATGTATCGGTCCACAAATATCACCTTGTATACGTTCCAAAAATCTTATGGATTCATTCTTTATTTTTACTGGTGATGGTCGAATAATCAACTTTCCTTTAGAGCAAGCAGCACATGATAATTCATTAGATTGAAGAATCTTCTGGTTCTTCAATGAGTGTCCACGTGAATTTTGAATTATTTTTCGCATCATAACTGAACCGGGATGGCCCAACCGGTCATGCCAAACAACAAATTTACTGTCATTAATAAACTTCTGGTTTATGATAGCATATGATTCAATCGTTCTAAAATATGTATAATATAGGCCAGAATCAAAAGATGGTAATATTTCCATAATTTGTTTACCATTCGAAGTTACTTTTGTAATGTGCAAATATTCAATATCTCCATTTTCTGCAGTCTCAACGTGATATCCATTATGTCGAATAGCTTTAAAGCTTAATAAATTTCTTTGAGACTTAGGAGAATACAAGGCATTTTCAATCATCAGCCTTGTCCCTCTAGGCAGTAAAACATTAGCTCTTCCGGAGCCTTCAATTATATTTGTGCTGCCTGATATAGTAATAACACTGGCCCTTTTCATATCAAGATGATCGAAATATTTCTTATTTTTCAGAATCGTATTAGTCGTTGCACAGTCTGCAAGACATAATTCTCCATTGCACATGCTCGCATCCATCAAATAAATATCCTTTATAAACAAACACATAATATTTATTAATGAAAAAGAAATATTGCATTACAAACATATAGATAACTTAAAACAAATAAAACACACAATAGTAAAACATAATACATAAATAAAATCAAAGCAGATTAATTTTCTTCGATCAGAAAATCCGAAGCCTCTAAATGAGCATTTTCATCATTGGCATCAGAGGTAGAGGGGAATTCTCCCTGAACAAAATTCATTTCAATTTTCTTTCCTTTGCCCTTCTGAGATTCTTGATATAACTCAACAAGATGTTTGGGCGTACGACAATTGCGCGACCAATGGCCAGAACCACCGCAACGATAACACTTTTCATCATTATTCTTTTGTTCAGTTTGCCTCTTCTCATCTTTATTATCATAAATTTTCCTCTTCTGGGGAAGATTTTGATGACTGCCACGATAATTATGATAACCACCACGATGATACTGATAACCACCACCATAATATCCTCGGCCACGACCTCGGCTTTGACCACGACCTTGACCACGACCACGTCCACGGCCGCGAAATCCACCACGACCACGTCCACGATCATTACCCCGACTATTATCATTATTAGTTTTGACTGCATTCGCTTCAGGGAGTGCAGTAGAACCAGTCGCTCGGGATTCGTGATTTTTTACCAGCAATTCATTATTTTGCTCAGCCAAAAGTAAGCAAGAAATTAAATCGGAATACTTTTTAAATTTTCTCTCCCGATATTGCTGTTGTAATATCATATTCTGCGGATGGAACGTGGTAAATGTTTTCTCCAGCATATCATTATCGGTAATTATCTCTCCACATAATTTCAGTGTGGAAGTAATTCTATAAACAGCAGAATTATATTCGCTTACCGATGAAAAATCCTGCAATCGTAAATTCAGCCATTCGTACTTTGCATTGGGAAGAATAACGGTGGTCAGATGGCTATATCGCTCTTTCAGATTTTTCCACAACTCAGCTGGATTCTTTTCTGTCAAGTATTCAACTTTCAGATTTTCGTGAATATGGTGGCGAAGAAAAATCATGGCTTTCGCCTTGTCTTGTATAGTTGTTGTTTTCGTGGGATCAATAGTGTCACCTAAACCTTTTGCTGTCAAATGGGTTTCGGCATCTTGAACCCAAGGTAAATAATTTTTGCCAGTGATGTCGAGTGCAACAAACTCAAGACTCGTCAAATTCGACATTTACTATAATAAAATACAAAACATGTTATAATAATTAAAATACAAAACATGCTATAATAATTAAAACATTATACAAAAAAAAATATAATTAATCTTCTTTTAAATCTTCTTTTAAATCTTCTTTTGTAAAAGTTCTGATGAAAAACGATATCCACATCCATATAAGTGTCGCCGTAAAAATAATCATGACCAATAGATTAAACATCAGATAGAGCGACATCCTTCAATTACAAAAATGTAAAATAAGTTTCGTGATTATAACATCAAAGGAAAAAGTACAATTAATCATAATATTTAAAAAGCCTTAAAAATATTATCCACATAGCGGTAAGGATCACCGTAAATAAAGTAAGAAGAAGAAGATCCATCTTTGTATAAAACGACATGATTCTATAATTGAAAAATAACATAATAATTAGATAACATAGATAAATTATTATTAGTATCTTTAATAACGATAATATTGTAAATAAAATGTTAAGTAAATCTGGGAGAATGACCGATCCAAGTCAAATTCGTAATTAGGCGGTACTCCGCTCTAAAGCAAATTTGTAATTAGACGGTAATCCAACCCAAAATTTTTAATAACGATAATATTGTAAATAAAATGTTAAGTAAATCTGGGAGAATGACCGATCCAAGTCAAATTCGTAATTAGGCGGTACTCCGCTCTAAAGCAAATTTGTAATTAGACGGTAATCCAACCCAAATCATTTTTTTTAAAAAAAAATTCCACATGCCAACACCGGGGATCGAAATCTGGACCTCTCGTCACTTGTAATGACGATATTCCGCGAAACCACTCGGCTATCGACGTTTTAGTTATAAATTTTAAAATTAAATATTTATTATATATATAACATTATTAGAGAATGATTAATGTAAATACAAAATAAAATTTCCATACCTAAACTCGTACAATATCTTCGACGGAGGTTGAAACTGATGACGGAGAGCGCTCGTGCTGATAACGTGTTATAAAATATTATAACTATTAAGTATTTTACTAATGACGATATAATTAGAGAGATAATAACTTCTTTTCTTCAATACTTTCTCTTATCTTTTTACACATCCCAAATCACCTATTTATACACAAATTCATCCAATTACATCCACAAAATAAAATATTACATCAACCACACAAAAATCTCATCTACCATTCTAATCAATAAAATAATCACAACCTCCATTCTAAACCATTCCTTTTACTTAACCACCATTCCAAACAATATACATCCACATATTTATTTAATATTTCATAATATACCCTTTTTTTTCTAGAGTGATATAAATTTATAACACAACTTGCAAGTTTGTCCATCCAATGTGTTTTTAAAGTAATGGGAATTATAAAAAGTAAAGTGGGTGAAATTATAATCGTCCACTTCATCACCCAATTGAGGCCATTATATCATTTGGATAAAGTCAATTCCTTTTATTTGCAATTTTGACTTTATAATCCTATTTTTCACTATTATATCCCAATCATAAATAAATTAAATTTTCAAATACCATATTCCAGATAATGTAGGCCCTTCAATATATCGTAAAAAAGCTTGCAAGAAGGAAGTAATGTGAGCCAAAGTGATGTTTTTTTTACCATACAATTTTGATTGAGTTGACTAAAAGCTGAGAGGGTCTCATCAGTTTTTGCACGCCAAGGCATATTAGATTTGAGAATATCTTTCTCAGATTGCAATAAAATAAAATAATAATTTCAACTGTAATGTAATAATGTACTTCTAGGAATTTAAAACAAGAATTCAATAAAACATTAAAACAAAACCCTAAAAACTCAACCTTTATAAAAGATGTCCAAAACCATCCCAAGCCAAAATAATCTCCTACAATATAAGGCTATGGTACAAGCAATATCTCTGTCCTAAGCCACAAACCTTTTACATTTTTTCATTTTCGGTTAAGACGAAAGTTCTACAATTTCGCCCGGAAAAAAAGATACAAAACGAAGGCTACATCATGGGCCGATGAGGAGCATCGATCGACCGGGGTGAAATTATAGCGGCCCACGAGTTCACACCCACGGGCCCTTGGTGGTGGCTCGGTGGGCGGGTTGAGGGGGCAATACCCGACGAACCGGGGGCTGAAGACGGTGCAGCCACTCGCTCGCATTGAGGGCACATGGTGAGGGTCGTGGGCGGGCTCATGTAGAACTGAGGCGAGAGCTTAAGGGCCCGAAGCTCGCTGACTTCCTTCTGCAACCGCCGGTTTTCCTCTGTTAGATTCTCGCAGCATCGCCTCAGATACTCGCAGTCCACTTCGGTCTGCTTCAGCTTCGTCCTGCAATTTTTCGATCATTTTTTCTTTAGTTTTAGTTTGGGCAAACTCTTCTTTAATGATGTAAGAAAAGGATGCAAGAACCAAGTAAAATGACCAAAATACCCATTAGACAAAGACAAATAAGATTTAAATTAGTATTTTCACCACATTCTATGTAATGTGCTTTAATATATAAATATATATAATATTAATTTATGTTTAATATGTTATTTTAATTTAAAATTTTTAATTTATGAAATTATAATTTAAATTTAACTTAGTTAATTTATTAGGATATAATTATAATAAATAAAAAAGGTGAAGTATAAAATAGTAATTACAAATATCACACCAAATTGATTAAAAGACAGTTAATCTAGAATGTTGGGCGATAATATATAATATAAATACTTTTTTCGTCCTAAGTTAAGGAGACGGCACTCTCAGGACACTCCAATAATAAGTTAAATAAAGTGGCACTTCCACGACAGCCAACATAAAATGTTACAATTTTAACACACTTACATTCAAAATCGAATAAATTTTAAGAAAAAATAAACACACTTTGCAATTTTAAGACACCTACTTTCAAAATCGAAGTAATTCAAGGAAAATAAGCGCTACTTAGACAACGTGACAGTCCGACTAAACGATACATCATTGATTTATTTTTCTTAAATTGCTTAGTAATTTAAGGAAAATAAGCGCTACTTAGACGGCGGGACAGTCCGACTAAACGATACATCATCGATTTATTTTTCTTAAATTGCTTTGATTCTGGAAGTTATCCTATCATCCACTACCCCTTTTAACACAAAAAAAATATAGTTTAAAGTACTACTAACTAACTAACCTTGCCCTTCTGTTCTGAAACCACACCTCCACCTGTCTAGGCATAAGATTCAACTGCTTCGCCAAAGCAATCTTTTCCTTCTGAAAGAGAGAAGAAAAATTTCTTTTTAAGTCCCCACAAAAACTCGAATTTACCAAAACCGCCCACAACTCAAATTTTTATCATACTGGGTTCAAAGTGTTGTGCTCCTTGAAGGTCTCCTCGAGAACCACCGCTTGCTCCTTGGACAGGCGGAGCTTCTTCCTCCCCGACGCATCGCCGCCGTCTTCGTCCACCTCGAGGGAGCTCGAAGCTCTTTCTCCGTCTTCTTTCTCCTCCCTCTCGGTTCTCTTGCCGCTTAAGCTTGAGACAGTGCTGTTCGGCGACGAAGCCATCGGATTATCCTCTTCGCCGCAGTCCATGATGGTCAAAGGCCGATTCATGTCGATCCCACGGAACTTTGATCTGTGCTCTTTGTCAACAACTGTAGAAAAGAAGAAAAAAAACCTTAAAGATTGAATCTTTTGTCTGAAGTTTTTTCTAGGTCAATAGCGAGCTGGGTTTAGTTGCTGTAAAGATGGAGAACTCAGAACAACATGCATTAATCGAGCAAGACAAAAAAAGCTGTAAGTAAAGATCGAATTTTTCTCAGACCCATATTAAATTAAAAGTAAATTATTCTACCAGCAGTTGGTGGCTGAAGAAATGCACCACTATTCTGCAAAGATGGCTTGAAGAGATTCAAAGGAAGGTGCGGCGCCGTAGCAGAAAGGTTCGCTGATGCTTGCGCCTGTTGTAGACATGAGCTTCCACTGTTCAGACCAAAACTCCCCAGGCTCAAGCCCAAACCTAACCCATCGTCTTTCTCACCCATTCTCAGGTGTGTTTTTTGTGAGTGGTTTCTTCAAGGAGAGAAGAACATAAGGAGGGGACAGAAGGAAGAAATATGCGAGGTCTCTGTCTCTTGCAGAGAGAGAGAGAGAGAGAGTTTTCTTCTGTGTAGTGTGGCAAGAAAAAGATGATATATAGGGTAAGGACAGAGGAGGTGAGCTGTATGTATATAGTATAGGGTTGTGTGTAATACTTTGTACAGACGATATCTACATTACAGATACTGTAATCAGATTTGCAATGATGACTTTCTGCTTATTGGGTCAAATCATAATTATGGGATTTTGGTTTTATTTTAGGGATAGGTACTCTAGTTAGACTTTTGATTTATGAATTGTATCTAAAGATTTTTATTTTTTTTTAACTTTAACCTTTCTAGAAAAATATCCAATGGGTTATGACTTATGGGCATGCATGAGTGCCTAGTAATAATATATGTAATGATTGATTGCACACTAAAAAGGTATAAAACTCACAATGGCCTATGTTTGTCCCCTTTTGACAAGAACTTATCCCAATTTAATAATAAAGCTTGCAATCTTCGTGTCTCAACCAACGTGGACCCCACGTTAAAGATTCTGCCTTTTTTTTTTTTGAAGAAAAGATGAAAAAATCTTAATTGCTTTAGTTAAGTCAAATCTTGCTTTAAGCTTGTAAGTCATTAAAAAAGAGAGCTTTTTTTTTTTAATTTGTTTGCGTTGACCATTGACTTCACTGTGACTGTGTGTGGGTTTTTCTCGTGGGAATCAAACAGGCGTGCAGCAAAGCAAGCCTGGGAGGAGATTGAGATGGGACCCACTCTCACGGGAGACGCGTGTGGTGCACGTGTTTATGGTTAGACGAGGTTGTCTGGTTCTTTAATTAGTTGCAACGGGAAGTTTGGTTTGAATTAATTTAGGTCATTTTTAACAGAAAATTTCATTTAAAAACACAATTTGCAGTAAATGTCACGTTAAGAAGAAATTTTTATCGAACCATTAAACTCATCATTCTCAAATCATGTTGAGAATATTCTTTTTCACATTAACTTTTTACTAGTTTTTAATACTGCTCATATATCGTACAACATTACAAATTAGATCACGGTATTCGATAATTATATATTTTTCAATTTTATGACTAATTTGTTAGTTTTAATATTTTTTTAATGCGCTGAATTTGTAGAGTTTTAATATTGACGTGGTTTGTAATTTTTTTAAAAAAAATTAAAATATTAGCAATAAGAGAGAGGGTGAAATTTTTTTATATATTGTTTTCAAAGTTTTGGATTCGATTGCAATTAAAAAGCTCAAACGCATTTATTTTATAGGAGAGAGAAACACCTAAACCCATTTTGGGTTTCACTCTCCAGGATCGATCATTTTTCCGTCATTTTTTGGGTTTTGCGTGTCCGTTGGAGAAGGTGATGTGGTAATAATTATTAACTAATTAATTTGTTATTATTTATAATACTTTTTTTATATCAGTTAACAAAAAAAAGAAAAAAAAAGAAAAAATGCATGCTTTGGCCATCTCCTTGAAATTGAACTCAGGCTCAGATTATCACATATTAAAACGTTAAAACAAGAAATTGACATTATCTTTCTATTATATTATTGGTGAGGACCTCATAGAAACTACTTTAGTATGTCAATTTTAATTTTAAAGCAGTTGTTAATTACTATTTTACCCTTATTTTAATTCAAAAACTACCCCTTCAAATTTACATTTATTATAATTATTCAAAAACTACACCTTCAAATTTTACATTTATTATAATTATATCCTTCAAAATTAATTATATCCTTCAAAATTAAATACCAAAAATAATATATAATTAAATTTTAAATTAGAATTACATCTATTAAATATTTTAAATTATATCTATATTATATATATTGATATATTTAGCGCACACATCTAACGGTTGCGTGACTTATAAAAAAATCGGAATTCTTTATATTCCACAACACATTGTTCTTCCTCACAATTAAATCTAAATGCAAATGAAGTCCAATTTCACAACTCATTGTTCTTCTTCACAGTCAAGAGACTCAACAGAAAGATCACACTACAATAAAAGAAGATAACTTCAATTTATCATTTTCATGTGAGATAATCAAATATTAAATTTAATTGAGAAGATGACCAAAAACGATGCATTATTATCACTAATTTTTCCACACACACAAAAAAAAGTATTTTGTGTTGCATTAAATAATTCAGAAAAAAAAACCCCAAAAAAAGGCCCACGTGCGAGAGGAGGGTGTGTTCACGTGCATGCGACCACACAGTGTTCGCACACGTGGCAACAAGTAGGGCCCACAAGGTGGGAGTTGTCCCTCCACAATCCGACACGCAATTGCGTCCAATCATTGCCCACCCCATGCATGTTGAATTCCGATATTACCCTCCATGTTGCGCGTGAACTACACGCGCCGCTCCACCATGCATATGTTACATAGTTTGATAGCAAGAGAGCAAAACCATGCATTATTGTTACCCAAAGTACAAAAATATTAGTTCAACATATGTAAATTAATTAAATATATATATATATTCAGACATCTATATCGTTGATAGTGATTGTAGGGACTTATAGGGGGTGGCGTTCACGTGGGACTAAAGGATTTACATTTATTCGTTTTAAAGAAAGTTCATGTGAGGCAGGTGGGACTTCAATTATTGCATCAACCAAGCAAAAACATATTTTATAAATTTTTTTTATTTAATATTATGGTATAATATAATATATTCCACCTGTCACAAATTAATAATGTAGAAGAAAGTACAGAAAAAGGCATGGCATGGATAAAACCAATGGTCATTGAGTGATGATGAGAATATTATATTGAATCGAATCATCTGCAAATCATTTATTATTATTATGTTTTTTTTTATTATTTTCCCCCACACAAAGTACAGAAAAAATGCAATCATTGCAATATGTGGTCCACTTCAGAATCCAACGGTCAATTCCAAGATATTTCATTTATCTTTCTGCGTCGTTACTGATGGAATTTATTTCATTATTGGAAACAATAACATATAAGTCAAAAAATAATAAAATTAAATACAAGTCTACCTATAGTAGGATATTTACTATGGTTGTTCAACGCTATTAATTTTTCTACCATTTACCCTGCTAAATAGAGAAAAAAAAAAAGAAAAACTAATTTCTCTGAAATGGCAAAGAATAAACAAAAAGAAAAAAAAAATGTTTGACATTTAGAAAAAGGAAAAAAGGATTAAATATTGTGGTCCTAAAAAATAATTCAAAAATTCTTTTTATTTTTATCGATCATTTAAGAATCCAACTTACCAGATAGTCAGTCTCCATCACTAAGCCCTACCGTATTTGTACTAAAACCCCATCATTCATGCCTTTGCTGTATTCACGTGATATTTGGCCCCTCGAACATTCATATTTCTATTCCTTTTGTCATTATTCGAACATTAAAAAAAAAAACATACATAACTTTTAACCATGAAAATGAAATAAAATATAAAGTTATGATTCGTCGATTGAATTTTTTTTTAAGTTTATGGTATGGTTGGATGCATGGAATCTTGCTAAAAGAAGTCTATATAGCTAAAATCGTATCTTGCATTATCACATTAGGAAAATCGATTTATAATTAAGCAACAATGCATCTTAATTTATTACAAGATTATTCTAAGATAACATCGAATTTTATTTTGAATTGGGCCCATTAAAACCTAGACATCAAACATGTTGCAAATAATTTATTTATATTATAAATGGGATAAACCCAAAATTATCTCCGATGTTTACCTAAAGACCAATTTAGTTCACGATGTTTCGTCTGAACCAATTTAGTTCCCGATGTTGTCGATTTTGAACCAATTTGGCCCTTCTGTCATGATTAACGTCAATTTTATTCGGAATTTCGCACGTGCCCCACACTGAATCATGTATGGATCGAATTTTGAAATATTTGCAAGATTTGGGGAGTTTATACTGCTTTCTTCTATTGTGAATGAAGTTCGGCGAAGCAGACGATCTAGAGCTTATGTTCGAATTTTGGAGGAGAAATTTTTAGTTTCATGCCCTAATTTCAGTAATCGTTTCAATTTTATCGATCTATATATGATTTAGTGTGTGGCACGTGCAAAATTTCCGCTAAAATTGACGTTTAGTGATGAAATGACCAAATTGGTACAAAATCGACAACATCAAAGACTAAATTGGTTCATGCGAAACATCAAGAACTAAATCGGTCCATAGGATAAACATCGGGGATCATTTTGAGTTTTATCCCTAATATAGTCTCCGAAAAGTTGAAAGTTGCACGTGGCAACAGCATGTCGCACACGTGTAATGTTTGGTCTTGCTAGACTATTTAGTACTTTGGTCAAAACCTCAATCATTCCTTGCTTCTCCAAATATTGAGGCTTTTTTTCAATTTTATGGTTTTTTTTTAAAAAAATTTCAAAAAATAAGCCTACTCTTCAACCTATTTCAAAAATAGGTTAAAGCAGTACTTGGGGTGGCGCGTTCAAAAAGCGCCACTCCCAGTGCCGCGTTCTTTGTTTTTTTTTTTTAAATTTTTAATTTTTTTTTTCATTTTTAAGGTTTTGTTAAACTTTTCTATTCTTTTTTTATTTTCTAAAAGTACAGTCGGCGCTTTCTTCTGTCTTTTTATTTTTTATTCATTATTTATTTTATTTATATTTTTCATTCTTTTTCTTCCATTATTTTTTTATTTTTTTATCGCCTATTTTTTTTTTACATTTTTTTTATTGTTTTATTGTTTTTGAATGCTCATCGCCATGGTAGCAAAATACTTAAACTTGCATTAACCGAAAATCACGCCTAACTTATAAATATCTAAACTTACATAAATCGAAAATTACTTCCAACTTGCATACATTGAAATACTTATAATTACTTAAAATTACATCCAACTTGCATAAACTGAAAATACATAGGGGTATTTTTTTGTGGTAATCTGAATGTCATTACTGTATTTGTTTGGGGTGATATTTCATTTTGCATACAAAGTGATATTATAATATATTTTAATTTCACGCTAATTATTAAATTTATTTTTAGATTTTGACGGTTAGTTATGTAATTAAAAATAGGAATAATTATATATAAGAAACGTATATTAAATTTAAGCGGTAATTTTGTCCAAAAAATAATTAAAAAGATCACTTCATTCTAGTGATGGCCACTATTTAGGCTAAATAAACACAATGATGATTGGCCAAGAAAATGATCATCCCAAAGCAAACATGGTGATAAAATATAAATAAAAATATAATATTCAACATGAAATTAAAATAGCATTATTTTTAATCATATAAATAAAATATAATAGTCAACGTGAAATTAAATATATTCACCAATAATTTTTCAGAAAAATTGCATTGATAGATCTTATCCGCATAAAACGAAAAAAATAAGGGGAAAAAAGAAAAAAAAACAGAAAATATATAGAAAAATAGTGGCAAAAACAAATGAAATAAATAAAATAGAAAAATGAATAAACAAATATAATGACATGCGCCACAAGCCCAGCTTTCTAGAAATAAAAATAAATAGAAATGTTTAACAAATTTAAAAATAGAAATAAAAAACAATTTAATTAATTAAAAAAAAAAAACAAAGAACGCGGCACTGGGAGTGGCGCTTTCTGAACGCGGCACCCCAAGTACCGCTTTATCCTATTTTTGAAATAGGTTAAAAAGTAGGCTTATTTTTGAAATTGTTTTTAAAAAAAACATAAAATTGAAAAAAAGCCAAATATTGAAGCATAGGGTATTATTATAATATAATAAGAAAATATAAAAAAGTATATTTGTCCGTACAAATGAGACGTGTCACAGTACATTTTGGTTTAAATTTTCATATAGGGCTTTTAATTTTTATCTTCCCTTAAGCTTAAATTGTAGAAATATACATTATTTCATATTAATTGTTTTGTATGTTCATCCATCGTCTCTCTTAAATATAAAATGCCACCTTCATTTACATATTGGGCATGAAAGATTGCAATGGAAATCGGCCCATAGGCCCACATATGAAATGGGCTTAGGCCAAGAGAACTATTATTGAGTATATATGCTGAACAGTAACTAACACACAGCGGTATAATAATTGCAGGTGTTTTCTCGTCGGAGTGAGCTCTAGGGTTTGATAAATGAGATGGTGATAGTCATCGTGGAAAGTTGATATTGTCAATTTTAGGACTTTTAGCTGTAAGCATAGTGATGGCAATGAAGATTTTCGCAGGTTAATCTCGTCGGAGCGTTGTCATGGTGGAAATTTTGATCTGCAAATGTTAAGTCAGTCTTGAGTAAGTTGATTATTTTCATTTTCTGTGTATATGGTGGTAAAATTGCACTTGCAACACCTTAGAATCTGATTTTATTTATTTATTTATTTTTTCATGTTTGATGGTAGATTGAAGTGATGGAGCTATTGATTCTGTTTTCATGAACTTCCATACTTCTGGAAACAAACGAGATAGAGGATATTGCCTTATGAATGTGCGTACATAGCCATATATTAGCGTGATTAGAGACCATGTTCGCCTTTTTTTTAAACAGTGTAATATATGAGGCGCCGGAGCCGTAATTGTGCACGATTTCTTTCACCCCGAGTCCACGTGCTGTCTTTGTGATTGAGGCGTTGGATGTACCTTATACGTTATGTTATTAATGTGGGATCTATGCTCATATGTTTTCACCTTCATTCTGTTTGGGATTTTCGTTGGATCTTACCCTATAAATTTTTACTTATTGCAGTTCTACTTATATCTCTTTTTCGCCTTCTGAATTATCCAATTGCATCAAGTCGGAGAATTAGCAATCATGAACATCCTGGATCAAAGAAAACTTCTAAATTTTGAACTTCCAATCGGGCCTCTAAATATAGCACCTCGGCCTTCTATTCTTCGGGGATATCGGCGACTCGCTGTCACAGTAACATCGAGGCTTAAGAGGTGAGTCTTATTTATTTATAAGTGTTGCTGATGTTTAGCATGAGAAATTGGGGAACGACAATGTTGAGTTTGTGGAGATAATTGCATATACAACTTGTGGTTGTGTACGCACACTTTAAACAAAGAACTGATGAGAAGTTTTGTTGTTGAGAAGTTACATCTTATCGATGAATTTCTTGTAAACACTAAAAAATGTCATGCTATAATAATATTAATCTAATCTTGTGTTTGCTGGATACATCCGTCTCATTAAACATATGCCTCTACTTGTCCAGCTGAGTTTCTGATTGTCTGGAGAATAGCCTGGGGCTATGCTAATGCTTTATCAGAGTGGCTATGGTGCAAAAGTGTTGCAACCTTAAGATCTCCTTGCGGCAATGGATGTAACATCCGAGGTACCAATAGTTCATCTAAATTCCTCATGCATATATATGCGAGTGTGCTGCTTATGATTGTACATTTCTGAATTTTACTATCCTCGTCGACATAGATATTCTTCTCAGTACAACAACGTATCTATTCCTACATTTCAATATTTTTTTTTGTTATTTAAAAGAATATACGTACGTTACTATTCGTATGTGTGGGTCACTGCTGACCTGTCCCGGGTTTACCCTGCGTACCGGATAAAATCCGCTATAAATACGAGTGTGCATTGTGATTAATTTCTCACGCTCCCCACCCTACTTTTCTCTCCGTTCTTACTTATGAACGCTTTTTTATCTCTCTTCTTCCTCCTCCTCTTCTTATTTCCAGCAGCCAATCCCTGCAGCTCTCTGGCGAACGACTTCCAAGAAGGTCCCATGTCGAAAAAGCTTCACAACTTCGATCTGAAAGGCATTCACTGGAGCACATTAGGTCGCCCCAGAGGCTCTGGCCATAGCTACAATGAGGCTACATCTGGTGATTCCTCAACCTTTGTGTTCAAAGCTGAGAGGGACAATGAAATTTCTCCATCCAAATTGGCCGAGAGTTTTAGGGATCTGCGCATTCCTCGAGGCAAGGTGCTTGACCTCCGTTCTGCAAAAGGGAAGCAAGTTAGGAATGATGATCTGCCATACCCCGGAGAAGATGTGATCAAAGGGGCTCGATTGTTGACCAACCAGAGCGAATCGAAGAACGTAAGTGATAAAGCTGAAGAGGACAGCGATGACGTGATATTGACAAAGTTAAGTGGTACAGCTGTCCATACCAGTGGATCTGTCAGTTCTCACGGGGGCAAAAGATGGAATTTAAGGAATCGAAAGCTGTCTGGGCTGTCGAAAGGTGCTGGGAGTTCGAACCGTTCAGCGGGCTCTTCTACAGCTGGTCCTAACAAGGGCAAAAAGAAGTTAGAGATGCCCTCGTTTCCAACGTTCTCTCGTTCTGTGACCAAAGAAGAGGCTATGGAAGATCTTGCAAAAATATTAGGGAGGCCACCCCCGAAGAAAGTAAAGAAGAGGCCGAGAAAGCTTCAGAGGCAAATCGATGTAAGAAATTTAGATACTCTTTATCTTTTTCTTGCCGGCGATGAATTTATTACAGTGTTGTCAATCGATGCAACAGCTTCTTGTCCCCGGTTCGACTTTGGAGGGCATAACTCTCGACCGTTACGACGTTCAAGAGAAGCATCCTACTCGCAAGGTAACATTTTAAGTTTGAGTTTCATTCCATTTTAATTCGCATATTCATTTCAGTGAATTAATTATAATGTATTTCGAAATCTTTCCCATCATATAACTCTTTAATTATATCTACTGCTATTGTAGGGGAAGTGAAGATTTGCTATGGTGGATTAAGAGTTTGTGGAAGGATAGACTGATGAGAAGCAGTTTGAATAATGTTATAAGCTTATGTTATATATGTAGCAGAAGATATCTGCAATAAAAAAATGGTGCTGTGTTGTTCTATGAATGGTTTCTATCTATATTTCTTCTTGTTGCTTTCTTTCCCATTTTTCATTTCATTTTATTTTCTATTTAATTTTTTATAAAAGAAAAAGAAAAGAGATTGCAGATATGAAAAATAGGCAATAAATTAAAAATATATATATTAATATTGATGATAAAAGAAGAAAAAGAAGAAACGTGCGAAGGACAACATCGTCTGCATGGAAAAGTATACATACTTTCAGTGTTCAGAGGATGAGCCTCGGACAAAGTTGTAACTGATGTTAGGTGCAAAAGAAATGCAAAAAAACATATAATGGATTAGATTGTAATTTATTTTATTACTTTTTTTTTTTTTTCTCAAATCCATTTTGGCAAATTAGTGTAATATTTCTTTGACTATTTGTAAAATATAATTCTTTAAGGTTACTTTCTTTTGACAATTTTTGAAATATATTAGTTGAGATTACTTCCTATCACTTTATTAACAACATACATGATTACGGTTGGTCAACAGAATTAAATGATGGAGAATCTTTTGAGATATTAAATTTCAAACGCCAAAGCCCGTTAAATAACACCTGAAGCATATTTAAAAGTAGGCATAAATATATTTTTAGTCCCGTATGTTTGAGGGGTAACGTTTTAAGGACATTTAAGTTAAGGGTGACAATTTTAGTCTTGTAAGTATCAAAATTGAAGCAATTTAGGGGCACTTAAGTTAAGGATGACAGTTTCAATCCCGTAAGTATTGAAATTGAAGCAATTTTATGACAATTATACCCAAAAACTCAATTTCAGCCCGGAATTTATACATGTGGCGATGCTGATTTGTACTAAATTTATTTTCTCTTTCCTTTAATTAAACGTCACTTCATAGTCCAAGTCAGCGTTTCTGGTTCTATGTGTATAAATTTCGGGCCGAAATGATGTTTTCTGTGTTAACTTTCTTAAAATTGCTTCAATTTTGATATTTGCATGACTAAAATTTATTATTTTCCTCCAAATAAGCTCTTACTTATTTTTTTCACTTATGATGTGCGATTAATTGGAGGAAAGAGAAAACAAATTTAGTTCAAGTTAGCATTTTTGGTGCCACGTGTATAAATTTCGGGCTGAAATTAGATTTCTAGGTTTAACTGTCCTAAAATTGCTTCAATTTCAATACTTATAGAAATGAAATTGTCACCCTTAACTTAAGTGTCCTTAAACGCTACCCCCTTAAACATACATGACTAAAAATATATTTAAGCCTTAAAAATATATCCTCAAAAAAATGTTTAATATCTTATGAACTCTTAGACAGAAAGCTCAACTACATTTATGAAGATATAAATCACGGTTTATACCGAGGCCCATAATTTAGTGGCCTCAAATGGGCCCCAACACTAATATAATGGCCCATTATTAATTGGGCCCATCTATCAACATTAGGCCCAAATCAAGTTTCCCTCCGTAAATATCTGAGAAGCAATTTGAATTTGTTGTCGTGGGCTGTCGATAACCGCCACCATAACCGTCGGTCACTTACCCACATTCTCCATCAAATCTCCCAAGCACTTTCTCTCATTCACGCACCATTTTTCTTACCTTAAATCTCTGCGAAACTTCGTTATATACAAGCGAATAGTTGTTTACAACAAGAGGGAAAAGGGCCGATGACGATGAGGTCAATAGGGTTTCATTTAAACGGAAAGGATGATATCAAGAAGGGTTCATGGAATGCTGAAGAAGACGAAGTGCTGCTAAACCACGTGAAGAAGAATGGGCCAAAGGATTGGAGCTCCATTCGATCCAAAGGGCTGTTGAAGAGAAGTGGAAAGTCTTGTCGTCTTCGTTGGGTCAATAAACTCAGGCCTGGCTTGAGAAAGTAAGCAAATTCGCATATGAAAGGCCCTCTTTTTTTTTTGCTGTTTTAGTTTGCTTCGTTTGAGTTCTATTTGCTAGTTTTTTGGGTTCCTTTACTTCGATTAAGATCCCTTTTTTCAGTATCTTCTGTTATGTAATTCTTGCCTGAAATGCTTATAAAGTTGTGCTGCTTTCTGGGCTTTCCATATATTCTCCCAAATCTCTCTCTCTCTCTCTCTCTCTCTCTCTCTCGACAGTGGGGTGAAGTTCTCGGCCGAAGAGGAGAGAAAGGTGATAGATCTTCAAGCACAGCTCGGAAACAAATGGGCGCAAATCGCCAAATGCTTGCCGGGAAGAACAGACAATGACGTCAAGAATTTCTGGAGCAGCAGGCGAAAAAGGCTCCAAAGAAGTCTTCAGAAAAAACCCAATAAGCCATCATCTTCTTCATCGTCCAAAAAATCAAATATCCCGCCTTTCCAGGTAATAATAATAATGCTAATTAGTAGTCGCAAATTTCGTATCAGTTTAAATCGAAAAAATCTGACGAGCATATATATACCACATTTTCCAGGCCCCGAAGATCAGCAGCAGCAGCTCATCTACGCGCGAAGAGTCAGTGATATTAGAACCAACCGAAGCCCTATTCTATCCGAGTACTACTCTTCACTGCTCCTTTGAGGAAAAACCGTCGTCGTTCAACTCGCATTTGCCGGAGTTTTCATTACCGTTAGAATGCCAAGACTTGTTTCCTAACCTTGGAGACCCTAGTTTCTTGGGATTGGGCTTGTTTGGGAGTAGTAGTAATAATAGTTTCTACGAACTCGAAAGGATGATGCAGTTTCCTGGCGATAATCATCATCTTGGTAGTAATGTGGCTCAGCCCGACATTTGCATCGATGATATCCCGACCATCGATGTGTTTCGCCCTCTCGAATTGCTTCCTAGCCCTTCGAAATGGCCGTGAATTGGGTTTGTATGATTTTTTTTTTGGTGTAATGAATCGTTTGCTGTGTGTTAGTATGGATGGGACATGAAGTTGTGTGTAATAACTTTTAGGTGCTGTGAAAATGTATGAACTGATGATTGCCTTTTTTTTTGTATATGTGCTTTTGGAGAATATTTCTGTGGAGTATTTTAGGGTTTGTGGCATTTATTTCTTTTAATGAAATATATTTGTGGAATATTAATTCGGGGTATTATGTATCATTGATTTATTGATTCTAATCTTTTAGTAGGGTGTTTGAGATTTTAATGTAAATTTTATATGATGGTAATTTTGCATTTGGACTAATTATCGAACTATTTCAACCAGGTTGGATTTTTTTTATTAATAATTAGGTTTAACATTTAACGACTTTCAAATTTTAATATCATTAAAAAACGGTTCGGTATGTGTCACATGATTCCTAGCTACGATATTATAACTTTTAATAAAATTTTGTCAATATTTCAATAGTTTAACGAGATATTATTTAATCAGAAAAAATAAATGAAACTTAATTTAATGAAATGAAATCATCACTGCTGCTGGCATTCCTAATTCCCTACACCTTAAAATTATGCACACAATCCGTAAATAAATAAGTAAATTAATAATGCAATAAAATCTTGGGAAGGACCCACTTTTCATGTGACCCATGTGTATTATGGTCTTGAAATTTAATATTTTCACTTCATATTTTCCCAAGATCCACCAATGTTTCTCAATCGAGGCATTTTTAATTTATAAAATATACCACTTACAATACAACCAATTATTATTTAACGTAAATTGATTTGCTCCAAATATATAATTTGGTCATGTGAGTGAAATATCGAATAGACAGATGTGTTGATGGCTACATATTTAGAAAGAAAAAAAAATTTGAATAGTAGATTTCAATTCACCATTCTTTTATTTATTAAATGGTATGTCACAATATTTATGGTCAAACAATAACATGGGAGCCGTTATGGAATAAGCATTCATTGCGTTCGGCGTTGTGATGAGCAGAAATCTAAATAAAAATGAATAACTAACAGAATTCATGTGAATAAATAAATAAATAATAATATCATCACCGCATTGTGACATGAGACATTTCTATATTTAACTATTACACATCTCATATATATACCAAAATAATATAAGGATCTTTAGAAATCAATTGCAATGAATTAGAGAACTAAGCCTATAAATAAACTAATGGTGCAAATATAAAAGAATGGTCCCATAAATCAATAGCCAAGAATGACACACATGCACATATATTTCTTGCCATAAAAAAATAATTTATAATTGCATCATGGGTACATCCCTAAATCACCATAACTATAAAAGGGGCCAAATGAATAGTGTAATGATTTAGAAAAATAAAAGAAAAATGATGGGGAAAAAAAAAGAAATAAATAAAATTCTAAATCATATGCTATTTATATAAAAAAACAAAAGGCTCCACATGGGTAAAGATAACATATGTGGCTATGTATATAGTGTGACTCCCTTTTTTTATTTATTTTTTTTTACTTTTTCTTAATTTTTTTTAAATAAATAAATAAAGAATCTCCCCAACTTCTCCCTACTCTATATCATAGCATCATTTTCAGATTCCTTTGTATAGCTAAAATCTATTACCACACCACCACACTAAAGACACACCTCCCCATGGAAGCAAAGATCGTCCTAGAGAATCTAACTCAAAACCTAAATTCCTCTTCCTCCACCGCCGCCGCCGCCGCCGCCACCACCACCACCACCACCACCACAGCATCCTCCCCAGCTTCTTCCATCACGTCGACCTCATCATATCCTCCGGCCAACGCAGCAGAAGACGTCGTCACCACCACAGACCAAGAGAAAAAACATCCCAAGAAATTAGGTCAAGGCCACAAAACAGGCAATGAGCAATCCTCCGGCGACAACAACAGCCAGCACCACCACCGCCGCCGCACCTACCGCGGCGTAAGAAAACGAAGCTGGGGAAAATGGGTCTGCGAGATCCGAGAGCCCAAGAAGAAGTCGAGGATATGGTTAGGGACCTACGCAACGGCCGAAATGGCGGCCCGAGCCCACGACGTGGCGGCTCTTGCCATCAAGGGCTCGTCTGCCTACCTCAATTTCCCTCACCTTGCCCACGAGCTGCCCCGACCCGCCTCGTCCTCGGCTAAGGACATTCAAGCCGCGGCCGCGAAGGCGGCGGCTCAGGCTGGGCCGAGCCCAGCCGAGCCTGACAATTCGCAGTCGTCGACGGAGTTGGCCGTGGAGAGTAACAGTGATGATGCTGTTTTTGATCTGCCTGATTTGTCGTTTAGTAGGGTCGTCGATCATCTTGGCATCGACGATGGTTCGTATTGTTATTCTTCTTCTTCTTCTTTGAATTCTTGGCAATTAATGGCTGGTGCTGACGTGGGATATTTCAAGCTTGAAGATCCATTTTCATGGGAATAATGTCATACTGTTTTCTTTACGATTAATATGAATATCCATTTACAATCATTCTATAATATTTTTTTAAAAAAAAAATAATTCAGAATCTGCAAAACACTTCGTATGAGATATAAGCGAGGTGGTTGAATTATGCTTTGATCATATATATATAGGTGGTTGATCTTATAGATATTTATATTATTATTACAATGTTAGGAATGTAGTTAGTTCGTTTAAGTAAATAAAAGTTTCATTTATTTTTTTTGAAGTTATATATATGGGTTTTATATGATTTAATTAATGCAGTGTTTTTCTTCTTTAATCATTGCTTATGGCGCTTTATGTATGTAGAAAGAATCGGATTATTATTTGTTAAACATAATATAATGAAGATTTATTCTTTCTCTACTTTGTTTCTTTCTATGGAAGGGCTTTTTGGACCTTTCAACTCATTTGACTTGTAAATCTTGATATATACTATTTATGGATGCTCTTTATAATGAATTTTTGCTGTCTCCCACTGGCTGGTTTTAGATAAGTTAAACTTCGTCTCCATCATGAAATGAATTAACCTTTTGGCAATAATTAGGGCAAGTGAGAGTATGAAAGTCAAATTATTACAGTTGTAAATGAAAAAGAAACAATGAAAAAAGAAAGAGAGAAAAAGAAAAGACAGAGAGAGACGAAAGGAGTTCAATGTACTCTTCTCTCCTCCTTTTAATTTGTAAAGAAATGCATCTATTGCTTTAGTTTATAAATTTAAATGTAATTAATCAAAATGCCTCTTCTTTTGCATGTTTTTATTGTGTGTGTATATATTATATATATATATTCTTTGCTTCACTTTATAGGCAACACAGTGAAAGTAAAAAATCATCAAGGAATAATTATCGATGGGTGATTCGATATTTTTTGTTCTACTGTTATTGTCTTTAGGCTAATTTGATTGTTTTTTTTTTAATCTTTGCCAAATGTGATACAGCTGGTTTTTTGTTTTTGTTTTTTTACATATATAATATATATATATATATATATATATATATTTGTCTTGTGCTATGGTATTGGTTGATTTAAGATAATTCCAAGTTGTCACATCGTTCTTTACCGTTATGCATCATACTATTATTTTATGCATAATAATTGATTGAGGAAACTGCCCACAAACTACTTATATATACCCGCACGTGACGGATGATAAAATAATAATTGTGATCTAAATTAAATAAAAATATAACTGGCAAATTCATTTTTAGGTTATACTTATGTAAATCTATAATTTACTTTCATAATTCTTCTTATTATTATTTTTCTATAAGATTGCTCTTAAAACATGCTTAGATTCCAGAGAAGGACACATAGAAGGTGTAAAAAATTAGAATATCTTCATCATATTAAAAGTCGACCACATGAAAATTCATTCATATGAAAGATATTGAAGAATCATCACATTTCTAGTCAAATATTTAGCTACAACTATTAATATCATATTGCTTGATACTAATGATGATGATTATGATGACGATTTAGCCCAATTCAAAAAATTTAAATAAAAATAAAAATTAGCTCTTTGATATTAAAATATTATTGTTGCATGATCAAGAGTCCACCGCTGCGTCAAAAGCTATAGCTAATGGTGAGGGTCTAACTCTATTCCTTAAACCATACATCAGCCATGACCACTGTTCGATTGCTCATGTGATTAAATATTGTATTAAAATTATTTTAATATAATTATACTTATATTAAAATTATTATGATACATACATCTTATAATATTAAAGAGATAGATTAGAGAGATATAAATTATTTCAATACTTTCATACATGTTACAATACAACTCTAAAAATCTATTTATACTACTAAAATTTCATTATTAAAACTAGTCTCATTAAAATACAATCTAAACATACCTTATCAAACGTCTAATATAATAATATCATCCAACACAACCATTTAATACACCCAACTAATATTATCAATTAATATTTAAAAACATCCACAATGATAATTTCATAACACTCTTCTTCGTCATAAAAATTGTGAATTCACAAACCATCAATGCATTTATTGCACACCCCAAAGTCTAAGCAAAATCATTCGCGGCGTCCTACAAATGTCCGTACTCCGATGATTGAAACATATACTAAATTTTTAAATTATTAAATTGAATATAGAATTGTACGACAAAATGAAAGTGTAGGTAAGATGTTACTTTCACACACAAAAACACACACACACACAGTACGACGTGCCCATTGCTCATTCATCAATGAATTCACTCAATGTGAGAATAATAAAAAGAAACACTATTCATTCTTATGGGTGTAACGTTGCTCTTGATTTCGACCATACTATAATATATATATATATATATATATATAGTACGTTATTTATGAAAGGTACTTTGGTGGGCTCCGATTTATATTATCAAGAATTAAAAAGACATGGTTTCTGGTTGAAAAGTGAATAGGGACCATCATGTTTCAACCTAGTAATGAACTGAAAATGATAATAAAAAATAATAATAATAATGATAATAATACTTGATGCAGTGAAAGTATAGAAAAACATTGCATGGATTTTGTCTTGGACAAAAAATAAAAATATATGTAAAAAAAAAAAAAGAAAGATATATAATATATACTTTTTGACATAGCAATATCAATATTTTAAGACGTTTGTTGTCTCATCCAAAATTACAAATCTATGTCCGAAGCAAGAGGTAATCTATGTATACCTCACATTAATTCATCAAGAGGAACATTAACTTGGCATAACTAATTAACTCTACTCTACACATTGAAAACCCTCGTTTTGGAGTATAAAATATATAATAGCTATCGAAAATAAGACTAAAATAATAGACTACATGGTTTTGGTGATATTATAAGATTAATAAGATTTGTATTGACAATGTAACTCTTTTATTCACTAAGAGAATGTTTTTAATATAATAATAGGAAAAGGATAAAAAGATACCGTTTATAGACAGTAAGTTAATTGATTTTTTCAATGATTGGGTTGGGTTTCGTTAGCACTTGGAAGTTAAAAATTGTTTTTTGAAATGATAAACTTAAACAACAAACATTAACAAAGCTGTACACAAACTCTTACCAAAGAACAAAATAATACTATTTTGATCATCTTTATTACAGCCTTTGCTCAAAAGCTACAAACCACAACAATATAATTTGAAAAAAGAAAAAAAAAAAAAAGTTGAGTCCCTCATTCATCTTTGTTATCAAGATCATGCATCTTTTTCTGCCCAACCTCAACAAGCAAGGTCAAAAGCGCCTCACATACCTGGGCAGGGCTAGCTTCGGACGAATCATCGTTCAAAGACGAATAAACCATCCAGGCATGATCCAGCTTACGTTTGGGTCGAACCACGACCGAGCCTGGAACCTCGGCATCGCGGCACGTAACCAAACCGTCGCTCTTCTCGCCGTACCTAATCTGAAGCAGCTGGGCACAAGCAGCCATTGCAGCACCGAGGGGGATGACCACGGGTAGGGTCGTGGGCTGACCCGTGGCTAGCGGAGAGAGCATGGGAAGCTCCGCGTGGGCCACGTGGGACAGCGTGGCTAACACGGAGGGAGAAATTCCCGCTTCAGTGTGGAGGGAAACAATCGGGAGCTCTCGGGGCAGTTTGTATTTTCGTAAGAACTCTTTCCTCTTCTCGTAAGTTAGATCTTCCAGAGCTTGCATGTCGCCCTATGATGGAAACACTTTATAAATCGTAGAAAGGAGGCTGGGGAGTTCTATTGAGGGGTAAAGGCTACCTTGATGACTTTACAGATGAGGATTTCCATGAGCTTGCGGATATTAACATAATCACCCAGCTGACCTTCCCGTAAGATATCTGAAGCGATTGGACTACCACCGTATGGGCTCTGAGCAAATGCTAGTCCAGCCACTTTATCTTTCAGTTCATCCCAGTACATGGATAGAGCTGCAGCAGCATCGATTCCACCTTTGCTATGGCCCAGCAACAAGACACGTTTGTTGGCGCCCCAGTAGATTTCTTCGATATAATCTTTTATCTCTCTGGCATTTTTTTCGACTGATGCCTAAAACTCAAGTTGATTACTAGGGGAAGATGCCATATAAAACTTTTGGAAATAGAAAAGGATATATAATATTGAATTTACCTCGCTGTGAATCTTTGCTATATGACAGGTAAGCCCCATCTTAGAAAACTTTGATTTTGTATCCACAAAATAAAGAGGTCCGTGATTGCTGAAAAGACCTGAAGACAAGGCAAATGTAAGCAAGCTTAAGCGAAAGAAATGTAGAAATACATGGAAAAGAAGGAATAGAACTATATCCGTTTAACAATATAAGTCCACTATAGCCAATGATTCAACAACATATGATGCAAAATATATCTAATCAAGCATAACATAATTTCTTGCCCGTAGATGGTGGTAAATTAAATAGAGAGATAACTCTAAAGCTGTATTCATGTTAAAAGGAACATGAGAAGGCATTAGTACCTGGGACCAACAAGTAAACCATTGTTTTAGGAAGATAGTGCAGACCATGCCTGAAGTAGACAAGACCATAAAGAAAACATGGGCTTTCAAATTGGGAGCATAAAAAGTCAAAGAAAATTGATAATTATCACCGAAGGCACACCTTATATCATCCAGAATCTCAGTAAATCTTTCAGTGCCATCTTCAACAGGAGGCAAGTCGGTAGCCCGTTGGAGCCATCCGATGTCGTCGGCTGAACCGCGGACTGTCTTCCTTACCCTCTCAATCAGGCTAGTCAAAAAGTGAAAGAGAGTCAATGAACTACCAGATGTAAAAAAGAATATAAGAGCACGCAATATGAAATATGATCAGAATAGAACTATAGAACGGTTACTTAGAAAGAAAAACATACGGAGTGACAGTTAAGAAATAACAAATATATAGTTATTCCATTACCCCTTTTTTCTCCTTTTCAAGAAAAAAGCAAATTGATATTGTAAATGCAAAAATTGTACCCTTGAAAAATGGAAATCCCATTTTGGTTGGCTGCCACAAGCGCAGTGGAGGTTTGAGATGGTTCGCCAGGTGGTTCTCGGGATATTCCGGTAGGTACTACAGGAGCAGAAAATGAAACATTAGCACTTGAAGATGCATTCATGTTATTCATGAGCGGTCTGGCTTCTTCAGAAACAAAGGCCAGCATTTCCTGACCATCGCCCTCTCCAGATGAAGGTCCTGTAAAAACAAGCATGGGTGACGGAGTAAATTCATCGGATTTTATCAACTCTACGCTCCACCAGCAAACATCAAGAACTACACCGACCATATTTGAAAAAGAAGTTTTTCACATCATGATTAATATACTAAAACAGTTAATTGAACAACCCAATTCCTCCCACTAAATGCTAGGCCTCAGCATAACGTGTGTAACACTAATCTGGAGAGACCTTTGACTTTCACCGCAATTAAGAATCCACAAAACACAAGAAGCACATTAAGATAAACATATAAAATTTACTTGTAATGTCTGTAAAGCAACGAGTGAAGATCGAAGTTGTCTCCGCGAGATACGAAGCAGCGTCATTCAAAGCTGGCATTGATGTGAATAGTTGAGGTATACCAGGACGATCGTCCCCCAGCGAGCTTCTATTACCCTTTTCAGGCAAAAACACACATAATAAATAAATAAATCAATCAAGAACACAATTAAGAAAGGATCTCACAACTGCATCTCAAGAGGAGGGAAGCTGAATTCACCATAAGAGGCGGGCTGGATTCTTCTCTATCGGAGTCTCTGGCATCCATTAATTGGGCGAAGTATCGAATCGAATAAAACCCTTAATTTTGCGCAAAGAATCGAAGTACGGCAAGAGCTCGAGAATCGCGTGAGGGATGCAGAAGCAATGCTTAATCTTGATTGCTAAGAAATCGTGGCAATGACTCTTCAATTTGAAGCGGATGGAATTGAAGAACGTTCCACAAATTTACGAGGGATTTGATTCGGCACCGTTAAACATTCGATACGACACCGTTTACTGTTAAATTAGTTTCCACATCTCTGTTTGAGCATTAATGACGCAATCAGTTCAACATTTTATGAATTATGACGCCATTTGTTAATAATATATTCAATTTTCATACTAAACTATTTATCATTCACATGAATAAATAAATGTTTTTTTTAAGGATTGAAGCATTTAAAAACCAATATATTTAATACTTTAATTTTATATATTTTATTTTCAACTGATTTCTTTGTATTATATTTTATTTATTTATTTATTTTTATCTAACCTATGCGTTCCATTAATGATTCGTACACATTAATGATTTGTACATATTATCTCCTTTGTATTATATTTTATTTATTTATATATTTTTATCTAACCTTAAGCGTTCCATTAATGATTCGTACACATTAATAATTTGTACACATTATCTCCTGACCTAAGCTCTGATACTACGTTAAATGATTTATTCTCCTAAATATGTATTATATTTTAAGTCTATATATTTTCTTTCCAATAAATTCCATCCAATTTTTTATTTTTATTTTCTATTTCGTAGACCAACATATCTAGAAGCTAATAAAAGATTACATTCCATTCATTTTCTCACATTATAACACAAATTTAAAATCCAAATTTAGTATAACTTAAACCATGCATGCATATATGATATATATATTATGTTCTTCATTTAGAGCCACCTAAGAAGAATGCCTTCAAAAGTGATCCCCGGGCCAAAAGCCAAGCCCAATCCCCACTCCTCACCATCTCCTTTCTTCCCTTTCATCTCTTCCCTCATATACTCCATCACATAGAAGATAGTGTTACTACTCACATTCCCATAGTCCATCAAAGCCCTCCTACTACACTCCAACTTCTCACCGCCCAGCCCCAGCCGACTCTCCAGCCGGTTCAATATCGCGGGCCCGCCCGGGTGAACCGCCCAGAACATCTCGTTGAAGTCCGTCAGCCCGGCCCGGCCCATGATCTTCCTGCAGAACTCCTCTATGTTGTCCTCGATCTTCTGCGGCAGATCCCTCCCTAGCCTGAAGTATATTCCCTCCTCCGAGATCCGCCCGTCGATCACGTCGCTCGTCCCGGGCAGGAACTGCTGCACGGCGTAGTTCAGCTCCAGGAACGGGCTCTCCCGGCCCTCGACCGGGTCGGCCCCTACCACCACCGCGGCCGCCCCGTCACCGAAAAGGGCCGCCCCGACCAGGTCGTACGGGCGGGCCTTGTTGGGCGGGCGGAACCCTAGTATGGTGGTCTCCGAGGTGGCTAGGAGGACCCTGCTCCCTGGGTTGTTCTCCGCTATGTCCTTGGCCACACGGAGGCCCGTGACGCCTCCGTAGCAGCCGAGGAAGTACAGCATCACGCGGCTGACGTCGTTACGCAGGCCCAGCTCGGCCGCCAGGTGGAGGTCACCTCCCGGGAGGCGGATCTCGCTCGAGGAGACGTAGACGATGTGGGTGATCTCCGAGGCGGGGCGGCTCCATTCTTCGAGGCAGGCCTGGCTCGCTTGCTTGGCCATTTCTAGGACGGCCGGGTTCGCAATGTCCAGCCGCTGCTTGATCGTGGGCGTGCCTTCGGTGGCTAGCTCGGGGTGCTGGTCGAGGATTTCTTTCGACATGACCGTGTATCGGGTTTTCACTGTGGTGGTCTTGCCTGTGAAAAGATTTGTAATTTATTTTATTTTCAAGAAAAACCCTAGAAAGTGATTGCATGGGATTGTAAGAGAAATGACAGATAACTAGGAATATCATGCATTATGTAGGAGAATTGCAGTTCTTCTTATGAAACTGATATTTACTTACATAATCGCTCTAGCTTCTCCTTTATGGCCAAATCGTCGCATTTAGTGTCGCGGATATACCCTTCGACCAGGCGATCTTGAGGGACCAATTGCCTCGGAAAAGCTTTTCCGATCGCTAGTATCGTGGCCTTGCCTGGATTTGCAAAACGCCTCGGCTGCTTCGCCTCGCCATTCTTGAAATTGATCTGTGACATACTTAAAGATAATGTAATGAAAGTTTAATCTTTTATGAGTGTAGAGATTCAAGGGAATAAGGTAGCATATAAATAGGTTCCAAGTGTGGTGTTGGAGGCTTTTTGGTGCTGAGAACAATTAGCATGTGGGATTTAATAATTCCATTCACGTCTTTGTGAAGATGTTAAATTTCTTTTTTATTTTATTAAAGGGCTAGAAAAGTGTGAAGGGCTTTGATACTATTTCTTCTTGCTAAATAAGATAATAGTTCAGTTGATGAAGTTAGAGATTAATAAATCATTACATTGTATCACATATGTGGACCAAAACTTACCTGCACATTGTCTAATTTCTTCCAACGCCATCAGAGTGAGGCCTTCAAAATTGATCCTTATCTATCACATTCTTCACGTAGAACGTCGGTAATAATATCTGCCGAGAAAGTTACAACATAAGAAATACCATCTGTAAGAGAGAGGGAGAGAGGGAGAGAGAGAGAGGCTTACACATATATATTTACACCATTGGTAGCAGCATATTTGCGCAAAAGGCGCTCGACGCAGTACCATTCTGAACGATCAGATCCACTTTGATAGTTAATCCTTGGCATGTGAATCGAGGCTGTCGAAAAATGTGATAGACGAGGGAGATGGTTATACTGGTTAGAATTCATTATACATCACACTAAAAGACTAGCTAGCCAAACATTTTCAAGATTTGGGAATAAATTACAAGCAAGTATTTCTGATTTCAATGCCTCATCTTATAGCACCATAATCAGTGTGTTTCAGTTATAATGTGATTTCAACCCTTATGGACCAGAAAAACCATTTAAACTAAGTCCATAAAGAATATGTATTCAGTTGAATCATGAAGTACCAAAAAAAAAAAAAAAAAAAAAAACTGTACCAGAATATTGGGAAGCCATGGAAGATGCTTTTGCAATACAAACTTCCAGATCGGAAATAGAGATGCTACTTCTCGGGACTTTACGCCTTGGATTGTACGTCTGTACAACGGCTAAACCTACCCATTGAGGAGGGTTAATGTGAGTACTCCGTTCATCGTTGTCCTCTGCAGATAGCCATGTTCGAAGGCTGATAAAAATTTCTTAATCGACAGGAAAAAAACAGAACAAAAAAACTACCTATGGTCTCTTTATAAGACTTGTGCTAACTAACCTTGTATCTTTATAAGATGAAGATCACCCATATTGAGATCCCCCATTTCTGAAGCTCGTTCATAGGACTGAGGGATGACATCTGATATTCTAGCTAATGCATCAAACATGCCCCCATGACCCCATTTGCCAGAATCGTCGACACAACTGCCAACCACACTTTGATGTATAAAAAGAAGCCCTCAAGAATGAATAAATGTAACATCGTAAGACCTACTAATCATTACCGAACTTAAATCATAAGCAACTCCGGACATTTTCTGAATTTTCATTATATTATAGAAATCTACATCCTATAAATAATCTTTACACTAATTCTATGCGTCAGTCAGAACTTACCTGTTTTGTTATTTGAAAACTAGAGAGGGCAACTAAATAATAAAAATATATTAAAAAAAAAACAGTACAAATAAAATCAGAGGATGATTGAAAAAGTATATAAGTCAAATATCATCTAATCTAAACGTCTTTAGGCTAAAGAGCTACCTGAATATGATAGTACGTTCAGAAGGAGCCACTGCTCTGGTATTCGTACAGTCCCCATAAACAAAATGAACCGACCCAGAATCTGAGACCATGTCCTGATTTCCAGGTGTCATGGGGAGGCTAACAGATAATGAATGATACCCAAAAGCTTCCCACTTGGACAGTTTTTTCTTCTCCGCCTTTTTTCGAGCCTCTTCAGCTTTTTGGTGCTTGTCATAAATAGACTGTTTCCTATTCCCTAATTCAATCACGCCCTGATCATCTTCAGGTGCTGCTTGCTTAAACTTCTCGACCCATGAAATGTATGACGCCTCGTCAAGTCCGGGATCAAAAGCATTGTAATCAGAAGTGTCCTTGAGGATCGCATCATGGCCACTCATCAGATCCACAGGATTGATCTCAAATTTCCTATCGCTGGAATCTAATTGTAACTCATGGCGGGATGCGATAACCTTTTCAATCATATCATTCAGTTCAGACGTGTTCAGTTGATCGTCTGATTTTTCACTGCCCAATTCTGCTGGATCGAACATATGCAATGCAAATATGACAGACTTCAAATCGCCTGCTTCAGCTGTTCCAAGCTCACTTCCCTTGGAATCCAAAATATCATCTCCTATTACATTGTGACTCAGCTGCAACTTCCTATTAGCCCGACGCATAATAACCTAAATTCCATACAATGGTGAGCTACGACATATATGGAACTTGAGAAAGTACTATTATTTTACCTCCTCAACTGAATGTTTGGACACCAAATTAATAGATAAGACGTGATTTGTTTGACCAATTCTGTGTGCTCGTTGCAGAGCCTGTTTATCAACTTGGGGATTCCAATCTTGCTCATAAAATATGACCTTCCAGAGTCGAGAAAAAAAAATCATTTTGCAGTGTTATGAAGAGTGTTCCCAATGTTTGGATGAGCAATTCATCCGAACTAAAGCAAGTCAAAACAGCATTAAATAAATAAATAGCAGAAGTGTTCACACCGTGTCCGCAGCCACAAGATTCAATCCAACTCCACCAGCCCTTGTGGAGATCAAAAAGACAAACGGACTGAACTGATTAGAGACCGAATCATCATCTTTCTTCGCATACTTTTGACTGAAACTTCTGATTGCAGCAAAACGCTCCTCCGCTCGAATTGAACCATCGAGACGCTCGTAGGTATATTTCCTAAGTTCTAAAAAGTCCTGCATTTACACATGCATGTTACTTGCTATCACTTATCACGCAGATGGTAAATACTCTTTTTTTTTTGGTTTGTGTCAGGTAGTGATTTTACCTGTAGTATATCAAGTGTATGAGTCATTTGCGCAAACAAAAGAACACGATGCCCATAGCCTTGAAGCTTCTGAAGTAGCTGATCCAATATTAGAAGTTTCCCACTGGCCTGAATGTACACAAGGATTTACAATAAATTTTACCAATTTTAACTTTTCAATCATTAACACAATATGTTTAAACTAAATACTCTAAATGGATATTGTAGGCATACAAATTTTGATTAATTTCAGTACAAGATACTCTTTGAGATATAGATTGAGTAGTCAATACCTGGACCAGGTGCTCGCCTTCCTGATATGGTTCAGGCTCAATACCTGGGAAAAGATAAGGGTGACTACATGCTTTACGCAGCTGAATTACCTGAAGAAGATTTAAGCATGATTGAGTAATCAATCATTCAACGCTTTCACAATAGTGGAGCCTGATGTTAAAAGTATATGCAGGGGAGACAATACAGAGACTTGGGAAGAAAAAGTCACACTTACAATATTATGCAGTGATTGAGCATTGGAACCACCAGAAGCAAGTGCAAGCAATTTCGGCAGTTCCTTTCTTAGTATGGACATATAAACCGTCTTCTGAAGGCTAACCATAGGTGATATCCTGTGACAATTGATTCTAACATGAGACATTCACAAACTAGTAATAGTAATGCATATCCACGCTACTCAAGTAAGCAACACCCGCTAAGAACATGGACATTTTTCGTTTCTAGCCCAATCTACAATTCTACCATTTTTGGGTACTATTGTATAATGATGTTAAAAATTCAATGGTTAAAGTTAAGGCACTAACACAGTGACTTCCGTGACAGGCGGAAGGGAAAGGGTTCCTGATTCCACGAGCTTAGATTTTGTTCTCCGAAGCATGAATGCTCCCAACACATATTTCAAAATCTTGAGTTGTTCCTTCGCCTTCACTGAATCTTGGCCTGCTCAGAAAATGGATTGTTATATATTAATAAAAGCTTCAATAACAGGGAATTATTACATTATTTGAGAATCATACTTAAACCTGAAACTCCAAGTCTTTCATTCCCAATCAATTTAGTTCAATATAAGCAATCAGCTTCTGGAGCTATGAAATTTAGTTTGAGCACGAAAAAAGGATAATGCGATGTTCAAAAGGCTTACAAGAAGGATCCCCAGCTTCCATGAAAGAAGAGAGAAATTGATCGAGAGCTCCAAATACCAAAGGCATACAAAAGTGCATCAAAGCCCAAAGTTCAGTAAGATTGTTCTGAATAGGTGTTCCCGTCATCAGCAATTTTCTTGGCATCAAAAACCGCTCCATTAACGTACTATACAAGACCTATCAAGCCAAAGTCAATAGCATCAGTGAAAAACTCGAATTTATTCTTACAAGAGACGAGAAAGTTTAATTTCTTCAACATACACTTGACGGGTTTTTGAGCCTTTGTGCCTCGTCGATTATTGCATAATGCCAAGGGAATTGGCAGAGGAAATCCTGATCAATCAATGCTATGTCATACGTAGTTAACAACACATCAAACGGAAATACTTGGACCTGTCAGGAACGGAAGAAACACTAAACTAACATATCTATCAAATGTGACCGTAGAAATTATTCCAAAAAAAAAAATCCTAACATGATAAGATGACGGCAGCTCTTTAACATGATCGTGAATCTCCCTTCGTAATTTACGTCTATGTTCCTTTTCCCCAACATAGCAAAGCAGTCTCAGTTTGGGAGCAAAATTGGCCGATTCGGACACCCAACCATCAGTCACACTTAAAGGACATAGCACCACTGGAAATTTCGTAAATAAAGAAAAAACATAAGGACCCAAAAGAGGGTGACATGACATTAATTCCAAGATGAATTGCTGCTACTCACGGAATGGCCCCGGAGATTTCCCACACTCTTTTAGGTAACTCAGAAGAGATATCGCCTGCAAAGTCTTTCCCAGTCCCATCTACACGACAAAGGGAAGAAACGCAATCGTATAAAGTCCATCGCAATATGATTTCTAAAGTATTTAGAACACAACCAGCTTTCAGAAGCTAGATGTGACCCAGATTAAGAAAATTGTTGGAAAGAAAGTATTCTAACCTCATCACCTGCAAGAGATAAAAAAAAAATGAAGAACTTCAATCAGAAGAGGGCTCAACGAAATTAAACGAGGAGTAATTAGTTACCCTATCACGATATCATAAAGTTAAGTCTATAATCTAAGCGTTACCGAGGATGACATTTGCACCGAGTTCGAATCGCCGAATGAGCCACTCCAAGCCTTCAAGCTGGTGGGGTTTCACCGAGGCCGTGATTCCGAACTGGGACGGATCGAGACGCGATTCTCCGGCGGACCGTGAGTCTCCATCGTACATGTACTTCGCCGCCGCGAGCAGCCTCTGCTCATAGTCCATTTTCTTCGTTTCAACGGCGGTGGTGTTTGTGGCGGTGGCGAGGTTTTTCCTAAGGGCGAGACCAATTGCTGGTCGGTCGTCGTGAAATGGGACAAGACGTGGCGGGATTCCAACACAACGTGCTTGCTGACGACGTTTTTAGAATTTGGCGGTAGTTCGTTCTTAAACAAGGTCAAACTTTTAGCATGTTGGGCTATGTTGATCGTATTGGGCTCTCATTAGAAGCCCATCAAGCCCAATCTACAAACTATAATAATGAAATATATATATATATATATTAAATTCAATTCCATTCAAATGGTGGAGTGTCAATTTGTCCCGAGGATATATCAAGTGGTCGGATCATACATCTCCGAGCGAAGGTTATACGTTCGAGCCCATTTGGGCTTTTTGATTCTTAGTCTGTGTGGATTTGGGACGAGACACTTAGTACTGCTGGACGTCGTGGTTGTCATATATCCTACAATGATGTTTAAATTTGCTTCAAACTAAATTAAACTTAATTGAATGATGAGAATTATGGTAGCGTTGTATGAGATAAAATAAAATAAAATCGTGAGTTTCAATTTAGGAAATATTTTGACAACGTTCGGAATATTTAAATAGTTTCGAAATATAAAAAACGGACAAGAATGGTAAAAAGAAAAGAAAAGAATATGCTAAAAATAATACGGAGTGGTGAATCACTTAATCAATCATGCTTCAAACCTTGAAACCTCAATATAGACAAAACAATAATGAAAAGTGAAAACCCACTATTATCATATTTAAAAAAAAAAGTAAAGTAATAATAGATTTTATTTTATAGAAGTTATTAACAATATGATGGCAACTCATGACCATTACAATATTTTGTCGAGGCAAAAAAAAGATTCGTGTCAAACATACAATAGCATCAAATAATATAATTGGTTTGATGTAAGTGGAATTTAATATTTCCTCGTTTTCCCCCCTATATATATATATATATATATATATATTATATTTGCATAACGTCAGCCCACGGAATATAATATAAGCCCGCAGAATCGAAATTATAAAACATTTCTTCATGATGGCCATGGATATTTTAGTGTCATCTTGAAAAAAAGTATAATACATATATATTATGCTTATAGTAAACAATTATTATAATGTTCATTTATTATATATTCGACTATGCATTATTTCTAGTTGTCACCTAATTATTACACCATCAGCGAACCAATATGGCAAATCCCACTTTGTCTGTCACTAGACAGTGTCACTTTGTCTCCATTTACATTTGGTCAAGCTAAGCAATCACTCACAAAGATCTATGATGTCAAGTCATTTGTTATATATTATATGCAATATATATATATATATATATATATATATATATATATATTCCCTACATCTCTTCAAAGATCCTTCTCAATAGGGCCAAAACTGTGCTTTTGATTAGAAGCCAAAACCCTAAAATAGGAAACTCCAATGTTATATTTTATGGTGTCACATTCAAATTGATATTTAATTATTGTAAATAAAATGTCCCACAATATATATTAGTTGAGGATGAAATCATCAGATTCCTCATTAGACGGCCAAAGGTGGAGGAATCAATTATGTGAATGCCCTCCTTTGCTTGTCATATTGTGGTAGTATCGATACCAAAGATGATCGTTTGTATCAAGATAAATAAAATGATTAAATACATTTTTTTTATTATTATCATTAGGCATCATTATTGTTTAGATATGGTAACAAGGCAGATGGAATCTACTACGTTAATTTTGAGGATTCTATTTAAAATATATTGAGGGCATGGCAAGTAGTTGATATGAAGAAGCATAGGTCAATCATAATAGGACGAAAGGTAATTATCAATTTTTATTTTTTTATTTTTGAATTAATTGGCATAGATTTAACCCTCCATAATCATCACAAAGCAATGAATTCGCCTTTAGTGGGGAACATGAATTCCCACACACATATTTCACATTATTGCGGCATTTTTCCAGAAATTTTAGTTTATTTCATATTCACAAAATTAAATTCGATATGAGAAAATATGAGAAGTGAAATGACCATATTCATTACAGTGGTCATGAAAATGGCCCTCATTTATATATACATATTTTTTTTTTTTGCTTGTTAGCATTCATTGTGATCAAGCACTTGTCGATACTTTGATCAAGATAAGTATGAATTACTAATAGTAATATATTAAATTATTATAGTCTAGTAGATAACTTGCAAGTTAAAAACAACCTTTTTCTAAATAAAATTGATTGATTGAATATTATATATAATAAAATACATACGTGTGTGAGTAAACCCTTTGCCCTTAGGCCCTCTTACAAGGTAACAAAGAGCATTATGAATTATGGTTTGTCCTCCAACAAGCAATAAAGTATGAAGCACATTGGCCCACACCATTTGATGTATAATATATTTAATATATATTATTCCAATTTGGTGATAGTGACCCACTAATCCACCATGCAACAAATTCATGTTGAAGGAATATTGATCGGAAAAAATTCCCTCGAGGCAAGGAATTCTTAAATAAATCAAAAAGTACATGCATGTTGCATTCTTTTTTATTTTTTATTTATTTTTAACGATATGTATGTAACTTTGCATCATTTTTGTAAAATGCAGAAATTTTGTATCATAAATATAAAAAATATTCAAAATTAATGTAAATTATCTCCATATTAAAAGATTAGCTATTCAATTTAACAAATTATACATTGTTACGATGCGATATTTACTATTTATTCCTTTGTTTTTACTTCTATATTTAATTAAGATACGTACCACAAATCATTGCATAAGTCGAACTAGAGAATAATAGATTAAAAAAATATATAAAAATTGATTTGTCTTTAGGAAGCATCACAAAAACCAGCGATGAATCCAAGTATTTTCATTGTCATAAATTTCCTAATTTTCTAACATGTGGAACTATGTAGAATAGAAACTATAAACGTTAAAAATAACTATTCTTGTCTTATATTTTCCTCCCCATCACTAATTAAGAACCACTCACTGAACTTCACTATTCTTTCGATTTTCTCCACTATTATAATAATAATTAAAATTATTCTGAAAAAAATAATATATATTTGTATATAAAATAAGGTTCGTTACTTGTGGTTGTATGCAAGCAAAGTTTCCTCCAATGTCCAATCCCAGTTTTCCTCTATTTAATATATAGTGTATATTTATTGCCCGAAGCATTATATATAGATTAGATAACATACTCCCAAAAACTCAATCCCATACTAAATAAAAGAAAAAAGGGTAACATTTTCAAAAAAATATGATGATGGCCAAATCTTGCCACCACAATCTCCTCCCCTCACCACCACCGCCGCCGCCACAGCCCAAATTACCACCACCTACGTACAACCCTACGAAGCAAACCACCACCACCATCACACCCCGGGCCATATCAATAGCCACCACCACCATTCCAACCACCACCACCACCCAAGAAAAGGTGCAACAACACCCTAATGCACTAGACGACACCATCACTGCCTTCTCGGACTACCAATCACTTTTTACGTCCCAACGGGCTGAGACGGCCCGACCCGTTTCCCTACGCTTGGTCGACGGAGCTTTGCCCCACGATTTCCCCTCGGGGACCTATTACCTAACCGGGCCGGGCATGTTCTGCGACGACCATGGATCCACGGTTCACCCCCTAGATGGCCATGGGTATTTGCGGGCCTTCGATATCGACGGGCCTAGCGGACAAGTAGAGTTCATGGCCAGGTACAAACATGGTTATATATACATACACATATAACTTTTACTACATCATACCAATATGTCCTAGCATAGACATAATGTCTACTATTGGTAATATATGTAGATACATAGAGACGGAAGCTCAAGTCGAAGAGCACGACCCCAAGACCGGCGAGTGGCGGTTCACACACCGGGGCCCGTTTTCCGTGCTAAAGGGTGGTAATATGGTCGGAAATACTAAGGTAATGAAGAACGTCGCTAACACAAGCGTCCTAAGGTGGGGAGGGAGATTGTTTTGCTTGTGGGAAGGAGGTGACCCTTATGAAATCGATCATCGGAATTTAAGTACTCTCGGGAAGTTCAAGGTTGTCGATCTTAATGACCACACATCGTCAGAAATCGACGGCGATGACAACGATGGCGAGAGATTTAGGGCTACTTTCTTGGATATGGCCGCTAAGATATTGAAGCCAATATTGTATGGTATGTCTCACTTTTATTCTACTCTTATTATTTTTTAAATATGATCACTCAATACTAAAAAGAATTTAAATAATAACTTAGGTGTGTTCAAGATGCCACCTAAGAGGTTATTGTCTCATTACAAAATCGATGCAAGAAGGAATAGGTTGTTGATAATGTCATGCAATGCAGAAGATATGTTACTCCCACGAAGCAACTTTACTTTCTATGGTGAGCCAATAATAGTTATTTTTTTACATATATATTTATTTTATTAAATGAAATTGATATACTAATATTCTAGCAATATATACTCCCTCGAATGATTAATTCGTATGATTGCAAATGCATCATTGTATCCAACGAATATGCTTTCTTGGAAAGAAATAGACAAGCGACAGAAAATATTGCATTATCTCTTACATACATAAATGTCCGTATTTACAAAGTCACTTTCTTGATTCATATTAAATTATTTACAAGCCATAACTATTATGATTATTTTTTTTTTTTCCATAGAATTCGATTCTAGCTTTAATCTGCTGCAAAGCCAAGAATTCATCATCCCTGACCACATGATGATCCATGATTGGGCATTCACTGATTCCTATTACATACTGTTTGGAAATAGGATTAAGCTAGATGTCCCAGGTAATTAAATTATAAAATATTTTAATATACTTTTAAATAATTTGAAAAAATATTACAATTTTTTTTTTCAAAAAAAAAAAATTATTACAATTTCAACATCGTAATTTTTGTATCCAATTTGCAGGTTCTCTTACAGCAGTATGTGGCTTGTCCCCTATGATATCTGCATTATCATTAAATCCAAGCAAGCCCACTTCCCCTATTTATTTGCTCCCAAGATTCCCCAATAATAATACTAATAATAATAATCATAATAATATTTCAAGAGATTGGAAAATACCAATTGAAGCTCCTTCACAAATGTGGGTACTCCACGTGGCAAATGCATTCGAAGAACTCATAGATCATAAAGGAAATCTTGAGATTCAAATCCAAGCCAGTGGGTGTTCTTATGAGTGGTTCAATTTCCAGAAAATGTTTGGTAAGTCATTTATTAATTTATTTATTTAAATTAATTAGTCTCACTATAATCAAAATAAAATATATTTCCATGCATTTATAATATTAGGGTACGACTGGCAAAGTGGCAAGTTAGACCCTTCCATGATGAACTTAGGACAAGGCAAGGAGAAGCTACTGCCCCACCTAGTCAAGTTGACCATAAGCTTGGACGGTAATGGCGAATGCAAGTCGTGCCACGTCAGCGACCTCAACCGATGGGAAAAACCCTCGGATTTCCCGGTAATAAACCAAGACTTCTCGGGGGCGAGGAACACTTACGTCTACGCCGCCACCTCGTCGGGGTCGAGACGGGCGCTGCCCCATTTCCCTTTCGACACCGTCGTGAAGATGAACACCGCCGACGGGCTGACTCGGACTTGGTCGACGGGGAGGCGGAGGTTCATCGGCGAGCCCGTCTTCGTCCCGAAGGGCGGGAAGTACGACGAGGACGATGGGTATGTCCTCGTCGTCGAGGTGAGTGTAATAAAAATAATAAAGAAATGATTGAAAAAAAAATGAAATGAAATAGTTTGATATATAAGTGTTTTTCTTGCAGTATGCCGTGGCTACGAAGAGGTGCTATCTTGTTGTGTTAGATCCCAAGATGTTTGGTAAGAAGAATGCTTTGATGGCGAGGTTTGAAGTGCCGAGGCATCTCAACTTCCCTCTTGGGTTTCATGGGTTTTGGGCTCCGACCCGAAAGCTTTGCTCCAACTTGTTGGATGGTGCTAAGTTTGTTCTTGGTCGTGAAGAAGTGTTAGTTTGAATTGAACTGAACTACGTAGGTTTGTTGTAATGATAGTACATAGTTTGTACATGATATAAAAAAAAAAATGGAAAAGAAAAGGAGAAATTTATTGGATTTACTAAGTTGAACCCGACCCGATCCGTTAATTTAGCCCAAACCCGCGAAGGATGTGTTTATATAAAGCCCTAGCCTAGTAGGGAAAGGACTTTTCCCCGCTAAATCAGCAATTTCGAAAATCCCCCAAATTGCACCGCGTGAAATCCACGCTCAACTGCCACAATGGCCGGCAAAGGCTTCTCATTCTCCGCCACGCCATCGTCTGCTTCGTCGTCCTTCTCCTTTGGCGTCTCTTCGTCCTTGGGAGCCTCCCAAACGACGCCGTCTTGTTGGGTCCAGCCTTCTATCGACGAAAACATCCAACCACCATCATTAATTATAAGATATAATAAAATAATATTATTAATATTATATTATAATATTATTTTATATATATAATATTTTAATGAAAGGTTCTGGTTGATTGGCGACGCGGCGGATTCCTGGCCACTGGTTTCGAGCGGTCCAGAAGAGCTGAAGACATCTATAAATAGGCTGAGGATTCTTCAGTTTTTTAGATCACCAATTCATTCGAGAATTACGATACAGAGTGAAGTAGTCCGAGTGAATAGTGAGGTTATCAGTTCAGGTAGAAACTGATAGGTTCCACATCCACGGAGAGGTGTGAGGTAAAATACGAGTGGTAAAATTGTGAGGTAGTAAGAAATTCGGGGTTGTAATTTCTTATTATAGTGAAAGTTTTGCCGACTCGACCGTGGTTTTTCCCTCTTCGTTAACAGAGGGTTTTCCACGTAAAAGTTCTGGTGTTCTTTCTTACTTTACGGTAATTTTATTTTTACCGTGGTAGTTACTGTGCGGGTCCCACTTTTCCTGTCCGTCCTACCGAGCCAAACCGGGACCATTTCCGCTGTGGGGCCCACTGACCACCGCGGGGCCCACCACCCTTCCCAACAAGTGGTATCAGAGCCTAGTGGTATTCTGAGTATGCTCTGTGGTTGCATCTTTGACTGATCTTCCACATCAAAAAAGATATTAATAGGTTGCTGGTAGATTTTCGACGGCCATGGAGAACGACAGAGGAATGATCAAACTGACAGTAACGAACTACTCCATATGGAAATCGAGGATGGAGGATTATCTTTATTGCAGAGACCTCCATGATCCTATAGAAAATGAAGGCAAGAAGCCTGAAGGTACCGATGCCAATGCATGGACGAAGTTGCAAAGAAAGACACTAGGTGCGATCCGCCAATGGGTTGACATTAGTCTCTACAACCACGTAAGGAATGAGACGGACCCTGCTGAGCTCTGGAAGAAATTGGCGGACATGTACGAGATTACAAACGTGCTGAGCAAGTTATTCATGATGCGAAAACTCATGAATATGAAGCTGAATGAGGGACGATCAGTTGCTGAACATCTGAACAACTTTGAAGGACTGGTAACTCAACTCACAAGTGCCGGTCTAGTCCTTGATGAAGAGACACAAGCATGTCTACTACTGGGTTATCTACCTGATAGCTGGGATACGTTGGTGGTATCACTTACCAACTCAGCACCAGCCGGTAAAGTAACGATGTCTATGGTGAAAAATAGACTGTACAATGAAGAGCTGCGACGGAAGGACGCTGCCAATACTAGTACCGGAAATCAGGCCCTTGTCACGGAGAATAGGGGTCGGAGCAAGAGTAGAGGTCCGAAAGGATACGAAAAGTCAAAAGATAGATCCAAGTCCAGGGAGATGCGGAAGTGCTACCATTGTGGAAGAATTGGCCACTTACGAAGAAATTGTAGGCTTCTCAACGAAAACAAAAACAAGACGATGACAAGAACACGTCTGCAATCGCCTCCAATAATGATAGCGAGGTTACTCTGGTGAATGAAGCAGACTGTTGTCATGTTACAGATACAAGTACCGAGTGGATAGTGGACTCTGGTGCTTCCTACCATTGTGTTCCAAGGCGTGAATATTTTTCCACTTATAAGGCGGGAAACTTTGGCACTACCAAGATGGGAAACCAAAGTATTTCTGAAATAGTGGGAATCGGTGATATCTGTATCCAGACGAACGTGGGATGCACATTGCGGCTGAAGGATGTGCGGCATATTCCAGATCTTCATCTCAACTTGATTTCTGTGAAAGTGCTGGACAACGAAGGATTCTACAACGAGATGGGAAACATCAACTGGAAACTCACAAAAGGATCATTGGTGGTAGCGAGAGGAAAGTTATGCTGCTCGCTATATAAGATGCACGGGACGATATGTGCTAACCAACTGAATGCAGTTGAAGATGATGCTTCTCCAAATTTGTGGCATAGACGGCTGGCGCACGTTGGAGAAAAGGGGTTGAATATCTTGGCTAGGAAGTCCCTTATACCAGTAGCCAAGGGAAGAGCGCATAACCCCTGTGATTATTGTCTATTTGGGAAGCAACATAGAGTTTCATTCGCGAAGAGTTCAAAACGGCGAATGAAGAAGTTAGAGCTGGTGCACTCTGACGTATGTGGACCCATGGATGCCGAATCTCTGGGAGGCAGTAAATATTTTCTGACCTTCATTGATGATGCTTCTCGTAAGACCTGGGTATATCTGTTGCGGACGAAAGACCAGGTGTTCTATTAGTTTCAGAAGTTCCATGCGATGGTGGAAAGAGAAATCGGAATGGCGATGAAGTGTCTACGCACGGATAATGGTGGTGAATATATCTCTAGAGAGTTCAGAGATTATTGCACGAAGCAGGGAATAAGGCATGAGAAGACAGTTCCCGGTACTCCTCAGCAGAACGGTGTCGCAGAGCGAATGAACCGAACCATTATGGAGTGAAGCTGCCAGCACTGCAGTCTATGTTATCAACCGACTACCTTCATCAGCTTTGGATTTCGATATACCAGAGAAGGTGTGGACCGGTAGAGACGTCTCATATTCACATTTGAGAGTGTTTGGCTGCAGAGCGTTCATGCATGTACCGAAGGAACAAAGATCGAAGCTCGACGATAGATCGAATCCTTGCATCTTAGTTGGGTACGGAGGCGAGGAGTTTGGCTACAGACTTTGGGATCCACGGAAGAAGAAGACTGTTCGAAGTCGTGACGTAGTATTCCATGAGTACGAGACCATGGGAGACTCGGATGTGGAAATCCACAGGTGGCGGTGTTGATGATTATACACCAGTCAGCATTCCATATGATGTTGCCACGGAGGAAGGAATGCAGCAATCAGAACCTGAACCAGAAGAGCCAGCCATTGAAGATGATGAACCAGTCGTAGATGAGCATACTGAAGGTACTGAGCAGGGGGAGCCTTCAGATTCGCAAGAAGCAATTGAACCTCAGCTTAGAAGGTCAACCAGAGAACGCCAACCATCTACGAGGTATCCGAGTTCTGATTATATTTTGATTACTGATGAGGAGGAGCCGGAGAGCTTCCAGGATGTTCAATCTTGCAGGGACAAAGATTGTTGGATAAAGGCCATGCAAGAGGAGATGAATTCTCTGAAGAAGAATGATACGTACGAGTTAGTTCGATTGCCGAAAGGAAAGAAGACACTCAAGAACAAATGGGTGTACAAGTTGAAGAAGGATGATGGCAAGCTGGTCAGATACAAGGCTCGATTGGTGGTCAAAGGATTCACTCAGAAGAAGGGGATCGACTTTGACGAGATTTTTTCACCGGTTGTGAAAATGACTTCAATCCGAGTTATACCGGGACTAGCTGCTACCATGGATCTTGAACTGGAGCAACTCGACGTGACGACCGCATTCTTGCATGGTGATCTCGATGAAGAGATATATATGGAACAACCAGAAGGGTTCGAGGTTAGAGGTAAAGAGGACATGGTCTGCCGGTTGAAGAAAAGCTTGTACGGTCTGAAACAAGCTCCTCGGCAGTGGTACAAGAAGTTTGATTCTTTCATGGTGCATCAAGGGTTCAAGAGAACAGATGCAGATCCGTGTGTATATGCCCGGAGATACTCTAACGGTAAATTTATCGTTCTTCTCCTATATGTTGATGATATGCTAATTGTCGGACAAGATGCAACGATGATTAGCAGGTTAAAGAAAGATTTGTCAAAGACGTTTGACATGAAGGATTTGGGATCGGCAAAGCAGATTCTCGGGATGGATATTTCTCGAGACAGAAAAGCTGGGAAACTGTGGTTATCCCAGGAGCGTTATATTGAACGAGTTCTAGAGAGGTTCAATATGAAGGATGCTAAGCCAGTTAGCACGCCACTTGCCGCGCACTTCAAGTTGCGAAAGAAATCCAGTTCATCAACAAGCGAAGACGGAGAAGATGTTCCAAATGTTCCATATTCATCGGCGGTCGGAAATTTGATGTACGCCATGGTGTTTACGAGACCAGATATCGCTCATGCACTTGGCGTTGTGAGTCGATTTCTATCGAATCCCGGGAAGTCACATTGGGAAGCAGTAAAGTGGATCTTGAGGTACCTGAGAGGAACTTCCAAATTATGCATAACGTTTGGAAGTGGTAAAAGTTTTCTTACAGGCTATTCGGATGCTGATATGGCCGGAGATCTCGACAGCAGAAAGTCAACGTCGGGATACATATTTACATTCTCAGGGGGAGCTATCTCATGGCAGTCGAGGTTACAGAAGTGTGTTTCTTTATCAACTACTGAAGCAGAGTACGTTGCAGGAATCGAAGCCGGAAAAGAGATGCTTTGGTTGAAGAGATTCCTTCAGGAGTTGGGCATTCAGCAGGATGAGTACATAATATTTTGCGACAGTCAAAGTGCTTTGGACCTGAGCAAGAATACTATGTACCACTCGAGGACGAAACACATCGATGTTCGCTATCATTGGCTCAGACTTGCTATTGAGGAGAAAGCGTTCAAGCTGCAGAAGATCCATACGGATAAGAACGTTGCGGACGTTCTGACGAAGGTGATTCCCAAGGAGAAGACAGAGTTCTGCGTAGGACTCGCCGGGATGGGCTATCGCTGAGGCGGTAGGAGATCTCCCCCGTTAAAGATGAATGAGGCTGGAGGAGGAGAATTGTTGGGTCCAGCCTTCTACCGACGAAAACATCCAACCACCATCATTAATTATAAGATATAATAAAATAATATTATTAATATTATATTATAATATTATTTTATATATATAATATTTTAATAAAATGTTCTGGTTGATTGGCGACGCGGCGGATTCCTGGCCACTGGTTTCGAGCGGTCCAGAAGAGCTGAAGACATCTATAAATAGGCTGAGGATTCTTCAGTTTTTTAGATCACCAATTCATTCGAGAATTACGATACAGAGTGAAGTAGTCCGAGTGAATAGTGAGGTTATCAGTTCAGGTAGAAACTGATAGGTTCCACATCCACGGAGAGGTGTGAGGTAAAATACGAGTGGTAAAATTGTGAGGTAGTAAGAAATTCGGAGTTGTAATTTCTTATTATAGTGAAAGTTTTGCCGACTCGGCCGTGGTTTTTCCCTCTTCGTTAACAGAGGGTTTTCCACGTAAAAGTTCTGGTGTTCTTTCTTACTTTACGGTAATTTTATTTTTACCGTGGTAGTTAATGTGCGGGTCCCACCAAAGTTACCCCGTGGATCCCACTTTTCCGGTCCGGGACGATTTCCGCTGCGGGGCCCACTGACCACCGCGGGGCCCACCACCCTTCCCAACACGTCTGCCACCAGCGGTCCATTTGGTCCAGCTCAAACGACGTTTGCAGCGTCTAGCAGCCCGTTCGGTGCACTCTTCGGTGGTTCTTCGAGCTCATCATCGGCTTCATCAGCGCCGTCATTTTCATTCCAGCCTGCTACAGCAGCTTCTCCAACGCCTGCACAGGCACCACCGATAGCATCTGCAGCCCCTGCTTCTCCGTCGCCTTTCTTTTTCTCTTTCGGTACGACTGGTTTTCAGTCGTCTACGTCGACCACGATTGTGTCAACGGCGGCACCGTTGGCTCTGTTTTCAATGGCCACAACAACCACCACCACCACTTTGTCAGCTACAACTAGCACAACAACTCCTAGTGTGTCCTCTTCTGCTGCTGGTTTGACTTTCTCAGTACCAACCGGGACGTCTTCAGCTTGTACGAGCTCATCTACGACCAACCAATGCAGCTGTAGCTATTGTACCTAAATTGCCATCTGAAATTACGGGGAAGACAGTTGAAGAGGTGGTGATCTCATTTTTCATCATTGATTTTGCAAGTCATATCTACTTTGCTATGATGTGTTCTTTGGGAATATTTCTTCATGAAATTCAGGCAGATTTGTTGTTAGTGAGTCAATTGTAAAATAATGGCGTGCCAGCCTGTCGACAAAAACACTGTTCTATTCTCTCTTGTTCTCCATGATGGGTTGATAAAATGTCTATAGCGCCTCAGTCCACGTAACATTGTCCTATTTTCGTTTTTAGATTTTATGTTTTGCCATTTCCTTAGGTTTGATTTGTGTTCTGAAGCCTCATTTGGTTTTTGGTTTTATGGAATGCTGAGCTTGAAGAACGTACAAAAAAATTCCATAATCAAGCTAATGCTATAGCTGAATGGGACGGTCGGATTCTACAGAATCGTGACCTTCTTCTCAGGCTGGAGGTGTATCATCAGTTTCTGCTGCATAAAATATGCTTACTTTTCGTATGGTGTAGTTTTCTCTGGGTTCATTTTCCAATGGCTTTGTGGTAACTTGTGCACAATGAAATTTCATCTATGTTGCTGTTAGTGTGTAATTTCCATGTTGTTTGTATAGGTGGGCGGGCCGTTCTTCGATTTGTTGGAGAATTTTCCTTTTTGAGTTGCTTTGTGCATATTTTTCAAGGTAAATTGGAAGACTAGCCTTTTAAGGAGAGCATGTGAAGATGCCAATATATGATTGTGAAATGATAAATTCGATTGGCATTGTGTGAACCTCAAGAAATTTGTGATGTGCACAATAGACATGTGTAGAAAGATACTTTATCAAGCAAGACGAATATGCATGCAATTTGCTTTCTTTAGTAAAAACATACCTCAACAGTTTAGATTGATGAACATCTATTGCTGCCTTGTATTTTTGGTGATTTCATGTTTATAGTGTTTCTGCGTTGATGCTTCCCTGCTTGATCTGCTGCCTACGGTTTAGATCAAATCATATATTTTTCCGTAATGTTTTTCACTAGAGGGCAGTTGCAAAAGTAGTTGAGACACAAGGTACCTTAGAGCGGCGGCTGGAGTTAATCGACACTCATCAAGATGAGGTACTTAATTAGCATCATTATTGCATTTCTTTCAGTAATTTTTTAAGCTGTGTACTTCACTGTGCCATTACACATTTAAAAACCCATAAAGTTCTATAGTCATCCACATATTATGTTTCGCATAAGTGTAGTCACTGGCCGATAGCTTGCTTGTTTTTCTAACCCATTTTCCCTTTTTCCTTTTGTTGGTTCAATTTTGTTGCCAATAGGTTGATAAAGCGTTGCAGAGCCTGGAGGAGGAAGCTGAGAAACTATACAGAGATGAGCGAGGGCTGCTTCTTGACGATAAAGCTGCATCCACTAGAGATTCAATGTAACCGTTGAATTGCACCTCCATTATAGTTATTGAGTTCAAATAGCTAAAGAGAAAACTGCATCATCTTAGTCAACCACAAAGCAAACATACTACAACTTTTGTTTGAGTTTTGTAATAATTTTATTTTTCGTTCTTGTTTTTACTCTCTTATAGGTACGAACGGGCTGAAACGACAGAACTAGAGCTGGAGCACACGGCAGAACGGATCAAATCGATGATCAACACCCTTAATGCCAATCAAGTAACTGCTTACTCCATCTTATTTTTCTCTCATTCTTTGTCATATGATCATAATCTGATGATGGCACGAAAAAGGGCGGAGAGCTTGAGCCAACTGACGGAATGGCTCCATTGTACGAATCTTAAACAACCAGCTGAGTTCATTAAAGTTGATAGATGAGAAGGTCAGTCTCTTCATCATTCCTCATTTTCCCCGCTTTCAAAATTTTCCTCCCCATGTTTAAAATAGCTATTAAAAGATAGATGTTCGTACTTTCTCGATCCATTGAACACATCCCCCTTATCACAGGCCGAGGAGTTATCTTCGCGAATTCAGAAACTAGGCCGATCGTAATCTGACGACTGGGCCGAAGCTTTGGTTGAACTTTTACGTGTAGTAATCAGTCCTTGGAACTGAAATTAGTGTGCACTCCTAACCAACATATATAGTATAAAAATGTAGATGTTCTTACAATATGGATCTTGCAATTTTATTTCATGACTACCAAAGATCGACGTGCAACGTGGTAATATATATATATATATATATATATATATATATATTCCAATAATAGAAGTCATTGCAATTAATTATCATGGAGTAAGAAAATAAAGAGAAATCTGGCAACTCTTTACTATACACAAATATTATTTATTACATATATTAATAATAGAGCCTCTGGGTGGTTCTTGTTCGTGCATACAGCATCATCTTCTCCAGGTAGGTACCCTCTTTCTCTGTCTAAATCTCATTTTTTTTCTCTATGTTTGATTCTCTGTAATTCTATGGATTAATGATGATCACAAAATAAAATGATCCAATTATTATTATTTATTAGGTTATGATCAAAGATGGCTGCTGAGGGGACATACGTGAAGCTAACCAAAGAGCAGGACGCATTGCAAAACATCACTCCTGGCGAATTAAATCAACCCATCGACGTTGCAGCCGTATGTTCATCAATCATCTATTTTCTTTTTTCTTTTTTATATAATAATTGTTATTATTTTGCATCAAATTTCATGATTTTCTGATCTAAGAAAGTACATTTGGTGATTGATTCCTCTTTCTAATTAATAGCTGAATGCTCCGAAATGTGAACAATGCGGACAACCTTTGCCGGCGTCCTATTCTCCTCCCGCGGACGAAGATTGGACCACCGGGATCTTCGGTTGCGCCGAAGACAACGACAGTTGTAAGTGCTTGAGATTGTCTGTCCCATGTCAAAAATATATATATCGGCATAAATATTTTTTTGGTCCAGTGGCCATGACTCCCAACTTTGACGGGTTGCAATTTTAGGACACTTAATTTTTAAAATCGAAGTAGTTCAAGAACAATAAGCGCCAACGGAAAGCTACATCACATCTTTTGATGACGTGGCAATCCATCCAAAAGCCAATTGGGTCGCTGCGTCATACAGAAGAGCTGACGCGGCATCCAATTGGACTGCCATGTCAGATGAAATAGGCGACGTACCGTCCAGTTGGACTTCCGCATCATCAGAAGATGCAACATAGCGTTTAGATTCAAAATTGTTATCCACAAATTGCGTCGATTTTGCAAATTAGTGTTATAAAATTGCAATCCCTTAAGTTAGGTATCTTAAAGGTGCCAATCAACTAAGATTTTGGTTACTGGTTTTACGACGGAACCCTCAACTCTAAATCTTCTGTATTGGACCATCCTTTTTCACTTGTAAAAATAAAAAAAAACCCACAGGCCTGACGGGACTATTCTGCCCGTGCGTGCTCTTCGGGCGGAACGTGTCGGCCCTAAACGAGGAGATACCCCAGCAGCACGCATGCATAGGCCACGCCATCTGCGTCGAGGGCGGGATCACCCTAGCCGTCGTCACGGCGGCGGCCAACGGCATCGACCCCGACACGGTCTGCCTCCTGACCGAGGGCCTGCTCTTCGCCTGGTGGGTCTGCGGCATCTACACGGGGATGGGCCGCCAGCTGCTGCAGAGGAGGTACCACCTCAAGGACTCGCCCTGCGACCCGTGCATGGTCCACTGCTGCCTCCACTGGTGCGCCATCTGCCAGGAGCACAGGGAGATGAGGAGCCACCTCTCTGAGGATGGCTCGTCCAAGGTGAGCAGCACCCTCACGAGCCCTCCGAGGGTCCAGGAGATGATGAACGGTGGTGCTGGTGGTGGTGGTTCGTCTTCTGCTTTGGGTTCGGTCGAGCAGAGGTTGGAGCCGCTGCCGACGTCGTCGTCTTCTTCTAGACAGAATGAATTGCAGCTGCAGGCGCTGTGAAGTAGGTAGTTGATGATCCTATTTTGCAGATGAATAAGAAGTATTGTGCTTTTTTCTTGTTTTTTTTTTTTTTTTTTTTTTGGGTTGAATCTTTGTGGCAGCTCAGTTTGGTTTCAATAATTTTTGCTTACTCTCTGTATGATTGAGAGACCATTTACATGGTTTTCTTTTTTATAGCTTTATATATGTATATATGTTGTTATTATTACTAAATAATCATTAAAAAAAAAACTAGGGAGAAGGTCTATTCATTATGCACCTAATTCAAATTTTCTTATTACCTAAGTACTCATGTAGTGGATTGGCATATATATTTTCTTACATGGCTTATATATTTTCTTACATAAAGTCCCATTTGTGGTTTTTTTTTTTCATTATTAAAATAAATTTACAAAGGACTAAAGAGTCCAAAAGATTCTTCTTGTAGCATCGAGGATTTTCATTATAACTCTAGTAGACAAAATGGTTGGAGATTTGGTCTTATCATCGTTGTTATTGAATTAAATATCGTTATGCATTGCATGGAATTTTGCAGATAAATAATCAGAAATGTGTATGCATTTTGGTCTAGTGGTCAAGGAGGTTGCCTTAAGAATTTGTGGGTTAGGTCGTGGGATCGAAGCTCCCTCTCCCACAATTCCTTGAGTAGTCCACATGAGATTTATTTCTCGTGACTATCGTTGTCAGGTGGGTTTGAGACGTATTCATCTGGCCCTGGGGATTAGTCCCACCACTGGAGTGTGTGGCGTAATTAAGCATCCGACAGGTCTGTGTGGCGCAAGCGCACGCCGGTATTTAGGGGCTAGCTCATAACCAGATCCAGTAGGGATACCTAGGACAACTGGGAAAAAAAAAAACACTTACTACATCTCCTTCCTTCTCCACGTGACTATGCCCTCTCCTCATGACTATCATAACTCGTAATAACATAAACATTATATGCCATAGACATACATATATATGAATTACATCTTCACGAAAACAATTCTGAAAATAATGTATTATTTTCTTTCACCGTTTAATAAAAATAACTCCAGCGAATACATACAAGGCCAAGCCATGTGAGTTATACACACGTGAAGAAGGGGTGGATATGTGGTAATAATTATCCTAAAATTACGTGATTTTCGGACCATGAAGAACGAATACCACCGCGTCGTGCACGTGTGATCTCTCGATTGGGGGTAATAATCATAATAAATTCCTCCAATATATAATTATATATATATATATATATATATTCCTTATTGTTCGGTATGTCTTTATTATCAAATGACGCTCAAGCCTTAGTAACCATTAAAATATAGAGATCAATTTGTATGTTTTCCCACGAGAGATGTCCTAGTGCACTACTTCAACTTGACAATGGTGAGTAAATACTATTATTATAGCAAAAATAGAATAATGAATTGCACCGTGTCTTAGTTGACTTTATCACCTTCACCTTTTTTACAATTTTTTATTTTTTACAAAAACCCTATTTTCCCTTCTTTATATTCATTCCTAATTCCTCAAAGCCTTCACTTAACTCTCCACACTTACACTATTTCACTGTCTTACAAAGAGCCTCTCTCTCTCTCTCTCTCAATTATACTGCCATGGATGTATATGCTGAGGTTTCCATGGATGATCTGTTAGACTTGCCCAACGATGACGACTTCTACTCATCATCATCTTCTTCGTCTTTAACTTGCTTTGATCCTAGTTGTTATTCCACTAACCTCAACCAAGTTCTTTGTCTGCCTGTAAGTTTTTAATTTCTTTTTAATTATAAATTCAAGAACCCTTTTTTTTTAAATTTTATTCGGGATGAAATTGATTAATTCGAACCGTTTCCTCGTCGATGAAGGGTTGTGCCGACATGGATAACCTAGGATGGCTCTCTAGTTCCCTAGATCAGTCATATAATACAAACCTCCCACCAGCCACCGCGGCCGCCGCCATCAATGGCAATACTACACCTTGTAGATGCACGCATTGTGCTTCAGAAAAAACGCCCCAGTGGAGGACGGGCCCGTCGGGCCCAAAAACACTATGCAACGCTTGCGGCGTGAGGTAAATTTATATTCAGATATGCATTCGAAGAAATTCAATAGACAATTATATAATTCTAGTTATTTATTTATATATATGAACAAAATAGGTACAAGTCGGGGAGGCTAGTGCCGGAGTATAGGCCCGCTTCGAGCCCGACCTTTGTGCCGAGCCAACATTCAAACTCCCACCGCAAGGTGATGGAGTTGAGGAGACAAAAGGAGGAGATGAAATGATGCTAAGTAGTTGATGTATTTCTTTTTTCCTATTTAATTAAATTACGATAGTGGATCTATATTTATTTTTCCTCTTCTTCTAACTTCGTATATCTTTGGTCGGGATAAAATTCAAAATGGTCATCAATGTTTATCATACGGACCAATTTAGTCATCGATGTTTCGCATGAACAAATTTGATCCCCAATGTTGTCGATTTTGGAACAATTAGGTCATTTCGTCACTATAAACGTCAATTTAACGAAAATCTCGCACGTGCCTCACGATAAATGATGTCTGCATTTATAAAATTGAAAGGATTACTGAAATTAGAGCACGGAACAAAAAAATTATCCTCCAAAATTCGAACACGAGCTCTAGATCGTATACGTCGTCGAGCTTCATTGACAGTAGAAGAAAACAACACTGAACCCCCCAAATCCCGCTAATGTTCCAAAATTCGATCTAGACATGATTTAGTGAGGGGCACGTGCGAGATTCCCGCAAAAATTGACGTCAATCATGACAGAATGACCAAATTGGTCGAAAATCGACAACATCAAGGACTAAATTGATTCATGCAAAACATCGAGGTACTAAATTAGTCAACAGAGTAAACATTGGGGACTATTTTAACTTTCCTCCCATCTTTGTCGGTTCTTGCAATCTTTCTCCTCTAGTCCATGCGTTTTATGTAATTGCAAAAAAGAACACTACTAAATCAAGAAGAAACAAAAAGTCCTTACAAAACTTCAAGACAAAAACCCTAACATTAAGAAAACTTCACTCTCTTCGGACAAAGTAGAGCTTGCCTACGACATGAAGCATCACAACGAAAGCTATAAACCCTATGCTCATCGCAAGCACGGCCTTAGGAGAGACCTTGAGCCCACGCGCGTCGTCCGTGTAGAACTGAAGCATTGTTCCACCGGCAGTGCCGCCGCCGCCACCGCCGCCAGTTCTCCGGCGACGGAGATCGGCTGCCGCCGCCGCTGCAGTTACTCTCCAAGGAGCACTTCCACCTTTTACCATCTCTGCAAATCACCCATATATTCTCTGTGTGTAAGAAAACAAACCAGCGTGGAGGAGATAGAGAGGAATAGCATATAGCATTATTATATATTCAGTGACAGATTGTGCTTTCATTATACAATTTATTTCAATAACGCCTCAATTTCAGCTCTAAGTTTGATCTTCTCAATGTCAATAATATTCAATTCCATATATATATGTAACTCAAGCCAATAACCATAGATAGGTGATATAATAAAGATATAATTTTGCAAAATCAGGCAATACGATGATGTAATAATTCAAGGCCTTTGGCACCATAGCTGCTGGGCAAGAGAGATATATAAACAAGATAATTTCACACAGAGATTCTCAGACAATCGCAAGAATCTGAACGACTTTAAAAAGGAAAAAAAGAAAAAATTAAAAAAAAAAAAGAAGCACATTTCAGACGACGAACAAATGATAGTTTTGACTAAAAGCAAAAACGTCGGAGAAGCTCAATGGCTAACCAACCTTAATCTGGAGAATTGAATCGAACTGGGAAAAATTCTTCGCTTAGGGTTTACTCATGCTCGCATGTGTATGTATATATATAATATATATATATGGAGAGAGAGAATATCATTCCTAAATATATATACATAGAGAAGATTCGAAGAATCGATATTAAATCAATATATAGATACCAAACTCGATCACTGCTTAAGATGGCAAAAGTATACAGTATCATTATTACTACAGTTAGACATATCATATCTAATATTGGACCAGAAAATAAACTCTTTTAATTTCGTATCTATAAGTTAGATGCAAAATTTATTTATTTTAGTGAATGGGATGTAAATGAGTCGAGCTCGCGAGCTCGTCGAGCTTTTCAATTCTGAGCTCGAGCTCAGTTAAAGCCAATGGAGCTCGAGTTTTTTTTTTTAATTAAAAACTAATAAAAAAATAAAAAAACTCGCGAGCTTGTTTGCACTTTCATAATTGAGCTCGACCTCGACATTCATGAGCTGGAGAGCTCGATTGTCCCGAGCTCTAGCCGAGCTTTAGTCTACCACTTTGCTCGTCTTTCACCTCGACTGATGCTACGAAAATAAAGTTAAATGAAAAAAAAATGGGTCGGACTCTATTTATATCCATTTATTATTATTATTATTATTATTATTATTATTATTATTATTATTATTATTATTATTATTATTATTATTATTATTATGTAATTGCATATAAAAATTTATAAGCTGCTAGATTATAAAGAATAACAGTAAGAGTTTTATATTAGATAAAAAAATATATATATTAAACTCCGACTGCTCGGAAAAAAAAAACAAATATTTAATGCATAACACTATAGTGCTGTGTAAACGAGTCAAGCTCAGCTCCTTTTTTAAGCTTGTGGGCTCGAAAATTAATTATTAGGCTCGAGCTCGTAGAAACAGTTAAAAATCGAGCTCGTTCATGCTCGAGCTTAAAGCTCGAAAAATGAAAAATGATTTAAAATATTAAAAAGCCCACAAACTTTTAGAACATTTACGACGAAGTTTGAACTCGAACCAAGCCGACACATCGAGCCCGTGAGCTGACTCGACCCTAATTTCACCTAACTTATATGGTTTCATTTAGGTGATGGATGATCCGACATGCAATGCAAGGGAAGGGATATCCAATAAAATTGTTTTGTGTTTTTAAGTTACAACTCTATCTACAATCACTAGTAAGAAAGAAAGAACTCATTACCATCCCATTTGAGCCACTCCAATCCTATTTTTCCTTTTTATCCACTAAATTATTAATACACTCCCAACTAAAAAAAAGGACTAACACTAACTCTTTAGCAAACAAACCTTTTCACTACAATTATTATTAGGGGAGGCGCCGGCGTCGTTAGTTTTAGTTACAGAGACAAAAAAAAAGAAAGCAAAGAAATCCATAATGGCTTGCCCAGGCGACGCCGACAACTTCAGACACTACTGCAGAGTATGCAAGAGAGGCTTCATGTGCGGCAGAGCTCTGGGCGGCCACATGCGGGCCCACGGCATCGGCGGCGATGACGTCATCGCAAACCTCATCGACGGCGACGACGAAGAAGAAGAAGAAGAAGAAGATCGGACGTGCGGCTGGGAAGACGAGGCCGGCGGGAAGAAAAGTTTCACGTACAAATTGCGGACGAACCCTAGCCGGTCCAAGAAGAGGAGGTGCGACCACCGCGGGGAGGAATTCGCGTCGTGGAATTCCTTCCTCGACCACGGGAATTATTGTGGGTACTACGACGGCGGCGGCGGCGGCGATGAGTCGCTGGTCGTGTCCCAAGAGTCGGAGGGAGGAGACGAAAATGGGGCCCGTCGGGGCCGGCCGGGGCGGTCCAAGCGGAAGCGGTCCCTCCGTTCGGAGGTGGGCGGCGTCGGCGGCGGCGATGGCTCCTCGGGCGGAAACGATGATTTTCTACTGGCGGCTTGCCTCGTGCAGCTGGCCAACACGGTGGTCGATCCGCCGCCGCCCGAGCGGGAGGAGTCGTGCGCCTCCGCCGGCAGGGAGGATGAGGTTATACCGCCGGCCCTCGACAAGGGTAAAGGCGCGGCGGTCTGCAGATCAAACAACAACAACAACAACAGCAGCAACAACAACAGTAAGGGCTTGTTCGAGTGCAAAGCGTGCAAGAAGGTGTTCAACTCCCACCAGGCGCTGGGCGGGCACCGTGCGAGCCACAAGAAGGTCAAGGGCTGCTACGCGGCCAGGCAGGATCGACCCGTAGAAGAAGACAACGGCGATAATAATCCTCGTACTCCGCAAGAGGACGATGCGGCGGCGAGAAAACACCACGTGGGTCCCGGCCCGAAGTCGTGCTGGCCGCCCACCGGGAAGAAATCGAAGGCGCACGAATGCACCATCTGCCATAGGGTTTTCTCGTCCGGGCAGGCTCTGGGCGGCCACAAGAGGTGCCATTGGATCACTTCAAATTCGTTAGAGGCCGAGAAGCCGAAGACGACCGGCGAGCTCAACCTCAACGTCCCGGCTTGGGACAACATGTCGGGCCTCGGGAGGGATCCCATCAACCCTTTGAGCTTCGACGTGCCGACGGGCGTGGACTCAAGGCTGCGTTTGGACGAAAATGTGGGCTCCCGACGGATTCGATCGCCGGGCGTGGAGGACGAAGCGGACAGCGGCGGCGGCTCGAAGTTGGCTAAAATGGCGGATTTGAAAACTAGCGGCGATTCGTCTAAGTGGTTGCAGGTGGGGATTTGTTCGGCGGCGGCGGAGTTCGACAAGGAGTTCAAAGGCAACCATGATTGGTCGAGAATTGGTTAATTATTAATTGGATTTAATAATGTGCCAATATTAAGGTTGTATTAGTGGAGAAAGTATCAACCTTATAACTTTGTAAATGAAATACTATATATACATACATACATACTTTTGATTTCGTACATTGTAATTTTTTACTACAATTTAGTCGAGCTTGTAAGATAAATAATCATTCTCGATTATTACGTTGAATTCTTTTTTTTACATTATCGTGTCATGATTATTTTCTAAGAAACCATGTAGTACATACTTCACAAAAAAATAAAAAAAAATTATCAAGATGTTCATTCTTTAAATTTATAGAAACTTATATAATGTAAAGAGTTGAGAAGATCAGATCATTTCCATCTTCACTAAATTGAGGGATTATTAATTTCCCATGTCTTTTATTGCACTTCTTTGCCGTTTTCATTAATTTTAAAAAAAAAATGAAAGAAAAAGAAAAGCATAAAATTTGATTGACCTATTAGTATAAAAGCAAAATCTTGAACAATTCCAACAATATATTACAAATTTTTTTTACCTCTTTATTACAAAGATACATGAACGAAAAAGATATCTAAGGTGACTGAAAGTCAAGGATATTTAAGAAACTGTGAAGGTTGAAAATAAAAAAAGGAAAATTAATGACAAATCTCGCATGTTACATGTTTGTGTCGTCACCCCTTTTAATTACAGCCATTAATCCACTTCAATTAATTAAGCATGTTTTTTTCTTATTAACTCCATTTTACCGTTTCATTAGAAAGTTATAACCCTCAATAAAATCAACAATATATATATATATATATATAATATAAATATATAAAAGACATTGTCACACACACACCATTCATATGTGTGTGTATTTCTCATGTGTAGTGGAATGCTTGTCACCTACTCATATTTAGCCTTTACAAAACTTCCTCTCTTTGCCTCTTCAACAAACCAAATAAATCTTTTTTTTCTTTTAAATAAAATCTCAGTTTCTTGATGGAGAAGAAGAAGAGGCACAGATGCAAACTCTGCCACAGAGACTTCGCCGACGGCAGGGCATTAGGCGGCCACATGAAATCCCACGTGATCAAGAACCTCCGCCGCCGCCAAGAAACCGACGAATTTCGATCGGCGGAGGATTCTTCTCCGCCGCCGTCTTCGTGCTCTTCCTTCGCTTCCTCCGACGAAGAAGACGAAAACCCTAGGATGATCAGCAAACTGTTGGCTGATCATGACTTCTCATCTGATCTCCTCGAAGAAGACGAAGACGAATACGAAGAAGATGAAGAAGAAGACATAATAGAGAGCAGTGTCCTTACAAGATCCAAGAGAAAGAAGCTTGCTTGTCAGGACGAAAACGAGCCGTCGAGCTCTATTTCAGACGTGGCGACGACGGAGGAACACATAGCCCACTGCCTGATGATGCTCTCCAGGGACAAATGGACGACGAGGGAAGGGACCGTCGAAGATTCGGGCTCGGCGAAGAAGAAGAAGGCGGCGGCGGCGGCGTTGAAGCCCAGCGGCAATAAATTCCGAGGAAGGTACAGATGTGAGACTTGTAGTAAGCTTTTCAAGTCTTACCAGGCACTCGGCGGCCATAGGGCGAGCCACAAGAGGGTCAAGCCGGCGGTGGAAAGGAGCCGACCCGAAAGGGAGGGCACGCAGGAGAAAGTACACAAATGCCCTTACTGCGGGCGGGTTTTCGGGTCGGGTCAGGCGCTCGGCGGGCACAAGAGGACCCATTCGGGTAATTTAGTAAATTCGTCGACCGTTGGGAGTAGTAGCATTAACAACAATGGCGATAATAGCGTGAAGATCGACATAGATCTGAATCTTCCTGCTCCGACGGATGAAGATGATCGTGAGATTACTAACGAGGTTTCGAATTCGGGTCGGTTTTATTTCTAGCCGGATTATATTTTCGGGTCGGAAAGTTGGGAAAGAAAAAAAAAAGAAGTTAGTAGAATTTGCAAAAGTTGTTTCCTTTTTAAAGCTTGTCTTTATGGTTTAAGGGAGATGGTTATTACAATGAATGTCAAGTCTACATTTAGTCAAATAGGTTTTAAAGTGAACTTATTTTTATTGTCTTCTTTTTCTGTTATGTTTCTGTAAGATTAAAGTCGGATTTCTGATTGATATATGTTAGGATCGGTTACTGTGTTTAGAGGGGGAGGGGTGAATAAACACTGGCTAATTTTTCGGTTTCTAAGTTTCTGGTGTAGGTGGTTACTGGTTGTTTATGAGTGGTAACCGGTTTGTTGAGTGCATTGTTTGTGTATTGAGCGCGCAAAGTTGTTTCTGGAAGTTCGGAGCAAAGTCTCATACGTCTCCCCTTCTTCCCCTCAAGGAAGGATATTACTAGCAACTGGTTTTACAAGTTACACTGAGCACTCTACTCACTAACTGTAACCTACCAAAGCTAATGCAACAAAGGCAGTTGTATAAAAACAATCCACCTAAAACTTCAACAGCTTTTTAAAGTCCGTTGAGTACAAATCTCTCACTTGTCTAATCGCTCGTGATGAACTTGTGAGAGAGAACTTCTGAGATTGAATGATTGTGCTTGAGTTGTGTTTTTCAAGAGTTCAAAAGTTGTCTTCAGTCTTCACGCTCTGAGGTATTTATACTTGGTGTAGATTTGAGCCGTTGTGTGAAGACTGACCAGCTTCTAGACATTATTAAATGTCGTTTCCTGAAATGGGTTGGTTTCAGAACCTGGTTCAGGTTCTCTGCAGACTGCGCCTTTCACCAAAATGGGCATGCATCAGGCCAACGTCTCTTTGGTCTCAGCCTTGACTTAAATGTATTTGTATTGCATTGTTCTCCTTAATCAATGCATATTTGAATTTGGCTTCTGGCTCCTGGTTTGATGCTGAGTTCCCGACTCTTAAGCGTAGTTTACCAGTCGCCATTCCCTTGATCTTCTGGTCACCGGATGCTGAACTGGTTTAAGGTTCCTTAAGCGTTCTTGACCAGATGTTATGTCAGTTCCTTAAATTATCGGGCGCTTGTTTTAAGTTTTGGTCACCGAAACCATTTACTTTATGGGTTCTGGATTCCTTAACAATTTCCCCCTTTTCGGTGACTGCCAAAACTTAAATACTTAAATGATGTAAATGGATGAAGGATTTCTTTTCATTAATCAAGGAAGTTACAGACTAGTCTATTACATGAGATATGTAAAGAACTAATCTATTTCTTCCTTGACCGTCCCTTGTCATCTTTCTTCTTCCTTTCAAGCTGCGCCTTAGCCGTTAGGAGCTTCTGCTGCTTTTTGTCATGCATGCAAATGAGCTCCTGGAGCTGCTGTTCTGTCAGGTTGCATGCAATCGTCCTCAGGGATTGAAGGTTGTATATTCGCTCCAAGGGCAGAAGCTCCTTGCCTGTTCTCAGAGAAGAATCCATTTTGGGCAGGTCCTCATCCGGTAGCAGTGCCGCTTCTTGCTGTTGTCGATCTTGATCTTCTGGCACGTACCGAATAGTGGACATTTGATTTGATCTCTGAGGCGGGCTAGGATCAGGCGTTGAGGACTCCCGCATGGCCATTGTCTTCACGTCCCATTCCCTGGGCAGTGCCTTTATGACCTTTATAGCGACGTCTCTCTTATTCATGGTTCTGCCAAGAGCAGTCAGATCACTGATGATGCTGTAGAAACGTTTTTCGAATTCAGTCATCGTTTCCCCGACCTTCATTTTTATGGTGTCGTATTTCTGAACGGCCACGATGAGCTTGTTTTCCTTGGTGGAGTCGTTTCCTTCGCAAATCTGGCACAATGTTGTCCAGAATTCACTGGCCGTTTTACACAGCATCACATGTCTGAATGTTTCAAGATCCAAGGTCTTGAATATGATGTCCTTGGCCACGCTGTCCAAGTTCATCAACTTCTTCTCGGCAGGAGTCCAATCACTCCTTGGTTTTGGAATCGTTTGAGGCAGAGACTGGTCTGCTGCATGGGCTATATTAATCTGTGTAAGCTTGGGAGGCCCCGAGACGATAATGTCCCACATTTCTTCATCATGCGCAGTGAGATGAGTTTCCATCCGAATCTTCCATTCAAGGAAGTTTTCCTGGTTGAACGTGGGAAGCTTGTTTGAGGCACTCATGATTCCTGCTCTGATACCACTTGTTAGGATCGGTTACTTGTTTAGAGGGGGGTGAATAAACTGGCTAATTTTTCGGTTTCTGGGTTTCTGGTGTAGGTGGTTACTGGTTGTTTGTGAGTGGTAACCGGTTTGTTGAGTGCAGTGTTGTGTATTAGGCACGCAAAGTTGTTTCTGGAAGTTCGGAGCAAAGTCTCCTACGTCTCCCCTTCTTCCCCTCAAGGAAGGATATCACTAGCAACTGGTTTTACAAGTTACACTGAGCACTCTACTCACTAACTGTAACCTACCAAAGCTAATGCAACAAAGACAGTTGTATAAAAACAATCCACCTAAAACTTCAACAGCTTTTTAAAGTCCGTTGAGTACAAATCTCTCACTTATAATCGCTCGTGGAACTTGTGAGAGAGAACTTCTGAGATTGAATGATTGTGCTTCAAGAGTTCAAAAGTTGTCTTCTTCACGATGTATTTATACTTGGTGTAGATTTGAGCCGTTGTGTGAAGACTGACCAGCTTCTAGACATTATTAAAGTCGTTCCTGAAATGGGCTGGTTTCAGAACCTGGTTCAGGTTCTTGCAGACTGCGCCTTCACCAAAATGGGCATGCATCAGGCCAAGTCTCTTTGGTCGCAGCCTTGACTAAATGCATTTGTACTGCATTGTTCTCCTTATCGATGAAATATTTGAATTTGGCTTCTGGCTCCTGGTTTGATGCTGAGTTCCCGACTCTTAAGCGTAGTTTACCATTGCCATTCCCTTGATCTTCTGGTCACGGATGCTGAACTGGTTTAAGGTTCCTTAAGCGTTCTTGACCAGATGCTATGTCGTTCCTTAAATTATCGGGCGCTTGTTTTAAGTTTGGTCACCAAAACCATTTATTTTATGGTTCTGGATTCCTTAACAATATATAATATTTTGGTATGTATAGGTTTTACATGTTAGGAACAAACTGATTTTCTTTTTGCAAAATTTCTTTACTATTAGAAATTGCAATGTAAGAAAAAGGCTTTTATTAAGGAAACATATAGTATTTAATATAATAAATATAAAAAGCAAAAAATGGTAAGAAATATCATTTTCTCAACCCTCCTTTTTTCCCCATTCTCCTTTTTCTTCCTTCAACTTTTACAATGGTGAAAGAAGGATAACTAATTAATATACACAGTAGATTTTACAAGCTAACACACATGCATGTATCTATAGAATCTCATATGTTTCAAGGAACTATGGTTTATGCATATAATGTAATAAATATTATAGATTTCTTTTGCAATTAGATTAGGGGAAGTTAAGAGTGCATATGGGCTATGAATTAATGATATAAGTTGACTAAGTTTTTGGTTTTTAATAGCAAAGAACAATGGCACTACAAAAAATATTATTTACAGTGACAACTTTCTTAGTGGTAACAATTATGTCATCACTATAGATATAGATATAGTGATAAAAAAATTTCTGTCATAACATGTTGTCACTAATGATGAACAAAAGTGATAATATTATCTCATGTCACTACTAGTTGCCACTAAAATCTTGGCGTCCTATTGTGTAAAATGAATGTTGTCACTAATGCAAGCCAAAATAGTGATAATTTTAATTGTCGTCGCCTAATTACCTATAGAAATATTTTAGTGATATGATCGCTAAAAAAATAACAAAATTATTGATAATTTTAAGTTATCACTAATTAGTATAAGTATATTGTGTCGAGGTCTATTGTCACTAATGGTGAACGAAATTAACAAAATTATCTCTTATTACTAATTGTAACCACCGATTATTAAAGATAAATTATTATTGTGACAACATTATAATTGTAACCACCGATTACTAATGGTCTCGGGTCTTTAAAAGCTTGGTCGGGTCGGGTCTCGGGACAACATTAATTATAGCGACAATAAAGTGCGTCACTAAAAGGTTAATTTATAGTGACAATAAAGTACGTGACTAAAATGTTAATTTATAGTGACAAAATTGATTTGAGGCTAAAATGTTAGATTATAGTGGCGAGAACAGCATGTCACTAAAGCATCACTTTATAGTGACGGGAACATCACGTAGCTAAAGCATTGATTTATAGTGACGAGTATGTGCTAGTCGTCACTAAATTATTTAGTGACAATTTCTATAGCCACGACACAGTGACAACACGTAAAGTCGTCACTAGCTTATTATAGTGACAATTTTACTACATACAGTGACAAAAAAAGTTGTGACCGAAGATTATTATTTTTGTAGGGTGGATTGTGAATTGGTTTTAGCCACTAAATATGTGTTCGCCAATCTTAGAAAATTGGAAAATGAGAAAGTGTGAAAAATCATCAATTTATTAAATTATTTATTTCATCAATTCAAAAAATAATACATTAAAATTGATTATTTATGGAGAAAATGTTAAAAAATAATTAATGCAAAATAAGAGAAAAAGTAACAGAAAGTCGCCACGTAGATATTGTTGGTTGAAGTTTTTGTCAATTTCCCGACATTTTTGTAACGTTTATAAATGCATAATTAATTATAATTATGTTAACATATCACCAGTTACATTGAATGTGAATTAACTACGCCTTAGTTTTTTTAAAAAAAATAAAATTACTGTGTATTTTGAATTTTATCGTATTTATATCTATCTTGAGGTAAGAATTATGAGCACACTGATAAGATTCTTATTAGCTTTTCTCAAGAAAAGGGAAATAAAAGTGCAATTTAGATAATGGGAGAGAATATACTTCTTCCTCGATGAAATATTTTCATATATTCATAATTATAACATCTATTATGACAATGTGTACAACATTTATTTTAGTTGGATGGCTTTCTATGCGTAAGTGGTCATAATGAGACGGCTTGTCGTTTTTTGTGTCATTAATAAAAACGAAATAGCATGAAGAAAAGCTACAGAAAAAAAAAAAAAAAAAGAGTAGTGAAAATGTTTATTTCAATGTATATGGCGTCTATCGTCATATATGTTTGTTGGTTTTCTTTTTCTTATTTTTTTCTTCTCTTTATTTTCTTAGATTTTGTTAATAACATCATTTCATATATTCAAAACAAAAGAATTGTATATTCAAAATTCAAGAACCATGTTTTTATTAGTAGTTAATTTCAGTTCTAAAAATAGAATGATAAATAACAAAAAGGCAAATGTCATGTCGATCTAATCAATGTTGTCTCTATGTGATCATATAAGTATATATATTTCATCGTGCATTTTATGTAAATAAATCGAATTTGAACCGATCGATCATTAAATAACATAGTTTCATCTTGCATCATATCAAGAAGCTTCTATATTATAGTAACATTAGTCACCATTTGGTCATTTGTATCATCTTCCATGGCCATAAATCAATTTAATTTCGTGTATTTTAGTCAAATTAAGTTGGCCATTTTCACTTTAAGAGTCGTTGCATGCCATTCCATTCATTATTTAAGTTAAGAGTTAGAAAACCCTAAAACCAATGTGAAAATAGGTTACTTAATGGGACTTTCAACTCAAGTCCACTAGTAGTAGTGCATCACTATCATTTATGGCTAACTTTATATTTAATGCTTTTTTTCTCTCTCTTGGATGCATTTAGTTAGTTGATATGAAAAAACATTAATTTCCATGACTTTTTTTTATTTCATCATTTGCCTATTTTTCCCATTTTCGAAGGGAATTGTTTCTCATTTGTGTTGACCTTTTGCTTGACTTTTTTTTTTTTTTTTGAGTTTGCGGAGTTTTACATTTCATTGTCATATAATGTTGACTTTTGTTAGAAACAAAGAAAGCTAGTTTAATTGCTTTCTTATGTAATAGTGTTGACATTACTATCAAGAAAAAGTACCCAAGCTACTCTTTATATTTCATAACATGATTTTAAGTTTGATTCATCAAAACATGATTAATAGTACCATGTAAATCAATTTTCGAATCAATAGAAGTACAATGTAGGGTAATTTTGCCCGATTGTCCAAACATTTTTTGAATTTTCTTTGAAAATGTGCAACTAGTTAAGTTTGAATTTAAAAAATTATGGACTTCCTATAAATCAAAATTTGCATGCCAAATATGCTAATTGGTAGTATTATACTTATACATCTTAATATTACAATTCCCATTTAGGTTTACTACTAATCCACTGAAAATGGATGGCCGTTTTAGATTTGGGCCATTTATTGGGCTTAATATCTTAAAGGCCCATTCGTATTACGTATTACAAAATGCACACATCTACATTGAAATGTGACGAATGAATACTAAATAACGAATCATATACATATAGGATAAAACTCGAAATGGTTCCAATGTTTACCATATGAACCAATTTAATCTTCGATATTTCGATTGAATCAATTTAGTCCACAATGTTGTCGATTTTGAATCAATTTGGTCCTTTCGTCGTGATTAACGTCAATTTTAGCTTGAAATTCGCACGTGCCCCACACTAAATCATGTATGGATCGATAAAATTGAAATGGTTACTGAAATTAGGGCTCGGAACTAAAAATTTCTCCTCCAAAAATTCGAACATGAGCTCTAGATCGTCTGTTTCGCCGAGCTTCATTGACAGTAGAAGAAAATAGTATAAACTCCCCAAATCTTGCAAATATTCCAAAATTTGATCCATACACGATTTAGTGCGGGTGCGCGTGCGACATTCCCGCTAAAATTGACGTTTATCGTGATGGAAGGACCAAATTGATACAAAATCAACAACATCGGGAACTAAATTGGTTCAGGCGAGACATCACGGACTAAATTAATCCATAGAGTAAACATCGGGGATCATTTTGGATTTTATCCCTAGACATTATTTGGACACGTGGCAACGTACCAACCATTCCCTACTGTATCATGGAATCATTAAATTTGTGATTAGCCCGTAATATAAAATGTTAACTAAGATCATTATTTTAAATTTAAAAGAGAAAAAAAAAGGAAAATACTTTTTGTTTCTTTGAAATTAGACAGCAGAAGACAAGACAGTTCATCAGGCCAATGCCATGCCATGCCTCTTACATTCACGTGGATTTTGTCCCATGAAACCTCCCTTGTGACATTCGCACATGCATGCCATGCAATGTATTATTAACTTTTTATATTAAATTATATTTTATCTATTTCAAGGTCATAATAATTCAAGCCACTCTCCTTCTTTATGTGTGCTAATTAAGTAATTTTTTTTTTTCTCTCCTTGCCTTAGTATTACTATTATTATTATTTTAAATCAGCTCAAAAGAGACCATTGCCATTTCAGGCATGCCAATAATAAAAGTATAAAAGTAACATGTTTCTGTCAATGATCTTATAATTTTTTTCTTCTGTTTGCTTTTTTAATGATTGAGTGAATTATATATAAATAAAATTATCATATTGTATGGAGATTAGGTAAAAAAAAAAAAAAAAAAATCGATACGCAAATTAATTGGAGGCAAAAACCAATTCGCCCATGTAAAAAAGTTACTAATTAAAGAAAGCTAAATGTTAGGACACAATAAAGATCAATTCTTGGGGTTCTTACAAAGACTCAAAGGGCCCCTCTTTTGTCCAATACGTTGGCCATCCATATATTTTCTGCTTAATAAGTACAAAAACAATATGAAAAAAAAATCTTATATAAAAATATATCTTGTAAAACGAATAGTTATAGCAATCATTTGATAAAATTGATAAGGAATTTGTTTATAATTTCTATAATAGGGTGTGTCACATATAAATTTTTTATCTATACTATATCGTTTTTTATTTTATTTTATTTGATTCCGTTTAATTACGATTTTATCCTACAATTTTTTATTATTTCAATTTAACCCTTCAATTTTTTTTTTCAATTTTACCCTTTATTTTTTTTTTAAATTTCAATTTTATCCTTGATTTAAACATTTTAAATTAATAATATAGATCTTTAAAAGATAAATAATATTATATATTTATATTTTATTGCACATACTTAAATAATAGTTACATATAAACTACCTTATTTGGAATCTTAATGGACGTTTTAAACCTCTAAGTTCTAAGCTCTTTGAATCGTCGTTATCAATACAGTTGAAGCTAATGAAGGATTAGTTAGTAACTGAAAATAACGGAATATCTGATCAATATAAAAATTCAAATATGCGTCATCATGGAATATAATATTCTTATTCTCTAACTATCTTATTTATGTCAAGATTTTTCCATAATATAGGCTCGCTCGTATATGATGTATTCATTCAACAAAACTAAATTATAAGATGAACTTACCATAATTCCACAAAAAAATATTATATAATGGTAGTTATCAATGCCATTCTCTAATATTAAAAGACCATGTAACGTTTTTTCCCAAATTATTTGGATTATTTATAGAACGGTAAGGTCCACTGACTATAATTAAATACGTATATTTTAAATAAAAAAGAAAAAAAAAGTAAAAGCCTAATAAAATTAGAGGCCATTATCACTTGTCAGTCTGTCCCGTTGTGTTTTTAATTCAATCATAACTAATTAATTAATATATTTAATTATTTGGTAAAGAAGTGTCGTTTAATATTAAAAAATCGAGGGTTTCGTCCTAAAACTAAAACCAATTGGTGACAGGTGAAATTGCCTCTTGAGTATATTAGGTGAGTCGATGAGAAGAATTATCTAATGTGGGATATATATAAATCTCAACACGCCCCCTTACGTGTGGTGCGACTGGCCTCACACGTGAACATATGAATTGGGTGACGGTGAGCAAAGATCGAACCCGCTCTGAAACCATATTAAAAAATTGAGGACTTCATCCTAAAACTACTTGGTGACAGGTGAATGTGTCTCTTGAGTATATTAGGTGAGTCGGGTGACCAGAATTATCCAACTTGAGATATACATAAATCTCAACATTTAATTATTTAATCTGTAACCTTAACCAACAATCTTGCAATCAATAAAGATGACGTAAATGGCTCATATATTAATTCTGCTAAGGGGTCCAAAAGTACAACCTCCATGTGATTTGATTAGGACATGAAACTAAGTAAATGATTAAAAATATTTAATAACTCTTAACAGCAGCAACTTCAAAGTACTATAATATCGAGAGATCGAGAGAGAGAGAGAGAGAGAGAGAGAGAGAGAGAGAGAGATTTAACATCTAAACATTCCATTAATAAGGCAAAGCTCAAATCCTTAAAACAGATTGAACAACTCCATGTCCAAACATAGGAAGGCTGTAATAACCACAAATGAGAAAAACTACATTAGATGAATTAACAACATTCATTTATCACGAAATCGATTAACAACCCGCCTGAGGATTGTCGAAAATTAGTCGAATCGATTAACATTCAAGCACGAAAATAACATGGACGGGCCATCACAGCAAGAAATTTCGACAACAAAAGTCGCATCGTCGATAATCTCAGCACCTCCAAGCCGAAGCAGAGATCAGCTCTTTCCTCTGCCAGCACAAGACGAGCGACGACTGTCTCTTCTCGACCGCAAATCCCCGAACGTGCGTCCTCTCGACGATACACTCGGCCTGCGACTCCGTGAAGTCGCTGAAGCTTAACGGAGAAAATCCCGATGACAAGAACGAAGCCCTCCAATGCTGCGTCTTTTCTCGGGCGCGAAAACCGTTCGCCACGATCTTTTCGATCTCGGGCTGTAGCAGAAGCCTCTCGACCTTCTGAAGTTCGTCCGCGTTAGCACTGACCGAGCCGAAAGATTCTAGAAGGTTCGAGTAAGACTGAAGGGCGTGAATCACATGGTTTGCGAACGGAAGGTCAGTTCTATGACATCCCTTATCCACGGAGACGATAATCCTCGGAGACAGCTGCTTCACAAACCTAAGTATCGAAATCTCAGACAACTCCTGGCTACTGTCTGCAAGAGCCCCGGCGGGTAAGTTCACCGCGATGGCTTCGGAGGAGCGAAAGGCGCCGGGATTCAAAGAGTCGAAGCTTAAGACGTTGAATTCGAAGGAGATATTGACCTCGCCGGCAAACTGAATCAGATTCTCACGTGCTAGCCCGAGCCCCAGCTGATCTTGGCTCGAACCCGAGGCAAAGGCGGTAACTTTCAGCGACGGCGGGCCTCCACCGCGGGAGGAGAGTTCTTGCATGAGAGAAGCCCACTGCCCGCCATATCCTATATCGAAATCAACCACGTGGATCCTATCGAACCCTTCTAGAGCCTCGAGGATGGCCTGGTTAGACGTGAAGTTTGCGAACTGAACGACCGGCGAAATCTCGGAGAACGACTTGTAGGCGCCGATCTTGAATATGAGGCCAAAAGGCGACGAACCGGCCGTCATTACGCTGTTGTCGTTGTTGTTAGAAGAAAGAAGCATATGCAGCGCTTCTTTGCAATAGAAAGCAGCCCTGCGAAAAGGCTCCCCACTATTGGGAGAGAGGTGGTGATTGAGCCGCGCCAATATCCCTTGCGCGAGTACTACGTTCCCCGTCTGGACAAGCTCTGCAGCCTTGTACAGCTGGTCTACGATCGCTTGCTGTCGTAAATCTTCCCCACCATTCGGTTTTTGCCCTGATTTGTAACGAGGAAGAAGCTGACCGGGCAGTTGTTCGACGGCGTAAGGCTGCCCTTTCGAAATCTGACGGAGAGAAGAATCTTCCATTAGAGCTGTCGTCGTCCCAGGATTGTGCCGCTTGGACTGAGGTGGTAAGAATGGACTTTGATCATTCTGTTGAACTGAATATGGAAGGGGAAACACCATGGGAGAAGGGGGTAGTTGCTGCGAGCTGAACATTGGGGTAGATCCATCGAGAAATGGTGGGACGTTAGCCATCAGATTAACGCCGCCAAGGCTGAAGTTTTCTTGATCCACAGCGCCGAAACCTCCGTCATTAACGTTGAAGTCAAACTCCAGGCAGTTATTACCGCCGCCGCCGCCGAGCTGGAGAACCTTGTTTAGAGCCGAACCCATGTAGGGATCCTCGAATATATCACCGCCCATGGTCCATCTCAGCGCCGAGTGTTGTTGACCGGCAGGTGCCGCCTCAGACAGAACGCTTGCCCAATCTTCCATAGCCAACCTCTCACCACCACCGCCGCCGCCGCTTGTGCCCATGGCGAGGTTTGAGCAGCTTGTAGCTGTAGCTGTAGCTGAGTCTTGCTGGTGCCATTTCGGAGATGGGTTTGTCGTGTCGGTCGAGCAACCTCCACCGACGGCGGAGGCGCCACCGCCGCCGCCGTGGGAGGACGACAGCGTTGAGGAGGAGGTGGGCCTGCTGGAAAATCTCGCAGAATCCAGGACAGATTTGGGCTCACCGAAGCTGCTATTATTACAACTAGTTGTTTCCGAGATGAAATTCTTTCCAAAGAAATGAGGTGGGAAATCGAAGAAAGATTGATTTTTTTTAAGAATTAGGTCTAAATCTAACACCCCTTTCCCCTCAGAATCAAAGGGCAAGGGCATTCCCTTCATCTAAAAGTCCAATCAGAATATATCAAAGCTCATAAGGGGATGCAAGAAACTCGAAAACATTCGTACAACTACACATGCATGCATGTGTGTATGTATGTAGATGTATGTTACTCCCACAAGAAAAAAGCTTCCAACTTTCTTCTTCAAAAGCAACTATGGCAGCTCAGAGAAAGAAATGGGGTGGGTTTTAATACTATTATTTTTCTAATTATTTTTAATAATACTATCTATTTCTCCTTCTTGCATACGACATATACGGTCTATGATCCATTTTCTTTTTTCATTTGTTTTCTCCTTTGTTTTTGGTTTTCTTCTGTGGGTTTTTGTTTCACCCTTTTTTAGAGTTAAAATTTTGTGGTTTTGCGGTAGACGTAGTACTTATCTTTCTTGCTAGGGTTGCGCTTTTTTTCCTCCCGGCGACGCACTCGCGGGCCACGCGCGTGTCTCCATACGCGCGGTGAATTGGTAATAGTAATCAAAGAACTTTATTTCATTGGATTCTCTCCATCCCATGATTTATTATATTATATTATATGATTGAATAAATATATATTTCCCACTTTTTTCTTCTGTGGCTCAAGAAGTAGTAGCATTGTATTATTATTTTACGCGCGTGGAACTCACGTTGAGGAAACGAAATCAGTGGTTTGCTGGTTATGTAGTTTTCTAACAGGGACGATGAATGGCAGAGAGGATTGATGAACAGCCACAATATTATACATTCCCTAAACTACCCTTCCAAGCCAGGCTGACTATGGGGGTACATTGGTAATTTACCGCCTGGTTCTCTTCTGGAATGGTCTTCGAAACTAAATCTTAGTGCAGAGATATGAAAAGGGCTTTGCTTTGCTGCGTTGAGAGTATCGAGATTGCGAAAATCAACGGCCCAGATGAGATGATTGGACGGTGGAGATTTTCTGCGCACTATTTTACCTTAAAACAGTGGTGTGATGTAAATATAGTTCATCAGCTTCGGACCGAAATATATAGAGGAATGAGGATTCGTAGGATCGAATCCCTTCTTCCACACAATTCCTTAAGTAATTCACGCGAAATTTGTTTCTCATAACTATCGTTGTCAGTTGGACGTATTCATCTGGCCTCGAGGATTAGTCCCACCATTATAGTGTGTGGCGCAATTAAGCCTCCGTCAGGTCTGTGTGGTGCAAGCCCACACCGGTATTTAGGGACTTGCCCATAACAAGATCGAGTGGGGATACCTCGAAAAAAAAAAATTACATGTAAGATATATGTACTAGAAAATGTATCAAGAAGCATATCAACATATATCTTTTAGAGAGCATAAAGCAAATTTCATCAAATAATAAAAGTGATTTTCTTGAAAAATAAATAAGCTTCTTCTAATTGGAAAAACGGTTAAAAGAGAGGTCAAGGGGAGGGAGTTGTTTTTATTGATCAACTGTCACTTTCTTTTTGCAGAGGAATAAAAAAAGATAATAAATAGAAAGTAGAGAAGATTTGACATGAAAAATGGTAAAAGTGGTTGTATATACTTAGGCTATTGTCTTTGAGGGGCTTTTTGGTCATTTAGTTGGTATGCTTGTTTTGTGTTTTAGATGTCATGTCATTTAGCAAAATGTTAATTATCTTATGGTTGCAATGTGGTAAATTTTTTTTTTGTTTTCTTGGTAGTGCAAAATCATATTCACTAATTAATGATAGTGTTTTCATCTTCTTTTTTTTTCTTCTTTTTTTAATATTTAAATGATATTCATAAAGAGAAAAACATTATATAAAAAAGTCATGAGTGTAAAAGTGTTTACTTAAGGGTTAAAGGAATAAATTCACAATACCATCTCGTTGATTACTTTATCTTATCTTATAATTATCACATTGTAATTATTCTTGATTGGATAGAATATAAAATATTTATTTAATATATTGTATAAATAGCAAAATCTTGAAGAAAAAAAAAACATTATACCATCCCGTCGAAACTATTAATATCATTTCTTGTGACAGACATCATGCCAAGTTTCTCATTTTCACCTTTTATATTTAAATGAAACATATGTATCCAAGTTCATTGTATATTTACAGCAATAATATATTTCTTTTCATGGTCAACAAAAAAAAAAAGAGACAAGACATAACAGCTAATATATAGCAACTCTGCTCGCACATACAACAAAACTTGTCCCAACAGTTATTCAAATTAATTAATTTTATTTTATTTCTTCTTATATGCGTGGAAACACAATCATTAGCTCATTACTAAATCAACTAAACTCACATATTAAGCAATTATTACTAAATACAATCAAGTTGCTAAATATATTACGAATTAAATCAATAGGCGTTGGTATGTTTTGTTCGATTGTTCGAAGATAAGACAAAATTGAAAGCTTGGGATGTCTTTATTCGAAGAAGATAGGGACATGCCTTAGGTTTAAATATATATATATATATATATATATATATATATTCATATCATATAGTTTAGCACAAGGCACTTATTTCCTAATTTATTTGCATGAAATTATTGCACCTTATGTAACTTCGAAATAAATTATAAATATTAACCGTCGCATCCATCAAAGATCACGGGACAAATGAAACCATGTACCATGAATTTAATGAGGTGCAAAGACCTAAAGATGGATAGATATATTAATTTAGTACTCTATACATTGACTTTTTTTTTTTTTATATAATTGTAAACTAAAGATAGATATTATGGCAACATATATTCATGGGCGGTGTTGAGTTTTATTTTAATATCGATTGAGCTGAAATATCATTCCTACCACATGTCTTGTTTGAGGTAAATATTAAGTTATGTGACGTTTCTTGAGAGACTTAGGAGTTGTTGTTGGCCATAACTATTAATAATTTAATCAGTTAATGATTAAACAGAGATGATCATGGAAATATTAAATGTTCCTCAACCACTTAATTGTAAGAAAATAAGAATATCATCATAACAATCGATAAATTATTGGGCTTACAGATAAAGAACTAGCTATAAACGAAATTGAGAGCAGCCTACTCTTTATAGGCCTAAAATCCCATTATGAGCCCAAATTTTATATTTCGTCGGCCCATATATATATATATATTTCTGTTCCGAGGTATCTCCACTCGATCTGACTATGGCCTAGCCCCTAAATATCGGCGTGAGCTTGCGCCATACAGACCTGACGGAGGCTTAATTGTGTCCCCTAAATACCGGCACGAGCTTGCGCCATACAGACCTGGCGGAGGCTTAATTGCGTCACACACTCCAATGGTGGAACTAATCCCCGGGGCCAGATGAATACGTCTCAAACCCACCTAACAACGATAGTCATGAGAAATAAATCTCATAGGGACTACTCAAGGAATTTTGGGAGGGAGAATTCGATCGCACAACCTAACCCACAAATCCTTAATGCCTCCTCCATGACCACTATTTCAAGGCCTCTCTATTAGACATATAAAACTAATGTAATAATTTGCCAATATAATGAATGACATTCTTCCACCTATCAATGAAACACAGCCCAGTGGCGCTGATTAATTTAATTGATCTTGAATTTGTAGAAATCGTGCTAATACTGTTTCTAACCAGAAGAAGAGAATAGAAAACGAATATTTATATTTATAAATGTATATATATTGTATATGTTTCTTATACAATATGATATTCTTTGATGTGTTATTGGGGACAGTGATGGATGCAATTACCAAGAATGTTAAGCTTTAAGAAGACATACGAGAGTTTAGATTGAATTGATGATCTCACAAACCCCATAACCGCATCGGTACAATTAATCCTACATGAAAAATTATATATATATATATATATATGAATTTATAGGTCAATGAAAAAAGCACTAGGTCGTTTCACAAAATAATATTAATAATGATAAATCAAGAATGTGGTTTACGAATGATCACTACATTTTGTACGCATGTTAACTTGTTGCCTTCTTATTGTATATTGAAAATTGTTTGATTAATTTGGATTTATGTGTCCCATCTAATTTATTGATGGTTTAAACAAGAGTTGATTATATTTTAGGCGATTTAAAATATATACTGAAAATTAAACTGTATCTATTACAAAGCTACCTTACAAAAGTCTTAAGACTATTTCATTCAAAACCGTTGATTAAGTACGACTGATCTGCCGCATGTATGTCTCTGTGTGTGTGTGTGTGTATATATATATGTTCAAATATTAAACTCATCTAGACATATAGTTAGGTCGATCGTCAACGTATAAAATTAGTAATATTCATAGTGGGGGAAAAGGTAGAACTAAAAGGTAGGGTTTTCCTCGTCAGAAACAAAATTTAGGCAGGCTCTTTCTTGCGTTACTGTATCCCATGTTGTTGTCTTTTTTTTCTTTTTTTTAATAGTTCTTTAAATAGAAAATGGAAGATCCATGTTTTGGACTATTATTGAACTACACTTTCTTTATCATATAGTAAGCAAAACTAATCCCAAGTGATCATAAAGATCTTCAAAGCTATACATATATACATACAATACAAGCCACCCCATTCCCTATATTCAAAGAACAGCTCCCTTTGGCTTTGTGTTTTTTAACTATATATTTCTTCACTCCATCCATGCATTTTCATCTTATGAGCAAGAAATAAAACTGTCTCTATATCATCCCAGAATCTGCTTTTTGTTTCTTACCCATTTCTTTGATAAACATTGTATGTCTTGATGGAAACTTAGCAGCTCGGTCATCTGATAATTGCTTCTATTGCAATAGAGACGACATTGCGTCTCACCGAAGAAGATCGTCGCAATCTTCGAATGTTTAAAATGTCAGTCAAATCGTCCCTTGTGCTATTAGTTCTTCTGTGTTGTTCGCTGCGTACTTGCAGCGGTCGAAGCCTCAGGGTGTTGCACAAGGAATCCACAGCAAAAGAATCAAATAGACAGGTTTGTTCATTGAAACGTTCATTCGATCTATTATCATGACAAATATCAAAGAGATTTTGATTAGTGGCAATTGATATTTTATGCAGAAAAGCATGACCGCGGATCAAACTAGGGTTTCATCGTCAGTTACATCGAAAGTCTTGGACAAGATTAAGATCGGACGTGAACTAAACGAGCCCAGAAATGATAATCCAAGCAAGGGCAATAAGGCGAAAGTGACAAAGAAGAACGAACAACATCTTCCTACATTGCGGGCGACGGTGTCTTGGAGGGTTCCTTACAGTAAGAAAAGAGGAGAAAAAGACGCAGGTTTCAACTTGGATTATCTGCCACCAAAAACACATCCTCCGGCGCACAATTAACAAAGTTAATTTAAGTATCATAATGGTCCTATATGTCCCTCAAATGGTTCCTGGATTTGAGGCTTTTGAGCTTTTTTTGTGACCCTTTTTGACTTTGATGAATTGTCTTGATTGCTAGAGATCAAAGAGTAACCTACGTACAATAACTAAATCCAAGAGATTATGAAGTTTTGAGATTAATGATCAATCTTTATGTATTTATTTTTCTATCACATTCCATGTTATCTTGAAAGTCTATTCTCATTCAGTTAAGGCCTGTAATGAGACATGAGCGACTTATCTTGTCATAGGTTACTTCTTTAAAACTTAAAAGTAAGAGATGCTCTGATTAAATATCTTGCAATTACAATCTTGAGAGTTATATTCAGTTGATAGAAAAGATATGTGTGTTTGTGAGGAGCCTTTTATGGTGTGTTATTACACATGCATGCTTTTGAGTGGGTTTTTCTTCTATCACTTTGAGCTGTGAGGAATATGATAAAAAACCCTAAAGAATGAACTCCAAAACTTTGCCGATACATAAATGACAAAGTCATGAACACTTTCAATCATAATAAAAAAAGGAGAAAAACCCAAAGAATCCTTTAACATAGAGTGTTTTAAAACCAGCCCGGGGCAAGTTTAAGACATCAAGATAGAGAACGGCGAAGACCTTCTTCTGATCGATTATTTCCCGATGAAGAATCCAACCAATATACCCAAAATTAGACCTAAGAGAAGTACATAGATGGGCACGCCGCCTTGCCTTGTTTGTTTTCTCATCAATTCCTGTCACAACAAAGGCAGGAATACGTAAATATCAATAAGAACAAAGAATGTTGTTTGAGTTTAAGCGTGACATACTACCCGATGAGAAATGAGATGCAATTTTACGCAGGAATATGATGTAAAACCATATGACTAATGTGAAAGCCAAACTAGAAATATGAGACTGATAAGCTATATATGAGTTTCTAGTGTGTGTGTGTTCAAGCTCATTCATATGCAGCATAATCACATATTCACTACTTGCTAGTGTGTGTGTGTGTGTTTAACGAACCAATTCATGAAGGAGCTTTTTATTTTCCCGAAGTGCATAGTCCTTTTCCTCGTTCAACTTTGAGACGACAGACGACGACCCCTGAGAATTACAGATTTCCATCCAAAATCAGCATTTGAAACAAGACTAAAAAGGCAGATCGAGTTTCACTAAGCACATAAAAAAAGAAGGAACAAGAACAAAGAATTATGATATCTAAATAAGAAATATTATATATATATCCGTATATCTCAATCATATTACTACTATTATTACTACTACTACTAGTTAGCAGTGGATAAACTTCGATTTTTTTTTTGTGGCTCAGCTTGTCAGGAAGCAAGTCAGTTTATGATTTTGGGAACATAAAGCAGCTATAACATCACATAGCATGATCATTGTGACAAGAATCTAATAATTCATAGTATTTTGAAACTTTTTCCTTAGCTTTCTGATGTAACCATAAGGCCGGAAGTTTTCTTGAAATAATCACAGCACTTCCATGTCAAAATCCCAGATATCACAGCATAGAGTGTGCATATTATTCGACAATTCATTATCTTTCTTTGAGGGACGTGAAAATTACCTCAGCATTCGATGAGTTTTCAACATGCTGTGTAAACGATCTAGCAACCTGAAACATTATATTACATTCAATGTACAGTTCGATCACAGCTGAGGAGGTGTCGAGGTAAGAAACTGCACTTACAGCTTCAGACAAATTAGGCTTTCTAATCTCATCCTCATTAGAAGATGTTCCAGGCGAATTCGCTTCTTCGTCTCCTTCAGGTACTGGCGAAGGAGGATTCGCAGGTATATAAACGACCCTCAGTTTAAACTCGTTAATGACTTTTCCTTCATCCCTGTTAAACTGTACAATACATCAAGGTAAAGTTAAATAAATCGACAAACAATTTAGGCCAAAAAAAAAAGTCGAAACTATTACCAATTCAGGTGTTACGTCCCTATTCGTCGAACCATTTGGAGCAATCAAACTCTGAATCAGAAACTTATCCTTGCACTGCATATCGGGCGGAGCCTCTTTTTGAGCTTGCATTGTAACTGCATACACAAAAATTGAATCTATATATCAAGAATCATGGGAACTAACCGAATAAGAGTAGATAAATCATAATAATACCAAAGTTAAACGATTCGAAATCTTATAAACCTGTAACATTGCATACAGAATTGGGCAGGACAACGCCGGCATTAGGCCGAACGCAGTACTTCTTTGGATTAGTTGTTTTCACCTAATCAAAAAACGTATCAACTAGACAGAAAACGAATCTAAACAAGTTAAACTAAAAGTTAACGAATCGAAAACAGTAATCAAATCACCTTAAACGCAACAAACTGGTCAGTCCTATTCGTCAACAGCATAGAGCATGAGCTCTGCTTCCTCAGTTCAACTGTACCAACGAATAAGCCCACACAAAATTAATCAAAACCCACATACAAAAAACTATTTTTTTTTTTTTTTTCAAATTTCATAAACCAACGAAACATAATCTAAGGTAACAAACGGCCAATCAAGGGTTCATAAAAACTTCAATTTTCATCCCCAATCACAAATCTAACAGCGAAAACACGGAAAAGTGATTCAGAAGATAAAAAAGTAACTAATGGATTCGGTTTACTTACATGGGAATTTTAGTTCTGAGGGCTGAATGTTGAGAAAATCGCCCATGCTCGCCATCCTTGATTTTGGTCTACAAATCGATGATAATTAAATTAAAATTTTTGAAAGTCTGCTTCCTTCTCTGTTCTATTTCGTTTTTGTAGTTGCCACATTTTTATTTTTCTACTATTTTATTGATATTTGATGCAATTCTACTAATATATTCCATATTTGTGCTTTTATGAATGGTTTTTTTCCTCAGGTGGAAAGGTCCAATTTTAATTAGTTAACCAAAATTTGCATATTTAATTAATAAGATTATCAAATATTTTTGATATAGCTATGGTTAATTATTGTTTTGAGAGGTTGAGTCTTAATACATTGACTTCTGAAAGACAACATAGTACAATAAATACAACACAAAAAAAAGCCAAGCCAGCCCTATTCTATATATATATATATATATATATATATATCTCATCTTCTTACAACTCCTCCAATGAAGGTCATGGTTAGAAGCTAACATACAAATAAAAAAAATAAAAAATAAACCCCACCACTAAATGTAAGAAAGATCTCAGCTTTGAATAAGAACCTGCTTCAATGGATCAGTTTCTGCAGTCTTCTTCGGAGGAGTCGAATGCTCGGATTGAGTAGCTACTATGAGTATTTGCATGAGAATCGAAATAAGAACGAAGAAGGTGACTAAAAACCCGACTTCCATCAAAGAGAACGGGAAAATCTCGAAGAACTTTACAGAGGCCAAGACGAGGAGGCTCGACCAGAATAGAACGACCTGTAAGAAAATCAAGAAACGTCGTCATAAAACAGGCGATAGATAAAATGTCAGCATTCTTACAATGTACATTAAGATGTGTTTCTTTTCGTAGTCGATGTGAGAAAATAGTAATAAGTACCAATAGGGAACTCTTCGGTTTGCCAATGTCCCGACGGATGTCTTCCCCGAACGTGCCTGTGTTAAGGTGCCGCTCCAAGAAAGCGTCCTATGTTAATGAGAAAAAAGATCGAATCATTAATATAAGTTCATCAAGTATTGTTCTTATGCTACTAAGACTATAGGATATATATATATATATATATATACATGTATGTATGTATGTATGTATGTATATAACCTTTGCCACAAATACATCTTTGCACCATTGTGCGATCCCACTGCTAGTTACGGGAAGTTCTTGCATTAGATGCCTCTCGATGTGCACATGGACCTTCGAAAAGAAATAAATAATTTCAGTTGCTGTTTTTTTTTTTATTAAGTATTCGATAAATATTATTTAAACCTCGTAAACATACCACAGAAGATCGTCCCCTGAGAAGTCTCAACAATGTAGGCTGAGGTTCAGATTTCGGGATGGCAGCAGTAATATTGTAAATCACGGGGACAAACGATCGCAGATTAGTTACCGCCGCAACAAAGCCCTGTAATAAACCCAGAATAAAGATCCATTTTACATAATTTTTTGTAATGATTTTCGATGAGCAACCTTGGTTCGAGGAATCAAAACGTTTCTTGGAATAGGTAGTCCAGCTGAAGAAGCATATATTTGGGCTGCCTCTAACTTCGACTGAGTGAAGCGAGTCCCTTCGACGAATAGAGCGAGCCAAAAAGGTATAGGAAAACTGCGCAGGCTTTCGAAACCAGACTGTTGAGGCATCGAGGATTTTAGGACTAATAATGGAAGATTTCTTTTCTTTTTAATCCAAGAAAATGAAGAATATGAAATGTGAATTGTCACCTTCATAGTGTTTTCATCTTTGGCCCAGTTTCTCTCCAGGAAGATAAAACCCGAAAACCACATCGACCATCCTATAACCTGCAATTATAACGGTTATTACTTGAACTTTTTGACAGTAAATATTATCATATGCATTCGATCCTTCGATATCAGATATAAAAGAGCGTGCACACACACACAAAAAAAGGGTAACTTGCAAACTCACGGGGAGGTATAGCACGGCTTTCTTTATCAAAGCTACAGAACTACCAAGACAACCTGCTCGCTGCAATAAAAAGAGAAGTCATAACGTAAATAAAGAAGAACGGAGTTGGCTCGTAATAAATGAAACTAAATTTACCGCTGACTTTTAGAATGGAACCTTAAGTTATAAGAGGTTACCAACCTGGGCTAAGACCCATCCAACAAGCCAGTCAATGTCACTTCTGTGATTACAAATGAGAAGTGCGTTTTCTTTACCTGAAAATTTATTACAAGCTAATGTTATCTCATATTTCGAAGACGCTTTACAGATAGGAGATGGTGCAATAATTTTATTACCAAGTAATTCGAATGTCTCTTGGTCGGCAAATAACTCAATCTGTCAACCAATAAATTATCTCCGACATTAGCAAGTACACTCTGATACAAACCACATATTCACTTGCTAGTAACTAACACATGTTTACCAAAAGAATAGATAAATGGGTGAAGTACAATACTAAAACCTCAGACAACCTTAATGTTTGCCCACCAGTCGACTAGCCAAATAAGCTCCAGCCAGAGTAGCTCTATTACTCTCTTATTGATCCTTCTGTATGTGTTTTTCGACAGTGGACGAACAAATATCAGTAATAGCGCCTGAATCGAAAACAACAAAACATTATGTGAATATACTAACTAATCTCAGGAGATAAAACTAACATACATTCCATAAAAAACTTTATCAAAACTTAGCAAATTGCAGCCATAAAATACTAGTGATTGCAAAAGAGTCGATGATCTTCTATCAGAAATCAAACTGAATCAAACTTTTTGGACCTTTAGCTTCAGAACAACCTCAAATTTTGATATTGTATCCGCCGAGGGACTTCTCTCAAAGGTGACGTAAAGGCAAAATAATTGAGTTTCAGTGAGGTCAACCAAGCATTATAGCAGGCTGTATCAAATCAGCCTTGAAGCTATGCTAAACTTAAGAGATTTATCCTAAAAACATTTGTCCTTATTTCTTTCCACTGAGCTGGAAGTTCGATTTTTCTTACAATCTAAATCAAAATGCTTCAACTGAACGAATCATATTGCCCATAAAGAGAAATAAATCATTCACGTCTCATTCAACACAACCCATAAAAGCCCACCTCAAAACAGAATCAAAATTGTAATAACAAACATCCAAGGAAGAAAAAAAAAAGGGATCTTTCTTGTTTATATAGAATAGTTTTACCTGAAGAACGTTGACGATGAGCCCAGACAATATAAACATGAGGCCTATCGGAAGAACCACAACTGCAGCAATCGCCATTATCGCAGACACATCAAACACATGCAAAAATTATTCTGGGAGTTTGTTTATGGCACTTGTTCTTCTTTGGATGAGAAATGTGGGGAATCAGAAAATTTGCTTCCGCCTTTTGAGAATGGAATCGAGCTCAGAGAGAGCAATCATCAATGAACGAACGTTCGCCCGTAATTTAGTGAGGAAGCCAACTGAACAATTTGCTAAAATGCGCTGTCCGCATCGTGCGCCGCGTGATTAATTAATCTTTAAACATGTGTATTAATTTAAGGTAATCGATTTAGTTGTCTAATCCTAACATGTTATGCACTTCATAATTATTTTTCGAACAAAAACCCGAATATAGTTATTGGGATATTTTAGGAAAATAACATTTGATTAACAAAGTATTTAAAAAATGTCTGACCGACCAAAATTTTTAGTCAATGGCTTAAGGATATTTTTACCTTACAAAAAATTATATCTACTTATTCCTGCAAGGTCTTCAGCTATAGCAGAAGATAACCCAACTTGAATAAAAGAGTATTTTGTTTATATATAATTCTAGCTTATCACATATAATCATCAACGGTTTTTGTTCATATATAATTCTTGTTCTCAGTGATAAAAAAATCAACAAAAATAATTTGTTCGAATAAAATCATTCGTTTGATATTGCATTCAACGGTTCAACCTTCATTTGATGAAACATAACTTGAGAATTTCGGGTGAATTGTTGACGATATAATTTTAAATTTTTTTTTTTTTGAATGCAGTATATTTGGTAGGACCGTACAAGTATGCAAACACCTGACTCCAAATGATTATATATGATGGTTGAGATTATTCATTTTGAGAAACATTTACAATTTTTTTTAGCAACGTCACATTTAGGTCCTCAAAATGGATGATATGTTTACATGTTGGACTCCTCTTCATAAGTAACAAATTTACACTATTATTTTGCCTACCTTTATAGAACTTTCTGATTTGGCCAATGTACACAATCATTGTTCTACACACCCTTAAATGTGTCACTAAGGACAAACAGTTATTAAAGGTAGAGAGACATTCAAAGGTTCAAAAATATCGTAACCGTGGTGAAAGGTTCAAATCGAAATCGTAATTGTGATTTTTACGGTTCGATTACGATATCCGAAAAGTTGAAATCAGAACTGACGGTTTAGGTCAAAAACTGCCAATTCAAATGTTCGACTATTAAAATCTTCTTTTACTATTATTATTTTCATGTTAAGAAAAAAAAAGTTAAAAACAAAAAATAAAAATATGTTCGAACCGCGGCTTCGTACCGCTGGTTTGTAAAAAAGAAAAAAAAATAAAGAGAAGAAGGTTCAACCGTGACTGACATTTGGAGGACGGTTCGGTTAAGGTTTAGCCGATTCCGATACCGTAAACGGCGGTTTGGAGGACATTGACGAGTGGGATCTTGATCGTCGTATTTCTGCGAAGAAGGGACATTTAACGAGAACCAAGAAATGTGTTTTTGGATCTGATGATTGTTTCACCAACTATACAATGTCAGTTCTCTTGTCGGAGTTGCTTTTGAAGGAGCTCCCAAATCATCAACTCCCATTTACCGTTACGGAAGTTTTGAACAGGTTGAAAGGGGACTGAAAAGTTATGCGACATGACGAACAACAGGTTGTTGACATACTTAGGATGAACTCGATTCACATATACATCATTATGTTGTTGAAATTGAAGATTAGATAATGTACCTCAAAAAAGCGAATGAATAATACGTAAAGAAGTTGTTTTAAACTAAATCTTCTATGATATATATGTTATTTAAGCTTTTTTAAAGATTATTTTAGCGTGAATGCGATGAGGACCACTCGATAAACTATCAGAGCTTAGGGCCGAGCTGATGCAATTACAGGCACAGAAGAACATATATGTTTAAGAAATTTTTTGTGATAAAAAAATAATCAGTAAACACACGATTCATTAATATCTGTAAAGGCGCGGAGAGTAAGGAGTTTGCATATTCCACTTTGGATATTTTGTATGCAATCCTTTAAATTAATGTTGTTTGACATGTACAACATTGACCAATTTCCTCTGGCATTTGTTTTGACTTAGAATTCTCTTTTAACTTGTACAACTAATTAAAGTTGAAATAGATAAGTCTCAAACAATTAATAACAAATAGAACCACTATTTATATTTTAAGTTTCAAATTGGAAAATGCATTACGATATGATTATTATGCATCATTTTGTTTCTAGAATAGTAGTATAACTTTGTTAATTCTTTTTTTTTGAGGTGAGAATCGTCCAGTAATATCAATATCATTCGATAAAACAATTAATAAGAAATTGAGTATCATTTATCTTTTAAGTTTTAAATTGGAAAATGCATTACGATATGATTATTGTGCATCATTATGTTTCTAGAATAGTAGTATGACTTTGTTAATTCTTTTTTTGAGGTGAGAATCGTCCAGTAATATCAATATCATTCGATAAAACAATTAATAAGAAATTGAGTATCATTTATATTTTAAGTTTTAAATTCGAAACCGCGTTACGATTTGATTATTGTGCATCATTTTGTTTATAAAATAGTAATATGACTTTGTCAATTCTTTGTTTGAGGTGAGAATCGTCAAGTAATAATATTAAATCATTCGATAAAACAGTTAATAAAAAATTGAGCTACTATTTATATTTTAAGTTTCAAATTGAAAACCGCGTTACGATTTGATTGTTGTCATTTTGTTTCTAAAATTATAGTATGACTTTGTTATTTTTTCGTTTAAACCGACAATCGTCAAGTAATATTAGTATCACTCGATAAAATACATGTATCTACTTATATCAGTTAAAACCGCAAAACCGCACCGCAACCTTCCAAAACCGCACGTGTGATTTTATTTTTCTGATCCGCAATTTAAGAATTGTTTTTTCGAAAGACTGCATATGACAATTCGGTGTGAAATTGACCAAAAACCACCAAAAAACCACCATATTTATCATGATTATAGCCGTTTGACTTATAAAACATTGAGTTGTTTCCTCAGCATTTGTTGCTTTGACTTGAAATTAATTCTATTTTATTTCAGATGGCATATCATCATATCATTATGGATATTCAACTATATTTCGTCAATCACAATCCAAGTAGCAAACCATTAATTTCAATTAAATAAAAACTAATAATAAAATCACTTAGATAGTCAACATCCTAGTCTTGTTTCATTTTCAATTATCCTGACCACATTTTGTATAAGTAAAGGGTTTGGGATAAGCCAATTGACATATTTGCTCTAACTCTAAATAGACGAATCCTCAGGATATAGGTCACTTCTCCCAAGTCTTTCATGGAGAACTCGGTCGAAAGCCAAACTTTTACCTCTGAGAGCCTGCCGATGTCATTTCCTATTAAAAGGATATCATCCACGTACAATACTTGGAACGACACCATGCTGGGAACGGTCGAGGAGGACGATGGGAACGGTGGTGACGAGGAGGACGCTGGGAACGCTGGAAATGCTGGGAACGCTGGGAATGGTCTCAGATTGAGGGGAACAATGAGATTTAGGATAGCGAGGGGAACGAGGAGGGCGAGGAAGATCTTGACCGTCACATTTCAGTGAAGAAGCGAGAGATAACAAGAATCAAGAAACACATTTTACGATCTGATGATTGGTGCACGAGCTATATAATTTCGGTTATGTTGTCGGACTTACTTTTGAAGGAGTTTCGGATCATCAGCACCCATTTGTCGTTACTCAAGTTCTGAACCGCTTGAAAGAACACACTGAAAAGTTATGCGGCGTGAAAGATTTGGTCGTTGACGAACAACTGGTCCTTCAAATTCTTAGGAAGAACTTCGAGTTTCGTATAAGACCTTATATTATTGAAGTTGCATGCAGATAAATGTTCCTCCTCACTAGAGAGTCAAAGGTAAACATTTTTGTTTTAAACTGAATATTGTTTGAAATATGTTGTGTAAGTTTTTTAAATATTATTTTATTACGAAGGAAACCAGGACCACTAGATGAACTATCACGATTGAGGGCTGAGCTGCGGCAATTGGATGCTCAGAAAACATGCAAGTTTAATACATTCTTTGTGTCAATAATGATCTCACAATTCTTTATATTTATAGAGGCTTAGTGCGTGAGAAGTTTAGACATTTTGTAAGTAATCTTTTAGTATAGTCAGCCGTTTTGACTTGTTTGGATATTTTGTAAGCAGTTAGTGTTTTGATTTGTATAGCATTGACAAATTTGTGTTCTTTAAAGTAAGGGTAAATTCCTTATTAGTTCCATTATAAGTTTCAACTTCATCTTAAATACCCCTCTAAATATTTCTTCCTATTAAATACCAATCTGTAAAAAATTGTGTGTTTAATACCCCAAATAATTGAAAAGACGAAAATAATCTTTCGTTATAGATTCAGAAAAACTTTCACATTATTGTATCACCAGTCACGAGTATATACCAAAAAATACATGTTATTATACCAATAAGTAAAGTGACTCTTATACCAATAAACATCGATACTAGGGGTGTTAAATAATGTAACTCAAGGATTCAAGTTATAAAATGTGCACTTGAAAGTCAGGAGCTTGGAACAATGATCGTTAACTTGATGCAATTAGAGGCACAGAAGAATGAGTATGTTTAAGAAATTTTTTGTAATAAAAAAATAATCAATCAACACACGATTCATTAATATCTGTAAAGGCACGGGAAGTAAGGAATTTGAATATTCCAGTTTGAATATTTTGTGTGTAATCATTTAGTATTGTAATATCAGAAATGTAGTCATTTGATGTGTACAACATTAACCAATTTTCTCTGGCACTTGTTGACATGTACAACTAAGTAAAGTTGAAATAGATAAGCTCAGATAGTTAATAACAAATTGTACCACTATTTATATTTTAAGTTTTAAATTGGATAATGTGTTATGAGTGCATCATTTTGTTTCTAAGTTAATTCTTTGTTTGAGGTGAGAATCGTTAAGTAATATCGATATCATTCGATAAAACAATTAATAATAAATTGAAAATTATTTATATTTTAATTTTCAAATTGAGAACCGCGTTACGATTTGATTATTGTGTATCATTTTGTTTTTTAAAGAGTAGTATAAATTTGTCAATTCTTTGTTTGAGGTGAAAATTGTCAAGTAATATTAAATCATTCGATAAAACAGTTAATAACAAATTGAACTACTATTTATATTTTAAGTTTCAAATTGAAAACCGCGTTACGATTTGATTATTGTGCATCGTTTTGTGTTTAAAATTATAGTATAACTTTGTAAACTTTTTGTTTGAACTGACAATCGTCAAGTAATATTAATATCACTCGATAAAATATATGTTGGGAACGGTCACAGATTGAGGGGAACAATGAGAGTTAGAATAACGAGGAGTACGAGGGGAATGAGAAGGGCGAGGGGAGATCTTGGCTGCGCATTTCTGCGAAGAAGCGAGAGATAACAAGAATCAAGAATCGCATTTTACGATCTGGTGATTGGTGCACGAACTATATAATTTCGGTTATGTTGTCGGACTTGCTTTTGAAGGAGCTTCTGGATCGTCACCACCCATTTGTCATTACTCAAGTTTTGAACCGCTTGAAAGAGCAAACTGAAATGTTATGCGGCGTGAAAGATTTGGTCCTTGATGAACAACTGGTTCTTCAAATTCTGAGGAGGAACTTCGAGTCTCGTAGAAGACGTTATATTGTTGAAGTTGCAGGCAGATCAATGTTCCTCCTCACTAGAGAGTGTTAAAGGTAAATATGTTTGTTTTAAAATTAAAATTGTTTGATATATGATGTGTAAGTTTTTTTTAAATATTATTTTATTGTGAAGAAAACCAAGACCACTAGATGAACTATCCTAGTTGAGGACTGAGATGCAGAAATTGGAGGCTCAGAAAAACATGCAAGTTTAAGACATTCTTTATGACAAAATGATCTCACGTTAATTCTTTGTTTGAGGTGAGGATCGTCAAATAATATTAATATCATTCTATGAAACAGTTGATAATAATTTGAGCCACTATTTATATTTTAAGTTTCAAATTGGGAATTACGTTATTTGATTATTGTGCATCATTTTGTTTCTAAATAGTAGTATGACTTTGTTATTTATTGTTTGAGCTGAGAATCATCAAATAATATTAATATCTTTCGATAAAACAGTTAATATCAAATTGAGCCATTATTTATAGTTTAAGTTTCAAATTGAGAACCGCATTACGATTTGATTATCATGTATCATTTTATTTCTAAATAGTAGTATGACTTTGTTAATTTTGTTTGACGCTGCTGGGAACGCTGGCGGGGACGCTGATGCTGGGAACGCTAATGCTGGGAATGCTGCTGTTGGGGACGCTGATGCTGGGAACGGTGGTCTCAGGTTGAGGGGAAGAAGGGGAATTAGGCTAACAAATAGGATAATGAGGAGACTTAGGAGGACGAGGGGAATGGCGAGGGCAAGGGGAGATCTCGACCTTCGCATTGCAGCGAAGAAGCGAGAAATCACAAGAATGAAGAAGCGCATTTTAGGACCTGATGGTTGGTGCATGAACTACATCATTTCAGTTTTGTTATCCGACTTGCTTTTGAAGGAAATTCCAGACCGTCACCAGCCATTTGTTATCACTGAAGTTCTGTACAGCTTGAAGGAGAAAACTGAGAAGTTATGCGGCGTAAAAGATTTAGCCGTTGACGGAAATCTTGTTCTTCAAATTTTTAGGAGGAATTTCCAGGCTCGTATAAAACGTTTTAAAGTTGAAGTTGCAGGCGGATCGATGTTCCTCGCTCGAGCGGATAACGGGTAAAGATGTTTGTTTTTAACTGAGTATTGTTTGATATAATATTTTTTTTTAAATATTATTATTTTATTGTGAACGATACCTGGAGCTGGACCACTACATGAACTGTCGTTGAGGGTTGACCTGCGGCAAGGCCCAGAAAAATATGCAAGCTTAGGAGACATTGATTCTTTAATATTTTGTATACGCTCAGTGCGTGAGATTTGTCTTAGCTAGCAATTTTGTAATAGTATTTTTGTTGATGCATTTAATCATTATTTCTTTATGAATGCTCAAACTATAATTCGTTGTTTATGTTGTTTTCTTAATTTATATAACGTGTGAATTATGATGAATTTGAATTACAAGTATATAATACAATAATAAAATTAAGATGTTAACCCAATTATCTATACTATATATTATTGGTGAGGGGTCTATAGTAATCACCCTCAATTAATTGGTATGTCATTTGTAAATTACTAATTTACCCTCCTAATTTTTATTTTATATACAATTAAAATTAATAATATAATTTTATATATCAAATATTTTGAATTATAAATAACTTAAAATATAAAAAATAAAATTGTACATATTTATGTATCAATTCACATACATCTGCAAAAAAAATTACTAGTTAATAATTTGATCAATCAATTACAATATATGGAAATTAATCGATACTACAAATACGAACAACCCAATACAATACCACCCTTGTTCATATTGTTTATTTAAGGGCCCAATAAGGTCGTTTGGACCCAATTGTCGATCTTTCTTTAGATAGCCCAGCCCAATTATGACACTCCCTCCTTTTGAAATTTAAATTCTCAAATGTTCCCCTCCCATCCCATCCCATCCCATCTCTCTCTCTCTCTCTCTCTCTCACCACCGTCGCTCGCTGCCAATGGTCCCGAGGAGGAAGAAGTACTCTGAGGAGCTGCTGATGCAGACGAAGCAAAGGTTGCGGTTAGATTTGCTGCACTTCCTTTGCTACCTAAAGTTTAGATCTTTCTTTTTCCCATGTAAAACAAAGTGCAAAACTTATTTTCATTGGAACTATGGTTCATCAATTCGATTTTGAAGGATGGTTATGTATGAATGATATGCGCGCAGGCTTCCGTCCGTGGCGGACCCTACAAAATTTCACTGCTGTTGCAAGAGGTGTGCGAAGAAGAGACAAAAGACGGCCGGCAGAGATCTTCCCCAGGAGATAATTTTCCAGTTTCTTCTACATCTTCCTGCTCAACTCCAACGCCATGCGATGAGGCATGTCTGCAGAGAATGGAGCCTCAACACCGTCGGAATATAACCGGCGGAGTTCTATTCCAGGCGTCGACTGCGCTCAAAACGGGCTTTATTTGGAGATGCGACGAGGCTGTCTGGAGATGTGCGAGTTCGACGGCGGGTTCGACGGCTGGGTAGAGACCAGCTGCAATGGTTTGGTTGTGGCCTTTACTTGGGGAGTAAGACCGAATGTTAACAGTTATGTTGCGAACCCCTTGACGAAGCAGTTAACCGTCCTTCCTCCTTTCCCCTATCCGGAGGGAGACTTGAGGACTTGTGGCTTAGCATTTGTTGAGGCTTCCATGGTTTATAAACTGGCCCAAGCATGGGGCTGTAATTACTATGTTCCCAAGACGCAAATCTTATTGCTAACCCTCGGAGTGGATCAAGTTTGGAGGCATATCGACATAAAACACTTGCTGCTTTCGCCGGAGGAAAGCATGTTCTACGTCTATCCGCTTGTGACTGGAGGCTATGTACACTGGGTGACGTCAAAGCTCGTTCTGACGTTGAACGTAGAGACTGAGGCCGTTGGTCGGTTTTCTCTTCCTCCAGTAGTTCAAGCAGTACCGATAAAGAAAGGACGTTTTCTGGCTATGGGGAGCGTTGGCCTGTCGTTTGTTTATCCCTCGGGGAAGTTTTGGTGGGACGTTTGGGAAATGAATTCGGAAAGTGGGGAGTGGAGCATGTCGTTTAGGATAAAGAGGAAGCCTCTGTACGACAGATTTAAGGGGATGTTCACGAAATATGTGAGATCGGTGGTCGCGGATTGTTGGTTAGTAGCGAGGGAGATATTGATCTTCGGTCTTGAGAATTGCCGTGGAAGAAGAATAGGGATGATAGCAGCTTATAATGTAAGGACTGGAGAAATTATTCAGACGTTCGAATGGGAATTCGGCGGAAGGTCATTCCATGGTATACCTCACGTCAACAGCCTCGTCTGGTGGGAGTAGTATAGTATAATATAGTAGTGACCTATTTATTATTCTTAATATTTATTTGCCTTCATCACTTTTCCATTTTTGAGGATAGTAAATTCTCGTCTTTTTCGAATGGACGGACGGACCCATTAATGTGTTTGTTTGAGGTGTCTGGTGGGAGTTTGCTATTTGGCGAAATCTGCTTCTTGTTAGGTTTTTCCGTCATTCCCCTGTCAGCGTAGTGGTGGTATGCGGCGGGGAGAGAGAGAGAGATCCAAATGGTGTTCTTCTGTGATGTGCAAGAGCAAGACTACATTTCATTACTCAAAAGATTTTCCTTGTCTTGGCTTCTCTCAGACACTTACACATCGAAAACATAGAACACTACATAATTATGGGCTGAGCTGAGTTCTTACACATAATCATCTGCAGATGGCATGAATGAGGTTGCTTCCCTTAGGTCTCCACCAAGCTTCTTCTTCGGTCCACTTGTGAGCCGTCCTTCTGCAATGTATTGTAAATAAAAATATTTAAAGCCTAATAATAGCAGAAGCAGAAGCACCAAGGAATTTTCTTTTAATAAAAAGAAATAGTTTACCTTGATCTTTTTGCGATTTTCTTCTGCTGCGCCAGAGAAGGCGGATGGGTGTGCCAGTGAAACCTGCGCTGGATCTAAGTTGTTTCTCCATATACCGCTGATAGGTCTCCGGGAAAAGCTTCGCGTCGTTCACGAAGAAGACGAAAGTCGGAGGCCTAATGGCCGCCTGTTAAAATAAAGGAACAAGAAAGTTTTCGAATCATTACACCACAACCCACTATGTAAAGATATCAGATTAAACTCAGACCAATAAAATTACCTGCGTGCAATAGAAAATGCGGCCTCTTTTGCCACCTCTAGTTCTTGGAGGCGGCTTAAATGCAACTGCTTCTCTTACCACTTGATTCAACGTCGCCGTAGATAACCTTCTCGCTCTCTCCTTTTCAACCGTTCCGGCAGCAGCGATAATTCTAGATGCAACAAAGATTAAAAAAGTCGTATCAGCATCTATCCATGTTAAGACGCTTTAATTGGTCCCTGATTATTGAATGTATTGCAGAGCTTTCAATTTTAGCTAAGTGCAGAAGGAGACACGTACTTTTCAACACCATGTCCTTGTATGGCCGTCGAATACACAATGGGGGCCCAGCCAAGGATTCGTAGCTTTAGCCTCACATCTTCTTCGTAATGCAGAGCGGTTTGATGATTCTTGTTCGGTATTGTATCCCATTTGTTCACAACAATTAGGCAACCCTTCCCTTCCTTTTCTATTTGTTCGGCAATCCTGAAATCCTTCGAATTTCGAACCCAAAAGAGCAGAATTTCAAACATACTAGTACTAGTCATACTGAATCTTTTTGCTTCAAGTAAGTTCATAGCAAAGACTGATGAGATGTTTCAATCCAAGTCTAGCAGTATACCTGTTCTGTTATGCAGGCCATAGCCTCAATAACCAGCGCCACGACATCAGAACGTCGAACTGCACGGAACGCTCGGTTCACAGATAAGGCCTCTGTGGTGCTACCCGAAGAGGCCACAGCTGCTCGTTTTCGTATTCCAGCAGTGTCTATGAGACGAAATTTCTGCACAGAGAAGTTGCTTACAGTACATATAAGACAATTTTTTTTAACTAATCAGATGCGCATTATCATTACTTGAATATGAGAAAGCGATAACAATTCAACAATCTTAATATCGAGCCGTTCAACCTCAGCTCTTCTTCAAAATAAAGAAGTTGCAGATATTGATTTAGTTGTGCAATCGGCCATAATATTTGCAGATATCAAGTTCAAATATAAAGGCAGTACCTGACCATCGGAGCCTGTAAATTCAGTATCTATCGCATCTCGAGTAGTTCCACTGATAGGACTAACTATAGTTCTATCCTCTCCAACCAATGCATTTAAGATACTACTTTTCCCAACATTTGGTCGCCCAACAATGGCAATTGATGGAATATATTCTTCTTCATCATTTGACTCTGTTCCCTGGGATTTAATTATATAAATAACAATATCAATTTCTTTGTTATTAATCAATTTTATAGGGTAATCCAATTGTATTATGAGACATCGAATCAAAACGAATTCCCAAGGGAGAAAAGCAATGGCTCAAGACATGAATTTTGTGGAGAAATATGGAAGACCAATTCTACATAGGAAAGTACCTCAATTTTCTCCAGCTGCAAGCAGACGAGATCAAGAAGCTCCCCTGTTCCACTCCCCGATATAGCAGATATAGGAAGGGGCGAGTAACTACCAAAGGATATGATAAGGGGTCAATTAAGCTTCAGATGCCTTAAAACCAAAGAAGCCTACTTATGAAGTTAATGATGAAAAAAAACAAGTCTTTGATTTTACACAGGCATTCAATTAGTTGACAGTAGCTAATGATCTATTAGCCATTCAAATGTATATGTTACTACAACTAGGACAGAGAGAAATCAAGAAGCTATTCTCATTTGCAGTGTCAACCAGAAAGTAACAGAAGAAGAAACCACAAGTCTGTGACTTTTCAAACATTAGTTAGGAAATAAAAAAGAGAACTTACACTCACCCCAAAGACCAGAATTCCGATGCTTGCATTATTCCTCTACGAGGAGACTCACACTTGTTAACAGCGAGAATAACCTGCTTATCTGAATGGTTCTTACGTAACCAATCTGCTATCTCCACATCAGCTGCTGTCAGGCCTGCCTGTTAAGACTTGGTTATATGTTTGGTCCACTCCAAAGAAAAACGTTTTGCAATAAGAAAGATGCACAATAAGTTTACTTATCCCTGTTGCTTCCAATTGAGTTTGAAGTTATTGTGGATTTTTTGAATTAATCATTATTTAGGCTTGAAACTATACCAAAACTGAATCAACACTTATAAAATCTAAATATTCCTCAGAGACATTCCACTTATATTTTGACAAATAATATTTCACAAACGAAAGAAGATATACCTGACCATCGACTACGAAAATAACAACACTCGATTCTTCCACAGCCATAGTCGCTTGCTTCTCGATCATCGAGGGCATCCTAGCAACAGCAGACTCCCTAGATGCAAGAGAAATACCCTCCATGCCAATTGTCGTTGATATGGCTAATTCTTCCATAACATCTTCTTGGGACTTTGATATCGTTACAACGCCTCCAGTGTCTACCACCATAAATTCATAATCCCCCCAATGGGATCTCCCGTACAACCGATCTCTAGTAACACCAGGTTCGTCTACCACAATGGCTCTATTCCCCTAAAATAATGAGTTTTCTCATAAAGATTCATACAACGACAGATATTGATTCAGATCATTAAAAGACTGAATTGGGTTCTCGCGGACGGGTTGAAAAAAGAAAAGTGCAACTATAAACGCATACCCCAACAAGACGGTTGAACAAAGCTGATTTACCGACATTTGGCCTTCCAACAATTGCTACCCTTGGAAGAAGATGGTCAGGGACCTGACATAAAGTAGAACAAACTGAGTGATTATGACAATTTTTTAACCTATTGTAAGAGCAAGGCAACAAAATGCGCCCCCTTACCGATTCCTATCCAAAATGCAGAAGTGCTCATTCTTTTTAGGGCATAATTACGACTGCAGTTATAAGATGACAAAAGCAACCAAGGAAAGAAAGAATAGACTAACATTATTACTGATGCTCGCACGATTATTCTTCTTTCCCCGAGTTTCTTTTTGGCTGGATACATCATTACCTATAACCAAGCATCTATGTCAGAATCACAAATTTTTCAAACAGAACATTATCCACTGAATCATCTGATTAGCTGCGAAAAAGAAAAAAACAGCAACAATCTATATGTTCATGTACTAAGTGGAAAGTCCTTTTTTGACAAGGATAATGCGAGAACTCAGGAAGAAGCAAACCAATATTCAATTCACGAGACAGCGAGTCGTTGAAATTCTTCACCACTTGTTGTGCGACTTCCTCGAGCTCCTCAGCATCAAATTCATTGTCGGACGAACACTCCTCGTCCATATAATACTCTTCATCTCGCTCAACAACATTCGCATCCTCAGCAGCGGCGAACGTCGGAGGAATAAACCGCCGGTGAATTCCACGGTAGCAGCATCGGCGGCGGCGGGATACGGCGACAGAGAAGATAGACTTCGAATACTGCAGTGATTTCGGCAGTAGGGTGAGGGAAGGCGACGACGATATTGATGCGCGCGAGTTTAGTAAAGCCATTGAAGAGTGAGAGCAGCGTTCAAAGGTTTATCCTTTTTTTTTCTTGATAATAATAATAATAACTGTTTTCTTTATTACTATTTTACCCCTACATAACATGACATCATCAGAGCCCAACACAATTTCAATATTACTTTGTTAGCCGAGAGTAACAAACAGCCCAGCCCATTAGCAATCCTTTTGTTTATTATTTACATTTTATTTTTTCGCCCCCTCCAAAATCAATTTTTTGAATTAGTCCGTCACACAATTAAATGTGTTAGTCAACGTTTTTTTAAATTAATTTTTTGACCACAATTCAAAATTTTTGGTTTAAGTATTAGTAATTTAATCTGAATAAAACAGGTGCCTTTAGAAATTATAAAAATATATTGAAATTAATAATATGAAATTAATATACTGACTAATACATGCGACTAAATCGAATTTTTACTCGATTTTGGATTTAGTTCCATCTTTTTAAACCTTGGAATTGTGTGGTTTTCATAGTCGGCATGGTTTATAAACTAGTACGCTAGCCCCGAAATTTACTTAGTCCATAGGCCAGGTTTTTCGAGTGACTATAACACTCAGTTTGATATGCGGAAGTAATACATGAAAAAAACGACGAAAAATAATTACAATGTATTAAACAATGATACACTAGCCTTCAATGTCGTACATTTATACATTTTGTTTTCTTTTCCAGGAAAAAACGATGAAAAATAATTACAATGTATCAAACAATGATACACTAGCCTTCAATGTCGTACATTTATACATTTTGTTTTCTTTTCCACAATGAAATCTTTATACCAAAGAGAACATAAAATTATCCCATCTTTATTGATAACATAAAGTATATATATATATATTGCACATATATATGTAAAAGGGTGAGTATGGTGTAAGCTATAGTGCGAGTCTTGCGTGGATCACTAATATGCGAAGATAATGTTAGCTGATATCGATACGCATATATTCGAGATGATATATAGTTTTATTTAAGCTATTTAAGATACTTTAAAAGAAAGAAAAAAAAAGACAATACTATGAGATTGAGACGTGACATTCAACGAGATGAATACAAAATCATGAAGCAATAATATGCTTGGTGAATGGCATGAAATGTGACACATCATATTAATATTAATCTATTATGAAATAATTAAATGTGGATGTTTTAAATAATAATATTAGTTAAATTATTGATGATTTGGAAGTATTATATTAAATGATGATAATGTGATAAGATGATAGGATGAAGTGTTTAATTGAAGAGTTTGTATTTTAGTGTGAGGTGTATAATTGTAATTAATGTGATTAGTTATAATAGTGAATTATTAGTAGTATAAATATGTGATTAGAGTTCATTGTAAATCACACCAAGTATTGAAATACTTACTCTCTCTCTAATCTCTCTCTCTTTATTATTATAAGCTATATTATCATTATAATCTTAATATAAGTATAATTATAATAAAATAATCTTAATATAATATTAATTACAATTAATATTTTTATAACACGTTATCAGCACGACCGCTCTCCGTCGTCAAGATCAACCCCCGTCGAAGATCTCGTACGAGTTTAGTCGAAGTACGGTAATTTAATCTTTAGTTTATACTAATCGTATATTACTTGTGATTAATTTAAATATATATATTATAAAAGTATATTTTAAAAGTTTTATAACTAAACGCCAATACCCGAGTGGTTTCGCGGAATATCGTTCACTATAAGTGACGAGAGATCTAGATTTCGATACCCCGTGGTGGTGTGTGGAATTTTTATTTACGATTTATTTATTTTTATTTATATACACGTCAACAACACCAAAAGCCCACGAGGTCTTGCGGTTATCCCCACCTCAGAAGCGGCATATTATTTATTTTTTGGTTAAACAATCTTGAAGTAATTATTGGACCGAATAGTTTTGGACGATGGACAACTTTTATTACCGCAACCTTATCGGAACTTGGACAATAATTATGAAATAATAAAGAACGAATTTTATGAAACAATTCATATATTTTATCATTGACTTATATGTTATCTGATTATTATGTTCTTTTTCATGTTATAGAATCATGTCGTTTTATAGAAAGATGGATCTTTTGTTGCTTACTTTGTTTACGGTGATCCTTACGGCTATGTGGATATTGTTTTTACCAATATATTTAAAATATAATTATTAATTATAATTTTTCTTTAATATTATAATTGCTGAAATATATTTTATTTTGAAGGATGACGCTTTGTCCGATGTTTGATCTATTACTTATTATTATTATTACGGCAACAGTTATTTGGATGTAGATATCGTTTTTCATTAGAACTTTTACAAAAGAAGATATAAAAGAAGATTAATTATAATTTTTCTTTTAATGTTTAAATGATGAGTTTATTTTATGATATCAATATATTGAATTTGGCAAACTTTGATTTATCACTCTCGATTTTATACTTGCTAGTGATTTACACAATTACTTCGGTATATTATAAAGCATTCACCACGTTCAATCCATCGGATATAATACGAATAAATATCGTGAGAAAATGATCAGAAAATATTATGATGGATGAATGAAAAGCATAAGTCCGATAAAATGATTATGTTGCATTCCCTGAAGTGAATGTATTCGCAAACAATACAAGTTGTCGTGAATATTATATTTACAGTGGTTATTATTAATATTTCCCCCGAAGTGGAAAACTAGTATATGATTGGGAAAGATGTATTGAGCAACATAAAGATTATTATAATATTATCGTTAGTTATTATTCGCACCTAAAGATCCCGTTGATCTTTATAAAGAGCAATTAAAAGTGAAGTGTCGATGAAATTAAATTTTGCTCAAGATTACGATATTTCAGAAAATTGGTGCTAGATCCTATGCTCATTTGAATATTGTGGTTTTTGTTAAAGATCCGAATAAAGAAAATTGATACATCGTTATAAATTTTATTTAAGCATTATTTATTTATTATTTTATCTTTATATATATAATTTTATTTTGACGCTTATTTATTTAATAATACTAGTTATTATGTATTTATCAATACAATGGATACAAGCATATGCAATGGGGAGTTATGTCTTGCAGATTGTGTAACGACTAATACGATTATAAGAAATAAGAAATATTTCTCCCATCTTGAAATGAAAGAAACAAGTGTTATCACTATATCGGGTAGCACAAATAATTGAGGGCTCCGGAAGAGCTAATGTTATACTGCTCAGAGGGACAAGGCTGATAATTGAAAATGTCTTATATTCTCCTAAGGATCAAAGAAATTTATTGAGCTTTAAAGATATTCGACATAATGGATATCACATTGAGACTGCAGAAAAGAGAAATATTGAATATTTGCACATTACAAAAGTGGTTTCGAATGATAAAAGAGTTGTTGAAATATTACCTTCGTTTGACTCTGGATTGTATTACACGTATGTTAAAACAATTGAATCGCATGCTATCGTAAACCAGAAGTTTACTGATGATAATACATTTGTTGTTTGGCATGACCGGTTGGGCCATCCCGGTTCAATTATGATGTGGAGAATAATTCAAAATTTACGTTGACATTTAATGAAGAACCAGAAGATTCTTCAATCGAATGAATTATCATGTGCTGCTTGCTCTAAAGGGAAGTTGATTATTCGGCCTTCACCAATAAAAATAAAGAATGAATCTATAAGATTTTTGGAACGTATACAAGGTGATATTTGTGGACCGATACATCCATCGTGTGGACCATTTAGATATTTCATGGTATTGATTGATGCATCAACTAGATGGTCTCATGTATGTTTGTTATCAACGCGGAATGTAGCTTTTGCGAGATTGCTTGCTCAGTTGATTCGATTAAGAGCACATTTTCCGGATTATCCAATAAAGAAAATACGTCTTGATAATGCTGGTGAATTTACTTCCAAGACATTTAATGAATATTGCATGTCTATTGGAATTGATGTTGAGCACCCCGTGCCACATGTTCATACGCAAAACGGTCTTGCAGAATCGTTGATTAAAATGTTGTAATTAATTGCAAGACCATTATTAATGAAGTCGAAACTTCCCTCATCTTGTTAGGGACATGCTATATTACATGCAGCGGCACTAATCTGCATCAGGCCAACAAGTTATAACGATATCTCCCCGATACAAATGGTTTATGGTCAGGAACCAAATATTTCCCATCTGAGAATTTTTAGATGTACGGTATATGTTCCAATTGCTCCACCACAACGCACTAAGATGGGAACTCAAAGGAGGTTGGGAATATATGTCGGATTTGAATCTCCATCGATAATAAAATATTTAAAACCTCTAACTGGAGATTTATTTACGGCTAGATTTGCCGATTGTCATTTCGATGAATCGAATTTTCCGACTTTAGGGGGAGAAAAGAAACAGCTGGAAATGAATATAAGTTGGAATGAATTATCGCTAAATCATTATGATCCTCGAACGAAAGAATGTGAACTAGAAGTTCAAAAGATAATTCATTTACAAGGTTTAGCTAATCAACTGTCAGATAGTTTTACTGACCTTAAAAGAGTGACTAAGTCACATATACCAGCTGTTAATGCTCCTGCAAAATTGATGTTCCTGGAGAACATATAAGATCGAGCCTAAGCACAATAAATGGTAGGCCCTCGGGTTCCAAAGATAAAAATCCTCGAAAAAGAAAAGGAGCAAATAATAAGAATGGTCCAGTCGAGGATTTATCGACTCTAGAAGAGTCAATGGGCATTAATGATTATGATAATGAAAATCAGGTACCTGAAATTTTGAGAATAATGATAATGAAGAGATCTCGATAAATTATGCCCAAAATGGAATTAGATGGAATCGAGAAAAAGTCAACGTTGACGATAAATTCTCATTTAACGTAGCGCTACATGAAATGAATGAGATAAATGAGAATGAGGATCATGAACCAGGTCTGTAAAAGAATGCAGACAAAAATGATTGGCCAAAATGGAAAGATGCAATCGAGGCAGAATTAAAATCTCTTGAGAAACGAAAAGTTCTCGGACCTGTAGTCCGCATACCAGAAAATGTAAAGCCAGTTGGATATAAATGGGTTTTCGTTAGAAAAAGAAATGAAAACGGTGAAATTGTGAGATACAAAGCACGGCTTGTTGCACAAGGCTTTTCACAACGACCTGGTATTGATTATGAGGAGACGTATTCTCCTGTGGTGGATGCAACTACTTTTCGTTATTTAATTAGTCTGGCAGTACGTGAAGGACTCGATATGCGTCTAATGGATGTTGTCACCGCTTATTTATATGGATCACTTGATAGTGACATATATATGAAACTTCCCGAGGGATTTCAGTTACCTGAAAATTCAGGGCCCCGAAATGAGTACTCAATCAAGCTAAATAAATCGCTTTATGGATTAAAGCAATCTGGACGTATGTGGTATAATCGCCTAAGTGAATATTTATCGAAAGAGGGGTATAAAAATGATCAAACTTGCCCATGCATATTTATGAAAAGATCTGGAAATGAATTTGTCATCATTTCAGTTTATGTTGATGATATTAACATAATTGAAACTCCTGAAGAGTTATCAAAAGCCGTTAATTGTTTGAAAAAGGAGTTTGAAATGAAAGATCTCGGTAAAACGAAATTTTGTCTTGGACTCCAAATCGAATATTTAAAGAATGAGATATTCGTACATCAAGAGACTTATACGAAAAAGGTATTGAAAATATTTTATATGGATAAAGCTCATCCATTGGATACTCCAATGATTGTTCGATCTTTAGATGTTAACAAAGATCCGTTTAGACCTTGCGAAAATGATGAAGAACTACTTGGTCCTGAAGTACCATATCTCAGTGCTATTGGAGCCCTAATGTATTTGACGAGTCATACGCAACCTGATATAGCGTTCGCTGTGAATCTATTGGCAAGATATAGTTCGTCACCGACTCGTAGACATTGGAATGGAGTTAAACGGATATTTCGATACCTTCAAGGAACAACTGATATGGGATTGTTCTATCCAAATGAATCAAAAGCAGATTTGATTGGGTATGCAGATGCTGATTTTCTATCCGACCCACATAATGCTCGATCGCTAACGGGCTATTTATTTACGTATGACGGAACCGCTATTTCATGGCGGTTAGTTAAACAAAGTTTAACGGCTACTTCATCTAATCATGCGGAAATTCTAGCTATTCATGAAGCTAGCCGAGAATGTGTTTGGTTGCGATCGATAATTGAGCATATACAACAAACTAGTGGGTTAGTATCGAAAAAGTTACTTCCTACGATTTTATATGAAGATAATGCTGCATGCATTGCCCAATTAAAGGAAGGATATATTAAGGAAGATAGAACAAATCATATTTCACCAAAAAATTTCTTTACACATGATTTAGAGAAAAATGGTGATATTGATGTACAACAAGTGCGATCAAGTGAAAATCTTGCAGATTTATTCACGAAAGCACTTCCCCCAATAATTTTCAAAAGATTGGTATATTCAATTGGAGTTAGAAAACTTCGAGATCTTAAATGATGTCATCATCAGGGGGAGTAAATACGCGTTGCACTCTTTTTCCCTTCACTGAGGTTTTTTCCATGTGATTTTCCCAGTAAGGTTTTTAATGAGGCAACAATCGAAAGCGTATCTAAAAGAATCATGTACTCTTTTTCCTTCATTATGTTTTTATCCTATTGGGTTTTTCCTAATAAGGTTTTAACGAGGCATATTCTTTGAAAACATCCAAGGGGGAGTATTATGAAATAATTAAATGTGGATGTTTTAAATAATAATATTAGTTAAATTATTGATGATTTGGAAGTATTATATTAAATGATGATAATGTGATAAGATGATAAGATGAGGTGTTTAATTGAAGAGTTTGTATTTTAGTGTGAGGTGTATAATTGTAATTAATGTGATTAGTTGTAATAGTGAATTATTAGTAGTATAAATATGTGATTAGAGTTCATTGTAAATCACACCAAGTATTGAAATACTTAATCTCTCTCTAATCTCTCTCTCTTTATTATTATAAGCTATATTATCATTATAATCTTAATATAAGTATAATTATAATAAAATAATCTTAATATAATATTAATCACAATTAATATTTTTATAACATAATCGAATTTGTTTTTTATTTACGGACTATTAACTTAAAAATTAATGAAAAGACATGACTTGTCCTATATACACAATCAAAGCCGTCAATTGTCACATTCACCATCAAGGTTGTGGTTAATAAATAATGCATGACTTACGTTACGTCAAAGGGACTCATGCATAAGAAGTAATTTTGTGGTAATTAAGTAATTATCTCAACTTGCAAAAGGGATTTACACCAATTAATAATTTCGTTACACAAAGGGTTGCATGAGGTTTTAAAATAAGAGCACTTTATTACAAGCTTTTACAAGTTGTTATAAAAAGTAATTTAATTTTATGGCAAGTGATTTTCAACTTTTTGGTTGCTTTAAATTGAGTGGAATCGGCCGGCCAACAAGTCGTATCATAAATTGCTTTATTCAAAACCACAAAATAAATTATTTATTTTTAGCTAAATATAATGATATATATTTTCGGAATAAAACCCAAAATAATCTCTAATGACCAATTTAGTCTCCGATGTTTCGCCTGAACCAATTTAGTCCCATATGTTGTCGATTTTGAACCAATTTGATCATTCCGTCATGATTCATGTCAATTTTAACAGGAATTTCGCACATGCTCCACACTAAATTATGTATGGATCGAATTTTGAAATATTTGTAAGATTGGGAGGGGGTTGTACTGTTTTCTTCTACTGTCAATGAAGCTCGGGGAAGCAGACGATCTAGAGCTCATGTTCGAATTTTAGAGGAGAAAATTTTAGTTTCATGCCCTAATTTCAGTAATCATTTCAATTTATCGATCTAGACATGATTTAGTATGGGGCGCGTGCAAAATTCCCGCTAAAATTGACGTTTATCGTGATGGAAGGACCAAATTGGTACAAAATCGACAACATCGGGGACTAAATTGGTTTTAGGCGAAACATCGGGGACTAAATTGGTCCATAGGATAAACATCGGGGACCATTTTGAGTTTTATTCCTATATTTTCTATTAACATAAATGTTCGATCTCAAGCTCACAATCGGCACGACGAGCCCCATTTTTCTTTCATTTTCTCATATCGAACTCGAGCTCGAACTCAAACTCTAACACCTATTTATTTCCGGGCTCGAAACTGTAAAACCCGAGAGAGCCCACGTCGCCCGTGGGCCCTACATAAAGAAAGCATCTTGACCAGGAAATAAAATACAAACAAAAAAATAAAACAAATGTAAGAATAAGAAGAAGGAATATGAGAAGAATATGATGTGAAATATCGTTAATCCCTACTTTATATCATCGATTTAGATCCGTCAATAGTGACGCACCACATTTTATATATATGCTCTATTCAAATGGGACGTTAGAGAAGATGGCATCATATTTATAAAGAAGGGCGTAATTACTTTTAGTGGAATTTAGATATATATATATATATTCATCATTAACACCCCGAAATTATATATTCGGCATCATATAATTAATTCGCCTTGTATTTTGTTTATTACAATACAAAGGGAATCAATATATATTTATAGTATATAGTTATCGTCCTTTATTACAACTCCGTCTAATATCGCCCGAAATGGTACTTGGCGTCTGAAATTGAGACACGGCAAAGTGCCGTTATTTCGAGAAAAAAAAAACTAAGTGCTTTGTTAAAAACATAGAAGAAGAAAAAGAAAGAGAGAGAAAAAATACTTTGCCTCGATGATGTCCAAGGAAGAAGAGTTCTCATTCTTTAAGGATGGAAGAATGGCTTTATCAATATTCTTCAAGGATGTGAGGTAATAAAAACCATTTACTATTTACCTTTCCTTTTTTCGTTTGTAGTGTTCTTCGGCGGGAAAGATCATATATTTGCGTTCGTTGTGATGTTAGTTCGGCGTTGAGATTGGACGAACTCGGCTTGGAGGTGGCGACGATCGCACTACCAGCGGCGCTGGCTTTAACGGCTGATCCCATCGCCTCGCTAGTCGATACGGCATTTATTGGGCAAATTGGTAATAATAATAAAAAAAATGGATTTTGATTGTCTTAGAGTATGGTGTAATAGATTCTTGAGTAATTGTTCATGGATCTTTATCAGGCCCAGTTGAACTAGCCGCTGTGGGAGTTTCGATAGCGCTGTTCAACCAAGTGTCGAGGATTGCGATATTCCCGCTAGTGAGCGTTACTACTTCGTTCGTAGCCGAAGAAGATAATACAAATGCAGATTCGAAAGACGTCGAGAGCTTGGAAAATGGGTCGAGCCCAGATGGCGAAAATAAGAAGTTGATTCCAAGAAACGGTTGATTTAGTTAAAAATCTTTGTTTTACGGCTTTTCGACGATATTTAGTAATTATTTGTGATCAGATAAAGATGAAGTGACTATGGACAAGTTGGAGATGACGAAGGCGAAGAAGAATATCCCGTCGGCATCTTCGGCATTGATCATCGGAGGAGTGCTTGGTGTGATCCAAGCTTTGTTCCTCATATCAGCGGCGAAACCTTTGCTTAGTTTCATGGGAATCAAATCCGTAAGATCCCCAAAAAAAAAAAACAAATTAGCTTCTTTTCGATTATTTCGAAAGATCATTGTGATGATTTTCTGAGGAGATAAATTTGCAGGATTCGCTGATGTTATTACCAGCGTACGAATACTTAAAGCTACGGTCGCTCGGCGCGCCGGCCGTGCTTCTATCCTTAGCTATGCAAGGAGTTTTTCGAGGATTTAAAGACACGAAAACTCCTCTCTATGCGACAGGCAAGGATTTTCCGGACAATATTTTTTATTTTATTTTTTCGAGAAACTATTAACGGCGAGTAATAAATCGATGAAACGCAGTGGCCGGAGATTTAACCAACATAATCTTGGACCCGATATTCATGTTCGTCTTCAAGATGGGAGTTCAAGGCGCAGCCACGGCGCATGTCATCTCTCAGTAAGTTTTTTTTTTTTCTAACATCTTTTAACATTATTACATCGTCATTTGGTTTCGACGATTCATGCGAGAAACAATGTACTGAGAAAAAAAAACGAAAACTGCCGATGTTTTTTCAGGTATCTGATATCTCTGATACTCTTTTGGAGATTAGCCGAACAAGTCGATCTAATGCCTCCGAGTCTCAAATATCTGCAGTTAGGCCGATTCCTCAAGAACGGTACTAACAATAGAATCGTTCTTTCGAATCGCACTTTCTTGCCTTGCGACTTCATATTCTTGCAAACATCATAGGTTTCTTACTGCTCATGAGGGTCATAGCAGCCACATTCTGCGTAACGCTCGCCGCTTCGTTGGCTGCAAGAATAGGACCCACGCAAATGGCCGCCTTTCAAGTCTGCTTACAAGTTTGGCTGGCCACTTCTCTTCTAGCCGATGGCTTAGCCGTGGCTGGCCAGGTGGTTCAATAAATCTCTACCACAATATGCCATGATCCATTAATCCTAACATGCGTCTTATCTTTTATGCGCAAACTCAGGCGATTATTGCAAGCGCATTTGCTAGGAAGGACTATACATGGGCGATCTCGGCCGCCTCTAGAGTTTTGCAGGTAGCTGTATCACCATTTTAGACGTCTAAGCTGATTTTTTTCTTATCTAACCTTAGACGCTGAATTTTCTTTCAAATGGTGGCATTGAGGATTCTTACTCATGACACAATTTTTTTATTTTTATTTTTTTCGCATGAGCTCTGATGTCATGTTAAATGACAACTTCAAGGGAATGTAACTGTATTATATTTTAATTTTATATTCTCTATTTCCAAATATCACAGTTAGGGTTAGTTCTTGGAGTGGCATTAGCTGTCGGTCTCGGGCTCGGTTTGAGCTACGGAGCACGGATATTCACCAAAGACGCCGACGTTCTCCGCCTTATCAACGTCGGGATCCCGGTAATAAAACGGCTCGACGTTTTGTTTTATTTTTTTTTTTACGAGCTTTTGAAATAAGCGAGAATTAATGAGAAAATGATCAAAGTTTCATTACATTCTCTATGTATATCGTGTAAACCAGTTTGTCGCAGCAACTCAGCCGATCAATGCTTTAGCCTTTGTGTTCGATGGAGTCAACTTTGGAGCTTCTGACTTTGCCTATGCGGCTTATTCCATGGTACTCTTACAATATCAAATTTTTTTATATATTATTTATAAGATGCAATAAATAATTAATTACGTATATTTATTTATTTAATTTGCAGGTTACTGTGGCTATACTTAGCATCGTAATATTGTTGTATCTTTCGTCTACTAACGGATTTGTTGGAATATGGATTGCATTAACTATCTACATGACTTTTAGAGCACTTGCCGGATTTTGGAGGTTTTGAATTTTTTTTTTAATATTATTTGTTTATGGTGTTTTTATATTTTGGTATTAACCCATTTTCTTTTTATTATTATTATTTTTGCAGAATAGGGACTGCTTCGGGGCCATGGATGTTTCTTAGAGGCTTATAGTAGTTTAGGGGGAGGTGTTGTAATGACCCTTTATATGTATATGTAGTAGTAATAATAATAAGATATATCCGACATTTTTCATTCGGTGTATGTGTAGCGGTGATACTCATCCTTCTCTTGCTAATCTAAATTGTACATAATCTTATGTGAGAACCTTTATTATATACTAGTATTTTACGGACACTCAATGTGCGTGCTCGAATATATAAATATATAATATTATTTTAAAGTTAATTGTGTATGTTTAAAAAAAATATATATATTTATGAGGATATGATTATAATAAATAAAAAATTAGGGCAAAATGATAATTATCTAATATAAATTAAATTAAGGATAAAATAATAATTTTATTTGTAAAATTAAAAACTAAAGGATAAAATAGTAATTTTATTGACAGATCAAATTAAATTATAATTTGACCGTTTTTAAGAGGCGTACCCTTAATATAATAGAATAGATATTTCTATATATATATATATGAGGAGATATCATTTATTATATATATATAGTTTCTTTCCAATAGGTATATATATATAATAGTTTCTTTCCAATAGGTATATATATATATATTGTGAGGAAATATTCCTTTAGTTATATATATACATATATTTTTTTTTATCAAGACGTATTCCTATGTAACATTGTATCATTCTTAGAAGCGATTTGAACTTTATGATCGCTATAGAACAAACTACAAGTCATGATTAATTCTAATAACTTATGTGTCCGTCGCAAGTTCATACATACTATCAATCAGTCGGCAACGACTTTTAATTAGATTAATTTTTCTAACTTATATGTCTCATTTTAAATTGATACAAACTAATGGCATCCATAAAATATTTTTATTTATGTGTTACTTATTTAATAACTATCAAATACTTCAAAAAAAATATTAAATATTTTTTCTTGGCTCGTATTCGTTTTGGCCCACCTCGGCAAATGACGTCACGTCGTGGTTAAAAAAAAAGGGAAAAAGAAATTCTATTTTTAGCTAAAAATCGTCGTTGTTTAGTCATCTTCGACTGTTTTCTTCATCAGCTCGTCACCTTTTTCCTCCGATTCATTGTATTCAAAAAGGGCAAAACAAAAAAAATTGAACTTCGCCACTACGAAATTCGATCCTATCCATACCGAAGTTTTTTTGCAATTCATCGAACAGATTCTACCTCGCACCTCTGCGGTTGGATAATCCGTGAAAAAAAAAGAAATTCCCAATTTTATTTGCCAAAAAATTTGTACCTGCGGAGCCACCGAGGAATCATCAAACGGAACCAACTGTACAATGCCGGCCTCCGCCACCTCGAGCTCTCCCCACCTTCCCGAGGACCTTATAGGGCGCCTCAAATCTCCCCACACGCCGCAGGAATTGAAGCTCAAGTCGTTGAGAGATTTGAAAAACCTAATAATTGGTAATCGGACTAAGAAGCTGGCGTTTCTGAAGCTGGGTGCGGTTCCTTTGGTTGTTGGGATTCTATCGAATGCCTGCGCAGGGAATTGTGAGGATAACAGTGGTGCTTCTGAGATGAATGTGGGAGTTTTGATTCAGTGCGGTGCGGTGTTGGGTAGCTTCGCCTGTGGCTTGGACGCTGGTGTTAGGGCCGTGTTGGATGCTGGGGCTTTGAATCTTTTGTTGGGGCTTATTTTTCATCGGAACGAGAAGGTAAGGTTGAATTGTAATTTATCTTGTTGGGTGTTTGCTTCGTGGCAATTATGGTTTCTACTTTCATTCGTAAATTGGTTTTTTTTTTTTTTTTTTTTTTTTTTTTTTTTTTTTTTAAATCCTTGTGAATTTAGGCCAAATTTTCATGTTCAGTTTGCATATGCGTTAGTTTCAGGGTGATTTAACTGAAATTTTTATGTTTTCTCTTGGTGATGAAGTAGAGGTTGTTGCTTGATAGTAGTTGGATTGAAGCTGAATTTTTTTTTTTGAAGGGATGCTTGTATAATTGACTATTAGTCTTGATCAAAAGATGTGAATAAATGCAGTTGGAGTGGAAGGTGTAAAACAAAAAGTGCTGAGGTTATAAGTTAGATTCGATTGTAAATATGACAAGAAAGATATCTGAATCTAATAGTTTCCCTAATGGAGATTTATCAGTTATAGATTGTGTACTTCTTCCTTCCTCAAGGCTCAGATTAAATGATTGGCAATCCATGTCCTAATACAGATCAAAGCTTCAACCTTGTTCAATCTTGGCTGCCAGCTTATAAATGTGCAATCTTGTCTCAAAGCTTCGACCTTGTGCTGCAGGTTGCTGATGCTGCTGCCCGTTCTCTTAAGCTGATTTATCAGTCGAAATTAGCTCCAAAATATGATTTTCTTCAACAGAAAAATGTGGAATTCCTCCATTCGTTACTGAGCAGCAAGAATGAAAATGTTAGCAGTCTTGGTGCAAGCATCATCACACACTCGTGCCAGACAACCGAAGAGCAGAACACATTAAGTGAGGCTGGATTGCTGAAAAAGCTCATAACTCTTCTGGGAGGTTCATTAGCACAGAGAGATGCTAGTTTAGAATCTCTGTCTGCTCTCATCAAAGAAAATTCCGAAGTTGTTTCCAAGTTCATGGGGCCTGAAAATGGCCGGCCACTTCATGTTATAACCGAACTGCTGAAGGATAAGAATAATCGTATGAGATTGTTAGCATGCACATGTTTGATCTGTGTAAGAAATGCATCTGCATGTTACCTTCACGATCCTGGAAGTAAGAATAAGTTGGTACTGATACTACTCGACCTTCTTAATGATCTGGGCCCAGTTGGCGATGAAGCACCGTTTGCATTGTCCAGTTTAGTATCTGGTAAGGAGGATATGCAGAAAATGGCATTTGATGCGAATTTGATCGACAGATTGTGCGAGCTCTTAAAGATGGTTTTGATCCAGCCCAAACGGTTGCAAGGGATACTTCTAGCTCTCAGTGATCTTTGCTCAACGTTGGAATGTTGCAGGGATAGGGTACTTGATCTGGAGGTTAGTTTTTATTTGACTTTTATGGCTCTGTCTGCATCGTGTATGCTGTTCGATCAGATGGTGATTGGTGACACATATCCAACTTTTATTTTTTCCTTTATCTCATCAATTACAATTTGCATCCATGTAATAAAAGTTGGAATCCTTTAACAATCTGAGCGTATTTGGGTACTACCCAAATGTTTAGGATTGACAGTCCCCAGTTATGCCTATGTTCATCAATAAAGCCCTACTTACTGTTTCCAGTTCTTGAATATTTTGGGGGTCAAATAGCTTCCATGGATGTTGATAATTCTTCAGTCAAGAAACACCTTTGTCCTTACAGTAGTCTCTAGAATAGCTTGCGGGATTCCTTCATTACTCCATTCATCAAATAATGAGATGATTACCATAAACGGAGGTGTAGTCTCTTCAAAATCATTAAGCCTCCTTCCGCATCTTGAAATGCGGGCGGGTCTGTTGACTAGAAAAATTTCTGGTATTAATTTTTATGAGACCGATAATCTTTAAATATTGATATGTTGACTAGGCTGCTCATTGATTTAATTTTGATTAAGAATTTCGATGATGATCTGATGCTGTCTGCAGGTGTTAAATCTTGTGACAGATGCACTAGCTCATGATAGCGTTGAAGTGCGAGGTGCTGCCTGCACTCTGTTGAAAAATCTATCTCGTTCTGTCAAGGTGTGGTTCTATACAACGGAGTTTTGGTCCAAAATTTTGGCTTATTTACGTTGCTAATAAAATACCTGTCAGAATCTAAGTGTAGGTCAATTTATGAATGAAGCTGTTATCGGTCGCCTGGTTCTGCTATTATCTGACTCGAATACTTTTGTTCAGGTTTCTCTCTTTCTCCTTTTTCGTTTTTTAATCATAATGTAGGTGTTGTATTACACTTGGTCAGCAGTTAATTGCTAAAAACCAAACTTGTTGGCCCTGATGGGAACAAATATAACGAATAATGTCACGTGCCTACTATTGTTAGTCCCCAAGGTTGGGATCTTATGATGTATTATTTGGCGAATTCAAGTTTAAATTTTCAATAGAATTGTAGATGAGGAGAAAAAAACAGAATGTTCTTGGGAACAAAATCAAATGAAGAGGAAATTCTTTAGAGCTAAATAATTACCAAACAGAACGTGTAAGTCATTAAAGACTTACGATTTGCTAATTGCGGAATGATGTGTGTTCACATCTGTGTATTGTTACTTACTAAATGTGTTAATGCTTACAAATTAGGCGTAGTGGGAATGCTTCTATGTTTTTCCCCCTGTTTCTGTTAACATGTCAGCACATAATAAGTTATATGAGCGAATGGCATTCGATTATTGGTGGCAGATGTGTCAGTAGGTATGAACCGTATAGTTGATACTTTTGTCTGGTCCTCACGCTTACTATGAATATACGACAGCTTAGGTGCACATAGTAACTATGCTGCCTTTAAAGAGTTCGATTAAATGATAATAAAAGTCAGATTTGGAATTATTACGTCATATCTGTTCTCAAACAATGTAACATCCTGCTGGATGACAATCCATTCGTTTTTTTTTTTTATCTTCTCAGATCGCAGCACTTGGAGCCATCAGCAACATAACGGTCGATTTTATGTCTGATAAGAAAATATTTATGGAATGCGGATGTGTGAAACAGCTGGTTCAGCTTTCGAAGTCTATGGAGTCATCTATTAGGCTTGGTGCCACGTGGGCCTTAAAGAATTTGACATTCTTAGTACATCACAGATGCAAAGAGGAAATTCTTCTTGAGTTAACCAAATCAACGCTATTGAGTCTCATATGTGGTAAATCATCTATCTTTTGCTGATTCAAGTGCACAATCAACTTAGTTTTTTTTTTTTTGGGCGTGCAATGCCCTGATTCACTTTCCATTGTTGTTACCGTTTTGTACAGACCCTGAGGCTTCTGTTCAAGCGCAAGCTTTGGCTATGGTCCGCAATCTAGTGGACGGTAATCTAAGGTCCATAGAGTATGTTTTCCAAGAGGACGAACTTATCTTTCAGTCTGTTGGTAGGCAACTGCAAAGTGCTTCAAATGTTGAAGTCCTAATTCAAGTAAGGATTTTTTATTTTATTTTTTTTCAAGTTTAGATGTCAATGTGAAGTATTCGTAAGAATATTGCGGTTTACTAAAGTACCCTGAAAAGCCCGTCACATAATGGCTACAACTACACAACCTATGACATTTCTGTGCTCGGCCGATTGAACAAATATACTGGGATGTTCCACAGTTGTCTTATAGATGATATTTCTCGTCAGTTGTATAGATGACCCGATGTCAATAGCGAGATGACCCGATATTTTTCTGATCCAGGCTATGTACACCCTTTGCAATGTGGCTTCTGGAAATGAGCGTCACAAACGAGCAGTAATGGGTCAATTCTTCCCACGCAACGATAATGGTGCTGAAGAATCTTTACTGATCAAGCTTCTGCAGAGGCCCGACAGCCGATTAAGAGTAGCTACTCTTTGGACCGTCATAAATCTTACTCTTCCCAGTGGTCCTCATGCACAAGAACGAACCAATCAGCTACATAGTGCCGGCATAGTTCCACTGATAAAGAATTTGCTCGGCGACCCTTGCGTTGATGTCAAGGTCAATAAAAAAACACGATATATGGTTAAGTGTGTGTGTGTGTGTGTGTGTGTGTTTTACGGCGCAGTTTTAAGCTCTTTTTTACTCTCTTTGCAGCTTCGAGCAAGAACAGCGCTGTCACAGCTATCGATGCCTGGCGATTCTGCAATGCAACATCAAAGTGTATAAATATGATTCGTCGTCTAAAACTCGCCCTTCGAAGGATTGAGAAATGTGTTCCTCAGGCATCCGCCGGTATGTAACATATTACCTTCTCGGAGGTGTAAGATTATACGGCATGCCTCCATCTAAATCTACTTTTGAACAGTGGATCGATCTCTTTGTACTTTATATATATGTTAGTTTTTTTTTTTTTTTTTTTTTTTTTGGCCTGAGGATTATGTGAATTTGGGGTTTATGCATGCTTCAAGCTATACTGTAGATGCCCTTTGAAGCAAAGATTAGAACACATTTGGTCTTCAGCCATTGTTAATGTATTATTGAAATCGATCTTTGGTAATAATAAAGTTGCAACAAATACTTTTATATAAATATTATTTCTTCTTGATTATTTAGGGATTACTGGGTTATAATTTAATTGGAACAATCATATCTCAGCGTTTTTGTGGGTCATCGAGATATTGTTGAGCTGCTCTTCTACTTATTTTTTTTTTTCTTTCTAAAGTTCAATTTCATTAATCTAAAGATACGTTACATAAGTTACCACTAGTCTGCGTAGCTATTTCAACATACACCATTTAAGTATACTACGTTCTTACCAAGGTACTCGCCAGGCGTAATGCAGTAAGTTGCAAGCTATCATCTTGATATGTCATAGCAGCCTTCGCACTGTGTCCATAGGTTCTTCTGCTTTATGTTGAAATATTCTCCTATTACGTTCCATCAATATATTATATACCAAAGCCGCTAACAATCGCTATACTTTATCAGATTTGCCCTTTCCATTTTCTCGCAGCCCATATAATGTCTTCCATGTTGTTCTTCGGCCATGTCGATTTTGTTTCTCTGTTTCAGCAGTTTCATGCATTTTCCTTAAAAAGGACAATAAAAAAAATAAGGGTTGCGTAGATGATTCAAGTGAAACTGTGTTACATAAATATAAACATAATACTGATCCATTAGCAATCCATGGCTCACAACGTCTACAAACGCCAGCATGGGCAGTTACTGAATGCAAAGAGGTCTACAAGAACCAGCGGCAAATCAATGGCATCGAGGCAACGGAAATACCGTCGCCAGCGCAACCACTTATTCTTCTACTCAGAAATGGTAGATAAAAGTTGGCCGTTGTGAACGATGAGATGAACGAACGGAAATGCTGGTCAGTCGTTTCTGTGAATCTTAGGTCGTGCAGCAAATCTCTTCATGTTTGTACTATTACAACAAAAGTCAGTTTAGGATCAGAGGTCTGTATTGTTAGTTTTTCTTTGAAAGGACAAACTAAGCTCTTGTGATCTTCAAAGATAGTTTATTAAGTGTGTTTTGCGTTTGTTCTTGGGCTTTAGATCATTTTATCACTCCTTCAAGGTCACTGTAATAATAGAATGAAACAAAACAACCAAAGATAGACAAACAGCAGATATATGTATTTATATAGGACAGAGATATTATTACATTGCAAGAACATATAAGTAGAAGCTTATAGCAACATTAATCTCCTCAGTAGCGACAGATACGTGCCGTAGGATTAGTCACACAAACCGCCGCGTACTTCTGCTTAGCCTCGGGAGTTCCGCGCTTGGGCTCATCGGCCATCGCAACTTTGGCCGCGGAGCACAAGGCCATGGCCGTAACTGCAAACATCAGGCCCCTCCTTGAGTTGTTGTCCTTAGCATTCAAAGCCATTTCCTCCGGCTCGTCTTTCGATGCCCTGACCACCAAATGGCCGCCACGGCGGGAGGCGGCGGAAGGCCGGCTTGGGGCGGCTATGGTGGCTGATCCGCCGCTCAAGAATGATGTGGTTATGGTCATGGAAGCCATGTTGTGTTGTTGTAGTATATGAGCAATCTTATGTTGATTTGTGTATGTATTATGAGGGATTTGATGAAAAAAAAAAAAAAGATGTCTTTTGTACCAATTGTTATCTTATCTTAAGACTGAGGTTGTGAGTTTTGATTGGTGCCATGAGTGGATAATAGTTCCTATCTAGGACAAAGTAATTGGTGGTTCTTGATGAATTTTAAATGCTTTTTTTTTTTTTTTTTATGTAACTATATATGAATAGAAAACACATCTTTGAAAATATCTACTCTTTTGAATTTATATTTCATACTTCTTTTTTTTTTCTTTAGTTGTCTCAAAGTACCTCCGCACAGCGTTATCGTAGTCCCTAACATTCATACTTAGTTTAGTTTGAATCGAATCTAAATCTCATTACAGCGTTATCGTAGTCCCTAACATTCATACTTAGTTTAGTTTGAATCGAATCTAAATCTCATTATCCTCTACAAGACGACAAGGCTTTCAGCGGAGCTAATCCTACTTGTATGTATGTACCATCTCAACCTACAACAAACATCAATAATCAAGACAATAAAACGAAATTCTGCCATGGAAATATCACAAGCCAATCGCTTGACCTAACCCTTAAGGAACAGTATATATTTCATACTCACATGGATAACATTCTAAATCGTCACCTTCTGCAGATTATTAATAAAAATGGTAAACTTTAAAGAAGTTTATAATGCAGAAATGGGAAGAAGCTACAAAGGAAATGAGATGAGATGAGAGAACTCTGACAGAAAACCCTACTTTTGAATGAGATGCAATTTCAATGTTAAACTTCTTCTTCGTTATAAGATGATAATTAAATACAACAAAAAAGAAGGAAAAGGTTACACAACTTTTTCCTACCCAAAAGAATCAGAAATCTTGAGATTAAAAGCTCCCAAAGAAGATTCAAACGTAACCTTCGACCTCATGGAGTGATCATCGTCCGCCGGACAAGGCTTATAATAACGCCCAGATGCTTCGACTTCTCCGCCCTTTGCAGAATCATCATCATCATACAATGCTGATATATCAGACAGTATAGATTCATCCATGTAATAATCATCATCACAATCCTTCATTGCTTCATCTTCCATTGAAAAAGCCACACAGGCCAAATCTCCGTCGACCAAAACCTCATCGTCGAAAAAGAATGGATCTTTAAGCAATTCCGAAGCAGACGGCCTTGAACTAGCCGGCAAAAGGCATCTCTCAATGACCCTTTTCACCTCAAGATCATTCACCTTGCTGAGAGCAATTGGCTTCACATCACTTATCACTTTCTTGAAGATCTGCGCTGGATAAGCGCACTCGGAATAAGGGCACTCGCAAGTAGCCATTTCCAGCAAACACATTCCGAAAGCGTAGACATCCACCAATTCGTTATATTCCTCGTCGTAATACTCCGGCGCCATAAACTCCGGCGTACCTGCGAAACTGCGTAAAGGGCCGTCCTTTTCCATAGTCGTCGCTAGGCCAAAGTCGCCAATCTTGATCGAATCGCTGCTTACATCAAGAAATACGTTGGCGCACTTCAGATCGCGGTGAACGATCCGCGGGTCTCGCCCGTGGAGGTATTTGAGCCCGTTTAGTATCTGCCCGCCCCATTTCTTCATCGTCGGAGCGTCGATTTCGCCTTGTTTCTTGATGTGCTGCCTTATGCTGCCCGAATCTAACAGCTCAGTGATCATATTCATGGATCTCTTGGTGGGATCTACCCAATAGGCGAAGCACTTCACGACGTTGTCGTGGCGGAGGGATTTCAACATGACGGCCTCGGCGCACAAAAGCTCTCGAACTTCTCGAGAATTCAGATCCTTTTCGTCGTCTAAAGATATTTGATTCCATGCGACTTCGACGTTTTCGACTCCGTCGAACCCTCTGTAGACCTCTTTGAATGCCCCTCTTCCCAAGATTTTGCTGTATCGAAAGTAACGCCCGCATGGTGATTGCTCTTCAACCTCGGATTCAGTTTGAGTGGGATACATCATCGTATTAGGGTTTTTTGTGGGTTAGGGTTAAGAAATATTTAGGGTTTTCTCTAGGGCTAATCGAAGTGCTCGGAGAAAGCTTCCATGGCGATTGAGTATGAATCGTGGTAAGAACAGCAGTGGTGGGTTTGATAGAAGCAAAGATCCATCTTCATCGTCATTGAAGGCTTCTGCAAGATAATCAAAACCTTCGTTTTCTTCAATATATTAATGTGATTCTTGCAGTTTTCTTGAAACTAAAGCAAGACTAATAGTGGGATAGAAGAGAAATATATATATATATATATATATATAGATTTGATACTAACAACCTTGAGATTTATGAGATGTGAAATGTTCATACACTTTTAAAATATAGAGATCCAATATATATGTGGATGTGGGCTAAAGGAAAAAGAATATGAAACGGCGGTTTGATCAAAATCGAATATTCGATATTATATCTTCGTAACATTCCAAAAATAATTATCACGTGGGAAGTTAATTGAAATTAATCTTTGTATTTATATTATTTTGAAATAGTATGTAACGAACGGCCTATAATTTTGCACCTTTTTTTTCTCTGAATAATTTATGATTTAGTCTTACTGAGTGGATAAAGATTTATTACATCCTTCTTTTTTTCTCTACTAAAGATATGAAGTTAAGGTTTTACTTAGTCATTAAATATATATAATACAATTCTTTAACCCCATTGATATCATCTTGGCTCAAAACCTTCCTAAATCCATTAATATGGCCGAGCCCAATAACGTCCCAATAGAGAACAAGGAAACAAAAAAAAAAAAAAAAGCCATTTAAACGAAATTCCATGATTAAATTTTCACAAAAAAATAAATAATAATAATTTGTGGTCACCTATATATAAGAATCAACCCTACTTACTATAAGAACATATCCACAAACCTGCCCCTTTACCTTCACATAATATAACTAATAAAAACAAACAATATTTAGTTCCTACAAAGATTTTTATATAAAACTATTTACCATAAGAAAAATATATATATATATATATAAAATAATTATGCATCATCTGTACTTTCATCTTTACCAGAAGACGTCGTCGAATGCGAGGCGGCGAGAATGGCCGCCCCAATGCCCGACCCATCTTCCATAACTTTTATTACAACATAAGGCGATAAGTCCTCGCCAAGTATCTGTCCCATCGCTTCGTTCAGATACTCCCGAAACATCATATAATTTGTGTACAAACCTCCTTCGACAGCCACTACAGTCCTTTTAATTTCGTCACTTTCGATTTTCTTACGACTTCTAGTAAGACCAATGTTGCCATCTCGTCCTATTTTTTTCAATATTCCGACAATACCAGCTGCTGCTAACCGTGCAGCCCTACATGTTACGACGTCGCATACTTTTACAACTAGCTTCCGAACATTTAGAGGGACTTCACGGATCTAAAATCGAAACAAAAAAAAAAATATTTAAAAAAAAAGAAAAACGATAACCCGCCAAATTTTTTAAGAAAAAAAATAAGTTAGGATTATTACCTCAAGGGTCTCTTCTAATATTCTAGCAACCTCAGTCAAGTCTGTGGACTCATCCTGATGCATGGCAGCAATCACAGGCGTTCTGTAAGAAAAAATATAATGTTTCACTTGTTATAAATAATCACATGGATATATAGCGGGAAAATAATACGAAATTAAAAACCAAAGAGCAAATTGAGCTTACTTTAAGACGAAGGGCGTAAGTAAGTTGGAAGAAATAGGCCCGAAAACATCAGACTCTTTCGCCATACGGAGGATGACCCTTCTCACGATTTCTCCCAAGTACATTCCCGATATCATTTTTTCAAAACCCTGACAGTATTTAAATGAGAATTTTTCAGAAATGATAAAAAGAGCCTCGGTAAAGTAGTAATCGATCTTACTTGGTCGTTCGGGTTAGGACTTTCGGAATCCAAGTCAACGTCGTATGATGTTCTTGGGAGATGGGACGACCAAAAGCTACCCCATTCCATGTTTACAACCTAAATACGTAAAAGAATATAATAATGAAGCTAGAACTAATTATAAGATTAGAACAAGCATATAACTAAATGTATTACCATGCCTCCTGAGGATGTAAGGAGACCCTGGCACTTGATGATCGAATCTGCTCGCTCTAAATAACATGCATTTGTGCCAGTCCCGATAGTCACAGCGACTATCGTGTCTTCATCATTGTAATGGCCAAGAGCCAGCGTCCCTACGGTATCATTTATCTGTTCGAAACATAGAATGGACATCAAAACAAAAGATATTTCGAACTCCATACAATAACCATGACAAAGAAGAGTGAACCAAAAGCAATGAAGCAGATGCATCGTTTATCAGATTGTAGAAGTACTAAATTAATTGCATGACTAAAGCCAAAGTATTTTATGGCCCTAATTGAGCACAATCGTATTTGCAATTTACGGGCTCCAAATTTTCTCTTTTGAGATTGGATAAAGTAAAGAAACTTACTAGAGCATTCACTTGCATATTTAGGCCTTTTCGAGCCATTGCTTCTTCTAGGCATTGGGAAACATCTTTCCCAACCTAGGAAAATATGCAAAAATAAGAGGTAGTTAGGATCACAATTCACACAAAAAAAAAAATTCCTTCCTAAAAAGGTCATCCATTGCAAGAATTGTCCTCAAATCTACCATAGGAACCATTGTAAAGAAACTAAAAGACTAACCGTGTCTTCAATGGAGAATTTTTTCGTCCATTTGATTAATGTTCCCGACGAGGCAGAAGTTTGTTTCACAGGAAAGGAAAAGGTGAAGCCGAGTTCTTTTTTAACCTCTTCGGAAAAATCAGAAAGCTTTTCTTCCCTCTCAACGAAATCTTTCAAGGATGTCGCAATAAAATCAAATAGCTCCTGAAGTGAAAGCAGACTGATGTAAACAAAGGACGCAATTTATTTTAAAAAGTCCAAAAGATCGGACTAAGTCCGAATAATCAATTCACAGCCGTGAAAAAAAGCACATGGATACCTCTGTAGTGCTAGTTTTCAAATGCTCGGGAATGCGCTGTCTTTCGACATCTTGTCGGATAATGGCTGACCTTTGGCCTCCTAACTCAACTCGTAATACTCGGAAGTTTGTTCCACCGAGATCTAACGCATAATATGTCCCTTTTTCATTTCTGAAATTTTTACATAACAGTAAGAAAAATACGGTAAAACAAACATAACATAGGGATTTATGGTAAAATCACCATCCATACCTACTCTTGCATGCAATAAAATGTTTCACCACGTGTCAACGAAAACTAGACGCTTGGCATATAATTACACTACCTCCTCAGAACAGAAGACTCGCTTAAAACGTCACCATACGACAAAGAATGAGCGAAGATTTCTATAGGAATTATAAATTTAAAACAAACATTTAATGCCACCTTGTCGTCTATGGCAAGCTATGAAAGTCGAACATGTAGATTCATATAAAGCACATTAGCAAAAAATAGATATATTAACTTAAATTTAAACGCAATATACCGACAAAAAAATAAAGGAAAGAACCACCTCAACAAACGCTGTCACATATCCTCCATGTCCATGGTGACAGAGAGGTAGATTCAACCATACATTAACAAAAGATAGCCGTTCGACAAAAATCAATAAAACTTATTAATGAGTGAAATTCGAAAACACCACCTAATTCCTATTCACGACGAACACACTGCATTCGCTTATGAGCTAGACATCATGAGATATATACAGGAATCACAAAAGTAAGTCTACCTCACTCTCAGCAAAAATCCAAGAACAAACTCATGAAAGAAAACATCGGTAGGTGCTCGAAAACATCGAAAACATTATAAGGAAAAGAAAAATATTAAGCTCCATAAAACCAATACGACTTAGACATGGCAAACCTGAAGCCATTTACACCCTCCGGCATCACCAAACAAAAAACATAGACAAAAAAACAGAAAAAATAAAACGAAAAACGCAGCAGGACAGAAACACTACGAACAAAATTCATCAATAAATCATCCACCATAACTCCCAGAAAATAATTTTTAATTAAAAAAATATAAGTAGCATAGCAAACAAGCATCCACGTAATAAGTTACAAAGACGAAACAAAGGCACGTTTTTTTTTTTTTTAAATTAATTCAGTAATGGTAAGTGACAGTGGTGTAATACTATAAAATCTTTACCCAGTGGGGAGTTTGTAGACGTAGGTGAGGAGCATCTTGAGCTTGGACCCACCCTCGCTGGCGAGCCCGGCGTGCATCTCAACCGCCACCGCGTCCACCACCTGCCTCAGCCGTGAAGGCGGCGTAGCGCACGCGATTTCGAACTCCTCCACCGCCCTCATCGCCCTCCACCAACCCCTCTGCTTCCGTACTCTGCGGCCCACCACAATCCCCGCAGCCACGCACGCCACCGCCGCCACAGCACAAGCAGCCGCCAATCCCACCTTCCCCATATACTACAAGAAAAAAATCAATAAAATAATGGACGGAGATACTCCTTTCGCCGCGGCTGTTCCGATCATACACCGAAGAAATAAAGGGAAATAAGGAGATTCAATCCACCATGTTGTCGAGTGATGGGATTGTAATATTTATTTGTTATGGGCCTTTTTCGTCTTTTGGGGGGGGGAGAGGGATTGTGCTGTGCAGAAACGAAGAAGAGAGATTTTCTTTTTATGTTTTTTATTTTCTTCAGTGTTGAGAGAGAGAGAGAGAGAGAAAGAGAGAGAGTGTGTGTAAGGAAAGCGAAGTGTCGGGTACTTATATACGGACTGAGAAATGACGGATTTGCCCATTAGGTTTAAGCGAAATGACGGATTTGGGCGGTTTTTGGCCGTGGATTGTTTCTACGGTTTGACCCGACCCGGCTGAAGCATTTTTAAACATCTTTTTTCTTTTTAAAATAAAATTTTATGTGGAATGACCTCTTTACCCTTGGTGCTGCATTGTGTTTTAAATCACAAAGTATACAAAAGCGTTTAAAAGTTCGGTTAATTTGATTTCATGCTCTTTTATTATTTTAAAATTGTGTGCAAACCATATTAAAAAATAAATTTATTTTAAGGACCTAATTTAGGTTAAACTTAGAAATAAGCACTTAAACTTAAAGAAGTGTTATAATAAAGAGATAATATGCGTTCTTTTTTTTTACAAACTTATACTCCATAGGTTCCTTAAAACAAGTCGTTTAAAAATTTATATACATATTAAGAAATTGGTTGAAATGTCTTTTATATCTCTAATTAATTAGTTGACCATATAACTACTTTTCCACTTATTCATGGGGTAAATTTGGAAATCTACATATATTTTTTTTTATAACATCAAAGCGACATCTTTTTAGGAACAGAAAAAAAATACAAAGTGACTTGTTTTAAGGAACAGAGGAAGTAATATATTGTTATTGCAGAACATTGAAGTGTTACTATAAAAATCGAGTCTTAAAAATTAATTTTGTTTATAAGGCCTGAAAACTTAATTAACATTTCTGACCGTGCTTGAAACAATATTTGCCCAGTTTAGCTAATTGTTGTTTATTTTTTTATTATTATTATTTTGAAATTCCCAAGTCAAAACTTTAGAACAAAATCCTATCAATTAAGCTGTAAATATTTTCATAAAATATTATTAACCAATGTCTATGCTATGCTACCCACTTGGGTATAACCTAAGTGGGCTGAGATTGTAACACGTGTCCCATCTAAAAGATGATGCTGAGATCAACACCTTAAATTGGGAAGGTGTGACACGCGCCACAATCTTAACCCACTTGGATTATACCCAAGTGTGTAGGTAAGAATAAACCATTAACCAAGGGCAGTAAAGGAATTTCTGATCGGAAGTCTAGAATAAATTATTTTTTTTTGGTTTCTTGTACAAAATAGTATACCCTCTGACGAAAAGAAAATAATAGTAAATAATAATTTAAAATAATAAAGGGCATAATTATTGTGCTTTGCTCGTCTCGACAGATATTCAAATTTACAGCTTTTATGCTATCTAATTGAAATTAAATATCTTAATTTATGTTGTAAGAAATTACATAAATATATTGAAGAATATTGGAAATAAAGCAATATTTGTGACGGCGTCGGAGTAGCTGCGTATTTCATTATTACATATTATTATTTTTTTTATTTCCGTACATTGCCAGCTGTGATCCGCTAATTCCAGCTGTGCATCAAAAAAAAGCAACTCCACCAGAAAACTCGTACAATATTGTATCTGTCAACACCACATAATTATTTTTTTTTTTCACTTTTTTTTTGTGTAAATTCATTTATTTATTATTTAAAACATTTTTATCCTATCATTTTCATTCATTATTTCCATGTCTAAAGCATGGTCAACGGTCAACTTTTTTTTTTCTTTTTTTTTTGTGTAATTTCCACTATTTTACGGATAATATTTTTAAGAATTAACTGAAAAATATTTTGTCACCCAACATGATTCAATTCAAACCTATAACTTAAAAAATAAAATAAATTTATGGTTTTAATGGATAAATTCACAGCCGTTGGATACGTTGAGATTGGATCAGTAGTCCTGTGGGACCCAAAAAATAACCGCTTTAAACACGTGCTGAATATGAGCACTAATTTTGCTTTTTTATCTGAACTTTTTTATATTATATATATATAAATTAATAACTTGATTTATTACGTGCAATTTCGTAGTTATATTGTTTAAAGTACAATATGTCCTCTTAATTAATATTTATTTGTGACACTATCACGTAAGTTGTAGCCTTCTCATTAGTACTAAACATCTTACTTTCCTATGATTATTTTAATGATAATTGCTTCACTAAATCACCGTTGCAAATGACAAGCACATGATAGTGACGACTCTAAAAATATATTTTTTTATTATTATTATTATTATTATTATTATTAAATGGTAAGCAAATAATAGTGAGGACCAAAAGTACTAAAGCCGTAACGCGGAGAATGTAAATTTGATTGTGTGGAGGCTAAGTGTGAAGCGTCAACTTTTGTAGCAGACCAAATTATTTAATGCACTCGCCACCATTTAATTCCCAACCATTACCATTATTATTTTTAAATTTTAATAAAAAAAAATAATTATGTGTGAATATGGTGAAATAATATTTTGTCTTATTTATTGATATTTTTTTGTGGTTTTTGCTAAATAAAACAGATAAGCAGCTTGGAATATTCGCGAATTATTTCCCAAAGGGGGCAGCGGTTTGAGATAGATAGGTGGCTAATCATTGCTTGCCTCCAATCTTAACCAATAAGATCGTCGCATGATGCCACGACAATCATTGTCAAGATTTCAATTATTATGTATAATTGTTTTATTATTCATTGTTTTCCACCTATATCTCCTAGTGTAATAATTCGGTTGGAAAGAAATAGAAAAAAATATATTAATGGTATCATTGACTTTATTAGGGAATATAATTTGCTAAGTGTCTGATTATTACTCGGTGGCAATTGGCAAATTTCATTTATTGTACTGAATTGTATCATTAAATGATGCCCTATAATTTTAAATTTTCAAATTATTGGGTAGGGTCATTCTTCTGATATTTCATATTATGTAAATTTGTTACATTTTGTCTATAAAAATCAAAATAGTTGTCATTTATTTCATTCATTATTGGAGTTTTCAATTTGATGATATGATATCATTCAAGTCACATCCCATTTGAAATGACTCAATAGTGCATAAAAGGCATGCTTTTATGATATCATAATGTATTGAATTGGGGAGCTCTAAATTCTATTTTAAAAAAAAATAAAGAATGTACATATATACATATATATATATATTCGGAAAAAGAAAATGAAAAAAATATGTAATGTAGTATAATGGTTCCTTTATCAGAGTAAGATCACTTTTTAAAAATGTTAAAAGAGTATTTAATAAATGAAAGTTGGCACTAAAGAAAAATTTATATATATATATATATATAAAATAAAGTAGACTGAACAATGACTAGACGAAGAATAATGACGGACGGGAGAAGCATCTTGGAGGGCAAAAAAATATTAATACGAAAAATGCACATTTAAGAAGTATATAAAATGAATTAATTAAGCACTATTTAATTAAATATAGCAAACCCTAGTGGACTAAGACAATGAAAGAAAACATAAAAACATCCTTTCACTATCAATACTACGTAATCAAAGAGTTGAGATGCTAACCTTTGCAAAGGAGCCGCCACACAAGTGGCCTTATTACAGTTTACCGACATTTTATTATAATAATAATAATAAAAAAAGACATCATTTTATATTGACTACATATATAAATATATATTTCTAATTCACAAATTTGAAAAAAGTCATAATTATTATGTATAGGCTTACGATGGAGAAAAAAAGGCTACAAACACATCCAATGGATGAAATTTGTTCATATCTCTCGTAAAATGACTCGTGATATTTCATTAGGAGCTTAGATTTGATTATGATATTTTATTGAAATAATGATTTATAGGGTGTTACTGTCAAAGAAGCCAAATGGTCCTTTAAATGGCATAATGATGCTGTTGAAAAAACATTTGAATCTTAGATAGGATCTATGTGGGCCCTACAAGAGTTTAAAATAGTAAAATAATTAAATTTTATTTAATACCAACACCATTCTCAATCTAAGTAGAAAAAGGATATAGTCCATAGGTGAATTTGTGGAGGAATGGTTCTATCCGATTTGAAGTCTTTAATTATTGTAGTCTGTATTAGCTTAGAAGATTTTACATAATCAACTCAAATTAAACTTCGTCGCATTTTGCGGAATACTTTGAAAAAAAAAAGAATGTTATACCCTCAAACAACGTATTCCTGTTAGGATTATTTTATTGTGTTCAATTAATTAGAATTATCTTTATAGTTTATTTATAAAGATTATCATTATAAGAGGCTTAGTGTAATTGGGCTTTGTTAGGGATCCAAGTATTATATACCAAAATGTGGTATAAATACTTGAACCCTAACACATAATAAAATGTGTTTTGTGTGTGAAACTTATCTAGAGAGAGCGAAAAGGGCGCCTCCCACCGTCAAGAGCAAGAACTCGCACACAACACCCCACACAAGCTTATTCTTCCCATCCAAATCGTGGTAAACTCGTTTTAATATATGTTTAGTTGGATATTCTAGGCCTTACAAGTGGTATCAGAGCCAAACGCGCTCAGATTTGAGTAAAATTCTTCGAAATTTTTTTTGGTGTTCTTCGTGTTCATAAAAAATTCTCGAAAATTTTGATATGTTTTGGTGTTTTTGTGCTTGATTGAGTGTTTAGGAGTTATGATATACATGTTTTAATCGTTGCCCGGGGCTAATTTGATTGATTTTGTGTTCGGGATCGAAAAATAGCTCATTTTCTTTCGCAGCTACAGTAAATTCTCGCAGCTACAGTGCTTTCATGAAGTAGAGTTTTCGCAGCTACAGTAGAGTTTTCGGCTACAGTGAAGTTACTGTTCACCCGAAAACTTAAAAACTTTTCGGTGCTACAGTAAAAAAAAAAAAAACTTTTCGATATTGTTCATTCGAAAACTTTTTCGGTGCTACGAAAACTTTTCGATACTAAGAAAGTTTTTCGAAAAAAAAAAAAAAAAAAAAACTTTTCGGGATACTGTTCATCCGAAAAGTTTTCGGTACTGTTCTCGGAAGTCACTGTTCATCCGAAATATAAAAAAAAAAAAAACTTTTCGGGATACTGTTCATCCGAAAAGTTTTCGGTACTGTTCTCGGAAGTTACTGTTCATCCGAAAACTTAAAAACTTTTCGGTGCTACAATGACTTTTCGCAGCTACAGTAGTTTTCGTGCTACAGTAAAAAAAATAATAATAATAAAAAAAAAAAAAACTTTTTGCATCCATTTTTTCGCACTGAACACTTCGAAAACTCCATTTCGAAAATATTTTTTTCGCATTCCTAACCAGAAATCTAATTTCGCAACAGCTCACTTTCAAAACCTCAGATATTCGAAACAACACTTCGAAAATCAGTTTTCGCACTAAAATTCGAAAATTTAAATTTTTGCACCCAAGCACTCCGAAAATTTATTTTCGCACTTTATCACTTCGAAAACTTGATTTTCATAACACACATACCGAAAATCAAATTTTCGCATATCATTTATCGAAAATAAATTTTTGCATATCATATCACATCCAAACTCTTTTGGCAAATTCTAGATAAGTTTGATAAATTCTCGAAGTTTTCGACATCAGTGCAAAACTTTTCGGTACACACCAAAAAGTTTTCGACAACTAAAATCTTCGAAACTTCACAATATTTCTCGATAAATCAAACTTTTCGGTGCTGAAATTTTTAAAAGCCAATTTTTTATTTATTCTCAAAACCTTTTTGGCATATTATAGAAAAAGTTCTTGGTAATATTTTCGAAGTTCTTCGACATCACTTCAAAACTTTTCGGTACACACCAAAAAGTTTTCGACACCTAAAATTTTCGAAACTTCACGACTTTGATCGATACACCAAAACTTTTCGGAACTGAATTTTCAAAGCCAAAATTTTTCAAATCTACACAACGCGTTAACGATCGCGTATCCAACTAAAGTTTTTTTAAAAAAAATAATAATAATAATATAATTAATATTTTATTATGGATTTCAATGCAACGACTTCTGCCTCTGGACAAAAACTAAGTTCCTATGTGGATCATGAAAAGACTATTAAGGAACTAGAAGCTAGGTTAGAAAATAACCATCAATGCTTACTTGGAAGCTTAAGAGAGAGGGATGGTCTCAATTGTCAGTTGGAAGCTGCACAATTGAGAATTGAAAGTCGTGAGCTCAGATCGAAAAATTCAAGGCCCAAGTTCACGAACTCACAACTAGCTTGAAAGCTTGTAAACTTGAGCGAAATTTACATATGGGCAAATTTAATAGTATATTTGAAGAACGCAGTAAATTGTACTCTAAAGTTCATCACTTAGAGGGCATTCTTGCGAAAAAGGGTCAAATTGACCAAAGTTCCTCAATTAACTTCGCGTCCAATGGGGAAAATAATTTACATTCTAATAAACCTATCTCTTGTTGGGAAATTCCAGATGTTGCTAGTAAAATTGCAGAATTGAACGCAACTCTGAAATTGGAAAGAGTAGGTTTCGGAGCAGAAAAGCAAAAACTTCTAGAGGAGATCTCAAATCTCAAAAATTCCTCGTCCCTACCTGTCTTAAATTATCCTTATAAAGAAATATCTTCCATTAAGCAGGATAAGGCAACACAAACTGACGCTTTTGTTCCTAAAACTGAAAAGACTTTTGCTAATAATTCTAAGTCAATGGTGACGAAAGCAAATACGCATTCTAAATCACATTTGGCTGGCGCAGAAATGAAAAGTAAAAGCAATACGCGTAAAACTGCTAAGGAACAAAAGAATATTAGGAAGGAGAAAGGAAAATCGACATTATTTCCCAAAATCAAGGACGACATTGCTAAAGATTCTCCTTCTCCCGCTCCTTTCAAAAAGGAAGTTCCTAAAGAAGAAGTCCCAAGCTCAAGCAGGCAAACTTCTCAAACTCTCTCATTCTTTAAAGAATGATAGAGATGGAATTGCTTACTCGCACAAAAATACTTATTATTCTAGTAAGCTTCCATCAAAATCCATCATTATAGAGTGAATGATGTGAATTCTTGTAGGCAATACGACTCATCATCTGATGACGCATATAGTGCGATAAGCTCGTATTCATACTTGAAATACCCGGTCCAGATTAAGTCTGAAAGACACCTTCTGCGACTGGTTAGGAAGAAAATCTTCAGATCTTCTAAACCTAGACACACATTCACCGGCGCTGAATTGTCATTTCCCTCTAAGGTTCACCAAACTTGGATTCCTAAATCATAAATCAAGTTAAATAGGACTTTAAAGGATGATTTAGGATGTATATCTGAACCAAATGTGCATAAATTGTTTTCTGCTAATTTGGGAGGACCCATATAACAATGGGTACCAAAGTCCCGATAAAGTTTTGCAGGAGCCCAATCACGTGTGGTAATTCGACGATGGTTGCTCCACACACGTGATTGGTATGAGACGAGAGCAACCACAAAACCCCGGTCATGAGTAGTAACTAGACGATGGTTGCTCCATACTCATGATCGGTACGAGACGAGGGCAACCACAACATTCCAGCATGGTTGGTATTCTGGAAGTTGCTCCACAACCATGACTGGTATGCAGCGTGAGCAACTTCAAAAATCCTAGCATGTATGGTATCTCGGGTTGCTCCACATACATGACTGGTTAACGATGCGAGCAACCACACGAAGGTACATTCTAATTATGCGTTAACCAAATTTTCAAAATTTTAATTTGCTTACGCATACGAGCTGAATTGAAAAATACCTTTTTCAAAATGGTACATTTTAAATATGCATTTTCAAAACTTTAAAATTTAAAATGCATATTACGCACGGAAGTGATAAATACCATTTCTTTTCTCTAAAATGAGCTTAATTTGAGGGGGAGCTACTCTTTTATTTTTTAAAAGAGAAGTGATCCTTATTTTCTTAAAAGGGAGCAATAATTACATTTTTGAGGGGGAGCGAACCTTAAATGCGTGATTTTTGGGAAAGAGATTCGTAGATTTTTCGATCTTACTTAGCATCTTTTGAGGGGGAGCAAGTTCTTTTAGGAAGCACACTTTGAGAAGGAGAAATAAAATATATCTATATGTATAAATAAAATAAATATAATACATATAACAATAGTAATAATAAATAATACTATTATCATATAATATATAATATAGAAATATGTATTACTAATAACGATTAATATATATTATATCCATATAATATAATATACTAATATACATATTACTAATAACGATTAATATTATATTAAAAAAAAAGAGGGCCATCAAAATTAAAAATACAAGGCCATAAAAAAAAAAAAAAAACTTATTATCTCCTCATCAAGCTTCATGGAGATTACCTCCGAGCTCCGAAGATGGACCTCAAAAGAAGAATCTCGAGCCTACAACGGTCAACTCTTTTCAAAAGGCGACGGTGGCTACAAATGCAAATCTCGGTGCTCGCTTCAATCGACCTGCTCCGGATTGCTGACAAACAAAGCAGCACTCACCACTTCCTACCGGATGCAAGGACTTCGTTCCCATGATTCAGTCAAACCCAACTGAATCTAACCCCGGAACATCACCGAGAGACAGTCAAAATTATAGCCATGTCTATTAAAACCTTTTGAAAAGACCGACGCTACATGATTCCCTCATCTCACAAATTATTCGGACCAACCCCCATAGGTACAGGTGCTAATTTTATTAGCTCCCGGGTAGAAGTCGCCGCAATAGGTTCAACGGCGCGTGCACAACCGAGCCTTACCCACTCGTCTGTCTCACAAAAGACAGGTGTTTCAGAAATTACGGGGAACCACGTATTCTATCACCGCTTCACTCGGAAGCGGGAGATATTGAATTATGTGGTACTCAGCCCCACCACCACACTTTCTTGCGCACTCGAGTCTAGTGTGTCCTCACTTTCCATATATTTTTATATTTTCTAGGACACATACACTTTTAAACACCTGATCTTTGTGATCAAGTTAGAACTTCCGTAGACATGTCTTGCTTCGACATGATTCGAGGATCGGAAGGAAGTCATGCCGTTGCAACATCAAAGCAACAACAGTTTCAGGCCATCGTCTACGAGCATAGCTCCTAGATCGATGTTAACGGGAAGTCTTCGTGACCCCGGTTTCTTACACGACGGATTGCCTTTGTGGCTCCGTCTGGTTATTACCATCACCGACCTGTCGTTTGTGTCCTCCTAATCTTCCTACACAAGCATGCTGATCTCGTTAACACGAATCGCCATGAGGGGGAGAAGGGGACACGCATAAACAAACAGGTCGGACCACCCACCAATCTTCGCCGCGCTCACCACTCTGAAGCCGGGCTCCCCTGCACTTGAATGGAACATTCCAAAGGAGCCTAACACCCCACGCGTACCTTCTTCCGGAGCCAGACAAGCTTCCTCGAGGCCGAACCAGACAACTTCCTTCGAAGAAGACGAATCTGGCGCCGAGAAGAAGAAGATTGGAGAAGACTTGACGACTGCCTTAGTGGCTACGTCAGGTTATTACCTAACCTGAGTTCCTACCAACGCCATCCTCATGTCCCGACGACTTGATCTTCTTGCCAAAGATAATGCCTCATTTTGACCCATCGCATGGCGATCTCCCCAACTCGATCTTCATGAGGGGGAGTAGTACTAAAGCAAAATGGGAGCAATACCACGACGAAAGTGCAAGATAGATCAGAAACGCTAAATCCTCAAGCGTCGTCAAAGAATCAAGCGAATACCATGGACTACAAAGATCGAAGTTGCTGCCTCGTGTGCGTCTCTCCAAATTTCAAAGAGAACTTCCCAATCCCAACATAAGACTGACCAAAAGTAGGGGGAGTTGCGCTATTATCTAAAGGAGAGATCGAACACAAAAAGAAGAAATCCGGCAAGTGACTTCAAATCCCTTCCGGCATTTACGAGTCGAGCTTACAAAGAAGATTAAGAAGACCCGGTGTCGAGAAGCGAAGATCAAGACACGGTGAGCTTGAAGATCTCCAAAAGAAGAGGTCAAAAGACAAGACAAGGAGGAAATTCCCGTAGGACTCAGGCAAATGCACTAAGCCCCGCAAAGATAATCCATGCCAAATTGAAGATTGAACACAAATGGGGAGATTGTTAGGATTATTTTATTGTGTTCAATTAATTAGAATTATCTTTGTAGTTTATTTATAAAGATTATCATTATAAGAGGCTTAGTGTAATTGGGCTTTGTTAGGGGCCCAAGTATTATATACCAAAATGTGGTATAAATACTTGAACCCTAACACATAATAAAATGTGTTTTGTGTGTGAAACTTATCTAGAGAGAGAGAAAATGGCGCCTCCCACCGTCAAGAGCAAGAACTCGCACACAACACCCCACACAAGCTCATTCTTCCCATCCAAATCGTGGTAAACTCGTTTTAATATATGTTTAGTTGGATATTCTAGGCCTTACAATTCCAGTGGTTGAATTTAGAATAGCTTTTATATCCCAAATGACAGGACATTGACTGTCGTAGTTTGTGAGATTTTGAGGTAGATCACATGGACCAATAATGATTAATCTCGTTGGAAGTCGTGGTCGTCCCATAACCGACGATGAGGTTCAGATTCGATTCAGACTGAACATAATCAGAGTATAGGGACTATGGTTGCGTTGTATGGAGATACCTACCTTATCGAAAAAAAAATTAAAATAGCCTTTATAAGCTTTTTAAAATGGACAAGATAAAAACAAAAATAACATCTTTATTTTTTTTGTAATACATGAGTTAAAAAAAAAAAAAGATATGTTTCTTGAATCGTTCTTTTTTCCCCTTTTCAAGCGGGAGGTCAGAGATTCGAATCCTCTAGGGACATTCACTATCGTTGTTTGTCAGATCTTGGGGTGAGTCTCATGAATTATGGAGGATTAGTCTCGCTGGAAGCCGTGATCGTCCCATAACCGACAATAGAATTCGGATTCGATTCAGATCAAATCTACTCGGAGTGTGGGGACTAAGGTAGCTTTGTATGGTGTGGGGATACCTACCTGACGGAAAAAAAATAAAAAAAATTGAATCAATGCATATTTTTCAACCTCGTGATTCGATGATGTTTTACTAAATATTAATAAATACAGCTGTCACCTGTCAAAGATGACTTTACACGTATGAATTGCAAATTTTAATTTTTTTTATTTAATTTAAATAGGCACGCCGTAGGCACGTGATCTTGGTCCATACGTACGCTGCGATGCTGCACCTGCCACGTGTCCATCTCCCTGCTTCGACAGCTCAGACGCCCTTGATTTTCCACTTTTGCCCCTCCCTCGAGCCACACCACACCAATTCCCCGCGTAACGTAACGTAAGGCCACCACACGTCAGGCATCACGCCGGATGCAACACGTCATCCGTTGCGTCACCTTCGCTTGGGTCCCACACGAGGGGGTCAATTTTGTCATTCAGCATTTGTTTGACTTCCGTTGACCTTTGACCAATATTTTTTCTCGCGTGGATTATCCATTTGTATGAGACTATTAGGCCGGCCTACAATTTGGGCCTGAAATGAAGCCCAATTAATAATGTGAGAATGAATTGAGCTGAGCCGACATATGTTGGCTTCTACAAACGGGATAAATTCAAAAACACTGATGTTTACCATATGGATCAATTTAGTCTTTGATATTTTGTCCGAACCAATTTAGTCCTCAATGTTGTCGATTTTGGACCAATTTGGTCCTTCAATGTCAATTTTAGCAGTAATTTTGCATGTGTCACACACTAAATCATGTCTAGATCGATAAAATTGAAATGGTTAATGAAATTAGGGTACGAAACTAAAATTTCTCCTCCAAAATCGAACATGAGCTATATATCGTCTGCTTCGTCGAGCTTCATTGACAGTAGAAGAAAATAGTACAAATCCCAAAATCTTGTAAATATTGCAAAATTCGATCCAGACATTAATTAGAGGGAGCACGTGCAAAATTCCCGCTAAAATATGAAGTTTAGTGACGGAAGGACCAAAATTGGTCCAAAATTGACAATATCGGTGACTAAATTGATTCGGGCAAAAACATCATAGACTAAATTAGTCTATATGGTAAATATTGGTGACTATTTTGGGTTTTCTCCCTCCCACAAACTGATGATCTTGTTAAGATTGTAATAAATGAGATTATTATTATTATTATTATTATTACGGTTAATTTCGTTAATATTTCCTCGACTTCTGTTATTACAAATAAAAAACTGAACTATATGATGTAATAATCACTAAGCAAAAGGAAAATAAAAAGTAATCCTCAAGGCAAAAAGGACTTGCGTTTTATTCAATAGCCAACGCTAAAAGAGAGAAAGAGATGGGACGAATAAATAAATGAAAGCTGAATTAAAGTACATCACTATCCATCATAAATTAGTCATCATTCATATATCATCTACTTTTCCAAGCAAATAATTCATTTTGGTTCATTATGGATGAAATAGTATGAAGAAGTGGCCTATAAATAATTTAGGTAGGCAATCGAGATCGGTTTATGCAAAAATACATACCACCAATTTTAATCAAATATAAACTGAAATATATATATATATATATATTTGGTTTATATCACTTTCGTGGACATAATAATCACTACCAGCTAGATATATGTCTATTGTAGTTATTAATATGCGTTAGCATATGCTGATAATTCATTCAACTTTTAGGACTTTGGTTTTGATTAATAATCTCCAAAAACTAATTAATGCAACTACCAACTATTTAGGTTTTGGACCCCATTGCATTAAATTTTATTCGTCCCTTCTCATTATATTTACTCTCTCTACATATATTCTGTTGTTATAAATTATTATAACTATTAAGTATTTTACTAACGACGATTATATAAATATTAGAGAGATAACTAGAGAGATAAATCACTTCTTTATTCAATACTTTTCAATATATTTTTACACATCCCAAATCACCTATTTATACACAAATCTCTCAAATTACATCCACAAAATAAAATATTACATCAACCACACAAAAATCACATCTACCATTCTAATCAATAAAATAATCAAATCTAACTTTCTCAACCTCCATTCTTAACTTAACAACCAATCCTTTTACTTAACCACCATTCTAAATAATATACATCCACATCTTTATTTTAATATTTATTAATATTTCATAATACTCCCCCTTGGATGTATATTAAGGAATATGCCTCATTAAAATCTTGCTAGGAAAAATCCAGTGGGATAAAAATCTAGTTAAGGAAAAAGAGTACATAATTCCATTGATACGCTTTTCTTGTTGCCTCATTAAAAACCTTACTAGGAAAACTCTGTGGGAAAAACCATAGTGAAGGAAAAAAGAGTGCAATGCGTATCTACTCCCCCTGATGAGAATATCCTTTAAGATCTCCAAGTTTTCGGACTCCAATTGAATATACTAACTTTTCAAAAATTTTCGGAGGAAGTGCCTTTGTGAATAGATCAACGAGATTTTCACTCGATCGAACTTGTTGTACATCAATATCACCATTTTTCTGAAGTTCGTGTGTAAAGAAAAATTTAGGTGATATATGTTTTGTCCTATCACCTTTGATGTAACCTTCCTTTAGTTGAGCTATGCATGCTGTATTATCTTCAAATAATGTTGTGGGGAGTAATTTTTCAGAAGATAACCCGCAAGTCTCTTGAATATGTTGAATAATAGATCTTAGCCAAACACATTCTCGACTAGCTTCATGAATTGCCAATATTTCAGCATGATTTGAAGAAGTAGCTGTTAAACTTTGTTTGACCGATCGCCATGAAATAACAGTACCTCCATATGTAAATAAATAACCCGTTTGTGATCGGCCATTATGCGGGTCAGATAAAAACCCTGCATCTGCATAACCAATTAAATGAGATTGTGAATCATTAGAATAGAATAATCCCATATCCGTAGTTCCTTGAAGGTAACGGAATATTTGTTTGATTCCATTCCAATGTCGTCGGGTTGGTGCAGAACTATATCTCGCTAATAAATTTACAGCAAATGCTATATCTGCTCGAGTATGACTTGTAAGATACATTAATGCGCCAATAGCACTAAGATATGGAACTTCGGCACCAAGTATTTCTTCGTTATTTTCGCATGGTCTAAATGGATCTTTAGTTACATCAAGGGACCGTACGATCATTGGTGTAGTTAATGGATGCGCTTTGTCCATATAAAATCTTTTCAAGATTTTTTTCGTATAAGTCTCTTGATGGACAAATATTCCATTATTTAAATATTCAATTTGTAGTTCGAGACAAAATTTCGTTTTTCCGAGATCTTTCATCTCAAATTCCCGTTTCAAACATGTAATAGTTTTAGTTAACTCTTGAGGAGTTCCTATAATATTTAAGTCATCAACATAAACAGCAATGATGACGAACTCTTTTCCACTTCTTCTCAAGAAAATGCATGGACATGTTTGATCATTTTTATATCCCTCACTCAGTAAATATTCACTTATGCGATTATACCACATTCGCCCCGATTGCTTTAAACCATACAATGATTTATTCAGTTTTACTGAGTACTCATTACGAGGTCCCGAATTTTCAGGCAAACGAAATCCCTCAGGAAGTTTCATATATATGTCACTATCGAGTGAGCCATATAAATAAGCAGTGACAACATCCATAAGATGCATATCGAGTCCTTCACGTACTGCCAGACTAATTAGATAACGAAAAGTAGTTGCATCCACCACAGGAGAATATGTCTTCTCGTAATCAATACCGAGTCTTTGTGAAAAACCTTGTGCAACAAGTCGTGCTTTGTATCTAACAATTTCACCTTTTTCATTTCTCTTTCTGATGAAAACCCATTTATATCCAACCGGCTTTACATTTTCTGGTATACGGACTACTGGGCCAAAAACTTTTCGTTTCTCAAGTGATTTTAATTCTGCCTCGATTGCATCATTCCATTTTGGCCAATCCCTTCTCTGTCTACATTCATTTACAGATTTTGGTTCATGATCCTCATTTTCAATAATCTCATGCAGCGCTACATTAAATGAGAAAACATCGTCAACGTTGACTTTGTCTCGGTTCCATCGTATTCTATTTTGGGCATAATTTAACGAGATCTCTTCATTCTCAATACTTTCACAACTTTCAGGTACCTGATCAAGATTATTTACGCCCATTGACTCTCTTGGAGTCGATGTGTCCTCGATTTGGCCATTTACAATATTTGCTCTTTTTCTTTTTCGAGGATTCTTATCTTTGGATCCCGAGGGCCTATCACGTTTTAATTGCGGTTTCGGCTCAGTTTTGTTCGCATCTCCAATAGAAGTATCAATTCTAATAGGAGCATTAACAGCTGGTATATGTGATTTAGTCACTCTCTTTTGGTCAGTAAAACTGTATCGCAATTGATTGGCTAAATTTTGAAATGAATTATCCTTTGAACTTCGAGTTCACATTCCTTTGTACGAGGATCAAAATGAGCCAATGATAATTCATTCCAAGTAATATCTTTAACCAGCTGTTTATTTTCTTTATCTCCCTCTAATGTTGGAAATTTAGATTCATCAAAGTGACAGTCGGCAAATCGAGCTGTAAATAAATCTCCTGTCGATGGTTCTAAATATTTTATTATCGACTTTGATTCAAATCCAACATATATTCCCATTCTCCTTTGAGGTCCCATTTTAGTGCGTTGCGGTGGAGCAATAGGAACATATACCGCACATCCAAAAACTCTCAAATGAGAAATATTTGATTCCTGACCGAAAACCATTTGTAATGGGAAAACATTATAATAACTTGTTGGTCTAATGCGGATAAGTGATGCTGCATGTAAAATAGGAACATATACCGCACATCCAAAAACTCTCAAATGGGAAATATTTGATTCCTGACCGAAAACCATTTGTAATGGGAAAACATTATGATAACTTGTTGGTCTAATGCGGATAAGTGATGCTGCATGTAAAATAGCATATCCCCAACATGATAAAGGAAGTTTCGACTTCATTAGTAATGGTCTTGCAATTAATTGTAATCTTTTTATCAATGATTCTGCAAGTCCATTTTGAGTATGAACATGTGCTACGGGATGTTCAATATCAATTCCAATAGACATACAATACTCATTAAATGCTTTAGAAGTGAACTCACCAGCGTTATCAAGGCGTATTTTCTTAATTGGAAAATCAGGAAAATGTGCTCGTAATCGAATTAATTGAGCAAGCAATCTAGCGAATGCAACATTGCGAGTTGATAATAATGATACATGCGACCATTTAGTTGATGCATCGATTAAAACCATAAAATATCTAAATGGACCGCATGGTGGATGTATTGGTCCACATATATCGCCTTGAATACGTTCGAAAAACGTAATAGACTCGGTCTTTAATTTCACTGGTGATGGTCTAACGATCAGTTTTCCTTTTGAGCAAGCATCACATGATAATTCATTGGACATAATAATCTTCTTATTTTTTAATGTGTGTCCACATGAATTCTCAATTATTCTCCGCATCATAGTTGAACCGGGATGGCCTAACCGGTCATGCCACACAATAAATAAGTCATCATTTATAGAATTTGCCTCAATTGTATTAATGTAAGCATAGTATAAACCGGAGGATAAAGCGGATAATTTTTCTATAATGCATTTTTTATTTAAAATCACATTTGTGATTTGAAGGTATTCATTATCACCTTCTTTTGTAGTCTCAATATGATATCCGTTTTTACGGATGTCTTTAAAACTCAATAAATTTCTTTGAGACTTGGAAGAATATAATGCATTTTCGATATGCAATTTTGTTCCTCCAGATAATATGATATTAGCTGTCCCAGAGCCTTCAATCAATTTCGTACTTCCCGAAATGGTATTAACATTTGCTTCTTGAATAATCAATCGGGAGAAATATTTTCTATCCGCGAGAATTGTATGAGTCGTTGCGCTATCCACAAGACATATATCTCCACGTGTATTCATTCTTCAAGAAAAATAATAATAAAATATCAAAACATTGATTATATAAATTCATGATAACAATACACAACATATATGATAATACATAAATAATACGCAGCATATATGAAAAACACACAACATATATGAAAATATAAAATAGTACACAATAATAACATTTGCTTAATTAGGATCGGTGAGGAATTCATCAACATCAAAGTCACCAATCTCGTTGAAGTTGAGATTAGAACCGCCTTCGTCTTGGATATAATTTGTCTCAACTTTCTTCCCCTTTTCGTTAAGCGATTTCTGATAGAGATCAACTAGGTGTTCTGCCACGCGACAAGTACGGGCATAATGACCTTTCATACCACAACAAGAACATGGTTCATCAAATCGTTTTTTATATTGCTCACCGATTTCCTCTTTATTTTCCATTTTTCTTTTCTGGGGAAAACTATTATAATTGCCATAATATTCACGGGCACGACCACGACCACGGCCACGTCCACGTCCACGACCACGACCACCACCACGACCACGATTATTGTACCGGCCACAACCGCGACCATTATTACCTCGATCATTTTGATATGTATTCATGTTGGCTTCAGGTATAGGGGCAGAGCCCGTCGGTCGTGATTGGTGATTCTTCAATAATAACTCATTATTTTGTTCAGCAACGAGGAGACAAGAGATTAACTCTGAATATTTCTGAAATCCTCTTTCCCGATATTGTTGCTGCAACACCAAATTCGCTGCACTGAACGTGCTGAATGTTTTTTCTAGCATACTTGCGTCAGTAATTTCTTGTCCACATAATCTTAATTGAGAAGTAATTCTGAACATAGCAGAATTATATTCACTTACAGATTTATAATCTTGGAACCGTAAATTTGTCCACTCATATTGAGCATTTTGCAGTATCACGGTCCTTTGGTGGTCGTATCTTTCTTTCAGATCAGTCCACAAAGTAAGTGAATCATTCACAGTAAGATATTCCACCTTTAAACTTTCATGAAGGTGGTGACGGAGAAAAATCATGGCATTGGCCTTATCTTGGCTCGATGCCTCATTTTTAGCTTTTATAGTATCTCCCAGAGCTTTTGATTCAAGGTGAAGTTGGGCATCTAAAATCCAGGATAGATAGTTCTGGCCCGTGATATCGAGAGCGACAATATCAAGCTTTTGAAGATTCGACATCTTACTATAAAAAAAAAGATATATTAAATAATCATAATAATAATCATAATCATAAAAGTTAAGAAAAATAATATTCAAGTATAAATAAGTATTAACGTGATTATAATTAAATAAAAAAAATCAAACTTTCATAAAATGACATAATTCTAAAGAATTCAACGCCGCAGCTGAGATTCGAAATCTGGTGCTCACGCCACAAGTTTGTGGGGATTACCGCTAGGCCCAGTGCGGTTTTGTGTTATAAGATGTAAAAATAAAATGTACATATGATACCTCGGAGTGATGGCGTCGAAAAACTTCAGAGGACGAAACTCTCGTGCTCGGGGTGATGACGTCGACGAACTTCGAAGGATCGGAGCTCTCGTGCTGATAATGTGTTATAAAGTATTATAACTATTAAGTATTTTACTAACGAAGATTATATAAATATTAGAGAGATAACTAGAGAGATAAACCACTTCTTTATTCAATACTTTTCAATATATTTTTACACATCCCAAATCACCTATTTATACACAAATCTCTCAAATTATATCCACAAAATAAAATATTACATCAACCACACAAAAATCACATCTACCATTCTAATCAATAAAATAATCAAATCTAACTTTCTCAACCTCCATTCTTAACTTAACAACCAATCCTTTTACTTAACCACCATTCTAAATAATATACATCCACATCTTTATTTTAATATTTATTAATATTTCATAATATCTGTTTGTTTTTCTTTTCTTTATTTTATTTTCTTATATTTTTTTAGAATAAAACCATGAGTTCTCATACTAAACTAAGTTTCGTCTAAATCATATATATGAATCACAAGACGACCCAAACTTCCAACGGGTCTGAATAACTTGAATATCATCGTCAACTATGAAACGATCATGACTAATCATCGCCTATATATTTCCACGTCCACACATATATACAACTATTTCAAGAGTAAAAGTGGCGTTGAAACACAATTTATATGCTTACAATTATATGTAGGGTCTTGTAAGAAATCATGCACCTCGCCGTGTACGCCATGCTACATTTAAGAACCATTATATAAAAACCAATTGATACATATTAAATAATCTTGTTTTAACTAATAAACCGAATAATTGAATTTATTTATCGAAACTAATGTATATGATAGAAAACCCCAGCATGCTTTTAGTTTTAGAACATATTATGATCTAAAATTCAATACCTAGCTACGACATATATAACGTATGTATGAATATTCTAGGAATTTATTTATGTAAATAATCATAGAATAATTATGTAATAAGAGTATTGTCAAATGGACTGTTAACCTCCAACGCCCTCAATATCAATTAATGTGTCCACTCCACACAATAAATAAATGTCTCTTGGAAAAAGTTGAACCATCGCCACCGCATAAACTAAATCATTTCATAACAAAGGCTTTCCATCTTCGTGAATAAGCTCGAAATTTCTTTTTTCACTTACACATGCATACACATACAAGTTAGAGTAATTTTAGCAACTTTTTTTAATAATATTTATTTTCCCTCGTATGGAGAAGGAGTTAGATGGTGGCGGTGGTGTTGCTGACGTGGAGAGTGCGGTGGTGCCACGTCACTATGCCGGAGGGGCTTGCCTTGTCTGGGAGGAGTTAACGGTGGTTCTACCCAACTTCGGCCAGGGCCCGACTAAGCAGCTGCTACATGGGCTCAACGGGTATGCCGAGCCGGGTCGGATCATGGCGGTCATGGGTCCTTCTGGGTCCGGAAAATCTACCCTTCTGGATGCTTTGGCGGGTCAGTTCTTAGACAATGTTAATATCGACTCATTTCTTAATTATATGAATTTCCATAACTATAGGAATGTAAAAAAAATTGCTAGCCCTTTTTTTAAGACTGTAATAAATAAAACCCATATCAAGACATCAGGGTGACCAATTTTCGGACAGAATTTGATGATTCTTGGTTATGATCATATCTATTTTTATTACATCGATTATATGTATAGATAGATAACATACAGAGAAATAAATTACTTTTAGAGAGTAGTTGGAGTACTGCATTTCAGAAACGGAAATGAAAAAGCTCATTTCAAGCTTTCTTGCAACTATATGATATAAATGTTGCAATATCATTTAAACTATCGTAACTTTTTATCAATTATTTGTGTCTAAAACTATTATCACGAAGATTATGTTACAGTGTTAATATATATATTTTTTGAATGCTTCTAAATATTTTTTATGGCTGCAGGTAGATTATCAAGAAACATAGTGATGACAGGAAATATTCTCCTTAATGGGAGAAAACGAAGACTAGACTATGGCTTAGTTGTAAGTATTTAAATATATATACATATATACATATATACATATATATGTTAAGGTTTTATTATCGTTTAATATCATTGTCTGATTCAGGCATATGTGACGCAAGAAGACGTCTTGTTGGGAACACTAACAGTTAGAGAAGCCTTAAACTACTCGGCAAACCTAAGGCTGCCGAGTTCCATGTCCAGCGAGGAGATCAAAGGCGTCGTCGAGGGAACGATAATGGAAATGGGACTGCAAGATTGCGCTGATAGGATGATCGGAAATTGGCAGCTGCCAGGAATTAGCGGCGGAGAAAAGAAGAGACTGAGCATCGGCCTTGAGATATTAATACGCCCGCGCCTCTTATTCCTCGACGAGCCCACCAGCGGTTTGGACAGTGCTGCGGCCTTTTTCGTCATTCAGTCCATAAAAAATCTCGCGCGGGATGGAAGAACTGTTATTTCTTCGATACATCAGCCGAGTAGTGAAGTCTTTGCTCTCTTCGACGATCTTTATTTGCTCTCCGGCGGGGAAACGGTTTATTTCGGAGAAGCTAAGAAGGCGGTGAAGGTATTTTTTGTTTATTCGATGGCCTATTGATTATGATGAATCTTAACCTTATAATACGCAGTTTTCTTTTTTTTTTTTTTTTTCAGTTTTTCGCCGAAGCGGGATTTCCTTGCACGAGTAGGAGAAACCCTTCGGACCATTTCCTGCGATGCATTAACTCGGACTTCGACGTCGTCACGGCCACGTTGAAGGGTTCTCTAAGACTTCGTGTATGAACTCTGTTATTAATTTTTGTATACTTTATTTCCGAAATGCTCTCTCACGCGTCTGCTATGATTTCTTTCTTTATTCAGCCTTAAACGTATAATTTTCTTTCTTAAATGGGTCGTCTTGAGGATTCATACCTACGACTTCTCTTACCTTGAACTCTGACACTGCGTTAAATGACCACTTCACATAAAAATTAGGGACTATATCATATTTTAGCTACATATTTAAATATGTCCGAAATTTTTCGTCTTGATCATGATCATCTATTTCTTCGCTTTTTTTTTCTTACAGGATAAACCAGAAGCAGCAGATCCTTTCATGAACTTGGCGACGTCAGACATCAGATCGATGCTCGTCGAAAGGTACAAGAGATCGCGCTATTCAGAAATGGCGAGATCGAGGATGCAAGAAGTCTCCGTTGTAGTAAGTTGTAGTAAAAAGACGTACTAACGCAACAAAATGTTAGAATCTAAGATAATATATACAAAGCGCCGAAGCGCAATCATTTATTTTCTTGCAGCAAGAATTCGAGGTTGAAGCGATCAGAGGAAGCCAAGCGAGCTGGCGGAAGCAACTTACGACGCTAACTCGAAGGTCATTCGTAAACATGTCCAGAGATCCCGGATATTATTGGTCTCGGATAGTCATATACACGCTAGTCGCTTTGTCCGTGGGGACGCTTTTTTACGACGTAGGGACGAGTTATACGGCCATTTTGGCCCGAGGAGCTTGCGGCGGCTTTGTCACGGGCTTTATGACTTTCATGTCCATCGGTGGTTTCCCGTCATTTATCGAAGAGATGAAGGTGGAATTTTTTATTTTTTATTTTTTTATATCTTGTCGAGCCTTCGTCGCGACCGACCTCTTGCGTATGTATTAAACAAGTTTGTGCGATCAAATTAGGTGTTTTATAAAGAGAGGCGTAATGGGTACTACGGAGTCGGAGTGTTCATACTGTCGAACTTCTTCTCGTCTTTCCCGTTCTTGGTCGCGGTCTCGGCGATCACGGGGACGATAACTTTCTACATGGTGAAGTTTCGGTCGGGATTCTCGCATTACGCCTTCTTTTGTCTGAATATCTTCGGGTGCATTGCGATGGTGGAGAGCGTTATGATGATCGTGGCTTCGTTGGTTCCCAACTTCTTGATGGGAATTATTGCCGGGGCCGGAATTCTTGTAAGTAATAAATAAGATCTTCGTAAACGTTGTACTTTGTCATGTTGTCACTGCTTATTTATTTATTTATTTTGCGTGCGGCATCGTTAGGGCATCATGATGATGACGGCGGGCTTCTTCCGATTATTGCCGGATCTTCCCAAGCCGGTCTGGCGATATCCCATCTCTTACATCGGATATGGCGCATGGTCACTTCAGGTTATTTTTTCTTCTCATTAAACCCTATTATAAATCGTCTTTCTCCAAGGGCATGACCTAGTAGCTAGTTAGGCCCGAGACAGAGGTCTTGGGTTCGAATTCAGTCACATCCTCAGAGTAGTTAGCCCATAGTCGACTGAGTAGGGATACTTCCAAAAAACAAAAAACTCTATTACAAATCATGAAATGATTTTTCTTTCCTAAAGTAGTTTATCGAACGCCACCGCAGGGAGGATACAAAAATGACATGCTCGGGCTCGTGTTCGACCCTTTGTTCCCCGGGAGCCCGAAATTAACGGGCGAGTACGTCCTGAAAAACATGTTCCGAATATCGCTGTCTCACTCAAAGTGGTGGGATTTGCTGGCGGTTTACGCCCTAATCTTCGCCTACAGGCTCGTCTTCTTCCTGATTATCAAGCTGAAGGAGAGGGCCGCGCCGTACTTTCACTCGCTTTACGCCACGAGGGCGTTGTACAGGCTCAATAAGAGGCCCTCGTTTATTCAGAGACCGAACGGCGCTGCCTCTCGTCGGGCTCCTACGATGAGGAACCCTGGCGGCGGTAATAACGTCAGGTCGCTGTCTTCGCAGGAAGGCCTCAGCTCTCCAATTGTTTAGGAATGAAATATCTTAGTTGCTTTGTTATTACACTAAATGTAAAGATTGAATATAGGATATTACATTCATGAATATTCATTCTCTGATTTTAAACATATGTAATAAACAGATCAAAGGAGAGGATATTGATGTACTCAGTATATATTTGCTGCATATCATAATAAAGTTTGCCAGAGAAAAAAAAAATCATTTACATGCTCATAATAGAACAATTCATTTACTTTTTCGACTGCCTTCCGATCGACTGTCATTACAATCTCGGAAACTGTACGGCCCGTGCAAGAACGACGTCATCGGAATGGAGTTTCCGCCTCTCGGGATCGGAACGCCGAAGCCAGACGATGAAAGAGAGGGCTTTACCGACCGGCGATGAAAACGTACTTGTTGGCGACGACTCTTAGCTATATCAAAGTAAAAGGCCGAAGAGGGCAGATTGTAAAAGGAGAATCAAAATTATCCATTACGCTGTTGCTTGTCCGAAGTTGCCTTCTCCACACTTCCTTGACTTGGAAGTGCACCACGCGTCGAACACTTTGGGCACTGCCCACCTCATGTTTTTCATATGCGTTTTTGTGTAAGTATTATATATATAATCGTATACAGAGTCATAAACTTAACGTTCATGAGCTCCAACTCTTCTTCGTTCTTGATTCTTGCCCTTGTCTGACCTTCTGTTCTGTGTGTCTCTAAGCGAGGAATAGAATTCTCTATTTGGGCAGTTCGCCTACTCTTTCAATTGTGTGTGGATTTGGTTATTACCTCTCAGAAGTTTTATGTTCAGCTCAGAGAAGCTCATGTCTACCAAGAACTCAAACTCCTCCTCTGTAAGTATTTCTTCTGTTTATTTACCTTTTCTTTTTCCCCATATTTTTTTAGTTCAATCCTTGCCCAGATTACTCAATTTAACATTGATATACTGTCTTCGTAATCGGAAAATACAATCTTGATCATCTGAATGAATTTGTTTTTTTTCTTCTTTGGAGTTCTTTTTTGTTGCTTGTTAACAAGCTAGAAATTTGTTAGTTGGGTTTTGTTATTTAATCAATTGGCCACTGTTGAATCGCCTGTGAACTGTGATGGGATGAATTAGTATGTTGAAGTTATGAAATGGTAAAGTTCTTCGATGTTATCAATTGGGATTGTCTGATGTTATAGAAAGATTCAAACTTGACATCCTTTCTTTGTGTCTTTTGCCAAGAATGTTTCTGTCTTCATTGATGGAAACCGAACTGAGCATTTGTTTCTATGTAGAACAGATTGTTAGTGTGGGGCAAATCTGTTCGTGATCAACGAAACGTAAATGCTAGTGGCAGAGCTTTTAACGATTAAAACGGTAGATCATAACGAAGACAAATGCCTTACTTCTCTTTATGTAGGGTAATAATGCTAGTGTGTCGCCATCCGAGAATGGACTAATCGATAATCTCTCCATGATTAACTCTGAGAAGAAGGCAATACAAGAGCTTATTCAGCAGCCTCCTGTCCAGGGAGTTGATGATCATCTAATCGAATTCTCCGAGGCTTTGAGAAGTACGATTTTCTCGCTCTTTTTTCCCCTTAAGTACGTCATGGCATATGGTGTCCTAGATTTCACTGTGCATATTTATTACAATGCTACTAAAATGTTTAATTCAAATGAATTTCGTGGTTATCTTAGCTGTTGCGAAGGCTCTCAGAAGAGTCACCGAAGGTAAAGCTTCTGCGCAAGCTGAGGCAGCTGAGTGGAAGCGTAAGTATGAACTCGAGCGGGAGCGTAATCTGCAGTTGGAGCGAAAAGGTTAAAATTTGAATTTTATAGAGCCCGAAATTGAGTATTTATATATTTATTTTAATACGCATTATTTTTGCCCTGTTTTTCACAGTGCTGTCATTAGGAGAGGAAGAATTACACAAAGCTGAAAACTCGAATGCTAAGGACAGTTTATCGTATGAAAATGGCGAGCAGTGTGAGTTGTGCACGGGGAAAGATGATATCTGCTCTCATGAGGTCCTTCAAGAAGGTGAGCCCGAATCAGATGCTAGTGCCGTTTCAAATAAGATGAATAGAAAGGTATGCTATTTAGTTCTAAATCACATTATCTCTTATATTTAGGTTAATCATCGAGTAACTTCGGCTAATATGAGTCAGTGATTGTCACAAATGTAGCTGGCTATTTAGTGCATAAATATCGGCTTATTACCTCATGGTTATAGGCGTCATTTAAGCTGTCATGGCACTGCAAGGGTGAAAAAGGTGATCGCCACAAACACGACGTTGTCTCTTTTGAGAAGGGAAATATTACGACTGCAGAGAGAAGCAGCAAGCAGGTATTTATGATTACTATTTCTTGGTCGATCAAAATTATTAACCGATAATAAATGAGACAAAAAAATACATATGTATTTTTTGTAGATTTCGTTGAAGTGGGAGTCCCCTCCAAAGACTGTCCTAATACTAACCAAGCCCAACTCTACTTCTGTCAGAATTCTGTGTTTCGAGTTGATAAGGTAGGATCATTCGACATCTTCAGGATTTGATCACTTTCTCGCTAAATTGTCACTAAATTTTTATTCGATGAGCCATCAAATTATTCTGTTACAGTTGCCTTATTTCCTTTCCTTACCTGAATAACAGATGGTTGAAAGAGCAGAAAAACTTGAACGTTCTCGTGGAGCCTCGAGTGAAGTCCGAGCTGCTGTCAGAATCGTCGTATTACAGTTTTGTAGAGACATGGTCAGATGGTACGATGCATTTTTAATACAAGAGATTCGCATGAATATTTTTTTACGCACCTGCAAAATGGAAGAAGAAAACTTTTATGCTATTATTGCGCCTGATTACTCCATTTTAAACTTTTCGGTTAATCGTTTCTTTTCCGTTTCTCATTCTCTTTTACGCCGAGATTTCTTACTGTAATCCTCCGCAGACAAGGAAATATCTCTCCTCCATACAAAGGTTGATCTTATTGTGACTCTTGGCGGAGATGGGACTGTACTCTGGGTATGCATATCAGAAACACTGCTACCGAATATATATAATATAATCGAAAACTGTCATTTTTGCGAGATAGAACAGTTTATTTCCGATTAACATCTTTTCTTCAAATTCGAAAACCCGAAAGTGGATATATTCATTTTGATCTTTAATATTTGTATATCTCACAGGCCGCATCGATGTTCAAAGGTCCCGTCCCTCCAATAGTGCCATTCTCTCTGGGTTCCCTCGGCTTCATGACCCCTTTCCGTATCCTTAAAATCTTGTCCAAACGGTTCAATTCTCCCGTAATTACTTTCTTGAATGCACTGAGCTATGCCCCACATCGTGTTTTTTTTTTCTTTAACAATATGAACCGTCAGATAGCGAACATTACCGTGAGTACCTCAGCTCGGTCCTCCATGGCCCCATGAGCATCACTTTAAGACATCGTCTGCAGTGCCACATCATACGAGACGATGCCAAGAGCGAATACGAGACCGAGGGCCCCATGCTTGTCCTAAACGAGGTGACAATCGATCGCGGGATCTCCTCTTTCCTTACAAATCTTGAATGCTACTGCGACAACTCCTTCGTAACCTCCGTGCAAGGGGACGGTCTGATCCTTTCCACTACTTCGGGCAGCACCGGCTATTCTCTTGCAGCCGGCGGATCAATGGTCCATCCCCAGGTATTTATTTAACGGTTCGATCTATTTTATTCGTTTATTTACGTAGCTGAAATGTAATCAACCCCAAAGATTAATTTTTTTTTTTTGGGTCATCTTTTGCAAGGTCCCGGGGATTCTCTTCACGCCGATATGCCCTCACTCTCTGTCGTTTCGTCCCCTGATATTGCCTGAGCACGTGACTCTCCGAGTGGTCGTACCTTTTAACAGCCGAAGCCACGCTTGGGTATCCTTCGACGGGAAGGATCGAAGACAGCTGGCGCCGGGAGATGCGTTGATCTGTAGCATGGCGCCTTGGCCCGTTCCTACGGCTTGCCAGGTGGACCCCACGGGCGATTTTCTGAGGAGTATACACGACGGGCTTCACTGGAATCTGAGGAAGACTCAGTCGTTCGATGGTCCTCGTGAGTAGTTCTTTTCCTTTCTGCGGAAAAAGGTGAGAAATGCGTGTTGCAGCGGCTCGTTGAAGACGATGATCTGTTACTGTTAGGATCTAAGCTGTGTATATGGTATGTATGGTACCTTTTACTTCTTACACTCAAAAGTGTTTCTTTAGTTCCTTAGAAGTTTGCTGTATTTGATCCCAACACTAAGTATTGGGTAGATATTTAACATTTATCTATCAAACACTGAAAATAATTTGCTTATGAACTATTTAGATAATTTAAAAATTAAATTATTATTTTTTTTAAAAAAAAAGTATTATACAAAGATGTTTTGGTTTTAGAGAATGAAATTGTTAAGACTATGAAAAGAAGATTAATACAATATATCTTTTTTTCAAAAAAAAAAGTTGAATAGTTGATTATATTACAAGCATCACCAGAAGTCAAAGTTTGACAAAAATATTATATGATTTATTAAGCATTATTTATATTTCATTTTCTGATGACCATAAATTTCATACTGTGTGCCATCCTTTTTTTTTTCTCCTATACGCAAATATGTCATTGTTATTTAAAAAGTTACAGAATTATATTTACAGCAACCCTTTGACCCAAATTTCAGAATTTCCTTTCCATTAATTTAAATATTTATCCACGTATATAATTATTACCGTTTTATCTTTTTTGGTTAGAGATTCTCAATGCCTAAACAAATGTATATTAATTATCTTTCCCTTACAAAACCTTTTTCACCATATCTCATTAACTAATTGTGGGCTGTATCTTCCCTGTCAGAATCAGTCAGAAACCTTGTAAGAAAGATAGACGAAATCAAGAACAAAGGCAAATCATTACAATATTATTATTCCCATAAATAAATAATAAAAAAAATTCCGAAATCCAATAATTATTAAAAGCCGATGAAACTTGCTACACATACATGAAAATCCTCAGTTACATAAGGTGAAACATCATGTGATTGCCCCACATGAATTCGCTGTAATAATACAATTAATCCCCTTCATTATTATCATTTAATACCCTAAACACTCATCACCTTTCTTCTTCTTTCCATACCCTTTCCAAGAAAATCAAAAGGCAGCCATGGCCGCCAAAGATTTCTTCACCACAAACCTCTTTTGGAAAACCCTCCTAGCCCTATCCCTCTTTCTCTACATAATCATCGTGCCCTTCATCAACACGAGGAACCCCGACCTTTTCTCGCTCAAATGGGCCAACCCCATCTCGTCGTCATGGTCGTCAAACATAAGCACGGCCCCTAAATCCGTTGGAACCTCAGCCACCCCTCCTACGAGCCTGAGCCACATAGCCTTCGGGCTAATGGGATCGGTCAAGACATGGCCCTATCGAAGGCACTACTTGGAATCTTGGTGGAGACCTAACAAGACCCGCGGCTACGTTTTCCTAGACAGACAGCCAACGCCCGATCTATTACCATGGCCTCAGACCGCACCGCCTTATCGCATCGTAGACGACATATCATCTCTTTTTAAGGAGGTGAAGCCTAGGTTTGATCTCATGCCCAGAATGGTCCACGGGATATTAGAACTCTTCCGCGAGGAACAAGAGGACCTTAGATGGGTAGTCATGGGGGACGATGATTCGATCTTCTTCGTGGATAATATTGCCGACGTGCTTGGACAGTATGATCATACTAAGTATTACTACTTAGGGTGGCATTCGGAGAGTGTTATATCGAATTATTGGTTTTCTTTCGATCAAGCTTTTGGTGGCGGTGGGATTGTGATGAGCTATCCTTTGGTGAAGGCTTTGGTTAGAGACATGGACGGTTGTTTGCTGAGATATGCTCAGAGTTCTTCGGCAGATTTGATTACGATGACTTGCATTGCTGATATTGGAGTCAACTTAACTCCTCACAAAGGGATTCATCAGGTAAATATTCATTGATTTGTTTTTGGTTTTGTGTGTGTTTCTGTGTGTGTGTGTGTGTTTTTTCCCTCTATTAGGGTTGTGATATATACTGATCGAAATCGATGATCAATAAATTTGAGCGAACGGTTTGATCGATTCGAACGACAAACCTTGTCGGGTTTGTTTTTTTTATTATTTATCGATCGTCGATTTTGTCGTGTTTAACGAGTAGATTTAACATATAGGATTGTTGAAGAATAGGATGAAGTTTTGAATTAATGAGAATGGATTATGGGTGGATATTATTTGCAAATTGTAATTAATAGGGTTTAAAATATATATGTTGAAAATTGAAACCATTGATAATTGACCAATTATGCTTGTCAAGAACATTGTTTTAGGTTGGAATGTCTTATATGCAATTTGGGAAATTGGAATTAATGGGTTACATATATATTTAGAAAAGTTGTAATATCCCATTTTATTTATTGAGAGGATTCCGATTTAATTCTTAGATGTATATGGTCAACTCTCATTAATATAATTATATTTACATAATGTGCATTATCTAAAACGTTCTAATTATTAATTAATTTCTAAATAAAATAGTAGACCATTCTTTTATCAGTAAGTTGCTCACATCACATGTTCTATAATCACGAAGATACAATATCGTAACACGTTAATTTTTTTTTTTTAATGTCAAACCATTGAAGACCTTGTTTATTTTTGTGAATACAGTGTTATGATATATATATATATATATATATATATGTGATTTAATATTGTTTTCTAGGGTACACATCATAATTTACATATAGGTCTGCACATATATTCTAGGGAGATGAGGGTTTGATATTATTAAATCATGTCTATGAAATTCCTCATTCATTTAATATACAATTAAATGAATTATTTACTAGAAATAAATATATTAATACGACCATAATTGCTGTAGGAATTAATTCAATGGTAACGACTTATAACGTGCACGGCATATCCCATTTATAAATTGTCTAGCCACTGACAACTTATATGTAGTTGACTTTTATTACAGATTGGTTCAACTTCAACACAATGTGTGCTTCCTTGTATGATTTTATTTTTTCTTTTTCATTGATCTCTATTATATTAAGACTTTTGCTGGGGTTAATTGAATTATTTTGATATTAGTTATATATTTTAAGATGATATTCCATGTCTATAGGTAGACTTGCATGGAGACTTCTCAGGCTACCTCTCAGCTCACCCTAAAGTCCCACTCATGACCTTCCACCACTTCGACCACATGGACCCAATCTTCCCCAACATGGACCGAGCCCAAGCCACCCGCCACCTCATGAAGGCCGGCGACGCTGACCAGTCGCGGCTCTTGCAGCAGACCATCTGCTACCACAAGCAGCTCAACTGGTCCCTGTCCGTCTCATGGGGCTACTCGGCTCAAATCTACGAGACGGTCTACCCTCGAAGCTACCTGCAAATGCCCATCGAGACGTTCACCCCTTGGGCTAAGGGCCCGAAGCCTCCTTTCTACATGTTCAACACTAGGCCAAGGAGCAGCGATCCTTGCGAGGCGCCGCATATGTTTTTCCTCGAGAGCGTTTTCAAGAATTTGGTGGGGGATGAGATTGTGACGAGCTATTTGAGGCCGAGGCCGAGGGATTTGGGCGTGTGTTCGAGGGGCGGAAACCATTCGGCCGAGGGGGTTTCGACGATTAGGGTTTTTTCGCTGGCGAAGAAGAGGATTAAGGTATGAGTTAGGTTAATTAATGTCTTGGATTCATTTGCATGCATTTTGATTGTTTGATTTTATTTATTTATTTATTTATTTTTTATGCAGATTGATAGAAGTGAATGTTGTGACATTCTTCATATAGATGGCACAAAGGCCGAAGTTAAACTAAGGGAGTGTGGAGAAGATGAGATCATCGCTTAATTTAATTTTCTTGCAAAACTATCGGACTATTTCGATGTGTAAGGATGGACATTTATTTTAGAGGATTCGATTGTGTCATTTTGGTGTTTTTGATTAGTGAAGTAAATCAGTGTTAATCCTTTTTTTGTATTTTTTTGATAATGTGTTTTGATGATTTCAAACATGATATGTGAATCTCCTTATTTTCTGCAAGCATAATCTAAATTAATGGATTTTCAATTTGTTTCATTTATATATAAAAGTTGCACATGGCAAATTGACTTCAGAAAGGTTGACTAAAATGCCAAATTTATTATCCATATGTATTAATTTGATTACATTCTAATAGAGTGTACTATATTCACTGATGAATAAAGGCCTCTGATATTCTGATCTTTAGGGTTTATATGCACACAATTCACTTGCATAGCTCAGAAGTCTATTTAAATATTTCATTCCCCTTTTTTCTTTAATTTGATACAACTATATGTTGTAAATTACTTTCCTTTGCATTCAATATTTAGGATTTAATGGCCGCAATTGATGCGTCGAGAAAATCCGACGCCTCAACGATTCGTTATAATCGATTCGAACTCCGATTTGGGATCATCTTCTTCTTCGTTAAATTCTTGAGATATCACAAAAATAGACGTTACAAGAGCCGACGTCTTTGGAGGCCCAAGTTCGGCATATAGATATATGTAAAACTGGATAAAACCCAAAATGGTCCACAATGTTTATCCTATATGGACTAATTTAGTCCTCGATGTTTCGTCTGAACCAATTTAGTCCCCAATGTTGTCGATTGTGGACCAATTTGATCCTTCCGTCACGATAAACGTCAATTTTAACGGAAATCTCACACGTGCCTCACAATAAATCATGTCTGAATCGATTTCAATTTTATCGATTCATACATGATTTAGTATGAGTCACGTGTGAGATTTCCGTTAAATCGACGTTATTTGTGACAAAAGGATTAAATTTGTCTAAAATCGACAACATTAGGGACTAAATTGGCTCAAACGAAATATCGGGGACTAAATTGGTATATAAGAACATTGTGGACCATTTTGAATTTTATACAAAAGATTCGAATAAGGTCCAAAGTCATGAGCTTAAATATAGTGGGCTTCCTATAAAAATTGGATGCGATATTTAGGCTTGGGATCCTCTATTCCACTTTTTGTATTCCGCTTCGTATTCCAACTTACGAAAATCGTTACACCTTCCACTGCCCAGTGTTAAAACACCCGTACACATCATTACACCCATGAATATCATTACACCAGTTGTTTAAATAAAAAAAAGTCAATATTATATATTTTTCTAGTTTGGTGTAGAAAAAATTAGTATTATATACTAAAATATATATTGAACCTTTTTTCATTTAAACAACTGGTGTAATGATATTCATGGATGTAATGATGTGTACGGGTGTTTTAACACTGAGTGGAGGAAGGTGTAACGATTTTCGTAGGTTGTGATACGAAGTGGAATACAAAAAGTGGAATAGAGGATCCCAAGCCCGATAATTAACTGTGAAAATAGCGAAGTTTATCAATACTTAGACGTTGTTAATCAATCATCTTATGACAAATGTGTATTAAGGCAGCCATGGCTTAAGACAAGTGCATTTAATACTATAAAACGACAACAAACCTTTGAATATTATTTACTTCAACAAAATCTCAAATAAGTCTTCTTTGCTTTTAGGCGTCTTTCATTCCTCCACCAAACACATCATAAGAGCCATCAAACTCTATTTTCTTCCAAACCAACCAAAAGAATAATATTAGCAATGGCTCTCTCCCTCAAATATGATAGCAAACTCTTCAAAACCCTCCTAATATCATTCTTGCTCATTATTACATCCTTAATCATCGCCCTCTTGAATATATGGTCGTCTAAACCCTACTTACCACCTTCGACAACTCTAACCGCCCAAAGCACACCCGCGGCGAGCTCGCCCAATCCCCCGACGAACCTCAGCCACATCGCTTTCGGCCTCCTAGGCTCGGAAAACGCCTACCACCATCGAAAACCCTACATCGAATCGTGGTGGAGGCCCCGCAAGACCAAAGGGTACCTCTACCTCGACAGAAACCCTACTGGGAATCTCCTACCATGGTCGAAGTCGTCGCCGCCTTACAAAGTCTCGGAGGACATCGCGGAGCTCCTGCAAGAAACGGAGGCCCGAGCGCCCGTGATGATACGCATGGTGCGGGGAATCATGGAGGTGTTCAAGCAAGTCGACGACGGCGGGAAAACCCTAAGGTGGCTGGTCATGGGGGACGACGACTCGGTGTTTTTCGTGGACAACATCGTCGAAATCCTCCGTGGCTACGACCATACGGAGTACTACTACATCGGAGGTCAGTCGGAGTTCATCATGTCGAACTATTGGTATTCTTTTAACCAGGGTTTCGGCGGGGCCGGGTTTATGCTGAGTTATCCTTTGGCAAAGGCTTTGGCCGGAGATATGGACAAGTGCTTGAGGAGATATGCGCATTTGAGCTCTGCTGATATGATAACAATGGGGTGCATTGCTGATATTGGAGTTAATTTGACTCCTCACAAGGGCATTCACCAGGTAATAATAATAAGCCGTCAGTTTTTTTTTTATTTATTCAATTTATTATTTTTTTCAGTATGTAATAATTATCCAACTAGGAAAAGTCAATCTGCTTAGGATGATATATATTTATTCGATAACTGTCATGACCATGTAAGCTTTGGACCATTTGTCATGGCGTCGTCGTACCTAACCAATGAGAAAGAAATGTCAATTAAATTCACATACATTTATATATATATATACTAGACGTTCGAAGCCGCAGATGGCGCAGCGTTAGATGCCTATATTTTCTTATATTAAATTATATCTTTTATTAATTATTTATTTAATAATCTAAATTATTACTTCACATGTTTTCAAACTAAGAATCTAAAGTGAATTTAAAAGATAAAAAAAGGTTTCTAAACTAAGAATATTGTTGAATTTGTACATACAATGTTGTTCCTCTACTTGAATAGAAGAGTTTATAGTTTATACTTTTGAGTCAAAAATCCACGAATAAGTGAAATTTGAATCATCAGTTATTTATAATATGATTCTCGGTCATAAGAACAAATGAGAATCGATGAATGACCATAATTTTTTTCATAAGATGATCAGACGATTCTTTTCGAACCAGAAAATCGACCACGAGAGCTTTGATGATGCGCTAAAATGATTGAAAATTGATTGAATCACACGAAGGCTTATTGAGATAGCTTTGATAATTAACTCGATAGGATGTTGGAAATAGATAATTGATCTTTGTTTGGTTTTGTTAAACCGAAAAATGACTTAAATGCCCTTACTTTTATTATTATTTCTATTTATTAACATTAACGAAATGACTTGTGCCCATACTTTCATCAATATTAAAATAATCATGACTTAAAAGTAAAACCACACTACTTTGTATTTATTAAAATGGGCAAATGACTTAAATACCCTGCTTTCATCAATAATAAAATAGCCAGGACAAAACTAACGGGGTAGACCTATAGGTAATCATTACAATAAATAATAGATTACGACGAAATCACTATTCATTCTCCCATTGGCACTTATAAGTATTAATATATATAGGGATGTGGTGATAGATATTGATATACTGATCCGCGTTATATCAACATGCCAGATAAACGTTAGAGATGATGTGGCATTAATTGGCACATTTTGATTCGTGTCATATTAACATGTCATATAAACGTTAGAGATGATGTGACATTAATTGACACATTTTAAATGTCATTGATCGACACCTCTAATGCTGGTGTGGTATGTTGACGTGGCACAAATTACTGCCACACATCAAGTGCCATATAAGACGTTAAATGACATATCAGTATCAGATGTGTCGATCAATAACACGTATTAATTAATGTCATATCACGTGTTGAAGTGACATATTAATATTAGGGCACCATAAAATTATATCTATATATATATATTAGACGAGACGTGACCGATCTATATTTTGTAATTAATTACGGGCAAATCATGAAAGGTGGTAAAATACATATTGTTTACGTCTCTTATAAGTCAACATTACGTAAAAATTTTCTTCCATATGTGAAAGTGATAGATAGATAAATCCTTAAAAAACAAAAAAAGAAAATTAAATCGATGTTCTAATCTAACTTCTAAGTTCCTAACATATGGTTTAAAATTTCGCAGATCGATCTACACGGCGACATCTCAGGCTTCCTCTCATCACACCCAAACACGCCCTTACTCTCCCTCCACCACTTCGACGCAGTGGACCCAATATTCCCCGGCGTGGGCCGCTCCCAATCCACGAGGCGCCTAACGAAAGCCGCAAGCTACGACCAATTGCGAATACTACAACAGACCATATGCCATCACAGGCCGCTCAAATGGTCGCTTTCAATTTCTTGGGGCTACTCCGTGAACATATACGAGAACGTCATCCCGAGGAGCGAGCTGCAGAAGCCCGTCGAGACGTTCGGGCCTTGGACGGGCTCGAACGACGGGCCGAAGCCGAGGTACATGTTTAACACGAGGCCGGCGAACGACGATCCTTGCGAAATGCCTCACGTGTTTTACCTTAAGAACGTGAGGAAATCGTGGATGGGGGACGTCGTCATTACGACGTACGCTAGGGCGAAGCCGCGCGGAATAGGGGCGTGTTTGGCTGGCGGGAATCATACGGCGGACAACGTGTCGGAAGTTCGTGTCATGTCGCCGGCGAGAGAGCGCAGACGGAATGGTAGGTGTGAATGTTGCGGTATTACGAGTATTAGCGGGCAGAAGGTGGAACTGAGAATCAGAGAGTGTGAAGTTGATGAAATCATAACTTGATGATTGAACTGTTGGAAATAAAATATATAAATTAAAAATATGATTTTTAAGTTTAACCTTAACCGTTGAAATAAAATATATAATTTAAAAATACGATCTTTAAGGTTAACCTTAACCATGGAAAAATATATATAAATTAAAAATATGATCTTTAAGATTAACCTTTTATATTAATAGGTAATTGAACATTATGTCAGAAATCAAAAGAAATTTTCACATATCTTATAAGGTCATATAAGAAGGAAATCAGTATAGACATGAGAGACATGTTAAAAATAAAATATATAAACTAAAAATATGATACACTCAGTTCAAGCGGTTTGGTGAAATTGTCGTTCAAGACCAACCTTTAATTTACTGTCTTCCATGAAAAAGAAATCATAGCCTTTAGTTTCGAACTAGAAATAATGGTAAGAACAAGAACCATATCGAATCTGACGAACGTAAAGAATAAACCGAAACGAAGTTGTATGATTATTCGTTCTAGTTCTCGACTCTACTGAATCCCCACGAAACGAGCATAATCGACCCACCTGCAAGTAGTAGGACGAAAAAAGAAATATAGTTTCGTTCGAATTATTACACAGCATTAAGGAAAGACGGCGAAGAAACTCACAGTAAGGAACCCAAGTAAGTGTTCCCCGTTCGAACGGCAAAGCAAAGAGCGCTCAAGAAAAGCTTGTGCTGCTGAAGCAACGGTCCTAGAATTCGTTGTTCCACAACTCCGGCCAATATCTGATAACTGTTCGAGAAAAGGCAGACATCGTGAATATCATTGGAAAAACGAGAAAATTTTACTAAATAAAATAAATAAGTCCCCCTTTTTTTTCATACCGAAGATTAGCAGATACCGCCATATAAGCACCGTAGGCGACGCTAGTTGATACGACGGGGACATTCTCCACCTCAGCTCGAGGATTGTTCTCCACTGATTTTCGAGCGTTTATCAGGGCATTCGTCACTACGGTCCCGACCTTGACATGATAATTATTAAGTTGACATTGAGTGAATCATCTTCGATAGGATAAAATATTCGAACAAGACGTATGTATACGAGGTTTTTTGAAATTACCAGAGATGAGGTGGTTCCAACTGCGAAAAGCTTTGCGCCGTTACCCTGAAATTAGAGCTCAAAAAGCATGAGAAATATGTCCAAGAAAATCGATTTTTGTATGACAGACATGAAGGAGAATGAGTTCATGCGATAAGGGCAATGTAAGAACAGTTCGTTATACCACTATTGCGCCGAATCTCTGCAACAACGAAAATCTTGTTCCAGGCAAAGAAATCTGCAGTGTTGAAGATTTTGATTAGGGGTGATCTTAACGTTAAAAAATAACAACGTAGGAAGATAAATGAAGACATAAACTATTCCCAGACTATTCACCTGAAATGCATTGTCGGGACAACCGTAAAAGAACTTAGCGAGGCGTCCAGCTTCAAGTGCCAGAGGTTGTCTTAGAGAGACGGTTGGAGCGGGGAGGTAGACAAGCATGAAGTCGGCTATTATGGCCATAAACTACGCCGTTGAAAAATTCGAAATAGAAAAAGGGAGAAAGGCTTAAAATCTAACATTGAAAGAAAAGCTTGCTTGCATTCATACGGTAAAGCTACAAGCTAAAGATAAGACAGTTCGGCATTACCACATCAGCAAAGACGATTTCCAACTCATTAAAGAAGTGTTCCTTGCGTTTTTGATATTCTGCAGCTGTCTGAAGAATGAATTCCAAGCAGCGTAACATAATGTCAGACGCTAAAATTTTAGAAAAAGAAACAAATATTCAATCACGCAACTCAGAGATGAGGGAGGATCCTCATCTTCAAATGCTTAAGAGTTAGCAGTGTATTAATCAGACTATGGACACTTAACAATGAAAATGAGCTTCTACCTTCACCTAAGCTCACCTAAGCTCCAAAGAAACGGTAATACATGGAAAAAAAAAGGCGTAAAGATCGAATCTTCTGCAAAGGGCGTACGTCGTTTCGAAGAACTATTCTTTACATGGCTAATTTTTTTTTGACAAAATGAAATCAAACTACTAGGACATGTTGCTTACATAGTCCAGAAAAGACCAAAACATCTAAGAAATCAACATAATCGTTCGATACAAAGTCTCACAACATAAAACTATATAGAAATGATGAATCAAATCTTAGCCTCAATTCCTCTTGACTTCCGAGACACAATCCCAAATTTGTCATGGAAGGCCGAAAATTCGCATTCATTGACATCATCACCAAATAATATTAAACTCCCATTGTCATTTCACAAATATCCAACAAGAAGAAAAGAACACATTAGGCCCCATCTACCATTTTCTAGCTAATACTATCATACTGTGACCAGCTAAGCAAAAAATGCATCAGTTAACTCAGACAAAACCACAGATAATGCAAGAAAAGGAAGCTCGAAATAGTGGTGAAAAATGTAAGAAAAATCAAAACCTTGGTAAGAACTCCAACCCCACATTCAAACCCAATCTTGGCCAAGAACAGATCATCAGCCAGCATCCTCTCTTTGAACCCACTAAAGCTCAGCAGCCACGATAAGAAACCAAACTTCTCAAGAGCAAGAAACCTCGTAACAATCGAACCAGGTATCCTACCATCTTCAACGGCCGCCTTCAAATCCATGGGCAAGCTCTCTAGACTCCTCCCAGCCTCCACCAAAGCCATTAAAGCCTCGTTTTTGTTCCTCCTCTTATTCTCGTCATCCCCATCTTCATTATCGCCACTGTCGCCGCCTTTCCCGTTGTTGTTATTATCATCTCCGCCACCGTTCCCACCAGAGAATCCACCCGGGCCGCCGGTGGAGGGATTCGCCTCGGTGTTGACGGATGTGGCGGCGGTTCGCTGGTGGTGCGGGGATAGGATGAGGGAGGCTGACTGATTTTTTATTCTGAGATTGTTCTTGCTATTACCATAGAAGGAAAGGGATGCAGTGAGGTGGTGGTGGAGGAGAGGGTGATGAAGAGGTGGTGTGCCGAGGCTGAGCGTCGTGGATATAGGCATTGCACCGGCCGGCGGCTGAGCTGAGGAGGTCGCGTCGAAAGATGTGCATGAAAGGCTTCTCCTAAACACACTGTTAATGAAAGAATTAGTTCTGAAGATTTTGCGAAAATAACATCAGCATTACGTCATCATCGTAATTGGGCCTTTAGATGGACTAATTACAAATCAATTACTTGCCCATTGAAGTTGGGCCGTTTTAGAAAAGTTGGCCTAGATAATGGGCTCACCTATTTTTACAATAAGCTAATTTCTTTTTTATATAAAAAATTATTTTACTGAATTAGACTCTCTCTCCACATTTTCGACCATTTCTCAACGCTTTCTGAACATCAGTTTCAGTAAAACATTACGATAAAATCGTCCATATCCACAGAGACAGAAGCATCCTCGTATTTAGCGCAGGAAACGCGAGCTTAACCGAAAATAGGACCGTGTTTGTCCAAAAGCGGCGGCGGCGGCCAACCGTCGTCGACGCGGCGATCCTCCTCGTCGGCATCGCAATCGGTGATTCGGAGGCTTCCGCTGCCGGAAAATCAAGACGACGGCGACTTGAACATGAAAGCTTTGTTCAAGTCAAAGCCGAAAACGCCTGCCGATATGGTGAGGCAAGCTCGCGATCTGCTCATATTCACCGATCGGGGTGGTGCGGATACTAAGGAAGCTAAACGTGATGAAAAGGTTCGATTTCATCTTAATATTTGTGTGTTCTACTTCTTATTCCAGCTGGTGTTGGAGATCGGATCGGATCCGATTACTCTTTGGAAGTGGATTGTGTCCCCGAATTTCGCTAATTTCATGGGTTTATTTGGTGTTAAGCGGTTAGTGTTTGTGATAGGTTTGAGGATTTTAATTCAATCAAAGCCGACTAGAAGGCATTAGTGTTCATTGCTGGTACATATTTTATCATATACTCTTTAAGTGAGCCGATCTTTAATGGAGGATCGAAATCTTTTTTCCAGAAAACGGTATGGTTCTATTGGATTAAATATTTACTGGTTTAGTTCAAGAGCTCTTTTGGCTGTAACCATTCATTTCAATACTTGATTTTCTGCTTGACGGACGAGAAGGGAAACAGTGTTGATTTTTGATTTTGTTGTTGACATACAATTATGAGCGGCATGGTAGTTTTTTTCTATGCTTTTGTGTCATAATGTTTGATATATCATCAATTTATTTCCAATAGTTTTGCCATGTAGATGATGGAATTGAGCAAACTGATCCGAGACTTGAAGCATGTTCTCTATGGAGACAGCGAATCTGAACCAGCAGCCGAAGCCTGTGTACAGTTGACTCAGGAATTTTTCAAGGAGAACACTCTTCGATTACTTATTGTGTGTCTTCCAAAGTTGAATTTAGAGGTATTTCGTGAGAAATCTTATTGCTATAAGTTGTGGAGTTATATTGTTCAATCAGAATAGATCATCTTGTTGACTAGGCTGATGCCTTTTGCAGACCCGTAAAGATGCTACACAAGTTGTTGCTAATCTGCAGAGGCAACAGGTTCATTCAAGGTTGATTGCTTGTGATTACTTGGAAAAGAACATGGATCTCATGGATATATTGATTGCAGGGTAAGCTATAGAAGGAGGTTGGTAAATGATAGTACTCAAAGTTGCACGCTATTAAGATTATTGGACACTAAAAAAGCTTTTTTAACAACTTAGTTGTCTCTGTTCAAAAACACTTTCTTGTGTTGCAAAATGGGTTGTGCTTATCTAGAACAATGATTCATGGTTTTTGTGTGAAAACACAATCCGTGTATGTGATAAGCATTCTGGTTATTTAGATGTAAGAGTTTTCTGTTTTCGACGTTCTTAACTAAAGAATTTTCATCACCCAAATGTTTGTAATTTGCATTGGCAAGTTATGCTACGTTTTATTTTACTAATAGATAGTACATACAAAAGAATATTTTGACATTTCACATTTTACTAAGTTTTTTTCCTCTCTGGTGAAGATATATGGCCACAATTTAAATAATTCCTCTTATTTTTAGTAACTTGCATACCCAAATGATTACTCTTTCTTGTGTGGTTACTGAGAATTATTTTCTATTTGGCGTTTTAGATATGAGAACACCGAAATGGCATTGCATTATGGTGCAATGTTGAGGGAGTGCATACGTCATCAAATTGTCGCAAAGTGAGTCGAATTTTCCATTCTTTTCATTCCTTAATGCATGCTATGTAGTGGTCTAGAAATATGGTCTCAAACTCTCAGTCAAGTCCCATCAATAACTGACGACTCATATTTTAAGTTCACTCTTTAGTCTTTACATCATTAAATGTGATGCATAACATTGTGACTTTTAGTTGGAGCTTCAGTTCTCTATTGACCAATAGGACTGGCCGTTGTTAAGAAGGAGTTTAGAATTATACTATGAGATTTGTGTTGTGTAATTTAGTGAAGAAGGTAAGTTGGTGGAGTACACGATGGCTCAGTTACTACCTCCTCACCTTGTATCACATTCTGAAATAATTTTATATTCACTTAGAAACTTGAATAGGATGGTTACGTATTATGCCATTAATGCATATTCTGTATACAGCAACTGAGTATGCTTCGATCTTTTATTAAAGCAAAACTTATTATTTACTACTTTCTTAATCTGTGTTGTTCTGCAGGTATGTCTTGGAAGCAGAGCACATGAGGAAATTTTTTGACTACATTCAATTGCCGAATTTCGACATTTCTTCCGATGCTGCTGCGACTTTCAAAGTTGAGTATTGATTTCTGAAGTGGTTCATATGCATACCTACATATATATATATATACACATATATATATTAAATGCAATCTTGATATTTCAGAATATATTTACTGTTGAATGTGAACTCGATCATCAAACGTGCTCTCTGAGATAGTGATTATCCAAAAATCCTTACTAATAATTCAGTTACTACTTTAAAATAGTCCTTCAGTTAGTAAATCTTTCAGTTTCATACTGCAAAAGTCCTGGCCGAATGAATGCTTACTGAGTTCTGATTGTACTATGATCATGCAGGAACTATTGACTAGGCATAAGTCAACCGTTGCTGTATTTCTCTCCAAAAATTATGACTGGGTATATCCGTTTTCCCTAGATTGACTGCTAGTATTTTCGCTGGATGGAGCACTCATATTTAGTTTTTTCTGCTCGGTATTATGACTTGAGAGTAAACTCCGGTTTCTAATTGGTGGATAAGGTAGAAAAATAAATAAAGAAGAAAAAATGCTTACTGTTGAATAAATTCTACCTCTTTTGGCATATTTGTTAGGTGTGACATGGGAAAACCAAGATACTGTTTTAGATATGACATGCCCAGTTTACTAATTAATCTAACAGATCTTTTTCCTTCTTGACAGTTCTTTGAAGAATATAACTCCAAGTTGCTGGAATCTGCTAATTACATCACGAGAAGGCAAGCCATCAAGGTAATGTTCATTGCTTTCTTCATCGGCATGTAATACATTTGGGGATCGAAGTTGTAAAGCTTATCGAAGCTATGATGTAATGTCCACGTCCACCTTTTTCAGCTCCTGGGAGATATCTTGCTCGACCGTTCAAATTCAGCTGTGATGACTCGATATGTCTGCTCTCGTGACAACTTGAGGATCCTCATGAATCTTCTTAGGGTGCGTTTGCTTCCTATACTAGACTGACCCCTTACTAATAACTCAGTTACTACTTTAACATATTACATTGTTGTAAAATTTTCGCATACCTTTGTTGTAATAACAGCTGTAAGAATACTATAATTATTCTCAGATGTTTTTTTTTTTTAAATTGCAGGAGTCTAGCAAGAGCATTCAAATTGAAGCGTTCCACGTTTTCAAGGTAACACACAAAATCTTAAGTCGTGATTATTAGCTTACGTTCGTCTGCAGCACGTATTAAAACTACATACTACATTATGCAGTTATTCGCGGCGAACCAGAACAAACCTCCCGATATCGTTAGCATCCTCATAGCGAATAGGAGCAAACTTCTGCGCCTATTCGCCGATTTCAAACCCGAGAAAGGTAACCGAGGGCTAAATACACCTGCAAAGCGTCAATCTAATAAATTTCATTTCTGTTCAAGAATTGTAGCATGATATTTTCTTTCTTTCTTTCTTTTTTCTCTGCCTACAGAGGATGAACAATTCGAGGCTGATAAAGCGCATGTCATCAAAGAAATCGCGTCTCTCGAGCCCAAATAACGGCTGCGATGAAGCTCGATCTAGGGCGGCGTTGTTTCGATTCTTTAGTACTTTGTAATCGTCTGTATCCATGTTTCTTTGTTATTATGATATTTTGTAATAAATAGTGTTTAGGCACGATAATGGGTTGGTGGAGAAAGGCTTTGCTGTGTGAAATCCATCTCATTTAAGCTGCAAGTCCTTTTTTTTTTTTTTATCTCAAATGAATATTATATAAATATAATATTTATTTATAAAAATTGAATGTATATACATATATATATATATATTTGCGATGAGTAAGTATCCTAAATTTCTCATCTATTGTGCTTTTCCTTTCTCACCGGCACCATCACCTCCGCCACCTTTTTTCCAGTGCACTGATTTATAATAAATTCGTCATTTTGGCTTTTTACGATAAAATTGAAAATAATATTTATGTTACCATTATATAAAGATTTAACTTTGATTTCCCTTAATATTTATTTATTACGTCACTATAACATAAAAGCCTAACGAGCCCAAAGTGCTTAATAGAAACTTACTGAGTTCACTCATCAGAGAACAGATATTTGTAGAGAGAAGCGAACGAATTGCAAATACAATACAAAACTAGAAGAAATAATTTGGAAGACATGGCCAGAGATAGCTGTCTTGCTAGGATTACGGCGGGCTGTGCCGTCGGAGGGGCTATTGGCGGCGCTGTTGGTAAAGTTTCCGTAAACCCTAGCTCACTCGTTGGTATTTCCTGTCGAGCAATAGAATCTTCCTGATTTTTAGGTCTAAGCTGTGTTGTAATCTGGAGAATGAATTGGATGAAGCAGTGCTCTCTTTCACGCATAGGCAAAATCAATTTTTGTGTGTTGTTATTCTTTCGACCTCCTTATTGATCGGCCATTCCATAGATGTTAATTTTTCCTTTTCGGCGCAATGAAATTGGCGAGCTATTATTTAATCTTCGCGTCAGTTAAAAATGTTCTTTTAAAAATAATGAAGGTTTGATTCCCTTTCAACGGAGGTGGTTTTTATTATGTGCTCATGAATGATTTAGCTTGGTTTTGATTTTCAGGTGCTGTTTATGGAACTTATGAGGCTGTGAGGTACAAGGTAAAGTCTGAAACTTTTTGCCTCCTTCTTTTCTTAACTTATACCTAGTCTTATTTCATCTGTTCATCTGATCTTGTGTATACTTTGCATGAGCTAAAAGTTTCTACTGAAACTCAAAATAATGAATGTACCAAGTTGTTTCTTACATATGTGAGCCGTGAGAAACATATGTGTATAGTTTATTCGCTCGCATGCCTTACTTTAGTTACATACCGTACGTAATTCATCATTTGCCATATTTTGTGAGAACTGCCGGCTGTCATAAATCTTAAGCTGGGTTCTATTCTATATTTTTGTTCATATAGTTGTCGTATGAAATAACGTGTTGGTTGGTTTCATCAACTTGTATGTTCGAGAAGTTGTTAAATAAATCTTCAGATGAATAAATCGTATTCGCTTAAATATCAAATTTCACGCAGTTTAGCAAACATTGCAGTTTTGATCGTGTACTAGTATCATTATGCATTAATGTATCTGAATGCCCTTTGTACAAAATTCCGAATAGCATTCAAGCTTCTAAATATTGAAAGTCTGAAACCTAAAGAGACTCAAAATTCATGACAACTAGTTATATGGGCTAGTTTTCTTCAGCGATTGAAGATGGCATTCTATTTTGTGGAAATCTTGGACGATGGGGAAATGAAATCACTTCAGCGTTTATAGCAGACACAGATGTGCCTGTTGTTAGTCACGCAGTTATTTTTTTTTCACATCAAACAATGTGGATGAGGATGATGATAGAGTGCTCCTCACATAAGTAAGGCGATGAAACTTACTGAACCATTTTTGTGTTGTCCAGTCGAGTTACCATTCTCAGTCAAGTTCTTATGACAGCACTTTCAGTTCGAGATAGTTAACTACTTGATTGATTACTTTATATCTTCCGTGAGACGATTAAATTTCATGATTGGACTTCCGTTTGCACATTCGCTTTCGATATTTGCAGGTTCCAGGTCTTATGAAGATACGATACATTGGACAGACAACTTTAGGCAGCGCCGCGGTTTTTGGTCTCTTCCTTGGAGCTGGAAGCTTAATACATTGTGGAAAATCTTATTAATAATTCCTTTTTTTAGCCTCTGTTTCATAGTATTGCTGTTTTCTTGTTTTTCCCATTTCTTTGGCTTGCTCAAAGTTACATTTCTGCTTAACATGAATTTGGATGGAGAGCATAGTTGTGCTTCTCTTTGAACTACATTTTCTATTTTAATAGGCTAATCCAATTACTCTTTGAGCTTCACAAGGCATAATGTGAGCTTCACAAGGCATAATGTGAGCTACAAAGGCCCAAAAATAGGGCAATACTTTTCACAATGATATACAAATATATATCTATATATAGAGATTTGGTATGATGCACACCCTACCCTGAGCACCCCGTGAGCACCGCACACCTACTTCGTCTTTTTTCGCTCCGAAACGAGATTTTTAGCCCAATGTTAATCTTATCCCCCTTACACAATAATATGATGCTGTTGTACAATTGATTCATCTCCATAAAAACACGAAGAAGCATCACACGGAGGTGATATTAAATTAGTTGTTCTTATTGATCTTTTGCGAACTTTTATGGAGATGAATCTGTTGTACAACAGCATCATGTTATTGTGTAAGGGGGATAAGATTAACATTGGGCTAAAAATCTCGTTTCGGAGCGAAAAGAGGCGAAGTAGGTGTGCGGTGCTCACGGTAGGGTGTGCACCATAGCAAATCTATATATATATATATATATATATATATATATATATATATATCAAAATCTAGAGAAAGTTATATATATATAAAAAAGAGATAAATACAAAATGTTCCTTAATGTTTACCATATAGACCAATTTAGTCCACGATGTTTCGTCTGAACCAACTTAGTCTCCAATGTTATCGATTTTAAATCAATTTGGTCCTTCGTCGCGATAAACGTCAATTTTCACGGAAATTTCACATGTGTATCTGAACCGATAAAATTGAAATGATTACTGATTTTAGAGCATGAAACTAAAAATTTTACCTCTAAAATTCGAATATGAGCTCTAGATCATCTGCTTCGTCGAGCTTCATTGATAGTAGAAGAAAACAGTACGAACCCTTTAAATCCTGCAAATATTCCAAAATTCGATCCATACATGATTTAGTATTGGCTACATGTGAGATTTCCGTTAAGATTAACGTTTATCGTGACAGAAGGGCCAAATTGGTCCAAAATCGACAACATTGGAAACTAAATTGGTTCATGCGAAAAATCGGGGACGAAATTGGTCCGTAGGATAAACATTGAAAATCATTTTGAGTTTTATCTCATACAAAAAAAAAAATATAGGATAAATCAAAGTGTAAAACGTTTATCCCATCTCCCTAAGTCCTAGGCATGCTATTGCAATAAAAACGTCCTAGCCCATAAGTAAGAGCGTGGAAAATATTTCATGATATATTAAATTAACATCGTTGACTCAGTAAATTATATTTGTCCTTTTCTTTTTTCTTTTCTTTTCCATCTAAATTAGCAAACACACACACATCTTATAGTTGACTGCCGAGTACGACACGATAATAACAGACCTATTTATTGTATTTGCTTCGTACTTTCCTTTGCATTAAATTCATATTTCACCTCGAGCATATGTAGCAAAGTCTGAAAGCCACTGCTATGAAGGAGAAGTTGACATTATTACATTACAGAAGCAAGCTCGCTGCCTCCGCCTCGACAGGTACACTTCGCAGAACTCTCCTTTCACTCAACTCATTTTACTTATCGCTAAAATCGAACCCATTATTTATTTTTAAAGAAAAAAGTTTAAATTTTCCAGTCTTGAACTTAGTTCAACAGTCATTTCACAGCTGAGGGATGAATCTATAGTTCCTTTTCTGTGTGTTTATAGTGAGTTTTCTTTCCTCTTTGCCTCTTACATTGCTACTGCGTGCTTTTGATTAAGTCCTAATGTTACATAGATACCTTTGTAGTTGTTCATCTCCAAGGTTGATTTTCCACTGATCACTATTTTTTTTTTTTTAGTTAAAGGTGCAATTTTTATTACTATTTTGGTCTGAAGCAGGTGAATCATGGGAGGGTTTTAGAAGTCTGCTCTTACTTTTTGCAGGCAAAGTTTAGTCTACTGTCTATTGAAAATTCGAGCTAAGGGCTAAAATGAATGCGAGGAAAACCGCCGGCCGTGGCTCGCCGTTGTTTTTAGTGTTATTGGCTTTCGGCTTCTTCATTGCAACGTATAACCTACTGACTTTAGTGATGCAAAGGACGAGCAGAAACGATTCGCAAGAACCGCCTTATGATCCAATTGTCCGAATGCCTAACGTGCTGATAAGTGCAAACAAGCCGAAGTTCCACGTCGCCCTAACGGCGACTGATGCTCCTTACAACAAATGGCAGTCTAGGATTATGTACTATTGGTACAAGAAGATGAAAGACCTTCCTCGGTCGGACATGGGAGGCTTTACTAGGATTCTTCACTCGGGAAATCCCGACAATCTGATGGATGAGATCCCTAGCTTCGTCGTCGATCCCTTGCCAGAAGGGGTCGATCAGGGCTACGTTGTCTTAAACAGACCGTGGGCGTTCGTACAGTGGCTGGAGAAGGCCGTGATCGAGGAAGAGTACGGTTTGTTTGTCGGGGCTTAAATACCTTTCCCGAAATATTACATTTCGATCGCAAGATGCTAATTCTATGGCTGCTATGATTTATGCAGATATGTTCTAATGGCAGAGCCCGACCACATATTCGTCAATCCATTGCCTAACTTGGCCCGTGGAGACATCCCCGCCGCTTTCTCCTTCTTCTACATTACGCCTAAAGAGCATGAGAAGATCGTACGAAAGTATTATCCCGAGGAATACGGCCCTGTTTCTCAGATCGATCCCATCGGGAATTCGCCCGTGATTATCAAGAAGGTACGTCTCTTTAGAGCAGAACCATATATTATTACAATGTATTTTATCCTCATTACAGCACTGTATTTTGTAATGCATGGCTGCTGCTGCTGCTGCTGCAGTCGATCTTGGAGAAAATAGCTCCCACGTGGATGAACGTATCCGTGCGAATGAAAAACGATAACGAGACTGATAAGGCTTTCGGTTGGGTTCTCGAAATGTACGCCAGCTGTCCGTCCCTCCTAGTTAAAAAAGTTCGGTTATTTTTCGATGATGAAATAAAAAAACTATAGAAAAAAAAAAAATCGATCTGTGCTATATAAATTCTCCAGGTATGGTTATGCAGTGGCCTCGGCTTTGCATGGAGTGCAGCACATTCTTCGTAAGGACTTCATGATACAGGTCGAACTATCGAAGGAAGGCCGACGATCGACCCTTCTCTATTCTTACAGAAACTAAATAGTCTAAGTTTCACTTTGGTCCGAATAGTTGCTGATATTTTTTCGATGATTGTTCTCAGCCGCCGTGGGACAAGGAAGTTGGGAAGAGCTTCATCATTCATTACACATACGGATGCGATTATAACATGAAGGTAAGAAAAAAAAAGCGTACTTTTCCTCCATTAACTTTCGGTTATTTTTCTTCGCCTTGTAAGCGAATATAAAGATTTGAAACAAACAGGGAGAACTGACTTATGGAAAGATCGGCGAGTGGAGGTTCGACAAGAGGTCTCATACCGGCGGTCCTCCGCCGAAAAATATTACCATGCCTCCGCCCGGCGTCCCCGAAAGTGTGGTACGTTTATGCTGGGGGGAATCTTTTTTCATCTGTTATGAAGATTAAACAATGGAGATTATAGTTCATATATATATTTGTCTATGTGCAGGTGAGGCTGGTGAAAGCTGTGAATGAGGCATCTGCTAATCTCCCCAACTGGGAATCAACATGAAAAGGAGAATATTATATATATATATAATAGAGAGAGAGATTTGGCAACTCACAAAAAATAGCTTCATATATGCAAACCATAATACAAGAGATTTGTTTATTTTCACATTTCAATCAATATCATACTCCCTTACGGTAAGTGGTTGAAATCTTGAAATCTTCGTATAGGGGTTCATATATGCAAACCATAATACAAGAGATTCCACTTGAACTTTATTTTTTTTTTTTCGAAACGATAGCTTGAATTTCATTAACAAGGAAATACACGGGCTAAATAGCCCAAAGGGTCTCTCCGGTAACATCTGCCGGTAGAGAACAAAGGCTCACATAGGAGCATAACCAACCTAACACGAAACAAGAAAAAAAAGCCGAAAGAAAACGAGAAATTCAGTTTTGAACATGAAGAACTAAAGATCCTACCACAAAATTAGCTATCAAGCTAAATTTACAATATTCTTCACTTTCTTCGGTCTTCAACTACAAAAATCTCGCTTACTTCGGAAAGAGCTCCACAAAGGGAGATGAAAGCTCCACGAGGGAGACAAAGCTCCCGACCCGAGGGCCGAGAGATACGAGCTCCCTACTCGGGAGACTCGTGGGTGTGGGCGGCGAACGAGGGTAATGGATGGCGGGCGGCGGGCAGCGGGCGGGGGCGGCAGGAGGCGGGCGGCAAGCACGGACGGCGGACGGCAAAACAACGGAGGGCGGTAGTGGCGGGCGACGGGTGGATTTGGCGACGAGGGTGGGGCGGCGGAGGTGACGTGTGGCTGCTGCGACGTCGGTGGTGGGCGGCGGCGGCAGCAAAGGCGGGGTCGGCGGGGGGCGGCGGCAGCGAAGGCGGGGTCGGCGACGGTGGCGGGCGACATGCAATTTTTTTATTTTTTTATTTTTTCTCTAAACTGTAAAACTAAAAAAAGGGAAAAAGCTCCCCCAACCTCCATTAATGGAGGCGGGGGAGGGGATGTGGCGGCTAAGGCTTAAAGGGGGAGGGGATGTGGCGGCTAGGGTTTGGAGATAGAGGGGAAGGGGAAGAGAGAGAAGGGGAAGAGAGAGGGAAACCTTTGCTCGCCTCCACTAGATATTCATTCCACCTGAACTTTATGACTATCATGGTTTGTGTAGATTTGGAACAATACAGCCGACATAGAATTAGTTCTCTTAGAAACTTTGTCTTATAGCTGATAATAAAGTTTGAATACGACTCAGACCTGACTTAGTCTGAGAGAGCTCCTAAAAAACAATTTCATAAAAATATAATGTTACACTTTTCATGATAGGAAAAAGAAGAAGAAAAAAGATATACATTTATGTCATCACCATATCTCATTACAATCTTTCTTCGCCTAATCACCACATAATCTTCCAATGTCCAAACATAGTCAAATCTTGTCGCATTATAACCATTCTTTCCACCCGCAAAATATTCACAGCCCACCATTTATCTCAAAGCACACAGTTCCACCCCAGAAAGTAATAATCACACAAAAGAAAAAATAAAGTAAAAATAAAAATAATAATAATAATATTGCATGCATGCATGCAAAAAAGAAAAGGAATAGCTAGAAAACAATATTCATTCACAGCCCTCAAAGGAAAAATCAATCAAAACCCTTTCTTTCTTCCAATTTTTCTTTTTGCCTGTCGTGCGCCGGCCAGCAAGTTATAACAATCTCATTAATTATCAAAGATTTCAAAATATATATATATATATATATATATATAAAAAAAAAAATGGGTAACTGCTGCTCCGGAGGCACCACCGACAATAACTCCCCGCCCTCCGACGACCCCACAGCCACCGCCGACGCTGCCACCGCCAATGCCGCCGCCACCCCCACCACCCCGCCGAAGACCGTCTCTCCTAACCACTCGGTCAAGCCCGGCTCAAAATCTGCGCCCATCGGGCCGGTCTTGGGCCGGCCCATGGAGGACGTTCGGGCCCATTACACCATCGGGAAGGAACTCGGGCGGGGCCAGTTCGGGGTCACGCACCTCTGCACCCACAAGCAGACGGGCGAGCAGTTTGCGGTCAAGACCATCGCCAAGAGGAAGCTCGTCAACAAGGAGGACATCGAGGATGTAAGAAGAGAGGTGCAGATAATGTACCATCTGACCGGCCAGCCCAACATCGTGGAGCTCAAGGGCGCCTACGAGGACAAGCATTCCGTCCACCTCGTGATGGAGCTTTGCGCCGGCGGTGAGCTTTTCGATAGGATCATCGCCAAGGGGCATTTCACCGAGCGTGGGGCCGCCTCGCTGCTGAGGACCATCGTGCAGATTGTGCATACTTGTCATTCCATGGGGGTTATACATAGAGACCTCAAGCCCGAGAATTTCTTGCTGCTGAATAAGGACGAGGATTCGCCTCTAAAGGCTACGGATTTCGGGCTTTCTGTTTTCTTCAAAGAGGGTTTCTTTTTTTTTTTTCTTTAATCATAATTATCAGATTCTATATAAACAGCTCATGCAATAGAAGTTAGGCTGAAAACCCTTGTTGTAATGATGGCAGGTGAACAGTTCAAAGACATTGTGGGCAGTGCTTATTACATAGCGCCGGAAGTTCTGAAGAGAAACTACGGGCCAGAAGTCGATATTTGGAGCGTCGGCGTCATGCTGTACATCCTTCTGTGCGGTGTTCCGCCCTTCTGGGCAGGTATGTGTTTGTTTGTGTAATTTTCTTACATTTCAGTTCTCGTTTTTTCGGTAATAAATTTTAGTTAAGTATCTTCGTTTCGACAGAATCTGAGAACGGAATCTTCAATGCCATTCTACGCGGGCACATCGACTTTACCAGCGATCCATGGCCCTCGATTTCGAACGGGGCGAAGGACCTAGTCAGGAAGATGCTGACCTCCGATCCCAAGCAAAGGCTCACTGCGTTCGAAGTTTTGAGTACGTTAATAACCTAATCTTCAAGATGTACTAAAATAATTTACCAGATGTTAGAACTGCAATGCTCATCTTATGTTTTGTGTCATAAGACCATCCATGGATTAAGGAGGACGGAGAAGCGCCAGATACTCCTCTCGACAACGCCGTGCTCGACAGGCTCAAACAGTTTACAGCTATGAATCAGTTCAAGAAAGTAGCTCTCCGGGTAATAAATCATCAATCGAATGATATGAACTGTTTAAATTAAAACTGAGTTCTTGGACTAAAATACGCAGCATCGATATCGCAGGTCATTGCAGGGTGCTTATCGGAGGAAGAAATCATGGGACTGAAAGAAATGTTCAAAGGGATGGACACGGACAACAGCGGGACGATAACGCTCGAAGAACTGAATCAAGGTTTGGCCAAGCAAGGCACAAAGCTGTCTGAATATGAAGTGAAACAACTGATGGAAGCTGTAAGTTGTTCCTATTTGTAACTTCATCTCCATCCTTAAAAAAGATTCTTCTAACCCTAAAACTATGGGCTTCGTTAGGCCGATGCTGATGGAAATGGAACCATCGACTACGAAGAATTTATTACAGCAACGATGCACATGAACAGAATGGATCGAGAAGACCATCTCTACACGGCTTTCCAGTATTTCGACAAAGATAACAGCGGGTAATTATTACGCATATATAATATTACGACTGCTTTGATTATGGGATTTATATTCGTTAGGGCTCATATGAATTTCTCCCCGATGATCATCAGGTTCATCACCATTGAAGAACTAGAGCAAGCTCTCCGCGATTTCGGCATGGATAATGGGAACGACATAAAGGAAATCATCTCTGAAGTAGACGGCGATAGTGTGAGTAGATCTCTCATTACATTCATTTCTACTTCTTCTCTATTCTCTTCGAATTTTTTGCACTAATATTACGAGGACATCAATCAGGATGGTCGTATCAACTACGACGAATTCGTGGCGATGATGAAGAAAGGCAATCCAGAGGCAGCGGCGATTCCGAGGAAGCGCAGAAGTGGCGTCTTTGCTACGTAAAAATCTAACATTTCAAGAAGTTCTCATCAGTATCTTCATTAGATATCGAAGACTATAACGATACAATATTGTAATAAGCTTCATTATACACAAAACAAACTAATGTGTCTAAGTCGAAATGAAGAATATATGTAACATCTTCTTGAAGGTCTGTTACTTACAATGGTGATAGAAAAAGAAAGGGTTGTGAAATTGGTGAAAGATTAGTTCTCTAATGTTTTTTTTTATTTAATCTTTTTTAAAAAAAAGAAAAATTGGGGTTTCATGTTCGAATGTGTTTGCGTGTACTATGTAATGTTAGAGACAGTGATTTGTATATTGGCAACTGTTTGACATGCGTAACCTATCTTCTTTTCTGCTTGTAATTAACTATTTGACTAAGTTTAAATTTGAAACTCACCGACCACAACTGGACTAATTTTTATGGTCTATATATATCTTTCCAAATCCGCAAAGAGTTAAAGGTGAATTCGAACTCATATCTTGACAATTTGGCACATATCATGGAAAATCATTTTTATTTTTTTGTTTTGGCTCCATTATTAAAAATATTCACACTCAAAAAGAAAGATTAGTCAACGGATTGAGAATTTTAAATTTTTTTTGTCTAAGGTCTAATTAATAGATTCAGCCCCACAAACCTTCATATCATTTAAAGACTATTGAAAAATATAATTAATGCATGCATGTTCTTAGCTTCTCATAGAGCGACTAACAAGCTATGAAGCTAAGGAAGGTCAACATAACTTCAATCCTTACGTATATACATATTTATACAATATGCCAAACTCTTGAATATTGAATAAAAATTCAAAATTTTTATTACATGAATATGAATAAAGAATTAGGTACAAATCCAATCTTTAGTACGTGCGAACGTCAAAGTAGTGAAAGAGACATAGATCCAACATGTATGAACGAAAAATGTCAGACTTTCTCATTCGCATTAGCTTTTTTCCACTGAGGAAGTTGACTTCATTTTTCATATATTAGATAATCATTTATTTATTACATAATTTATTGCGGCTTTTGACTTTGTTATATTCCTACTGCACGTCCATTGCACTTAAAGCAAAACCCTTTTTTTTCTCAGTTGAAGATCTCATTCCCCCTCACCAAGCTTCTCATTTCTTGGCGTGAATCCCAGCTGGTAATAATTCTACCCTTTTCCATCGTATATGTCTGCATAGAATGTTATGGAATTGATGTAATATCAAATGGGCAGTTCATAAACATACATTATTTGCAGTGGGAGATCGTCTTTATCATGAAAATCCTTCCATTTTCTGAAATTTTTTCATTTAAGAATGTTTTAAGATTTATTTCTGCTACAAGTTTTTTCCTATATTTCATTTGTAGTATTCTTGTAATTCAGTTTATTCTTTTGAGCACAAGGAAGCGTCAACTAACAGTTTGCTGCTTATAATTTCGCTGCAAATTACAAAAAAGAACGATGTTTTTCTCCGTAGGGGCCTTTCAATTGTTCGGATTTGTTAGAAAATAGGTTTGGAGATTAATTCATATCTTAGTTTCCCTTTAATTGTTGGCCTTACATCTCTAATCTCTATTTACGCCATGGCACTTATCTTATTCGATACAGCCGCTTCATTACTCAGATCGCCTCTTGCAATGACGTACCATAATGCCGACGATAATGATATCGAGAACGCAATATCGGAAAAGGACAGAGAAAGGTCTAAAAAAAGCTCGAAAATGCGCAATCAGGCCTTGCTGTCGGGATTTGCGTACTGTTTGTCGTCGTGCAGCATGATACTCGTCAACAAGTACGTCCTCTCGAGCTATAACTTCAACGCCGGGATATCCCTGATGCTCTACCAGGTATTTCTTTTTGGTTTAATATCCTTTTTCACTACAGCTCCGCCGTTCTACGAACTAAAATCGTACTTAACCTTATTAATTTCTCAGAACCTTGTCGTTGTAGTTATCGTTTCCGCCCTGAGATTGCTCGGAGTTATTACAACCGAGCCGCTCACGTGGAGGTTGGTCAGGGCGTGGTTGCCCGTTAACATCATCTTCGTCGGGATGCTCGTTACAAGTATGTTTAGGTACTAAGGCGAACGTTATGAATTTTTACTCTCTTACAAAAGCGCCAATCCTTGAGAGCTATTTCCTCAAGAATCTCGGGCTCATTTTTTTTCGCAGTCTGAAGTACATCAACGTCGCCATGGTCACGATCCTGAAGAACGTAACCAACGTAATAACCGCCGTCGGCGAGATGTATCTGTTCCACAAGCACCACGACAAGAGGGTTTGGGCCGCCCTTTTCTTGATGGTACGTCGAAATGCCGTAGCTCTAAGTTAATAATATGACAACGACCAATTCACCTAAAGGCTTAAACTTAACGGGAAAATATTACATTTTAATTTTATATATTTTATTCCAACACGCCCCATGTATAGATTTTTTTCTTCAGTCTTATATTCTTCGCGTCCAGACTGATTTCTTTCTTATCTGGTCTTGGACGTGAATTTTTTTTATATCCATAACCTCTTCGCTTGAGCTCTAATATTATGTTAAATGACCGTTTCACCTAAAAGTTTAAGGAAGTATGACACATTTTAATTTTATATATTTTATTTCAACATTTGATTTTATGACAGATAATCTCGGCAATATCCGGGGGAATCACAGACCTCACTTTTCACGCCGTCGGATACATATGGCAGTTCCTCAACTGTTTCTTGACAGCTGCATACTCCGTAAGTAGTCGTCGTTTTTCTTTAAACCTCGGGGTAATTTTTTTTTTTTTTTTCAAACCGAAGTTTTTAAAAAAAAAAAAAAAAGAGTGCAAATTTACAAGGGCTAAGAGCCCGGATGCACCCTCTGGTTATATTAGACCATTGATAGGGAAGACAAACTCTCAACATAAACCGAAAAAAAAAGGGATAAAAACAAAGTACGAAAGAAAACAAAAAACAAAATTTAAAATTTCGGAGCGAATTTAACATGTCGGAAAAAAATACGAAATAGTTGACTTTGCGGAGGGTGATGGACACGGCCAAGCTCATGACAAAGTCGGGCGAGCTGAGCGAATTCTCGATGGTGATGCTCAACAACAGCCTTTCGATTCCGCTGGGAGCTGTCCTTGTCTTTGCATTCGATGAATATGATTATCTATTACAGACGTAAGTGATCTAATTCCTTATTTCATTACAATACAATCAATATATACGTACTATGTATATTTGAATTTGTTGAATTAACTGCAGACCACTTTTGAGGTTGCCTTCTTTCTGGCTTGTGATGACGTTGAGTGGATTCTTGGGCCTGGGAATTAGCTTCACTTCTATGAGGTTCCTTCATCAAACTGGAGCTACTACATACAGGTCGGGTTTTTTTTTTTTTTTATAAAAATAAAAAAGACATCTTATTTATATTTATTTATTTTGCCTATATATACATGTATACATACATATATATTTGCAGCCTTGTGGGTTCGCTGAATAAGATACCTCTTTCTGTTGCTGGTATCTTTCTTTTCAATGTCCCAACGAGTTTGGAGAACTCTGCCAGTATATTCTTTGGTAAGAATATATATATATTTTTTATTTGCTATGTCTACCTACCTACCTACCTACCTACCTACATATATATATATATATATAGATATATGTGCAATTTATATGTAACATAAATGATATTAATGATCATTGTAATTATGTTTTTCTTTCTGTTGCAGGTTTGTTGGCTGGAGTTATGTTTGCAAGAGCCAAAATGCGTTGAGGAAACAAAAGATTAATCAACTTATAGATATATATTCGATAACTAAAGAGATTGTATAAAACTCCCATTTCACATTTTGATAATTATAGAGAGGGTTAAAAAAATTGCATTTTACAAGCATGAACTTTTGTCGCTTTTGCAATTTTCACGGTTAGCGATTATCGAGTTTTGTATTTTTTGTGGTCCAATTTCCGACCAACTCCAATGACTTGAAGGCGAAATTATCGGCGTCATCGCCGGAAATGAGGCATTATTTGGTTATGTCTTGAAAACCGGCGATGACATAAACAATTCCGACTCCATCAAATTTGGTCGGAAATTTGAATTCATTGTAAAAATTATCACTGCCAAGTTCGTGTAAGAAATTAAAGAGTGTGGAGCAAATGTTATCAATTCTATAACACTATCTTGGGAGAATATATAAACTAATACAACCTTTTAACATAAAAATAGAACTTCCAAAGAGCAAATGAAACAATAAGTTTTCCATTAAATAGGGCACCAACTAACTCCTCGTGCTCAAGAAATAATCGCCGACGGTCAAGAACACATGCTCGCCAAGCACCACTTCCACCCGAGGCTGCTCTTCGATACAGCCCACCGTGATCTTACCCTTACATCGTTGAAACTCCGTCTTTAAATTACTCAGATCCCTCGAAAGCAAATAAGATTCCAACCCGCGAGCATACTTATCAGAAGAATCTCCCGCATACAAAGCAACGAGGGCATTCGAATCAAACACCAATGCCGGCCTACTTAAAACAATGGCGAAGGAGTGGTTAGAAATACCGTGAAAACTCTCTTCCGCAAGAATCACTGCATGTGGGGGCATCAAAGAAGTGGGAAGCAGCGGCAATCCAATGGATTCTCTGATGTAAGATTCTTGGGACCGTACGATTTCATCGAAATGGGCTTTTTCTTCGTCCAACGGCTTGTAAAAGACCTCGACCGTATCGCTGGGCTCAAGCCCAGCTTTCTTCCTCAGTTTTTGGATTCTGTTGACGATTTCCCGAGCAACGCCAGATTCGAGCAATGAGTCGTCTGAACGGAGGTCTAATATCACCAAGACGTCCCCATCTCCTTTAGCATCTACGTCTTCAGCCTTGGCATTGGTCGGGGGCTTGAATTCCCGAGTAATCTTGATGTCGCTCAGCTTCAGAACATTGCCTGCAATGGTGATCTCCCCTTCTTTCTCGAAAGCCAAGATCTTTTCGGTAGACATTCCCTTCACTTCTTTCGCAACGATTCCCATCGACTTACCGAGTCTTTTCCCCAAGGCGCTGAAATCAGGCTCGGCGCGTAAGGTGGCATACTTCAGAGTATCGTTGCATGGAACCAATGACTTCACGTTTAGCTCCTCGAGCACGTATTCTTTCAATTTCCCGGCAATGTCCTCGAGAAATTGAGCATCGGGGTGAACGATGATCATCTCCTTAAGAGGGGTTTTAAGGGGCTTGTTGTGACGCTCGCGGATATTGCGTGCAAGGTCTATGATAGTCATCATTCGGTTGACACTTTCTTCGATTCGATCTCCTCTCTTTCCTTCTACTTCAGGGAATTTGCAGTAATGAATGCTCTCTTCAGATTTGGGGATGGCTTTCCTCAGATTCTGATAAAGGACTTCGGTGAAGAAAGGGGTGAATGGAGCCATGGATTTGCACGCACTTAGAAGCACGTAGTAGAGGGTGGAGAGCGCAATTCTGCAGTCTTCTTCCCCCGTACGACCTTTCAGTCTCTTACGGTTGAAACGCACGTATATATTAGTCAGGTTGTCCAAGAACTTCAGGAGATAAGGAACCACGGTGTAGAGCCTATAGGCATCCATTTCTTGGCGGACAAAATAGACCAAACTCTGAGTTGCAGAGTTGATCCACTGGTCTAGGACGTTCGAGGATGTCTGAAGCATTTTTGCCTCGATCGGGCTAAAGGGAACGTGTCCCTCAAGTTCAAGCCTCTTTGCATTTTGGACAAGGAACCTATACGCATTGTACCATGGCAAGAAAACGTCCTTGACCACGCCGTACACCCCGTCCTTCTTGAAACGCAGAGGCTCGGCGCGAACGACGGGCGAGTTAATAATGTACAACCGCAATGCATCTGCTCCGTAGTCATCTATGACCTCAGAAGGGGGAGGATAGTTTTTCAACCTCTTACTCATCTTCTTACCATCCTCAGCAAGAACGAGCCCGTTGCATATCAGATTTCGAAAAGCGGGCTTCCCAAAGAGAGCAGTGGACAAAACCATGAGAGTGTAGAACCATCCTCGGGTCTGGTCGAGCCCCTCGGCCACAAAGTGTCCCGGGAAGTTGTTCTCAAACAGCTCCACGTTCTCAAACGGGTAATGAATATACGCATAAGGCATCGATCCACTTTCAAACCAGCAGTCGAACACGTCCTCCACACGTCGGAGAACGCCATATTCAGGCCCGCGGCTCGAAGGGACTGTGACGTGGTCTATTTTGTGGCGATGCAAGTCCGTGATTTTAGCGCCTGACAGTTTTTCCAGCTTCTCAATAGAATCCATGACGACAATCTCCTCTCCGTCGTCACTGACCCATAAAGGAAGTGGAGTGCCCCAAAACCTACTACGACTAACAGCCCAGTCCCTGGCGTTCTCTAACCAATTGTGGAAGCGCTTTTCTTTGACAAAGTCTGGGACCCAATAGGTCTGTTTGTTGCTTTCCAAAATTTGATCTTTGATCTTCTCGACGGCCACAAACCAGCTCGGTACTGCTCTGTAGATGAGCGGAGTATCAGATCTCCAGCAGAAAGGATAGCTATGGGTAAAGCTTCCAGCTTTGACGAGCCTGCCTTTGTCTTTTACGGATTGGATGATATCTTTGTCAGCATCCTTAACGTACCGCTTGCTAAAATCGACGATTTTCTCAGTAAAACACCCATCATCATCTACAGCTACGATTAAGTTCTCACCCTTGTTGATTATGCCATTCTGAAGGCAAACACGGTAGTCGTCTTCACCAAAGGCTGGAGCACAGTGAACTATGCCTGTACCACTGTCGTCAGTTACGTAGCTGTCTGCAAAGACCCTAAATGCCACGTCAGAGAACTCCTTGAAGTAATCAAACAAAGGGACGTACTTTTTCCCCACTAGCGAAGCGCCAGAGAACTTATCCAAGATTTCATACGTATCCATGCTTTTGGATTTACCGCCAGAAGAAGCCTTGGGCTTCGAGTTTGAAGTATGGGAACCAGCGTTAACTCCGTCGGGGGCACCTTTCTTGGCCTTTTCGACAGGAAGCTCGGCTAATCTTGACTCGGCGACAATATGAACTTTTCCACTGAACTTATTTCGGACCTTGAGATAGACAAGATTAGCATTGACACACAGTGCGAGGTTACTAGGCAATGTCCAAGGCGTCGTCGTCCATGCAACAAAGGAAGCTTCGTCTGGATCGTCAACCACGGGGAAAGATACCATTATTTCAGGATCGGGAACTTCCTTGTAGTTAGAATTGGCTTCGAAATTCGATAACGGAGTTTTACATCCCGTACTGTACGGCATAACCTGTATACATATAGAATCAAACACTCAATACAAAATTGCAATAACATGCGTCTATATAAACAATCCTAAATATTCAAATGCGATCAAAAGCTCAATAACCACAATGCAAATCAAAATCTACGTACGAGGAATAGAATAGACAAGTAAACACGACGAATACAATCAAGAAAAGGTCCAACCTTAAAACCCCTATAAACCAAACCCTTTTCGTAGAGCTTCGAAAATACCCACCACACGCTCTCCATGAAACTCAAGTCCATCGTCTTATAATCATTTCGAAAGTCGATCCACCTTCCCATCCTCACCACAGTCTTTTCCCACTCAGCCACATACCTCTGCACAATTCCTCGACACTCCTCGTTATACTTATCGATCCCCATATTCAAGACGTCCTCTCTGCTCTTAATCCCCAACTTCAAATCAATTTCGTGCTCCACGGGCAACCCATGGCAGTCCCACCCGAATCGACGGGTCACGTGATGGCCCGTCATCGATTGGTAGCGAGTTACGATATCTTTGATCGTCCCGGCGAGGATGTGGCCGTAGTGAGGCAGCCCAGTCGCGAATGGCGGGCCGTCGTAGAATACGTATTCTGGGCAGTCCTTGGTGATTTCGAGCTGGGTTTTGAAGGCGTCGATTTGAGACCAGAGTTGAAGAATTCGCTCCTCGTTTGAAGGGAATGAGAAATCTTTTCCTTCGCACACGTCATCCATGGTTGTGGCTGGCTGCTGCTATGGAAGCTAGGGTTTTTCAGTGGGGACTCTCTGAGGTGGGAAATGGATGTAGAAGTGTAATAACGGTAACTGTTCTGATTTTGGGTATTCTTTGCAATAATGCAATCCTGAAATGGCCTTTTCATTCTCAGCCCAACTCATATTTCTGTCATTATATCATTACTTCAAATCAAATTAAAACAATAATTATACATACTAGTAATATATATTTTGAATTATTTGTAATTTAAAATGGTCTATAGATGAAACTATAATTTAAAATTTGAGGGACAAAATAGTTAATAACAGTTAACTTATTGAATTAAATTGATATACCAAATCAGAAGGTTAATTAGATGCTCTTGCTCCTAATTAAATAGAATAGATTATATATTAACGAGGGGTATATAATAACTGATTCAATTTAATTTAGCATGTCAAATATAATTACTTTATCTTTATGTTTCTATCTATTTTAATTTGAGTAATTATTAGTTTACCTCTGAATTGTTTTTTGATTTATTACAAAATTATAACATCACAAATCAATCTTTTTCTTTTTTCTATACTTAAAAATGATACACAATTCAATTTATATTATAATTTCATCTATTAAACATTATTAAATTACAAATAACTAAAAACAAGTATAATATATTAATTAATATAAATTAAGTATTTAGTATCACATATCGTATAATATTACAGAAGACTATCATATCATATTCAAATCAAAGAAAAAAAAACTAATACAACAAATAAAAGCCCTCAAATATCATCACTTCACATGGAAAAACAAACAAAAAAACAATTCCAAATAAAACTCAGCAAAACATTCATAACAATCCCACCACTCAAACCACAGTACAATCCCATCAAAGAAATGGAACCATTAGAAGGAACAGTACCACCACCATCACCATCATCTCCATCGTCCTTAGGATTATCGAAATTCGCCGGAACGATGGTGTCCGGCGCCGACTCGTCATCGCCCGCCTGAGGACTCGCCGGCGCCGGCGAATCGTCAGAAGGGCTCTTCAGGCTCGGCGGCAAGCCCTGGCCATGAGTGACGTTGACGCTAAGACGCTGACCATTCTGGCACTGCTCGCCGTCGTAATCGCCAGAGAAAAAATAAACCGGGCCCACGCGAAGAAGAGGGACGGGCACGGAGACAGGCACGGGCGCGGTGGACGAAGGGTCGGCCGACGACCATTGGACCGTGTCGTTGTCCGAGGCGTCGGAGTAGTCGCAGAGCTTGAATGTGGTCAGGTTGTAGGTTTGGATAACCGAGTGGTTACTGTCTGTGTTGAAAACTGCAAGGAAAGTAGACAAAGGGATGAATTAGGGTTTGGTAATTATTACATAAACATACATACATTCTTGATTGTGCATCATTGATCATAATGTAATTATACCCTATCATTAGATTTACGACTTCGTCCTCATTTAAACATATGGCAAATTTTATTTCAGGCTCTGTCAGAATATAAATTTAGGATTCAGACCCTGTCAGAAAAATATTTAGTTTTAAGAACCCAAATTTTATAGTAACATTTTATTGTACTGCAATAACAGTACATTGTAAGTTTGTAACGCAAAAAGTACATCTGATATCTCTTCAATAACACTTTATAACATTTTTATAAGTTTAAGTCTTTATTCCTAAGTTTTACAGAAATTGAGTCCTTAAAATAATTTTTTTTTTTCTGAGAGAGTGAACATTATTTTAAAAGGGCCTTAAAACTAATTAATATATAGTGTTTGATACTATAAGATAAATTAAAATAGGAGCATACAACATGGTATACTGACAAAAACAGCTGTCAGAAGTTGTTCTTGCCCCAATCCATTTAGGACACATTTGTGGGGGTGTTTTTTCCACTTTGAAAAACTGTCTTAGTTATAGAATAAAGCTTCCTCCGTCTTAACCCTTTTATATTCTCAACTTTGCCAAAAATGCCTCTCATTCTTGATGTTACTAAATTTAATTATATCTAACATGACATTGAATTAAACTAAAAGACATGCTAAATAGAGTTTAGTACCATTTTCTAAGTACATACTTAGCAAAACCTTCCTCGTATGATCAAAGGGCTAAGACTTTCTTTTCTTCTTTTTTTCCCTTATATTTTCTGATTGATTTATGTAAGATAGTCCTTCGGTTGTAAGAATCATCCCACATTAAACAAACACTAAACGCCAAGAAGAACATTGACTGAACTGAGAAAAAATCAGTCAAGTTTTCACTTTTTTCTTCCAAGTGTCATAAAATGAGAGAATAAAAAGGCATTACCATCAAGAACACACACATAGAGAAATGGAAAAACTTACTGAGGAAATCGCCGAGGCTAAAGCTTTTATTCGAAGCCCAAGCTTGATAATCGACATTAGCCCTCTCAAGAGAATCGTACCAGCCCAGAGAATCGCCCACTGTGTAATTTTTGTAGCCTTCAACATATACTTGATGAAGAACAAAAGCACAGAAACATATTTGAAGAATCAAGTAATTGTAGCTCTTCATTTGGGCTCCAAATGTTCGATTGGTTGAATGATACCTTACTTGATTAATAGCAAAGGAGGGTGAAATAAATGTTTTTTTTTTGTAATAATATATTATTACCAAAGGGATGTATGGATGATATATATGTGTTTGGTCGGCTGTCTTTTCAAGTGTGGGAGGAAGAGTATTTATGCTCTCCGTGAGTGAATAAAGCGACGGTATAGAGTTTTTTTTGTACACAATAAATAAATGATTAAATTCAATTGAGTCTTACATAATATTTACGTTTTCTTTGTAAATAATTCTATGATTAAATGTAAAGAAGCATTAAATGTTAGTAGGAGATAAGAATCACTTTTTTTGTTTTTTAATCTTTTGGTTGGGATAATAAATAAATACAAGCATGAAAGTTAGAGAGTCGGTGGTGGTTTTCTGGCCACAATTGCATGTGATCACGTGCCAATGATTGTTCTTTTTATTTTTTATTTTTTATTTTATCAAAATAAAAATTTAATTATTGGAAAGTCGATAGGTGGTCTCTTTGTATATGATAGATTGTGTGATATGTATCTTGTACTTTTGAATTGCTTTATTAGTTATTTTCTTTTTATCCAAAACCTAATTTGTGATCTTAACATTAGTTATTACCAAATACAAACCACTTCACATGCGACATTTATATGCGACTTTATGTGGATGAGTCAATAGGATAAATAGAATTATTATTCATAGAGCGTAATGTCGATTAAATAAATGTTCTTAATCTAAAATTAAAAAAAAAAAGATTTGGTATACATTCGTTTAAAAAAAATAAAAAATCAATTTACATCAAAGAAATAAAACAAATTGCTCAACCTTGGTCTGCAAAAAGGAAATAATAAATAATAATTGGGCTGTAATGAAAATAACCCAAAGTAATGGGGCCTTAACCCACTAATTTATTTCGGGCATGTAATTAAGGGGGATCCATCGTCCAAGTGGATGTAGTAAATTAATGTATATAATAAAAATAGAACAAAGATCCGTACCAAACCCTACATGCCATAATTAAATATACAGAAATTGTTTTTTATATTTTCCCCAAAAAAAAAAAAAATTTAGGGCAAGAAAGGAACAATCTTGATTAATCACGGTAATATTTTATTAAAATGTCAACTCGTTAATGTCCACACGCTAACCCTATTTTGGGTTCATCGAATTTGTTGAATATTTTTTTCTATTTGCAATAATCTTACACTAACTGCCAATGTCTTTATGTATCTTGAAAGTCTAACTAATCAAACTACTATTTCACTCGTGATTAACTAATGGCTTGGTTTTGCTGTAAAGTTCAAACTAACAATAATATATTATATAATTAAATAGTTTCTTGGACAAGCAATAATTAACTTATATCTTCTTCCAATTAAAAAGCAAATAGAGGTTCATAAAAATTGCTCAATGGTAGCAAAATTTTCCGTTTCTTATTTAAAATCTTAATACATCCATTTATTTTGTACTACTATAAATTTCTATATAAATTTCTATCACATAGTATTATAGAGATAAATAACATAACTATTCAAAAAATAGTCAACCTTGCTAAATCTTGAGTTATGCATTTACCATATAAATAAAAGATTATCCAAAATGTAAATAAAAGATTATCCAAAATGTAAATAAAAGATTATCCAAAATGTAAATGCATATATCTTAACTGAAATTACATACATTGAATAGATTAACAAGCATAAAGAGTGACTCAAACTCTCTCTCTCTCTCTCTCTCTCTCTCTCTCTCTCTCTCTCTCCCTCCCTCTCTGCATTCAAACTCTGTTAAGTTGATTCAGCCATTGCCAGTCTTCTCTCCACTTTTGAGGTACCTAACATCAAACCCACAATCTGTTATTACATTCTTGTTTCTTCTGTCTTGTAGGTATGTTTGCCCAGTTCTTTTTTTTCTTTTTTACTTTATCATATTTGAAAGTTCCTAGGTAGTTAATCGTAGTATTATCCTCTCAAAAGATTTAAGTCGTTGAATGTTTGAGGTGCTTTTGATTTTCCACTAACTATTTTGTTTGTCTTTGTGGTCTATTTGGGCTAAACTTCCTTCTTCTTGCCTTACGTACTTCATTGCAGTATAGATTATCTAGTAAATACATTCAATCTGAAGGTAAAAAATGCTATCTTTTGAATGATAAGTTCTCTACCATTAATGCTTTTGGGTTAATTGTTAGAAGCTGATTCTTTTAACGATATGAGGCAGAAACTAGTAATATCGCATCCATACCATTGTATTTTGTTACCAATGTGGTGGGATTTTAGTTTTGTTGGATATTCGTTGGAAGAAACTTCGAAATATTGACCGTTGCCCGAAAACAAGGTCCCTTAAGACAATCTCCTATGTCCAAGATTTGGGTTGAAAAAAGCTTGGCTTTATTACAGCGTTGAGCTTGTAGATGATGTTACATGTGGTTCTTTGTAGAACTACCTCTTGTCGATAGTATAACAACGAAATCTATCTTTTCGATTCTAACAGTAACTCTTTTTGTCGAATCCTATAGGGCGATTGGGGCAATGACGAGGTCAAGCAATCTTACATATACGATGCAAAAGGATGCAATCTCTCCAGTTTCTGCAGATGTGATTTTTGCATCCAGCCATTTTCCAAGTTACAAAATTGGAGCTAACAATCAGATAGTCGAAGTCACGGAGGGCTCTAAAGTCTCTACCATGAAAGAAATGGTTGCCCGGGAAACTGCGATGCTGCTCGAGCAGCAGAAACGGCTTTCGGTTTGCGATCTCGCCAGAAAATTCGAGAAGGGCGTTGCTGCTGCCACAAAGTTGTCTGATGAGGTTTTGTCTTAAATATTTGAATGAATGTCTTTTGTAAGAAAAGGTTCATACGAAGACGTCAGTTTTTTTTATATATGGGATACAGGCGAGAATCAAAGAAGCAGCTTCGTTGGAGAAGCATGTGTTGCTGAAGAAGCTCAGGGATGCACTCGAAGCTCTCAGGGGGCGAATAACTGGGAGGAACAAAGACGATGTTGAAGAAGCTATATCTATGGTTGGGTTGTTTTTCTTATGTCTTTCTCCCATTGATCGACTGTATGTTATTGCAGTCGATCCATAGGTTTATGTTTCGTCTTAATCATTGCAGGTTGAAGCACTCGCAGTTCAGTTAACTCAGAGAGAAGGTGAGCTGATTCAAGAAAAGGCCGAAGTGAAGAAGCTTGCTACTTTCCTGAAGCAGGTGATCATTGCAACCATGGCCTAATACCATCATTTCTCGTCATCTCGTCTGTCTTTTTTCCTCCTGGAATCAATGTTCTCTCGCAGGCTTCTGAAGATGCGAAGAGGCTAGTCGATGAAGAAAGGACCTTCGCACGGTCTGAAATCGAGAATGCAAGAGCGGCAGTTCGGAGAGTGGAAGAAGCTCTTCAGGAACACGAGCAAACTTCCCGAGCTTCTGCAAAGCAGGTTCTCTTGAGATCTTCCATTGATAGGATAATCGTAAAATTATTGGAAATAAAATTTGCTGTTTTTTAACTCAGAAGTGTTATTCAGGACTTGGATGAATTGATGAAAGAGGTTCAAGAAGCTCGGCGGATCAAAATGCTACACCAGCCTAGTAGGGTAATAATAATCACATCTACACCCATTGTCCTATTTTTTATTCTTGCCGAGTCCAACCTTTTGTTTACAGACATTGAATTCTTTGGCATTCTTAGCATATATTCTAACACGGGCTGTTCTTGCAGGTCATGGACCTGGAGCACGAGCTTCAAGCGTTAAGGATTCAACTCGCCGAAAAGTCAAAGCGTTCGATGCTGCTCCAGAAAGAGGTTTCTCTCTTGTGCTTTGGTGTCTTAACCATATCGGAAAATTCTTCAGACATAATGTTTTGCTTTTTTTCCACGCTATAACGAGGCAACCTTTGTGTAACATTCAATATGTGTCTCCACCATACTTCAAGGTTCTTATTTGACATTGAAAAAGTTTCTGTTCTTAAAATGTAATCTCAGCTGGCATTGACCAAGAAGGGCGAAGGTGAAACGCCTTTTTTATACGATTTAGATGGCTCTGAGGCATTGGGTTCGTATTTGTCCATATATCGACGTCTCAGTACTGCTCAAGATCTCTCCGAATGTTCGATTCAGTGGTACCGTTCAACAGCTGAAGGTGGCAAGTGGGAACTTATATCAGGTACCTACCTACCTATACAGTGACCATTAAGATTTAGATTCTAAATTTCTAACAATAAAAACGTTTTGGCCTTAAAACCGTTATGCGACTCTATCAGGGGCTACAAAGCCTATCTATGCTCCCGAGCCATTTGATGTGGGAAGATTACTTCGGGCTGATATTACAGCCGGCCATGACCAGACGTTAACCTTGTCAACCTCTTCACCTATTGATCCATGTCAGTTCTTACAATCTTAGTAGTCTCTGTTGATAATGAGATTGTGTCCAATTCATTACATTACATGCCTTAGGACATAAACCTTAAATTTCACTATACGTTGTTGCTCATAGCCCCGGGATTGGGAAACTACGCGGAAGCATTGGCGCGGAGGCACGACACTGAATTCAACGTAAGTTTTTTACTTCCTTCAAGTCAGCCACCGAAAAATCTGAAGTGATTTTGGTCCTCATTTCTTGCCATTAAATCTCGATTTTCGGACAAGCACAACTGTTTTATCGAGCTCGATGTATTGTTGTAATGAAATGCATTTGCAGGTAGTCGTTACACAAATGAATGGAGTCGAACGTCCATCGCAGTCCATCCACGTACTTCACGTAGGAAAGATGAGAATAAAGCTCTGCAAAGGGAAGACAACAATGGCGAAGGAGTACTATTCCAATTCAATGATGGTATGTTCTCATACAACGCACGAATGTGTTCGTTCAACTGGCGATAAAACTGAGTCGCATCGTTGCTTATAAATAAAAAAAAAAACGAGTTTCTTCGGTTTGTGGGCAGCTTTGTGGAGTTAGAGGCGGCGGGAACGCAGCAGCGCAGGCAGTGTATTTGAAGGCGAAGGAAGGGCTGTCCTTTATACTCGCGTTCGAAACCGAAAGAGAACGAAATGCAGCTATAATGCTCGCTCGGAGATTTGCCTTCGACTGTAATGTAAGAAGCACGTCGGGAAATAATTCGAATAATTTTTTTTTTCCATTATTGAATTAGTCTTAAACTCATCATAACTACCATTTCTTTGGTAATAGATATTGCTTGCTGGGCCTGACGAGGGAGGATCTTCAACCTAAAACATAGCATAGAAGAATGGCTTTGCTTTGGAATTTTTTTTTTTTTTTCCCTCTTTGTTTCTTTCTGTCTTGTAATAGTTGATAGGGGGCCTCTTTTAGTTGCCTTAGTTGAGTTGTTTTTTTTTAATCATAAGTAGTTACTGATTGTGATGTAACGTAATAAATAATCATGCAGTTGTTATTATCTAATTCTAAATTGAAGTTTGACATTATATAGTATGAATTGAATAGATTGTTCTTCTTTCTTGCAAGGCGAACGTTCAAATTTGCGTCCCATTTATATCTGAAAAAAAAAGACTCTTTAATTAATCATATATCTGCCCATCTTACTATTCTTGGAATAAATATATTTTAAAATGAGTTCGTCGAAATTAATTCTTGGAAAAGATTTAATAATTTATTGATGGTCCAAGCACGAGTTTTCGGTAATCAATAGCATTAACAACTTAATAATGAATCAAATAGAATAATATTTTTTACTATAATTATTTAAAGAAAGTAGAGTTGATAAATAATCGCACACCCAGTCAAAATAACGCAGTACTTCTTTGACTATATATATAAATATACAAATATTATATTTATTTCTACGTTATCGCATGGCTTTGCAACTGGTCAATACAAAGATGTGACTTTACAAATTGACTAGTATAAATAATCCAACGACTCTTTCAATTAGAACCATTATATTATATTTCCTTTCACGAATAATAATGTATATTTCACAAATAAGCCATATAGTCAAAATTAAAAATCGCAAATAATTATTTCTTGCATCTTGACTTTTTTTTGCCTTGTCTCATACAATAAAACCAACAATATAGGAAAAATATATAAACAAAACGAATGTCACCAAATTAAATACTGTTATCTATGTGAAAGAATGGAAAAAAAATTAATTGGATATGGCATGGTAAATTGTAATTTTACCCTTTACTTTTTCTATTTATTTCACTTATAAGTTATATCACAACACGTCAATTTTTTTTTAATACTTACAAATAATAATTAACTAAAATTAAAATTTCATATATTAAATATTTTAAATTCATAATAACTCTAAAATATAAAATAATATTATATATATTTATATTTTTTTCGTATGCTTAATATAAGGCTCGTACCAAGTGAACCTCTTTTTTTTTCTTTGTCCTCAATTATTTGACCAGGTGGCGGACAATTCAAATTAATTCAGACTCAACTTAGTCCGAATGTATGGAGTGACACATCTAAAAAAAAACCTTTTTTTCTTCGGTATAAATATAATTGTCAAATCTATATTTTTCTTAATTGCACTCATATCAACAAACATTTAATCTAGAACGAACGATCTTCGAATTGGTCTTAACTATTAGTTAGTTGTTAATCAACGTTAAATTTCTGACAATTCAACATCAACTTTATGCTATGTACCTCTAACCCATTATTATACTTCATTAATAATGTTTCTGCTGATTTTAATCATAACAAATTTCTATTTTGCAAGATTCCAAATAGATATAGTCCATACTTAATTACTCGTTATTTATGGTATATATATGTGTGTGTGTATATATATATTTGTATTATTATTCTTGTTGGGTTGTCGTTTCCATTCCATCAATAATACAAACATACAAAATTTCAAGAAATCTTATAGATGCTACAGACTCGCTTGTAATTATCAAGTCAACAACCACCCACGATAATTCATATTCTTCTCAAAAAAAAATTTCCCTTTACGTAACATTAATATATATATATATATAGATATTTTAATTAATATCTGAATTCCACGCAGATCAATTCCAGTCAAACAAATTATTTAAATGCCGTTAGTTTTATGCTATAGTTTGCTCCACATTGGGACCACAACATTTGACCCAAAAAATAAAAATAAAAATGATGATCATGTCTTCCATTTTTCAATGGATATTTCCATGTGGATAGAAAAAAAGAAAGTATTTTTGGAAGTTGTATTCATATCCTTTTCTTCCTTCTTGACTTCATATTATAAATATATTAACCTAACCTTCCTTGGTTTTCTATTACATTCTTAGTAAAGAGCAAAGCCTTTTCTCTTGCAATGGGGGTTTGCTTAGGAAAGCCTGCAAAACTTGCTCATGCTTCCTCAGGACAATTCTATGGTACGTATGACTTACAAACTTCTCTTATTACATTTTTCATTTACATATGATTCTTCTCTTCCTCTTGCATGAAAAGAACAACCAAGAGTAAACAATAGTTGTTCGATGTGGTAAGAAGAAGATGATATCGATCGACTCGTCGAAGAACAGCAATATGTTATACGATTCGATCGTCGAAATTTCGGGCTTTTTGTTTTTCTTTTCTTCATCGAATTCTTTATATCAAACCATAGTCTACTTAATCATAAGATCAACAGTCATATGATGTGATGATATGTTATTGGAAGAAAGAAAATGTAAAGCCTTGCCTTAATGGACAACTAATTCTAAGACAGTTCTGCTCATTCGTTCGACTTTAATCTTTTCAGACGATAATAAGGGCTCGACGGAAAAGCCAGAAGCCAATACTGCTCAATTCTCTTCGAGCCCAGAAAATAAAAAACCAAGCTTGAGCAACGACGAGCTCTCGACATCAAAAGACCCGTCGAAAAACCTCAAATCCTTCACGTTCAACGATCTGAAGACCGCCACGAGGAATTTCCGTTCGGACAGCCTCCTAGGAGAAGGTGGGTTCGGCTGTGTCTTCAAAGGATGGATCGACGAACAAACCCTAGCCCCTTGTAGGCCGGGGACGGGCATCGTCATAGCCGTTAAGAAACTGAAGGAGCTTAGCTTCCAAGGTCACAGAGAATGGCTTGTACGTATATATATACCGCATGCATTGACCTTCGACATTTGTTTTATTTTTTTCGCCGTAATGATGATTTCTTACGGTGTTCGATAGGCCGAGGTCAACTTCTTGGGAACCCTAAGACACGAGAACCTCGTGAAGCTAATCGGGTACTGTTCGGAATCGGACAATAAGCTTCTGGTTTACGAGTTTATGCCCAAAGGGAGCTTAGAGAATCATTTGTTCAGAAGTGAGTTCAGTTTATGTAATTGAACTCTTTATGCAAAGAGAAGGTAGTTTTAACCGACAGCTTCGCCTTATTTTTTTTTTGGCGTGCAGAAGGCTCGCAGCTAATGCCTTGGGCCGTAAGGATGCGAATTGCGGCAGATGTTGCGAGAGGGTTAACGTTCTTGCACGATCTGGACGCAAATGTCATATACCGCGACCTAAAAGCGGCCAACGTGCTTCTAGATGCGGTATAAAGATGTCATTCTTACTACTACTTTGCCACGAGCCTTCGAATATTACGGAAACGTAATAATTTTACTTACGGATGGCGTTCTTACCATAATTCTGTAGGAATTCAATGCTAGGCTTTCGGACTTTGGCCTCGCGAGGGAGGGCCCGAGTGGTGATAGAACCCATGTCTCGACTCGGGTCTTGGGCACGAGGGGCTACGCTGCACCGGAATATGTAGCAACAGGTAATCTTAGTTGTATACAGGGACGGACCTACTGTGGGGCTCGGAGGGTCCGTTGATGACCCTCCGATCGGCTGTATTATACCCCTTAAGGGTATATTCTGGCAGCAACCCTACCACGGCAATTCCTCCTCTGTTGAGCCCCTAATGCAGTTATGAATGACAAAAAAGTTCATTAAAGACTCATTGGATCTTCAAATGAGTATGAGTCTAGACCCACTTACACCCAGACCGGCGCCGCCCACGCACTCCTCCGGTTAAGGTCTGGGTATAAGTGGGTCAAGACTCGGACCAATTTGAAGATCCAATGGGTCTTTAATGGGCATTTTTGTCATCCCTAACTGCAGGGAAGGATACGACGAGGGCCATGCTATATATCTGAACTAGCCAAAGAGCTTGTAAAGTCGTCTTTTCGACGGTTGTAATAGGCCAATCTTGAAACAGGTCACTTGACACCAAAGAGCGACGTATACAGCTTCGGAGTAGTACTGCTAGAGCTTTTATCTGGCAAACGGGCGATGGGAGACGAAAGTACCGGCGGGGCCGAAGAGACGTTAGTAGACTGGGCGATGCCGTTTTTATTCGACAACAGCAGAAAGGTATTGAGGATCATGGATTCGAGGTTGGGCGGTCAGTACTCTAAGAAGGGAGCACAGTCTGCTGCTTCGATCGCGTTAGACTGCCTTCAGACCGATCCCAAGTGTAGGCCGAGCATGGCCGAGGTTTTGGCTTCCCTGGAAAAGATACAAGTTCCCAGGGATGTAATAAAGGTTTCAGATCAAGGAGATAATACTACTAATGATAGGGTTGTTGGTCCTAATAGAACAGTTAGGGATGGTAGAAATTCAAGATAGTTTTCATGTATAATGAAAGAAGCCTATATACATTGATTGGAATGAATGTGTTCGAAAGATTGTATATACTCATACGAAAGCTACGATCGAAACCCTTTACATCGAACGCAGATATGGTATTACAAGCCAACAAGAAATTGGACATCAATATTTATGTACATACAAGTATTATCATTACAACAGTGGAAGTTTTGAGAGTACCTCTGCTTCGTTTCTTTACAACTTACAAGTCCATGGACATAAGTAGATTCTCATCATTTGGTTCGGTAGTAGTTTCTGCTTCCTCGACCACCTACGAAGATTTACAGTACATTCAAAGCTAAACTTTGAAGATGGGACCCGATATGACAAAATGGTTGCTGAGATTGTGAAAACATTGTCTGAAAAAATATCGAAACCTAGTTCGATATGCAAGAATTATAAGGGATTTTGTTTCGGATTCTCACTAGTAAAACTCATACAATAAGTATAAAATATGCAATCAAAATCGAGGAACTAACCTTAAAGCCCATTTTTCCGTATAGATTCTGTGCAGGTTTGTTGTATGCATTTACATGAACAAAGAGTAGCTTCATACCTGTTGGTGTAGCCACAATAAGAGAGAAGGGAGTAGTCATTAGCAGTTGAAGAAAATTCAGATGAAAGTATTACAGCATATTAAGAATTTGCTAGATTAGGTGAAATAGCTTGTAGACACCTGCCATTGTGGCAACATCAGTAGCCAAGTACAGCATATTGGTGGCAATTCCCTGACGTCGAGCATACTTTGCCACGACAACGTTTGCAATATAGCCATATTTACGATTTTCCAAAGCATTGGAAAGCTTCTTTATTTCAAGCTGAGCATTTCCATGACTTGTAGGCTGAGTATAGCACTTTAAAATTCTCAGGAATTGAACAAATTAACATTATCACACAAGTTATATTATCACATAAAAAGAAAGATTCGAATAAGGGAATTGAGTTTAACAACGTCAAGATCAATACCTTACGATGTGTTTCGCCTTGCACAAATTGCCTGATGCTCAAGTCTAATGTACCGACTATGCTGTTAAGGACGGTTCTTCTAACATGTTTGTCCTCCTTTTTGACCTGTGGCACGATATAAATTTCATGATCCCCGTGGATTTTTCCAGGAACAGACTAAAAAAGAGAATATATATATATCAAACATCCTATGAGAAGTGAAAGGATTCAAAGGCTCATGAAGAGTTTGTTATACTTACTGCAACAAAACAAAAGCAACTTAATGAATTTCTGACTTGACCTAAACATCTTCGCTTCAAAGCATAGAACTCCTGCAAATATGGCAAAATTTGAAGATTTATCGACCTACCGAAGTGGCATAGCAATATAGTATGTTAACATTCTTAACAGGCATTTACTACGGGCCAAGTCTCAGGGAACAGAGTTCTAGACTGTACAACATGTACAAAGAGCAAAGTTCGTTTTGTACTAAAACTGACCTGCTCAGCATACTTTATTTTGTAACTATCAACATGCCTGAAATGTACCAACAAGATGCAATTAACAAACTCAAAAGAACCTCGTAATCGATAAAACATAAAGAACATTCCACTAATCACTGGGACATAAGTTTATTACATGTACTTTAGCCTGATAAAGAAACACTAGTCAGAGATCTTTCACCTCACATAAGATGAGGATTCCCAGTGCGCTTCTGCTCTAAGCCATGCTGCTATCTACCATTGTTAATCAGACACGGATATAAAATAAAAAAATAAAAAATTAGAGTTCGTGGAAAATATAACATCGAAAACATCTATCATTCTGCTTACTTTGGAATTGGGACCTTAAAATAAAGCATAGACTTGCGCATAATTTCCTAAAGCTAGGAAAGAACAGAAAAGCTAACCCAATATTCTTCATCAAGAATTGCCGTACGAGCAACAAAGCGACCGAAGTATCGTTTCTGTAATACATTACATTCCTGATCAGTAAGCTGCATTCGGTTAAAGGCAAGTCCGGGTATATCTGACCCCTCACTGTTCGAGGGACTTGAAATATGGATATTTGGGTCGTTATTGCAATGAACTTCAACATTCTTCGCTCTGCTATATTCCGCATGAAAAGCATCCCTGGCGCCCAACATTAAGAAGATATTAACACTAATCATCGTTTAAGAGTATTCGCATCAAGAGACTACAAAGAGGTAATTTCCCATAGAATAGAAATAACCCCACCATTATCAATTCTACTACAGCTCAAATACATATTAACATATACACATACAATGGTTTCACTACATATATCCGACGAATAAACAGGACAAGATGGATAAACTCAAGTACCCTCTTCTGACAATACCTAAACTTCTTCACTAATATGACAGCTTTGACATAATTTACTTTCCCATTTCAAGCCAGGAGAAGGATATTTCCAGTAATTGATTAAACGCCATGTTCATCAATAACTCACTGCGTATAACTCTACACCACCATCAAATTAACAACGAGGAACCAAAGTATAACACAAATCAATTAAACGATTATCAACACCAATTTTACCTATCAAACATTCCAACGACGGTCAGCGAACATCGTTCCCTGCGTTCCGCCAACTGAGGCCACGTCATCTGGGTTCGACGAATTGGATTTTGCTGCAAGAAATTTCCGCTAAGCTCCATTGAATTTCCACTAATCACATGGATTTTGAGAGAAAAGCTTACGGCCCAGTTCTGTAAATGGTAGTCAAAAGTGAAAATCGAGCTGAACTGTGTTCAGCTAATCAACGACTTTAATCTAAAGAAGAAGGCGACTTTCTCATTGTACTAAATCGTGATGACGTGGCATGGCGTGGCGTAACCCTCTGTGCCAGCTCATCAGCCACTACACTACAACGGTTAGTTTCTAATCCCGTGTCACGTTGTAATAATATAAAGGTTTAATTTTATTTTTTTTTATTTTGGAGAGTGACGGAAATCTAAATTAGGAGGTGATAATTTTATGATAATGACTTTTGAAATTTAATCAATTTGAGGATATGTAAATTAAAAAGTGCGATTTTATGATAATAAGTTTTAAAATTGAATTATGAGGACGGTAAGTTTCAAAATTTAAGCAATTTTTTGGTAATAATTTTCAAAATTCTAACGTTATTTGTCCCAAAATTACTTTAATTTTAAAACTTATTGTCCTAAAATTAAAACCTTTTATTTATGTGTCATTATAACGCCACCACCCCTAATATACATGAAAAAAGTAATTAATCATAATATGAAATTGCTTGTAAGTTGCGTTATAAAATAGTACGTATATTAAATTAATTTAAATCATATCTTCTATAAAGAATATATATATATATATATATTGTTGAATGACCAATTCACCTAAAGTTTAAAACAGAAGGGAGTGTATCATTATTTAATTTTATGTACTTTATTTTCAACATGTCCCATCGCGTCTAGGCTGATTTCTTTTAATTTTATGTACTTTATTTTCAACATGTCCCCTCGCGTCTAGGCTGATTTATTTCTTATCTAGCTTTAAACGTGTAATTTCTTAAATGAGTGGTCATGAAGTTTCGTACCCAGAACCTCTTTGGTCCCTGAGCTCTGATACCATGTTGAATTACCACTTCATCTAAAAACTTAAGGTTGAAGAAAACATATCATTTTTTTTTATTTTATATACTTTATTTCCCAGAAGCCAAAGCCAACACAAGAGAAATGTCAACACATTGGAGAAATCAGCTCTGTTATAAATTCAGACACTTAGTTTGAAATTATAGATTCATATTTAGACAATACATCACATCATTCCTTAGAACTAAAAACTAGAGCTGTTAAAATGGGTCGAGCCCATCGGGTTAGCCCGCCCCGCCATGAAAAATAGGTGGGGTGGGTTGATATATTAAAGGCCCGTTTAAAAGCGGGCCTACATGGGCCAGCCCATTTGGGCCGCGGGTTGAAGCGGGGCAGGGCGGGTTGGCCCGCTATTAAAAAATATGAATAAATAATATTTAATAGTAATTAATATATTACATAAAATATATTTTTATATGAATTATTTTGAATGTGTAATATATTTAATAAAATATGGGTATTTTTTTTTAAATTTTCAAGTTTCGCGGATTGGCCCGCTAGCCCGCCACCCCGCTGTGAGGCGGGGCGGGCTACCGGTTTAGTAGCCCGTTATGTTGGCGGGCTGGCCCGCCCCGCCCCGTTTAATGACGGGTCATGGCGGGGCGGGGCGGGCTGACCCGTTTGACAGCTCTACTAAAAACTAGTACTGTCAGAACGGGCCGACGGGGCGGGCAGGCCCGCAGCCCGCCAAAGCCCGCCATCTGGCGGGCCTAAGAAATCCATAACCGCCCTGCCCCGCCGGCGGGCGCGGGCCTGGCCCGTCCGCATTAAAAAAAATGAAAAAATCTAAAAATTAGAGCAATTTATTTTAATTTTTTGATTTTTTTATGTTCAATTCAATGTATTTTATTTTTTTGATTTTCTTTTATGTTTTTCTATCTATATTAATTAACATTTGTAATATTGTTTATAAAAAAAATGTGTAATATTGTAATATAAATAATATAATTTATTTTTTTTAAAAATTTTATGCAGGCGGGCGGCCCGCGGGCTAGCCCGCCCCGCCCTGCCAAAGCCCGCGCCTGCCGCGGGCTTACCCACTCAGGCCCACCCGCTGGCGGGCCTAATAAATCGCAGCCCGCGGGCCCAGTTGACAGCTCTACTAAAAACCCTAAATAAATCATACTAATAATAAAACTCCATGCATCAATAAGTTCATATATATATATATATATATATATATGTATATATACAAACATACAACTAATTAAATCAATACACATAATAATTCCTCCCATGGGGACGACACTTGTCTTTGCATCGAAGATAAGTAGCTGCACATTTCCTATAGCACGATTCGTCCTTTTCGTCTATCCCGCACATGGTGAAGCACGTCGTCTCTTTGTCCTGACACACGGCCACACTTCTCGGGATTTTGTGCGCCCGCCGCTGATATTAGCAGCAGCGCGCCGGACAACATAAGAAGCTACGTAATAGTGAGGCGATGCATGTCTTATATCGTCGGGAAAAATAATAATAATAATAATAATAATAATAATAATAATAATAATAATAATAATAATAAAAAATAATAATAATAACTAGTATTTTAAGCACACCCGATGTGTGTGATATAATATATAAATATATATTATTTCATAATGTAAGGTTTATTAAATTAATATATATGAAATTATAATTTAATTTTGATTGTTTATTATTTAAAAGAAAAAAAATGATTTATGGAGATATAGTTGGAATAAACAATAAAATAAAAGGTTAAATTGTAATTCATATCTTAATTGACAGACCAAATTATGGCATTTTTTAAGTTGTGCTCTATCTTAATATAATAGAATATATATAGTTGGAATAAACAATAAAATAAAGGTTTAAATTGTAATTCATATCCAAATTGACAGATCAAATTATGACAGTTTTTAAGTTGTGCTCCCTCTTAATATAATAGAATAGATAATAATAATAACAATAATAATAATAATAATAATAATAATAATAATAATAATAATAATAATTATTGATGTTCCTGTTGAATATCATAGTCAAAAAATTATAGCATATAATATTTTGACTATTTTATTATAATGAAATATGTGTTTTTTTTTCTTTTTTTTTGGCGACCTAGGAGTGTTCCAACCAAACGGCTATGGCCTCGCACTAAATTCTAATTAAATTTTGGCACTTTCACATTTAAATTTAATTCGTCTCTATGCGCATCGTTCTTTATCTTGCGAATTTGGAAATCAACTTGAATTAGGTATCGTTACGATTGGCGCTTAATCGTTTTTTCCCCCGTGCTATTTTAGTCGAATTTTTTTATTTTCCGACGTTGCGAAAGTATATCGTTATTCTTGAGCAATATATTTCTCCCATTTTCAGTGTGTGAATATAGTTAGCTTGATAATGCATCATACGACAAACACAATAAGACTCATATATATATAATTATACATATATTCGACAATATATATCTCCTTAAGCAGATCTAAGGATTTTCGCCCTCCGGCGGTGGATATTCGTTTATTAAATTGAAATTATCCGCAACCACCTCTCTCCTATCTGGTCCCCCGCAAACACGACGGTGCGCAACAATTGATCGTCGGTTTGTCAACGTTCTGTGGCACACCTCACAATTGTACGTTCTTGGCTGCTGTTGATGAGCCATAGGGTTAGCTTGGAGGCCTTCAAGCAGAGGAGGCAGCCTTCTATTATCTTCCCTCGAATGATGAGACATATGGCCTCTCAATGAACGAGGCGAGCCAAATGTTCTATTACATCTATCGCATGGGTATTCTCTTGCGTTGTTGTTGTTGACGTTGTTGTTCGCCATGAAAGCAATGAGTAATATTAGATTATAAGTAAGAAACAAATGATTTTTTTTTTCTTTTTTGTGTACTTGAGAGGGAGTATTGCTCATTGCTTGTGTTTATAAGTACAACTAATGTAATATAGAAAGGTGTAATCTAGTGAAAGAAGATAAACATGATATTATGAAATAGTTTATTGCAACATTGAAGGTGCAATATAGCAAAAGATATGGATAATATGATGATGTAATCTAATTGATGTTCAATGTTGAATATCACAGTCAAGAAATTATGCATTTGGTGAGCAAAATTTTATGTATTGTAATATCTTGACTATTTCATTGTAATCAAATGTGTTTTGAATAGAAGAAATTATAGGGTTTTTATTTTGATACATATATGTAATAATATTTCAATGTGAGTTATCCCAATTAAATTTGACAGCTTAAAATTCAAATTTAAACGTTTTTTTTATGCGCGTCGTTCTTCTAACTTGAAGAATATACGTAAACGGGCACTTTTAGTCGTACGTCTAATGTTCGAGATTGTATATACGCGCCTATGCTCGTTCGAGATCGTATATACTCGAGCTTGCGCTTTCTGAAATATGCGGTCGATGCTTTATTTACTTGGTAAGAACAATCGCCAATTCTTTAACTTAGAACTATCATAGAATTATGTATTAGACACGATAATATATTCTAATGAACAAGCCCTAGAAAAAAAATGGGAAAATAGTAATAACATTACATATAACAGAGGTCTTGAAACTTCTCCAAAATAATGTTTTTGAGGAAAATAAAAGTTTGAAGCAGAAAACCAAAGTAAGAACATGAGCAAACAAGTGCCACACTAAAGAAACACCAAGCAGTAAAGATCCAACCATACAAACAAAGCCAATACTACACGAAAGTGTTCTAACAGAGAAGATAGAATAATCTCACCGAACTTTGTCAGCTCAGCGTAGGTTTCACTGCAAACTTCACTTGGCCATCATAACCTTAACAAACTCGTCGTAGTTGATTTGACCGTCACCATCCACGTCAGCCTCACGGACCATCTCATCAACTTCCTCATCGGTGAGCTTTTCCCCGAGATTCGTCATGACGTGGCGGAGTTCAGCAGCGGAGATGAAGCCGTTTTGGTCCTTGTCAAAAACCCGGAAAGCTTCTTTAAGTTCTTCCTCGGAGTCGGTGTCCTTCATTTTCCGTGCCATTAGATTGAGGAATTCGGGGAAGTCTATGGTTCCGTTGCCATCAGCATCCACCTCATTGATCATATCTTGGAGTTCAGCCTCAGTTGGATTTTGGCCCAACGAACGCATCACCGTGCCAAGTTCTTTGGTCGTAATGCAACCTGTACAGAGAAAGTCGTGAGCAACAACACTTTATCAGAATTTTCAAACGCAGGAAATTTTTAACGAGCTTGATGCTTGATTACGAAAGGCAGTTTACTTTGTAAAATGGGTAAAAAACCAAGTAAGAGTGTATTAGAATTGTTGTAATGAACTTTTTAACATGCACTTACAAGTAAAGCCAACTCTGAGTGTGAGTGGGTCATCAATTTATCTATAACCCATTAACAAAAGGTACCAAAACGGAGCCAACATATATTAAGGAATGGTCAAGAAAACTTTCTTTATGGAAAGCAAACAAGAACTTGAAGTTACTAAGGTGCAAATCTGTGAAGGAACTATAGAATGACCAACAAATTCAAAATTCTGGATAACTAGATGAGCAGCAGAGACAAAAATTTGACTGTGGGCTCTATATGAAGATGTGGTTGGGTCAAGAGCCGCCAAATTATTATTAAATCCGAAAAACAAGAGCAACTAAAGAGTAATGCAAGAGATGTGCATTCAATGAAAGCAGCAGCCAATTGCTGAGCATATTATGAGGTCACAGCTGTGTAGCTTCGAAAATTAGTACGCAATTAGGCAATATACAGAAGTATAAATCCTACTCCTATGGACCGCAGGTTCCACCGTACCCCATGTTAAAAACTAACATATACACTAATTTTGCCTGATTAGGACACAACATTTGAAGGTTACAACACAGTTATACTAATTTCAAATTATAAAAAGCCAATCATATCCCAGGGAACAAACCCTAGAGACAGCTATAGGAGCTCAAGCATGCCTCAGCCACGATTAAACAAAAGATTCCGCGCCCAGACAATATACGATGAAAAGAGGAAAAATTCAACAACAGATACAAACAATTTCGATAAACGCGCCTCACAAATAAATATATATCCCCCAATAAACAAGATTAATAGTAAATAATCATACCATCTCCATCCTTGTCGAATAGAGAGAACGCTTCCTTGAATTCGGAGATCTGATCGTCTGTTAGCTGATCCGCCATGTCGCCGCCTTAGAGTTAGATTCCCCTGCCTTCCTCTTTTCAATTCGTATTTATCCCTTATTGCTGAGCGGCCCTACACTTTTACTTTTTGGTACCTTAGGTTCATTCCCTCTTCCAAATTGGTCCATCTTATGTTTTCATCTAATCACTTTAGTCCTCCAATTTGTTGAAATGAAAGCGTGAGGATCGAATTAGAAAAAAAGGATAAATACATGTACCCAAACGTAAGAAATCCAAACATCAGTCACCGAGAGTGAATTATACCTTCATATTGGGACGACAGAGGGGCGAGTCTAGTCAACGGTGAGATGGAAATCGTTGGCTTAATCAATTTCCTTTATTTAATTAGACTTTATTTGGATTAATTAAAAATATAATATTCCAAGTAAAACATATTAATTAGAGAAAGATTTTTTTTATTAAAAATGGTCTATTCTGGAATACCACTTTTATATAATGACATCAAAAGCTTTCCATCTATAAATTAATTCACTGATTCTAATAAAAAACTTTTCAAGATCATTGTGATAATCATATATATAAAAGTAGAATGGATTGCATTAAATATTTTATGGCCTAAATGAGGTGTATTTGCCTCTTGGTTCCATGCAAAAGCTGACGTGGCACGATGTGGTAGCTTTGATTTCTTTTTTTTTAGTTTTTTGTTGTGGAATGGAATACTAAGAGCCTCACCTAGATAGCTAGGTAGAAAGACTTCTTATATTCTTTTGCATACATTGTATTTAACATTTATTATAATTGTAATTCCCAGATTTTCACATCCAACGAAGAACTTGAGAATAGATTGATGAAGAATTACCTTGTAATTAACGGGCGGAAGACTTTGGGTAATTATCAATCAACCTTCATTAATCACCAAGCTTCTCTCTACAATAATCTCCTTTCTCTCTATACAATTAAGCCCTAATTATGATAATAATGAGAGAGTGTTTCTAGTGAGAGAAAGCTAAAACTCAAGTTGTTGTGTTAATCACACATACTTGCCCTATATATACCCAAGCATACTTTGGTATATTTACACTTTAGTCCCTATATTTACATAAAATACAATTAAGTCCCTAGACAAAGATAACATGATTATTGAACACTAGAAAATATTCCTAACAATCTCCCCCTTAGTGTTCAATTGTCATTGAAGCGCCGGTTATCTTTGTCTTTGATAATCTTCAGTCTTCATCATCATTTGAACACAGCAGAAAGATTCCTAACAATCTCCCCCTTTGATAATTTTTGCCTTTGTGTTCAACTTTGAATTTGACACGGTCTTCTGTTGCTGTTTGAAGAAAATAGCTGAGAGCATTTGGAGAATCTTCAGTCTCCCCCTATTTACATGCACCCTCTTTTCCTTCTTTGCAACTTGAATCTTCGTCACCTTCTTGCATATATCAGAGTCGCGCGGATCGTCAACATAGACTTGTCGTGTATGCTCTACGAGGGCACTGTTTACGAATACATTTCATTCGTAAACTATAAAGGCACTGTTTACGAATCATCTTCATTCGTAAACTCGTTTACGAACAAGGTTTACGAACAAATTCTGCTCGTAAACCTAAACACCCGTAAACATTTGAAAAGGTTTTAGGTAGCAAAAAAAAAAAAAAAAAAAAGTCCCAAAATTTTAAATTTTTTGCTACGAGATATCTTTGTACCTACGTTACAAAGGTTTTCCGAGGCTTAAGAAAATTTTTTTTTACACAAAAAAAAAAAAATTTCGATAAATTTTTTTTCAGTACAAAAACTATTTTCGGTATAATTTTTTTTGTAAATCATTTTGAAAAAAAAATTTACGAAAACCTTTTCACAGAAACTTGGACCCGTAAACTGATACTTTCCAAAAGTTACTGTTCATAGCTTTAGATCATTCGTAAACTAATCATTTGTTAATTCTACTGTTTACGGCTCTCTTTCATTCGTAAACTAATACAGTGTCAAATCTGAACCGCAAAAACTTACATTCTTTTAATAATATACAAAGTCTAAGATACAATCTAAGTCGATAATTAATATTTTGTATCTAAACTTTGCTGTGCTGAAAAGCTTATGAACTGAACTGAAATTAAAAGTTTGCGGTTAATATCAATATCTAAAATTTTCTAAACAGAATAAAAAATATTGATAAAAGATTAAATCAATTCTAAAACACGTCAACGATCAATATACATCCAACAATTCTATTTGATCAAAATTAAAATCCAACATTCTATATAGAATTTAATTACCAACATTATTTGAACTTAAATTTTCAAAATTCTATATTTGAACTGAAAAGATTAAAATGGATTTATTTCACGAACAAATGATCAAGACACTAGAAGCGAGGCTAGCTAATAACGAGCATGTCTTAAGAAAACATCTAGAAATTGAAGCTAGTCTTGAATGTCAATTGACCAATGCAAAGGATGAGATTATAAGGTTGAAGACTAAGACCACAGAACATGAATAAAAAATATGTGAGTTGAAAATAAGTCTGTCTGCCTGTGATGAAGCAAACAAGTCAATGTTGCAAAAATTCTCATCCACAAATAATGAAAAAGAAATGGTCAAGAAATTAGAAGCAACATTAGCCAATAATGAAGTTGTCCTAAGAAAACATCTATTAGAAGAAGCCAATCTAGGAATAAAACTTCAATTAGCTAATGAGAAAATAGTTAAACTTAACAATGATCTTGCTAAATCAAATTCTGAAACAACAGAACTAAAGGAAAATAAAGATTATCAAGCTCAAAATAAATGTCTTTCTGAAGAACTCACTAGATTACACTGTAAAATTAAAGAACTAGAGGTTCTTCTTGCAAAGAAAGAACAAATTGAGCTAAAATTGTCTCGAAACAAGTCGACTCAAACAATTGAGTCAATGTCAACCGGGGAACATTCTATACTATCAATAAAACAATATAGAATATGAAGACCGACTATTCTATAAAATTAAGCGCTATTTATACTAAGTCGAACTCCCTATGATAGTCAAAAACTGAAACTATAGAGTTTGACTCCACAGAAATTCAAGCGCTTTTTGAATTTTGAAATCGGCTCGGCCTTCTTTATACATTGTAGCTCAAAAGTTTTTCTCCCTTTTTTTTTTTTTTTGTTTTTTTTTTTTTGGCCCTTTTTTTTTTCATGGCCCTTTTTTTTTTTATGGCCCCTTTTTTTTTATGGCCTTTTTTTTTTAAGGAAAAAATAAAAATAAAAACAATGTTAAATCAAGAGCTTTGGAATAGTCTTGATTTGATGTGTTTGCTCACGTCGCAGACCGATCACGTGTGTGGAGCAAACTAACTACCACACGTGTCGGGGTCTTGTATGACTGCTCATCATCGCATACCGACCATACATGTGGAGCAATCGTCGTCTATTTACCATGTATGATCGGGAAACTGCAAAACAAATTATCGGGACTTTGGTACCCATTTTTGGACGGGTCCTCCCTGGTTAGCAGTGAAACAATTATGCATATAAGGTTCAAATTTGGAAGCAAAATTATCACATAAAGCAGTCATAGGAATCCACATTTGTCGAGGACTACTTATTTCCATTTGTAGCTTAGGTTTCCAAATTTGTTGTACCTTTTTGAAATTTAACTTTTCAGCATCGGTGAATGTGTGTCTTTTTGTAGAAGAGAAAATTTTCTCTTTCGCCGGTCGCTTAAGATGCAATTCGGATTTGACTTTGACCGGGTACTTGAGAGAGGAATACGAGCTTATAGAATCAATAGCATTAAGTATAGAAGTGTCGTATTTCCTACCTTCTAGACTCACATCATTCACTTTGTAATGTGTACTAAATGAGCTACTTTTGTTTAGACAATTATTACTTTTGGACGTTTCAGTTTTAATAGAGAATGTGTAATTATTGTCTACTTTAGTTTTAGTAGCTTCTTTCTTTAATTTTGATTTTAGAATGACTCTGGGTATTTTTGGATTAGGAATAGAGGTAGAACCAAATTTAGTCGAGGCAATAGAAGATAATTTGTCTTCCTCTATTCTTTCTTTCTTAATAGCTTTAGTCATTCTTGCGCCTTTTTGAGAGGAATTTTTGAGAATTAAATTCTCCTTTAAAAGCTTATCTATTTGACCTCAAAACCCGTCTGGAGTGTAGCAATCCTTAGGTTCGGGTTTTATAGATAAAAAAAAAAAAAAAAACCAAAAAATAAAGGCCATAATAAAAAAAAGGGGCCATAAAAAAAAAAAAAAAAGGGGGCCATATAAAAAAAATAAGGCCATTAAAAAAATAAAAAAAAAATGGAGAAAAGCTTTTTGAGCTACAATGTTTAAAGACGGCCGAGCCGATTTCAAAATTCAAAAAGCGCTTGGATTTCGGGGGAGTCAAACTCTATATTTTCAATTTTTGATTTTCATAGGGAGTTCGACTTACTATAAATAGCGCTTAATTTTATAGAATAGTCGGTCTTCATATTCTATATTCTTTTTGGGGTAGTGGATAGATAGATAGACAAGGCGCATGAACTTCAAAAAGCGTATTACCATAGTTCTAATGTAAAAAGCGCATATGTTTTAGGGGGAGTGAGACTTATAAGTGCAAAAGGCACATTTATTGGGGAGTGTCACTTCAAATACAAAAGGCGCTTGATTTCTTCGTAATATGGAATTTCTCAAAAAGCGCATCTATTTAGGGGGAGCACGGGCATCACATTAGAATTAGCGCAAGTATTTAGGGGGAGTGTTACCTAAAAATAGCGCTAGAGCTTAAAAGGGAATGCCCTGAAGACAACCTTCATGCTTTAAAGAGGGAGAGCTACCTAAATGCCAACAAGTGCATGGACACAAAAGAGTTGTTCACATACATGTTCCAAAGGTTCAGTAGACCCAACTGATCCTAACCCAGGAACAAACCCCGAGTGTATGTGAGGGTATTGAGCGTATCACGATGACATCCTTACAACTCAACCACAAACTATCCGTGCCATAACCATATAGGTACATCCTTAAGAAAGGCGCATGCACGACCCTTCCTAGCTACTCATTTGTCTCCAAAAAGGCAGATGTTTCAATATCTCAAGGGGAACCACATATGCTATCACCGTTTCATTTGGAAGCGGGAGATATTGAACAAAGTGGTCCACAACCCCACACCACGACTTTCTTAAACACGTAAATGTCTAGTGTGTCCTCATAGAGTAACGTTTACGATTGAACAGCTTTCGTAAACAGTAGCTTCGTAAAATAAAGTTTACGATTGAAAAGTATTCGTAAACAGTAACTTCGTAAAGTAAAGTTTACGATTGAAAAGTATTCGTAAACAGTAACTTCGTAAAGTAAAGTTTACGATTGAAAAGCTTTCGTAAACCTCTTCCTAAATGAATTTACGAATGAAGACTATTCGTAAACCTTGCTATGGATAGTTTACGAATGAAATATATTCGTAAACAGTGACTTCAGAGGTTTACGATCTATAAGGATTCGTAAACAGTATATTCGTAAAGTTAAGTTTACGAATGAAAAGTATTCGTAAAGCGTTCCCTGTTACAGTTTACGATTGAAATTTATTCGTAAACCCTTCCTTTTACTGGTTTACGAATGAAAATGGTTCGTAAACAGTAACTTTACGAATGTAAACTAAATGGACCGTAAACTTAAATGCTTTGACCGTAAACTATAGAGCTTTGACCGCAAAGTTTTCAGTTCGTAAACTAAGTTTTCATTCGTAAACTTCGCAATAAAAATAAAACTCGATCAAAAACACTTAAATTCTAAAATTATGCTCAGATAATCGATCGAAATCAGCAATTAAACATGTAAAAACACTCGATTAAACCAGTTCAAAGCAAAATATATAGAATTTCCGAGTTTTTCACATGAACATTTTGAAGATCATAAGAACAATTCGATCAAAAATCAACACAATTAGTCCAATTTCAGCTTCAATCAGTCAAATTAATCAACAATTAATCATCGCAAACAGTGAATTCATCGTAAACACCTAAGCAAGCAGCTCAAAAGATCAATCAACAGTTTACGATGAGCTTTAAATCGCGATGAACAGTGACTATCGTAAACTTCAAATTGCAGAATCGTAAAGTTCAAACTCAATCAATTCAATCACACGTTTGCTCTGATACCAATTGTAATTCCCAGACACATCAAACGAAGAACTTGAGAATAGATTGATGAAGAATTACCTTGTAATTAACGCGCGGAAGACTTTGGGTAATTATCAATCAACCTTCATTAATCACCAAGCTTCTCTCTACAATAATCTCATTTCTCTCTCTACAATTAAGCCCTAATTATGATAATGATGAGAGAGTGTTTCTAGTGAGAGAAAGCTAAAACTCAAGTTGTTGTGTTAATCACACATACTTGCCCTATATATACCCAAGCATACTTTGGTATATTTACACTTTAGTCCCTATATTTACATAAAATACAATTAAGTCCCTAGACAAAGATAACATGATTATTGAACACTAGGGGTCCGTTTGGTTATGAGCACAAGATAAAGCCCAAGATAAAAAATTTATCCAACAACCCAAGATAATTTATCTCAGCTTTTTAATTCAGTTTACTTGTAACGGGCTTTTGGTTTAAAAACGGGCTGATATATTAAATCCGGGCTGAAATTACTAAACCAAACACAATATTAAATCTGATTATTTATATTATATGGGCTTTTCTGGGCTTTTCATCAAACCAAACACAACCTAGAAAATATTCCTAACAATAATTAATATATTAATTGCTTTAATTAAACTTGATTGCTAAAAATAGATAAGGAAGAGCCACGTTCAATAATATAATCTCATCATGCAAAGAATATATCCAAAGAACTCCTCATTAAACAAGACAACCCACCATAGCTTTCTTCTATTTCTCTAGGTGTTCACAGAAATGGTGGCGGCTTGCCTGGTGAAAAAGGACTTTGCTGAAAAGTTCAACCTTTTCTTTCCCCCTCGCAGAATGTTGATGGGTGACAGAAAGGCCTTCAGCAAAATGTCAATTCAGTTGTACAATTATGGAGAAGGGTGGGTAATGGGTAGGTGTTGTTTTTTCCATTAAAGCTCGCCATCATCGACATCATCTTTTATCTAAATTACAAAAATAAAAAATATCAAGAAAATACAATCTCTGTCTCATTCTACAGCCCTCACCTACGATATTCAGTGCTGCATTCGAAACAAATCCTGCAGAACGGCAAGGAAGAAGCTTCAACGTCGTCGGCATCGTCGGCGACGGCCTCGATTTCAGAAAATGACGAGTTCCCAGCTGGGAGAAGAGGATCGGAATCCCTAGCGCGTGGGCTGAGCATCCCAGCTGGGGTGGGAGCCATCTCGACCTCGAAATTAACGTTACTCATCCTCCTCAATCAATGGATTCTTCTTTTCTTCTCTTTCTTTCGTTGGCGTGCGTTGTGGGAGACGTAGCAAGTGTCCTTTTATAGCTCTTTTCACCATCCATGCATACGGACACTTGCAGAGCAGTATATATATATATATATATATATATATGTATATATATATATGTATGTATGTCACGGTAATTATATAATATGTATGATTTCACCAGACTATAGAAGTTATTCAAGCTGGACATGGGCTTCTTCAACTTGGTTCTTGCAAGACTGTGAGTCTCTTACCTTGGATCATTTCTTACCATTTTCACCTTTTTGTCCTTATCTTGAAAATGTCACAAACTTGGCTCTTATGGTGTCAAATTGATTAGATACCTGAAGATCTCCACTTTGTATTGAGGATGAGACACACCTTTGAGTTCTTGAGCTACCAATCAAAACTATATGTTTCTCAGCTGTTTTCTTCGGCTAGAAACGCCTCGACTTCAATGGCCACGCCCTTGAAACAACCTACCATGCACGTTCATGCGCCACCGCCCTTCGACTGGGGCCCACGTTCGATGATGTCAAGCCCTACTTACCCGAACCCTCTGGCCAATGGATCGCACGGGATGATGATCCCACAAAGAGATGAAGCCCAGATGTTCTTACACCTTCCTCAGCCATCGTCGGAACCTACGGCAAGAATGGACTACAATATGCTCTGCAACAACGATCGGGAAGATGACATCAAATGGCCTAACGAACTGTCCTTCTTTAACGCCCTGATGGGAAGAACAGACGAAGCTGCAAAGCTACTGTTCGAACCCGAGGGATCAGGGGCCCAGGCGGATCATGGCATGGAGATGCAACGTAATAATACGAATGAGTTCTTGAGCTTGGATTCTCCTACTCAGAGGAATGATGGTAATAACAAGTTCAAGAGGAGCTTTTTGCTATTTTATTTGTATCGTATCATGTTTTTTTCCTTTTCTTTTGAAATATTTGAAACTATATGGTTGTCAAATTCCATAAAATGGTTGTCAAAGTTAATTGAGTTTTGTTGCTGGTGATGTAGGTTACTCGACCACACCTGCAGATTTTGATTTTAAGCTTGAAAGGTGAGATTCCTTAAAAGCCTATCCACATGCCAATTTTATCAAAATAAGAATATTCAGTTGAGTTGTATGGTATGATACACAAGATATAATGATACAATGTGTGTTCTTGGTTTTCTTTCAACAGTGTTCGCCATTCCGTTTGAGCTACTACGGCGTGGGAGAGTCATTGCTTTTCTTGGCCCGAGGTCAGCTCTTGACCATCGGTTTCTATCTGCTTAACAACTGATCAAGGTATTGCAGTCTGAGAGTCTTACAGTCGCACTAGATTTTCCAACAATGTTAGTCTTGCAGCCCAGCAATCTCGCAGTCTTACAGTCTTATAAGTTGTTCATACAGTAATACATTCCTATAGTCTGACAGTCTTATAGTCGCATAAGATTTCTCAATCATGACAGTCTTACAGTCTTGCAACCCAGTTATCTCGCAGCCTTATAGTCTTAAAATCCTACAGTCTTCCAGTCTTAAAGTCCTACAGTCTTACAAGTTGTTCATGAAGTCCTATAGTCCTACAGTTTGATAGTCTTACGGTCGCACAATATTTCCAAACAATGTCAGCCTTAAAGTCTTACTGCCAACAATCTCAAAGTGTTGTAGTCTTAAATTATTCATGCGTATGCCGATTAATAATACTGCATTTGGATAATTGTATTTAAATTTGATAACAAAATAGTCCCCATGCATTTTCCAACACAGACACACATATACATTTTTCTCTTGGATGGAACTATCAAAGCCGGAAAAAAATTGCCTATGAGACTTGGCCTGGTGGTCAAGGCTGAGGTGTTAAGAAGTTGAGAATGTCTCCAATATCTCAGTTGCCATTTATTTTAATAGATTATCATTTTTTCCCGTTATCTTAATCTTTTATTCCTCTATTATCAACTTATTTCTGCTTTATGTGTAATCATTTATTAATCTTTAATTTCAACAGGGAATGGTTATATCTGTCGGAAAGCTCTCACTGTATAGAGTTCTTGATGGCATACGTCCATTTGTTATTGGTATTTCTCATTCTCTAGATTTTATTATTATACAAAGTGATGTTTCAGAATAAATTGCTTAGATTGACATATAAAAATTTGAGTTTTTCTGATTTTTTATTTACCACAATATTTGTCAGTGATCATTGATGTGGAAATGAATAATGAGCAGTCGTTGAACGATGAATTCTATATCGGACTCAGAAGAAGGCAAGTGACGGGACGGGTTTTAAGGATTCTAATCGGTTTCGATATTTTTTAACTAATAACATTAATCTTTGTAATGACTTAATGCATTTGTTTTTTAATAGGAATATGCTGGGCTTCTTCATGAATTTATGACAGTAGTGAAGCAAAATTATGAATAGAAAGTTCTCATTCAGGTTGACTGGCGATGGTCTTCCCTGAAGAGATTTAAAGGCTAACCAACATCGAGGCCACTGAGCGCGCCAATTTTCAAGAGGAACAGTTTGACTGCAGGATCAAGCTATTGGAGTAGATGTTCGCGTCATTCATGAATCAGCTACATCATGTGCATTGAAGGTCATATTGTCTTTTATTAGAATTTCTTTCGTAGCTCAATTGTCTGTTCATAAGAATTTTTTGGATCATATATTGTTTTCTTTGTTAATGTTACTAATCATTCACATAATCACTCCCTGCAGGGAGAAGTGTGGCTTGCACGTGCTGCGGAATACATTTTGTCTTGATGTTTTGCGGGGAAAGTTTTTACGAGATAGGAGCTTCCTAAATAGAATAATTTTGGAAATATTATCACGATGCCCGTCTTCTTCACCTATTGACATTAGCTTTCGTGGAATGAATAGACACCGATTGCATCTTTAATCAAACTCACCTTTTGTTTTTGGTTTAGTTGGTTGTAACAAATCTTTCGAACTGTGTTCATGTTATTACAAAATATTCTTTTTGTATGATTATTGTATTAAAATTTGTATGTCGAGACTCATCATCCGCATTAATATTAGTAATTATCTTAAGTGTTAACATTTGATGGTATACAGAATTTCTTCAATGACTGATTATTGTAAGACTGTAATTCACAATAATGTTGCAAGTCTGCTCCACTGACCGGTTGTTATAATATTTAGTCGTAAGACTATTAATAATGTTTATGTTGTGCGACTGTGAAATTGCACGTCTGATTATTGTTTCACTGTTATTACCGTCAATCTCTCAGAGTATGTTGTAGCCAATAAACACGAGCTTTTCAATATTCTCATTGAGTTTGTTCCCGTTCTTTGAAGAGATATTATTACAACGTTGGCCTGGTGCGCGATCAACGGTGGCCGGAGAGGATCCCATCGGAGCATTCGAGTCTAGGTCTCTGAGAGATGATCGGAAGAAACATGAGAAAGTCGGACCATGATTGAGGAAGAATCGGCGAGGCACACGGCAGCGCGCCAAGCTGGGCGCGTTGGACCGAGACAGATGCAGGCAGCATCGGCGGGCTACGTAGGTAAGAGGCGAGGCTAACGCGCAGACCAGGCAAGCCAGGCAATATGGGACGCACGACAAAGATGAGTAGCACGTTAGGATCTGGCTCAAAACAGGCCAGACGAGGCGTGCTGCCAGTCAACGAAGACAGTAATGGTATGCAGAGGCCAACGTGGCACTGGACTTGGAAGTACCACCAGGTCAAGGTACATGGCATGTTGGGAAATTACATTCGTTTTGGCATCAGACTGAGGAATTGCAAGACTGCTTAGCTTGTAAGGCTGCACTTGCAAAGTCTGTAAGACTCAGGAACTTGAGAGCTTTGTAAGACTGCACAAGCCTGCTACAACAAGGAAGACTGCGCGACTGTTCGATGGTGCAAGACTGATTTGTAAGACTGCACGAATGTTGGATGGTGCAAGGCTGATTTGTCAGACTGCGCGACTGACTGGATTGTGCAAGGCTGCACTTGGTCTTCATAGAATTTTTACGACTGTGCGACTGTCTGGTTGAACAAAAGACTTGCACTACTGCTGGAATTCGTAAGACTGCAGTTCTTAACGAAAATTCAAAGATTGTGCAAGCATAATTTCCTTAAAATAAATTCGCTCTCAAAACTCTGAAAGCTCCGTTTGAATCTAACATCGAAGAAGCTCGATGATCATCTCGGGCCAATATGTTTTATGCATGCGATGTAAGACTGTAACAAATTGTAAGACTGCAAATTTGTGTGACTGTAGAGAACTCACCACTGAGCAACTAAAGTTGTAAGACTGAAGGATCTAAGAAATTATAAGACTGCTTTTGTAAGACTGGATTTGTTGAGCCCCCCTCCACCAATAGGATTGAGCAAATGAGTTGCATTAAATGTTTTATGGCCTAAATGAGGTGTATTTGCCTCTTGATTGCATGGAAAAGCTGAAGTGGCGCGATGTGATAGCTTTGATTCCTCTTTTTGCTGTTTTTGTTGTGAAATTGGTACGTATTTTTCTTAGGAATGCATTAATTACTGCAATTAATATATTATTTATTGTACAAAAAATGTGGGAAACATTCTCTTGAGCGTAATTTTTTTCTTGGAAATACATTAATTAAGGTAATTAATATATTAATGAATGTAATTAACATTGATAGTTTTTTTAACATTAATAGATAAAGATGAAAGGACACAACTACAAGACTAATAATCTTTAGTACAAACGAAAAATCAATTACGTTAATAAATTTAATCTTTTGTGTTTTGTGGATTCAAAGTGTTTCTTAATGTTTGTTTCTGATAACAGGTGCCTATTTCTTACATATCTAAACCTGTCAACAAGGCGTCAGTTGATTGGATCAGTCAGCTTTCCCATGAGGCGTTGGGGAACTTTGTTATCTGGTCGATGGATTGCATTCTTGCGGACCTGGCAACGCAGCAGCCTGGATCAAAGGGTTCAAAGAAGGGAGCCCAGCAGCCAGCGTCTTCAAAGTCTCAAGTATATCAATTAATATTTCATAGTACCTGGAATCTATCAATTACAACGAAGATTTTTATTATTAATCAAACCTCTGTAAAAAAAAAACTAAACCAATAATTGGGTAACAACAAAGAAACCCACCACGGCTTTTTGTGGGTTCGAGATGAAGGAGATAGGTCGATTCTTCTCGGATTATTCATCGAGGGCTGATGACGTGGACAATTGGGCTGCAAAGAACGGCTTCGTTCTTTCAAACCTGAAGAGGTACGTGAAAAGAAGAGTCTTTGAATTGTGTTCGGGCAGCGACTATAGCTCAAATTCTAACAATTGATTGAGCTATAAATAAATACTTCTCCGTTCATTGTTTGTCGGGTTTGTGCAGCTACAGTTTAGTGAAGATAATAGAGTGTCACCACCTAACACCATCAAATTACAGATCAAGTGAAAATTGAGGGCTTTTCTTGATGTTGTCTACGAAGATGCAACATGGTGGGAGAATGCTCAATAGTCAAATGTCTCTGACTCAGACGGGTCAAATCTCGGGTCCTTTGAGTAAGTCGAAAGACGAGAAAGAGATCTCCAAGTCTCCTCTCTCTGCATTCAAGGGAAGAAGAGATTGAGAAGAAGAAGCTAGAGGTTAAGGAGAGAGTTCAAGACCAGTTGTGTCGTATTGAGGAAGAAACCTGGTGTTTGGCAACTATTCGCGAGTTTTGTGCTCACTTTGTCTTTCAATGTTATTTTCATGGATTTCTTTTTGGTTCGTTGTAGGATTGAAGTTAAAAAAAATATTTTCGACCAATTTTGTCGGGTCTTAAGCTGTCTTTATTTAGGATTCTAATATGGATTTCTCTATTAGAATGTTTCATTGCCTCGACAAACTATCGCAATGCAAGTCGAAGTAATCAGCTCGACGAGCTCAGATGTGAAGGACTTGGTCATGCAGCTGTTTGAGACCGCCATGTTGACCTCTGGCTTTAGCCTCAATGGCCCCAATACCTTCGGTAATAGAATCCACGTAATGTTGAAGCTTGGACTGAGCATTGACGAGGATGCTAGCGGGGGTGATGTGGGTATGCCTCCCTTGGGGTATACTGATGTTGCCGATGCTGAGAACAAAATGGAGAAAGTCGATTGTTTCTCCAATCAAGTTGTGAAAGGATGCGCGACTGTCTGATTGAAAGGTGCAATGTTGTGGTAAGAGTTTGCACGACTGTGCGACTGCGCGACATAGCTGGATTGCACGACTGCTGGAAGGTGCAATGTTGCGGTGAAAGTTTGCACGACTGTGCGACTGTGCGACTGGCTGGATTTTGCAAGGCTGCAGTTGGTCTTCTTATAATCTGCACGACTGCGCGACTGTTTGGTTGAACAAAAGCCTTGCACTACTGTTGGAATTCGTAAGACTACGAATTCTAAATGAAAATTCGAAGATTATGTGAGCATAATTTCCTTAAAACAAATTCGCTCCCAAAACTCTGTAAATTCCATTCGAATGTAACATCAAAGAAGCTCTGTGATCATCTCGAGCCAATATGTTTGATGTAGACAATGAGATTATTTTCTTCGTGGACCCTTCACTTTCATTACATCGATGTGGAATGCACACAAAATACAAGTAGAATTTTCCCCGTTAATTGTAATTCGTGGTTTAATTAGACAACATCTTACTTCAAACATTGCAGTTGCACAGTATAAAATTCAAGAAAAAGAACCATCTATATTGGAAATACTTCAAATAAATCACGCCTTAACGTGAAAGAAAGCTTCTCAATGATTTTACTACAGAACCATTGCAGTTGCAGTTGCAGTTGCACAGTATAAATCACGCCTTAACGTGAAAGAAAAAGAACCATCTTACTACAGAAAATTATGCTCCAAGCAATTTCATCAAAGCTTCTCAATGATTTTCCTCAACGTGAAAGAAAGCTTCCTATCATGCCTTAACATTTGGACGGTGGCTTGAAACAAGCATCCTATTTTGCAAAAAATAATAAGATCAACATGCGTTTATTTATTCATTTGCAACATAAAATGAAAATTCAATAAATATATCACGTGCGTCAACAATATGAATATTCAATAAATATATTTATCATGAGTTCTATCAGGAGCCAACGTTACGCAAATATGAAGGTTCAACTAACATACCCCGTGCATCGCACGGGGCAACTCCTAGTATTATATAAATAGCAAATCATAATCATAATTCATAAACAAACCTATTGTTGAATAGACGAAAATACCCCTATATATAAGTCGTCTAGCACACTCACAAAGCCGTCCCTTTTAAGTGTGGGGACTGAGAAGAACAACAAACTCAACCCTAACGACGCAGCACCTTCACAGACGATCGCGTGAATCCTCTCATTCTTTCGCAGTCAAATTCACTCAATCTCCTCGTTATCCTCCACTGATCGCCAGCCTGAGCATGGGAACGCAAGAGAGCGGTGATCAGAACGACGCGATTCCACGGAAGTCGCCGTGGAAAACCACAGCCGCGCCGCCGTCGCAAGTGGCGATGGCGGTATCGGATTCCGAGTCTTGGCCGGCGCTTTCCGACGCGAATCAGCAGCTGAGGCCGAGGAACAGCAATGTATCTTCTGCTCCTATTTCTCCGGCAGCTAATCCGTCTGTACGTTTTTAATTTTTTACGTATCCTTGTTTTTTATTCAGTGCTTCGTTATTCTTTTTGTTAGGGTTGTCACTTCTTGGATTTTTTTGGTTGACTTTATTATGTTTTTCCTTCTGATAGTTTTTTCTTTATTAACTGTGTTTGATTTCTTGCCTTTCTTGGAATGTGGGTGGTTTTTGAGCCTCTATTATTTTGTCAGTAAATTGCTGCATTAGTTTATTAGTCTTATATTACAACCAATGTAAGCGCCTGGAAAGGAACATACGGTAGTCTGCAGAATCAGAGATTCCAATGGCATGGTTTTTTTTTTTTGCTAGAGCATAATGTATAATTTGTCTTGAAGCATCATATTTATTTACACCTTGCATTTCCTGTAGCTTGCTATCACCTGAATCTCATTTTGAAATGGAGGTTAGATGCGTGCGCTGATTTTACGAAGAATCATTTGTTTCTAGTTTACAGCATCAGTGTTGTGGGGTCTTAAAGTCATCAACGTGGAGAAAAAACAATTTATGTTCGTGGACCTGCAAGTTGTCTTTTGAAGAGAAGGGAATAGTATTTACTTAAGTGTCCATGAATAAAAATATATGAAACTACATGGCAGTAGTCAAACGGACCTGATTCTGAGCCAGTTGTTATCAGTAACATCTACATTTAGATTGATAAGTTGCCTATCACATTCCATGCTTGTTTTTTTAAACAATTATATAATCGAATTTGCAAAATAACCTGTTTCTGTGTCTTTAATGCTTTATGGATGTTCGAGATTCTTCAGCTGGATGATTACTGTCTAAATTCTTAGAACATTCTTACTCCCTAAACATGAGCTTCTGTTTCTTTAAGCATTTATAAAATTTGTTTGCCTTTTGAGATAAAGCTGCTCCAGATTTGAGAGACTCCTTGCTGTGTTAAACTTCGATTTTAACCTTGTTGACTTGGTTTTCTCTTTAAACATCTGTTATAATTAATTAGGTACTCTTGCCTTGGTATATTCATTGTTTGATGTGGTCTTTACCTGAAAGTCATTCTGTCTTCCAGGCTACAGTTGAGCAGAAGTTCCATGGACGTGGTAATATAAGATCTCCCCATAAGCCCCACCATGGACATCAAAATAAGGGTGGGCCCAAGCATCCGCCAAATGGCGTAGCACCGGATCCTCTACTCTTGCCCTGTTATCAACCCCCAGTTCAACCTGTTTTTCACACTATGTATCCCATGGCCCCAATTCCTGTCCCAGGATATACTTACCCTCTTTCTTTTTTTGGGCCAATTTCAAAGGTTGATGCGCATATGGTAAATTCTGATAGTGATGGAGCTGCACAAGCTTTTGGTCCACCAGCAAAAGGGAGCTTCCGGCCTCCTCTGCAAATAGTCTCTGGTGCTCATGATTCCAACTCTCTTGGTAAAAGGTCTAATGTGAAGGAGCACGGTGGCCTCACAAATTCTTCGGTGAATAATCAGCGACCAGCTGTTTCTAACAATACCATTCATCTGCAACAACCTATGGGCCCTAGACCTTTAGTAAGGGCTCCATTTTTCGGTCCGGTTGGCTACCTTGATGGATCAAATTTCCGAGGTACCGATGATGTGTTCTTCTTCTTCCAAATCTGATAAGTGATATCTGATCATTGAGTTTCTGTTACTATCCGATATCCAACTGATATTTCCATTTTATATTGTAGGTCCTCCAGGAGCTATATATTACTATCCAGCTCCTCCTCCTGCTGGATCCATGAGGGTACCTTATCCTCCTGTTTTAGTGCCATATTATTTAAACCCTGGAGTTCCTGTGCCGCCGTCACCAGCAATAGCTTTGAGGGCTGATATTGTTCGGCAAATTCAATATTATTTCAGGTTAGCGTCTAAAAAAACTCTCATCCATTTTGGTGAACTGGCCCAACCCTCCTCTCCGTTCAGCAATCAATTTGTGTTAACTACTGCGTTTGCAAAAACAAAAACAAAAACGAAACTTTTGCCTACAGAGTACAGATAGAGTCGCCTGAGTCTGACTTCAACATCACTATCAGTTAGATATATGGAAAAAAATCCTTTTAATTAATTTCATGTTGGCTGTTTATTCTAGTTTTATTAAAATCTCTAGCAGCTGTGAGCCATATGTTTTTCTACCTATACCATTGATTACTCTTTGGTGATGATATGATTCTTATGACATGGCATGCCATGTATATAGATTTATTGCAGATAATGATATTAAATACTGACATTACTGTTTCGCAAATGGCAGCGATGAGAATCTGCAATCTGATGGTCACTTGATTTCATTGATGGATGACCAAGGCTGGGTTCCAATATCAGACGTTGCGGGCTTTAACATGGTAATTCTTCGTCTCCTTGAGTACTTGTCATTAATTCTTTTGTCTGGAATCTGTGATTGGTAACATTTGGCATTCACTGATTGCTATATGAGGGGAAAATCCAAAACTATTTTTGAATGTCTGTTTGCATTGTGTGGATTTAGGGTCAGAAATGGACAAGTTTAGCAGCACAGTTGTTGTCATCTGTTTTTTATGTTGTTAAGCTTGATTTATTCGATCAATCACTATATTCTGTATCGTGAACTTATTATATATGCTTATGCTGTTACATCTCGAATCCTGCTTTTCAGGTTAGAAAAATGAACGTTGATATACCATTTATTCTGGATGCACTTCAGACTTCAGAGAATATTGAAGTGCAGGTTGAATAGTTAGAAATTGGCCAGCTGCTTCATCTGTGCCCATGCAGTGACTTATATTTATAATTTATCTTAGCTATTTGTTGTTGCTCACCAACCATCCTTTTTACCACTTTTAATACCAACCAATGTAGGGCGAAAAGATACGGAGACGTAATGAATGGTCAAAGTGGATCCCAGCTTCTTCTACCCATCAATCTTCGTCTCTGGATGTGGATGCTATCAGGAATGATAATCTTAATCAGAATGAAAGGAGTGACCAAGGTGAGGCCAACAAACTTCCTTCAGCAAGCGGATACTCTGATGAGCCCCTGACATTGGGTGAGGATTCTGGAGGATATAGCGATAAATTAAAAATGAATATGGTATGTTTGAGTGATGACGCACAGCCTTCTAGTCAAAGTAGAGGCAGTGAATGTAAAGCCACATGTTCATCAGCAATTTCACAAAGAACTGACTCTCTGAAGTCTCCAGTCCGTGAAAACACAAAGAGACCAGTGATTTCGAATCAGAATCTGCAAAATGTGGACAGCTTATCCAATGAATTTTCGAGCACATTTATGCTTGACGAAGAGATAGAAAGGGAGCGCAAATCTTTGCAGAACAATAATTCTAGGTTTCGTGCCTTTTTCTCTCAATGCTCTATATTCAGCTTTATTTTCTTGTAAAAGTGACTACTATCTTTGAAGTGAGACAATATTGAGAGCATTATTTACTAGTTCTTCTGGGCATTTTTTGGGAAATTCATTATTACTTAGGGCCATATGACATATATTTGCGTGGTAGTTGTACTTCTCTCCTGAAATTTAACTTGGACAGTGGCTGGAGTGATAGAATGGAATAATTTCTGTAGTAGATCATGCAAAATCCTTTATTCTATAACATTGGAACTTGTATTTGGAAGCCATTTTCTTAAAATGGGCATTAGGTTTTGACATAGTGTAGAGTGCTGTTTTTTTATTGTCTTTTTTTGTTATCTATTTTTTCCGGATTCACATTTATGTGCGTAATCCTTTTTTTTATCTCTTGTCAGGGTTGATGACGAAGAGGATGAAGTCGTTGGTCATGGTCATGATGTCGAGAGGCTTATTATTGTTACTCGGGTGAGTTCGTGGGCTTTTAGTTACTTTCTCTGAGACATATTGTGTGGATTTTGTTCTGTTAATTATTCCTCCACATCTGTGGTAAGAAGCTCCAAATGATAGCATATAAAGGTGTTACACCGTCGAATTAGTTTATCTTATCACATTACTCACTGTAAAGTGTAACCTCAATTTCGAATAGAGGGGAGGATTATATAATAAAAAGTAAGATCTTGGCATTTTTTAGATCCGTCTGACATATATAGACTTTCTATACCATTCACGTTACTTTCTCAGTGACAAATTTTATGCAGCGGTAATTAGATGTAGGAATTCATCCCTCTCACGGTATAGTGATACTCAAGTCAACTATCTCGGTAGCTTTGCATGACTAACTAGATTATGTGATACAGAATAATGGTCCAAGTGGAGGACCTGATGGAGAATCTACAACCATATCCAATGAGGTTGCTTCTGCAATTAATGATGGCCTCTACTTTTATGACCAGGTTTTCAGATTAATTCTATTTTTTTCATTTTTATTAAATCCGAACTTAATTGTATTCTATGACTCAAATTGTAGGAGCTGGAGTCGAAACAGTCTCAATGTAACCACGATGACCTTAATAGCGAAAGCAGAGATGAGGCCTCCAAATGTTCTTCTAGTGATGTTTCTGTACTGAAGTCATCTATTGATAACTCAAACACAGGAAACAACTGTCAAGTTCCTGCAGAATGTCGCAGGAAGCGGATGGAAGGTAGCTCCAAACAACACTCCATTGGTAAGCAAAGGCTATTCCCCAGCAACTTCAAAGCTCATGGTAGTGGCAGCAACTCTCTTGGCGTAATGTGCGAAACTCCACCTGGTGATTCCATTGGTTTTTTCTTTGGTACAACTCCTGACAGTCATGGGTAAGCATCATTCACATGAAATGGTCTCAATGTGCTAGGCACATAATAAAATTACCTTATATGTATGTATATTCTACTGAAGGGTGTTGAGTCAGCTTTCATTATCTGGTCTGACCTACTAGTTGCAGAGAGCAAACATATATCACTGTTTCTTCGTCGTTATGGTTAGGACGCTGTTAAGATTATGAATTTTTTTAATTATTTAGATTTAACTTAATTTTAATGTTGAGTCGGGCCTGTGAGTCCATATTACTATTGAATCAGTTTATTGCTCCTGCGGGTCTACTTTAGGTTTGAGTCGATCTTCAGGCCTACTGCCTGCGTGTTTATATGTATTCTTTGGACTCTGTGCTTCTATCACCTGGTGGTCATGCGGTTTTAATACTCAGGGAGAAACCTGTTGGGTGTGTACAAAAGTTCACTGTTGTTTTATGTTTAGATTATTTTTTTTTTGGTTCACAAGAAAGATTTGATTTTCTTTACATTTCTTGTGAATTTGCAAATTCGTTTTCGAATTTTAATAGGTTAGAGAGATTTGTAGGGTTCTTCCAAATATCGATCCTTAAAACACAAATCTCTGTCTCTTTTGAATCAGTGGAGAACTCTTGGCTAATGTATTTAGTGTGTGAAATTTTGCTGCTTTAAAACATGGTTAATCTTTCTACAGAATCCGGCCTTTAAAATTGGGTGCTTCTCCTCCTAGAAATCTCGCGGGAAGTAGTCCACCTGTTGGTTCGTTGCCTAAACCATTCCCACCATTTCAACATCCAAGTCATAAACTTTTGGAGGAAAGTGGTTTCAAACAGCAGACGTAAGACTTTGAAGCAACTTCAAGCTGTAAATTACCTCAGTTTTCATCAACTGATCTTTCTGTTAACTATGATTGCTTGTTGTCCATTTTTGTTTCAAGTCTGATTATGTTGGCATTGAACTCGAGTCATTAATTAATAAATGTTGCTTTAATCAGGTACAAGAAGTATCGGAAACGCTGCCTTAGTGAACGGAAGAAAATGGGGATTGGCTTCAGCATGGTACCTTTTGAATTACTTGGCTAATGTTTGCCTTAGATGTATATTCAATCGATACAATCTATTTTCCTTTATTGTTTCTTTAGAAAAGACTTACACTGTTTCATTTCTGGGTTACTGATACAGCTGATAAGAAGTATCATTAAACAGCAATTATTAAAATTACCAATGCCATGAGTCTGCATGTCCTAGAGTCTATTCACTTTGACATTGATGTTGATCAGTATTTCCATTTTGTAGAGACTGAACCAAATATTTTCAGTTGCATCATTGTGTAGTTCAGATTTTGTTCTCTTTTACATATACGTATTTGCTCTATCCATTCCCTTAGTGGGTTCAATTCATCAACTGGTTGATTTGCTCAGTTATTTGCATTTTTTCAGTCTCTATTTAACCAACTTGTCCACTTCATTCTGAAGGCACAAGTGAATAGTTCATGCCTCATATGATAGAAAAAATATTTTACGATAGTTGCCGAAGAAGTTTTTTGTATATTGATGAATTCACTCTGAGATCACTCAATTACATCTAGGTACTCACCGATGACTATGCTCTCTCTCTCTCTCTCTCTCTATGCAGGAGATGAGTAAACTCTACTGGTTTTGGTCAAATTTCTTGAGGAGTAGGTACATCTCTTCCATGTACGAGGAATTCCGCAAGTTGGCTCTTGAAGATGCTGCCGCTGGTTACAATTATGGGATGGAGTGTTTATTCAGGTTTTATAGGTAACACTTTATGCATCCCTTGGTAACTTTTCGTGATGCTCATATCTGTTAATTTAATTCTGTCGACAGCCATCTAGTCATACATGCATTTCTAACTAATTATTTATCATGTTAATCTCATTTTCAATTTCATAACTGAATAGTATCCATTTAGACGAATAATTAGTCCGAGGTAATTATCTGTTTCAGTTATGGCCTGGAGATAGAATTTAAAGAAAACCTCTACGACGACTTTGAACAGCTGACACTCGACTTCTATAAAAGAGGAAACCTTTACGGCTTGGAAAAGTACTGGTAATGTTTGTTATATTTTCTTTTTTCTGATTTTAGAACATTGTCTGCACTGTTTTTAGTAGTAATGTAAATTGCTCTTTACTATATTAATGGTCACTCAATACGATGCTTGCAGGGCTCTTCACCATTACTGGAAAGGCGATGAGGCGCTGAAGAAACATCCTGAGCTCGATAGGCTTCTCAAAGAAGAATATCGGACTATAGACGACTTCCCTAGGAAAGCTAAAAATGCTGCTAATCGTTGAGCCACGACTTAAGTTTTGCCGATATTACCCTCCTAACAGTTTTATCGCAAAGGTGACGGTCTCTGTATATGGTGTTGTCGTGCTATGCCCCCATCAACCCAAGAATTCTTGCTGCTCATAACTGCAGTGCCTGAGGAACTTTTTTCTGGACCATCTTTTCATTCCTTATTTGAAAAAAAGAAAAAAAATTAAAAAATGAAAAAAAAAAAAAAAAGATGATTTAAGTAGGGAAAACTTGAGTTTTACTAGATATTTTTTGTTTTCTTTTTTTGTTTTTTGTTTTTTTAATTACTTGTGTATATTAAAATAGGTAGGATGTTTATAGTTAAACCAAAAGTTTTAAAAGGGATTTTGTTTCTTTCCTTGTAATTCAATGTTATAACGCCAAGAAGGCGTTACCCCGCTCCATCTGAGACGGTCGGCTGCCCACCTGTTAGACCTCCGTATGGACCGAGCTGAGCTCCATAACCCACATTACTCGTCATTGTTCCATGTGGCTGACCACCGTGCTGATACGGCCCTGCACTGCCCTGAGCCATCTGAGGAGCACCATTACCTCCATAACCCACATTCGAAGCTGCCCCCGCTGGACCACTAGGAGCCATCGAGTGCCAACCACCACCACTGCCACCAACGGTCTCATAGACGAAAAAGCAATAGTGCCTCAGTGCCCCTGCCTTGCTTATCGAAACCATGGGGAGGGGCCCCATTCGATCTCTCCAAACGCGATGAAGAACTCATGCATGCAGCTTCATTGGATCAACCTCAGCAGCAGGCAAATTGCGGGCGTGAATCTTTTGATAATCATAGTCATCCAGCATTAATCTTCTAAGATTTGCGGGCTCAATTTTATACGAACACCTAGCCAGCCATAGCCGCCCCGGGCGAAGATCATGCAAGATTATCCTATGTTTATACCCATGTTTTCGGACATAACCAAAACTTGTTAAAAAGAGTCATGTCTGTGGAGTGATTTCCCAGTTTATCTTTTTGATTGTAAGAGTACAAACCTGCCACTCACCTACAAAAGGAAGCAACAATATACCATTTTGCTATTTTTATTAATCCAACAAAAACAGCCGCCAACTGCTATATATTCGATACCTCGGAACTCTTTACATTCTGATTCTCCTGCCATATCTTTACCAGCCATGTCTGAATGGGTTCAAGAGCTTCGTTTCCCTCGCCTCGACATTCCCGTGAAAATAGACCGAATAGACCTCATCTTGCCCGATCCTCACATCATCGAAAAGTACCCCGACGGTCTTTACCTCTCCAACCTCGACGACATGGTTGGAGTTCGTGTCTTCACTCCAACCGTGTACTTCTACAGATCTCCGGGCGGAAACTCCCGCCCTAAATCTGCTGCCCGGGTACTCAAAGACGCTCTCACGACTTTGTTAGTGCCGTACTATCCTTTCGCGGGTCGACTGAGAGAGACTGCGAGCGGAAAGCTCGAAGTCTTCTTTGCCGGCGATCAAGGCGCGCTTTTCGTGGAGGCACATTCCGACGCCGCCCTTTCGGACCTCGGGGAGTTGAACGTGCCGAACCCCGCCTGGATTAAGTTTATCTATAGGTTTCCCGACGAAGGGCAGTACAAAGTCGTCGGCATGCCGCTGTTGATTGCTCAGGTGACTCGATTTAGGTGCGGCGGGTTCAGCCTCGGCTTGAGGATGTGCCACTGCCTCTGCGATGGGCTCGGGGCCATGCAGTTCCTCGGCGCATGGGCCGAGACGGCGAAGGCCGGCTCGTTGGTCTTGAGCGCCGACCCTTGTTGGGACAGGGAAGTGTTCAAACCTCGTAAACCTTTGAAGATCGAATTCGAACACACCGAGTTCAAAAGCATCGACAAGGGCTCGAGCTTGGCCGCGAGCCTCTGCGAGAACAAGCCGGTTCAGAAATGCTACAGAATAAGCCGGGACTTCCAAGCCCGCCTCAAGGGCTTGGCTCGGCAGTCGGCGGGCGACGGCTCTTCTTACACGACGTTCGACTCAATGTCGGCCCACGTCTGGCGCTCGTGGGTCAAAGCGCTGGACGTCAAGCCGCTGGACTGCGACCTTCGCCTCACCTTCTCCGTCAATGCCCGATCGAAGCTCAAAAACCCGCCTTTGAGAGACGGGTTTTACGGCAATGCCCTCTGCGTGGCGTGCGCCGCGAGCAAAGCGGAGAAACTGCGCAGCGGCCGCCTGAATGAGATATCCCGGCTGGTGAACGAAGCCCGGCTGGGGATCACCGAGGACTACCTCAGGTCGACGGTCGATTACATCGAGCTGCACAGGCCGAAGAGGCTGGAGTTCGGCGGGAAGCTGACCATAACTCAGTGGACTAGGTTTTCGATCTACGAATCGGCGGACTTCGGGTTCGGGCCGCCGCTCTACGCCGGGCCCATCGACCTAACCCCGACGCCGCAGGTCTGTCTGTTCCTACCCGAGGGTGGGGCCGATGGTTCGAACGGAGCCATGGTTCTTTGTATATGCTTGCCTGAGTTTGCTTGTGATAGGTTTAAGGAACTGCTTTGTTCTATGGATTGAAGTTAAGACTTAAACTGCTTAGAATGTCTGCTTCTGATGAAGATGATGGTAGAGAGATGAACTCAAACTTGTATTATTATTCAATTCAAACTGGCAGGAAACATAGAGATATGGTTTACATTAAATACAAACAAATAAATGATAAATCATAAGGAAATGTGACACTCATAAGATAACATAGAGTTCAATATCTAATCAAATTTTAATTAAAAGAAAATTACAACCAATGAAAAGAGTGCTAATGCACTGTGGAAGGAAGCTGCTGAACTGCTTGGAACTTGAACTGATCCGCCGTCTAGTTCGTTTGCTGGAGATGGGCTCGAGCTAGGGCTAGGGCTTGATGACGTCACTCCTATGTAATAAAATATACACTTAGAATTATATATATATATATGTATATGAAGTATTTCTTGATTTAGTAAAGAACAAACCTGTTGGTGAAGGGGCTTGGGCATCACTAGGTGAGAGAGCTGCCACTGGGACACCAATAGCTGCAGTAATTACAATATATATATATATATATATATATATCACAGTTAGATAATTGATTTTCTTCTATGTTAGAAAAATCAAATCTTTTCTCTGAGTTTATTTTTCAAAATTGAGCAAAGGCATTAAATATGGGTCGGAATATACAGTTGGGACGCAACGGTTTAAGTGGCCCACAATTTAATAACAAACTGTGAAAAAACCAAATTAAATAAATAAATAAATAATGTTATTCTTGCAATTTAAATCAAAAGAAAAAGTATAATCTTCACGTCATGTAATAAAAAGGCAGACATACCTGCGCATAAGCTCACCGGCGGTGTAGTAACTTTGCAAACGCCGGGCAGCTTAAGAGCCCTACTAACGTCCACGGATATCCCAACCTGGCCAGGATTTCCGAGCAGCTCGCAGAGGCAAACGGGCTGGGTGTCGACCAGATTGGCGAGCCCGGGGCAGCAGCCCGGGTCGGGTTTGGTCAGGTTGCTGCCGGCCTCGACGAAGGTCAGGCAGTCCGACAGTTGAAGAAGGTAGGAGAAGCAGTCCAAGGCCGGCGCAGGAGCTTCCACGGAGGCTGGCGGCATTGTGGAGGAGTAGGGCGCGAGCTGGCCGGAGAGGCATGGAAGTGCAGCCAAGAACGCGGCGGCGATGAGGAGGAGTCCGTGGGCTGTGGTGGTTGCGATGGTGGGGTTGAGATGGTACATGCTTTTTAATCTTCGTTTCAAGTTTTTTCTTTAGTGTAGAGATGGAGAGAATGGAGGTACAAAATTGACGTGATGTATTTATACATATATATATATATATAGAGAGAGAGAGAGAGAGAGAGAGAGAATGATGTTATAACATATTATTTGATATTCTATTCTACTTTCATATAAATATATAATGTCATATTAATATACTTTAGGAATGAACTATTTCTTTCAACTTTTGTAGAACAAAATTGAATTTTTGGACATTGGGACAGCTAAGCCACCAACTACCTAACTATGTTTAATTCTACTTTTTTATTTTTCCCGTTTTATTCTGAATATTTAACATCATGTTCATATTCATCTTTCGAACATCAAACATGCTTTTTGTAATAAAATATTTCATGTATATATATATATATATATTTTTATGAATGTTGGGGAAATCCTGCATGTGATCGTGGATGTGAAATAGTGGTAGATAAGTGACCAGCGATGAATATTAATTAATTTCTTGGTTGAAATAAATATGTTGGGTGAAGCACATCCAATTGTCCTTTTATTTTTCTTTTTTTTCGAAAGTAAGCCGTTGTATTAATCAAGATTCGGAATACACGGCATCAACCATAAATTGGGTAGGCGAAGATAGACCTTCCCCATCATAACCCAAAAACTTGGCTAAGTAATGAGCAATAGAGTTACAATTACGTCGAACCAAAGAGAACTGGACAGATGCGAAGGAAGGGATCATGGATATGCAGTCACTTAAGATGCCGCCCACTAACGCTGATTCAGTTTCTCCATTCATAAGCTTTCCGATCACAGTAGCACAGTCGCCTTCAACGATAATATCAGACCAATGCATACTCGCAGCCAGGTTTAGCGCTTCACGTCCCGCCAATGCCTCGGCAATCTCCGGATTGGAGCAACCCAGAAAGAACCTAGTACGCCACCCCTTAACTTTCCCATTTTTATCTCGAGCAACAACACCTACCGAAGCGCCATTACGTTTCGCATGTATAGCGCCATCTACATTTATCTTAATTGTCGAGTCCATAGGTTTCTTCCAGCCCTCCTGTAGACTAACGTCTGTATCCAATTTATTGCTTTCAGGAACCTCAAGGACACCCTCACGCGCCCTGGCAATGGTTGAAAACGTATTCTCTTGAAACCCTTCAAAAATGCTAATGTTTCGACTTCTCCACATCGACCAACATAGAGATAAGAAGAAATTAAATTTCTCAGTTGACAGGGCAGCCTGAACCGACCTGAGCCAATCTTCCGGAGAAGAAGAGCACAGACTAATAACACTTAGGGGCAGTTCTGAGGCTCTCCATATTTCCTTTGAAAAACGACAATCCCTAAAAGCATGAGTCAGATCTTCATAGCCCGCTCCACATCTACTACAATCCGGCCTTAAATTGCATTTCCTCTTCACTAGTTTGAGGCTGTAGGCAGGGCATTCTTGCATAGTCTCCAAGCAAAGAATTTAACTGTCGGGATGACGCCAGCTTTCCAGAGAAAGTTCCAAGTTGGGGCGCCTGAACTCGAACTACATACATCGTGAGATAATAGACCCGCTGCCAATTTATAAGCCGACTTTACTGAGAAACGCCCATCTTTTGTATAGTGCCAAATTAGTTTATCCTCGACAGTTTGTATGCTCAACGGTATACCCAAAATATAGTCAACGTCTATTGGCAGAAAGATAGAGCGAACGAGGTTTACATTCCAACGGTCGGTGCCCAAGATACGTAGCTCGCTAACCGTCGAGTTCGTCATCGTAGGCTGCTGTGGTGAAATGATCTTAAAGGTGCTCGGTCTTGGCAACCAAGGGTCCTTCCAGATATTAATATTCGTTCCACTACGTACTTGCCATCTTAGCCCCGCATTAATGATCGACTTAGTCTCGAAAATGCTCCTCCAAGTTAGTGAAGAATTTGATCCTTTAGACGCTTGCAGAAAGTCACAGTTTGGGAAATATCGAGCCTTCATGATGCGACTAAAAAGATTGTCTGGTCGTTGTATGATTCGCCACGCTTGCTTTGACATCATTGCAATGTTAAAAGCTCTCAGATCTCGAAACCCGATTCCACCATCTGCTTTTGGTTTACAAAGGATATCCCATGCTTTCCAATGTATTTTATGCTTTTCAGAGCCACTCCACCAATATCTGGCCACCATGCGAAGAATGTCATCCAAGAGCTTCCTTGGTAATAGGAAACAACTCATAGCGTAGGTCGGAATAGCTTGGATGACGGCTTTGATCAATACCTCCCGTCCCACGATTGAAAGAAATTTTTCTGACCATCCTCTGATCCGCCTCCAGACTCGGTCTTTAATATACGAGAATATTTCCCCCTTATTTCTTCCGACTATCAATGGCAAGCCCAAGTAAAGATCCCGATTCGCAGCTCGTCCAACACCCATGATGTCACAGCAAGCTGTCCTCCACTGTTCACCCACGTTTGGAGAAAAAGAAGCTGCAGATTTGGTGTAGTTTACCTCTTGTCCCGAAGCTTTACCATATACTTCCAATATTCTCTTCACCGTTGTCAACGCCTCCGGAGTTGCTTGGCAAAAAATAGTTGTATCATCCGCAAATAGAAGATGTGATATCGACGGTGCATGCCTTCGTACCTTTATTCCCCGTATATGGTTACAGCTCTCAGCATTCTGCAAAAGAGAACTAAGAGCTTCGGAACAAAAGAGAAAAAGATAAGGCGATAGTGGGTCGCCTTGTCTTAGTCCTCTCTCTGGGGTCAGTTTTTCAAATTTTTTCCCATTTAATACAAAAGAGTACGAAACTGACACGCACATCATTAAAAGGCGAATAAAATTATTATGAAAGCCAATCTTATGAAGTACCCGCTCGAGAAAAGGCCATTCGACCCGATCATACGCCTTACTCATGTCTAGTTTGAGCGCAATTTTTCCTTCGCCCCCTGTTCTTCTCTGCCTTATCACATGATTGATCTCATAAGCAACAAGCACATTGTCAGTAATAAGTCTATTTGGTATAAAAGCCGATTGCATAGGAGAGATCAACGAATCCATAATGTGTTTTAGCCTATTTGTAACACATTTTGAGGCAATTCTATACAGGACATTGCAAAGACTTATTGGTCGGAACTGGTGAAGACCAATAGGATTGACACATTTAGGGATGAGGACGACATTTGTTTCATGTAAAGAGGGGAACGATACCCCATGATTTAAGAAATTTAGAATACACTTGATGGATTCTCCCCCGACCATATCCCAGTAATGTTGATAAAATAGTGGGGGAAAACCATCAGGTCCAGGTGACTTGAAAGGAGACATACCTTGGAGAGCCTTCTTAATCTCCTCCTCCGTGTATTGGCGGATCAGTATAGCATTCATCTCAGGAGTGACTCGCGGTGATATAAAGTTTGAGCCTTCATCAAGAATGGTTTCTGAGGGGCGCTAAGAACGAAACAATTTCTGAAAATATTTCGAGATAGCATTTTCGATTGTGCCGTCATCGTTACACCACTTGCCGTCCTCGTCTCTAATTCGTGAAATATGGTTCTGCTTTTTGCGTGCTGATGCCTTAAGGTGGAAAAACTTTGTATTTCTATCCCCCGATTTTAACCATTCTGCTTTTCCCCGTAGCCGCCAATATAGTTCATGTTGGAGTTTAACCATTCTGCTTTTCAGCATATTATTGAGCTCCTGTTGGAGTTCATATTCCTCTTTGCGAACAACATCAGTGAGAGGCAAGGTCGAGAGTATTTTTATCCGTGATTCTAAAAACTCTCTTTTCCGTCGAACTTTTCCATAGAAAGCCTTACTCCACACTTCAAGGGATCGTCTGCTTGTGGCCATGGCATTATATATCCGATCAGAACCCGAACCATTCAGGTTATCATGCCAGCAGTCTCGAATAATATCCTTGCAATCGTCCTCCAGTATCCACTTTGCTTCAAAACGAAAAGGTCTCATATGGTGTTTTGGTTTTGCACGATTCTGATCCGTACTGACAAGAACAGGACAATGGTCAGAGTATATTGTAGAGAGGTTGGTAACCTTACTATTAGGAAAGCTTTGGAGCCATAATCTAGTAGCGCAAGCTCGGTCTAATCTCTCAAAGATTGTGTGGGGCCAAAGTGGCTTGTTTGACCATGTAAACCACTCGCCATCGCAGCCCAAGTCGGTTAGATCACAATCCTCTAAAACCCTCCGGAAGTTTTCCATTTGCCATATTGGGCGTGGCCGACCACCCTGTTTTTCATTTTCGCTCAGAATTTCATTAAAATCGCCCATGCATACTTGAGGATCCGTGATTGATACGCCGCAACAATTCCCAACTGAACTTTCGAAGGGTTATATTCGGGTTTCCATATAGGCCAGTGAAAAACCAGACTTGATCGGAGTTTGGCATCTGACACGAGACATCTATATGACCGGCAGAGAATGATTGAAGCGTTACGTTCCAACCTTTGTCCCAGAGAAGCACAATACCTCCTTTTCGGCCTTGAGATTCCACACACACGCCATGCATATCCAATCGGTTCTTTATTTTTTCAAAATGAGTTCGGCTGCACTTCGTTTCAATCAAGAAGACCAACCGATATGGTGGGTTCGGATCATTTGTCCGAGATGTTGAACTGTCAAGGTTCCACCTAGTCCTCGACAGTTCCAGCTTAGGAGATTCATGGTGACCGGTGGGACTGCTTAGCAGTCTCCACCGATAACTCTGAGGTGTCCATGTCTTCAGCAAACGTGAACCTCGGGAAGGGTTTTTTATGGGCCGGTTCAACTTGGTTGGGGTCTGTCGGGAAAGCACGCTTTCTTGTATCTCTGGAGGTGAGGGGTTGAGTTTGAGATGTTGAAGAACGGGCCGCTCTCTTCCATTTGCGTGCAGATTTCAGAGACTGTTCGGGAGGTTCATGAGGCTCAGTTTTAATTCTGGTGAGTACTATGTCTGGAGGCTTAGTTTCATAATGGAGATCGGAACCTGCAGTGGTAAGGGACTTTGTAGGTGTTTCATGAGGGATAATATTTATCAGCGGTGTTGAGTGATTGACTGCTATATGAATTGTGTGGGAAGGATCAGTATTGTTTGGAGAAACTTTGGGGACAAAGGATAATGCCTTTTGTTTTGTCTGAGCTTGGACGATTGTTGGTTTGTTTGGGACAGTTTGGTGGTCTATATTGGGAGTTATTTCTTGGCTATTCAGAGATGGGATTGGTTTAGTATAAGAGTGATGCGCAGATAACTTTGGTTTTGTAATAGGCTGGGGGTCTTGGGCTTTGGGAGACATATTTTGGTTATGGGACTGGATTGGTTTTAGTTGGGGCGAACTAGTTGGGCCAGGAAGGGGTTCAGGAATATCCAATGTCATTCTGTCAATGCTTGTCAACGAGCTAGTTATTGCCGTAGTTTCCGCTGTCATAACCACAATATCATTTAAAGCACCCCATGAGTCATGACTTCGATTTTGGGGATCATTTCTTTGGTAACGTCTGTGGTTCTTCCTTCCCAAAATAAGTTATTATTAACAGTCCACGATTCTTGCCTACGGTTCCGCACATCCATCAAGGCTCCATGATCAACTCCATAATTGCGATTACCCGATTGTCCGGGAGTTGTCGCTGCCCTGGACATTTTCCGATCATCCGAGGAAGGGTCAGTTCCTCCATTACTAGCGCAAGTTCCACTAATTCGTTGCCTCGATGGGTTGTATCGTTGAGCCCGAAGAGATGGACTATACGGCCAGGCAAACTCAACCGGTTGAAAATTGTCCTCATATTGTTTCGGACAAATGACGGAAGTATGATCCATCAGGCCACAAATATAACAGAAGTTTGGTAGTCGTTCATACTTAAAACCAATAGTAATTTCTGGGCGACCTTCTGAGCATAATTTGAGGACTCGGAACAAAGGTTTACGGACATTCAGCTCAATTTTGATCCGTACAAAAGCTCCCCATTTCTGAGCACCTTCCAGCTCAGCTTCAATGAAACGTCCCAGACGATTCCCTATAGTTTGCATGGTAGATTGTGTTCGAGCCCAAGATGGAATATTGGCCACCTGTACATGGAATTGACACCAGTCCAAATCAGTTTTCAACGGGTCCATGTTGGCATCAATCTCTCTCATAATGATCAATTGTTTCTCGAATGCCCACGGGGACTTTTGCAGAATTCTCATTCGATCAATTCTGTGGTTGAACTCAATTAAGAAGCGGTCTGTACCAACCATATTCATCCGCATACCTCGGCCTGGGTTCATAGCAGACATAAGAGTATTTTTTAAAGCTTCGAAATTGAAAGATTTTCGGGCCAAAATTCTCCCCACCACCAGATATCCTCCGTGTGATTCCGGTGATTGTTGATCATCACTCGATATGGAAATACCATTAAGTTCTTCCTCTGTTAGTCGTAGCCCCTCTAGATCCATGTTGAATCTGACCTTTTACTCTATCACCGATGAAAGTCACTCCCGAGAGAATAGTAATAGATCCAACCAATACCTGAAAGAAGAAATTAGAGGAAAACCAGACTATGTAAGAAAAGACGGAATAAAGTAGCGGAAAAAAACAATCGGCTAAAAGAAAAAACCAGATAAGTAATACAACGAGAAACACTGAAGAGTTGGTGAAAAAGAGCAAAAATATATTAGGCGACACATCGAGGGTTGGGAAGACAGGAATATTAATCATGTGTTTGGCGAGAATTGAACAGATTCTAGACGAGCTAGACGATGATAAGGTTGTTTGGGTCCCATTCCCGACGAGATCATATGCACTCCTTGAATATCACGTTCACTTTGACTGATTTTTTATTTTTTTATTTTTGGATCAAAGGGAGCCCTCAGTGGGAGGGAAAAAAACTCTTATTTTAGAGAGAATCACACTCATTTTAGAAAGAAAAACTTAAATTTTATATCCTTTTATTTTTCTTGTATATGCAAATAAAATGTAATGTAATTAAAATCAGTAGGCGATATTAATTGTAACGAAGAAAAATATTATATATATATATATATATATATTAATATTTAATTGGTTTGAACAAAATGACTAAAGACAAAACAAATGATAAGTTCAATTACTAGGACTCTGTCAATGGCTCAAAGCTGCATCAATATATATATATATATGACATATATATAATCAAGAATGTGTCAACACTCAATATTTAATTGTTATGAAATCTTATTTCTCAAGTCTAACAAGCAAAAATGTACAATAAATGAAATAATGAAAATGTCCAACCCAATTACGTAGTGAGAAAGTTAGTCTATGCTCGTAGGAAAATTAAATTTTTTTTTTTTTTATTATCATTAATTGATTGTAAGATTTCCATCATCATCGTCATCATCAAAACATCTACAATCTTATCATCATGAGTATGTTTGTACTGCAAATCACGAAAATATATAAAATTAAAATTAAATAATTCTTTCTCTTCTATCACCCACAAGGAGGGAAAAAAAATTAAGGAAAAAAATTACCATAATCTCACACTATAATCACAATGATTCGATAAGATGGTCGCTTTATTACCTAAAGAATCCACCACGACATAACATCTCAACTTAACGGTAATCTCCCACGTCTTAACGGAGCCGAGCTCAATCTTAACAGGCGCCTTCACTCTAACGACAAACGGCACGCTCCTACGGCTAACGGCGTCAGTCAGCGACGCCCTCACGTCCCCGCCCAGAACCACGTCGGAACCGGCCAGCGTCGTCTCGAACACCGTCACGTTCTTCCTCCCCTGATAGAACACCGGCGTAACGCCGTCGGCCAGCCTAACGCCGTCGTAAAGGACGCTGACGTCCCCGCCGTTCCCATAGTATATCCCCACCTTCTTGTTGGGATTCTCCGCCCTGACGGTGACGTCAAACGCCGGCGAGATCGGGCCCGGCGACGTCAGGTTCAGGCCGCTGATCGACAGCTTCTGCACCTGATACTTGGGAGACTTGAATCTGAAGACGAGGAACATGGCACCGGCGGACACGGCTGCCGCCACGATCACGGCGAGTATGAGGCATAGGCAGGCGAGGCAGCACCTGCGGCGAGTATGGGTCTTCCGGCGGGTGAGATGCTTGTACTTCTTGGCGTTCTCCGGCGGTGGGTAGCGGAGGATTTGGTCCTTGGGGAACTGGACGACGAAGGTCTCCGACGGCGCTGGGTTGGGTTTCTCCGCCGCTGATTGGTCGGCGGATCCTCCCGGCGATTGCTTGTGGATGGGATAAACGCGAGAGTCTTCCATTGTATTATTCCTCTCTATAAGCTGGCGAAGAAATCGATAATGGAGTGAGTCTCAAAGTAGGGAAGGGAACAACGACATATAAATACGATGAAGCGCGTAGGTAAAAGGATTGTCTGAAAATTTAAAACGCGTTTTTTAATTAAGTAATGATGAGTAAGTTACAGTTGTTTCAAGTATTTAAAAAAACAAAATTTAAAAAGAAATATATTATATTTCTGACATATTTTCTTTGATTTGGTGTGTCAGAAAGGAAGTAAGCCATGATTTGAGTTAAATTAGATTGAGTGGGACAGCTGGAGAGACTTTGGACTATAATGGTTTATATTTGGGAAGCGTGTATATCTATATCCATACAAGATCTACTAAAATATAAATATTATATTATATTAGCTAGTTGCAAAGATCAAATGGATTTTTAGGAAGGAATTGATGGTATTAGGATTAGCTATAGAAAAGAAAAAAAGAAACATATATATATGCATGCTGCCATATAATTTCTTGAATAAAAAAACCATATATCTCTGTTAAATTCCAAAGACACGACCTATATTAAAGCCACCTATATATAATTATATATACAAAATAATTCATATTTATAATCCATTATCCAAATAATGCATGCATGCCATGCCAATAATAAAGATTTAAAATATGTACCTGGGCAGAAGTAATTGAGTGATTCTACTTTTGGAGTTTGATCTATGAAAGAAACCAATAATTAGTACAAATCAACAAATGATGCAAGAAAGACAGACTTTTGAGACAGCCATATATATAGACATACACGTTAACATATATATATGCATATATATAAATAGTTTGAAATTTTCAATATATTAGAGACGTTTGTATTAATAAATTACAATCATTGAGAATTAGTCTTGGACGTGTTATCTTATAATACAATCCATTACATTTTTCTTATTAGTATTGCAATATGGACGTTTCTGGCAAGTGTGATTTATATATTACAATAATGATTTAGGACATACTATTGTTAATTAGAGAGTATCAGCTCAGTCCTAATAATAAAATAGGGTAACGTAAATATTTGGACATTTGGCTGACATATACCTAATAAAACAGATTAATCCTATGCACAAACCACCCGCAAATGATAAAAGGAAATTACTTCTATTAAATAATATAAATTAATGTTTTAATTTACCAAAACTCCAAAAGTTAGGTGCCAGGCGATACTTCAACATATGAATATGAAGCGGCTATAAATACTAAATCCCATAGTTCCTTCTTAAATTTAAGGAATAAATAATTATTATGTTGAACATTTCAACATAATGATGTACAAAAAAAAAAATAGACATAGTAATATATGATCGAAAATAACAGTTTCTTGAGTCTTGACGTTATTTAACTTAGATCCGATCCGCTAGGCCTAAATCGGGTCGGATATGAAGACATCGGGTTTGTCCAAACCGTCAAATAATGTCGAGATGCTAATATAATTTATAATCATCATATTAGTCTAATCAATCAAAATTTAAAATCATTACATTTTTTTTTTCCTAAAAGAAAACAAATTCAGTAGGGCCTGAAAATCGTTGGTAATGTAGTGCCCTTTATGGCATGGCAATAATTATCCATCTATTCTATTAGTGGACTGTATTTGTGCTAAGAACATATATTTTCATCCATTGTACCGTACATGCAATCGATACAAAGAAGCTAAACAGCACAGATCACAGCACGGCGGCGCCGGCGCAGTAGTTTAAAGGAAAGAAAAATAATAACATAGTATCATCGCACAGCACGGCGGAGCACGTCGATGCGATATATATATATTTGGTCTATTTATTACAATTTTGCTTAGAATATTAGGTAAGTCAAGCTTTGAGTAAGAACATAGTCAAGTGCTTGCAAGAATTCTTGGCCCAGAAATGGAGGGTTTGATCAATAACTCGCCGTCACTCTCATCGGACACCTTGACCTTTGAAGTCAACGGCGAAGGTTTCGAGGTTTCCAAGGTTGACCCGTCAACTACTTTGCTTGAGTTCTTGAGGACACAAACAAGCTTCAAGAGTGTCAAGCTTGGCTGTGGTGAAGGTGTGTGTTATTGCTTCTATAATTCACGCACTGAGTGTGTCTGTGTGTTTGTGTTTTTGTTGCCTTCGTTAAATGAGTGTATATGTCGGAAAAAAATAAATTACTTAGGAAATAAGATGATGGGTTGAGATCTCATTTGCAAGAAGATATTATTATCAATTGATATATACCTTATGACATTAACAAGCTTTAACGTCTTCAGGTGGTTGTGGGGCTTGCGTTGTTTTGCTGTCCAAATACGACGTCGTACTCAAGAAGGCGGAGAGCTATGCGGTGAGTTCATGCCTTACGCTTCTCTGCAGCGTAAACGGCTGCTCGATTACTACAAGCGAAGGCCTCGGTAATAGCAGAGACGGCTTTCATCCCATCCATCAGAGGTTTTCGGGCTTTCACGCCTCTCAGTGCGGATTCTGCACTCCTGGAATGTGCGTGTCCCTATTCTCAGCGCTCGCCGACGCCGAAAAGAACCATCGAATAGAAGCTGCGGCTCCGCCGGGATTTTCCAAGATTACGGTTTCTGAGGCTGAGAAGGCCATATCGGGGAATCTATGTCGATGCACGGGATACAGACCCATCGCTGATGCGTGCAAGAGTTTTGCGTCGGACGTCGACTTGGAAGACTTGGGGATGAACTGTTTCTGGCGAAAGGATGGCCAGGAGAAGGCAAAGGCGAGCGCTTTACCGTATTATAATCCCGAGGAGCATACGATTCCGTATACTGAAGTCGTGAGGGAAGAATACAGATCAAGAAGAATCTTGAATTCTACGAAGAATTCTTGGTACAGCCCAACTACGATCACCGAGCTTCAGAAATTGATGGTACATTCTTACGGCGGCGAAAACGGTAAGAGAATGAAGCTGGTCGTTGGAAACACGGGGAGTGGTTATTACAAAGAAACCGAAGGTTATGACATGTACGTAGATCTGAGGTATGTCCCCGAGCTTTCCATTTATGGAGAAGATGAATCGGGCGTCGAGCTTGGAGCAGCGTTGTCGATTTCTAAAGTTATATCCTATTTGAAGGAAAAGGCCGAAGCTTTGAGTGGTCGTTCAGTTTTCTCGAAAATTGCAGACCATATGGAAAAGATTGCTTCAGGCTTCATTAGGAACTCGGCTAGCCTCGGAGGAAATTTAGTCATGGCCCAGAAGAATCACTTTCCTTCGGACATAGTTACGTTACTTCTTGCTGCTAATTCTAGCGTCAAAATATTGACGGCTGGAAAGCGCGAAGTTATTACAATGGAGGAGTTCTTGGCCAGGCCGCCATTGGACCCTAAATCCGTGCTTTTGAGCATTTCCATCCCTTTTATCGAACCATTCACCGAAAATGGATCTGTCCGAAATAATTCTAGAGTTCACTTCGAAACCTACCGTGCTGCGCCGAGGCCTCTCGGAAATGCACTGCCCTATTTGAACGCGGCGTTCTTCGCTGACATTTCTCGAACTGAAAATGGCGTTTTGGTCAATAGCGTTCGGCTGGCCTTCGGTGCGTACGGGGCGAAACATGCCACGAGGGCGAGACGAGCCGAGAAACATCTCGCCGGGAAAGTATTACACGGCGTCCAAGCTGTAAGGGAGGCGGTTAAGTTAGTTAAAGACGAAGTCATGCCTGAAGATGAAACTAATACTCCACATGCTGCGTACAGGCAAAGTTTGGCCGTCGCTTTTCTTTTCGAATTCCTAGTAAAGTCTGGCGATTTCTCCGAGGTTTCGACGGGTTCGTTTATTGAAGGGGCTGGTAAGAGCAGAAATGATAGTACAGTTAAGGAAAGCAAGAAATTGTTGTCTTCCGCGAAGCATGCCGTCGAATGTAGCAGAGATTATTTCCCCGTGGGCGAGGCCATGCCCAAATTCGGCAGCTCAATCCAATCTTCTGGTCTGTAAATCTCATTCTTATCATTCAGACAAGACTTTATATATAGTTTGAACCTAATGTTCACTCATTATTACATTATCCATCGTCATGTTTAGTGTAAAAAGATTCTAACTTGTAAAAAATTTAGGTGAAGCTGTGTACGTGGATGACATTCCTTCGCCTCCGAACTGTCTCTATGGAGCGTTGATCTTAAGCGAGCTGCCCGTCGCTCGAGTCAAGAATATTTCCTTCCCGTCCGACCAAAAACCGATCGAATTCTTTTCTCTCATCACCGCCAAAGATATTCCTAAAGACGGCGAGAACGTAGGGAGCATTAACATGTTTGGCGCCGAGCCTTTATTTCCTGAAGAAGTAACAAGATGTGCTGGCGACACCATTGCGCTTGTGGTGAGCTAAACGCAGTTGTTTGCATCTTATGTTTACTACGTGTGTTTGCAATTATGTCTGAGAAGTTCTCGAAAATCTAATTTTCAGGTTGCTGAGACGCAAAAGAAAGCCAATACGGCGGCGAAGAAGGCTATCGTTCATTACGACGTGGAGGGCTTGGATCCGCCCATTTTAACCGTGGAAGAGGCTGTCGAGAGATCGAGCTTCTTCGACCATCCTCCTTTCCCGCAAGAAGTTGGCGACTATGCTAAAGGAATGGAAGAGGCCGATCGCAAGATATTATCTGCCGAGGTGCTTTTCGTATATGTAGATTTGTCGTCCGAGCATTGAATCTATCGTTCCTTTTTTCATCGGTTTTTCAATTTCCAGGTGAAACTCGGGTCGCAATATTCCTTCTATATGGAGACGCAAACGGCTTTGGCAGTGCCAGACGAAGACAACTGCATGGTGGTTTACAGTTCGTCTCAAGCCCCTGAGTTCGTACATAGGACGATTTCGAGATGTCTCGGCCTTCCCGATCATAACGTTCGTGTTCTTACACGACGGGTTGGCGGCGGATTTGGTGGAAAGGGCATGGGATCGATGCCTGTAAGTATATATATATATATGTATGTATTTTACGGTATTCTCCGTTCGTTATGGCTATGATATTGGCCTTGTCTGATCGAATATAAGAATGACGTAATAAATGTACGGTTGAACGCAAACATTTTCAGATTGCAACAGCGTGCGCTCTTGCAGCTCATAGATTGCGTCGCCCCGTTAGAATTTACTTGGACAGACAAAGCGACATGATTATCTCAGGAGGTAGGCATCCCATGAAAGTAAAGTACGACGTTGGATTTAAGTCCGACGGGAAGATCACGGCCCTTCATCTCGACATACTTTTAAACGCGGGGATATCGCATGATATAAGCCCCATTATGCCGGGCGCCATAATAAGCGCCCTTAAGAAATACAACTGGGGAGCTCTATCGTTTGACGTAAAAATATGCAAAACGAATCATACCAGCAAATCGGCTATGCGGGCCCCGGGCAAAGTTCAGGGATCTTTCATCGCCGAAGCCATACTCGAGCGCGTTGCTTCCACGCTTTCTGCCGACGTGGATGCGGTGAGAAGCAGAAATCTCCATACCTACGAAAGCCTAAAGTTGTTCTATGGGAAAGCTGCCGGGGAATCGATGGAGTACACTCTGCCTTCTATCTTCGACAAGGTTGCAATCTCTTCAGGGTTCAGACAGAGCATTACGGAGGTAGAACGGTTTAATCAGCGCAATATTTGGCGCAAAAGAGGTATTTCACGGCTTCCTATTGTGTATGAAGTGATGGTAAGACCAGCGCCTGGGAAAGTCAGCATACTGTGGGACGGATCGATAGTTGTTGAAGTAGGAGGCATAGAATTAGGACAAGGTCTGTGGACAAAGGTCAAGCAAGTGGCTGCTTACGCTCTTAGTGCAATAAAATGCGATGGGATCGAAAGCTTAGCGGAGAAAGTAAGAGTCATACAGTCGGATACTTTAAGCTTAGTACAAGGAGGCATTACCGCTGGTAGCACGACGTCTGAATCGAGCTGCGAAGCTGTTAGACTGTGCTGCAATGTCTTGGTGGAAAGATTAGCGCCGATCAAGGAAAAACTGCAGGGGCAATCGGGCTCCGTGAAATGGGATTTTCTGATTCTCCAGGCGCACTATCAAAATGCGAACTTAGCGGTGAACTCTTTCTTCGTGCCTGAAATCAGTTCGTTAAAGTACTTGAACTATGGTGCTGCAGTAAGTGAGGTAAGTCACTTCGAGACGAACCCTACTTTTTCTGACATCAACTGAAGTTTTAGATTCGATATCTATCATTCATTACATTATCGAATTTACGTCGTAGGTGGAGGTGAATGTGCTAACAGGCGAAACTACGATATTGAGAACAGATATCGTCTACGACTGCGGCCAGAGCATGAACCCCGCCGTAGATTTAGGACAGGTCTTACATTTCTTCACTATACATCATTCTTTTGCAAGATAATGGTTCGAAATGTTCTTACATGATGATGCATGCAGATTGAAGGCGCTTTTGTACAAGGGCTTGGGTTTTTCATGCTCGAGGAATGCCTAACCAATCCCGACGGATTAGCGGTTTCAAATGGCACGTGGACGTACAAAATCCCGACTATCGACACTATCCCTAAACAGTTCAATGTGAAAGTGATAAACAGCGGGCATCATGAAAATCGTGTCCTCTCATCTAAGGGTATGTATATATATACATGCGACTTTTTCTTTTTTTTCGTCTCTGATATAAGCTTCGTAACTATGCCATGTTCTTCACTGACTAAACTTTCTTGCGGGGCTAACACAATTTATCATATCTATCTTGTACAGCTTCTGGCGAACCGCCGCTGCTTCTAGCAGCTTCTGTTCACTGTGGTACGAGGGCGGCCATTAAAGAGGCAAGAAAACAACGCAAATCTTGGGGAGCGACGGAAGATATTGATCCGACTTTCGAGCTCGATGTCCCAGCTGTTATGCCGGTCGTTAAACAGCTTTGCGGTTTGGACAGTGTCGAGATTTATCTGCAGAGCTTGGTATCTAGCTAGGAAAACGACGAATCATTACATCTTCGCAGGAGAAGTAAACTCGAAGGTATAGTAGCTCACAGTACCAAGCTTTATTTCTTGAAGAAAGGAGAAATAATTTAGAAGATTTATTTGTTGTGTGTAATAAATTACATGAACTGTTTTTTTTTTTTTTGCTACAACATTCTCATTATGAGACAAAGCACATCGATCTGTAGTGCTTGTGGTCTATGCTAATCAAGAGCGATGTTTAGTTCTTCTCTGAAAAAAATGTAATAGCTTGTATTCTTACTTCGAAACCAAGCTCTGCAAATAAAGCTCCACGCTGTCCAAACCGCAAAGCCGTTTAACGACCGGCATAACGGCGGGGACAACCGAGCTCGAAAGTCATATCAGTTTCTTTCATTGCTCCCCAAGGTTTGCGCTGTTTTCTTGCCTCTTTAATGGCCGCCTTCATAGCACAGTGAACAGATGCTGCTAAAAGCAGTGGTGGTCTGCAATTTTCGAGAAAACCGAACGTCCACTCAAAGCTTCGGCCTTTTCCTTCGAATAGGATATAACTTTAGATATCGACAAAGCTGCTCCAAGCTCGACGAACGATTCATCTTCTCCATAACAAGAAAGCTCGGGGATATACCTCAAATCTACGTACATGTCATAACCTTCGGTTTCTTTGTAATAACCACTCCCCGTATTTCCAACGACCAGCTTCATCCTCTTACCGTTTTCGCTGCCGTAAGAATGTACCATCAAGTTCTGAAGCTCGTCGATCGTAGTTGGGCTGTACCACGAATTCTTCGTAGAATTCAAGATTCTTCTTGATCTGTATTCTTCTCTCACGACTTCAGTAAACGGAGTCGTATGCTCCTCGGGATTATAATACGGTAAAGCACTCGCCTTTGCCTTCTCCCGGCCATCCTTTCGCCAGAAACAGTTCATCCCCAAATCTTCCAAGTCGACGTCCGACGCAAAACTCTTGCACGCATCATCGATAGGTCTGTATCCCGTGCATCGACATAGATTCCCCGATATGGACTTCTCAGCTTCTGAAACCGTAATCTTGGAAAATCCCGGCGGAGCAGAAGAAGCTTCTATTCGATCGTTCTTTTCGGCGTCGGCGAGCGCTGAGAATAGGGACACGCACATTCCAGGAGGCGTGAAAGCCCGAAAACCTTTGATGGATGGGATGAAAGCCGTCTCTGCTATTACCTAGGCCTTCGCTTGTAGTAATCGAGCAGCCGTTTACGCTGCATAGAAGCGTAAGGCATGAACTCACCGTGTAGCTCTCCGCCTTCTTGAGCGATGCGTCGTATTTGGACAGCGAAAAATGCAAGCCCCACAACCACCTGAATTTGTCAGGTTTCAGAATACCAAAGAAAAGGCAATTTTACTATAATCAGTGATCCAATTGATAACGTATAATCAGATATAACCACAAAACAGACAAAGATATGAAAGTTCAAAAGTCATATTATTTATATTGCAATCTTAAATCTCTTTCACTGTTCAAATCAAAACCCAGACAGCAAGATTTTAAGACAACATACCAAACCACAAAGCATGAACAGTGATCCCACTGCGAATATAAAATAACAAATAAAGCCACCGAAGCATTTCAAGAATCACAAAAAAATTGACACACGTGCAAAAGATGATCATATCATACTCAGTGAGTGAACTTACTGAAGCACATAAATACCTTCGCCACAGCCAAGCTTGACAGACACTCTTGAAACTTGTGGTGGGTCGTTCTCAAGAATTCGAGCAGATGGGTCAAAATCTGAAACCTCAAAGCGTTGACCGTTGACTTCAAAGACCAAGAAGCTGTCTGATGAGAGTTGTTCAGCCACACTCTCCATTTTCTGCTGTGTGAGTAAAATTGGAATCTTGCAGAGACTTGACTGTTATATTTCGAAGTTAAAGTGTAATAAAATGAACCAAGGTTATTCAAAACGCGTCACTTGAAGTACCGCGTATAACTAGGTCATCTTTTTCGCCGCCCCTTTTCTTCCTTCTTCCCTTTTTCTTTCTTCATTCTTTCTTCTTCCTTTGAGGTATCTTCCACATTATCCGCCTTTTCCGACCATTTCCGACCACAAATCCCATCGTTACTAGTAGATTTTTGCAATCCTCAAGTCAAGGTACGTTGAATAATTTGGACGGATCGGAATTATTATCGTTAGGCCGTTAGGTGTCGCGGCCGACGGTGTGGCCGTGGCCGGATCCATGGTCTCCGGCGAGGTCCCCGGGACGGCGCCGGCAAATGGTGGTGGGTGGTGGGTAGTGGTTGAGGTCACACTACCACCACCACCAATTTTTTTTTTTTAGTTTATAATTTATTTTTTTATTTTAGGGGGGGCCGGGCCGGCGATCGGTCTCCGGCGAGGTCCCCCGGGCCGGAGCCGGACGCGACGGACAGGTGCCGGCGAATGGTGGTGGGTGGTGGTGGTACCACCACCAATTTAAATTTTTTTTAGTTTATTTTTTATTTTTAATTTTATGGGGGGCCGGGGCCGGATCCATGGTCTCCGGCGAGGTCCCCGGACAGGCGCCGGCGAATGGTGGTGGGTGGTGGTTGAGGTCACTACCACCAACACCAATTAATTTTTTTTGTTTATTTTTTTTTCCTTTAATTTTAGTGAAGCCGGGGCCGGTGAATTCCGTGGCCGGCCCGGCGCCGGCGAATGGTGGTGGGTGGTGGCACATTTTATTTTTAATTTTTTTATTTAATAATTTAATATTTAATTATATTTATTTAGTAAATAATTTAATTATTATTCGTTAATTATATACGGTATATTTGTTAATTTTATAATTACTGTTTTTTTCAGAATGGACGAACGTTCTTTATACGGGCCGACAGATTCTTCTTTATTGACGCAACAGCGGACTCACCGTTCGTCTATGATATTTGGAGATGAGAGTAAGCTTGATACCACTCTCCGAATTAGAGGTCCGGAGGTCTCTATTTGGGGTACGACTAACAATCCGATCCGGCTGCATTTGCGTATTCTCCAGAAGTTGGAGTTGATGGGATTTTACGGCATATATAGCTGCAAATCCCAGAAGGTAGACGCCCATCTAATTACATCGTTGGTTGAGCGATGGCGTAGCGAAACACACACATTCCACTTGCCGATAGGGGAGGCTACCGTGACGCTTTTAGATATTGGGACTCTTTGGCGCCTACCTATCGAAGGAGATGCTGTGATAGGGTCGGCTTATGGAAGGAGCAAGTCCGAGTGGTCCCAATACTGTCATGCATTGACAGGATTTGCACCGGAGAATGACGACTTTGAGAGTCCGGGTAAATTGAAGATAACTGCGTTGGGTAACTGGCTCACAGAGAATCCAGTAACCGATTTTAGTACGGAGGAGGAAGTTGAGGGACGAGCACGTGGATATGCCCTCCTACTCATCGGATGCGTGATGTGTCCCGATTGCAGTGGTTCAAGAGTTAATTTGAACTACTTGCAATTTTTAGAGCGCGTTGATGACGTTCGCAGCTATAGTTGGGGCAGCGCTGTTTTGGCTAATCTGTATCGCGAGTTGTGCACGGCGTCACAGGGTTTTGTGTATAGCATTGGGGGAGCACTTCGATTGTTGCAGGTATAAGATATTCACCATCTTAAACAAAAGTATGGTATATTTAATCTTTATTTTGTAATAATATTTTGTATTATATTTTAAATTATATAGGTGTGGGCTTGGATGCATTTCATGCCCTTGAAGCCTATTATTCGACAACCGTTCGTGCAGATGACGGAAACATGGCACGACGGTGAGATTGTGCTACCGATGCCACCGCACGCTGCTAGGTATATAAATTTTTAATTTATATATTGTTTTACTGTTTACTAATTGTAATTGTCGTAGATGGAACTCGGCATTGAGATTCACGACTACGGCCCATTCGAACGTGCGACAGATGCGTGAGATTTTAGATAATCTCAATCTGTCACAGTTTGTCTGGAATCCGTATGACGAAGAGTTTCTCGAGGTAGCGAACCTCCCCGATGATTGTAGACCGCCGTCGTGTAGGTCTAGGTGCCCACTCATCTTCTTCAACAAGGTGGAATTATATTACCCAGATCGAGTCCTACGACAATTTAATATGGTTCAAGACGTACCAAATCCACCGCCGGCAGAGCACAGTAGGTTACACGACAGCAGTGATACTAGGGGCCGTCAAGGCTTCAATTGGGAAAACTTTCACGCCCAATCGGTGACGAAATGGAACGATCGAGACGATACTATTGTGGAAGGTGCGCATATACAAAATAATATCTCGGTCGTGGGAGGATACTATCAGTGGTATGACGGTGTTACGAGACGTTTCGTATCACCCGGTATTTACACCGTCATTCAGGGTATTCAGATCGGAGACGGAGCGGCTTGGCGTTATGTGGTATAATTGCATTTGTTTATTTACGACTAATTTATTATCGATGTTATAATATTACTTTTTTTCGTAGAGTGACATGGCAGCTGATATACGAGCTCGAGCTAAGGCCATGCCAAATGACATGGGGATTGGAAATATCGCCGAACGAATTCGGTTGATCACAGTAGATCGACCTACAGGCATGCGTGATCGGAATGATAGTCCAGAAAGGTCGTCTCGGAGACGAGAACGGAGGAGTCGTTCACGCACCGTTCGTCCGAGACCCGAAGATCCTTCTACTTCTACACAGCAGCATCCTTCAGGCGACTATGTTATCAAGCACGTTGGACCAAGCGGTAGCCAATGTTGAAAAGAAAAAGCACAAATCATCATTACGAAATTAACAAATTTTATTAACTAATTTGAATATTCTTTAGGCCTTTTTTTATTAAATAGTTCTTTTTTTTCCTATTAATAAAGTATGTCGATTTTGAAGGGTATTAACAGAATAAGACATACTATAACAAGGAGCATCAATAATCCTAGTTACATCAATAATCAAGGAGCATATACTATAACATAATAACCATGTGACTACAATATTTGAAATATCATATTCTCGGAGCATTCATATTCTACACATATAAATAGCATCACACTACACACACACACACACACACTAATCAATCATCTTCAAATTGATTACATATATATATATATATATATATATATAATCCAGCCAGATCAAAAGAAACATGGGCATGTGAAGATCTTTTCTAGGCTCATATCTTAAGGATTCTCAGGTTTTTCTGACAGCAGTTTTGGTACCTGAACAAGAAAAGTCAGCTTAGTTTCTACAAATCAAAACGGCCAAGTTAATGATTGAGGAAAGAAATGGAAATTTCACATTAGTAGCAAGCACAATTACAAGATTGAACTGCCTGTAAGGACATAAATTTAATATGAGCTGAACTGAACTGCCTGTAAGGACTACTCGAGCAACTTATCATTCAACTAAAAGGGATTATATAAGAAAAATACTTTACTTACTAGGTGTAGTTTGGGAAGTCTCTTCTTCATCAACGCTCTGAATTGCTGTTGACGAGGGATTCGAAATCTGAAGGATCGTTTCGTGCAGAATCATTCTTCCTCTTCAGGTCGTCCAGAATTTCAATTTCTTGGTTAGAAGATGGCTCCATCAATGGCAATGCAGCCTCACAAATGGAATCTGGGACCTCAGTTTGAGCATTGCTGTTCTGATTTTCATCCACAAATACTCGATCAGACGAGGTATCAACATCTTTAATCTCAGAAAAGACGGTAGTTGAGCCCACGGATAATTTTGGGGAAGATTCATCCAGGGCAATGGTTTTAGGAGGCTCCACTTCATTGACTTCTTTTTCAAGGGACTCAGATACACACTTGCTACTCTCACTAGGAGACTCAATTGAAGAATTATTATGTTCATCTACAAGTGATAAGGCACTGTCATTTGCATTATCATTTTCGATGTCTTTCTTCGACTCAGAAAGTTCACTTGCTGACCCGTCAGCTAAGTTGACCAAAGATTCAAAAAGAGGAATGTCTCGAGAATGATTGGTTGCTTTTTCAACTTCCTCTTCATGAGACTCAGATACACACATATTCTCACCAGGAGAAAAATTCGCAAGATCATGCCCTGATGCTGGAGAAGCGACTTCAGCAACTGGAACCTCAACCGAAGAAGTATTGGTGTTATTTTTATTTTCATTAGCAGATGCTTCAGCACTATCATTATAAATACCTTTAGAATCATTATTACCAATACCCTTATTTGTATCAGCAAAGGCATTTGTTGATCCCTCAGATGATTTGACAAAGGATTTATCAAGGGAAGTGCTTTCTTCAGAAGGGTCAACCATTTTATCCACTTCCTTCCCATGAGATTCGGATCCACAGATGCCACTTTCACCAGGACAAGACTCGAGAAGATCAAGCGCTGCTGTTGGAAATGCAGTTTCAGCAGTTGAGACCGAAACCTGAACAACAGCAAAATCGTTTTTTTGTTCATCCACAGGTGCTTTAACATTATCCTCATCAATGCCTTTCGTAAACTCAGAAATTTGATCTGCTGATCTTTCCGTCAGATTGATCGAGACATCATCCAGTGCAGGAATTTCAGAAGACCCCTTTGGTTTTTCCTCTTCCACTTCATGAGGAGACTCATAGTTGCAAATCATACCAGGTAAATGCATCGACTAACCAGGCCCTAAAGGCGGCAAAAAGGTCTCAGCACTGGAAGGAGAGACCTCTGTCCCAGTGGCATTGTTTGCATCCTCACTTACAAATTCCTCTCGAAATTCATAACAAGTCTCCTGTACATTATCAAGGATATTTCCAGATCGCTCGGTTACCAAAGTTTCTTTTTGAGCCACGCTTTCAGAGAATTTTTTTGTTTTTTCATTGTCCTCACGATAAGATTCACGCTCGCCGATCCCGAAACTTACCGACTCTGGATTTAGTGGATCATGAACGGTTTTACCAATGGTCGTCTCTTTTGAGTTGCCCGGAAAAACTGGCAAAGAGTGGGAATAATCAGTTGTTTCAGGACGTGAATGATGAAAATCATCAGCATGTATTGCCTGATCGGGTACATCATTCAGTATCGAATGCTCCACCATAGCCACATTGCTAGGCCCATCAACTTTGTCCTCTTCTTCGTGGTAGAGGGAGTCACACTCTCTACCCTCAACAACAATTGAAACTGATCCTAATGTTCCAGAATTACAAGTCACGTCGCCACTAACTACCAATGATGACGGGGATCCTTCGGATGATTTTCCATGATAACTCCCAGAAACCTCAGCCAATGAAGCAGGACAAACATTTGTAAGGGGGACATTATCATGTTCTTCCTTGTTTTCAGGTTCTTCACACAGTTTTGAAATTAAATTTTCTGACCCAGATACTGAAGACTTTGACGCTCCAGCTGCCGGGTCCAAGGCAAGGGCATTGACGTTGTCGTCTTTATCTCTTGCATCCTGTTCCAGGTAGGGATCCTTAACAGGCTGAATCAAAATTTCAGGAGATGTAAAAGCTTCAGTGACATCATCTTGATTTTCTTTCTCTGTAGCCCTGTACTCCTGAGGAAGATCCTTTGATGTCATAGTTAAGCTATCGCACAATGCAACGACTTCCAAGATACCATCATTTCCTTTATCCTCTCGTGGATCCTTTTCCTGGGCATAATCCTATGCAGTCAACGGTAAATTATCACAAGATGCAAAGACTTCAAAGTTATCTTTTTTTACCTCTTTCTCTTTTGCATCTTGCTCCAGCGGAGGATCCTCGGCCTTGCTGCCAATGTCCTTATCTGCAGAAGATAATGCATCCATGAGTAATCATAAAACTTTTAGAAATGCACCAAACCAGGATAGAAAGAGGATTAACATCTAGTTATTTATAACAGAGAAAACAACAAAATAGGACAGACAAAATATTGTTGACAACAAGGTCATGCAGCTTTTATTTGATAAAACACATAGTAATCAACTATCAACGAGATCAGTTATTATTCAGATGCTGGATAAATCTATGAATCATCTGTCAAGTTTTTTTTTTTACCCAAATCAAGCCTCATATAAACAACATGCAAAATTTCCACATCAGCGGTAGGTATATTTGGAAGAAGCTTATCAACAGTTGTTTGGTCGGTTCAGTACAGTAGGGTGGTCGGTGTTGAGGTCATATATACTGCAGGGCCAAACAAAGAACGAACAATTGGGTAAGAGAATCTAATGAAAAATATCCCAAGTGCATGTATTTCTGGTAAAAGAAAGCATATCCGTTGAGAATTTTCACAGCAACAACCTCAGTTAAGTGATAACAACACCAACAAATAGTATCAAGTTCTTACTTTCTCCAGGTGAAGTAGAGGACAAATCTTCATTTCCAGTTACAGGCGAACTAGCAGTCAAGCCCAGCTTCACATCTCTGACGGAATCTTTGTCATTCGATTCTTCAGAAATTTCTTCTTTAAATGACGCACTTGGCATGCCATTTACAGGTTTTAACGTAGGAGACGGAATCATGGCCGCAGAACTAGGAACTTGGACTGGAGTATGATGGAACGGAGCATCACTAACTTGATGTCCATCCCTGAGCAGTTTTTCAGACACGGTACTGGTATTTATCTCAATAGAATGCTCCATTGAACGTTCGGATGAACCGCCCATAGTGAAGCTTTCACAGGGAACTTCTGGACCAGAATCTACGACAGGAGATGGACCCGCAGTTGTTAAAGTCAAACAAGGGAATTCTATAGAATTACTATCATCCGTGTGTTCATCGATTTTGCCAAATTCATCATCGTCAGCTGCAATTATCTGAGTAGAAACCATTGCCAACTCCTCAGATGAATTGATCAAGGATTCACCCAGAGTGCTTCCCTCATCTTTTTCACTAGTACATACCCTCCCGCCACTATCATCAGGTTCTGCCCCTTCATTTTTGGCCAGGCCAAGAGAGTTGCTGATCAATCCTGGTGAAGCCTGGGAATCTTCAGAATTTCTTCGATCTTCCAGTGTTTCTGGTTCTTCATGAAGGCACTTTGAGTTCATCTGTTCCGCTGGTAAATTATCTAATTCTGGATGTTCATCGAAAGCCCTATTGGTAGAATCATTGCTTCCATTCTCGCATTTCCGCTGGGAGCTTTCAGAGATGCCACTCCCACCGAGTGCAAGAGATGGTTGATGTGTTGCCTCAGGACCACCAACTGTCTTGTCTATACCAAGTTCTCCAGCAATCTCAGCAGATTTTCTGCTAGCAGCAGGCTGAGATGGTCCATCGTCATCTGTTCTGGAAGAATCATAATCAGGTTCTTTATTATCATGAAGTTCTTTATTTTGTTCGGCTGGTTCATTCCTAGATCCAGATGCAGCAGAGCTTAACACTGCAGCTGAATTCAAGCTCGACTCTGCTGGCACAGCATCCCTAACCTCTGACTTCGAAAAAAGGACTTCTGCAGAATGATCTTTTCCTTCATTCACTTTTTTGTCCTCCGCTTGAGGGAAATCCTCAAATTTGCCCACATTAATGTCAGCATCCGTGCCAGAATCTGCATGAATGATCTCATAAGAAAATTTCGTGTCCATTAACAGCCAATTTTGTCTCTACCATATATATCTATCATACACACAGTATATGACATTACAAAATATGTATGGGAGTTGATTAAAATAGTTGAATCCAACTAAAAAATTTATAAGCAAATTAAAATATTTGAATCCAACTGCTATCAGTTTCCTCAAAACTGCTCCCACAATTGACATCAATTATACTCCCACAAGCTACTCACAAGAAAATTGTATCAATAAATTTGATGGCATCAACAGCAGACGTCATACCATTTAAGTGTTGTTCAGCAGAAGGATCAGCTGCATCTTTAGTGCTGCATTGACCTACATCATCTCCCGATTCTTTATCCTTCGTATCTCTTGCCATGTCCTTCCAGGCCCGAGTTCTTCTCGGTGGCGGCCCATTGGGTGCCGAGTGTTGATTAGCAGGCGCTCCAAGATCACCGGACACTACTTCATCCTGCCTCCTACGCCTCCGCGAACGGATTTCTTCAGGACCTTGAGTTCTATCAACTTGCCCACGACCTCGGCCTCGTCCCCGCACTCGACCTGATGTTGCGGCAGAGGGTGAAGTAGTAGCAGACTCTGCTACAGGAGCATGGATGATGGAAGATGTATATTGGGAACTTGAAGCCAAAGGAATTCCAGGATCATCCAGACTAACACTTGTGGAAGCAACAGAAGCATCGTGTACATGAGCGGACGTCGTTGACGAATTCAATGCAGGTACATCCTGTTTCCCCACATCAGCAGTGGTCGAGGCAGGTGTTGATGTCAAAGCAACAGTGGGTGAAACTGACTTTGGTTCTTAGCAAACTTTCTCGCCAACGTTATCAACAGGTACCGAATTACCACAGGTTGCACCATCTCCTTGCAATCTAGTAGGGGCGTTAACAGATATATCTTGCAATTGCGCGATCTGCCTTTTCCCTCGACGTCTGGGAGGAAGCATCTCGCCTCCTGCTTCAGCTTTTCGTCCGCGTCCTCGTCCCCGTCCTCGTGTGGAAGGAGGGGAAGTAACATCATGTGAAGCAGGACTGGGAGAGGAAAGACTTGCAGGCGTGGAGTTGGGAGTGTTTAATGGCACTTTCAAGTCAGCAGTGTTTGTGCCCTGGGAAGGACTAGTGAAAGAAGCAGTGTCAGGTACCCCTGGATAAGTTTCGACCTTGACATGCTCTTCACTTTTTGCGAATTCCAAAGGCAAAGGATACAAAGCAGAGGCTTCCACCACTCTTTTTGGCCTTCCACGCACTCTTTTTGAAGGTGTCGTTTCTTTGTTTGGAACAGCTGTTGGCTCGGTGGGGGGCAGTTGAGATGTTTCAGACGGCATTTCCCCTTTGATAACAAGTGAACTGTTTGTAGCCACGTGCATGATCTTTCGAACACTCTCTCTCATTGGGGGAGAATCTGGAGCATCCGCCTGGCACAGTCTTTCGAATTCTTCTTCTGTCCATAGTTCTTCATAAGAGCGAACCTAGATGAATAGTCATAAGATCAGACCAGAAGCTGCGTGCTCTCGTGTCAAGTTTGCATAATTAGACAATAGGGAAAAATCATAAATACAAACCTCCCTTGCACGCTTGCCTCTTCCGTACTGTTGGGTGTCAGGGCATCCAACATTACCAGTCTTTCTCTTTGCTCCAGGATCAGGCACTACAACTGCTTTAGATGCTTCAGATATCTTTAGTGCATCACAAAATGGCTTCAAGTCGTCATCTGTTAGAAGTCGTGGTGGCAAATGAGGAACCGATTTTCCTTTCTCTGATCCATTTTCAGCACACAAGCTATGCCATGCCATCTAGTTTTCATAGAGATTTTTTCACATGTAAGATTTATGTTTATACAAACACATTCGTGCATTAACATAGTTAGAAATTTGATACATACCAGTTCCTCTTTTCGCCTCTCTTTGTCAACCGACTCAAAAATATCAATTTCTGACTCACTGAATGGAAGTTGCCATTTAACAATTAAATAACGGAAGTATTAAATAAAGAAATAATTTTAAGTGCAATTTCCATAAAAATTATAGAAATCGACAAGCAGCCATGCATGCCAAGGCAAACACCAAAAAGTACCAACTCGGAACAAAGGTAAGACTAGAGATAGTAGGGATCCAGACTCCAGAGAGAACTTACACACGATTTTGGAAATCCACATTCATGTAGTCATATTTCAATAATTTTTACAGAACATGGCATATCTACTCTGTTTACAGCATTTATCACTAAAACAAAATTTGCCACACAATTTTTTTCTTTCAAGTGTACATGTTTCTACTTGTAATTTGCCAAGACCACATCAAATTTTTTCCTTCCAAGTCACCATGTTTCTACGTGTCAGAAGACGGAAATTAGCAAGGAAGGAGATAAAAAGTCCATAACTTTACAGAACATCAATTGGAAATCGGAATTATTTGCAGCTTCTAGACCAAGTTGTCAGGTCTTGATGAGAGAACACAGAATCAAAGCCTCCACCAGCCCAAATGCGATAATCACAAAACAACACCACATGCAACTAATAGAAAAATCAATCACTACTCCATCATAGGTACAGTTTTGAGGTTAATCACCATGCACTCCAATCAGTTAAGGGGGAAGTAGTCATATGGATGATAAATCTTGATAAACCCCTTAACCATTCTAGTTCATTGAAAAGTTAAATATAAAACACACAGTTTTCTGCTATCATTCATTTTCTTTAATATACTGAAATAAGACTCACGTCGCAGTTCATTCAAGTTTCAAGTGACCTAATTATATAGATAATGGCAGGGTATCATCTTAAATATCCCTAACTCACAAATCTTAGGAATTAGGGATTTGAACCATACAGATAGGGCATGATAAATCATCAATTAATTCAGTAGGTTATTTTTATGAATAGTCTCAGAAACATGTGATACGGAAAAATAAATTAGTTTACAGAAAAAGCATACCTCCGGGCTATAACATCATTAAGTGAGTCGTCGTCCAAGACAGGAGCAGCCTCCTCTTTCTTGCATTCCCTCAAGAGAGACTCCAAGTATTCTCTTCGATCTTCAGCACTGACAATTTTCAATACCAAATACCATACAATCATGATTGGAGATGTGCCATTTTCTTCAACATGAAATAGATAATACCTGGTGTTGTTGTCAAAAAACCCGGCAGTTATACTCTGATTGGCAACACCAAGTTTATGCTCAGCAGAAGCTCTTACTTGCTCCTCCACCGATTGAACCTGGTAAATGTTAGTATGTAATAAATTTTTCAATATGGTTCTGAAAGAAAATCTGGTAAAAATAACTTTTCATATTCTATGAGAATGTCAACGTAGACAAAGCAGCCTTTGTACAATGGGTTCAGTTGAATGGAATACCATCAAGGGGAAGCATTTCTTTAACACGCAAAGGAATGTTCTTGAAAACATCAACGAGCGAATGCTAACTAGTAGATTGAAATTAAAAACATCTGACCAGTTTAACAACAAGGGGAAGCATTTCTTCACCACAGAAAGGAATAATATTGAAAACATTAACAAGCCAATGTTAACAAGTAGATTGAAATTCAAATCACACAAAAACATCTGGCCAGTTAACAACATAAAAGTAATGTTGCCTATAATTGAGACGCACTACCAAAATTACTAATCAAGTTCCTTTGCTGATACATACTGTTTCCAAGCGAATGACGAGGACATCTTTCTTTTGACCTATCCTATGGGCTCTAGCTTGTGCTTGGAGATCAACCTGAAGTAACACCACACACTTTGATTAATGCAATCAGATTTTGAATCCAAAATACATAATTTTCCCAGAGAAGCATAATTCAAATATTGCCTGAGGATTCCAATCAGTATCAAAGATAATCACGGTATCTGCAGCCTGGAGATTGACACCAACACCTCCAGCTCGGATACTGTTGCAAGCGACAGACAGCTCAATAAGAAATATGCAGGAATACTAAGCAATAATGGTTACACTTCAGTTTAAATACAAGAAATCAAAGTATCCTATAAGAAGTTGGCTTCATTTAAAAGACAACTGCCATTCGATGTTTCTGTGATCTGAAAGACTAGGTATCTGAATTCACATTTACCATCCTTTATACTAATATTTTGCACAGAAATCACATTAATATAGCAGATGATATTTTAAATGAAAATTGAGTTTTCGTAAAACCAATCTTGATTGAGTTCTCACTTCTTGGATGATATTCTAATTGAAATATGTTTTGGGCCACGATCAAACCTTCAGAATATTTCAGTACTACAAAGATGCTACTGCCAATAATACTCAGAAGAACCAGCACATTGCACGTCCTCACTTTAACAGAAGGGGACGTATCTACTAAAGCCACCAATTACAGGCACAAAAGTCAAGAAAAATCCGAGATGCAGAAGCAACGACCTGAGTAAAAAGATAAAATATGTTGATCCAGGTTCATTGAATTTGTCAATGAGAGCTCCTCGATCACCTCCAGACGTATGCCCATCTAATCGGAGATATTTATATTGTTTCCAATAAAGATAGTCCTCCATAACATCAAGTAGTCTAGTCATTGTCGAAAAAAGGAGAACCTACAAGTCAAAGTCAAGAAGATAAAGCTTCCAAGATGTGGTAAAAACTACAAAAATGAACTTAGCATTGAAAGTAACAAATTTGCATATCATGATTACGATGCATATCTTCAAAGAACTTCACTCCCTCAAAGCCAAATGAAATAAGAAGGTAAAGAAGTGAATGGAATGGAAACATAAAAAGTAAGTGACACTCCCATGACTATATTTTCCTCTATTACCAAAAGAACAACGGAAACAGAAAATGTGAGAAACCAATGCATTATTCAGTTCACAGAAGCAACTAGTGAGCCATAGGTTATATGGTAAGAGGTGGGAGAAATTTAATGATTGCCACTTGGAAAATGATGCTCCTATGAAAAGAAATCAGAAGCATTGGACATTCTAAGTATGCCTCAAAGATCCTTAAAAAAATAAAATGCACGATCATACCACTTTTTAGAATAGCAGTCAGCTAATAGGCAGCATCTTGGATTTGGCCAAAAGACAAAATTGACAAAGCAAGACCGATCCAATAAATAAAGAATAGATTTGTTGCACATGCATCATACTTAAGCATGAACTTGACCAAAAGGATGAATCACACAAACACTTACAAATGCACAACTGAGAAAGAAAGAATTGAACTGTACGAGGGAAGGTAGAACAATGGAGAAACACCCCAAAAAAGTTAATGAAGCAATACATAATGGAGGGACAAACTTCCAAATATTTCATGCTTCACCATGGGCAAGAAAGCAAGCCTATGAGATATTCAGTAATTGTCAATGGAAATGAACAATGTGTAATGTTTACCAAAAAAAATATGCCAAATAGAGAGCTGAACAACAAAAATATAAGATGAACCACGACATTACTTTAAGCTGCAAATATAGTACGAGAAGACCTACCCGGTGGTCAGTTGCCTTTAATTTGGGTAATAATCGATCCAGCATTTCAAGTTTCCCACAAAGTCTCACAATATTAGGCAGATAATGCTTCGGAATGAATTCATGGACCTAACAGAAATAGAAAGACAAGCTTGGATCACAATACATAGAACCTAGCGACATAAAAGGAGTAGCAGAAACATTAAAGGGCATAATAAATAAGTCACACAATGGAATTACTATTAAATAAGCTCCTTGAAAATAGCGGAGAAATTCATTCTCTGAGTTCAAGCATCAGCATTAAAATAATCAGAACACTATCTTCATAGAGCAGAACTTCATTAGAATGCATAGAAGCAACAAAAGAAACTCATGTGGCCACCAATCGGTTAACAATCACCAAAGAATATGAAAATTGACAAAAGAAATACCTCTTCCACATTGAGCTGACTAAGGTATGGATGGTTACATATATTTCGAAGTTCAATTACAGTGTTTTGCACCCGAACCTGATAAAACAGAAATTTAAACAAATAAAATATAAATATTATTCTGCAGGAAAATATACACAGTGAGGCATGGGAACAAGCAAATAAAATGTTTTATATTGTAGAGTATGTCGTAAAAGAGATTGGATCCAAATATGTTCAGGTTCACACAGAGATGTTTAAATTTTATTCCCATTGTTGAAAAATGAAAGGCAAAAAAATAGGGAAGAATGAGCGTCAAAGGATAACAATGACAAAAAACCTTCGACGTTCCAATAGCACCAAGATTTTCTTCTACCCTCTTCATCAATAATTTCTGATATGCAGAAGCTTCACATCTGATAAGTCTTTCGATCTTTTCAGGTAACTCGTTTTCAACCTGGCCAAATTATTACGTTATACAAGAACTTTGAGAATGTTGTATATTAACTTAATATGGCTGGCCATAAAGAATTCCAAACTATCAGCTTGAGAATATTTGAAGTAAAAATGTGGGAGGAATAATTGTCGCTCATATAGCTTCCAGAATTTTAAACAGTAGATCAAACGATGCCATGGCATATTATCATATGGCAGACAGTTAGGTTTTGGGGTGGTGCAAAGATAGCTAGTCTATTCTTAGTTGGGTCGTAATTTCCAACAGATTTCCCTTCCCATTGATTTCCCATCGCTCCGCAAGAATATTCTGTGTTAGTGAAAAAGATATCTAGTCTATTCTTAGTTGTGCCGTTATTTCCAACAAATTTCCCTTTTCCCACTGATTTGTTGCTTTGAAAATAAATCAACAACGCTTTCGATAAAACGCATAAACAATAATCTCTTACTCCTTGAGTTAAATATCCATGTTGACTGATTAGGAAATAAATCACATCAATCATCGAAGCTATAATGAATGGAGTCATACCTTGTGCTTTAACCTCCGAAGTACAAATGGTCGGAGAACTTGGTGAAGACGATTTATAATCAAAAGATTCTCCTCTTCAGATAATAATGCCTGTATATTTATTTTAAGAATTATTACAAAGTAAAATGATCAAGCAAGGAAGATTATCATGATAAGTGTAAGATAGTTGCCAAACTTACTTCATCCAGGGAATTGTCACCATTACCCTCAAATGGCTTATTGAACCATTGAGAGAAATAATCGGATGAGTTGAAAATTTTTGGCAACAAAAAATTAAGCAGTGCCCAAAGTTCTTCAAGATTATTCTGCATAAGGCAGCCACAAACTTATTATTTTAAAGACGAATTACAAATTCAACGCAAGGAAAACCAGAAGGTGCTAAGTGATGAATCAAATTATAATTGAACATATAGATCATTATTGTGCAAAAGCTAAAAAGCAGCAAAACCTTACCTGCAGAGGAGTTCCTGTTAAAAGTAATCTGTGTTCGCTGCGATAATGTTTCAAATCAGCATTTAATTTGCATGAGGCATTCTTGATGCGGTGACCTTCATCTATTATGACGTATTGCCAGGGTATTTTGCTTAGCTTTGGGCGATCATGCTTGTTCATTAAATACTCATATGTAGTCAGAAGAACATTGAATTTCAGATGAACAATTTGTTCCCTGTATTATCAATATAAATGAAATCTTCTAAGATTCAAATGAGTGAGCGAAACAAGAAACAAACTAAGGATTTGTGAAAGGTTTACTTAAACATCCTTCGCCGTTCATCAGGAGGACCAGAATAAACAATTTTGTGAATACTAGGAGCCCAGAAATTGATTTCTGACTCCCATCCAGGCAATACTGAGGAAGGCACGACTACTAGAAAGGGCCCTCTATTATTCTTGGATTCCATCAGGTAACAAATTAATGATATAACCTACAGACTCAATCGAGTGAAAATTTCCATTAACAAATACAATAGAAAAACCTTCTTAAATACACATGAAGCATGAGAATACCTGAACCGTTTTACCCAAGCCCATTTCATCGGCTAATATGCCATTCAAACGGTTGTTGTACAGAGAAACAAGCCATCTTAATCCATTCAATTGGTACCTAAACAAGTTGACCCAGAGATTAAAATGCAAATTATACCTCATATGGGTGTATCCTATATGTCCGAACAAATAGAATTTTTAAGCAAATATCGGATCGGAAAAATCAAAACTTACTCTCTGAGCTTTCCTCCAATAAGACCGGTCGGCTGCTCTGTGATAGTCTCTTTAACACTGCAGAAAGAAAAATCACGATCTAGTAAGCAAAGATATCAAGATATAAAATGGACTTAGAATCTCAAGTTAAAACAATCTAAGTTAATCTCAAGTTTCATGCCAACATCGAAAAGGAAATAGTGGCACTGAAAACTTGTGAGCAGTTGGAACATATAAGTACTATTGAAAACCAAGAAATTTAGTGCCAAGAAGACATCTTGAAATAATAATAAAATCAGCTATCAGATCACCTGTGTGCCATCTTGTAGTACTTTTCATTACTTTCTATATAATGCTGCAGAATGGAACACATGGACAAAAAGGCAATATCTGATATAACTCTGAATAGATGAATGATATGATGAATAATTTTTTTATCATTAATAGAATGTCAAGTAAACCTTAGCCTGATCTTTTTCAGCATAATCATTGGTCTCCTCAGCAATACCACTTTCTCGCTCCTCCATATCTGACTCAAATTGATTGGCCATTGTCTTGGCATCTTTTAATTTACTCCCAAGCGTTTGCAGATAGTTCTCAGTTTCCTTCAGAAGTTGTTTAACCCGGTCTGATTTTGCATCCTGCATTGGAAATATTTTAAAGTACCATTAAGAAAAAAAGTATTCCTCAACAAAAATATTACTTGCATTTCTTTCATACTCACCTGAACCATGCGGAGATATCCTTCAACATCATTTATTTTCAATAAATTGATTTTTTCACGTTGAATCCTGTCAATCTTCTCACGATGAGACTTTTCCTTCTTCTTGTGGAACTCCCTTACATGTCTGTTAACTCCCCTCCACCGCTCTCTCTTTATTTTAAACCCATCTTCCAATCGTTCTCTGAAGTTGGCATGTACAACAGTAATGCACTCTTACTGACCAGGGAAAGGTCAAGATACAAAAGCTACGAACTCAGATAAGCTCATCGTAAGCAGAAGATACGAACCTGTGAACTTCTATCTCACTGAAAAAATCTTTCTGCCTTTCCCTGATTCGTTTCTGTCGCTCCTCCTTCATCTTCTGTTCGTATCTTTCAACCTGTTTTGACCTCCTTCCAATTCTGTTCTTCTTAACAGCCTTTACCCTGTCTATATCACTGGCTATAGGTTTGAAAAAATCATTTAAGATGTCACTGCATAAAAAATGATCATCCGTGAGAAAGGTACCAAGACGCCGCCACCCACACCAAAGACCATCATGAACCAAATATAAACTATCATTTTGATTCACTAAAATTACTATGCAAATAAATCACCATCACATGCACATTACCAAAACATTGTAACACAAATTACCTACGAAGGCGTCGCTGCAACTCTAGCAACTGAAGCTTTTTCAACTCAATCACACTTTTGGTCTTGGCAGAAATATCTTCGGAAGAGCTCACTATTTCCTGCAATATGAACGTAAAAAAAATTATCGCCACTTCCAAAAAAAAAAAAAAAAAAAAAAAAAAACCATACCAACATTTTATAAACTGAAGGGTCCTAAAATTTATAATATAAAAAAATCACCATAAAGTTAAAGCACAACAGTAGGACTTGATAAAATTAATCAACCGACTGAAAGCATTAAAAGATACAAACAAATAACGTAAGAGAAAACAAGCGGGAGATTACTCATATACAAGTGCAATTACTGCAAATACATGAACTGAAAAAAGGGAAATGATAGCCAAACATCAATAAACGCCAATAGTGAAATTTAGAAAAGAAGAAGTAAATAAGTAATCATTTTGAACCAACAAATGATATCACGAATTCGCTTCCATGGAAATAGCTACCGTTTAGTATAAATTACAGACGACTGACAAGGAAAGGCGTTCCCAAATAGTATTGGAAAAAGAATTTTCTTTTAACAGTCGTTAAGAAATCAACAAATTTAACATGACACAAACAATATACAATAATGTACCTTGCACTTTATATGCTAGCGGAGACGGAAAAAAAAAAGCATCAATACTATCAACTTTCTGGTTCAATAAAATGACATAAGGTATAACTGGAGAAATAAACATAGATTCTCGTTCATTTATCTACTATATTCCCACACATTCTGGTTTATCGTCCAAATGATATATGTAAGTGTAGCATAAGGAAATAATTAGATCAACTAAGATATCAATTTTTCAAAAAATCCCACACATTCTGGTTTATCGTCCAAATGATATATGTAAGTGTAGCATAAGGAAATAATTAGATCAACTAAGATATCAATTTTTCAAAAAAAAATTCTAACAGTAATAATTCATGACAATAACGTCATTTCTAATAACTAGAGAATCAACAAGTAATGAAGCCACTTAAAAAACAAAGCAAAATAGAACACCAACCCCACCCAACGAAAGTAGGTTAGGAAGTTTAAATAATATAATATGCCATCAGTATGAAAAATAAACAACAACAATGGCATTCAACAAGCTTGTGAGATAAAGATGACAAACTCACCACATAAAAATCTCAAAGAATGAAATGAAAAACAAATTTGCTAATCATGATCTGAAACTTTGACGTGAATTTTACTGTTCTTAATGTCACATGCATTATATTGCCAAAATAGACAATATTAATCCAAAGATTTCCAATTTTTATTGAAGCAAAGCTTGAAATCGATTGTATCAGACAAACCTTCAGCTTTTCAGCAGAAACAGTAATTTTTTCATCTAATTTACGCTGCTTCAGTGCCCAGTTTTGTTCGGTAACAAGTCTCCTCTTCCGTTGAATCAGTATCCACTTGTCTATAGCGGCGTGCTTTGGAGAAGCTTGCTTATCAGACTCTTCTTCTTGCTCGGAATCTATCCCTGTTAGGGAATTTCTATTTATTAAATTGATCATATGATAGATAACCATATCCAAATTTCTAGGGGTGCTTATATTGTTGAACTCAGAAACCAAAAAACACATTTAAAGTTCAGAAGCAACAAAGAGACATCCACATTTTCTTTCTATCATTTGGGGCATAAAATCCTCACCATGTGACGCTTTTGTCCCCATTACATTGGGTTTGTTAAGCGTCAATGATGATTGGCCTTGGCCATTCATTCCCAAGACAGGCTTCCATTGATCCTTGAGCTGAAAACTTGGCGACTTGTATTCAGAATGTTGCTTTCTCATCATATTAACATCCACAGGATTCTGAGGGTGGCCATGCATGAAAACATTTGCAGATGATACTTTAGAGAAATTATTTGGCAATCCATCTCCAACGCCGCAACCACCTGCGAGCTTTGGTAGTTCACTCGTGGACGTGAGTGCAGTACCTAAGTTTTTGAGCTGTCGATTGTTCTCAGAATCGACCTCCTGGTTCCTACAGGCGATTTCCCTGGTGCTCGAATCATACAGCTCTTTAAGAGGATATGAATACAGGTCTGCAGCTTCATTTGTAAAATTTTCAGCATTTGGATCCTGTTTCATCCCCAGATACATCTGGCCTTGTTTGTTTTCGTTTGACACAGTACGACACCCACTTCCCTCAGGCATTTTCACATATTCCACCTCCTGGGATGAACTGGTATCTAAGACAGAAGGATTGCCCTTATTGCTTTCCAATGACCTTGAGAATTCCATCCCGCTATGTGGATTTGGATCAACTTGCTCCTTCCCTTTATGATCAACGTGATCCCTCTGAGTTCCATCTGCCGAACATAGAAATATTTAAAAAGGAAACTATAAATATGAAAATAGTAAGAACGATCACATACCATCCTTTGCATGGATATTTCCAAGGGCAGCCTCCAAGTGAAGTTTCTTTGGCACCAAACCATTTCTGTAAATGAAGAAACAGCTTTAGTACAGAAAGATGAATGCTGTTTTCATAAGAAAGATGGAACATACATGAAAGGACTCATTACCTGAAAGCCAAAAAGACAAGGCACTGAGCCCTAAGCTGTTTCAGTTGCTGGTCATTAAATGGGACTCTAGGACCTGAAGCCTGAGGAGATTTCCCAGAGTCCCTAGAAGTTGCAGTTTTGAGCATGCTTGCATCTGATGAACTACTAGGACCGCCAACCTGTCAAGACAGACTTACAACTAGGTCAAGCTAAACAACTAAACCAGACTGTAATACATCTAGGGTACTGTAATATCAGGTAACGTTTGGAATTACAGTTTTTTTGAGGCACAGAAATGTTTCCATTACCTTGTTTACATTTACAACCAGAGCCGGCCTTCCATACTCCAACATGTTCCCAGCCATGCCTTTTGCAGCAGAAATATCGCCAGAAGGAATAACTTCTGCGCATCTCTCCTTAGATGTCATTTGAGGAAAGGCTTGGCTATCAAACAAAGAGCTTCCAAAAGACAACTTATTAGCTGGTTCTGATGACGAATAAGAACCTTGGGCACTGGGAAGAATGCCATTAACTTTGGGAACGCCTCCTGAAATTCAAAATTGCATCAGATAAAAAACATAATTTAAATTGAGGACTAACAGCTGAGGTAAAACAAAACAGAATAACAGCTTTTTAATTTGAGGACTTGTATATAGAATATAAAGAAAAATGCTTCCAAGATCTAATATCATTGCTCCAACGCCCGCTTTTGCTTCAATTGACAACTAGAGGGACTTAATTTAACTGTAAGCAGAAATATCTATTTCTAACTTCTCATTTCATATCTATAAAACAAATGTAAATACATAAGAACTTGAAGGGGGAGTGAGGGTGATGCGGGACAAGGTAGTGAGTTGTGTTCGATTTAGCTCGAGCATGCGGAACGGAATAAAATATCAGAGATTGAACTAAGAACGAATAATTCATATATAGATGATGTCTTTCACAATAGAATAATGACCCATATATATAGTAGTACTGGAATTTAACACGAATCCTAACAACTACCTAGATATTAGGAAATATAAAGTTAAACAAAAAATATCTCAACAATATCGAAGACCAATTCAAATTACTTTGAATTTAATTTGCATCTGCATCATTCCTTCCACTTGCATACAACTCGCCTTAGAGTTGTCATCGGGATGATATAATGTAAGATCAGAAATATTGAACGTCTTCGAAATTCTCATGGAATCCGGCAAATAGAGAACATAAGCATTCGGATTGATTTTTGAAATTATACAAAAAGGGCCAATTCTACGCGGGTCAAGCTTATATATGGAGCCTTCGCGTTCCTTCCGCGAGTGTACCACCAACCAAATAATCATCCTTAAACTCGACTGGACGTCTATGACGATCAGCCTTCGTCTTGTAGGCAACAGTCTTAAGACGCCGGCAAACCTCCACAATAGTATCTGAATGATTCTGGGCTAATGTATCAGCGGCAAGCTTCCTCTGAATTCCCATAGGCAACTGGATAGGATCAACTGAAGTCGCTGGCTCACAATGATAGACAACAGAAAATGACAACTTCCTCATAGCACTATGTTGAGCACTATTATAAGCAAATTCATTAATCTTCTCCCGTAAAACTCATGCTTCCTCCGGATTTACCCGATAACGAGTTAAGGTAACTTAGCTACAGGAACAAGATCAAAATGATGTTGGATATCCCTCATTGGTGGCGAACGATCAGGCTGAGCTATAATCTCAGGATATCGAATCAACATATAAGCATTCGGTTCGAGAACGACAGAAGAATCAAAATTTGGTTGTGACAGTAACGCAAATAATGTCCACTCATCTCGGATATCAAGCCGAAATTCGCCCGCTAACTCATACAAGGTAAGGAGTTACTGCCCTTCCACTTTAGAAGGCGGCTTACTCCCTGACGCGGGTAAGATCTTGATCTTCTTGCTCATCCAAGTAAAACTACACGAATTTTCACGATCTTTAAAGATAATGTACAAATCATGCTGCCATGGACGTCCCAATAATAGCTGACTAACGGTCATCTCCATGACATCATATGTCACTGAGTCAGAATAAGTTCTACCGATTGTCAACGGCGCTCTACAGACTCTAGTGATCTGAAACTTAGGTCCTTTTTCAGTCCATCTGATATGATAGGGGAGTGGGTGAGGAAGCTCCTTGCACTGAGATTGGAAGAGACGACGCCGTTGACTATGATCTTCCTACTTACGAGTTTAAAGGATCTAGCGACATACTAAAACCAATTCCTTTGTCTCTTCACCACATGTCTCACTCATCATTCGGGATCTCTTCACCACTTCCATCCTCATCAATCAAGTGAACATGTCTCTCCTTTCGACACTATGAGATCGGCGGCCCGGTCATCCACACTTGAAACACTTGTCTGTTGTGTTCTGGGATACGCATACAGATTGGTACCAGGGGAACGAGCTGTTCGACCACGTCCTGTAGCAGGTGTATAAGCAGCAGTATTCTGGACTGTCGAATCTGGTGATGATGACAATATTGTTGGTGGCATGTGATGAACAGTAGTAGGGGCAGCCCACGCGCGGTACTTGGCTGTTGTGGAACCGTCCCATTGTCGCGTACGATAATCATGTGGTGCTTCATACGCATTCAACTCCTCTACTCTAAGGGTCATCTCTCGCACATCTGCTAGGGAACAAATTGGTAGATCGCACTTCATCCAATAAGTATCACGATTTTCTGAGGGCTGAAGAGATGGACGATGCAGACGCTCCGGATAATCAGTGGTATATGGAGGATAATTTGAGCCGTCTTGTTAATGTAACTGAGCACAGTAAGGTCGGTTCGGTTGCTGATAGTCTTTGGGTTCAGGCTCGAACTGCACGTGGCCTTTCTAAGACTAAAGGTGGCAGCTGATGGTGTTGATCTCTTCTAGCAGCGGTGATGGCAGCGACTGCCGCAGCGAAGGGTGAGGGTAACGGTGGACGATCGACGGTGACTTGAGGATCAAAGTCGATTGTGTTCTGCATTGTTGGATCGACATACACGATCAGATCGGTGGTGGACCGGCAGACTGTTGAGCTAGGTCAATTGGGTTATAGCGGAGATGAGTTGATCCATTTTTTCTTAAATTCTATCGCAACAGGTGTGATAAGCGGTTGATCGCTCTTCAGTTTTTCTCATCCCATCTGACATCGGAACTCGAAAGCGGCTCTGATACCAACTGATGCAGGACAAGGTAGTGAGGTGTGTTCGATTTCACTCGACCGTGCGGAACGGTATAAAATATCAAAGAAACTGTTAGAATATATGAGAATATAGATCCCTTTTTTGAATATTCAAATACATAGTTAGTTCCTATAGATAAGCTTAGTTAGCTCCTATAGATAGGCTAAGTTAGTTCCTAAAGTTAAGGAGAATATTCATGTATTCATGTAGGGCTGAACGCTCTTATCAAAGTGATATATGAGAAATATTTTCTGCAAGTTCTCTCACGCTTACATGGTATCAGAGCCTTAGGGCATCGATCAATACGAGTGTATCCTCATGGCGTCTTCCTCAAATGTATCCCAAGGATCAGAAGGAGAGATTGCATTAACATGAAACACAAACTAAGGGGAACTGCAGAATATTCAGATTGCTCATCGACTCAATGGGAAGAACTTCTTGAAGTGGTCTCAACTTGTCAAAACCTTCTTGAAAGGAAAAGGAAAGCTGAATCATCTTCTTAAACCAGCACCGGCTGCAGAGGATCCAACTTTTAATGCATGGGATGTAGAAGACTCTATGGTGATGTCGTGGCTATGGAATTCAATGACACCAGAAATTAGTGACACATTAATGTTCCTTAAGAGTGCAAAAGAGATTTGGGACACCATTCACACAACGTATTCCAAGGTGAATGATGTTGCACAGATCTATGAAATCAAAGTAAAGGTGGCGACCATTAAACAAGGAAACAAGTCTATTACTGAGTATTCAAATACTCTCCAAACATTGTGGCAGGAAATTGATCACTATCAGAATATTCAGATGACATGTCCAGAAGATGCAGCCACACTATAGAAGTTCGTAGAGAAGGAAAGAACATATGAATTTCTGGCTGGATTAAATATTGAGTTGATGCTGTGAGAATTCAAATTCTCAGCAGACTAGAGTTTCCTAACCTTAATGAGACAATTGCCATCATCCGATGAGAGGAAGGGAGAAGAAGTGTGATGCTTGAACCACACAACTTGGAGAGTTCGGCTTTAGCCTCGGTGAAACAAACCACAGAGAACAAAAGACCACCTTTCTCGCAGAAATCTGATGACAAGGACTCACTGTGGTGCAATTATTGTAAAAAGGCCAAACACTGTTGAAAATTGTTGGAAACTGCATGGAAAACCACCCAGACCTGGACAATCCCGGAATAAGGGACAGGCACATATGGTTGAGTCCCACCGAAACGAAGAACAAACTTTCAACTTCTCAAATATAGCAAAACTTAAAGAGGAGATTGAAAAGTTAAGAAGTATGATTAACTCTTCAAAGAAAGGTACTGAAACTGGTGCTTGCACTTTAGCATCATACTCTCTCATTCTTTTGCTCTACATGCTTCAAAGAAAGTCCTTCCTACCCTGTGGATCATCGATTCAGGAGCTACTGACCATATGACCCATTTCTCTAAAAAATTCACCACTTACACACCTAGTCCTAGCAATAAGAAAATCATACTTGCTGATGGATCATTTGCTACCGTAGCTGGTCAAGGAGATATCCTAATAAATAAAAACCTTACCCTTAGAAACGTACTACATGTTCCTAAACTATTTGCCAATCTTATATTTGTTGATAAGAATTAAGATCACCAAAGATTCTAACTGCAAAGTTGTCTTTTGCCAATATTTCTGTGAGTTTCAGGAACAAGACACGAAGAAGAGGATTGGACTTGCTAAAGGAAGAGATGGTTTATATCTTCTTGAAGAACCGAATGGACAGGTAAACCAAGAAAGATTTAATCCCTCATCACTAAAGGTTGAGAGTTCACAACCTGAAACTACACAAATCTGGAGTCATCATCTTAGATTAGGACATCCACCCTTTAGGATTCTTAAAGTTATGTTTCCATCTCTTTTCAAAAATATTTCAGAAAATAATTTTCATTGTGAAGTGTGTGAGTTTGCCAAACACAAACGAGTTTCATTCCCAATAGGTAACAAAAGATCTCAGTCTCCATTCACACTAATTCATAGATGTATGGGGACCTTCAAAGGTTTCCAATATCTCTGGCTCTAGGTGGTTCGTGACTTTCATTGATGATTGTACCAGAACCACTTGGCTTTATTTGATGAAAAACAAGGCTGAAGTAAGCAATATATATTTACAAATTTTTACAGCATGATTAAAAATCAGTTCACTTCCATTAAGAGATTTCGTTCTGACAATGCTAAAGACTATTTCAATCAGTCGCTATCTTTATTTTTTGATAAGGTTGGAATAATACATGAATCATCATGCATTTATAAACCCCAACAAAATGGCGTGGCGGAGAGAAAAAATGGTCACCTGTTATCAGTGACCAGAGCTCTATTGCTACAAAATAAGGTTCCAAAACATTTTTGGGGGGAAGCTGTCCTAACAGCAACCTATCTCATAAACAGACTACCATCCCAAAGTCTTCAATTCAAGAGTCCTATTCAGCTACTCAAAACATTCTTTCCTGATTGTAATATGTCTCGTAGTCTTACTCCTAAAGTATTTGGGTGTATTGCTTTCGTGCAAATCTATAAGGAACATCGAAGTAAACTTGATCCTAGAGCTGTGAAGTGTGTGTTTCTAGGATACTCTTCTACTCAGAAATGCTATCATCCTCCTATTAGGAAGTTTTTTGTGACTGATGATGTTACTTTTGCTGAAAACTAACCTTATTTCAATGAGTCTAGTGACATATATGAAGCTGAAAAAAATGATTGGTTTATCCTTGAATATCCCTAGTCATCTGTGTCTAGTATAGAACAAACCTTAGAGACCACTCAACCAGTGTTAGTGAGGGAAAAATCCTCGTGGTTTACTCAACCATTGCAGGTGTATTCAAGGCGAAAGAGACCAGCTCCACCAGTGCAAGTTCCTACCTCTGAATCTGGTCCTGAACCTGAAGACTCCACTCCACTGCCAGAACCAGAACCAGAACCAGAACCAGATACTACTGATCCATCAGAACCTTACACAGAATCAGGTGCTACTGATCCCCCAGAACCTGACACAGAACCAGGTGCTGCTGATCCACCGGAACCTGACACAGAACCAGACATCCTAGATCTTTCCCTCCCAATTGCTCTTAGAAAAGGTAAAAGAACATGTACAGACCATCCATTACACCTCTTCTTAAGCTAGAACAAACTCTCTACCAACCATAAAGCCTTCCTCTCGAGCCTCAATACTATATCTATACCAAAGGACCTTTCTGAAGCAATGAGTAACAAGAGTTGGAGAGATGCTATGACTGTTGAATTGCAGGCACTTGAGAAGAACAAGACTTGGGAGTTGACAAGACTGCCAGAAGGGAAGAAAACTGTTGGGTGCAAATGGGTATTCACGGTTAAATTACAACTCAGATGGAAGTCTGGAGAGATATAAGGCGAGGTTAGTTGCTAAGGGGTATACACAAGAACATGGAGTGGATTATTTGGAGACTTTCGCACCAGTGGCAAAAATGAACACCGTAAGGATTCTATTGTCACTAGCTGCAAACATGAACTGGAGACTACACCAGTTTGATGTCAAGAATGCATTCTTGCATGGAGATCTAGAAGAAGAAATATACATGGATGATCCACCCATATTTGAACATGAAGCTGGGCCCAACAGAGTTTGTAAATTAAAAAAGGCATTGTATGGTTTGAAACAATCGCCTAGAGCATGGTTTGGAAGATTCACAAAGGTTATGCTGGGCATGAGGTACAAACAGAGCCAAGGGGATCATACTTTGTTCATAAGGCATTCAGATAATGGGAAGATCACTGCATTAATAGTGTATGTGGATGATATTATTGGTACTGGAGATGATGAAGATGAAGTTGAGGGATTGAAAGAATGCCTTAAACAAGAATTTGAGATTAAGGAGCTCGGGAGATTAAAGTACTTCCTGGTAATAGAAGTAGCACACTCCAAAGCTGGAATATTCATATCTCAACAAAAGTATATTCTGGACTTACTAAAAGAGACAGGAAAAATGGGCAGCAAAGTGGCAGAAACTCCAATCGAGATGAATCATAAGCTTGGAGATGCACTAGATGATGAAGCAGTTGATAAAAGAACATATCAGAGACTGGTTGGGAGATTGATATACCTATCACACACAAGGCCAGACATAGCCTATGCAGTAAGTGTGGTTAGCCAGTTTATGCACAATCCTAAGGCGATTCATATGAATGCAGTTCATAGGATTTTGAGATACTTGAAGGGAACTCCAAGCAAAGGAATATTGTTCAAAAGAGGGGCAGAAATGACACTTGAGGCTTTTACAGATGCGGATTAATGAACATCAACGTCTGGATATTGTACCTTTTTAGCAGGAAACTTAGTAACTTGGAGTAAAAAGCAGAATGTAGTGGCTCGATCATGCGCTGAGGCAGAATTCAGATCAATGGCATTAGGCATTTGTGAGCTGTTGTGGTTAAAGATCATATTGGATGACTTTGGGGTTAAGTGGAAGAGTCCAATGAGACTCTACTGCGATAATAAGTCAGCTATAAGTATTGCACACAATCCTGTACAACACGATCGGACTAAACATGTCGAGGTTGACAGACATTTTATTAAAGAGAAGATTGACAGCGGGTTGATATGTACACCTTTCGTACCTACAGGGAATCAACTTGATGATCTATTAACCAAAGGTCTACCCAGCCAAGTGCATCAGAAGTTAATCAGCAAGCTGGGAATGGAAGATATCCACTCGCTAGCTTGAGGGGGAGTGTTAGAATATATGAGAATATAGATCCCTTTTTTGAATATTCAAATACATAGTTAGTTCCTATAGATAAGCTTAGTTAGCTCCTATAGATAGGCTAAGTTAGTTCCTAAAGTTAAGGAGAATATTCATGTATTCATGTATATATAGGGTTGAACGCTCTTATCAAAGTGATATATGAGAAATATTTTCTGCAAGTTCTCTCACGCTTACAGAAACTAAGAACGAATAATTCATATAACGTAGATGATGTCCTTCACAATAGAATAATGACCCATATATATAGTAATACTGGAATTTAAGACTAATCCTAACAACTACCAAGATACATTAGGATATTTAAAGCTAAACAAAAAATATATCAACAATATCGAAGATCAACTCAAATTAATTTAAATTTAATTTGCATCCGGATCAGAGGGACCACTGGTGAATTATAAAATTTTCATATCAAAAGGCATATCATAAAAATAGTAGGTGATCAAGTGGCTTTGACACCGTGTTTTAATTGGAATTAGCTTATCTAATTGACATCAGCAATGGTGTTTAAAGCAGCCTAGCTAGGCTGTGTCAGACCGCTGCCCCCAGGCCGTCCAGTGCCACGACAATGCAGGGCAGCCACCTAGGCAAACCCCCGTCACAAATTGGTCCGGGCGCCCAATTTTTAAATCTTTCCATTTTTTTACCATTCTTTTTTTTTTTTTGGTTGTGTATTGTTGATTAGAAAAGAAAGGTACATATGGCGGGCCTAAGGATGGCGCTATAAAAAACTGAAGCAATAATTTTAAATTACATAACCCTTAAAAAGTTTATAATTAAAAACAACCCTAACTTAAAACTTTAGCACCTCCAACGCCAGGCTGCCACCATCGGGATGTTTTTCTTTGAAAAGTTGGAATATTTAGTTTTGTAAATATAAAATCCAAAATAAAAAAAAAAAATAATCCAACTTGCCCAGGCACTAGTCGCAACACCACTACCTATGGACTTCTTCAACCTGGGACATAAGTTTGTCGTTTGACTATTGACTCAATAGGTCAGAATAGACTTGTTGCTCCTAACCATAGGGCATACCACCTCTGAAGCTAAATTAAACAATAACTTATGCTAATGCTACAGTAACATAATTTCAGCTACAGTCCAAGATTGAATGTCCAAAACTCACCAATTATATGTGCAGTAGGGCCAACAGGCTCAGGACCAACACTTCCTTGAGCCGCATGCAATCTACTGGATGCATACATGTCAGAAGGACCCATATCATTACCACAAAGTGTTGTTTTAGAGTCCTTATCAACAGGAATTCTCCGCAAAGGACCTGAAGTAACATACAGAAACTTAAAGTTCAACAAAATGTCTGTAAAATGTACATGAAATAATGCTTCTGATGTAAGATTTCCAGGGGAGTCCAGCTCTGAACAAAGAAATGATGAAGTAATTGCCAAGGATTTACGTGTGCAGACATATACTACACCTGCTAATTGCGGGGTGGCAGACTCCCCACCTTGCACTCCAGCTGCTTGGGAAAGAGAAGAAGACATTAGCCCTTCAATATCCAAATTGTGCTCTTTAATTACAGTTTCCATTGCCCTTCATAGATTAAGTAAGTAATAAATAATCAATTTAAGTGGAATTTCACATGACAGGTTATCTTTTAAAGCATCAACGGAACATTAAGTTGGTTGTTGCCAACTTCACGCACATCAAACCCAAGTATATCTGATCCAAGCTCGACAGTGAAATAAAGGACTTGAGGTAAACAACATGGATGCATATAGGTTAAACATTCTTATCTGCTATAAACCAAGGAGCATCCAACGATTCTAATGCGATCAGAAACGCGGCAAAGTCTTAAAACAGCCTAAGAATGTATTACCTAAGTATGACATGATAAGGCATCGAATTTTCTTTCCCGTTAGCTCTCATGTGCTGCAAAATCTGTACAACAAAATTTTTTTGGCAAGGCATTAAATAGTCAAGATGACATTCCAAGTGAGAAGTAAACATTTAGGGGTGGTAATACATAACAAGAAGTTTCACAGACCACATAAAGCTTTGCACCCAACTTGGCAGGCTCGTCTTTTGACTCCTGGATGAGTTTGTGCAACAGATTGGCAGCCTCCCGCTCAACATTCTGAGGATTTTCCATGCTTGTTGAGCTGCAGATGCGAAGAGGATTAAAACAAAATTACTGCCAAGACGAAGCCTTGCCAATATAAAGAAGACTAGTATAAAAACTCTTTTTTCATTGTTTTTAATCAATCCCAGATAAGCAGCTAATAATATACCACCATGTATACAAAGAGGAGAGAATGAAAAGGAAACTATTTCCATTTTACGGATGATGGCTCTCATCATGGTGGATATTTCACGTTTTTCTTTTATAAAGAATTTTCTTTAATAAAAGTGGTTTGTCTTGCCTTCTCCTTTGGATTGTTTGTACCTACATCCCTCGGATTGGCACGCATGCAAAACTGCTATAAAATCAAGGTGGGAATGGGACCTACATTTTTCCTCACGTTTCAGACAGCACGAAGGGGAAGACAAGAATAACTCCATAATGTAAGAGAAAAACCCGACAAGTACGATAAAAACTCACTAATGCACCAACAAATGAGACTGCCCTAATCCTTCAGAAAAATTCCATTGATACAACTGAAACAGATTATCGATTTTTTCAAGTAACTATTTGATCATCATACAAAGCAACAAGCTTGAAAAAAAAAAATCCACGGGCCTCATAACCCAGAAACATAACTCACTGTATTACTACGTCCACCAACTTGGTAAGTAATGATTCCCCACCTAATGTTTCTGCTCATCCAAAACCCAGAATTTCCATCAACTGTCTTCCGGTTCAAAAGAATTAACAATGGCTTCCAACGATCAAACACATATAAAGCGCCACATTCGGTTACTTGAGCCAAACATTGGAGCTCTGTAGTTTCCTCAACTTTATTCATTAAAAAAAAAAAAAAACTTACCACGAAAGGACTGCGTAGCAACTGAATAAGTGAAGATCGCAAAGCGTAAGACTAATAATTCGATGTGAATTTGGTCGAAGGAATAAGCCCTAATCTCGATTTGTTCATTCTCGTTTGGTATGGCACATTTGCACAGTTCCTATCCTAGCTAGCTACTATACGAACGAAGATTGAAGACTGCTAATTGGGCCGACAGGGACAAATCTAAATATGGGCTGCCCCATTTAAGGCCCAATAAGTTGAAGAAATTATGGGCTGATTATTCCAAAAAAAGCCGAAAACACGAAGGATTAATCTCACTAAAGATTTAAGTCCAATCATATCGTTGAGATTATTCAGAAATAACTCATATTTGGGATTATTTTGAGCTGATCAATCATATAGGGAGGTTCGAAATTTTGTGCCACGTGGCAGTATAGTACATGCACACTTTGGACATAAGGGAATTAGTCCAACTATAAAGTGATCCTTTAAACATATTTTCTATGCTCGAGTTTGAATTTGAAAATTTATACGTTGAGCTCCAAGCTATCTATTTCGAGCTAAGCTTTAAATTTGTATATTTAGCTCATTGAGAAGATACCTCGTGAGCTTGTAGATAGTTACGACAAGTTTCGAACTCGAGCTCGATTACCATGAGCTCGATCTCTACCATCACGAGCTAAGGTTTAGTTGAGCTGAGCTTCAATCGAGCCGCCTCATCGAGTTCGTTAGCTAATGCATGTGCCAACCGAAATAAACACAATCCCGTGGGAATCATACTTTGGTCGGCAAATGACATCAAGGGTGGTTTAAATGAGGTGTGTTAGGGTTTTCATTATGTGTATATAAGTGCATTTATTAACATATTATGAATATTATAAGTAATAAATAAAGTATAAATACTCACGAAAACATATCATTAACAGAATCCATGAATCAAAACCATATATGTCTATCAACTCAAACTGCATTTTGCCTAAATAATTAAATTCTTTTTTCAATAATATAATACAACTCAACATCAATTAAGGATTACACCTGATGCTGAGTCACAGGCCAATCAATCTCCCCGAGTGGTCCTAAACAAAAGATAATTAATTACTAATTGATGGAACCACGTGAATATTTCTTGTCCAAACCACAAGCATTAGCCAAATTACTATTATATGAGATTAGTTAAGGTTATAGTCTGTCTTGATATATATACTAAAGTCTCGTTTGTGATGTATTAATTCAAATCCGTCCCTACCATGTTCTTCTTAAATTTTTTTATTGAAGGAAAAGGCAAGCGTGCGTCTTGATTTGTTATTAGGGTTTTCTCCATGAAAGCTTCTTTTAATCTATTACATGATGAAGATAAATTGATAATGAAAGGTTTGTCCTATTTAGTCTACAACATACATGAAGGTTTTTTTCTCCCATGTGGGGCAGGGACGACGATCATACTTATTAGGTTCCTAGATAAATGACATACTATTATACTCTATAATCAAGAACCTAGCATGTATAGCTTCTCTCTCTCTCTCTCTATTATATCAAGAAGCTAATAGCTATAGAGGCGGCCAAAAAGAGAGTAACGTAGGAATGGACATATTAGCAAGGATCCACATGATGAGCGTTATGTATGAAATTAAATATATGTTAGAGAAATTGCCAAAAAAAAAAAGGAGAGAAAATAGTAAATGGACCACCATTCATATTCAAGCGAGTTGTAATGAAACCATGTGCGATCATATGGTGGCTGGCCCTTGTCCAACCCCACAAACACTCTTTTTTTCACTTCGAAACACAAACTCGTGAAAATGAAAGATCGATCACTAGGCATGTATAGCTATATATGCATAGTGTTTATTCGATTGAAAATTGTAACACACAATTACGTATGAGTTTCAAATGAGATTTTATAAATGTAAAATCCATTCTTTTATTTGTATCCTCACATATGAGAATTTATCATAGAAGTTTGGTTGGGGGTTGCTATGTATTTTAATTATATAAGAAACCATGGACTTAATATATGGATTAATTAATATGACTTCACGACGTATATTTTGTATTATTGTATTCTTTATATGCTTCATGATAATAAATATTTTTACGAGTAGTTTTCATATAACATACCTCTTTTTTAAAATATGCATGCAAAGACAAAACATCAATTTGAATTAATTCTCTCATATCTCCTCCTCCTTTAAGTTCTCACCCCCCCCATTTTCAATCTCTATTAATATTCTCTCTTTATTCATTCATTCTCTTCACTTCTCTCTCTCTCTCTCTCTCAATAAGAGAGTGTATCAAAAGTTATTTACTGTACTCTCCTGGACAAGAGAGGAGGACCCTTTGTGTCAGAACAAAATCTTTCTCAAGAGCATGCAATAAAGCCAATAGAGCCTCAACTCAAATCCAAAAACCCTAATTTTATCCCATATGAGGACTCATCAACCCACAAACCCCAACCCCTTCAAAACTAGGTTAACGATTAGGTTTCTTAAGGCTATGAAGAAACTCAACAAAATCACACCTCCTTCAGAATCCATGGCTGCTAGAAGAAAGAGGTACCAAAGTATAAAAGCTGCGGCGTACTCATCCATGGCTTTCGCAGTTGGTCCAAGGAGAGCTTGGGCGAGAGCTTTACTTAGTAAGATCAAAAAGCGAACGCTCCATCGTTATCTGAGCAAACGAAGCAGAAGGAATGTTTCTAGTGGTCGTATCCAAGGAAGAAACCCTAGAAAGGGTCGACTGGCGGGAATTATTACACGGGAAGGTGATCTTCGTAGACTTGTTCCAGGTGGTGAAGGTATGGTATTATGCAGATTGTTGAAAGAAACTGCTCATTATATGATATGCCTCAAAGCACAGATACATGTTATGGAAACTATTGTAAATCGTTGTGTGATTCGAGATTGAGTTTAATATATATATATATATATGTGTGTGTGTGTGTGTGTATAGTTGTGTTGTAATATTATCAATACATTATAATGCAATAAACAGACCTATCTGCAAGATTTCAGCATGAGTTTACCCTACCTTTGTCAACAAAATAATAGGGTGATGACGATCTAATTTTATTATATTATATTGTTTGATGTTTTTTCTTTGTGTGAACATAAGATAAACAGAATTGGTAAGAATCTTCATATTATGACGATGTAAATGATTAGTTTTGAGCCATATTCTCTGTATGTATAATAAATGTACGTTTTGGAATCTCTTTCAAAAGCTTTAGAGTGTGTTTGGTTCGTGGAAATTAGTAGGGAAAGGAAAATAAAATGGAAAAGGAAAATTAACTTTTATATTTGGTTGATTGAAGATATAGAGAATGAAAAGAAAAGAAAAGCAAATCTAGTTAAGTTTACACTTAAAACTAAAGAAAACTAATTTCTTCACCAAATGGTGAGGAAAATAAAAGAAAAATTTATGAAAATCATTTTCTTTCCCATTTTCTTTTCCCTACTACATTCTTCATTCCAAACACACCCTTAAAGAAAGCTAAAATTTCTAGCAACTATCTGCAAATTGTTACTTTTGTTATGATATTATTATTCTGATTCCACCCTTTAAACAAGGCATCGAAGTTAGTGGCGATGATAGGTTTAATTAGGTATTGGCTAAACAAAGATAAGTTTTGTTTAATTATTAATGTTCTAATTATACCATATATACGAAACAAATGTTGTCTTAATTTCCGGTTGTATTGTACTAGATCTAGAATTATATAGATATGTATCTGATTTTAATTATGTTTTCATTTCCTAACTTAGCTGCCTTTTTTATTCCAACCCATGCAATGAAAATTTTAAACCAATCGAGGACATCAATTAAATGGCAAAATTATGAAATTGAGTCACTAAGTATACATGTTTTCGTTTTTGGGTCACTATGTTTGATAATTGCAAAAATAGGTCACTAACTTTGTATGTCAAAATAATTTTGGGTTATATTTTCAATTTTGGATCATTACGTATATATTTTTCGATTTTGGGTCACTAAGTATCAATTTTTCAATTTTGGGTCAACTTTTAATAAGCCAAATGAGTGACCCAAAATTGAAAAATTGATACTTAGTGACCCAAAATCGAAAAATATATACTTCGTGATCCAAAATTGAAAACATAACCCAAAATTATTTTGACATACAAAGTTAGTGACCTACTCTTGCAATTATCAAACTTAGTGACCCAAAAACGAAAACAAGCATACTTAGTGACCTATAATTATAATTTTGCCTCAATTAAATGGTATTGGAACTATAAATTTATGTAGAAACGCTAAAACCATTTCAAGTTCGTGTAATAAAATAACAAAAAAGATTAAAAAAAATATATCTTTACTTCATGCATTCTTGGCCGAAAAAAAAAAGGATCACGTGTAAATAATATATATATATATAGGGACTTCTTTTTACAATCTAAAGCTTAAAAGTAACTCTAATTGAGGAGATTAACTTAAAAAAAACCGAACATTAGATGATGCTTACAACTTACAAGTTACGTAAATTAACATTGTAGGAAAATGTCGTAACGCATAACCTAAAGAAACCCTAATGACTTAGTAGGAACAAGAAAAAAAAAAAGTGAATTTATTAACAAGGTAAATATATATATACATTGTAATCTTTTTGTTTGCTTTTCTAAAATTATTGATTGGAACTACTTTTGGGCTTGACGTAGACTACAGTTATTGGGACATTATCTTCCTACTAGGTTGCTGGACCAAGACTGTGTCTTTCATCAACTTCAAAATATAAGAACAAAGGAAAAAAAAAAACAGAAGAAAAGGAAAGAAAGGGACTCGATTAGCTAGACATCTTTTCGTTAGGGCTATATACGTAATTTCCCAACTGCAGACGAAGCAGTAACGGCTCGATTTCCCAGGAGTAGTGAAGCTTTGGGATCCCACTTGCATAATAAGCGCAGTTTCAACTTTCAGCAACTGTGTCTGTCTCTGTTACTTTTTCTTCTCACAGCTCATACAAACACTCATTCCGACACAAAATCAAAGATCCACCAATCTCGTCAAATCTTAACACAGACGAGAGGCGAGGAAGAACTAGAGAAAGTTGTAATAAGGAGCTGAAAGAAAAAGAAAAAAGCACGGAGGCACTGCCACGACCTTTTTGCGTGTGTGGTGAAATTTCGACCACCACCAATGCTCCCAAGATTATCTTTTGAAGGAGTTATTTTCTGCGTCGGATTGATCTTGGGCTCGTTAAGAGTTAGTTTGGCTGGCGACCCTTTTGTGTACTATGACTGGACTGTCTCTTACATGGCCGCATCGCCTCTTGGGGTCAAGCAGCAGGTCTAATTCAGTTTCCTTTTTCACGATCTTCGTCTTTTCAGTTGAATTTGTTGGGCGTGCTTTGATTTGATTTGTTCTTTATTGTATTATTATGGTTATACTTTTCTTTAAGGAAACTCATGAGGTGTATCTTGAGTTGCATTTAGTATGCATTTGAATTTCTTGACATTTTATCCTATTACAAGTATTTGGAAGCTGTCTAAAGAGTTTATCATCCCAAAAGCCTTCAGCTTAACTCATCAGTATCGAATATTCAGGTGATTGGCGTAAACGGTCAATTTCCAGGCCCGATCCTAAATGTCACTACTAATTGGAATGTTGTTATCAACGTCAAGAACGACCTCGACGAGCCACTTCTTCTAACATGGTGTGCATCTTGGTCAGCTTTTGGTACATGCTGACATATGATTTGAGGATATTAACTAACTGTTGTTGTAGAATTTCAGGAATGGCATTCAAAACAGAAAGAATTCTTGGCAAGATGGTGTCTCGGGGACAAACTGCCCTATCCCTGCTGGTTGGAACTGGACATACCAGTTTCAGGTCAAAGATCAGATTGGAAGCTTCTTTTACTTCCCTTCGCTCGGTTTTCAAAGAGCTTCGGGTGGCTATGGGGGTATTATCATAAATAATAGAGATGTCATTCCTTTGCCTTTTCTAACTCCAATTGGAGACATTACTCTCTTGATAAGCGACTGGTACAAAAAAATTCATAAGGTTGGTGTGAAGTTGGCTTCTTATTCGTCTTTGTTCCACGATTAAAACGCTTTTAGGCTTCTTTCTTAACCTTTCTTGGTCAATTTTTTTTTTCTAATAGCTGGGAAAATATATTTTTCGGATTTATAGGAGCTGAGAAAAGACGTAGAAAGTGGGACTGGCCTTGGTCCTCCTGATGGTATCTTGATTAATGGCTTAGGCTCTTATCAGTTCGATAGAGCCATTGTACAGGATGGTATACAATATCAGATAATCAATGTTGAACCAGGTATATATATCTTTTTCTTTTTTTTCTCTCTTTCCAATTTGTTACCGACACTTTTTTGTTCTTTAAATTTGGTTTTTTGAAGTATAATATAACAAAATGAAGCACAACACAATGACCGAAGAATTGATTCTTGCGCTGTAAAAAGACTGGAATATGGCTAAGAATGACAATGCAGTAAATTCTTGGAAACGATAACGTCAAAACTTAGCTAAGTTGCAGTCTTAAGATTCTTGACTTTTATATCATTTGGTTTCTAGCTCTGTACTTGTTTGCATCCTACTAATGCCATATCTGTATAAATGAAGCCATCAATCCATTGAACTGTTTGCTCATATCATTTGTTTTCAGGTCAAACCTATCGTTTTCGTGTCCATAATGTTGGAATTGCTACTAGCTTAAATTTCAGAATACAGAACCATAATTTAGTCCTTGTAGAGACCGAAGGTTCTTACACGGTTCAGCAGAACTACTCAAACATGGATATCCACGTCGGTCAATCATACTCATTCTTGGTAACAATGGATCAAGTTGCTGGCGACTATTACATCGTTGCTAGTCCTAGATTCTTCAATTCCTCGGGCTGGAACAGAGCTCCCGCGGTAGCTATACTGCACTATTCGAATTCACAGGGGCCTGCTTCAGGTCCCCTCCCAGACCCCCCTAATGAAAACGACCCTTCCTTTTCGATGAACCAGGCAAGATCAATAAGGTTGTATATCGAAAGTTTAGATTTTTCTTCTTTTATTGCTTCATAAATTAGTATGTCAATCTTTCTCTGACTTAACTAAAACATCTCAGACTGAAACTTCATTACGATACAGATGGAATGTTTCTGCTGGAGCTGCTCGTCCAAATCCACAGGGCTCATTCAAGTACGGCGAAATAACTGTAACAGATGTATACGTAATCCTCAACAGGCCGCCAGAGCTTATCGATGGAAAGTGGCGTACCACTCTTAATGGGATTTCTTACACAGCTCCTTCGACGCCACTCAAGCTTGCACAGCAATTCAACATCGTCGGGCTTTATAAGCTCGACTTTCCCAATAGATTCATGAACAGACACGCAAAGGTCGACACTTCCATGATCAACGGGACTTTCAAAGGATTCATGGAAATCATTTTCCAGAATAATGATACCTCCGTGCAGAGCTACCATCTTGATGGATATGCCTTCTTTGTTGTTGGGTAAAAGACCGTTTTTTTCGATGCAAATTTATGAGAATTTAGTACTTATGTGAGTGATATGTTTGATTTGAGATATGGGTTCGCAGGATGGACTATGGGGTTTGGACCGAGAATAGTAGAAGCATGTACAATAAATGGGACGGAGTAGCGCGCAGCACTACCCAGGTAATGAGCAATTTCCAAACATAAGCGTCCAAATTTTATTTCATATAATTGAATGGCTTCCTCCCATTTCGGCTACTAAATAAAAGGTTTGTGGCCTACATATAAGCGTAGTGGACTACTCTATCTACTGCCTAATGATTTTAGAATGGAACCTCACTTGGGCTTATTGGACGTTTGGCTATGGACTAAGGAGATTTTGCTTCCCAACAGTATACAAAAGATATTGAGAAAATTTTAGCTCACTCAATGTGTGTGTGTGTGTGTCGTAGGTGTTTCCCGGCGCTTGGACAGCCATATTAGTCTACCTTGATAATGCCGGAATATGGAACCTTAGGGCACAGAATCTTGACACGTGGTATCTCGGGCAAGAAGTTTATCTAAGCGTTCTGAATCCACAGACAGACAACACGGAGGCTCAGTTGCCTGAAAACACCATCTACTGCGGTCTGCTTTCTGAGTTACAAAAGTAATGCTTACGTTACAAACTGTCCATGGTTGAATCATCGACCACCGTCGATTAGATTGATCTGACGGTTTTACTTCTTTTGCAGGGACCAGGGTCGAAGATTCGACTTCTCTAGAGCAGTTTCCCGGGACATAACTATCGAGATTGTCTTAATTTCTTCTGTATTCATTACATTGTTGAGCCTTTTTAGCGTTGTCTGAGAAGTGATTGATTCCTAGAAGCATTATAAATTTGCGCTAAATGCTCGCACCGTATGTCCCCGAATACATATTTTTGCAGTTCTACATGGTTGATTGTTATAAATTAATGATACAGATTTATATAAAGCATGAAGATCATTCTGCCTACTCTACTTATTTATGTATAGATTATTGATATCGTCGACTTTGGAAAACTTCATTTCTTCGTTCGTTGTTGTCCGGTCGAAGCACGCCAGGAACTCTTTGTTCCCATCAGCTCCTTTCAACGGGGACTCTATCCAACCTCTGCAGACGAATCCATGACCTTGCACGCCATTTATTATCCTTGTAAGAACCTATAAGTTAGTGAAAATCATGACGTATCGGTTATTTTGTTTCATCGATAGAACCCGAAAATAGAAAAATAAAAAACAGAATCAGCACAAAAGACGAATAATGAGTAAAGATAGACGAACTCTGACCTCTTGATGGACCAACGGATCTCTTACAATCCCACCGCCACCCACCTAAAAAATCAAAAAGACGTCATAAAACCATGTTCTTGAACTGTTAAAGAAACCGAGGAATGCCGGGAATAGCTGCACATACTTGTGATCTGTGCGCCTCAAATTGAGGTTTAATTAGTGTAACTAAGACAGAGTCATCCTTCATCAAGCTGACAACTGCAGGCATGACCTGCAAATTATAAGTGTGAAAATAGAAATTATTTCGCTTACCATAAATACATGGGCTGTGGTATAGACATGAAATGTATAGAGTTGCAAACTTACAGTTAGTATTGAGATAAAGGAAAGGTCCAATGTCACGACGTCTACCTTTTGTGGAAGCTCGGAAACGTATCTTAAGTTTGTTCGCTCGATTACACTTACACGGTCATCTCGCCGTATCTTATCAGCTAACTACAAAGTGAGAATTTCCAGATTGATTGATAGCAGAAATCATGCAAGATGCATAGGCAGATATGATTTTCGGGACTATGTTTTAGAACCTTAGGTTCTGCGAGTAACCTCGGGCTAACATGTCATCTAAGCATTTTCTATCTTCTGTGTTCAATATGTTAGTACTACCATATACAAACTATGGTGCAGATATCTTAAGGTATAAATTTGAATAGCAAAGTTTCTTTCGGCTAGCTCTATATTGGTCTATCATAGAACGAAAAATATAGAAAAGCCTCTTCATTACGAAGCTTTGTGTTATCAAAGATCTACCTGGCCATAACCAACATCAACACCATAGACATGGGAAGCACCATACTGAAGCAAGCAATCTGTGAAACCGCCCGTAGAGATTCCTGAATCAAGAGCCACTTTTCCACTGACATCAATCTCGAGTTGTTCAAGGGCAGCCTCTAGCTTGTGCCCTGCTCTGCGGATATTTTTTATAGGCGAATAAAAGATTAATAAGATTTTTGCACAGTATTGATTGATGGAAAATTCTTTTAAGAGATAGTGCAATCACCTACACACATATTTTGGAACCTCGGCCCTGATCTCCACAACGGATTTATCAGAAACGGGAGTTCCACATTTGTTTACTACTTTTCCATCGACGATCACTTTCCCTTATGAACAAAAATTAATGATGTTACATAAAGAAACCAGGTAAACAGATGAGTAACAACAAGCTTCTAGCAACAGAAAATATATTGACTGATGGAGACAAAAGTCAGTAAAACCCCGAGGCTACAGTGCTCACAGCCAATGTTACGAAGTGGTTTTATAGTATAAATGCTAACATGAAGATGCCATATAAACAAATTATCTAAAGATGCTTCCTTTAGGATTTTTCTGTCAGTCTTTCTAAGCTTACAACCATTGGCGTGTGATATTATTGCTTCATGCTTGACAACACAATGACACCATCCAATGTCTGGAATTTCAAAGCTAGAGAAGAGAGGCTACCCTGTGTAATCCAAGACTGTATGTAAGTTCGAGAATATTGCTGAAATCTTTCAAGACATACTTCATCTAGTCTCCTTTTCCTGGAAATAATATAAAATGAGCAAAAACATAATGCTAAGATAAGAAGCATGAAAGAAGTCATTGAACAATTACTTTCTCTGTACTTTAATCTTCTCCGAACTCGAAGCAGCGAAATTTCTTACGGAACAACACGGAATAGGCTTCAATCCTCTTGCTGATCAATACAAGTAGGACAACGATCAAACTCCAAAGCCAACTAATTTAACATTAGTAAGTCATTTTCTATCATCCAAATAAACACAAGCTTTTCCCACAGATACAAACTACCATAAGGACTCTACGAAGTTGCATTTCCATATACATAGCCTCCACCACTTCGCCATTTCTCATAATATAAATTGAACCCATATGTCAATTTCCATCAAAACAGCCCAATTCAGCTGGTTCCATCGATTAAACCAGAAACCCAACGACAAGAGAATAAACCCCATATTACGACAAGAGTAGTACGACGAAACAAACAAGAAATGGCACAGAGACAGATAAAAAGAAAGGAAAATAAATGATATCACTACTTGAAAGAGAGGTAGCTAGAAAACGTGACGAAGGAACTCGCAGTACTTGATGCAGAGACATTGTTAACTTGGCTGCAAAAGTGTTCGACGAGCTTAAATCCCTGATGTGCCTGTCTCTGTGTGACTGTGAGGGTGTGTGTGTGTGTGTGTGAGAGAGAGAGAGAGAGAGAGAGAGAGAGGGCTTATGAGCCAGCCCAACCGTTGATTATGGGCTGGGCATGGAATCAATTATAAGTTATTTCTACAATATTTTATTATTGAGAAAAAAAATTAAAATATTTTAATTTTGCAGGAAAATAAAAGAAATTAAAATAAATAAAAGGAAAAACCGCCTTCGAAACTAATTTTGGCGGGGCGCTTGATTACACTCGAGCCTTAGTTAAGAGGGAACTTACATTGTTCATTTCTCAGTGTTATCATTCGCTTCTCTCTCGATCAAGGTATGTTCGTCTGCTATAGTTTTGGATCCTCGGCGATCATTCTACCTCTAGGCGAAATACGATTGGATTGTCTCCAAATTGATCGCATTTTCTTTTCTAGAAATTGATTGGATGTTTCTGTATCATCTGTGTTTTATGCCTTTTTTGCGATCATCTGTTGCTTCAATGGTGTTATTTCCTCCTCTGTTCTGTAACGATGGTTTTCGATTGTTCAATTAATTTGTATTCGGTGCTGTAATTTCTTCCGAGATTCAAGTACTTGCTGTTTAAATCGAGTCAATGCGACAGTAAGTTCATCGATCTGTGAAAATCTCATAGGTTTGTCTGACAATCAGTCTGACGTTTGCTTGAGATATGTTCATTAATATGCTGAAAGACATCTTCCGCTCTTGATTTTCTCTTCGTTTGTTTATCTCTTCCCTGCCCCTTCGATTTCTTCAATTTTCCAGGAGTGCCACCACTGAGCTGTTAATTTCTGGTCTTTTTAAGGTTTCCTGTCTTCTAGCATTGGCCTATGGAAACGACAAACCCGTCATATATGACCGATTTGACTCAATGAAATATACTGACATGTGTCACTTACATTAAAATGAGTTAAGTGATTGTCTTACAAGTGCCTGTCATATTTTTTACCCGCTTATGTTCACCTAGGTTACTGTTTAGTATGATCCGTGTCATCTACATTGCTATCTATTCAGAAGTGTATCTATTACATTTTATTCACCACAGATGTGATACAATGAAGAAATCTTCTTTGGCTGGTTTATTATGGTCCTTGGAGTTAGTTGCCTATACAGTTTCCTTAACGTATTACTTGCTGCAGTAGCATAGTATAAGTTCATTACATAATTATTCTCTTCCTGGACATGTGATTGAATAGGTCATGGCTGATGCGCAACCTCCCGGCATGCCCAACCAACCTTCCAGAAAACCTCGTGTTTTACTCGGTGTCTGTGGCTGCGTTGCTGCAGTAAAATGTTCAGTTCTGTGCCGTCAACTTTGTGAATTTGCAGAGGTCAGAGTAATATTCACCAAGAGATCATTGCATTTCGTAGACACCAAATCATTTCCGCGATCACAAGTTCCATTCTTCTTGGATGAAACTGAATGGCCTAATTGGAACAAAGTCGGTGGCTCTGTGCTACACATTGAACTCCGTAGGTGGGCTGACGTCTTGGTTATCGCTCCTCTTTCGGCGAATACTCTGGCAAAGGTGATTCTCAATTTTCCAAAAGATATAATAAGATCCCTTTGGTAACATTACATTCGTGTATTAGTCAATTGTGGGCTTGGGCACTTTTGAGGGAAATCTGTCTTTCTGGTTATACACGCTGCCGACAAGTTTCTTGTGTTACTTTCAGCTACTATGCATCTTCATGCCTCTAACTACAATTTGCTTACTACTGTAGATTGTCAAGGGGTTGTCTGATAACTTGCTGACATGCACTGTGAAGTCATGGGACCGCTCGAAGCCAATCTTCGTAGCACCGTCTATGAACAAATTCTTCTGGGAAAACCATTTCACCGTAGCCCATCTCAAGACGATCGAGAAGGGTCTTGGCATTCATGTCATATCGAAGCAGCCTCAAAAGCCTATCGAAAGCAAGACCATAAGAGACTATGGGGATGGTGCCATGCCTGAGATAAGTGATATCTACTTCACTCTCAGGTCTCTATTCGAATAAAAAGTAAACTTTGGATCCATGTAAGCTTCGCAACGATGAACTATACTAGTAAATGGTCGTATATAGAGGTAATAAGCTGCAAGGTTTTGGGAAAGACAGTTTTTTGGTTCAAGTCCTTCATGAAATGTCTCCTTTCTATTTCTACTATTTCACAAATACCTATCTAACGTAATTCTATTAAGATTATGATTCCATCCACTTACAAATAATAAAAAATAAATAAAAATCATACATATATTTTCCCTTAATTTTTCAAATATTAATTCATATATATCGACGTAAGGGTCAAAGAAGAAGAAGAATAAAGAAGAAACTCATTTACGCGCCCTCGCCGTACAGAATTAGTTTCAAATGCTTTTATTTATTTATTTATTTATTTTTCATTTGTTATTGCAGTAACGGATTTGGGAGCATATAAATACAACACTGTGAGTCCATTTCTGTTCACTCTTCGTCCGAACGCTAAACGAGATATTCTCTGGATCATATCATTCCCAGCGACTATTACCATCAGGTAAGCTCTGTAATCTTTTGTTTGCTTAGGTTCGCCATTGCTGCCTTTTTTATCCTGATAGTTTCGTTGATGTATCAGTTGTCGTGCTCTGATCTAATGCTCAACTTGCTACTATTTCTGCTCTACTGTAATTGTGTTTATAGGATGATTCGTCTGCTGTTTTCTGTATCGTTTTTACTTTCGAAGATTAGGATGCTAAAGGAAAAACAGTTTTTAGTGCGATGAATGACTCTGCACATTTGCTACTATCTGCGTACGAAGTTGTTCATTAAAATGCAATTATGAAGTTTGATTTCCCGACTTTCGTGCCTGGAGAAGAATCTATTTTTCAGTCAATTTTGTGCGATAGGTTTTACAATCGGTGAAGGAAGGTGCTGATTTTTGAGTAATTGGAAATTTGAGTCGATTTGCTAATTTCATGCAAATTTTTTTTATATTTATCACAGTGTTCTCGGCAACTGTGTCAATTTCAATTGTCAGTTATTAAATATTGATACGTTGTAATGTTTCAAATTAGAGTTTCATGTCTTATCATTATGAGGTAATTGTGTTCAAATCAAATTAGAGCAATACTTCCATTTCCTTCCTTTTTTGTCCGGCCAATCTTTCAGCTCTCATTGAGGTAATTTTTCCCTTTGATGATCCTCGCTGAGTGATTCAGATAACCAAAAATGTGGACTCAACCAAACAAACGGATTGTGATCTGTTGCTGCGGAACTATGGCCGCCGCAGGATTTGCTGAACTGTGCAACTACTTTGCTGAATGGGCTGAGGTGAGGGCTGTGGCAACTGCTTCTGCACTCCGTTTCATAGACAGGAATAAGTTTCCTAAGGACATCCATCTCTTCACCGACGACCACGAATGGTCAGGCGGGCATAGGCTAGGCGACAGGTTGCTGCATGTTGAACTCCAGAAATGGGCCGAAGCCATCGTCATTGCTCCAATATCAGGGAACACACTTGCAAAGGTAATAAATTCTCTTGATACCCAACAGCAAATATAAAAGTACGTATCCATTTAGGGCTATTGTATGATATTATATATACATGGACTGTGATGGCTCTTGATAGATTGTCAATGGATTATGCGACAACTTGGTGACGTGCGTCGCACGGGCATGGGATTCCCGCAAGCCCTTCCTCATCGCGCCGGACATGAATCCCATGATGTGGAATAATCCTATTACGGAGTACCATCTAACACAGCTTGAAGATATGGGAATCAGCATGATTCGACCGGTGCACGGAGACGGTGGGACTGGTGCAATGGAAGGGCCACCACAAATCGTCTCCCAGGTGAAACGCTCCCTGGCGCTGGTTGCTGGCTCGGGACAACCAGGCAGCAGCAGCAGCAGTTCACAGAGATAGATAGACAACATAGAACAGAGGGAAGTTAGCTGTCCTTACTTTTGCAAGTCATATCTCACTTGATCGTACGTACTTCTAATCACTGAATGCAAAGATGATGTTTTTTCGTTTTTGTTGAGATGGTAAAGAAAAGAACACAGTGTTTTGCTCTCACCCATTTAAAAAAGGAAATTTGAATCTTTTTTTTCTAGCGTAGAACTTAGAAGGCAACAAAAGCTAAAAATAAAGATCAAATCTTTCAACTTCATTACTAAGAAGTTAATAGTTAGAGAGTAAGTTTAGTGATAGGATCATTACATACATGTTCGTTATGTGTTCAAATTCAGTTCTTGATTATCGTGGACTTAGAACGGACCCATAAAACATGAGGATTATGTCTGGCAAGAAGTCCGCGGGCCGCGGCCGACCTAGTCGGAGTATGACCAGTGCAATGGCTTTGGGTAAAATGATTATTTGTTACTCATCCACCATATTTGAAGACGACAACACAATTTGCAGTTTTGTAAATATATATATATTATATATATAAATTTTGATGAGGTGTCGTTGTAGAATGTACCTTTTTTTTATAAGAAAAAATAAAAGAATGTCAATGTAAAAAAAGAGTCAACGTGGTTCAATTTTCTTTTAATAAGCAGCAGCAGCAGCAGCAGCAGCAGCAAGCATCGTTCTTGGATCGGATAGGATGATGGCATTTGCTTATGGTTCTCTACGCAAGCTACGATTGGCTGCTATCCGCCTCGAAATTTTGAACCTTTTAGTGATTGTATTAACTATTGCAGCACTGATCTGTTGCACCGAAAAGATTGAAGCTCAGAGAGAATTTGATCTCTTCAAGCTCTCGCTTCAATGGCCCGCCACGGCTTGTCGCACCACTCGCCACCACTGTTGTTCCTCCAATGCCTGTTGCGATCGGTAACTGCTACATCTCTCTCTCGCCAACCTTTTTTTTCCTTTCTTTCACTTCCTCGAATGCGGAACCGTATTGTTGTCTTGTTTTCCCTTTGTTCAGCTCGAAATCGTTGACAGAATTTACAATCCGTAAGTCCCAATTGTTTCATGTTCTTGATATTTAGTTAATATCAAGTCTTTTAGGGATTTCATATGTGATGTATTTATTTATTTATTTATTTTTTGAGCAGATGGACTCTGGCCAGATTACAGTGATGGTACTTGGCCTGCATGTTGCTCTGGTAAAAGATTTGATGTTAAAGAGGTATGTTTTATTTTAGGCTTTAATTAAAGTGTCTTGAGAATCATGGTTCGCAAACTTAAGGTGGCATCACATAGCTTTTGGCTAAAATTATGGTAGATCTCTGTATATTGTTATGTAACAACTATACGTTCCTAGCAAGAACATGTGAAATCTTTTGAACCTTTTTTAACTGATGGATTTCATTAAATAGATGTGAATTTCCATGAAATATCATAAAGGTTAGATTTTTTTTTTTCCCTCTGGGTTCTGATATTTTCTACTCCGCTATGCAGATTTCTACATTGATGGGCACTTTAAATAAGTATTGGCCGTCTTTAAGCTGTGATTCTCCATCAGATTGCCATGGTGGAAAAGGCCTATTTTGGGAACATGAGGTTCTGGTTATTACCCTACTTTCACCATATGAAGTTAATATAAATCATCGGTTCTTTTTTTCATGTGTGTTTTCGGACATACGTGGAGACAGTGGGGTAAGTCCAATCTCCTTTGCGCCCATTTTTAGTGAGTGTTTGAAAAGTATATTTAGTGGTTCTATTGATGATGATTTCAACTGGATAAAAATTGGTGTCGCTCTGCATTTCCTTGCTTTTCAGAGAAGCATGGAACTTGTTCGTATCCAGTTGTACAAGATGAATATGACTACTTTGTGAAGGCCCTCAATCTTTACTTCAAATACAATGTCACTGTAAGATCATCATACTTTCCCTATACTGAATTCTGTTTTTGTTTCCTAATAATGTCATGCCCCTCTATGCCAACTTGCCAATACTTTCATCTTAAAGGGTGGCCCTTGGACATGAATGTAGAGTTGTAGACTGTCACCTTTTGTCGTTGAGTTATTAACTCTACTTCAACATTCAGCTACAACTCATATATGTAACTGAGATCCCTTTCAGACAATCACTGATGTTACCACAACATGAACAAATCTTTTTTTTTTTTTTTGCATTTTTCATCCTTGCAATGCACCGTGGGAATTTCGAAGCTTTTCATACATGTTGTAATGCAGGAAGTGTTAAGAGAAGCTGGATATGTAGCGTCGAATTCTGAGAGATATCCTTTAGGAGGCATTATTTCTGCAATTCAAAATGCTTTCCACGCAACCCCAGAACTTGAATGCACAGGCGATGCTGTCGAGGAACTTCGACTATGTTTCTACAAGGATTTACAGGTTAGACCACTCGAATTCCCGCGTCTATTTATCCTAAATTATAGTTTGTTCAAGATTTTTTTTTTTTTCCAAGCAACCAACCTATTGTTTGTGTAAGAAACATCAAATAATTTCTTCGGTTTCTTCCATAGGTAATTAGTTAGGCTGAATAGTTTTCTTCTGATGCTTCCTATTGGAGTTACGTATAATTCTGTATGAAACTGTCGTCTCTTTCCTTCTGAAAGTACATTTTCATGCAGCCGCGGGATTGTGAAGTTGGATCCAAAAGTTCGTGTCCCAGATATGTCAGCTTGCCGGAAAATGTCTCATCGAGTAAGTTAAACTTTACACGCTCAATTCCGTTATAGTACAGTTGGCCATTTTTTAAGTTGGGAGTTTGTAATTCTGCTTCCCAGCATTTGTATATATATTCTAAAGAAACATCGTTAAATCTTTATCCCGGCGTGGTAAGAATGCTTCTGAAAAGAATCTCCGCTCCAATTGCAGAATTAGAGAACATTGCAAGTGAATCTTCAGAAGCCGATGCTCTATAACCAAACCATACATACATTCCACCGATGGTGCCTTCCAATGCCAATTGAAGCCAGAGCTTCTTCGGACATCATCCACATGAAGTTGTAATTACTGCTTATCCTTCTTGTTTTGTACTGTTAAATTGAAGGTTCCATGTTGTACTGTTAAATTGAGGATTTCGTCCTAAAAGCAATTTGCGATAGGAGGAGATACATCTTTGATTTATATATTTAGTGAAGACTGAAGTTAGTTTTCCGATTTGAGGACAAATAATCTCAGCGTGTACCAAATTATCGACGTGTTTCTTACACTCTTTCGGTACTAAGTTATCGATTTTTTTCCTTTAGCATTTCATGGCTTTTTTTTAGCTAAAGTATCTTTCCTCCTTACAACAATTGGATGTACAATCCTCATTATGATTGATAAATGAATTTTATGCTATATTTTATACTCCGTAAAAAGGCATTACCGGTTGGTTATTTATCTAAATTCCCTCGAATATCATACATTCACATTTATATTTCATTTTCGATAGGTATTGGGAAAAAGAACTACAACCGGGAATATTCGGACTTGAAACAAATTTTGAGGAACCGTCGAGCCAAATATCGGCCCAAAAACCAATTGGGCCCAAGGGTAAAAATCAGCCCAAGAAGTAAAAGCCCAAGCCCAAGTGAATGAAGAAACAAAATGAAAAAAAAAAAAAAAGAAAGATCCTACAGACATATGGCACACAAAAGAAGAAAAAGAAAAAAAAGAAGCGACAAGGCCTCCTCACACGCATGAACGAGATGACGGCTTGGAGATACAACGCACACTGCTCAAGGAAGAAAATCAAAATGCAATCTCACGCCGATCTTGAGCAACCCAGTGAAGATTTTGATGCACCTCCATCATCTATAAATGAGGGCAGCAGCAAGAACAGAAGGAGGAGGGGGAGACGCAAGGGAAAGGGCTGTGAGCGTAGCTGTGTGTGTGGGTTGTGACCAAGGGCTGCAAACGAACCAGCGGAGGAGCAGCGTAGCAGCGAGATATAGCGAGCTAGCTGTGGGTGTGTAAGAGGTGACTGTGAACGGATAAAGCTGCGACGGGGCTAAGAACAGAGGGCTGCGGCTGTGCTGAGAACGTGGGCAGCAGCAACGATAACCAGCGGGCGTAGCAAGGGGCAGCGAAAAGGAGCATAGAGAAGTTCACACACCCAACTCGCCCACCACCTGTTCGACAAAATTCCTCAGCGAAGAACGGGGATTAACTTCGAAGCCGAATTCAGGGAAGCATTTATGATATCTTCGATGTTAATTATGTTCTTTGTTGTGATCATGATGAGTGGCTAAATCCCGTAGTATTTGAGATTAGATGAACCCTAGCGAGATCGTACGTATGTTTTAAGTGTTGTTGTTTTGCTATTATTATGACTCGGTTATGAATTATGATATTATTTTGATTATGTCTATGTGGTCAAGATAATTTTTTGGGAAATCGTACGCTACGCTCGAGAGAGGGGCGGACGATTAAACCACTCGTAAACGAGCGGAATAAACTCATCGCTAGAGATAGGTTGAACTACCCCGCCGGATTAGAGTCAAATCTAATAGCGGGATTCTCCGTACCTTAATGCAGTCTTCGGTTAAGTAGTTAGGGAAGCTTGCCCAGTTACTTAATTCGTTGATTAGTTGTTTACGATTATTGTATGGTAAGACGCAGTTTCGTCAGCTATATAAACTCGTACGCATGTTGTAGGAATCTCCACGGTCTAATAGATAGCTAAAATCTCATTACATTTGTCACTCACTTCGGTCGAACTAGGGGGATTCGAAGTCTCAAATACTTTGCTTTCATAAAGCCGTCCCAACCTCGTTATTTTGTCAAACTTTTATTTTTGTGTTTATCGTTTATCGTTATTTTATATTTTTATCAAATCAAAAAAATATTTTACTAGGATATTTAAACGACGTTTTTCTAAAGCATATAGTTCCTTTGGGTTCGATACTCGAATACTTGCCATTTTTATGCTATTTTTGATAGGTACACTTGCCTGTTGAGCGTATGATAGTTTGACGATATTCGTTTTATATTTTATTACTCGATCCGCTCGATCAAGTTTTTGGCGCCGTTGCCGGGGAGCTATTGATTTTAGGAAAATTTTAGTTTATTATTCTAGCGATTTTTTTTTTTCTTCTAGCTATCTATTTTATTTTTATTATCATCATCATTATTATTAATAATAATATTATCATAGTGATTATTATTATTATTATTATTATTATTATTATTATTATTATTATTTATTATTATTCGCACTCGCTTAATTTTATTTTTTAGCAATATATTATTATATTTTTTTTTCCCTTGTTTTTATTTCTAAATTTTCCTATTTTTATTTTTATTTTTATTTTTTGCTAGGTACGTGTACTTTGGTGCATGACCCGAAGGAACCCTTCGCTACCAATAGTTGAAGGAGACCCAGAGATCGAAAGGACTTTTCGACGCAACCTACGAGAAAACGCTAGGCTAGTCGAAGCACAAACCGATATGGCGGAACAAAATCAAGACGGGATGCCTTTAATCGCGAGAGAACCTCCGATGAGGGAGTTATGGAGAAGCAACACCGTAGGGACGGTCGGCTCTGCGATAGTCCTTCCTCAAGTCCCGAACAACTTCGAGCTGAAACATCATTGGCTTCAAATGCTTCAGACGACAGCTCAATACGATGGACTCTCCGAGGAAGATGCTTATCGCCATATCCGAGATTTTCTATCCGTCGCCGACGCAATACGAGTACAAGGCGTAAGCTCAGAAGCCATTCGACTCTACCTATTTCCATTCTCTCTGCGAGGCAATGCCAAGGAGTGGTTCAACCTGCTCCCTGAAAGATCCATTACCACATGGGACCAGATGCATGCCACCTTCATCAATCATTTCTTTCCACCTTCGAAGGCTCTCAAATTAAAGATGGACCTCACCACATTCAAGCAGAAGGAGGGCGAAAATCTATACGACGTATGGACCAGATTCAAGGCGCTCTTGAACCGATTTCCTCAACACGGGATGACCAAGAGCGAGCAAATTCAGCGGTTCCACGAATCACTGAACGATCACACCGTGCAATTACTAGACGGAGCGTGCAACGGGGGACTTTGTAATCTCAGCGCAACGGAGACGCCTAAATGCCAGCAGTCGAGGTAAACCACCGGGGATGTATGATGTCGACAACAACACTGCGATAAATGCCAAGTTCGATGCAATACAACAACAAATGTCAGCGACTAATCTCCAAATGCAGACACTGATGAACGCAATCCTACCCACGCTAGCAGCAAAGCCGACTGTCAACGCTGTACAATCTACGCCGAGAATGCCCGCAGTTGTTCCGCCTCTTCAGTCATACCCAACATATATTCCACCATGTGCTACATGCGGAGGAAACCACGACGCGGCTCATTGTCCAGCTACTATTCCGACGGAACAAGTCGACTACATGGGGAATTACCAAGGTCAACGAAATTTGTCCCAAACCGAGTTCATCCGAATTTGGCCTATGGAAATCAACAACAAGCTCCGCCGGGATTTCAAAATCAAAGGGCGCAGGGGTACCATGGCGGAAATTCTGATGCTGCCCCGGACAGTCGCGTAGACAAGCTCGAAGGGATGTTCGTTAAGCTCATGGGAAAACTCGACTCTCGCTTGGATAGTCAAGAAGTTCGACTGCAAAATACCGAGTCCTCTCTACGAGCGTTAGAGAAGCAATTTGGGCAGATCGCCGAATCAATCCAACAACGTCCTTCCGGTTCGTTGCCAAGTTACACCGAGACCAATCCGAAGGACCACCATGTGAAGGCGGTGACACTTCGTAACGGGAGAGAACTCGAAGAAGTGAGAAAACCAAACAAGAACGTTGAACCCGAAAATGCAAGCGGCGAAGCTGACAAGGAGGAAGAAGTCATAGCTAACCCACCTGTCAGGGCGTATCAACAAAAAATACCATACCCAACGAGGCTTAAGAAGGAAATCGTTGACGACCAGTTTGGTAAATTTCTCGCTATTTTTAAACAATTACATATTAATTTACCACTTGTCGAAGCACTTGCGCAGATGCCTCGTTGGGCAAAGTTTTTAAAGGATCTTATCACGAACAAACGGAAGCTTGAAGACATTTCCACCGTCGAGCTGCGAGGGGAGTGCTCTGCCATCTTACAAAGCAAAATCCCGAAAAAGCTAAAAGATCCAGGGAGTTTTACTATACCTTGTTTAATTGGCAATCTAGTGGTACATAAGGCATTAGCCGATTTAGGTGCAAGTATAAATTTGATGCCTTATTCAATGTTTAAAAAACTTGGTTTAGGAGAACCCAAACCTACTAGGATGAGTATACAATTAGCGGATAGATCTGTTAAGTATCCTAGAGGTATTATCGAAGACGTTCTTGTCAAAGTCGATAAATTTATAATTCCTGCAGATTTCGTAATTCTCGACATGGAGGAGGATGAAAACATTCCTCTAATCTTAGGAAGGCCATTCCTCGCTACCGGAGGAACCATGGTCGATGTTCGTAACGGAACATTGACCTTAACCATAGACAACGAGAAAGTGACATTTGATATGGCCGAGTCCATGAACAATGCCGAGAAGTTAGACGATAAGTGCTTTTATATTGATGCATGGAATGAATTCTTATCATTGCAGGGACTTTCACAGCCCAATTCCTTCGTCTCGAAGCAAGAAATAGAGGAAAACAAGGAGCTCCCGACGGAAGAGCCGAATGATGAACTATCCCCCGACGTTGGCCAAGTAGACGTAGATGACGATGTCAAGGAGGAATCAATGATCGAGGTGCAAAAGAGCAGCGAAGAAAATCGCGAGAGGAGCTCGGTCGAAGAACCACCAACGCTCGAGCTCAAGCATCTTCCCGATCACTTGGAGTATGCTTTCCTCGAGGAAAATGCAAAGCTGCCCGTAATCATAGCATCAAAGCTGGAGAAGGAGCAGAAAATCATGCTCTTAGACACACTACGGGAGCACAAGAAGGCGCTTGCATGGAAGATATCGGATATCCGAGGAATTAGCCCGACCTTCTGCATGCATAAAATTCTCATGGAAGATGAGGTCAAACCGGTGGTGCAACACCAAAGGCGTCTTAACCCCAACATGAAGGAGGTAGTGAAGGCGGAGGTAATTAAACTGCTCGACGCGGGGGTGATTTACCCGATCTCGGATAGTGCATGGGTGAGCCCAGTTCAGGTAGTGCCGAAAAAAGGAGGAATGACAGTCGTGCCAAACGAGAAGAACGAGCTCATTCCGACGAGGACTGTCACGGGGTGGCGCGTATGCATCGACTATCGAAAGCTAAACGAAGCGACGCGAAAAGACCATTTTCCTCTTCCTTTTATTGATCAAATGCTTGAACGTTTATCGGGTCATGAATTTTATTGTTTTCTCGATGGACTTTCAGGTTATTTGCAGATTCCCATTGCACCCGAGGATCAAGAGAAGACAATGTTCACATGCCCGTTCGGAACGTTCGCTTATCGTCGAATGCCTTTCCGGTTGTGCAATGCTCCGGCCACGTTCCAACGTTGCATGATGGCTATCTTCGACAAACTAATCGGCAAAGGAATGAAGGTATTTATGGATGATTTCTCATTTTTTGGTGATTCATTTGATGTATGCTTATTTAATTTAAAGAAGGTGCTTCAGCGATGCGAGGAAACAAACCTTGTACTAAATTGGGAGAAATGCCATTTTATGGTAAGAGAAGGTATTGTTTTAGGTCATAAAATATCATCGAAGGGTATCGAGGTAGATAAAGCTAAGATAGAGACCATTGAGCGATTGCCTCCACCCTCGTCGGTAAAAGCAATTAGAAGTTTCCTAGGACATGCGGGTTTTTATCGTAGATTTATTAAGGATTTTTCTAAGATTGCTAGACCTTTAACTCGCTTGCTTGAGAAAGATGTAGCTTACGAGTTTACACCCGAATGCATGAATGCATTTACCATACTTAAGAATAAACTAATTAATGCTCATGTTATGGTGGCCCCCGATTGGAGGCCACCTTTCGAACTAATGTGCGATGCGAGTGATTTTGCAGTAGGTGCAGTTCTGGGGCAGCGACGGGAAAAACATTTCCAGCCGATACACTATGCGAGCAAGACTCTCAACGAGGCGCAAGCAAATTACACCACTACCGAGAAGGAGTTGCTCGCAGTCGTGTTCGCCGTCGACAAATTCCGTTCTTACCTTATCCTCTCGAAAGTCATCATCTATACGGATCATTCGGCCCTCAAACACCTCTTTGCTAAACCGGATGCAAAGCCGAGGCTCATCCGATGGATTCTGCTACTCCAAGAGTTCGATGTGGAATTTCGTGACCAAAAAGGCACCGAGAATTGCGCAGCTGATCACTTGTCGAGGCTTGAAGAAGCGACCCACGAGGTTACTAACAAGGGAGCCATCCGAGACCATTTTCCCGATGAACACCTCTATGCCATATGTGAGGTATCTAAGGGACTTCCGTGGTATGCTGATATCGCTAACTATCTTGTGTCTAGGATTTTACCAAGGGGATACACAAGTCATCAGAAGAAGAAATTCTTCTCGAACTTGAAGTATTACTCTTGGGATGATCCCTACTTGTTTAGGACTTGTGCAGATAATATAATCCGGCGATGCGTATACTTTCCCGAAACAATCAAGATCTTGGAACATTGTCATACGAGACCATGTGGCGGCCATTATGGAGGTAATCGAACAGCACAAAAGGTACTTGAATGTGGATTTTATTGGCCTACGATCTTTAAAGACGCCCAAAGGTATGTAGAGAAGTGTGATAGATGCCAACAGACGGGTAATATTTCTAAACGTAATGAGATGCCTCAGAATTTTATTCTTGTATGTGACATATTTGACGTATGGGGCATTGATTTTATGGGTCCGTTTCCAACATCTTTTAAAAATCGATATATCCTAGTAGCAGTCGATTATGTGTCAAAATGGGTGGAAGCGCAAGCGCTGCCCACTAATGATGCTAGGGTAGTCGTTAAATTTTTAAAAGCTTTATTTTCACGATTTGGCTCACCTCGTTGCATAATTAGCGATAAAGGTACACATTTCTGTAACACTCAATTTGCAAGGACGCTCGAGAAATACAGTGTTAAACATAGTGTTACCACTGCGTACCATCCTCAAGCAAGCGGTCAAGCGGAAGTCGTAAACAGGGAGCTGAAGCGCATACTCGAGAAGACCGTGGAACACCATAGGCGGGATTGGCCGAACAAGCTGAACGATGCTCTATGGGCGTACCGGACAGCATACAAGACGCCTATTGGATCCACGCCCTATAGACTTGTTTACGGGAAATCTTGTCATTTACCCGTCGAGCTCGAACATAAGGCATATTGGGCATTAAAGAAACTAAATTTTGATTTGAATCTCGCAGGCGAAAAGCGAAACTTGCAGATCAACGAGCTCGATGAATGGCGGCAGGTGGCTTATGAGAATACTCGCCTCTACAAGGAGCGTACGAAACTATATCATGATCGAAAAATTATGAAGCGAGAATTCCAAGAACGCGACCAAGTCTTGTTGTACAATTCGCGGCTGCGACTATTCCCGGGAAAGCTGAAATCGAGATGGTCTAGCCCATTCACGGTGACCCGAGTGTTTCCCTATGAGACCGTCGAGATAACACATCCGGAAAAAGGAACCTTCAAGGTGAACGGGCAGCGTCTCAAGCATTACTATGGCGGTGACATCGAGGCACTCGGAAAGGAAACGATTCACCTCCTCAACACCAACCAGAGCTAAACCACCGAGCTATGTCTAGCTAAAAGACATTAAAGAAAGCGCTACTTGGGAGGCAACCCAAGCATATCCTATGTTTTTCCTTTATTTTTCTATTCGCATGTTTAGTTTTTATGTTTCTGTTTTTCGATGATCGCAGGGAATCCAAAATCTCAAGTGTGGGGAGGCCCGTACAAAGCATGCACATCGAACTATTCAGGGAAGTTCGTTTGTCTAATTTATTTCCTCTTCCTTGTGTTACATATTTATTACGTTGAGGACAACGTAAATCTTAAGTGTGGGGAGGGGAATTTCTGCGGTATTTCTGATACGAACAAATTAATATGTGCATGGTGTGATTATTTTCGAAATTTGGCATAATTTTTTTCGAAATTCATGTTTCTTATCAATCAAAGTATGATTTCATTGTGTGAGTAATTAGGATACATATGCGTAGTCGATTACTTTCTTGCATGATGAACTTAGCGGTTCTTAAGAGATTCGTATGCATAACCCGATTTTTGTGAGATTTTTGAGCTGACGAGCTTTTTGCTCATTTCTTTGGTTGTGCGAATCATGCCTAATTTACTTCTCTCTAGAACTTGCTTGCGTATTACGTGCTGAAACTGCTTAAGGTGAAATTGGGTGCAATCAGGAATGCATTAGGAATTAAGTCCATTACCAAAGTTTTCTTTTCTGACCACGCTTGATCACCGTAGTTAGCCACTTTGAGCCTGAGCCTGTTATTTGTGAAAACCCGAAATTCATAGCTACCGACTAGAATAAGCCTTCAGAATTAAACCCATCAGAGCGAGAGTAGAAGTGGAGGATGAATGATGGAGTCACGGAGCGCGATCAAATTTCTGACAAACACCGAAAGTAGAGCGTCGGAAAAAAAAAAATAAAAAATAAAAATTGAGAGGCAGCTAAGAACCTTTCCTCCGATAATCTTTCACTCTCAGGAGCACATTGTTTATATCCTAAATCGAGATGTTGAAAGAAGAAAGGCTTAGTATGAAAAAAAAAAAAAAAAAGAGCGACGGCGATGCAAAAGAAGGAAAATCGTGAAATTCAGACGATCGAGTTACTGTCGCATTCGAGACGAAGTCATGATTCCAATACGACTACAACTCATATCCTTTACGCTTATTCCTTCCATACTTTAAATATTTTAGCCCTGCTATGATCCGGTAAAGACATTCCGATTCATGCTTTATCACTGAGGGTAGTAGATTTACGAATCACTTGCAAGCTTATGGTAGAGATTAGATCAGTGCATGAACTGAGAGAATTCACAGACATTTTAGCCTTTACACTGAGTGATCCGAGTGAATCCTTGTGAGATACGAATCTTGATTGGTATTGCTAAGGAAATCGTGCAGTTAGACGTTGGCCTTGAATATGTTTTCCGAGTTTACTTGCATTATTTCGTTAGGACGCATGATTTAAATTTGTTCGATGCCTTTTAACTTTATTTGCTTGAGGGCAAGCAAACGCTTAAGTGTGGGGAGATTTGATAAATGAATTTTATGCTATATTTTATACTCCGTAAAAAGGCATTACCGGTTGGTTATTTATCTAAATTCCCTCGAATATCATACATTCACATTTATATTTCATTTTCGATAGGTATTGGGAAAAAGAACTACAACCGGGAATATTCGGACTTGAAACAAATTTTGAGGAACCGTCGAGCCAAATATCGGCCCAAAAACCAATTGGGCCCAAGGGTAAAAATCAGCCCAAGAAGTAAAAGCCCAAGCCCAAGTGAATGAAGAAACAAAATGAAAAAAAAAAAAAAGAAAGATCCTACAGACATATGGCACACAAAAGAAGAAAGAAAAAAAGAAGCGACAAGGCCTCCTCACACGCATGAACGAGATGACGGCTTGGAGATACAACGCACACTGCTCAAGGAAGAAAATCAAAATGCAATCTCACGCCGATCTTGAGCAACCCAGTGAAGATTTTGATGCACCTCCATCATCTATAAATGAGGGCAGCAGCAAGAACAGAAGGAGGAGGGGGAGACGCAAGGGAAAGGGCTGTGAGCGTAGCTGTGTGTGTGGGTTGTGACCAAGGGCTGCAAACGAACCAGCGGAGGAGCAGCGTAGCAGCGAGATATAGCGAGCTAGCTGTGGGTGTGTAAGAGGTGACTGTGAACGGATAAAGCTGCGACGGGGCTAAGAACAGAGGGCTGCGGCTGTGCTGAGAACGTGGGCAGCAGCAACGATAACCAGCGGGCGTAGCAAGGGGCAGCGAAAAGGAGCATAGAGAAGTTCACACACCCAACTCGCCCACCACCTGTTCGACAAAATTCCTCAGCGAAGAACGGGGATTAACTTCGAAGCCGAATTCAGGGAAGCATTTATGATATCTTCGATGTTAATTATGTTCTTTGTTGTGATCATGATGAGTGGCTAAATCCCGTAGTATTTGAGATTAGATGAACCCTAGCGAGATCGTACGTATGTTTTAAGTGTTGTTGTTTTGCTATTATTATGACTCGGTTATGAATTATGATATTATTTTGATTATGTCTATGTGGTCAAGATAATTTTTTGGGAAATCGTACGCTACGCTCGAGAGAGGGGCGGACGATTAAACCACTCGTAAACGAGCGGAATAAACTCATCGCTAGAGATAGGTTGAACTACCCCGCCGGATTAGAGTCAAATCTAATAGCGGGATTCTCCGTACCTTAATGCAGTCTTCGGTTAAGTAGTTAGGGAAGCTTGCCCAGTTACTTAATTCGTTGATTAGTTGTTTACGATTATTGTATGGTAAGACGCAGTTTCGTCAGCTATATAAACTCGTACGCATGTTGTAGGAATCTCCACGGTCTAATAGATAGCTAAAATCTCATTACATTTGTCACTCACTTCGGTCGAACTAGGGGGATTCGAAGTCTCAAATACTTTGCTTTCATAAAGCCGTCCCAACCTCGTTATTTTGTCAAACTTTTATTTTTGTGTTTATCGTTTATCGTTATTTTATATTTTTATCAAATCAAAAAAATATTTTACTAGGATATTTAAACGACGTTTTTCTAAAGCATATAGTTCCTTTGGGTTCGATACTCGAATACTTGCCATTTTTATGCTATTTTTGATAGGTACACTTGCCTGTTGAGCGTATGATAGTTTGACGATATTCGTTTTATATTTTATTACTCGATCCGCTCGATCAATGATCATCTTGAATACGTTGGCTTATATGGCATCTACTAATTGAACATCAAACTTGTACTTATTGCATGTGAAGCCTTCGCCAGAGAATATAGAAAAAGAGTTTGCCAAATAGGAACCATTGTATGTCAAGCATGAGTCCAAGTTTACTTAACCAACAAACACAAAGCTTTGTTCAACATTTTATTTTTAGTTTTAGGTACCAACAGACAAGTAACTAATAATTTGAGATATTCTTCGAATTAAATCTCTCCATCCCAAAGTTCTTCTGGTGTCTTGTATTGGCTGAGCGTTTCGTGGACAAAAGACGAACCCCTAATCAGCCTTGCCTGCGCCGTCATTACCACAAAAAAAAAAAAAACCGCATCAGAAATCGTACGTAGATGTCCGAACAAACGATGCCTTGCTAGTAGCATATTCACTTTCAAATTCACTAATGCACCCACATGTTCAATGACCGTGAAGATATATAGCAGATTTGGTGAGTGACAGACAGTCGAATGATGAAGTGACGCGGAAAACAAATCGTGCGGTAATAAGAACATTTATTGGAACATATTGAAAAAAACTTGCCTGCTCAATCTGAGAGAACTTGGCAAACAAGTCGTCCGGTATGCTCCAGCTAAAAATGTCAAAGTTCTCTTTGATCCTTTTCTCATTAGTACTCTTTGGAAGCACGCTGTTACCCATCTGCAACCCCCAGCGAAGTGCCACCTGTGCGGGACTTTTTCCCAACTCTTTTGCCACGGAAACTAGAATGGGATGCTGAAGAACTTCGCTTTTGAGCCATGTTGTTCCAGGAGAACCCAGTGGAGAATAGCCCTGCAAATCTTATCTGATCATTTATCTAAATACATGTAGATTGAAGGCCACGAACAGATGAAAATAACAGATGTGTTGAACAATCAATGGGAAACTGAGTGTTCATTCCCATTTTAGATGTTGAGTATGGTCTAAATCGATCGGATGTAGTGCATGTGATGGTCAAGAAGATAAAATTTCAAAACATCTGTTCTTCTGAAACGAGGAAGTTAAAGGGGGGAATTTCGAACTCACAGACAAATGAACTCCCTTGGATTTACAAAATTCCCGTAGTTTCGGCTGCTGCCATGAAGGATGGCATTCAACCTGGTTGACAGCTGGAGGAACACGAGCAATGCCAAGAAGATCGCCGAGCTTCTTACACGAAAAGTTGCTAACCCCAATGGCTCGAGCCTTGCCAGAATCATAAAGTGCTTCCATGGCCTTCCATGTTGCAGGTATATCTGTGGGGACAAGGTTGTCTGGACCAAAGCCAACAGACCCTTTCTCCATTCGGACAGGCCAATGAATCTGTAACCACATAAATCCAATTGCTTCATAAATAAGCACGTGATCATAATTCGTCAATGAAAAAATAGGAAAAGGAATTCAAGAAAAAAAAAAAAAGAGCAGGCCATGACATGAACTCCCCCATGGGTAATACAATTGAATCTTAAAAAATTACAGAGGTTCCTCAGTTTTCAACAAGGAATGCATGAGGTCATTTTCAATATAGTTGAGGCCATATTAGCAATCACCTCATGCTTTCTCTTGTCCTCATCATTATGCTTCATCGAAAGAAATTATAATGATAAGAATTTATCGAATGTCACATACAAGGTACAAATCAACATAGTCAAGTTGCAAGTCTGCCAATGTTTTGTCTAGTGCCACGGCTACATCTTCAGGGTCGTGGTCAGTACACCTGCACCAGTTTACAAAGTTGTTAGTCCAGAGTAGGGATAGATGTACGTATCATGGAGTTTTTGGGTGAAGTGCGTGGATTATGCAGTGGCTGTTGTGAGAGTGGTCATTCAACATGGTATCAGAGTTCAGGGACCAAAAAGGTCTTGGATACGAATACTCACGACCACCCATTTAAGAAAATTACACGTCTAAAACTATTAAACAATAGTCTTTAATTACACGTGAGGGGGCATGTTGGAAATAAAATATATAAAATAAAAAAATGATACAATCCCTTCAAGCTTAAGCTTTTAGGTTAAGTGGTGATTCAACAGGTACTAACACAAGCTTTCCATAAGGGGACAGTTAGTTTTAAATCTTCTTTTATAAGCTACAAAAGAATTTGACCGTATAAAGCCAACTATATATATATATATATATATAAAAACAATCCAAAAGTTTTATGATCTAATGAGTACCATAGTTTCGAGGTGATAAACAGATCCTTCCTCATCACAACTCCATCATCAAAGAGTTTCTTGAGAACTGAACCAATCTGCGAAAGAGGACACCGACTAAGTGTTAGTAAAACGCACAAATATCTTTAGATAAACATGCACGATCGTCTTCGACTCATATGATTGTTCACATCCATTCACAGGAGACATAGGAAAAGCATACATAAGAAATATATGAACTAATACTTGGTTATTTCTCCAAAACAGCACCTAAAATTTTCATAGGCCCAAAATTAAACTCTCTTTTATGCAACAATCGCATTGCATGAATAAGCAAAAACATTTAGAAAATACTACCCTATAACATGTTATGTATTTTAGCATATTGACTGACTTGGGTATACTATTAACCAAGTAAACGGCATACTATTTGCAGGATTTCTGAAGTTACTAATAAACGTAAATTACCACTTGCACGAAACAGAACGTACTAAAGCTATCAATTGATCATAAGTATCATCTCTTAAATATCAAAAGACACCACGCCATGAGCTTTCTGCAATAATGGTGCAAGCATGAAGCATATATTATATTATAACGTACCTCCTTTTCATTGTAGTAAGCTCGGGCGCAGTCAATGTGGCGGTATCCAGTCTACAATAAGAAATTACAGAAAACACAGACATAAACCATTAGTCAATTTTCTTATTTTAATCCTCTATGTTCAAATAAGTTTCAACAATCAACACGCGCGGCATGAAAGGCCACATCACATCCAAAATTCTAGTACGCACACTCATATCTGTCCAACAATCAGACGAAATAGAAACCACAGACGCAAATAATCTCTATTCATACACATGCACATACACAAGGAGACGCATCTTATGCACTCGTACCATGATAGCAGCTTTAACAGCTTCGCCGACAACGCCAGGCTCCGACTGCCACGTCCCCAGCCCCACCGACGGAATTTTAGCTCCGGTGTTGAGCTCGAAATGCATCAAGTCGCTGCTTGCCATTTTTTCCTGATCGAAAACAAAAATGACGAACAATCAAAATCCAACAATAATCAGTAGAGATGAAACGAAAACAAGGGCGCGGTGAATCGTGAGGAGGAGACGAATCGGCGGCAGAGGGAGAGTATTAGTCACCTTATGATTATTGAGTGACCACACTGCAAGCAGGTGAAGAAGTTGGATTTTATACGACAGAATCTTCTCGAGCGAAAATCTGGGCCGTTGGATGGGAATATTCCTCCTTATTTGTTTCTATGGAATGGGCCGGCCATTTAATATGGACTCGCTCCACGACAAAGCGTAAGGGCCCATTATAGTGATATTGAAAACGAATTATTCTACTCTATATTTATATGGTATGGTACTATTGAAAAGGAAAACTATTGATAAAATATTGAAAGTGCGATTAAATAATTTACTATATTATATAAATATAATGTTGAAATGCAATTAAAGACTATTTTTTTTGCTATACATGTATGTATACTAATGAAATGAAATTAGAGGATTCGAACCGACACAAAACGACACCCACGTAGTTCCATTCCATCGAAAGATTTACATAACATAAAAAAGGGATGTACTGACGGCTAATAATATAGACTAAGTATTTCTAGCACATACGAGTGTGCTTAAAATATAAATATAATATTTAATAGATAAATTATTATTTAAAAAAAACGTAAGAATGTAATTAAAATAAATAAAAAATAAGAGTACAATTGTAATTAATCATATTAAAAAAAATTATAAAAAGAATGATTAAATAGCAATTGATTTTACACACCAATACATCTCTGTCACTTAATAAATAGGGTTCTACTATTCACACCCCTTTCACACCTCACACCCCCCACTTAAAATTTGTAAATTTATTTTACCTAACTACATGAATTCAACATTAATTATTTTATTAATGTTTTCCATAGAATTCAACATCATTAATTGCATAAGTTATTTAACAATATTAATCAAGTTATTTTACTCAATAACACATCGATACAATAATTAATTTATTTTTCATTGTATTACTCTTTATATTAATCGCTACGATTTTATATTAAAATTAAAAATATTAAAGTTAAAATTAATATTTAATATTAATATTTTACATGCAACTTCTACTCAACACAAAAAAAACCAACTACTTATGTCTCTAATTATCTGTAAGTCTGCGTATAGAAAGTTTGGGAATCTTTAAAAAGGAATTTTATATGGAAAATGGAGAAAACAACTAATAAAAATTGTTAAGTAATTAATGATTTACTTTAGATATTAATTAGGGGGTGTAAATAAAAAAAAGGATGTATCAATAGAATTACCCAATAAATAATATAGATTAATGGCCATTATTATATCAGATTAACTTCGAGTTAATATGAGTTATTACGTTTAAATATGTTTTGATAACTTATTATGTACTATCCTCATGCCATTATTTAATTACCATAGCTTTCATTTGTAGACCAAATCAACTGGCCGTGGAGTTATTTAAGTTCTGTCTGAGATCACAATATATTCGAAAACCATAGTTTTAATTTTAATTAATCTCATGATGTCATTTCCCATGGGTTGAGAAAAAGTCAGAGCATTTAGTTACTATATATATATATATATTGACAAAAGCGTTAGTTACTAATTGACAATAATAATATACGTTGATTAACAATGGGCGGCACAAGTTTTTTTTTTTCCCTAATAGATAATTACAGTGATATGACTTATGAGTGTGTTAGTTGTAATTATCGTATAAGCCTTCACTTTAATTGAAAAATATAATTTTACTCTTTTGATTATTGAACATGATCATCTCCAAATGTAACACTTTCCGAGTTTCCAATTAATGAATCTCCTTGTAATTAATGAAAAGTACGTTACATCTGGACTTAATAAACATTCTTATCAAGTGTTGTACTATAATTTGTAGTATATGTCCAAACTTTGGATCTTATTTTCTTTTTTATCTATTGATTTATGTTTATTTCTCTCTTTTTATTTTATGTCCTCTTAATTTAATTACGAAGAAACAAATGTCACACAAGGAAACTTAACATATGATGAAAACATACACATATTTGTGAACCCTTTTCGGTTTTCCACAAAGCATATATCGATATACATGAAATCTATAGACATGACGACGACGACCACCAAGAAATAAAAATATGGAAAAAAAAGAAAGAAAATAAAAAGCATTTGCTTTGTTTTTTCTTTTATGACATTTGAAATACTAATATGGACGCCTGCCCTTGGCTTTCCTTGGGCAAGCAAATGCAACAACATATACTTACACTCATTTATTTGCATGATTTCTTGTTAAACTTCTTTCTCACGACGAACAGATGACATGGGAGAGACGACCGTCGTCAGGGCGGCGATCGGCTGTGAAGCGGCCGAGGAGCCATTTTCTTGCCGGAAAATTTTCAGGTCAGAAGCCGAGAACCTACCGGAGTCACCGGGGAGCCTCGTGTAGGAAGCCGACGGAGATTCATGCATAAAAAACGCCCCCATTACCGCCGACTTCTCGCCGTTCTTATATTGGGTGAATGCTCTATAAACAAACGGAATAAGGCCCTCCATATATATTTTTATTACTATTGTTTATACACATATATATCACTGTGAATTTTTCTATGTCGTGGGCTAAGGTTTAAAAAGGGAAGGGAAGAGGAGATGGTTGATGACGTGGCGTAAAGGATGCAGCTCACAGCTGTTGATTACGCTAAGATATAATATACACATATATATATATATATATGAAAGCTTCTCACAATATAAAGAAATGGCGAGAGAGGGTTTTCGTTTCAGATAGATAATCATGACAATTGTGCACGAACCTTTGAAAGTTGTGTTCTAACTACATATTCTATATTACATCCCACCAAATCTTATATTATATGATATAATATAATATATATAAATAATATATATGTGACTGTGTCTTCACGGTGGTGGTTTTGCTTTGTGGCTCTAATCTTTCGTTCGATCATGTATTTGGTTAGTTGAAGAAGAAAGAAATCTGCACTTTCGTTTATTTGTGATTAGGACATTAATTACTTGTTAAGATCGGGGACCGGTGTTAGAGGGGGGTGAATACACACCGATCACTTTTTCACTATTTTCTCCTTTCAATGCGGTTTCACGTCCGGTTAGAGAGTGAAGTCGGTTTCCAATCTTCAGTTAAGCCAAGTGTGGAATAGGTTGGTCTTTGACTGTGAACTAATCCACCGGTTTGTGTGTATGTGGGGTCGACTAGGTTCGGTTCGTCCGGTTTAGGTGTATGAACATTGGGTTAGGCATTTTGTCGAACCCCTTTGAATACTTGAGCTGCGTATTCTTGAGGGTGTGTATAAGTGTTGGTTTGTAAAGTGAGAAACACGAACACCAAGTTTGTTTATGGAAGTTCGGAGCTCAATCTCCTACGTCTCCCCTTCTTCCCCGCAAGGAAGGTTTCACTAGAAGATTCGGTCACATGTACACTAGGTCCAACCCTCTATAGCTAGACTCCCGCTAACTAAACTCCTAGCACTCAACCATAGTGCCCCGCAAGGTCACTATCTTCGATAGCTTTTTAAAGTCCATCGGTTCCCAATGATTGTAGGCCGCAACCTCACAATCCGCTCACATCTTTAGAGTCTCTATGCTAAGACTATAAGCACTTGTTTTATGTCTTTGTGCGAAGACTACAAACACATAGTTTATCGTCTTTGTGTTAAGACTCTCACTCAACTAATCTATGTCGCTCATCTCTCTATTGTGTGAGTGAGGTGTGTGGACTTGAACATTGTTGCTCACTCTATCTTTTGTATCCCACACACTTGAGAAGAACTCTCTTGATTTTGTGCTCTTTGCTCTCTTGGATCTCTCTTTGGATGTGTAGTTGTTTGCTCAAAGATCTCCCGTTTGCTTGCTGCCCTTCTTTCTTTATTTATAGTCTCTCCTCTTGATATGACTGTTAGACACATAAAAGTAGCTGTTGGAGGCTTCTGAAAAGGTTCTGACAGCATTGGGTAGTGTGCCATAAGCATGTCTTGACTTGGTTCAAAAGCTGTCAGCATAACTTGCTTGTACATTGCTGCAGTAAGATGCTTGTACATCAGCTAGCATCCAGTTGACCAGTCCAGGAACCGAGTTGACCAGTCCAGGAACCGAACAGTCAGTCTAGGAACCGATCAGTCCAGGAACCGAACTGTCAGTAACCGAACTGTTAGTTCAGGAACCGACCAGTCCAGGAACCGATCTGTCCAGGAACCCACCAGTTCAGGAACCGAATTGTTCAGTAACCGAACTGTCAATTCAGGAACCGACCAGTCTAGGAACCGGGTTGACCAATCAGTTGACCGACTCGGTTTTTCCTGCTAAGCTCATATTTGATATCCGTTTTTCGAACCGAGCTCATCTGCGCACTTAATAAATATGTTAGTAACACAAATAATAAGTTTTGTGTTTATCAAACTGGATTGCGTGGATATTTAAATCCAACAATCTCTCCCTTTTGATTAACACAAAACTTTAACATTAAGGCACATGTAAACTAACATATTTCTCCCCCTTTTTGTGATAATCAAAACCTTATTCTCTCTGTGACCGCATAATTTTCCCTTCTAGTAGAACATGGTGCTACCCAAAGGTGAAGTTAAAGCATATGTTAATATCGGTCCGGTTTATCATATGATTTCACAAATGTTATTCAATGGCTAGCATATTTCTCCCCCTTTTAAAAATAAATAATGCTCCCTCTAAATCCAACAATGATCTAAAGGTTATAAGCTAAGAGCACATATAAAAAGATTGGAAGAAAATAAGAGCATGAGTTTAGTGTGTCAAACCGGGATATCGCAGTGGATTGGACTTCGGAGAATAAACTGCTTTTACTGGGATATAACTGGTCAGCAAAATTTATACCATTGCGATCCCCTCCGAGTCTAGTTTGCAGCAGAATTTACGGACTGGAATTTGGATATCTAAGTGCAAAGTTATTCCAGTTCTCGCGAAGCTGCCTCAATCAGTCAGAAAATTTCAGCAATTGTTTCTTTCATCTTCGTCTGCCTTGACATCCCGATTTCAATGCCTTATACTCGTCTGAGACTATCTTCAAGTTTGGGGAACTTACTGAACTTGATCGCTTCATCAGGATACCGTTTGTAAGTTGCAAACCGGTATGAGAATCCTGACTGGTTTTGGATATTGGTTAAACTGATTTTGGCAGTGATCTCCAACTTAAACCCGAAACTCGGTTTGCCCATTCAGATATTGATCTAGGGTGACTCGATTCATATGTCCAGTTGATCAATATTTTCCAAGTCTATCTTGTTGCCTTTGGTCCCTCATTCATGATCTCGGTCTTGAGCCCAAGTTCCTTAGTCCCTTATGCTTCAATTTGGTTAATCTAATAGCACCTGGACCGGTTAATACCTGTATTGGCTCACATGTGCAGACCGAATATATATACCGCATGAAAATGTAGACCCAAAGCGAATAGAGCACCCCAAGACCGGAGTTTTTCTTTCTCCTCTGTAGGTATCTTAAATCCGGTCTCGGTCTGAATGGATGTGTCGGTCCAAGGAAATGAGTTTGCTAACAATCTGCACCTCTTCCGTACAATCATCATTATTGCATCACCACCATCCGCTTTTCTATTCTTATTGTAATCCAACTTTCTCGTAATGCTGTCAGGTTCGATAGGGGCTGCTCTTGCAATTTTTGGGTGATGCCTCAATAGAGCTACTTTGACCCGACTTGTCACTGTTGTCACGACCACTTATACCGGTTGGAAATATGTGCTGCCTCTTAGAAAATTTTATCCTCTGAGAAATAGCAGCAGCAGAGGCAACATCAACATCGATTCCAGACTTGGTTGTAATGACTGATTTGACTCTCGAAAGAAGATCGAAGAATCCATTGACTGATTGGTTGAATATCAGTTTGATCCTGATGAAGGTTGGTCCGATCGATCTGAAATTAGTCTGATCATGTTCTGAAAATCACTCTCGAAAAACTATCATTCCGTTTTCTTTTTGGCATTAGTATATTTACTAGTTGAGCCTGAAGTCGGTTCCGCATAGATGGAGCAGTCCATTCCAGATCAGAAGCTTGTTCCTTTCAACTTCAAGCTGAGCTAAATACTTTTCATAGGCTTAATATCAGCCTTCACAATTAGCTTCTCCATAGCATCTGACATACATGAATCAAAAGACTCTTCTGAAAGCAGCATGTTCTTGTTCTTCACTTCAGCAATTTGAGGCTGGTTTATTTAAGGCATTGTGCAGAATCTTCAGACCGGGAATCAACAAGGTTGTAAAGGCAGCCTTGTGACCGACAAATCTTCTGGTACAACCAACTTTGAATTTCCTTGAGCAGTTGCAGAATCGTTAATATTGGAACTGATTTTCAGAATAAACTCAATGTCGATCAGTTTCTTAGACCGAAGATTTGCTCTCTCACAACTGGTTCGGTACACTTTCGAACTGAAATAAGTGTTAAAGCAGTGATACTGAGCTGATACTGGTTCGGTTCAGTCCAATCTTACATCAAGATAAATTTAGTCTCAGCTGGCACAGGCACACCAAAACTCTTTCCAGTACACACTTCGAAACTGAAACCAGTTTCTCCCAAAAGACGCAGTCCAGAAACTCAACCTCTATGATTGTGCACTGTCCAGTCAGAAATTCCCCCTTTTTTTATTTATTTCAGTCTGGAATTAAGTCCTTCGGAACTGTCCGATCTGTCCTAAAATCAGTCCGATCACGAATTCTTATCATTGATTTTCGGACGACCTTGTTTGTGTCTGAGCCTGGTAATAAGCCCTTCAGGGAGCGACAATGTTGGTACTGGAGCGCTAGCAGCAGTCTTCTTTCTTGAGTAAATACCCATTGCTGGTGTTGTGAACCGAGGTGACCTCCATCACATTGATATGGACCGGCAGAAATAAGAACTGATGAGCAGTTGAGTCACTTAGCTCTGGGAATATCTGTCAGAGACTCGAATTCTCTTTCCATGTCGAAATATTAGGGGAGTTGAGGTCATTGGCTTGTTGTCGGTTCTTGTGATTAAGCAAATCTGATATAGGAGCTTGATTACTGGAGATCTTCGCGTTGTTCAGTCAATGACATCAGTTCATGACTTTACTAGTCTTTGACCAGTCAACTGATGTTATGACTAATCGGTTCAAACTTTCCTCCTTGGTTTAAAATCATTCTATTACTTGGAACCAGCTTTGCCCAAAACCAAACAGATTTGAACTGGTCTGAACTGATATAGCCCATATATAGATCAGTTATATAGACTATTCATGCTAGCAACCGGTCCAGATGTTGAGAAGCAGTCTGGTTGAAATTGCATATATACCGGTCACCACTTTGAGAAGAATCAGTCCACCAGCAGCTTATAAGAGCTGTTAACTTTGTTGACCAGTTTTGATTTTTTTTTTTTTTTTCGTGAAGCCACATGATTGCCCGGTGACCCAATAGTGAAAGACCAATTTCGGGGAAAAGAATCAACACCGCACAGCAATTCAAGGACTCATCAGTTTCTTCCTTTTCTTCACTATTTCTATTTGACAAATCAACGCAGTTTCTGATCGCTTTACGTTCATCGAGTTCTGCAGACCCACGCTTTCAGCTTTTGCCCTTCATGTAAATATTGAGTTTTTCCAGAAATGTTCGGTGGGATTCTGAACTTAGTAATCTTCAAGTGTAGGTTTCTTGCTGACAACCCTTTTCAAGTAATGGTCCAGTTTCCTTCTGCAATTCTCAATAAAATGAAAACTTAGACTTTGCTGACTCCTTCAGAAGCTCCCTTTGTTCTTGTCTCGCTTCTGTTCTTGGCTTATTTCTGGTGTTTCCCAAACTAGAACAGACCATTATTCTTAGATCCTTCCGCGTCTGATGGTCCAGTATCATAACTGTTAAGGAATCCAGAACCCATAACGTAAGGGGTTTCGGTGACCAAAACTTAAAACAAGCGCCCGATAATCTAAGGAGCTGGCAGAGCACCTGATCTTGAACGCCTAAGGAATCAGAAACTAGTCCTCAAGACAGGCACCCGATGTTCAAGGCTGTGGCAACTGGTGACTTACACTTAAGAGTCAGAAACTCAATTTCAGACTAGGAGCCAGAGGCCAAAATTCAAATATGCATCGATTAAGGAGAACAATGCAGTACAAATGCATTTAAGTCAAGACTGCGACCAAAGAGACGTTGGCCGACATATACCATTTTGGTGAAAGACGCAGTCTGCAGAGAACCTGAACCAGGTTCTGAAACCAGCCTATTTAGGAAAAGACATTTAAAATGTCTGGAAGCTGTCGGAGTCTTCACACAACGGCTCAATCCCGAACAAGTATAAATACCAAGAGCGTGAAGACTCAAACAACTTTTGAACGATTAACAACACAACTCACTCACAAAAACCAAACTCAGAAGTTCTCTCTCAACTATTCATCAGAGCGATTAGAAAGATTGAGAGATTTTACTCAACGGACTGTAAAAAGCTGTTGAGTTTAGGTGGATTGTTTATATACAACTGCCTGTGTAGCATTAGATTTGGTAAGTTACTGTTAGTGAGTTGAGTGCTCCTTGTAACGTGTAAAACCAGTTTCTAGTGATAACATTCCTTGAGGGGAAGAAGGGGAGACGTAGGAGACTTTGCTCCGAACTTCCAGAAACAATTCCGCGCACTCAAATACATAGTTACGTACAAACCGGTTACCACCAACCAGTCACATCAGAAACTGCACAAACCGAAATACGCCAGTGTTTATTCACCCCCCCCCCCCCCCCCACCCCTCTAAACACCTTAACCGATCCTAACAATAACTGTATACTTTCAGCAGTTTGCAGGACCATGTTTGACTGGTTGGTTTCAGACTGGTTTGTCCTCTTGAAAATTCCAAACCCATCGAATAGCTCTTTTTGCGCTTCCAACAACTTCGTCTATTGTAGTTGAAGACCCGAGTATCGAATTCCAAACTAATGAAGTCCCAGACTGGAATAATGGCATTAGGACTGGAATCTTGAAGCACCAATTCGAGTCCCAAACTGGTTACTGAGGCACTAAACTGGTTCCTGACCAGTTTGGCCAGTTGAAGACCTTCCACATGCAAATTCGCGCGTCAGAATTTATTCTGGCAGTCTCTACTCAAATAGTCCTAACTTCCTCCATACTTAATATTTTTTAGTGCCGTAAATTTCATTGGAAAGTAGACTTCGTGGGCTTTCTAATGGTGTAAGACATGTCTCAAAATTCCCAGCCAAAGAGAGCAGTTTACTACTTGAAGTCGACTGTTCGGTAGAAATCTTTTTACTGTTACACTGAGGATCAAACTGAGATGTACTACATTTTCGTCTGTCTCAACAGTTGTCTTCGAGAGTGAACTCAGCTGGTAGTTCTGGATTGTACACCTCCTGCTCTGATACCACTTGTTAGGATCGGGGACCGGTGTTAGAGGGAGGGTGAATACACACCGGTCACTTTTTCACTATTTTCTCCTTTCAATGCGGTTTCACGTCCGGTTAGAGAGTGAAGCCGGTTTCCAATCTTCAGTTAAGCCAAGTGTGGAATAGGTTGGTCTTTGACTGTGAACTAATCCACCGGTTTGTGTGTATGTGGGGTCGACTGGTTTCGGTTCGTCCGGTTTAGGTGTATGAACATTGGGTTAGGCATTTTGTCGAACCCCTTTGAATACTTGAGCTGCGTATTCTTGAGGGTGTGTATAAGTGTTGGTTTGTAAAGTGAGAAACACGAATACCAAGTTTGTTTATGGAAGTTCGGAGCTCAATCTCCTACGTCTCCCCTTCTTCCCCGTAAGGAAGGTTCCACTAGAAGATTCGGACACATGTACACTAGGTACAACCATCTATAGCTAGACTCCCGCTAACTAAACTCCTAGCACTCAACCATAGTGCCCCGCAAGGTCACTATCTTCGATAGCTTTTTAAAGTCCATCGGTTCCCAATGATTGTAGGCCGCAACCTCACAATCCGCTCAATCTTTAGAGTCTCTATCTAAGACTATAAGCACTTGTTTTTATGTTTTTGTGTGAAGACTACAAACACATAGTTTATCGTCTTTGTGTTAAGACTCTCACTCAACTAATCTATGTCGCTCATCTCTCTATTGTGTGAGTGAGTTGTGGACTTGAACATTTGCTCACTCTATCTTTTGTATCCCACACACTTGAGAAGAACTCTCTTGATTTTGCTCTTTGCTCTTGTTCTTCTCTCTTGGATCTCTTTTGGATGTGTGTTTGCTCAAGATCCCCCGTTTGCTTGCTGCCCTTCTTTCTTTATTTATAGTCTCTCCTCTTGATATGGCCGTTAGACACATAAAAGTAGCTGTTGGAGGCTTCTGAAAAGGTTCTGACAGCATTGGGTAGTGTGCCATAAGCTTGTCTTGACTTGGTTCAAAAGCTGTCAGCATAACTTGCTTGTACATTGATGCAGTAAGATGCTTGTACATCAGCTAGCATCCAGTTGACCAGTCCAGGAACCGAGTTGACCAGTCGAGGAACCGAACAGTCAGTCTAGGAACCGATCAGTCCAGGAACCGAACTGTCCAGGAACCGATCAGTCCAGGAACCGAACTGTCAGTCCAGGAACCGACCAGTTCAGGAACCGATCTGTCCAGGAACCCACCAGTCCAGGAATCGAATTGTACAGTAACCGAACTGTCAATTCAGGAACCGACCAGTCTAGGAACCGGGTTGACCAATCAGTTGACCGACTCGGTTTTTCCTGCTAAGCTCATATTTGATATCCGTTTTTCGAACCGAGCTCATCTGCGCACTTAGTAAATATGTTAGTAACACAAATAATAAGTTTTATGTTTATTAAACTGGATTGCGTGGATATTTAAATCCAACATTACTTTTACTTATACCTAAGTTGATTCTTAATTATAATAACTTATTACACGTTGATTATTTCTCTTTTAGAAGATAACTTCTTCTTTTTTTTTAGGATTGGATGGACATGGCTGGAGTTAGCTGAAGCGTATTTCGATTATGCTTGCACGAATAAGACTTCATCAAATGTGATAATGGAATGTGAAGTAAATTAATTAGACTTAGCTGTAATAATTGTCTGGGCTGGGGACATAAGTGCTTAGGCAGTTAGGCTTCGCTGAAGAAGCTATTAAATTAGGAAAAAAAATATCACCAGTTTGTATTTTCTACTATATTATATTTAATTCATTATTTGTTAGGTGTCACCAAATGCTTTATTTTTTATACGGTATTTTTCTCATGGAAGGAAGCTATTAATTATTAAGACTATACTATAATAGAGGGCTTTTTTAATTAAATAAATATTTTTTTAGTTTTTATTTATAAAATAAATGAAAAATAATAATTATTAATAAAATAAGTATTTTCGTACTTGATACGAGTTATAACTCGTATCTCAAAGATACGAGTTATGGCCCTTTTTAAAAAAAATGCCCACATAAAAATAATATTTTATTATATATTCCACCAAATCATTAAATCATCGTTACTTTATGAGATTTATGTTATAAAAATAAATAAGCACATCTAATTTATTCATTTTTTCATGACGATCAAATTGATATCCATATCTTATATTTTTCGATATTCATAAGAATAGTATTTTTTGATAAATTGTGAAATATGGAACTTGGAATGAAAATTATTGTATAATATCTGATTAAATTTAAATTTGAACATGTTAAGCTTGTATTGTATCCTTATGCAGTAGTCACGCCTCGTTATTGTACTGCTGAGATCTATGTTAAGCTTGTATGTATCGTTCTGCATTATCCACGCCCAGTTATGTATATAGGGCTGCTAAAATCTAACCCGACCCGCAACCTGACACGAACCGCACACGAAATAGCAGGTTTGGGTTGGCATTTTCAACCTAATTTAAATTTAATCAGATATTATACAACGATGTTCACTCCATGTTCCATATTTCACAATTTATCAAAAAATATCATTCTTATGAATATCGAAAAATATAAGATATGGATATCAATTTGACCGTCATGAAAAAATGAATAAATTAGATGTGCTTATTTATTTTTATAACATAAATCTCATAAAGTAACGATGATTTAATGATTTGGTGGAATATATAATAAAATATTATTTTTATATGGGGTCCATTTTTTTAAAAAAGGGTCATAACTCGTATCTAATAAGTACGAAAATACTTATTTTATTAATAATTATTATTTTTCATTTATTTTATAAATAAAAACTAAAAAAATATTTATTTAATTAAAAAAGCCATAATAGAGTCCACTCGTCACTCCATATGATATGTTAAATGAAATATTGTATTATTATTATTATTATCATCATTATTAGTATATTTGGGCCTTAATGGACCGTGGGCCCACTCGTAGATAAATGGGCCCAATAAGAAACAAGCAATATAAAAAAAAGCTCGTGTTCAAATTCAATTCGTCTATGTATACAGTCAAGTGTGTTCTAATTCTAATCTTATGTCAACTCTATTTTATTTATTTTTATTTTTACAATTTGGAAAAGAAAAAAAGACAAAGTAGCAATTATTTTTGTTTTGTAGGTCATACCAATAAATAACTCAACTGGCCCCTCTACAAGTCTAATCCTTTAAGTCATGTATTGATTGATACATATGTGTATATATATATATATATAAATATTTACTAGTTTATGTTAATATCATTTTGATGTGAATTTGATACAATGCTGCCGTCATTTGGACGTCACTTTCGGCGCCAAGAGCTCAACTTGATATTTATTACAAGTGGTTTATATATGTTAGAATATAATGTCGTGGTCGGGTCGGTGCACTTAAATACTTCCACGTATTAATTTTTTTAAGCAAAGTAGTTTTCAAAGTTAAAGAAAGCAAATTTGCTTTTTGCCTATTGAATCAATTAATTAACGAGTTTATGTTGTCGTAATATCATAACTAACAATTGTTTTTAAATTTTATTATTATCTATATCATTTCTCATCCATGATGTTGATGCCTTCGTAAATAATATATATAATTTTTTTTTCTATAGAGTATATAGATAACAAGTAGTAATTCTTTTTCTACTCTCTTGTCACTTTCGATGATAATTTAATATAGTTGTTGGGTGGATAATTGTCAATATGGTGATGTTATAGTGTTAATTAATCCTAGCTTGTAAGATCAGTCATCATGTAATAGTAATATATTTTTTTTTATGTAATAATAACACTTTTTTATCCCAGAATATAATAATACATTCAAATTCAACGGAGCCGCCTCCCTTGTAGAGTATTTAATTGCTGCTAATAATAATTACAAATCTAATCAATCAATTAAATTTAAATGGGGAAATCAGCACTTAAATACCCATTTATATAAAAAAATTTGGATTCAGTACCTTGTCAGGTTTTTTTTTCTATGAGGTACCCATTTCAAACTTTTATTATACTTTTATTATACTTAAGTACATAATTGACGAAAATAACCCTCAAACTTTCCATATTTACAACATATATCCAACTATTACATTTAAAGAAAAAAAATTAAAACCCACGATCTGCTCAACCTCCATTCAAAAGCTTCATATCTTTCTCACTTAAAACACACGATCGAGCCCATCTCTCACTCGACGAACACGATACAAATTTCGTTTGTCTGCATTTTTCATGGTATGTTTTTTCTCGTTTACATTTTTGGGTAGACAGTTTTTACCCCGATTTTTCCCCAATTGGTTTTACAACTTGTTGTTTCCTTTTACTAGTATGTATTCTTTGTTGGTTCAACAATTAGTTTACAACAGTTTCTTCAGAGGTCGATTTCATGTATATGGATTTATGGTTCAACGGTTTTATCTTATCGTGGGAGTAATTGTATGCTAATTTTTTTTTATTTACATGGATTGTGGGTTTTTAGCCCTCGATTAGGGTTTATTCGATCAATTTAAAATTATTTGTTATAGTCCTGTTAATTTGTTCGATTTTGTATTTTGTTGTTTGATACTGTGTGGTAATATAAATGGGTACGACATATGATAGTTATAGTATTATGCTTCTTTTTTTACCGTATGCCGATTATAATTATAGGTTCATTGTCTCTCTCGCAATTTATCTATTTCGTATATTATAGCTTCTAAGTACTTGATTAGGATTTATTCGTCCCTTTAAGAGTATCTGTTATACTCTATATGAATGGTTCGATTTGTGTGTTGTTAGTATTTTGGTACTTCGTGATAGCATAAATTGATACGAAATATGTAGAATTATGCAGATATGTATTGCATTTGATTATCTCATAGTTTACGTGAATGATTGGAGAGTATGTTTGAAGAGATTGTCCACGAAGTTAGAGCCGCAATAAAGATTTTGAAAAATCTCTGCTATTGAATTTTTTTCCATTAATATGTTAATTTGCATCTATAACTATCTTTTGGTACGTTATATGTATGGTTTTGATACGTTATATGCATGTTTTTAGTATGGTATAGCATTAGAATGGTACTGTAAGTTTCAGTAGATTGATAGCTGCAATTGTCACTTTTCGTTTATGCAGTAATGACATCATACACAAATTCAACTCGTAAGGATTGCGAACTTTCTTCATGGTGCTTTGAGGAATGATATGCCAAACGATGTTTGAGTGAATCAAATGAATATGGTTGAAATTATATTGAATGTATGATTTGTCCATATATTACATATATGTTAAGCCATATGTTTGTTTTGATTACGAATAGATGTTGGTTGCAAATATTGTTAGTGGATGTATATCAATTAGTGATTGATTTTGAATGATTATGGCCTACGTAACTGGTATTTGGTTAAGATTATGAAATAATACGCCAACATAAAAATGGAATTCCAACAACATAATAATGTTACTGCATAATCAGTGAAAAGGTACTATACACATCATAAGAGTGGTACCCCGTAATAACGTAATAAAGTACAATAACCTAGTTATATATAATACAATATCCTTCATAAATTTGGTACGACATATCATGGTAAGCGTTTTTTATTATACTTCAAATTAGTTTTTTATGCGAAACTACTTTACTATACGTGTATATATATATATATATATATATATATATTACATGTCTCACTTGGTACCAAATTTGATAGTTTAACCCTTACAAACATGGTTTTGTATTCCAACACAAAATATTAAACGCTTACCCCAACACAAAATGAGTATCTCAATACGTTTCGACGTAGTACAATAATAAAGTATGAAGAAACACCTTAACATGGTAAAATATAGTACCAAGACTACAAAGAATGCAGTATCATATATTGTCGGTCCATTTGCAATCTACAAAAAGTCATTTATTACCTTAACTAATATATGTTAGACTAAATATCACTAAATAAATAAAATATTAAGTTATAAACATCTTATTCAAAAAATATAAGTTGAAGATTTCGAATTCTCAAACTACATAGTGAAATGTTCTTATAATATACCTTCTCTTATATTAAAACTTGGGTTTTAAACTACAAATTCGTGACTATGAGGATTAACCCGTTAAAATATTTAAGTATACTAAAGTGGTTTAGCACCGTAATAATGCGAAACGCGACGAAAAATGCTTACCCTAATATGTAGTACTATATTAATGGATGGTGTGGTACTCTATTTAACTTTGTTAGAGTATCTTACTATGTGTGCATATAGTACCACACGTAAACATGTTGTAGTACCAAAAATATTCAGTCTTCACATATATTTTGCAACAGACAACACCTGACACGTCAGACATAATCTGGCATGTGTGACATTCTCTGACATGTCAGATTTTTTTTTCCAGATATGTAGGAATTGTTTTTACCTTATACACTTTCTAGTTTTTCGTACCAATTTTAATGTATTTGTAGTATCATTTTCAGTGCTCTTGCACTACCATTTTAATGTGTTTGTAGTATCTTTTATAGATATGTGGTTGCAGTACCAAAATCTATGTAAAATACAATAAAATACTATTGATTGACTTAGTTGAAATCGTCATACATTACATTTAAGACTAATTAGCAAGGTAACACACAATGATCAAATTCACTCTCTGTGCTACTCATTCTACCCAAAGAAGCACACAATTAATTGCAATGCTCAAAGTCTTCATATTTTTCTTCACTGCTCAACATCTGTTCGACTGGAACTGATTTAAATGAACAAATTGGTCTTTGTAATCTTCTCTGACTATTCATACAAATGAATTAATATTTTTCGCTGAAGCACGAAATAGAATAAAAATAACAAAAATATGAGCAAATTAAAATAAAAAAATGTCAAAAAAAAGTAAGCGTGTATTTATTTATGAGCACACAATCCAAATAATGCATCCTTGCAGACCTCATTTATAGACATTCCCCTGACAAAGGTATGACAACATAATTAAAAATAGTACTACTGCAGCTCCTTATAAGGTACTACATACGAAAGAATTAAGTATTACAACATAATGTTCAATGGTACACAATATAATTAAAATTGGTACTACATAACGTTCATATACAAAATTAAGGTTTTCGAGAAGTTAACCCATTTGCCAACAAAAATAACCTAGTCACACATACAATTCGATACATAATTAGCTTTACCTAGTTAGAAGAGAAGAAAATACCTTTAATAGTTTTAGCTTTCTTGAGCTAACCGACCGGCAAAGAGAATATCGGGCTGCAGAAAACCTCCTTGGCGCTTCTCTGAGGATGCGGCGGGCTGAAGACGATCACAACGATCTGAATTGATTGATTATTTTTAGGCACAAAATGAAACCTAATTGTATATTCGAACGACAAAAAATCCTGACGAAATTTGGAGTAACTTGGCCGAAAAAGATCATGTCGTGTTGGGGAAACCATATCAGTGTTTTTCGGCCAACATCGCAGCTTGAGAATGACGATTTGGAGGATTTGGTTTGCTTGGTTTTGTAGAAAAATGTTGTCTTTCTGGGTTTGGTTTATACACGATGGAATGAAAAAATAATATAATAATCAAAATAAGGGTATTTTGGACTTTTCAAGCATGTGGGTAGCTTAAAGTAAAATAATTATTCAACTAGGTACCTCAGAATAAAAAAGATCTGACAAGGTACTGATTTAAAACTTTTTTATACCAAAAGGTATTTAAGTGTAGTTACCCGAATTAGTAATTATGATAAAAATTTAAGTTTTTATGTATATCTAAACAGTAATATAGATTGTTAGGGGATAAACCCAAAATGATCCCCAATATTTACCGTATTGACCAATTTAGTTTCTCATATTTCGCCTGAACAAATTTTGTCCTCATTGTTGTCGATTTTTGATCAATTTGATCCTACCGTCCCGATAAATGTCATTTTAACGGAAATCTCACTTGATGCCCATACTAAATCATGTATGGATCTAGTTTTGGAATATTTGCAGGATTTTAGGGGTTCGAACTGTTTTCTTCTACTGTCAATGAAGCTCGACGAATCAAATGATCTAGAGCTCATATTCGGATTTTAAAGGAGAAATTTTTAGTTTCGTGTTATAATTTCAGTAACCATTTCAATTTTATCGATTAAGACATGATTTATTGTGAGACATGCGTGAGATTTCCGTTAAAATTTACGTTTATCGTAACGGAAGGACCAAATTGGTCCAAAATCGACAACATTGAGAACTAAATTGGTTCATGCGAAACATAAAGGACTAACTTTCTCAATATGATAAACATTGTGGACCATTTTGGTTTTATCTCATTATTAGCGTTATTATTCTATTTAAGTTGACTCGCCTTATTTCAAACAATTTGTATAATTGCATGAATACCCTATGAAATATGGGCTGCTGGAAGATAGACATATCAAATTCAATATTATTAAATATGAGAAATTATAAATCAATAATTGAATGGAGAGGAATTCAAATTCAACTTTCTCAAGATCAACAAAGAATCATTAAATCCAACTCTAGAAAAATTTTCGATTCCGTAAAACGACAAATAGATTAAAATAGAATCATTATGCAAGTCAAAGAATTAAAGAAAGGAAAAAAATATAAAGTAAAAGGTAGTTCATCCAATTCATTATCAAAATATAAAGTGGTGCAATCATTATATATATATAACACACTATAGTTAACCAAATGCTATTATATTATTATATTATATTGTATGAATAAAAAGCTGCCTCGTCCTCTGTTCTTCGCATTCCATTATAGCAGTGCTTTCATTCCTCTCAAATCATAGTTCTTCGACGGGCGTACTATGGAGGCCAACGAATTCGAAAATTATCACGATTCAGTCATTTGAAGTATTCACTTTGGGTGAGCGTATTATCATCTTCTACTTTGCGGTGTATGAGATTTTTGATTTGATGTGATTTTTGGGGATTCGCTTTGTTCGCTGAGTTTCCTCTGCGATTTCGTTAGAGTATGATGTAGTTAAGATTGTTTACTATGAAAATACTGTGATCTGCGACTCTGATTTTGAAAGTTAGGAGTATCGTACAATTCTGAGCTGATTTATCCCACTTTTTTTTTTTTTTTGCAGTTGTCCAGTGAAAATTCTGGGCTTTCAGCTTTTGAGCTTCTTTGTTATCGTATACATAAGCAATTCATCGAGCTTTTTCTTTGTGTTCTTTTTCTTGGAAGTCTGTCAGGCCTCGTTGGTGATTGAAGACTATTGAGATCTTCGAAAGAGAAATATTTTCCTCTCGTCTCGTTGATTTCTTCCTCTCAGTTCTCTAGCGATAGCGTTGTCGAAATCAGTTTTACTAGAAATGCATGCTATGTTGGATTTATTGAAACCTGTTGAACCTCCAATGAAACGAAGAGCTGTTTTGCGGATTGTTCAAGCTGGACGAGGATCTTATCGAGGAAGTTAGTTGTTATTCTGGTTTAGCTGGTTGCTTTAATTATTTCAAACTATACTGATAATTAGTTACTGTAAGATTATAAGCCATGGGTACTAGTAGCTTGCGCCCGTTCCTTCAAAGTCTTTGTCGTCACTCTCCATGGAATTATGCTGTCTTCTGGAAGATCAGTCGCCAAGATGAAATGTAAGTTGACTTGAACCTACTTTCTCTTTCACTTTGTTGCTTTTGCAGATGGAGCTTTCTGTTAAAAGAATATAGTCCATAGAGCCGGAATCTTTTGATTTCTATGTGTATCAAAGCAAGGGAACAGTTCCCATCATATGACTTTAAGAATGTGGCATATAGATCTAGCCCGTTCGAGCTGAAAAGCTTTCAGTAGTTTATATATCCTCTTTGCCCCGTCTCTGAATCACTGAAGATGGTAGACCTTTCCCATCTTCCCATAATGCGGAAAGTAGTTGGCGTTGCAATAATTTTATCTTCAACTTATAGAAAATGACTTCTGGTTAAGATACATGATGATAATATTGATGCCTAGAGAACATGCACTTCAATCTTTATAACCAGGTTTCACAGTTTCTGGTAGATTATTCTATTTCGTCGGCTTCATGCGTCTAATCTCATTCGCTGTGATTGGAAATATCATTACTCCTCGTAGTAAGAGGTCACGCATTTATGGAATGGACCGAGTAGTTAATAATGATGAAAGAAACGGGAACAAGTGTTGATTACGGGGGTCCAGTTGCTCTTGCTACCATGTCAAATTACAATGAGTTTCTTGGGAAATATATTTGATATGAGTGTTTTTCTATTAAGACTTTGTGACTCTAATGCCTTCTTTTCAGGGTTTTGGTTTGGGAAGATGGTTTCTGTGACAATCCCATTATTGGATCGAGTGGCAATCCGTATGTGGATGATCACGGTGAATATCCAGTTGGACTTGCATTAGCGGAAATGTCTACTGCTTCTCATGTATTGGGAAAGGGGTAAGATAGATCAATCTTGTCCTGAAAATTATTCATACATACAGGTAGGCATTGCATTGTCTTATCAGCCATTACCAGATATAATATTGCAGGCTGAAAATTATTCGAACATACAGTCTGGCATCTGAGATCACACTTCATTGTCTTCGTCTGCCCTTTATATCTTATCTGTAAAATGTAACGATACTTTCCATTCTTAATAACTTATCCAAAATAAAATGTGAAGTCAGCTTGTGAACGTAGCTTAAAAGCTGGATTCGGGGTATCATAATCAACATTACATTTAGTATGTATTCTGTCAGTTAATTCCATTTAGCCGGTCGTAATGACATGCATATAGCATGTAGCAGATAGTGAAACCTGGTTTTAATTATTTGGCTTCTGTTAAATTGACCTATTATAGCGAAAGTGCTTATCATATGTTGTTGAAAACAGCATTATCGGAGAAGTGGCTCTTGTGGGAAAATCTTCCTGGATATATCCTGACAATATTGGTTCTGGTGTGTTTAATTCTGTCTTATATCCTGAGGTCAGTATTTAAAGAATGATATGATATCTCATTCAGACAATGTTTGTATATGTTTTGCATCTATTATGAACAACACTGTCTATGAATAACAGTTTCTGGACGAGTGGCTGCTTCAATTTGCGGCTGGTATTAAGGTAATTGTCAAATTCTCGTTTTAATCATTTCCTGTTTTATTGGCTGCCATACAGTATCTTATCATGGATGAAGGTTTTTGTTGATGACCTTAATGACTGATGCAACTGCAGACAATATTGCTTCTGCCTTTGATTCCCTCTGGAGTTCTACAGCTTGGATCAATTCAGATGGTATGTATTCTAATTCCATGGAGTTATCACCTTCTTCACTTTATTATAGTCATTGTTTTAGGAATCTGAAACTATTCAAAGGTTTTGTAGCTGCTTGGACATCAAACTAATGAATGCCTTTCGTCATCTTTTTCACTTCCTGTTAATTGCATATTCTTATCTTGAAAAAAGGGATTTATGTTGCTTTCTCCTTTTCTTCATTGAGCGGAATGGCTTATTCAGAAATTCAGTATGTTATATTTCCTTAGTTATATTCAATTTTCTGATGAATGCAGGTCCCTGAAGATCCTGCCTTAGTTGCTTCTGTAATGAATGAATTCGAAGCCAAATATGCTCAGTGGAGGTACCCATATCAGCAGCTCGGCCTCGTCACCGGGAACCTGGATGGACCATTTACAATTGAAATGCCGAACATTCATGAAGAACTGAAGGTTATTGACTGCAATCATATGATGCCTGTGTTTGAAGTTCAAGATCTCTGGAGCATAACTGCTGGGGGGTTTAAGGATGCTCTTGACAATATACTTGACTGTCACATGATCGAGGACAAAATTGGACCGTCTCAATTGTCATATGAAGAAAGCAGTTTAAATGTGACGGAGGACATCTCAACGCCATCTCATCGTGATGATATAAGGGTTTTCTCAAGTAATGATGACTTTGAAATTTATGGGGACGTTTTGAAAGAATTGATGGAGTTGGAATCTGTGGAAGGCGTGTATGGGCAGACTTCTATTCTCAATGACAGTACCATTTGTCCGACTGAAACTAACCTTTTCAGCTTCACTGGAGCGAACGAGTTTCATGCCACACTTTCACCAACTGAAAAAGTTCACTATCCATGTACTAATGATTCATCCATCTCGAGTCTTGATAGTGCTTGCACCTCAATTTGTGATAGAGAATTCCTCAACAGCGTGGATATACTCGGTGTTTCTAAGAAAGAAAGCAGTGTAGAAAAACTTTCTGATGCGGTTGTCCCCAATGCATGTAGCAACTCGGATAATAATTCATCAAATGGGTCCAACACTACTAGCGCGAGCATGTCGTCTGATAAGATTTTCTCTTCCTCTAAAAGAACTGGTCAATCGAAACATGGTGCCTCAGTCGATCGGGATCCCCCAAGCTTCTTGATACCATCAAGCAATCTGTCTGCTTCAGAATCTTCAGTGGAAAGTGACTTGAGTGCTCTGGCTGGGAAGCATCAACAGAGAAGGGAATCTACTTTTGCAAGCCGTGGAAAAATGTCAAGACTGTCAACTTGCAACAAGAGAAGGGGCCGTGTTTCAAGTGGCCAAAGGACGAGACCACGTGATAGACAACTAATTCAAGACAGGATCAAGGAGCTACGGGAACTTGTCCCACACAGTGGAAAGGTAAAAAAAAATGTTTCTACACGACATTTCTTTAGACATATATTTTTCTGTCAACTAGTAATAATGTATTTCCGTTATAAATGCAGAGTAGCATCGATGGGCTCCTCAATATGACAATAAAGCATATGCTCTTCTTAAATAGTGTCATAAACCAGGCTGATAAGATAAGGGAGCAAGTTATTGAGAAGGTGAGATGCATCTAAGTATCGAAGTACTTAGGGGTGCTGTCAGCACTTTTCAAGTCTCAAATTCTCCTTATTTACTAGTCTATTTTGAACTTAAGGCTGTTACCATATTACTGTTTTTTTCAATGTGCGTAGAATAGAAAGTAAACAAATTCAAGGACAGCGTGAAACCCTGTCTTAATAAGGTTCTGCAGCTCGGTCTCATAATTTGTGAAATGGCGAAAAACAACGATATTAACTTCCGAATCATTCCTCAGGAAGCCGATGAGAAGATCACAGCAGCAGCTGAAGTCAACAATCATCATCAGAATGGAACAAGCTGGGCTGTCGAATTGGGAAACGGGCAACAATCCTGCCCCATTGTTGTGAAAGATCTAGACCACCCTGGACTCATGGTTATAAAGGTATATTACACACAAGTACTACTACTTCTACTCTCCTGCTGGATTACAGTAGAACGTAAAAAAAAAAATTTTGATCATATGTTTGTCATGCTCTTTAACCATTCCTCGTGTTTGTTTCATCAGATGCTCTGCACTGACCACGGACGCTTTCTAGAGATAGCCGGTGTCATTCATCGTTTGAAACTGACCATCCTTCAAGGTGTAATGGACAAGAGCTCTGCTAATTCATGGGCTTGCTTTATCGTCGAGGTATTCTTTTATTCTACCGCATAAGCATCTCATACTTACAGCAGGTTGACTCGAATGAGAACTTAGCTGATTTCTAAACTGGTTGATCAAGCCAGCAAACCATATTTACAAACTCTTTAAATTCTGGTTAGTCATTTACAAATTCCTTTAATGTCCCTTGTGCACAGACCTCGGGAAGTTTCCATCGCCTCGATATCTTCTGGCCGCTTATGCAACTGCTGCAGCGAGGTCAGGCGGCCAGCACTTAAACCCCCCTGAGGCTGCTAAGCCGTATCTGCTACCCAACGATGTTGTGTGTAGCTTAATGTACCAATATGTTTTGAAAACTTGAGCGTTGCTATGCTTGCTTCTTAATGGCTATAAGACCATATTTAATAAATAAATTATTGTGTTGTACATCTTGTTAGAGATGGTGAAAGATAAAGACTATTTTCGTGGGTCCCTAAAGTGCAAAGGCCTGCTTAGATGTTTAACACTAAGTTGTTGTCCTCACTAAGGGTGGGTAGATTCTGGGACGGCCATGCTCTGCCGACCTTCTTACACACAAAGTCCGAGAGACGCTTTGGCTTTAATGAAAATCTCTCAACAATAAGACAACTTTTTCTGTCTTTTCTTACAGTTACAGCTGCATTGCTTGTCTTTTCATTACACCGAAGTGAAAATGAAACATAGAGGATGTATTAGAAAAGGACAAAGAAAGCAGTCGAAAGGATTCAATAGGGGCCAGCAGTGTATCCTCCATCGACGTAAATAAGCTGTCCGTTGACATACGAAGCCGCCGGCAGGCAGAGAAATGCAACCACCGAAGACACTTCCTCTGCCTCGGCATACCTCGATATCGGCGTCCGGCCAACTAACGGCCCGTACATTCCAATGATGGCCGGATCAATGTCCTCCTATTATGTCATCTCCATATCATCAAGAAAATAGTCATTACTATAAATAAATAAGTTAAATGTTAATACTCACGGGCTTGATAATAGTCGTTCTAACACCCCATGGAGCCACGGCGTTGGTCCGAATGTTGTCCTTGGCCCACTCGCATGCTAGGCTCTTCGTCAGCTGATTTATCGCCCCTTTGGACGTAGCATAAGCAGAAATAGCAGGCAGTGCCATTCCACCGGCGACAGAAGAGATGAAGACAATGCTGCCATTCTCGGACGCTTTGAGGAGTGGGTAGGCGAGCTGGCTCATGTGGTAAGGTGCCTCCGTGTTTGTCTGCATTATACGAGCGTAATCTTCTTCCGTGTGCTCAGAGGCTGGCTTAAGCATACTTATTGCAGCGTTATTCACCTGCAAAATATTGACAAAAATTGAAGTTTTTATTAAAAATATATATGTATACATATATACAATACAGTACAGATATTCATATATGAGTGTGCAATCTATTCGTTGTGGGCCGGCAGTTTCGGCCGGCTTTTGTCCCTTCTTGGGTGCCCCGCCAGCCAGCCAGCCAGCCAGCCGACAAGATGACGTGTAAGTCCCTTATCTCATTTTAATCAAAGATTATTATTATTATTTTTTCTTCAAATTATAATATCTTATATGCAGTATAGCTGGAGGGATGTATGGTATGAATACTATATTATTCGTACCAAAATGTTGAGCTTGCCTTGGAATGCCTCAGAAACAGCGCTGATGAGCTCCTCTCTCTGCGCTCTGACTGATAAATCGCAGGCCGAGCCCTTAACTTTGAACCCTTTTGCTTCCCACCCTCTCAGCCTTTCCTTTAGTTCATCCTCGTTTCTTGAACAAGTATACACAGTCGCACCAAAGCTCGCAAGCTCCTCAACTATAGCATATCTAAATATATATAGATATATATATGTATGTATACATATGTGTAAGTATGAGCAAAGGCATCAAAGAAAATTAAATCTACATATTGATCATAATTCATATTATTACCCTATTCCTTTGGTACCGCCAGTAACAAGTGCTATCTGTCCCTGAAGACTCCATCTTTTTCCCAGGCTTTTGTCCATATGGCTATAGCTTTGCTTTGTTGAGGGCTTTAGTTTTCTCAGGTAATTTGTGAAGTAGGCTATGGTTGGTATATGTGTATGAGACCTTTATTGTGTGTGTGTATATATATATATATATATATGTGTGTGTGTGTGTGTGCAGTGTGCGTAGCTAGGGACCAAACCCACAATAAAAGAGAAAAAAGAAAGGAAAAATCATTAATTAATTTAATGTCAATCATTAAATACCATCTCACAAACAATTAAATATGGGAGTGCAATAAAGACTAAAATGTTTTTCACGTACCTCTCTTGCATCAGATTTTTTTCCAAGTTAGCAAAGAGGAGATCAAGCAAATATATATATATATATATATTTCTAATTTTGATCTTAAATTCCTATCTATGTAATATTTTAGATTCATGTACATAACTTTTGACTAAATTGTTCTATTAAATAAATATGCATATATATATAATAACAAATTATATTTATTTTTTTGGAGAACAAATTTTTTTGTTGATTATAGTTACCCCTATTAAATATATTTAAAGTCTTGAATGCTCACTTGATACATTAATAAAGCATGAATGTATGAATACATTTTTAATTAATAACTTAACAAATTTATCTATTTATTATATCATATCTTGTAATCACATACGTAATAACTTAAAAACCTCAGCAATCATTAACTAATTGTGCAATATCCCATGTTTTTACGCACGTTTCATTCTTTGTTATTAACGAACTTTCATAAATGCTCGTTATTTATTTATTTATTTATTATTGTCTATTATTTTTAAATGGTCGGTTATCTAACATCAAGATTTTCTTCGTCGCTATAGTTCTTACTATTTACGAGGCCTTGGTACTATACTATAATAACAGCCTGGCCTATAATAAAAGTATAACACCACATTAAATATAATACTATATGATAACAAGAAATCGGGTCGAAATATTTAATTAATAATTATAATTTATAGGTTGGTTGTACGTACCTATCAAATCATAATCGCGTATTGTCATTTGTCTGTCTTCTAGCAAAACTTTTATTAATCTGCCGTATCGACCTTCATATTAAATAAATAATCTTATTGATATATGCCAGACCTAAGCTTATTTATAAATGCCAAACCAATTCTATATAGTTTTTTTATATATCTTTCTATTTTATTATTGGTATGACCCTATATTAACTGTTTGTTGTGTCAATTTAATTTGAATAACTACTATATTATTCTTATTTTAATTATTTATTTTAATTCAAAAAATTATTCCTTCAACTTTATAATTTACTATAATTATATTCTTAGAAATCAATTTAATCTTTTTATATACCAAAAATAATATTTAATTAAATTTTAAATTATAATTTTATCCATTAAATATTTTAAATTATAATTATATTATATAGATTTATATATAGCACACGTATTTTAAATTACAGTTATATTATATATATATATATATATTAATATACAGCACACGAATTGAGTGTGCGTAAAATACTAGTATATTATATATATATATATATATAACATTTGTATATTTAATGCGTGATTAAACTATAAATATATTATTTATTCTAAAGATCTAGAAAATATGGCCACAATACATGTCCAAGCACTATTGGGCCCTACAGTTATTGTATCAATAGTTTTTAAATAGAATTGGACGACATGTATATGTTTTGGCCCATCCATATACCGAATATAATTGGTGAACACTTTATAATTAATTAATTATTTACTAGTTTTATAAGCACACTCAATGATGTGCAATAACATATAATATAAGATTTATTTTAAATTTAATTTAATATATATGAAATTATAATTTATTTTTAGCGATATTATTTAAAAATAAAAAATTATTTATGAGGATGTCATTGGAATAAATAGTAAAAGAAAGGGTTAAATTGCAAAATTCATATGAAATTGATACACTAAAATTAATAAAATAAAATAGATAGATAATTAATTGGTATATAATTGTCATTTTATCCTTCAATTTTTAATTTATTCCAATTATATTAAATTATAATTTTACACATCAACATTTTAAATTAAAAATAACTCTTAAAACATAAAAACAATATTATAAAATAGTTTTATAAGCACACTCTTACGTGTGAAATAATAAATAATATATATTATTTTATAGTATGAGGTTTATTTTAAATTTAATTAATATATTTGAAATTATTATTTATTTTTATGGTTCATCTAAATTGATACACCAAAATTGACAGTTTTTAAGTTGTCATCACCCTTAATATAATACTAGCACTTTTACGCACACTCGATGTGGGTGCTAAAAATATCAATATATTTAACATAACTATAATTTAATTTAAAATATTTAATAGATGAAATTATAATTTAAAATTTAATTACATATTATTTTTTGTATTTAAAAATATTAAATTGATTTTTAAAGATATAATTAAAATAAATGTAAAATTTAAAGGGGTAGTTTTTGAATTAAAATAAGGATAAAATATTAATTAACAACTGATTTAAAATTAAAATTGACATACCAAAGCAGTTTCTATGAGGTCCTCACCAATAATAAAATAGAAAGATAAAAAGATAAAGATAGTTTTGATGTGTTTAAAGAAGTAATAGACTAATCTCAGTCAGCGGTAATTAGCTATCGATTTTCATGGTGATTATGTATTAATTACAAGGTATGTGTAAGCATACAAGACGCGCGCGCGTGTATATATTAACGAGTGTATTTTATTTAATATGTTATCTTCACTATCTAACTTTATTGTCTTTAAGTAAGTCATTACAAATTCGAAACTGTTGAAGAACTGTAACGTTTCAATATAATTATGTTCGTAATGTACCGACATTTGCTTTTTAATTCATTCAATTGCTGAAAATATAATATTATAAAAAAATTCACACAATTTGTGTTATATCATTGACGATGATGGCCGTTTCAAGATATTGCAAGTCATGATCTATAAATATATAAACATTATATTAAATATTAATTTTTTTTTCTCGTGTTTCATCAATCTCCCATATGTTTTCACATCATTGTCCTTTCTCTGAAACTAAGGAACAAAAACCCGATTAAGACCCTTAAATATTTTTTATTCTATCAAGTTGAGAATGAAGACATGTGAGTTAAGTAAAATGTCCCAACTAAGTCAATCTTATATTCGAACCAATATATATTACATATTATTACAGAATGATGATTTATTTTGATGATGGACTTGCGTTGTAATGGACGTCTAAGCTTTGACTAAAGTGGACGACCAATCGAATTTTCCTTTTTATTAGTCAACAGATAAGCAATCATCCTTACATATTTCTCACGTTAATCCTTATATGTTAATAAGATCTATAACGAGAGGTGCTTTACGAATGTATTTATTTCCTCGAAATGTATTATTATAGTGTCGATTTTAATGAAAGGGGGTAATTCGAATAATTTAGTTGAGATAATTTATTTTATGATGACAAAGGGATGGATAATATAATGTAATTAATATAGTAGGCTTGAGATCCTCTATTCCAGTTTTAATATTTAACTTCGTATTCTAACTTACGAAAATCATTACACTTTCCTCCGTCTAGTGTTAAAAAACTCGTACATATCATTACACCAATGGATATCATTATACCAGTTGTTTATATAAAAAAAAAGTCAATATTATATATTTTTCTACTTTGGTGTTGAAAAAATCAGTATTATATATTAAAATATATATTGATCTTTTTTTATTATTAAACACTTGGTGTAATGATATTAATAGGTGTAATGATATTTACGGGTGTTTTAACACTCAACGGAGGAAGGTGTAACGATTTTCATATGTTAGAATACGAATTAGAATACAAAAACTGGAATAGAGGATTCCAAACCAATATAGTACTAAGCTGCGTCTGTGCTCTTTGAAAATTATCACGACAGTTCAATTTTATATATATATATATATATATATATAAATATTTATCTATTTATCTCTACAATAAAAGACCACGTCTTTTACTAGCAAAATCATGGTTAATATCATATTTTCACGCAGTTAATTCATTGCAAGAGTCCAGAAATTGCAATATTAAAAAAATCGAAGGGTAGGGTCCACGTAAACAAATAAAAATTCCACGACAAACGACGTAGAATAGTGAGTTTTTGTTCTGTGGAAGACAGAAATTTACAAAAACCCTAACTAAAAAACAAATGTCAGACAAATTTTAATGTGTGCCCACCACCTCTAACACAGCAAAGCTTTGCTCATTTTCAGCTTATCATAATAAGCCATGTATATATATATATATATTATATATATATTATACATATATATACATATATATATATATTTCTCTAGCCATGGAACAAAACCAAGATCTTAGATGTGGGCTATAAGTCTTACACTAGGAAACCCTTATTTGTTCGAGCCGTCAAAAGTATATTATTTAGTCTTGATCGAACCATAAGCCAAGAAACTAAACCATGATGAATTCTTCTAATTTTTCTTCGTGGGAAGAGCTTGCTTTTGCTGAAGATACAGCGGGGAATCTCGAAGGATGCGTTTGGCCTCCGAGGTCTTATTCTTGCAGCTTCTGCAGAAGAGAGTTTCGATCGGCTCAAGCTTTAGGCGGCCACATGAATGTTCATAGGAGAGATAGGGCTAGGTTGAAGCAATCGTCTCAAGCAACGGCCACTTCTCCTCCTCGAAATCTTTGTACTAATACTACATCGTCGGATGATTCGCCTCCCATATTCACCTCCTCGTACAGCAGCCCTAACCCAGAATTCGCCGGTCATTACCCTTTGGTTTCTTCAAATGTGATTAGGGTTTGTAGATCTCCTACTAAGTCGGCTAATACACCGAGTCTTTGTTTCAAGAAGAAAGGAACGGATCGTATACTACTAGTACAATCACATTCACAGCCTTATTCATCTCGGCCCACAAGCCTAGTTCTTGAGGGTTCGATCAAGGCCAACCACGGTAAGAAAACGTCAGTTCTTGACGAGCCGCCTGATTATGGTTACGCCGCCAAAGGGTTGCCCGTGAACTTAAATTTGGCGGTTTGCCAAACGGGGGAATCGAAGTGCACGTCCAAATATGAAGAAGAAGAAGAAGTCCCAAGTTGCAAGAGGAGGAGAGTTGAAGCTAAGCCTCCTAGTACTGTCTTCCATAAGACCATGAGTGCTTCGATGGAAACTAAATGTCTGCCACAATTAGATATGGTTCTTAAACCTTGTTCTCGCGGTGCTGAGGAGTTGGATCTTGAGCTGAGGCTTGGAGATGCTTCAAAGGTGAAGTGAATTGCATAGAGCAGACATTATATTCATATATAACGACATATGTCAAGCTCTTGTGCCTTTCTTTACATTATTTGTTAGTTTCTGCTAAACTTTATCGTGGCTTTTATCCTTCGTAAAACTTCGACTGATCAATTATGAAATTATGTTTGAATTGTATCCCTCGATCGAGTTCTTGCTTATATTGTCTCTACAGTTTGTAAATGTCAGATTGGCTTTCAAATTCACGAATTATCCACAGCTTTGCAGTATATGAGATTCTTCGTAAGATATACAAATCGAAACTAGTGATAGGATTATAAACAAATACTTGTTCTTGATTTAGATTAAATGAATACACATATATATACATGGAACTAATTAAACAGCTTCATGTGTGTAAGAATCGCTCTGTATAGTTTCCAACGGATATATACTTCTCTGAGAATCATTGTGAAAAATTGGAGAAGACCCTTTCCATGTCAATACTATCGTGGATTCAATATCACTTTACCTTCATATATTTCACATTCCCTTATTTTATACTATGCAATACAAAAGGACTATCTTGCTTCCTTTTCCTCTGTCAACATTATATATTATTACAGATCTTTTTCAATAATTTACTTCGTACTGTAGTATCATTATATCTCTTACTACATATGCATCTAATAGTAATATATGAGTAACACATAGTTTTTCGGGAAAGGGTTGCATGGAAACGATTGATCAACAGCGTATATTCACTCCTTTGGTGAATACGTCAATGACTTGCTTTACAGTATGATGATCTATATATGAAGTAACTTTTAATGAGTGAGACAACAAAGGTAAAAAAGTAAACAAACAAGTCAGATACAACATAACATGGATTCCCTTTTTGTTCCTATATATTATTATTTCTTTATTATTATTATTATTATCATCATTATTAGTAATAGTAGTAGTATTATACAAGAATTATAACGTAAGTCCATGCACTTGTGTGTACTCTTATTTGGCTTTTGCTTTGCTTTCTCAATACTTCCAAAAATGCCACCAACTACTAAGGAATCATTTGAATAAAGTATTTCAAACATACCCTTTTTTATTCAATAGGAGAATATCATATCATTATTGCATATATGGTGACTCCGAGGCGTTATCTGCGGGTATTTTGTTTGTTCTTCTGTACGTTTTGATTAAATTTAAAAAAATATAATATATTATCTTTGTAAGGGGAATAACAAATAATGCATTTTTCAGCAACTTCATCAAACCCTAACCCTATATCGATCCAATGGTAGAATAAATCATATAAATTATTTCTCCTAGTTTAATTGCTTTACATTCACTCAACATTCCACAAAACGTAGGCTGAAATTCAGAATTTATTTTAGCAACGCAATAAGTCATAAGATATTGTTTATTGTAATAGTAGATTTAGGCTCTTATAGGCTAATTATATGCTTCCTACTAATCGATCTAAATCCGTGATTCTTGATTCTTGGTAATGGATATACATAGTGGGAAGAACACCCCACTGAAAAAAAAAAAAAGTAGTTTTTGATTTGTTCCCTTGTCATTATACAATAGATAAAAATACAATAGGTTGATTAATAATTAGATAGAGATATATTAAAAAAAAAAAACAACAGCTAGTAGCCTGTTACACGTCGATTATCTCGAATTTCTAGACATTTGTTTGAGTGGATTATTTATTTGAAATTAATTAGCTTAATTAGTTGGTTATGATGGATAATGCAGAGAGATTTGAGGAGCACATGGTCATTCGAATGTCCCCTTCGAACAGTTTGGAGTTAACAAATGTATGTGTGTGTGTGTTTTAAATTATATTTCCTAATCATCAACTGTTTGAATGTAGAAAAAAAAGAATGGTGATGAATATATATAATTCCTAGCCAGCCTATCTTAATATTTATATAGATTCCCAAGATGTATTTTGTTTATTTCTTCACATAAAACCATGAGGGTTTTCACAGGGATAATATTCATTGATATTATGAAATAATTAATAATGTAGATGTTTTAAATAATAATATTAGTTAAATGATTGATGATTTGGACGTATTGTATTAAATGTTGATGAGATGATAAGATGATAAGATGAGGTGTTTAATTGAAGAGTTTGTATTTTAGTGTGAGGTGTATAATTGTAATTAATGTGATTAGTTGTAATAGTGAATTATTAGTAGTATAAATAGGTGATTAGAGTTCATTGTAAAACACACCAAGTATTGAAATACTTAATCTCTCTCTAATCTCTCTCTCTTTATTATTATAAGCTATATTATCATTATAATCTTAATATAAATATAATTATAATAAAATAATCTTAATATAAAATTAATCACAATTAATATTTTTATAACACGTTATCAGCACGACCGCTCTCCGTCGTCAAGATCAACCTCCGTCGAAGATCTCGTACGAGTTTAGTCGAGGTACGGTAACTTAATTTTTAATTTATACTAATCGTATATTAATTGTGATTAATTTAAAAATATATATTATAAAAGTATATTTTAAAAGTTTTATAACTAAACGCCAATATCCGAGTGGTTTCGCGGAATATCGTTCACTATAAGTGACGAGAGGTCCAGATTTCGATACCCCGTTGTGGTGTGTGGAATTTTTATTTACGATTTATTTTTTTATATATACACGTACACCACACCGAAAGCCCACGAGGTCTTGCGGTTATCCCCACCTCAGTAGCGGCATATTATTGATTTTTTGATTGAACAATCTTGAAGTAATTATTGGACCGAATAGTTTTGGACACTGGACAAATTTTATTATCGCAACCTTATCGGAGCTTGGACAATAATTATGAAATAATAAAGAACGAGTTTCATAAAACAATTCATATATTTTATCGTTGATTTATATGTTATCTGATTATTATGTTCTTTTTCATGTTATAGAATCATGTCGTTTTATACAAAGATGGATCTTCTGTTGCTTACTTTATTTACGGTGATCCTTACGGCTATGTGGATAATATTTTTACCAATGTTTTTAAAATATAATTATTAATTATAATTTTTCTTTAATATTATAATTACTGAAATATATTTTATTTTGAAGGATGACGCTTTGTCCGATGTTTAATCTATTACTTATGATTATTATTACGGCGACATTTATTTGGATGTGGATATCGTTTTTCATTAGAACTTTTACAAAAGAAGATATAAAAGAAGATTAATTATAATTTTTCTTTTAATGTTTAAATGATGAGTTTATTTTTATGATATCAATATATTGAATTTGGCAAACTTTGATTTATCACTCTCGATTTTATATTTGCTAGTGATTTACACAATTACTTCGGTATATTATAAAGCATTCACCACGTTCAATCCATCGGATATAATACGAATAAATATCTTGAGAAAATGATCAGAAAATATTATGATGGATGAATGAAAAGCATATGTCCGACTATGTTGCATTCCCTGAAGTGAATGTATTCGCAAACAATAAAAGTGGTCGTGAACATTATATTTACCGTGAGTATTATTAATATTTTTCCCGAAGTGGAAAACTAGTAAATGGTTGAGAAAGATGTATTGAGTAATATAAATGTTATTATTCGCACCCAAAGATACCGTTGATCTTTATAAAGAGCAATTAAAAGTGAAGTGTCGATGAAATTAAATTTTGCTAAACAATTACGATATTTCAGAAAATTGGTGCTAGATCCTATGCTCATTTTGAATATTGTGGTTCTTGTTAAAGATCCAAATAAAGAAAATTGATACATCGTTATAAATTTTATTTAAGCATTATTTATTTATTTTATCTTTATATATATAATTTTATTTAGATGCTTATTTATTTAATAACAGTAGTTATTATATATTTATGAATACAATGGATACAAGCATATGCAATGGGGAGTTATGTCTTGCAGATTGTGCAACGACTAATACGATTCTAAGAAATAAGAAATATTTCTCCCATCTTGAAATGAAAGAAACAAGTGTTATCACTATATCGGGTAGCACAAATATAATTGAGGGCTCCGGAAGAGCTAATGTCATACTGCCGAGAGAGACAAGGCTGATAATTGAAAATGCCTTACATTCTCCTAAGTCTCAAAGAAATTTATTCAGCTTTAAAGCTATTCGACATAATGGATATCACATCGAGACTGCAGAAAAGAGAAATATTGAATATTTGCACATTACAAAAGTGGTTTCGAATAATAAAAGAGTTGTTGAAATATTACCTTCATTTGACTCCGGATTGTATTACACGTATGTTAAAACAATTGAATCACATGCTATCGTAAACCAGAAGTTTACTGATGATAAAACATTTGTTGTTTGGCATGACCGGTTGGGCCATCCCGGTTCAATTATGATGTGGAGAATAATTCAAAATTCATGCGGACATTTAATGAAGAACCAGAAGATTCTTCAATCTAATGAATTATTATGTGCTGCTTGCTCTAAAGGGAAGTTGATTATTCGTCCATCACCAGTAAAAATAAAGAATGAATCCATAAGGTTTTTGGAGCGTATACAAGGTGATATTTGTGGACCGATACATCCATCGTGTGGACCATTTAGATATTTTATGGTATTGATTGATGCATCAACTAGATGGTCTCATGTATGTTTGTTACCAACGCAGAATGTAGCTTTTGCGAGATTGCTTGCTCAGTTGATTCGATTAAGAGCACATTTTCTGGATTATCCAATAAAGAAAATACGCCTTGATAATGCTGGTGAATTTACTTCCAAAGCATTTAATGAATATTGCATGTCTATTGGAATTGATGTTGAGCACCCCGTGCCACATGTTCATACGCAAAACGGTCTTGCAGAATTGTTGATTAAAAGGTTGCAATTAATTGCAAGACCATTATTAATGAAGTCGAAACTTCCTTCATCTTGTTGGGGACATGCTATATTACATGCAGCGGCACTAATCCGCATCAGGCCAACAAGTTATAATAATATCTCCCCGATACAAATGGTTTATGGTCAGGAACCAGATATTTCCCATCTGAGAATTTTTGAATGTGCGGTATATGTTCCAATTGCTCCACCACAACGCACTAAAATGGGACCTCAAAGGAGGTTGGGAATATAAGTCGGATTTGAATCTCTATCGATAATAAAATATTTAGAACCTCTAACTGGAGATTTATTTACGACTAGATTTGCCGATTGTCATTTCGATGAATCGAATTTTCCGACATTAGGGGGAGAAAAGAAACAGCTGGAAATGAGTATTAGTTGGAATGAATTATCGCTAAATCATTATGATCCTCGAACGAAAAAATGTGAACTAGAAGTTCAAAAGATAATTCATTTACAAGGATTAGCTAATCAACTGCCAGATAGTTTTACTGGCCTTAAAAGAGTGACTAAGTCACATATACCAACTGTTAATGCTCCTGTAAAAGTTGATGTTCCTGGAGAACATAAAATGATCGAGCCTAAGCCACAACTAAAACGTGGTAGGCCCTCGGGTTCCAAAGATAAAAATCCTCGAAAAAGAAAAGGAACAAATAATAAGAATGGTACAGTCGAGGATTTATCGACTGTAGAAGAGTCAATGGGCATTAATGATTATGATAATAAAAATCAGGTACCTGAAATTTTTGAGAATAATGATAATGAAGAGATCTCGATAAACTATGCCCAAAATGGAATTAGATGTAACCGAGAAAAAGTCAACATTGACAATAAATTCTCATTTAACGTAGCGCTACATGAAATGAATGAGATAAATGAGAATGAGGATCATGAACCAGGGTCTGTAAGAGAATGCAGACAAAGAAATGATTGGCCAAAATGGAAAGATGCAATCGAGACAGAATTAAAATCACTTGAGAAACGAAACGTTTTCGGACCTGTAGTCCGCATACCAGAAAATGTAAAGCCGGTTGGATATAAATGGGTTTTCATCAGAAAGAGAAATGAAAATTGTGAAATTGTGAGATACAAAGCACGGCTTGTTGCACAAGGCTTTTCACAACGACCTGGTATTGATTATGAGGAGACATATTCTCCTGTGGTGGATGCAACAACTTTTCGTTATTTAATTAGTCTGGCAGTACGTGAAGGACTCGATATGCGTCTAATGAATGTTGTCACCGCTTATTTATATGGATCACTTGACAGTGACATATATATGAGACTTCCCGAGGGATTTCAGTTGCCTGAAAATTCAGGGCCCCGAAATGAGTACTCAATCAAGCTAAATAAATCGCTTTATGGATTAAAGCAATCTGGGCGTATGTGGTATAATCGCCTAAGTGAATATTTATCGAAAGAGGGGTATAAAAATGATCAAACTTGCCCATGCATATTTATGAAAAGATCTGGAAATGAATTTGTCATCATTTCAGTTTATGTTGATGATATTAACATAATTGGAACTCCTGAAGAAAAAGCCGTTAATTGTTTGAAAAAGGAGTTTGAAATGAAAGATCTCGGTAAAACGAAATTTTGTCTTGGACTCCAAATCGAATATTTAAAGAATGGGATATTCGTACATCAAGAGACTTATACGAAAAATGTATTGAAAAGATTTTATATGGATAAAGCTCATCCATTGGATACTCCAATGATTGTTCGATCTTTAGATGAGAATAAAGATCCGTTTAGACCTTGCGATAATAATGAAGAACTACTTGGTTCTGAAGTACCATATCTCAGTGCTGTTGGAGCCCTAATGTATTTAACGAGTCATACGCGACCTGATATAGCATTCGCTGTGAATCTATTGGCGAGATATAGTTCATCACCGACTCGTAGACATTGGAATGGAGTTAAACGGATATTTCGATACCTTCAAGGAACAACTGATATGGAATTGTTCTATTCAAATGAATCAAAAGCAGATTTGATTGGATATGCAGATGCTGGTTTTCTATCTGACCCACTTAATGCTCGATCGCAAACGGGCTATTTATTTACGCATGGCGGAACTGCTATTTCATGGCGGTCAGTTAAACAAAGTTTAACGGCTACTTCATCTAATCATGCAGAAATTTTAGCTATTCATGAAGCTAGTCGAGAATGTATTTGGTTGCGATCGATAATTGAGCATATACAACAAACTTGTGGTTTATTATCGGAAAAGTTACTCCCGATGATTTTATATGAAGATAATGCTGCATGCATTGCCCAATTAAAGGAATGATATATTAAGGGAGATAGAACAAAGCATATTTCACCAAAAATTTTCTTTACACATGATTTAGAGAAAAATGGTGATATTGATGTACAACAAGTGCGATCAAGTGAAAATCTTGCAGATTTATTCCCGAAAGCACTTTCTCCAATAATTTTCAAAAGATTGGTATATTTAATTGGAGTTCGAAGACTTCGAGATTTGGAATGATGTTATTATCAGGGAGAGTAAATACGCGTTGCACTCTTTTTCCCTTCATTGAGGTTTTTCCCATGTGGTTTTTCCAGTAAGGTTTTTAATGAGGCAACAATCGAAAGCGTATATAAAAGAATCATGTACTCTTTTTCCTTCATTAGGTTTTTATCCCATTAGGTTTTTCCTAATAAGGTTTTAACGAGACATATTCTTTGAAAACATCCAAGGGGGAGTATTATGAAATAATTAATAATGTGGATGTTTTAAATAATAATATTAGTTAAATGATTGATGATTTGGAAGTATTGTATTAAATGTTGATGAGATGATAAGATGATAAGATGAGGTGTTTAATTGAAGAGTTTGTATTTTAGTGTGAGGTGTATAATTGTAATTAATGTGATTAGTTGTAATAGTGAATTATTAGTAGTATAAATAGGTGATTAGAGTTCATTGTAAAACACACCAAGTATTGAAATACTTAATCTCTCTCTCTTTATTATTATAAGCTATATTATCATTATAATCTTAATATAAATATAATTATAATAAAATAATCTTAATATAAAATTAATCACAATTAATATTTTTATAACAATTGATTCTTTGTTTGGACAGCTGTTTCATCATATCTTTCTATTTTATTATTGCTCAGCACCTTAGAGTAACTGTTCAATTAATTTGATATGTCATTTTTTTTTTCCAATTTTACCCTGTAATTGTAAGTTTATTTTAATTTTATCCTTTAATTAAAATTTCAGCAATTAAACATTTTAATTTAAAAAAAATTAAAATATAAAATATATTTTTTTTTATTGCACACACATTGAGTGTGCTTAGAATACTACTACTAATAATAGCATGGGCTACGGAGAAATAATTGGGCCTAACGTGGAAAATAGCCCAATAACAAGCCCAATTAGTTAAGGCTATTATTATATGTAATTTATTACCATTTTGCCATGGTTGTTATCGATCGTCATCATTGATCGGCGGCGCTTAGACGACGATATCTTTCAGAGGTCGGAGCGTAAACATCGTCGGAACTCAGAAGTTGCAAATTCATAATACCACAGTATGCCGGTGAGGGTAATTGATAGTTCTTCTCCTTCACAAGTCTCAGGTACTTGGCAATCTCCTTTACCAACTCTCTGCTTTCCTTTTTTTTTTTTTTTTTCTGTTCCCAAATTGCGCTTTTTTGTTTACTTTAAATTTGGATCGTCAGGACGATGCACCGTTTCATATTATTTCGTAGTCTGGATTTATGGTGGTTGTTATTGATATAATCGGTTGACGATTCGATTTGATGACGTATTGAAGGTACGACGTCGGGGAACACTTTGCCTCCACCTTGTAGTCTGCTGAGCGTTGGGCAGGTGGATTCTTCCTCTTCTCTGATCAACATAGGTCTCTCTAGTCATTGTTCATGCCGTTGCGATGATGACAATGATAGGTCATTTTGCTAGTTTTGTTGAATATTTTTTGGAAGGCACCTTTTGGGATTGGAGATGATTTAGGCAGGCCATTTGTTCTCTCGGGAGTCAGTTGAATTGAAAAGTGTTTGAGCTAATCCTTTTTCTTCTTCCTAATAAAGCTGCCTTTATGAGCCTATTATTTCTTTGGGAGTGGAGATGATTTAGGTTTGGACATTGAGTGTATTGGCTCACAAGGATTCACAATCCACTGATCAGAATTTTCACGGGTTGATGATCTTATGAGGAAATATTTGCTATCATCTACTTCCCCATTGGTTCATGATGATATTTATGAGATCCTTTATGTGGAAATAATTCTAACGAACTCGTTGTTGTTACTTTACGTTTTAGATGCTTGCAGTTTACAAAATGTTTCACATCACAGGCTTTCTCAGGAACCCAAAATGTTTCAAGTTTACAGAAGGATGAAGCCTGGCGAGTCAATGTACGAATCCAGGGCTGTGATCTTGAACATGGCTATTTATGTGGAACCATGGAGGCTCTAAATGTTCCCATGGCAGATACTCCTGTAAGACATCAATCATCTCGGCACATTTTCTTTCTCTTATTAGATTCTCATTGGCAACAATTTGTGACTTTATTAATATATAGGTCTCCTTTTGTTTGCTGTTGCATTTCAGGTCATTACCTTCTGGGAAGGAGAAATTGTCGACACCAAGAACTATACTTTCTTCACTGGGAAGTGGGGAGCAACGTATGTCTTATCCAACCCTGACGGTCACTTAAGTCTGCCCCTTTTTTTTTTTTTTTCTCTATTTTCAGTCAAATAATCCACACAAAGTAATAATTAAACGCATGTGGAAGTCTTCTCTTAAACTGGAATGTATGACCAGGGAAGAAGATGACATAAAGCACTGGACAAAGTTTCCATCATTCTTGCCCCTACAGGTTAATTAGTTTCACTTTGATTTCTTACTTCTTGCTTTCCGTGCAAGTGTGATATTTTCTTCATCCATTCTAGAGCCAAGTGGAAGCTGATGGAGGGAAATCATTAGATTTGAGCAATTACTCTCATATTTTTATGGTAGTCAGTCACTTATTATTCAAATGAAGTTCATAACTGCCAGTGTACTACTAGCTGAGCTAGCTTTTCATGTCACTTAACTGCAGAGGTGGAAAGAGCAGTACTTTGTGAACGTTGGGACGGACTGTGGGCTCACAATTGCTGGCTTTTACTATGTTTGCTTCTCATGCAGCGACGGTTCCATTAATGGATTTTACTACGATCCTAATAGCAGGTTTATCGTCTTTACTTTCCTCCCCCTGTAAGGACTTCTTTTTTGCCTCGTGCAAACGCATTATTACCGGCCACAGCTGGGACTGACATAATATTCGAATGAACTTGTAGCCCTTTTCAGAAGTTGGAATTGAAGTCGACCAGCGATGGTAGACAAGGGTTCAGTTTCTCCACTTACGAGTTGCAATAAGAATTCAGGCAGAGGAAAGGTTACAATGATTTCATGGTTGTGCTATTTCTTATGTGCCTGCCTATTGTCTATTTTTTTTCTAAAGGATTCTCCTCGTACTTTCTTGTACTACTGTGTAAGAGACAGAGAAGCTGAAAAGGATGAAGTTCTCAGTGTGCAAGATGTTAACGGAGGAGGAAATGGGCTAAGCACAGACAGACATGATGTTACTAGACCCAAGTAACATTTGGGCTTAACTTTTGGGTCAGATTATCCATTTACTATTAATTACGTTATTAAGCATGTATTAAACGACATGAATCTTACGTGAGGAAATATACAGAAAATCTATTAACAAATTCTTCTCTCTCATTCACGTTCTTCTCCTCTCTTCTTCTTCTTCTTCTTCATCGCTTCTTCTCTTTCTTCTAAACTCCTTCGCCTCCATTGATGCCTGAGAATTAGTTACTTGAAGGTTAGTATAATATTTTAGACCTTCAGAGATATAAAAACTACACTAGGATAAGCTAGGGTCTTACATACTGTGAGGTATAATCGTGTATATTGATTATTGCAAATAACGTTGGAGGTTGAAAAATATATATCTATTACTATTATAAAAGAGCCAATCCACCGTTTAATAGCCAGTTTCCTATAAGTAGCCAATCAAAGAGCCAATCCACCGTTTAATAGTCAGTTTCCTATAAGTAGTCGATCAATTAAAAGGACAATATAGTAATTACAAATACTAATATCTAAATTTGAAGAATATGGCCGAATCATGTATGCACACGTGGTAGGTTATAATTATATAGATTACCTTGCGCGGTCAACGAGCTCATACAAGCAAATCCTCCAATCTCCACCGTCCATTTTCCTTGCAAATATATTCGCCTCCTCGAAATCGTATAGATCGCTTCCGAAGCCGCTAAGTTGAGCTTAAGGAAGAAAGGCATCCACAGCGCGCTGTTTCGCAAGGCAGAGTACGTGAAATCAAAGTGGACTGCACAATCCACTCGAATACAGACGAATTAGTCCGAAGACGATGGGCATTAGAATCATCGAGCGACGGTAAGCGCCCCTCTGACAATGAGGCCGTTGTAATTGTGAAGGATGTGGAAAACAGTTATGATGATATCGGTAAAGCCTCGTCACAAAACGACGCCGTGGGTAAGGGGGAGTGTGGGTAATTGGGGATTGGATCTTGGGGAAGGAGGAGACCAGAACGACATCGTCCATGGAGTTGCTGACGTGGCAACTGCCAACGTTCTGGGAAGCTCTTTTGCTTAACATTTCTTCAAGGTGATTCTTCTGGGCTATTAAAATTATCGTTTGTAATGTTTGTATGCATATTCTTTAAATGTGGTGAGTTTATGTAGGTCTGGTCCATAATATGTATGTTTTTTCCCCGCATGGATATGTATGTTTTTTCTCCTTTTCCCTTTTGTAGTATGTGCAACAAGGTTAGACTGCTCAACAAATTTTTTTTTTATTGCACCCTAACGTTTACTTTTCCAGCATTTCATGATTCCATTAAGGACATGCAGTTTCGTTTGCCATTTGTAGAATACTAACTGCTCGATACTTTGCTTCATATTCTGTACAATATTATGACAACTTAAGATTTATGTGTTACAGTTCCTGATAATAGGTTTTTCAACTCTTATGATCACATTCTTCTGCGGACAGCTTCTTATCATTTTGACAATAAATAAATTTTAGTCATTTCAGCCATGTCAACGCAAATTTTCATTTTTTACTTTCTGTTACCTGTTGTAGTGTGATGTATATATTAGGCGTAGAGGAGCGGTTCTAGCATAGTGAATCGCCAGCTTCAAAAGATTCATGAAAGAAAACATTATTACATTAGTATGTTGTTTAATTCTTATCTAATATGGCCGTTTACATTGTTATTCAAGTGTAGATGAATTCTGACAGTCTTGTTGGGAAGGGTGGTGGGCCCCGCGGTGGTCAGTGGGCCCCGCAGCGGAAATCGGTCTCGGTTTGGCTCGGTAGGACGGACGGGAAGGACATAACAAGTTTCATCCTATTCTTGGATTGTTTTCATTCTATTCTTCTATTTTTTTTATTTTTTATTTCAGATTAGACGTGCTCGAGAAGTATAATCAAGGCTGTAAGCAAACTCTAAGCTTTGGTGGTATTATGGTTGAGAGTCGTTGCTTTTGTATTTTTCTTTTCCTCTTGTCTGTTTGAGGACTATCTTCATCTTTTAGGACTGGAATGAAACATCAATAAATTGCAAGATTCAATTCCTTTTTTCTCTATAGGAGGCTATATAGATGTTACACCTCTTATCCGAATTTCTCTTCGGAATGTTGATAAGAGGGATAATATCCCTACAAAAAAATTTCATGAGGAGTGTGAGTGTGACGGAGAAGAGTGTCACGGTGAGAAGCCGGTATGCTCGACTAGAAGTCCCAAAAAGGTTAAAAGTTATCATACTTACTAATTAGTCATAGTACATATCTTAATATTGTTTGTTCGGCATGATTTACGTTTGATATCAAAATAGTATTTTCTGTTCGCCCTTTTAGGATTGATGTTTGACTATGTAAAATAGTACAAGATATATAACTTATCATGTGATGAAAACATGATGATCTAATCTAAAGTCAAAGATCACATACATCATAATCACTAGAAAACTACTTATGACACTAATATGCGTGCATATTGTTGCTCAGTAAATGTGAATAAATTTCTTTCTTGACTATAAAAGTTGATTCCCATCTTTGTATGATTCATTCTGCGTGTTATAATTTCCCGATAGCCGCACAACGTGCAGCAACGGTAATCTAGTATATATATATGAGCGCAATATATATCGTTGGATGTTTTAAAAACGTTCAAAATCATATGAGCGCAATATAGCCCAGAATAGTGAAGGCCAATTTATAATGATGCCCATCCTTTTGTAGAAAAGTGCCGTCCTAGCTTAGCCCTTTTAGCCTAATTTCGAAGCCAGCCCAGCCCTAGCCTTATAACTATGGCAGCCAGCCTTTGCCCAGACCAATTATTAGGCCTTCCAAATCCGGCCACATCGGTTTTATTTTTTATTTATTTATATTTTGTAAATTATCTTCCCGAAATACATTAGCCAACGAAAAATCAGTTAATACTAAAAATTCTTCCTGTCTAAACCCATCGATGAAAAAAAAAAAAGGAAAGAGAGAAACCAATCTTTTTCTTTTCTTACTACGAAAAAATCAGTTAATACTAACTTTGATTCTTACTACTACAGGGAATTCATGATTACATTTGATTTCGCATGCATTGAGTTATAAAGTAAGTAACGTTCAGTTCATAGTGAAAAAATTGCTCGGAAGGTGGTCCACATCGTGTAGTAAATGCTTACAAAAAAAAAATAAAAAAAATCCTAAGGCCTAAATTGGACCAATATAATAATTAAATTAAAACAAATTATTTCAGGCCAACCAAGAAAGGGGTCGTTCCTCGTGCAATCACGCAATGTGTTACTGCAGTCAAAAATCTATCTATTTTCCTGGCCATAAAAAATCAAGAAAATAAAGAAAAATATCAGCAGCAATATCATTTTAACATTAACCCTTGTCATGAGGGTCGTGTCGTCTCCCTTTTTTTTTTTTTTTTTTTCCTTTCTTAATATCTCATGATCCAACTTCTCCATAACCGCCTTCATCCACCACTTTATAACCACCAGCCCATGTTTGTCTCTCCTCTCTTGCTGTGTGTGTGTGTTTTTTTTCTTCTGTGTCTGAGTGTTGGCAGTGTTTTGTAAACTGATCATCACATACATTATCCTTCCATAAGACATCTCTTGCATGCATGTAATAATATCGAGTACAATCTATCTCCCAAGGAATCTGTGCATTGATTTGTGTATAAGAAGTATATGCTGTAATGGAGAGCCTGCTGTGTGACGAAGTCATGTGCTGGCTGATGATTCCCGACGACGCCGAAGAACTTGATAACCATGCATGCGAGGAAGGAGGCTCAAATGCTAGAGAAGGCGTCGTCATTCTTACTGACGATGATGACGACGAATCTTTCATATCGGCGACAGAGAATTTCGTTGTCCTTCGAGGTAAAGAATCAAGATACATGCCTGAACCTGATTACTCGAGCCTTATCAAGTCAAACGGCATGATCTACAGAGCTAGAAGTATTGCCGTTAAATGGTTCGTTAAGGTAGCATATTAATCTAGTCTAGCAGCTTGGTAAAACGTTCTTCCTTTCCTCTTCAATAAACTGTGTTATTAATACATAAATATATTCTTCCATGAAGACACAAAGCAGGCTGAACCTCTCATTTGGAACTGTTTTTATTGCCGTGAATTATCTTGACCGCTTTATCTCAGTCAGTCGTTGCCAGGTGAGGAATAAGGCCACGTCGAAGAACATTTATTACAGATCATTTAGATATATGTATAATTGCATGTGTGTTATAATACTTTATTACATTTTTAGGGTTGGAAGTGTTGGATGTTCGAACTGCTCTCCGTCGCATGCTTGTCAGTTGCTTGCAAATTCAATGAAACAAACACTATCCCTTTGCATGAGTTTCAGGTGGGCTGTGTTCTTCATTAATGCCTTCTATAAATTTATCTGTTATAAGACAAATCAAGATTATGACAGATATACGATTATGGACGATTTCTTACAGGTGGATGGTCCGGAGGATCATTCGTTTGCTTCGACTTTGATTGCGAGAATGGAACTAACACTTTTAAAAACGTTAGACTGGAAAATGGACTCTACAACATCATTCTCATACATCGACTTGATCCTTATGCAAGGTATTGATGAGACCAAAGCAACCCTAATGGAAGATTCATCGAAGGGTGCCGCCGAATTGCTTCTTAGGGCTGTTTTAGGTAGGATATAAATGATAAACGCCGTTTGAGTAATGGTTATATCGAACATTCGTATTTATATATATTGCTAACAAAATTAGCGGTGGTTTCAGATTCAGAATTCCTCGAGTTTCAGCCATGTGTGGTAGCCATGTCTGCAGCAAAATGCATGTCTGATCAAGATTTGAGTACTGCCTGGAAAAGCTATGCTTCAGTAGTCGAACGTCTAGAATCTCTAATCCCACAAGATCAAAAGGTAAAGCCGACGATTCAATACATCGTATTAATTAATTACCGCCATTTTCTCGAGGGCAGTCGATGTAATAACGGATCAAAGATTATTCTTACATATACAGGATGATATGATCAAGTGCCAAAAGCTCTTGGAGAAACTGATGTTGGGCAGCTGGGAAAATCCATGGTGCGGGCCTTCGAGCCCCGTGACTGTGCTGAAGGTGGAATGGTTCGGTTTATACGACGAAACAACGCCCGAGCTGAGTTCAAAATCGAGCAGAAAGAGGAAAAGGGAAGAACTTGGAATTGGGTCTGTGAACTAATTTCTCTAACTGCTTGTTATCGTTTTTGGTAAAATTGGACAAAAATTTGATAGCAGACCAAAGATTTTCGAAGGCCTCATCAATATCTGTACTTAATAAAAGCTATTAAAACGATCTCCTCATATTGCTGTATGTAAATCAAAGCCACCAACGAACTCAAACGAAGTTTGAAGCTTCTGAGAATTATTCAATTCTTATTATAGTTTCCTTTCTTCTCCACTCAAATGATGGCGCAAAAACTGACATTTGAGAGCTTCATACGTAAGTATCGTACTCCTTTCGTACAGGCCCATAATGTATCCAAGTTGTACTCTATATGCATAATGGGCAAAGGCCAATGTCAAGTGCAACAAGCGATTCCTTCGGCCCATATCCACTCGTCGATAAGGACTCGACCTTACTGAACTGCCATGTTGTCCACAAGTAGATTATTTCAACTGTAGCAATGTCCTAAGCTGAGGTTTACCACTCACTCGTCAAAGTGGGACATGTTTATCCATTAGTATGATCACGACAAAGAAGTCTTTCCTTTTCCCTTATCCACTCGTCGCTGCTACAAAATCTGATTCAGACAGAGCACTTTGATTATTCACCGCTCTAATCTAAGCAGAAGAATCTCAAGCCAAATGGCATCATCAACTGCTCCTTTGCAGGCTCTGTTACCTCTCAGCAAGCCCTACAGCAGCAGAAGTTCATCGTCATTCCTGGGTGGTCGAAATCAGCAGCACTTGACGGCCCAGAAAGCTAACCAAACCAGAAAGTCGCTCACGGTGGTTGCCGCCGTCGGCGACGTCTCCGCCGACGGAACAACCTATCTGATCGCCGGAGCTGTCGCTGTGGCGTTGCTAGGGACTGCTTTCCCCATCCTCTTCTCTCGCAAAGACCTGTACGTTGCTCACAGATATCACAATGACAATGTTATATATCACAAATTGTTCAGCGATCACATTTTCGTCGATTAACTGTTTAGGTGCCCAGAATGCGACGGAGCTGGGTTCGTGAGGAAGTCGGGCTCGGCCCTGCGGGCCAACGCGGCGAGGAAAGACGAGGCGCAAATCGTCTGCGCCCGCTGCAATGGCCTCGGCAAGCTCAACCAAATTGACAAATAGAAAGGAGCTTTCTTTATATTTTATCTGTTTTGTTTGTGTGTTTCTCTGTATAAGCCTTTCACTTCAAATATACATCGCCATTGCTGTCTATGCGAAGGTATATTTGAGCGTGAGAAATGATATTCTTGTTGGATAAAAATTTGATTATATCTTAGAACTCCCTCGAGAGCAAAACTAGTGCAATTTTAAAAATCCAATTACAAAACTAGATAACATTTTCATATTATTACAAAACTAATCAACTTTTTTAATTTTAATTATTATTATTTCCATTTTCACAACAAAATTATTTATAATTGCAAGTTTTCACTAATAATTATTTCAATTAAGCAAAATAATTTTCAATAATTATATTTTTAACCCTAATTCACTTTTAACCAACAAAATATTATTCGATGTGACAAATTTTCTTTGTTCATCAACATTGTTGTTGTTGTTGTTATTATTATTATTATTATTATTATTAATGCATAATAAACTAAAAAATCATACAAGAAAAAAATGTAGAAATTCATAAATATTCAAATAATCGTTATCTAATAAAAAATAATTTCTAAGAAAAGTTTCACAACTTTACATTATTTCTCTTTTAGTGTTTCTCGTGAGACCTTGTTTCTCGTGAGACCTTCGATCCATTTCACATGGATATCGTCATCTTCGCTTACGTATTATTTTTCTCTCTGAACGTAAATAAGGATTATGCACCAGATGAAAAGGAGGCTTCCAACACGACTCATGTAATGGACACACAAACTGATAAGAATATGCTATCTCCGATATTTCAATTTTAGAATAATCGAGAACATATTCACATGGATCAACTTTAAAATACTTGCAAACCTGAAAGAAAATAGAGCATGCCATCACTATCTATGACGTGGAAAAAATATGCAACACGATTTGTATCATCTATTGTAATATACTATACGCATATCTTCAATAAATTGTCATGCAACCCGCTAATTTCTCACAAATGAGTTAACATTACATTCATTGAAATACCACATGATAATACTCCACTATCTTTTGGAGCTTGATCAGAAAATGTGTGATTGTCAATATCGATTAAATTGTCACCCAATATAGCGTCACAATAACTGAATTCGATATATTTTTACAAATTAAAAAATTATCTTTTTAGGAATAATGTGAATTAAAACTTTGTCACAGACAATAGAAAGAATCAATTCTTAAATAAAAAATAAATAAATTAATTATATTGCAGCAAACATGAGCCTGATAAAAGAAAGGTGAGGAGGCTGAGTGAAGAAACCTAGCGCCTCGTCCGTTGAATTTCTTTTTGTTTTGCATGTGTCTCTTCAAAGAAACTATTAGAATCATGTCTCTTTAATTTAATCTCCTAGTTACTCATTTATTTAAATAGTAATAATAATAACAACTATATTTTTCAAAAAAATAAAAAAATAACAACTATACAATAACAATAATAATAATAATAATAATAATAATAATAATAATAATAATAATATTAATAATAATAACGACGATGACGGTGATGATGATAATAATAATAACATTAATGTGGAAAATAGTAACAGATAATTTAGATGTGTTACTATATTTAATTTAAAATAAATTGAGTTAAAAATATAATTATTAGCAATTATTTTGATAATGTGAAATAATTATAGTGAAAATTTTGCAATTGTAAATAAATTTGTGGTGAAAATGGAAATAATAATAGTTAAATTAAAAAAATTGATTAGTTTTGTTATAGTTTGAGGACGTTATCTAGTTTTATAATTAGATTTTTAAAATTGCTATTTTTGTTATTCTCTCCTCCCTGCCATGGCCATTCAAGAAAAGGTTGTCTTTTTAAAGCAGATAACATATAACTGTTAAATGTCAAGATAATAATTTGATACTACGGAAGTCGGAGAACAATTACGAACTGAACATCCCATCTTTTTTCTTTATCAAGAAAGTGACGGAAACCTTCCAACAAATCCTTGAAACCCCATTAGTTGATGAAATCAGAAGCAACCCAATTCAAGAAGCAACTAGACAATTAGATTATTACAATAATTATTATTACTTTAGTTGAGGGGAGAACTCAAGACTCCAAACAAGACTATGAGACAACAAATAAAGCCCCAATTTTTATTTTGAAAAGTCTATAATCGGAAACTAGTTCGAAGTAACTACCGCCCCACCTCGCCGTCGCCGCATCCACGCCGGGCCGTCCCACTATATGTTCTCGAGGACGTAATAGTGAGAAGGATTTGTGTGGCAAAAATGAAACCTGGGTGGAGATTATCGTGGCACGTGTGCGCGGTGAGTGCGGCCATCGCGTACATCTACTTCACCACTGTTTTAGTGTTCATCGATCAGTGGTTCGGAATATGGTCCTCGCCGGGAATGCTAAACGCCGTCGTTTACACGGGCTTGGCCGTCATGTGCGTCGTCAGCTACCGTTTAGCGGTCTGCTCTGATCCTGGTCGGGTCCCATCTGCTTACATGCCCGACGTTGAGGACGCGGACCATCCCATACACGAAATCAAGCGCAAGGTAGCGTCCAATTTTTGTAATTTTTTTTTCTGGTGGGATTTCGTTTGTTCTTAACTTCCACTGGCTTTGAGATTTGTGCAATAATGTGGCTTGTCTTAAAATTACACCTTTGTCTAAAAATATTACCAGAAAATAACAAATAAGTTGAAGATTGCCGTTATCCTATGCCTGTCTGAACTGTAGCTGTGTTTCAAACTTGCAATGATTTGATTTGTGGCCTGTTTTTTATTCAACTATAGAACACTTCTGGGTTATGTTGTTATGTGGCTTGATCTGTGAAATTCGATAGAAGTTGGAGAAATGGAATGCAACATTTGCAAAGATTTTCGGTTGAGTTTGATCTATAGTGGGCATAAGACTGAAGCTGTGTCTTAATGTGAAATGATTTCTAGCAAGTTGGAGTTAAGAAGCTTTGTGCTAGCTGAAACTTTGGGAGTTGTTTCTGCAGGGCGGTGATTTAAGGTACTGCCAAAAGTGTTCCCTCTACAAACCGCCTCGTGCCCATCATTGTCGAATATGCAATCGATGTGTCTTGAGAATGGTATGCCCTAGTGAACATCATTTTGTCTTTGCATTTTTCTCTAATTTACGGATAGTGTTGATGAACTGCTTCTGCGCCTCCTTATGTAAGGATCACCATTGTGTCTGGATGAACAACTGTGTGGGACACTCTAACTATAAAATCTTCTTCGTTTTCGTCGTTTATGCTGTCACTGAATCAATATACTCCATGGTAAGCCCATTTCTTTTATCCTTCAGCACTTTGTGACGATTTTAATACTTACTCGAATATATCATCCTTTGCTATATCAGATACTTCTTGTTGGTAGTGTAACTGCTGATTCTCAGAAAGATGTTGAAGATCCACCCAGAACTATACATGTAACCATTTCTTACTTTTTATTTTTCGTTTCTTCTTGTTGTTGTTCATCTGTTGTATGAGCTACTAAATGATTTATGTCCAGATTATTTCAGGGATTCTGCTGATCCCTCTATGTTTTGCACTCTCATTTTTCCTCGGCTGGCATATCTATCTTATAGTGCAGAATAAGACCACAATTGAGGTTCAGTGAATGACTCTTTTTCTTTCTTTTATCAGCTGAGAAAAAGTTCTAGTTAAAAAAAGGTTTCTCCTTTATTTGCAGTACCATGAAGGTGTGAGAGCCATGTGGCAACTCTATTCTCATCCATACGATATCGGTTTGTACGAAAATCTAACAGAAGTAAGTGGCAGTCTATACCTCTGCTTGTGGAGCATCTTCTTTAGTTAAATTTGCAAGCCAAGAGGCAATCGCTTGATGTTTTCTTTAAACTGCTACAGATTCTTGGTCCGAATGCTTTTTCTTGGCTTTGTCCCACATCACAGCACACTGATTCTGGCCTTCGATTTCGAACTAAATACGATAAAGCCATGGAAGGATCTACTACATAAGCGATCTTCTTACATCCCACTTTTAGAAACTGTACTCCGAGCAACTGTATTTTTAGGGTACTGACCGAATCTCCGAAGGCTGTTGTGCTCAGTTTTCCCTCACTTGTTACAGAGATATTCATTCATATTGAATTTATGTCATGCAGTAAGTATGTTAGGAGTGTCATAGTAACCCAACCCGCCATGACAGAAACACACAGAGTTGTAGTGAATTGAAAGAGTTTCAAAGCTGTGTATAGAAAATTCATCAACGAATATCAATTTGGGAAAAAGACCTTTTTAACTTGTGCGATATATTTTGTCTTAGTTTTCTTTTATGTTGGCATAGGCCGAGTTCGGCTCGTTTACAACTCTCTTGCCTCGGAAATTATAGCCCATCTTTGAGAGTTTGTAGTTCTGGCGTAAGCCCTTCCTCGCACATGTGAGTTGGCCACACGTGTGGACCACCATCCATCACACGTGTCCAAACAAAGGGTTGACTTTTTTTTTTTTTCTTTTTTCCTCCGAAGGCTATCTCCATTTTCATCCTTACATCACTACCCAACGATAGGACAATCATTTCATTGACTCACGCGCCATTTTTTGTCTCTCTGCCCTCACTTTCCATCGGACTTATATCAAAAGTCAACCCTCCCAACTCACGAAGAATGCGTACAAACAAACAAACAAACACTACACATCACATGAGCCTTAAAACTTGCCCTCTCTCGAAGGGAACCATTAATTGAATATAAAACAAAAACAAAAAGAAACCCTATTTAGACATTTTCTTTTATTTTTTTCTTCAAGTCTGAGTTTGACTTTCGACTAACGAAGAGCCTTTCTTGGCTCGAGCATCGTATAGTTAGTTGTTAGTTAAGAAAATTCTTTTAAGTTCAACTGCTTTAGGAACTAACGTACATGCCAAGAGTAACAGTTCACTTAAAAGTATGTAAGTAGAGCATTATTATGTCAATTCTTTAGCACTTTGACATTTGAGCTTTACCTTAAAGATGCATGGTTAGGTATATATTAGTCTGTGTTGTGTCCCACCTCGGCTTTAAACAAATTCTATATATCTTATACTTCCAAATAAAATACAAAAATAATAAAGAAATATAGAGTAAGCAGAGACAAATATATTGAAGATGGGCTATGGGGTTACTGCTGTGTGGATCATTTGTTTTTGTACGTCTATCCTAATCTCCTGAATTGCAAAATTCTAGAAAAAATAAAAATAAATAATAATAACAATAATAATAATAACAAAGTAAAAACAAAATCATAATATGTAATAATAACTGTCAAGAAAACATTGTCCGGATTACAACGTGGTTGACATCTACCACTTGATGGAGATATGTTGTATGTAATATATCAAAAGTCAACCCAGTAATTTCATCAAATTAAATTCCTATTATCTTATCTTCAGCACTTGTGATTAAAACAATCACATATATTTCATCATATGTATATATGTTGCATTACCTTATCTCCCTAAAATATTAGCAACCACCAACTAAAAGCTCTGTGTCATAATTCGAAGTTGGAGAAAATGCAAAGACACAGACATGAAACCTTCCTCTCCATCTGCTCCACTCTCATGACCTAATCTTTCCCAGCTTAATAAGTAGTTTAATGCCTTGCCATCAAGCTTAAACACTCACTACTCAGAAAATCTTTCTTACAAAACTTACTATGGAGGAACTCACTTACTTCGCTGATATAACTGAAGAAGAAGAAGAAGAAGATTCTCAGCTAGTGAATGAGCTTCTCGACGACATATCGCCGTTCTTCATGGTACCTCACGAGCAGCCGACGCAGACAAATCCCGCAATAGATTCTGGGCTAGTATCGCCTCATACATCGGAAATTCATACTCCATCGTACGCCAGGTTGGTTTTTTTTTTTTTTTTCCGACTATCGAACGTCGTGCATGTGGGCCCGCCCCGTCCAAATCTGAAATGATAGATATATATATAAATGTTATTTTCGACAGAGCCTCGAGCGATTATTACAATGTGAAGTACAGGGCGGGGATGATTCAAGAAGAGAGCAGCAAGTTCAGTCTGAGAATCAAGAGCTGGGGCGGCAATGCAATGGCTGATGATGGCTATAAGTGGAGGAAGTACGGCCAGAAATCAATCAAGAACAGCCCACACCCAAGGTATATATATTATGCAGCCATATGACATAAAATTCAAATTTTTTAGAGTGTAATAAAATAACCATATGGTTAAAAATTCAGAAGCTACTACCGCTGTACAAACCCGAGATGCAGCGCCAAGAAACAAGTGGAACAGTCCCTAGACGACCCTGAGACCCTCATCATAACCTACGAAGGGCTCCATCTTCACTTCACTTATCCATTTTTCGACGACCACATTGGCCGTCATCATCATCATCAGCAGCCCACGGATCCACCCGTCAAGAAGCAGAAACGACCCGTGTCGGTTGAAGTCCGACCCGATCATCAAGGCCCGGAGGATGATGGTGTCGTCCAAGGAGGGTTGCTTGAGGATGTGGTGCCATTGATGATCAGAAAGCCATTTGTGATCGGCGGCGGAGCTTCTTCCTCTTCGGCTTCGAATGAGTCTCAGTATACTTCGTCGCCGGCTTCCTCCAATTCGTTTTCGGCTTGGTCGCCCGACTATTAAGTATGAATTGAAGATATTGCATGATTATTACATACGTAAAGGTTATAAAATAGGTTGTAATGTTGTAATAACTATGTGATGTGACAGTGTTAGTTATTACAGTTGTTACTATTGATGCATATTATATATAAATAGATTGTTTTCTCTAATTTAATCTATCAAATACGAATATGGGCTCATTCCCAATTGAGAAAAAAAAAAAAGAAAAAAAAAAAAAAAGAGAGCTTTCTTGAAAATAAAAGTAATTATTTGGACTGAGCTCCTCAGAAGCGATAATGGCGCTTGTTTCTTCTGTCGACTGTATAAACTTCCGCAAACCCCTTTTGCCCATAAACCCTAATTTCCAATCCAATAAGTCAAACTGTGTCTCTTATTCCTCCTCCTCGACCTCCACCGTGAAGCACAAACTTCCCTTATCCTTTATCTTATCTTTTTGTAGTAATAAAAATTCGATGAGGATAGGGCTGAGAGCTGTTCGGAAGGTAAGCTAATGCTGCTACAAGTGGCTTTCCTCAGAAAAGCGCTGTTTGCTGGCATGTAAGAAACATTTATTTATTGGTCTTTGCGGTTTGTTTGTTTGTGCGCTGGCGTCAAGGCGGCTTTGTCGATGCTGAGGTTCTACAAACGTGAGCCACTTTCTGATACTCATATCAATAACTCATAAGATTTTGAAATGTATCCCCCATTTAGTAATGCTATAGCTGAGAATCATTGATGTCCGTGTAAGAATTTCGGAGTTTATTCTGTCTGTGTGCTCCAACATGGATTGGTAAAACAGGGGAAATCTCACCGCTGCTACCAAATAGCTGCCGTTATGTTCCATCTTGTAGTGAGTACTCGATGATTTCTTCCTTTATGTTCTTTTGAATCTTTTCCTCTTCTGGCCTTGTAATAGACACTTGGCCGGCAATAGAAAGATGCTGCCTTTGTCCATGCTCTTATACTTTGGCTGCGGACATGGTTTTTGTTCCTCTAATGATATCCATTTTTTCAAGATTGAACACATTTTCTTCTTCTAGAAAGCATAAAAATGAAGAAATTGTGCTGACTATTATCGCTTGAACTCGGCAGGAGTATCTGGGTTCGATCCCCCGCGATGGTTTGGCGAGGAAGCTCCGCCGGAGCAATAATATCACCGCCAGTACACAGAAGTGGTAAACCCTTTCGTCGTGATTAGCATATTAATAAACTTGAAATATCTGTGGAGTGGTAGTACCCTTTCTTACAATCAGTGTTTTGCTAACATCTTTTTGAAGGAATCACTGATCTCAGCAGATTCTGCTGAAGAATGATGCATATCAGACAGAATTAGGGCCTCGACACAAAGTATTCGGCTGTATATTTTTTGTAGCCCTTTGAATACGCAGGGATACATTGATATATACTTGAAACCTTGCATATTTTCATATCATAGCCCATATCGTCTTTCATTTTCATTCATCCAACTATACGAAATATTATCTTGTGATTTGGTGGCGATGCAGCATAGAACAGTTAAACTAACTTGTCCTATGGTAAACTCCTAGAAAGTAGGTAAGAGTTAAGAATATCGTCAACTACTCCAATGCCAAACTTCAAGAATGAAAGAAACTGAGTTGGCGTGCGTAGACATTTTCGCCTAAGGAAGGGAGGGACGACGACTAACTATATGTGACTTGGCAAATGTGAAATCATGTTTATTTATTTTTAATTAGTATTTTGAATTTCTTTCGGAGCACTCATTGCCAACGTGCATTCATTCACTTGGGTCCAAATTATTATGCTCCCTAACTTTAAATTTATTTTCCAAGTTATGTATAGAGAGAAAGAGAAGTACTTCCTCTTTCCAATTATTAGCTATTTGATAAAAAAATTAATTTTTTCTGCCAAGAGTCAAAGAACCACCGCGTCTGCTTTCGACCGTCCACGTCAGACTGATTTTGAATATAAAAATGGTAATGACGAGCTTATCATGTCAGAATTGTTCTCCTTTGTCCTTTTCTTGTATGTGTGTATTTACCGTGGGAAAAAAAATGAGTTTTTTGAGAAATGTGGACAAAATAAAGAACTGATTGTAGGTTGCGTCGGCAGAACTCTTCACCCACCATCAACAGCTCAACAACCACTGTCCTCTCTTCTCTCCTCTTCCATTTCAGCGAACACAGTTGGTTAAACCACCGTTGACTCGGGCGAATCTTGGCGCATAATATATATATCTCCGACGATGGCCTCTTCAGCGCCAAACGACGTTCAGATCCGTGTACCCTCCCGCCGCGGCGCCAACATGATCCATCCCATCGATTCTTCTCCACCGCCGCCGCCGCTGCCGGTCACCGCGAGCCCCAACGGCGTGGTTTACAGGGAAGTGAAGCATTTCAAGAAGTGGGTCCCTTGGCTTGTGCCGACCTTCGTGGTGGCCAACGTGGTGATGTTTGTGATTACGATGTCCGTCAATAACTGTCCCAAGAATTCCGTGTCCTGCCTTGCTGGGTTCTTGGGGAGGTTCTCATTCCAGCCGTTTAAGGAAAACCCTCTCCTCGGCCCTTCGTCTGCTACGTAAGTGGGCTTTGTTTGTTTGTCTCTGTGTATACATACTCGTTTGTAATTGATAGCATTTTGAGAGGTTTTATGCTTCCAAGATGGCAGCTAAAAAGGTTTGATCTTGGACAATGTTGTTGATCCTACACTTTTTTGCTTGAATTTGAGCTTGGGTTGTCTTTTATTCCATGAAACTACACTCGAGATGAACGACCCGTTAATGAGATTGTTGAAGTTTTCGGTGGGATTGAATACATATGATATGTTCTTTTGGTTTAGGACAATAGGGAAAGTAGATGTAGAACCTAGGAAGATAATGGTAAGAAGTTTATCTTCATATGTGACTGCCACTTAACTGTATAGACCACAGCCAGCACACAAGATTCAACCTCAGTGTGAAAGAATGGTTTCTTGCATTCTCCTGAAGGCACTTTTTTCTCCCTTGAAACTCAGCTATATATTCTTAATTTTTAAATACTACACTTCATTCTTGCATTTAATCATATGGCTGTTAAGTGCTGCCCGGGCAAGGTGGTAGATATGGTTTCCTCTAAGCTCTTGGCCGTCTCAGTGAAAGAGCACCGCCAAGAATCGTACATCTTGCTTATGTGACATTTGTCTCATCCATGGCACTAACTCCCATATGTACAGCTCAAGCAATACCCTTAAAATACGGTATTTATCTTCCATTTTGTTCAGGTTAGAGAAGATGGGCGCTTTAGACGTGGCCAAAGTCGTCCACAAACACGAGGGGTGGCGCCTTATCTCCAGCATGTGGCTTCACGGCGGGGTGTTTCACATCCTTGCCAATATGTTGAGCCTGCTTGTAATCGGCATCCAGCTTGAGCGAGAATTTGGTTTCGGTAAGTTTATTACCACCCCATATTCTGCACTAACTCAAGGCTTGCCCGAAATTCATAGAGAGCTGCTATACTCCTCGTCTTATTTGATCCTCTGTAGTTCGCATTGGTCTGCTGTATCTGATCTCTGGGCTGGGCGGAAGTTTGATGTCCGCCCTTTTTATCCAGACGAACATATCCGTCGGTGCCTCGGGCGCACTCTTTGGGTTGCTCGGAGGAATGCTGTCCGAGCTGATTACTAACTGGAGCATGTATGCTAACAAGGTATCAATACAATGAGAACCTCCTTGAAGGACTTGGATATTATTTCAAGTTCCAAGAATGACATCTTTCTTTTTATTTCTCTGTTAGGTAGCAGCTTTAGTGACCCTTGTCCTCATAATCGCCATCAACCTCGCCGTCGGAATCCTCCCTCACGTGGACAACTTTGCCCACCTAGGAGGGTTCTTGTCTGGATTTCTTCTTGGCTTTGTGTTCTTGATAAGGCCTCAGTTCGGATGGGTTAGCCGGAGATATAACTCAGGCGGATATGCTTCTGAGACAGAAACATCTTCATCGTCAAGCCGTAAGTTTAAGACGTATCAGTGCGTACTCTGGGCGCTTTCTTTGATCCTCCTCATCGTCGGGTAAGCATTCGATCAAGGCTTCTGCTCCTATTAGCAGCTGCTCGCTTTCTCTCGGGTACTTAAAAGGCTTTTTGTCTGGAATTTAGGTTCACCGTCGGGTTTGTTTTGCTTCTTCGCGGGGTGGACTTGAACGATCGCTGCTCGTGGTGCCATTACCTCAGCTGCGTTCCAACGTCGAGGTGGAGCTGCAATACTCAGCCAGTTTCATGCCAGGTGAGTGAGTGGTTGATTATTACAACTCACTTCCTTTTATTTCTTTTCTTAACATTGGGCAGATTTCAAAGAAATGTTTGATTTGAATGAAATCTGCAGGCCGTGGAGTCTGGAAATCAGTATACTTTGTACTGCTCGAATAGCAGCAAAAACAGTACGTATACGCTCAACAGTCCGTCCGATTCCCAGATTCGGGGACTTTGCGCTCAGCTCTGTCGATGAGAATCGCGAGTGCGTCTATGCATGTATCATACATTTGTCGGGAGATTGATTGCCTCGAGCTTTTTTACGTTCCTATTCTTTGTAAAATTTCTCTTCGTTGCAAAACAAAGCTCGTACAGATTTCTTGAACGACCATTTCTCCTAAAAGCTTTAAATTTAAAAAGAGTGTATTGTATTTTAATTTTATATCTACCATTAGACGTATAATTTTCTTAAATGAATGACCGTGAGAGTTCGTACTCATGACTCCTCTTAGCTTGAACTCTGATATCATGTTGAATGATCAAATTACCTATAAACTTAAGCTTGAAAAGAGTATATCATATTTTAATTTTATATATTTTATTTCCAACAAGATTGACGGAGATTGTTGGAAATAAAATATCGTTTACTCCAAACTCAGAAACTCATTATTCTAAATAGATTTTTATTCTAAAATTAATTAGTAATGGATAGAGCAGCACTAAGTTTATATGCAGATATCAATTTTTTTTAATGTAGAAATTGAGTTTAATAGCCCAATAACACTTAAAATGTACGGAATATGAGTCAGTTAAGCACCACATTAAGACATCTGATAACCCAAAGAATACCTAACTTAAAGGTCAAACAATATTTGGATCGAAGCCTAAAATGTTCAAAACAAATCCATAAATAATTTCATTACAACTCGAACTAAAAGAGTAAGAAATACATACATATAATATATATATATATATATATATATATATGAGACAAGAACGAAGGCGTCACATGCAAGTGCATGCGTATTTGTAGAAAGGAAAAAGAAATTTATCTGAAACAAATTAATAATTTGATTCACATGCAGTTGGAACCTTGCAATTTAATTTACCAACGTGAATACATACATCAACGTACTTGCATTTTCTTTTTTTGGAATATATACATTAAATTCATATTATAATAATTTTCGTAATTATTAAATATTAATTGGTTATAAAAATCACATAAAAGCGTAGTACCATTCTACTTGCAAAAGAAAGAGGGAACATTTAAAAGGAGACAGATTAAATATACTAGGTGTAGCCCCCGTGCGATGCACGGGGTCTGTTAGTTGAACTTTCTTATTTGCGCAACGTAGGCTTTTGATAGAATTCATGGTAAATATATTTATTGAATATTCGTATTGTCGACTTACGTGATATATTTATTGAACTTTCATTTTATGTTGCTAATGAATAAATAAACGTATATTGATCTTATTATTTTTTACGAAATAGGAGGCTTGTTTCAAGTCTTCGTCCAAATATGTTAAGACATGATAGGTAGCATCCAATAATGAAGCTTTCTTTCACGTTGAGGATGTCCATTAAGAAGCTGATTTGTTTGAAATATTTCCAATATAGGTGGTTCTAGCATAGATGTAATGAAGGTGAAGGGTCTACGAAGAAAATCATTTAATTATCTGCATCAAACATATTGGCTCGAAATGATCACATAGATTCTTCGATGTTACATTTGAACGGAATTTACAGAGTTTTGGGGACGAATTTCGGCATATGCATTACTCATATACTTTGTAATTATAAGCAAAATTATATTCAAAAGTATGAAATTTAAGTACAACGAAATCGATATTCGCCAAACATGGTTTAATAAGATACTTGGTTAAGGAGAGTCTTACAGTAATCAGTCATGCATCAACATAAACATAAATCATGAACCGGTCTTACACAATATTTGCACATATTTTATGCAACGTATAATAATTCGATGATATCAAGCAGTAGTATATCAATTCATACATATATTCAATAAATAATAAAAGTATCTGATTGATTTATTGTCAAATCTAAAGTAGTTTTGTTTGTTCTTATAGTTATACAGTCTTTCATTCTCACAGTAGTTGTGGAGAAGTGCAGTTGTATAGTTATTGCAGTCGGGCATCTTTGGATTTCTAGCAGTCTCGCCGTCATGTGTTGTGTACTTCTCGCAGTCGTGCAACTTTGCGGTCGTGCAATGTCTGGAGTTTCTGTTGTCATGCAGTTGTTTGGTCGCGCAATCCTACAATTATACACATGCTTTAATAGTCTTAACCATGTCAATCGTTTTCATAATTTCAGCCGTCTCTTTCTTGATGCCCGACCAGAACTCTCTTTGATCTTTGCAATATGTGTCGAGCATTGACTTGGATTGGGTCATGAGAGTTTTCATCAAATCACTGAGACTTATACTACCAGTGTTCTCATCAGTTTTGGTGATACTTGTGTCATCACCTTTGGGAGCCGAACTTATCCTCAAAAGTCCAAACCTTCGATCTTACTTTCGCGGGCCGACCCTATCAACATGATGTATCACACATGAGCTATGTGAAGACACGGTTTGTGAAATTTATTCCCAGCAAAAGAGGAGAAATAAACCACAAACGAAAATGGAAATTCAGCGAATTTGCTTGAAGGTTATGTGGTATTATGTGCGAGTGTGCCTCTTTCTTCATTAAAGTCGCCATCGGATAACTTTTCATTTAAACCCTAGCGGCCACACCCCTCCCCCTCCACCTCCCTCTTTCCCTCCCTCTCCAACCAGCCGCTGATCCCTCTTCCCCCTCCCCCGCCTCCATTAATGGAGGTTGGGGGAGCTTTTTTCCTTTTTTTCTATATATTTTTTGTTTTATAGCTTAGAATATAAAAAAAAAATGCCCAAACCCACCACCTGCAGTCGCCGCCCGCTGCCGTCGCTGCCGCCGCCTCTGCCCGCCGTCGACCACTGCCGCCGCTCGACTATTTCACCTCGTCTCCGCCGCCGTCCGTTCGCCGCCATCCCGGTTGCCGTCAACCCATTCCGCCCCGTTCGACCTTGAGTCTTCCGACCTCAGGGCCGGGAGTTTTCTCTCCCTTGTTGGAGCTTGCTCTCCCATTGTGGAGCTCTAGTCCGATGAATTTGAGACATTGAAATCAATGATCGAAGAAAGTGAAGAGTGTAGTAAATTTGGCTAAATAGACATTTTCGTGATAGGTTCTTTAGTTATCGGTCTAAGACCATGTGTCTTGCTTTCTGTTGGTTTCTTCTTCTTTGTTTGTGTTTTTCTTTGACTTGTTTTTGCAAACGAGCCTTTATTCTCTATCGGATTTCGATGTTACCGTAGAGACCCCGTCGGACAATTTAGTCCTTGTACGTTTGTTATTATGAAATTCAACTAAAAAAAAAGTTTATGTGGTATTCATGGTTTCATGTTTCTGGCGTATGAAAAAACTCAAAATAGAAAAACAAATTCTATATTTTGGAGATAAGGTAAATACGATGGAATTTGTTTATTTTGCGATGGATTTTTACTTTTAAAAATCGACATTTTGCAAAATATTTTCTAGGTTAGAAGATTGCCCATACAGTCGCGCAGTCATTCAGAATCTAAGAAGACCAACATCAGCCTTGCACAATCATGCCACTCGTGCAGTCGCACAGTCGTGCAAGCTCTCAGCACAGCCTTGCAACTTCCAGCAGTCGTGCAACCTTACAAATACAGAAGGAAAAGTAAATAGAAGGTCCAGATAGATATGTAAGGCCAATAGAATAGGCCCGGATAAATATGTAAGACTGTGCAGAATCAACTCAAACGGGAAATTCACAAATTTCAAAGAGAACGATCCGACCCAGTCGACTGTTGTTGAACTACTCATGTTATGTGGTATTCATGGTTTCATGTTTCTAGCCTACGAAAAAACTCAAAGTAGAAAAAAAAATTCTATATTTGGGAGATAAGGTAAATACGATGGAATCTTTTGCGATGGATTTTTACTTTTAAAAATGACATTTTGCAAAATATTTTCCATGTTAGAAGATTGCCCCGACAGTCGCGCAGTCGTTCAGATTCTAAGAAGACCTACTGCAGCCTTACACAATCCTCCCACTCGCACAGTCGCACAGTCGTGCATGCTCTCAGCACAACCTTGCAACTTCCAGCAGTCGTGCAACCTTACAAATACTGAAGGAAAAGTAAATAGAAGGCCAAGATAGATATGTAATCCCAATAGAATAGGCCCAGGTAAATATGTAAGACTGTGCAGAAACAACTCAAACGAAAAATTCACAAATTTCAGCAGTCCATCAGATCACAGTACAACTCAACTAAGACCTTTGAATTCTAATTTAATTAATGACAACTCTTAATAATGAACGTGTAAATGTCAAATACAATTCGTGTAAATGTATTTAGTGACAACTCTTAATAATTACAACTCAACTAAGACCTATAATTAATCACATTAATAATATATTAATGACAGTAAATGTCAAATACAATTCGTGTAACAACGTCAACTGCCGAGATTATGAACAAAAACATACCCTAACAAAAGCTTACCAATAAATGAAAGTGAATTAAAGCTCTCCTGATCACCTCAGCAAACCCTTTGGACTACCCACCAAATACAATGTATCTAGCCCCAAAAATTTAGTTTTTCATGCTTTGCTGACATGTCGGATGGGGAGGGCTCATAGTTGCTGACATATTGGCATATGAGAGTCTCAATTCTACTTATATATATATGCATAGTCGTATGTCAATGGAGCAATCACATAACATCATTCTTAATAATAGTCTTACAGACAACAATACTTCGGAATCAGATGTGGTCGAACAACTAAACTATCCTGACAATTGGGGATCTCGAATGGCAGGACCAACCTAAAGGCACCATCATTGACCTTTAGTTCTGCCACGAAACTATGTGAAAGAAACATTATGCTTACATAAAATGAAAAAATGAATCGTAACTATAGCCAACAAAGCTAAAAACTCAGAAAATTATTAAAGAACAAAAAAAGATTATATCACCAAAATGCGATTTATTGTTTCTTCAATCTCTCCGTTGGTTACTATAGCTATACCTTAAGATGTTATCTTTGTAAGCGAAGGTCGAGGTCTCAATTTCTTCAATCTCATTGTTGCATAAAAGTAAGGACGACAAACAGTTTCATTTGTAGAAAACAAACACTATTAATAATCATACGATAATATAATATAACAGTCGATCACTTTTGCAGCCGTACAAATTTGAGATTGGAGAAAAACTTATCACATTCAGCTGTGCATTGCAATCGTACAAAACTGAGGTTGGAAACATACCCACTACAATCAGTCTTGCATCAACTCAATATTAGAAAACAAACATTGTTAACAAATCTACGATAATATAATACCGATTGGTTTTAAAGTCGTACAATTCTGAGGTTGAAAAAAACTTACCATTAGCAGTCGTGCATCATGCAATCATACACGAACATTATTAACAATTGAAGAGAAAGCCTTGTATTTTTCTTGTGGTAGACGGTGAACAAAGGAAGAGGCCAAAGAAAGCAGCATGTGTTATTTAATCTGCGAATAGAGCTTAAGGCCAATCAATCTCAGGCATAATATTGAAATAAAAACGTTTGCGGTCAATATGTTAATTGATTATAACATAATGTGAAAGGAAAAAAAGAATACTATTTGCAGGATTTTGAAACCATGAAGGAAATTATTAATTAAATAACCATCGCGATCGTTGAAGTCACATAGCGATTGACGACTTATGTTTTTAAAATCCTGATCTGAGGTAAAGATGAGGAGATATGTCTTAAGTTACCTGTTGAAATCCTTCAAGGCCAGCTGGACGGTCAATAAAATGAAGAGACCTAGGACTTCCAGGATGATTGAAGCCACCACGATAACAACCATTGCGAATGAACCCACCGTGTTCCCACATGCAATAATATTAGGTTGAAGTGTCATAAATAGTCCTGTCGAGTCATTAACTTTTTAAATTATCATATGTATTCTCTCAAAATACTAAACTAATATTCATTTGATTATCATTTAAAACATATATAGTCGATCTGCTTCTCTTTAGTGAGAGCTTTTGTATCAATCTAATTATGCTTGTAAAAGGAGAGACATCCGTTTAGGATAACAAAACGATTATTATTAAAAACAATAAGCACAATAGACCAAAGATATGACGGGACTAAGGAGAATGTAGCTTACCAATAAAATCCACATCAACCCTGAAGCTAAACTTAATCAGGTGGATATATAGTCGAGGAAGTTGTACCGTGTCTTGGGGAACTCATCTACATGAATATGAATTTTCAGTACCTTTTCATGATGCCCGAATCGAGAAGACCGAGAGAATAAGTTTGGTGGATCTTTCAAGTACATAGATCAATTTCTGCATTTTTTTTATTTGTGGAAATATCTCAGCACACAAATATTACTAAGAAAGATGAAACAATAGGAAAAAATAAAGTTGAAATGCATGAGAAAAAACGGCACTATATACCTCTATTGTTATTAAATCAAAGCACTCGATGAGTAAATGATTCTCTGCGAAGAAAATGACTTGAATTACAATATTGTTGCGCAGCTGAAGCATACTGATGGATCAATGCTCGTGTAAGGGAACGGAATCTTGAACTGAGAAATGCATTTTTGAAGCTACCTCGATGACGAATAGCTGCAAACACAAAGGTTTCCATGTCATATTTCTTTTCAAAGCTATGATCTTGCAGACGAGAACATATCATCCCATCTCGACAATCCTAAATACTCTTAAGAAGGGATTCTGGAAAAAAATATGAAAGAAAAAAAAAAGATTTTATTATATCAAACAACCCATTTTTCAAAATCTTAATTAATTTTAAAAATAATTTTCTAAGTTACCAATATCATAAAGTTTATGGAAAAGGAAACCATATTTTAAAGGAATAAAGTGAAAGGACATAACGAAAATGTAATACCTTGAGCAAAAGCTTTTCAATACCAAGAGCAAAACCCGCATCGGTGTTTCCAATTCCAGTAGCAAATTAACCAAATGCTCCTGTCATGCCTAGAAATAAAAGGCAACATGAAATAGATCGAGTTCACAAAACAAAAAATTTCTTACTTAAAATAAGCTTGAGTCATCAGTAATCTGAATTTACATACATTTAAAACATGCCAATTGTTCAACAATCACCGAAAATAATCATTTCACATTAAATAAAAACATTAAGCCAACATAAAAAAAAAAGCAGCCGCGAAATAAAGCAGTGTTGTACCATAGAAAAAACACAAAATCTGCTTCTAAATAAATATACCTTCGATTTTGTTGTGACTGAGGTCTAGAGCTTCGACAAAGCTCACAATATAAGGATTGTTTGACAGTGGCAGCCTACTTTGTGTCATTGTTTATGGCCCTATATATATCGAAATATATATATATATATATATATATATATATATATATATATTACATGAAGTTCATAAGAAATAATTGATTAATACTTACAGCATGCTAATGGAGGTCGTGAATTGTGATGGAGTATCCAATTGTTATACCGATGAGATCGGAGTATTGAGCGATTCCACATAACTGGATTATAAGACTTTCGTGCAAAGAGATATATGCACATATTTACGCACGGACCTGATAACTTTGCGTGTCCAGGCTTGCCAAGCTTTGAAGTGGAGACTTGAACGACCTATCCAGAGAAAAAATATATTAAAAAAAAACTCAAATTTGAGATTCGTAAACAATAAAGTAAAATGATTATGAAGCATCACATAATTTACAGAACCAGAAAAGAAAACACCTAAAAGAAACAAAATCCACTTAAATATTATTGATCTAACATAAGCACGGTTGGAATTTAGAACAAAACACTTTCAAATATCAAATTGAATCCCAATTGATCTGGCACAGAAAAACTCGATACCTCGCAAAGCAAGAATTTCTTGTTTATTTAATTGAAAATAGTCAGAATTCAGATCAATTCTTAATAGTTTGAGAGCCGTAGCACATTCACTCTCCTTCCATTGCTAAGTCCAAGCGATGATATGGAAATTGCAAACTTCTGTTATAATCTTTGTTATCAGACGATAAAGACATTCCAAGGTTGAGGTCGAAACCGCTCTCCATACATACTTTTAACCAAGATCAGACCACAATTTGGGTTGTCATCATGTAATGATTGAAGAGATAATAGATACCTATTACTTCCATATTTTAGAGAGATTTTCATGTCCCTTCTATCGAAGTTGGTGATGACTGGTTTATCATAAGCCCTGAAACAGAATTGAGAATTGAACTTGCTAAGAAAACAGATAATTTGAGTTTTACTTATTAAAAAGAAATTGGCTTAGCTTACTTTTTCCCAACGAATTGACCCATTCCGGCTTCCCATCGACCATACTTCTGAACACGGATTCCTTTGTACTTGGAACCGCCATGAGCTGCTCCACTGACTTGTCGACGAAGAACATGAACGAATTAACCCGTAGCTTATCGTACATAATTGATTATTCGAACACCGAATGGATCATGAAAATTTCGCTCGCACAATCTTTGAATTTTCATTAAGAACTCGCAGTCTTACGAATTACAGCAGTAGCAAAGGCCGTTTTCAATCAGACAGTCGCACAGTCGTGCAGACTCTAAGAAGACCAACTGCAGCCTTGCACAATCCAGCTAGTCGCCCAGTTGCACAGTCGTGCAAACTCTCACCACAGCGTTGGACCTTCCAGCAGTCATGCAGTCTTACAAATTAGCTTTGCAGCCTTGCACAACCTAGCAGTCGCGCAGTCTTCTTTGTAGCAAGCTTGTGCAGTGTCTGAGTCAACGCGACCAGCAATGAAATCACAACCAAAGCCACAAATCACTTCCTTGCAAATCAATGTTATCTGCAAGTATAGGTATATAGTATACAATTTGTTGAACATTATTTCATTAAAAAAGAATCCTCCGATGATGATGATGATGATGATGATGATGATGATGATGATGATAACTCATTGGCATCTGTGGGCATTGATGATGCTGCGAAGCTCTTACCTTCAAAACGTCGAGTGTGTCAATGTACTTATGCACCCTCTTCACCTTCAAGTGATAATAAGATGATCATAACTCAGTTTTTTTTTTATTAATTTATTTTATTTTATTTTGTTGTAGTGAAACTACGTGGATGGCTTTAGTTACCTCCAACCTTCTCTGCAGTTTGAGATCTCCATGAGCATCAATTTCATCCAGCTTTATCAGCTGCACCATCAGCACTTCGATCAATTTCAGTACGTCTCTCTCGGAGACGTTCTTCCCGCGGTCGAATTCCTCCTCCATCGACGCCGCTCGACTGGCAAGCTTATTGACTTCCGATCTAACAGCCGCTATCTCTTTCATGCCGCCGAAGCTCGCCTGAGAATCGACGGTGGGCTCGTCATGATGAGCCCGATCATACTTCATGATCTCAGCCTTGACGTTAGGGACGTCGACGGGGCTGGAGTTGAGATTGTAATGATCGGAACTCCTCTTCTGCACGAACATTCGGCACGGCCTTATGTCCAATCCCGAAGTATCTTCGACCCCGCGATGCTCGCCTTATTCTTCTTTCTTGAGAGAGTTTTCGAGGGAAGCTTCATGTGAGAATAGAATATGGTAATGATAATTCTTTGAATCTTTTGCAGTTTGAAGATTGCAGGACGGAAGCTTCTGAGAGACCGATCAAGTGCCTCTGATTAATAAAATGAATTGATACAATGAGTAATTAATGGGTAATTAATTGAAGTCAGAATATATAATACATGAGTATGTATTTAGCCACTTTAATGTAGGTATTCCAAAAGCCCAAGGAGGTCAAGAGCCTACGTGAGCCTCATATACCAAAGAGGGCAATTAATTACAGTAATTAATGAATCTTCCAAGAAAACATAACGTCAATAACCCAAAAAGCTAATTATTACATTAATTGCTAAATACAACACGATGACAACAAACTCATTCCAAAATAATAATAAAAAACTAAAAAAAATAAAAACTTAAAAAAGGAATCAAAGCTACCACATCGCGCCACGTCAGCTTTTACATGGAACCAAGAGGCAAATACACATCATTTAATCCATAAAACATTTAATGCAACTCATTTGCTCACTCCTATTGGTTGGGGGTGCTAAACTTGCTGACGTGTCAGCACATGAAAGTCTCCATTCTACTTCTATATATATGATTAATAATTGCTTCCGGGACGAAACAGTTGGGATTGGTGGAGAGTGAGTGCAAATATTATATTATGTTTAGTTGAATACAACGATCAATTTAATTTAATTATATAAAAAGAAAAACTCAATATGAATCACAGAAATGTTTATAATTATAGCCAGCAGTAAATATAGGAAGGTGCTTTTAGGCGCGATAATGGGGCCTTCGTGCCCTGCAGCATTTATTACATTCTTTATTCGTTAACGTGAATGAAACTCTTGGACTTCATTTTTCTTATTTTGAATTATAAATAAATAAATATATTGAAAATCTAGCTTGCTTACTAGTATTGTAGAAAAAAACATATATAAGTAGTCAATGGAATCAATTTATACCATAAGATAGAAAAGGAAATTTGGCTAATATAAAAAAAGAAAATGGGTAAGAGGTACGAAGTGCAATTAATAGGAATTATGGGTAGTATAAAGCAATAAATATTATTGGGTAGCCTTCTTTCCCTCCATAAGTAGTACACTCGCCTCTTCACTCAGTCCCCACTTGAGCTGTGTGCTGCTTAGCCTCCATTTACGTTTTTCTTCTGTTCACATCTCTCTCTCTCTCTCTCCCTCCGAACAAGAAAAACACACAAAGATCAAAATCCAAAATGAAGGTGTTCGTCTGCATTGTGACAGTCACTTTCCTCTGTTTTTTTACGCCATCTGCTTTCGGAAGAATCCCCGGCGTCTACTCCGGTGGGTCATGGCAGGGCGCCCACGCCACCTTCTACGGTGGTAGCGACGCCTCCGGCACAATGGGTACGTTTTTATTTCTCTATGTGATTAGTATTTTTACAACTTGTCAGGAAAATATCGTTTCTGATATGGGAAATATTTGGTTTTCTCTCTCTCTTGATATTGTTTTGAACGCCCGATAGGTGGTGCCTGTGGGTATGGGAACTTGTACAGCCAGGGCTACGGCGTGAACACGGCGGCGTTGAGCACGGCTCTGTTCAACAGCGGGCTGAGCTGCGGCGCTTGCTTCGAGCTCAAGTGCGACGCAGCCCAGGACGGCAAGTGGTGCAACCCGGGCAACCCATCCATACTTATCACGGCCACCAACTTCTGCCCGCCCAACTACGCCCTGCCCAACGACAATGGCGGCTGGTGCAACCCTCCGAGGACTCACTTCGACCTCGCCATGCCCATGTTCCTCAAGATCGCCGAGTACCGCGCTGGTATCGTGCCCGTCAACTACCGCAGGTAACATATATACCCTTGTTCAAACTCCATTCTTTGTCCCAATTTAAGGTTTCTTAGCGTTAGTCTGTCCATTTTTGCGTATGCTTCCGGCCAACCTTTCGAACTTGGGCTAAATGTTTTGGATGTAGAAAAACATTTTAGTTTCTTGGTGCCAACCCTAGTTGAGTAGTTTTGTCCTTCAACCTTCCATAGTTTCTCTTCATTAAATGCAAAACACAATAAGTGCCCTTGGGCTTAGGGAACTGAAATGAGAGCTCTACTGCTGTTTTCGAGGTCATTTTGGTAAATAGTCAAAGGCACTTGATTCGAGTTTCTCAGTGAAGCTGCGAGAAGAAAACGCGCTTTGTGGGCCCCACTTAACTAACATCGCCGGGAACAGTGGCCCATGTTACCTGAACTAACCGTTAACAAACCTAGTACAGTAGTAATGATAACGAGGAGGGCTTTTAACCAAGAAAATCGCCTATTTCTTTGTATGTAAATTCTTTATTATTATTATTATTATTATTATTTTTTTCTAACAGGGTTCCCTGCCGTAAGCAAGGCGGCATAAGATTCACGGTGAACGGTTTCCGCTACTTCAACTTGGTCCTGGTGACCAACGTGGCCGGCGCCGGCGACGTAGTGCGGGTGAGCATCAAGGGCACAAACACCCAGTGGATCCCCATGAGCCGCAACTGGGGCCAGAACTGGCAGACCAGCGCCACCCTCGTGGGCCAGGCTCTGTCCTTTAGGGTCACGGCCAGCGACCATCGCTCGTCGACTTCCATGAACGTGGCTCCACCCAATTGGCAGTTTGGCCAGACCTTCATGGGCAAGAACTTCAGGGTTTAAGCACAAAAAGACGACGCTCCCCAGCATCTCTGTTTTTTCTTGATTTTTTTGAGGGAGTTTTTATCTTAAAAGTATTAGGAGTCATTTTACTACATACGATTTAGACTAAAAGTCATTATGGTAATTGTGTGCCTCTTTTTTATTGTGGGTTGCTGCTGCCTTACTTTCTATCTTAGCGTGATAATTAAGGGCTGAAGCGGCTGCATTGGTAAGGAAAAGAATTGCAGCCCGCAGCTTGGAAGTTGTTATACTAAGTCATTGCTTGTAATGAAATCTTTGTGATTTTTACTACTCCTTATGCATGGATTTATTCTTGCAATGTGTTCTTGGTAAGAGTTGTTAATGTCTTTTTGTCTACTACCATGGCGGTAGTTAGCAGCACACTTGGCTGAAATTCAATGCTCGGAGGAACGTGGAGTGCACAGTCGCCACAATCCACGGAAGAGATATAAATTACATTTACTCCTTTAGAAGAATTAGTAACAAACATTGATGGTAAGAATAAATTGGGTCTGCGAATGTTATAGAAACAGAAGAAATAAAAGAGACCTTTCGCCGCGGCTGAATCTCAACCGTTGAGTTCGAGGAATGTTAGGTCGTTTGGTTCGTTGGTTTATATTTAGGAGGGTTTAAATTAGTAAGGTTTATATAAAACTAATAAGTGGTGGATAGTTTAAACTTGATATATTTAAATCCATACTTTATATATAAACCTATGAACCAAGCACACTAACATGTTATAAACCAGGGCTTAGAAATGGAGTATGTCATGATGTAAGAAGATAATAAAATAAATAAAAGATCAGTCAAAGGAGGGGTGAATGGAAAGAAGATTGACTGCAGCAGATACGCTTTAAATTTTCCAGATTCTATAATCGTACAAAAGAATTTTCATTTTCCACGAATACAAGTTAGTATCAAGACCATAGGTGAAATAGACGAGAATCTTGCTATCTTCTAGCAATCCCTTTAATATATATATATATATTTCGTATTCTTTGTTTCTTTTCATTCCAATTGATTCGTCACCTTTATTTGGGCAAACTGAAGACCTTCTTTTTTCTTTTTTTTTTTGCGGTCCCGACGTATCCCCACTCAATCTGGCTATGGGCTAGCCCTTAAATACCGGCGTGGGCTTTGCGCCATACAGACCTGTCGGAGGCTTAATTGCGCCATACATTCCAGTGGTGGGACTAATCCCCGGGGTCAGATGAATACGTCCCAAACCCACCTGACAACGATAGTCATGGGAAATAAATCCCATGGGAACTACTCAAGGAATTGTGGAAGGGGGGATTCGATCCCACGACCTAACCCACAAATCCTTGAGGCCTCCTCCTTGACCACTAGGCCAAGACCTTATTGGCAACTGAAGACCTTCAAACCAGTGATTTTCTTTATTTCCGATCTGAAGTACAAAATCCAACTGCATGACTACTCATTTCAAGAATCTGTTTTTTTTTTTATGTAATAGTTGCCTTTGGACAATGTAAATAAAAGCAATTTATTGCCTAACCAAACATGGGGCTGGCTGATGCATATATTATCGCAAGGTATCATCATTCATTTCATTTCATTTGCAAACAACGAACGCAATATTAGTAAAAAGGAAAATCTGAGCATCTTCACTGTCGATGAGTTGTATTGTACGGATGCATATGTATGTACCGTCATTAGCGTCGCGTCGTGCCCACGCTCCTTCCTTGCCTTGTTGATATTACTATTATTTATTATTATTATATATCACCATTTTCAAACAAAAGAGATAATATTTGGCAATTAAAAAAAAAATGACGATGTAACAAAAGTCTTAGTCAAAGAGGTGTTATGGGAGCTTGTCGGCTTCGAAGTAGATACACATACATTACATACAACAGAAGACTGTCAGAGAAAATGTTCGAATTTAAACAATTAGCTCTATTCTTCTCCTCAATGGCTAAAGCTTGGCGCTGGCTGAAAGTCTTAACATATGCATTTCTTTATTTTTATGCTTGCTGTTAAAACCATTTACGATGAATAAAAAAAAATAAAACCCAAGATGGTATTTAGTATAACTGTATTATACGACCTTATCTTAGAGAAAATTCGTACAAGATTTAAAAGGAATAATCCTAAGCCTTATATTGGTGTCTACCACACATTTTTTATTTTTTATTTTTTTTATTTGGTACATTCCATCTTGAAGGATAAAATCTTACAACGGGAATATTAATTAAATTATTCGTTGACCCGTCATCGGATGGATTGGACAGGATATGATAATATTTATAAAGAATCTTTCAAATATATATATTTAGCGAATCATCTTTCAAAATCTTTCTGTGTTTGAAAATCTTTCAAATATATATATTTGAAAGGATAAAATCATCTTTCTGTGTATATATATATTTTATTTACCACCCATTAAGGATAAAATCTTTCAAATATATATCTATATATATATTTGAAAATTATAAAGAATCATCTTTCTGTGTTTACTATTACGCCAAGAAAATACAGGCATCCTTAATTTATATTTATTTATTCCTATATCTAATGATGGGATCTTTGAAAGTTGAACTGTTATTATTCTCAGGCGAGTAGTTGTGTGAAAAAGGTTTATTGATATCTAACGGTAATGCAACTTGAGAATTTATGCTATGCCATTCTTTGGTTAGATCTTAGCACATAGTATTTATACTAAAAGAATAATAAAATATGACAATAATATGCTCTTCTTCAAACACAAAAAATATCAGCTTCCATTTGCTATGCTATGCTATGGATTAGGATTCTCTCTACGTAGGCTATTAACTAACCAAACGACCCAAAATGGAATCGAAACCTTTCAAACATAATAATGATTACTTTTATCAAAAGTTGTGCGTAGAAAAAAGAATAAAAACAAAATCATCCATTTTTTTTTTATTGATAAATAATAATAAAAAAAGATAACTATAGGAGTTTATAAGATAATGCAGGAGTTTAAAGTAATTTGGCTTTTAATCTATACTACATATAAATGCTAAGTGTATAATAACTGCTTCGATATAATTTAGTATGTCAAGTTAATCATTATTTTACCATTCAATTTTTTTGCTTTCTTATAATTATATCCTCACATCAATTTTTTTTTCTTTTTATATACTTCAAATAATACAAAATTTAAATTTAATTATCTAAAAAATTTTGAAATGCAAATAACTCAAACTGTATAATAATATTATATATATTAAAGTGATCTAAAATTTGAAGAATGGTTTTTATTAAGGTCATCCTCTCATTTATCGGACCTGACCTCTATTACTTGGGCTTATTTGGGCCTGTTGTAATACATGGGCTTTAATTATATTTGGGCTTTCTTTGTTGAGGGTGATTCATTAGGCCCTATCCATCTCAATCTAACATCGATCTTATTAATGGGCTAGGCGCTTATGCAACAAACTAAATGTAATTTATTTAATTATTATTTAGCTAAGTGATTCTTAATCCATTAACTGATCGAAAGAATGTAATTAAAATACCCACATGGAATCTGATTCCCTTTTCAAAACTCCGTGAATTGAATTATTTTCTCCGAATATTCACCGCATGTTGATTTTTTTTTAATTTTTTTTTTGTACTTCCTTTTTAAAAAGGCATTATAAATGTCGTATTTAAGGAATTGATACTAACAAGGTTTGACTTTGTGCAGCATAATTAGTTTTAAGTGGTGACTTTACTCGAAAGTGAAAATTCTTCCTCATCATCAGACATGTAACGCAATAATAATAATAGCTCATATTAATTTAAATGGATATTTAAAAGATATGCTTCGTGGATGGAGCATATGCTTTCCGAAATTAATAAACTCTTCCTCAACGTATCCAAATATTATATGACCTATGTTAATAATAATTCATGTAAAATATATTATGTATATATATCTAAAGACTTCGTCGTAACAGTTGTTTGTTTGGCAGGCAAACTGTATTTAGGTGGATTTTGGCACACTGACCTTTTTTAAAAATGTCAAAATGTGATATTCTAATTAATTTAGTTTTAATTTTCATCTTGAAATATATAAGGCAAAAGTGTTTTCTAGGCAGGCCATGCTACAAGATGAAATTATTATTCAATATTTATTTAATAATTAGGTTTGATCGTAGTTAATAAACAACTAGCCAATGGGCAGATTGTTATCAAAACATATCACAGGCGAAGATCGAAATCTATTATTTTTTGAGTCACATGTGAAAGTTATATTAGGGTTGACAAACACAGTTATAATATGGACCACGAAATAGAATGCATTAAATATGAGTAAGTAAAGGATATACATTTATTATGACATCTCTCGAAGGTAAATAAATACATTTAATTCACTTATTATAGAGATACATATTACCATGAGATTTGGCAATTGATATTTGATGAGTGACGCTCAATTCAATATGTAATTTTTGAACGTTGAATATCAAAAGTCAGACAAAATCAATGCACGTTTAATGTAATCTAATATAAAGTCAACCCCTTTAATATATAATGTGGTAATAAAGAAATGTCAAACTTGTAGTACATCACGCCTCATATCATACCTCTTTCGTTTATTTGAAATTTTCTCATTCAAAGTCTTCGCTGCTCTCCTATTGGATGAATCGTTTGCATTATCATTTTTTTCATTTCCTGCTTTTTGGGGGAAACTCATTATTGATACATTTTCTAAAAAAAAAATATATAGCAATATAAAATGTCTATTAAATATGAAGCTCTACTATTTGTAAGCCACGCCATGAGAGTTTAGTGCAGATGATCATAGTTATATACGAGTTTGTTTTTTTCAGGCGAATGATTCACATAATGTCATCATTTTGCTTGATACTGTTTATATATGATGGAGGTGTTATGGTTATGGCAAACATGGGTTTTCATTGTTTTCAATGAGATTTTAAAATAATAATGGACATATATAATACTGTTATAAAAATATTAATTGTGATTAATATTATATTAAGATTATTTTATTATAATTATAGTTATATTAAGATTATAATGATAATATAGCTTATAATAAAGAGAGAGATTAGAGAGAGATTAAGTATTTCAATACTTGGTGTATTTTACAATGAACTCTAATCACCTATTTATACTACTAATAATTCACTATTACAACTAATCACATTAATTACAATTATACACATCACACTAAAATACAAACTCTTCAATTAAACACCTCATCTTATCATCTTATCATCTCATCAATATTTAATACAATACTTCCAAATCATCAATCATTTAACTAATATTATTATTTAAAACATCCACATTAATATTATTTCATAATACTCCCCCTTGAATATTTTCAAAGAATATGTCTCGTTAAAACCTTATTAGGAAAAACCCAATGGGATAAAAACCTAATGAAGGAAAAAGAGTACATGATCTTTTAGATACGCTTTCGATTGTTGCCTCATTAAAAAACCTTACTGGGAAAACCACATGGAAAAAACCTCAGCAAAGGGAAAAAGAGTGCAACGCGTATTTACTCCCCCTGATGATAACATCATTCCAAATCTCGAAGTCTTCGAACTTCAATTGAATATACCAATCTTTTGAAAATTATTGGAGGAAGTGCTTTCGTGAATAAATCTGCAAGATTTTCACTTGATCGCACTTGTTGTACATCAATATCACCATTTTTCTCTAAATCATGTGTAAAGAAAATTTTTGGTGAAATATGCTTTGTTCTATCTCCCTTAATATATCCTTCTTTTAATTGGGCAATGCATGCAGCATTATCTTCATATAAAATCGTAGGGAGTAACTTTTTCGATAATAGCACACTAGTTTGTTGTATATGCTCAATTATCGATCGCAATCAAACACATTCTCGGCTAGCTTCATGAATAGCTAGAATTTCCGCATGATTAGATGAAGTAGCCATTAAACTTTGTTTAACTGACCGCCATGAAATAGCGGCTCCGCCATGCGTAAATAAATAGCATGTTTGCGATCGAGCATTATGTGGGTCAGATAGAAAACCAGCATCTGCATACCCAATCAAATCTGCTTTTGATTCATTTGGATAGAACAATCCCATATCGGTTGTTCCTTGAAGGTATCGAAATATCCGTTTAACTCCATTCCAATGTCTACGAGTCGGTGATGAACTATATCTTGCCAATAGATTCACAGCGAACGCTATATCAGGTCGCGTATGACTCGTTAAATACATTAGGGCTCCAATAGCACTGAGATATGGTACTTCAGGACCAAGTAGTTCTTCATTATTATCGCAAGGTCTAAACGGATCTTTATTCACATCTAAAAATCGAACAATCATTAGAGTATCCAATGGATGAGCTTTATCCATATAAAATCTTTTCAATACCTTTTTCGTATAAGTCTCTCTTGATGTACGAATACTCCATTCTTTAAATATTCAATTTGCAGTCCAAGAAAAAATTTCGTTTTATCGAGATCTTTCATTTCAAACTCCTTTTTCAAACAATTAACAGCTTTTGATAACTCTTCAGGAGTTCCAATTATGTTGATATCATCAACATAAACTGCAATGATGACAAATTCACTTCTAGATTTTTTCATAAATATGCACGGGCAAGTTTGATCATTTTTATACCCCTCTTTCGATAAATATTCACTTAGGCGATTATACCACATACGCCCAGATTGCTTTAATCCATAAAGCGATTTATTTAGCTTGATTGAGTACTCATTTCGGGGCCCTGAATTTTCAGGCAAATGAAATCCCTCGGGAAGTTTCATATATATGTCACTATCAAGTGATCCATATAAATAAGCGGTGACAACATCCATTAGACGCATATCGAGTCATTCACGTACTGCCAGACTAATTAAATAACGAAAAGTAGTTGCATCCACCACAAGAGAATATGTCTCCTCATAATCGATACCATGTAGTTATGAAAAGCCTTGTGCAACAAGCCGTGCTTTGTATCTCACAATTTCACCGTTTTCATTTCTCTTTCTAATGAAAACCCATTTATATCCAACTGGCTTTACATTTTCTGGTATGCGGACTAAAGGTCCGAAAACTTTTCGTTTCTCAAGAGATTTTAATTCTGCCTCGATTGCATCTTTCCATTTTGGCCAATCATTTCTTTGTCTGCATTCTTTTACAGACATTGGTACATGATCCTCATTCTCATTTATCTCATTCATTTCATGTAGCGCTACGTTAAATGAGAATTTATCGTCAACGTTGACTTTTTCTCGGTTCCATCTAATTCCATTTAGGCATAGTTTATCGAGATCTCTTCATTAGCATTATTCTCAGAAATTTCAGGTACCTGATTTTCATTCTCATAATCATTAATGCCCATTGACTCTTCTAGAGTCGATAAATCCTCGATTGGACCATTCTTATTATTTGCTCATTTTCTTTTTCGAGGATTTTTATCTTTGGAACCCGATGGCCTACCACGTTTCAGTTGTGGCTTAGGCTCGATCCTTATATGTTCTCCAGGAACATCAATTTTTGCAGGAGCATTAACAGCTGGTATATGTGACTTAGTCACTCTTTTAAGGTCAGTAAAACTATCTGTCAGTTGATTAGCTAAACCTTGTAAATGAATTATCTTTTGAACTTCTAGTTCACATTCTTTCGTTCGAGGATCATAATGATTTAGCGACAATTCATTCCAAATAATACTCATTTCCAGCTGTTTCTTTTCTCCCCCTAATGTCGGAAAATTCGATTCATCGAAATGACAATCGGCAAATCTAGCCGTAAATAAATCTCCAGTTAGAGGTTCTAAATATTTTATTATCGATGGAGATTCAAATCCGACATATATTCCGAACCTCCTTTGAGGTCCCATCTTAGTGCGTTGTGGTGGAGCAATTGGAACATATACCGCACATAAAAAAAATTCTCAAATGGGAAATATCTGGTTCCTGACCATAAACCATTTGTATTGGGGAGATATTATTATAACTTATTGGCCTGATGCGGATTAGTACCGCTGCATGTAATATAGCATGACCCCAATAAGATGAAGGGAGTTTCGACTTCATTAATAATGGTCTTGCAATTAATTGCAACCTTTTAATCAACGATTCTGCAAGACCATTTTGCGTATGAACATGTGGCACGAGGTGCTCAACATCAATTCCAATAGACATGCAATATTCATTAAATGCCTTGGAAGTAAATTCACCAGCATTATCAAGGCGTATTTTCTTTATTGGATAATCCGGAAAATGTGCTCTTAATCGAATCAACTGAGCAAGCAATCTCGCAAAAGCTATATTCCGTGTTGATAACAAACACACATGAGACCATCTAGTTGATGCATCAATCAATACCATGAAATATCTAAATGGTCCACACGATGGATGTATCGGTCCACAAATATCACCTTGTATACGTTCCAAAAACCTTATAGATTCATTCTTTATTTTTACTGGTGATGGCCGAATAATCAACTTCCCTTTAGAGCAAGCAACACATGATAATTCATTAGATTGAAGAATCTTCTTGTTCTTCATTAAATGTCCCGTGAATTTGAATTATTCTCCGCATCATAATTGAACGGAATGGCCCAACCGTCATGCAAACAAATATTCAATATTCTGGTTTTCTGCAGTCTCATGTGATATCCATTATTCGAATACTTTAAGTCAATAAATTTCTTTGAGACTTAGGAGAATATAAGGCATTTCAATTATCAGCTGTCCTCTGCAGTATAACATAGCTCTTCCGGAGCCCTCAATTATTTGTGCTACCCGATATAGTGATAACACTTGTTTCTTTCATTTCAAGATGGGAGAAATATTTCTTATTTCTTAGAATCGTATTAGTCGTTGCACAATCTCAAGACATAACTCCCCATTGCATGCTTGTATCCATTGTATTGATAAATATATAATAACTAGTATTATTAAATAAATAAGGTCAAAATAAAATTATATATAAAGATAAAAATAAATAAATAATGCTTAAATAAATTTATAACGATGTTCAATTTTCTTTATTGGATCTTTAACAAAAACCCAATATTCAAATGACATAGGATCTAGCCCAATTTTCTGAAATATCGTAATCTTCAGCAAAATTTAATTTCATCGACACTTCACTTTTAATTGCTCTTTATAAAGATCAACGGATCTTTGGTGCGAATAATACAACGGTAATATAATCTTTATATTGCTCAATACATCTTTTCAATCATATATTTGTCCACTTTGGGGGAAATATTAGTAATAACCACGGTAAATATATATTCACGACACTTTTTGTTTGCGATACATTCACTTCAGGGAATGCAACATAATCATTTAGTCGGACTTATGTTTTTCATTCATCCATCATAATATTTTCTGATCATTTTCTCACGATATTTATTCGTATTATATCCGATGGATGAACGTGGTGAATGCTTTATAAATACTGAAGTAATTGTGTAAATCACTAGCAAGTATAAAATCGAGAGTGATAAATCAAAGTTTGCCAAATTCAATTATTGATATCATAAAAAAAATCATCATTAAACATTAAAAGAAAATTATAATTAATCTTCTTTTATCTTCTTTTGTAAAAGTTCAATGAAAAACGATATCCACATCCAATAACTGTCGCCGTAATAAACATAAGTAATTGATCAAACATCGGACAAAGCGTCATCCTTCAAATAAAATATATTTCAGTAATTATAATATTAAAGAAAATTATAATTAATAATTATATTTTAAAAATATGGTAAAACATATCCACATAGCCGTAAGGATCACCGTAAATAAAGTAAGCAACAGAAGATCCATCTTTGTATAAAACGACATGATTCTATAACATGAAAAAGAACATAATAATCAGATAACATATAAATCAATGATAAATATATGAATTGTTTCATAAAACTCGTTCTTTATTATTTCATAATTATTGTCCAAGTTCCGATAAGGTTGCGGTAATAAAATTTGTCCATCGTCTAAAACTTTTCGGTCCAATTATTACTTCAAGATTGTTCAACCAAAAAATAAATAATATGCCGCTACTGAGGTGTGGATAACCGCAAGACCTCGTGGGCTTTTGGTGTTGTGTACGTGTATATAAATAAAAATAAATAAATCGTAAATAAAAATTCCACACACCACCACGGGGTATCGAAATCTGGACCTCTCGTCACTTATAGTGAACGATATTCCGCGAAACCACTCAGGTATTGGCGTTTAGTTATAAAACTTTTAAAATATACTTTTATAATATATATTTTTAAATTAATCACAATTAATATATGATTAGTATAAATTAAATATTAAATTATCGTACCTCGACTAAACTCGTACGAGATCTTCGACGGAGGTTGATCTTGACGACGAAGAGCGGTCGTACTGATAACGTGTTATAAAAATATTGATTGTGATTAATATTATATTAAGATTATTTTATTATAATGATAATATAGCTTATAATAAAGAGAGAGAGATTAGAGAGAGATTAAATATTTTAATATTTTGTGTATTTTACAATGAACTCTAATCACCTACTTATACTACTAATAATTCACTATTACAACTAATCACATTAATTACTATTATACACCTCACACTAAAATACAAACTCTTCAATTAAACACCTCATCTTATCATCTTATTATCTCATCAACATTTAATACAATACTTCCAAATTATCAATCATTTAACTAATATTATTATTTAAAACATCCACATTAATATTATTTCATAATAAATACAGTTTTATTACTATTGTTATTATTCAAGAAATGTTATAAATACGCATTTACATCTTCAAATACCTCAATCATGATCATATATGAAAATAACTAACCAACTAAGGTTAGAGATTCTGATGCCCATAATAAATGCAGCAGATAAAAAGAACTAAAAGCGATATATCAATGTGTCCATGAAAGAGCGCGCTATTGCACACGTTGACTTTTTTCATTAAAATTTTAAGAATGTAATAAAAGTCAACTTTTATATAGTTTTAACTGAAAAGGAAAAAAAAAAAAAGCGTCCCTTGATTCGAATAGTAGAGATGATATATAATGTGTTTTGGATTTATAGTTTTCATATCATTTTATATCAACAAACAATTCTTTTTCCACTTACATATATAACTGCAAATGCCAACACTTTGAAATCAATATTTTCTTATCTATAATGACATCTGAATCACCATTCCACCGCCTCTAGGGAGCAAATTGCAAAACTTGAAAGTGGAGCCTTTTGACTTTTTAATATTTTACAATTAATTTCAACTACACCCCCAAAGAACATCTCTCTCTCTTGCAATCTATAATATATTATTATAAATAAATAAAAATATTCCCCAAATAGTACTATGCTCTATTCCCATCTCAGTCACTCACACAAACAACACATCATCATCCTTAGGGTTGAAGGGAAAGAAATTAATACAAATAAAAAGGACAAAATATAAAAAGAAATAAAATGATATTATATCAATCAATGCATATATTCAACCCACCCAAACCAATAGCATCGAATATAATAGAAAAATCCCCACATTATTATTTCAATCTCCAAAAGTCAACTCTTCCTCTCTCTCTCTCTCTCCTCATTTATCTCCTCATCATCTCATCTCCACAAATCTTCATCCCCTCAACTAAAGAAGAACACTTTCTCTTCTTCCACACCTCTCTATATTATTATTTAATTATTATTTCCTTGTCGGAATTTTAGAAGAAGAAGAAGAAGAAGTGAGGAATGGGAAACAAGTTTGGGAAGAATATAGGCCTATGCTTCGCCGGAGACCCAGGCGAGATCTCACGGAGGCGAAGCGACGGCGCGTCTTTCTACCCATCCGACCCCTTCGACGAGGGATTGGGCCATTCTTTCTGCTACATCAGACCCGACGCAGCTCAGAAGGTCCAGTCCACGTCGGCGCCAGACCAAACGACGGCGTTCCGCACCATCTCCGGCGCTGCCATATCTGCTAACACTTCCACACTCTCCACAGCCGACAACAACCACCTCGCCTCCGCCGCTTCAGCGTCATCAGCTTTCGAGAGCTCGGACTTCTTCACGTCGATACCTCTTCAGCCCATCCCCAGAAACTCATCAATCTTTAGGTCCGGCCCGATTGTAAGAAGCTCTGTCCCAGGCTCAGGCCCAATCGAAAGAGGGTTTCTTTCGGGACCCATCGAAAGGAGCTTCATCTCAGGACCCTTGGATGGGCACGGCGGCGGCGGCGGCGACAACAGCAACAACGGCAGGCATCGAAAAGCTTATCGTAAGTTCCCTTCGTCGTCCTCTTTCAAGAAGCGTGGCCTGGTGAAGAACCTCAAGAACGTCTTCCACAAATCTTTCTGGGGTTTGTCCCAAGAGCTGAAATCCGCCGGTAATAGCAACGGCGCCGCCGCCGTAAGCAGCGAGACCGAGCATAATAGTGGGAATAGTAGTAGCCTCGTGACAACGAGCCATAACTTGAGCAGTGAGATGAGCTTGGTCGACGAGGAAAGCGATGACTGCTTCGGCAATGAGTCCTTTGGTAGCGGCAACTTGCAGTGGGCTCAGGGCAAGGCCGGCGAGGACAGAGTCCACGTGGTAATCTCCGAGGAGCACGGTTGGGTCTTTGTCGGGATATACGATGGGTTCAACGGACCAGACGCCACGGACTTCTTGCTGAATAATCTCTACGGCAATGTTTACAGAGAGCTTAAAGGGATACTATGGTCTGAGGACAGTAAGAACGATGCCTGCGAGGCAATGAATAGCAGGTCAGCCTCAAAGAGTTTGGATGCCAAGGAAAGGGAGGACATCGACCGCAAATTAAGGGAGAAGTTAAGCAATTTGGCCCCCGACTTTACTGCGGGTGGCAAAGGCCATGGCGGCGGCGGCGGTGGAGATGCGATAGTAAATCACCTCGGAGTTTTAAAGGCCTTATCCGAGGCTCTGAAGAAGACCGAGGCCTCGTACTTGGAGATAGCCGATATGATGCTTGTCGAGAATCCCGAGCTGGCCTTGATGGGCTCGTGCGTGCTGGCAATGGTGCTGAAGGGAAACGACGTCTACTTGATGAACGTCGGCGATAGCAGGGCGGTCTTGGCTAGGAAGGTCGAGGACGATTATCAAGGCGCCAAAGTGAGGAAAGGCTCGGAGGAAACGCTGTATGGCTATGAGTACGAAATTGAGCATAGCTTGAGTTCATTACAGCTGACCATGGATCACAGCACCTCTGTTAAAGAGGTGAAGATATAAAGAATCAATCACCATTGCTGAATGCTTCCTCTGTTTCTTGACCATTTCATGTCCTAAAAATCGAATCTTTTTTTTTTCCCTCCTAATCGTCCCAGGAAGTAAGAAGGATTAGAAATGCACACCCCGACGATGCTTTCGCCGTTACGAACGATCGAGTGAAAGGCTCCCTGAAGGTCACTCGGGCTTTCGGGGCTGGCTTTCTGAAGCAGGTGATGAGCCTTTCTTACATCACATCATCATCATCATCATCATCAATCACATATAAATGTCAGTCTTTCCTTAACACCATGCTAATTTTATTACAGCCCAAATGGAACAATGCGCTTCTAGAGATGTTCAGAATCGACTACGTCGGGAAATCGCCCTACATCACTTGCTCCCCGTCGATGTGCCACCACAGATTGGAGCCCAAGGACAAGTTCTTGATCTTATCCTCGGACGGTCTGTACCAATACTTCACGAACCAAGAAGCTGTCTCCGAAGTCGAGGCATTCATGTCGACGTTCCCCGAGGGGGATCCAGCCCAGCATTTGGTCGAGGAAGTTGTCTTCCGCGCTGCTAAGAAGGCCGGGATGGACTTCCACGAGCTGCTCGACATACCGCAGGGCGATCGAAGGAGGTACCACGACGATGTTTCGATCATTATTATATCGTTGGAAGGAAGAATATGGAGATCATCTGTGTGATGTGTTAGTAAGGGGGATGGATTGTATAAGACATTAAAAAGAGAAAAAAAAAAAAAGTTAGGACAAAGAAAGAGAACTTAAGTAACTTGGTAATTATTATTATTATTATTTGTTTCTTGTTTATTATATAAATTGAAATATCATCTTCAAAACTAGGTTGTGTGTGATATATGATGATGTAATACACTCAACTCCTCTCTTCTCCTCCCCCCCCCCCCCCCCCCCCCCCCCCCTTATTTATGGGGCTGTAATATGAAAATATCAAAAGTTTTGTATGTAGAAATGAGAATTTTATTTTATTTTATTTTATTTTTCCTTATTTTGTCCATTTTCAACTTTAATGACTTTGGACATTAATACAGTTTTGTGAGTCTGCGGTCAAAATCGAAATTGCAAGCTATATATAGACTCGTTATTGCAAGTGCCAAAAAAGTCAAACTACGACTTATTCCTATATAGTTTATTTCAATACACGCATGCTTAATCATCATGTCTTCTAATTACATAATATGAATGCTAGTGGTAGATTTTCTAGACGAATATCAAGATTTATATCAATTAAATAAAATATGAAAATCTACAAACTTGAAGCATATCTTAATATTTTTGTTTGTTCTTTCTTTCTTCCCTCCAATGGGTGGGTGTCAAGAAAAGGACAGAATCGCATGACTTGTTGAAAATCCTCGGCCGACTTTGCATGATCTCTATATCGAATATATATATTTTTACACTAATAATAATAATAAAGAATAGGGTAGAATAGAAGCATCGACAAGAGGAAGTGGTGCAGTTAAATAATGAGTATTAAAATACCAACTCTATAAATAAATAAATAAATAATTACACACACAAAGTTGACCAAACGCAAGCAGACAAGAGAGCCCACCATTTTAAGATCCAATGATTCGTTGGACGATGATGCAAGTAAGAACTGCGTTAGGTTTAGTTTCTACTTTCTATAGTAGTAAATCGATGCATTGAACTTAGCTTTAAAAAAAAATTTGGGTTGTGGTTTTGGTGTATATCTGACGTTATAGTCTACTTGATATTTAAAAAATATTAATATTTGGACAATCACCATCAAATTTCCGAGAGTGATACTTATGTTAAACTGTCCATTTCCTCGTATTTTAAGACAAGTTTTAACATAATAATTAGACAAGAATGACTAAAGCTTTACTAAAGTCACTTTGCCACACATTTGTGTAGTAAAAGCAGTTTACCATTTTAGATTGATTTGCAGACTGACTTAAAAACTGTGGGCATTAAGACTGACCCTTCATTTCCTAACCCTAAATCCTTAATTACGTAGAAGTCAAACCCACACTAGAGGCAAGTCCATCTAAAAAAGTCGGAACTATCCCACAGTAGAAATGAATGCCTAAATTTTGTTCAATCTGTGGATTATAATATCTATAACCAATTAAGCTGAATGGGCATGGGCCTGAATTTTTAATAAATTGTTTCTGGCCCAATATTTTAATAATTACAATTATATGAATTAATCTTTAACACCTAATGAAACTGAATCAATGTAATGTTGCGTTTCGCATGCGAATTTCGATTAGAGAAAAATGTATATTTTTCAATGCGCTAACTTAATTTTCCATCTCGTCTTCCATACATGAATTCCGCGTAGCAAACGTAGTCAAGCATAATCTATATATATATATATATACACACACGCACACATTATTATATTACATGAAGTGGCGAACAAGAACATGACGTCCTCACAATAAAAAGCAAGAAAAAAAAATAATAATAAATCTCCTTTTCTCTTTTCTTACATATTTATACACATGTCTCCCTTCTCTCGTTTTCTGGGAAAGGAAAAAGAGGAAAATCTTCATCGAATCGAATAATAGTACATAAATGGTTGTTTGTTTGTAGGGTTTGCATGCAACTATACTAAATCATTGCGGCCATATCCGTATATGTGTACGCTAATTAAATGGAAATGAAACTGTCCACGACGTTAAGACTTCTCCAGTGGGACATTTTCATTTTCTATATGATTATAGGAGAGTATGTTATTATAGTCTTATATATATATTGATGATGCATGAGTTATAACTTAGAAAAATGATTGCCATCCCAAGTTGACATTTCGCTGAAATGAGAAGTAAAGGGGAAATTATTGCAATGATGGTGAGACATATGGGGCATGTAGGAGTTTAAGGACAGAATCATCATGAAAACGAGCTAGCCAAGCCTCGTGAACATATAATATAACCAATATTTTATATAATTATAGCAACTTTATTAGATATGCCTTCTCATATATCTTGTAGTCCCTACACAAGAATCAACTAATAAAACTATATGTGTAATATATTATTGTTGAGGTTTATGCCCTAGATGTCGTACGAGGATTAGATAGTACGAGGGCATTAGAGTAATTTTGATGTGTTTAACATTTGTAATTGAATTATTTGCAGTCGGGTAATAAGACGAATTAATAAAACCCCAATATTTACAGTTCAGTTACTGATTCTGTGGGGACAGAGAGGGGGCACCAGTAAGCTGACATACTGTAATATTAAATTAAGTCCACAAGTTTTAGTCTCCAGTAGGGTGACTGGATTGACGAGAACGACTTGTTTGTCGACGGGTCCAAAGTGGTTGTGCCAACCATTCACTTGGGAAGTGGGAGCTCGTGACATTGATACAAGACGAATCAGGGGATTGTCTGTATTTGGACACTGACTCGTAATCGAACGATCACACGCTGGTAAAGTCGCTGATCGATCGATTGACTATAGTAGTCTACGTGAACCTTAGACCGAAAGGGTTTAACCCGGTTGTGTCTTAAGGTCTTGATTGTCACTAGTTTGCTAGGCCCAAATTGCATGAAGCAAGGGTCAGCGGCGAAATGCGGTCTTGACTTTTCGACGTGATTGCCGGTTATACCGCTGAGCGGGATTTACGGCCTTGATTAAATTCAAGGTTAACGTCCTATGCAGTTTCGATGTGCGGGAATTTACCTAAGCCTCTGGCCAGAGCATATAACTAACTCACGAGTGTCGTGGAGGGCAGTTTTGGTAAATGTCACCGACACAAACATCATAGCGTCGAGTCCTGTAAGTTCGACTACGCGTGACTTTCACTCGACCGGGACAAACGTAAAGGGTTTATACGTAGCACGATAATCTATAGTCGGTTCGTGAATAATACTTATTCGTACTCAACTCGGGATCGGTTCGGTACCACGGGGCTGGCTAGGTGAATACCGAACTCCTGGATTCCTCCCAGAGCCGGTTGAGACGAACCAAGAGAGTCGGGCTTAAAAAGGGCAACCGACACAACGTCAATAAGAGAATAGAGCAGGCTGGGGCCTGGATTGAGAGATTAGGGTTTGTGGCTTGGCCGAAACCCTAAATGGCCGAAAATGTGGTAAAATCGCGTGAGGGGCAAAATGGTATTTTCACCTCACGAAATATTTTGGAAATATTATATTGGATATTTAATATTTAGTATATGATTTAAATGTGATTTAAATCTTTATTATTGTTTTAGAAAATAATAATATTTAATTTGGAATTAAATAAAATATATATATTAGATATATATATATATATAGTTTTCGATTTTATATTAGATTAATTTCGAAATTAATTTAAATATATATATTGATATTATATATTTAAATATACTAAATATAGAATTAATATTAATTTATTTAATTTTAATTTGAATTTGAATTTGAATTTGAATTCAAACGGGAAAGATCAGTCAACAAGTGAATTGGTATGCTTGGAGTGGGTGAGAAACTTTCTCCCCCCCAAGAATTTCGGCCAACCCTAAGGGGTATAATAGGGTTTTCATTTTTAAAAACCCTAAGTCATCATTGTGAAAAGGAAAAAATACGGCTAGGGTTTCGTATCTCATTCTCTCTCTCGCGCTCTCTCATCTCTCTCACTCTCTCTCGCGGCGCGCGGCGTGCGTGTGAAGAAGGTGCTGCCCAAGCTTGCTCTAGCCGCCTTAAGCTAGCTTTGGCCGTGACGTGTGTGGTGCCGGCGTGACGCTCTTGCCCCGTTCGTGCGCGTTTTGGTGCTAAGAGAGGGATACTACATCCCGGGGATTAGAAGGGTTCGTAGCTCGCCATCGTCCTGTGATCGTCAAGGTATCATGGCTGTAAAACTCTTCTCCTTTCGTGTACATATGTTCTCGTGTTATTACCGAGCGGTCCAAGGGAAGACGGGAATCCCTTAAAGTTTTAAAATTCCGCCGTTCAAAGAACGAGGGCCTCGGGCCCCTACGGGGATTCCCAACAATTATTACATACCTAAATTACATAGAAAAAGAGGAACAACGTGTGATATATATAATTATCTATATCCAAAAAATATTTTTTTTTACAAAACAAACTCATTATTCTCTTATAAACTTATCCCTCCCAATTCTCACATTTTCTTTTCCTATATAAATATATGATTTTAAATTTTTTTATACCCTCCAAATAAAGGCAAAATTAGAAACACTATTTGCATGCAATGCAAATTATAAGAGTGGAACGGTACAGAAGGAGCCTGAGGAGATGGGAGGGACCATTATGGCTTTTAATTAATATTTAATGACTAATTTAATGGTATTAGTTATCATTCATTATTGTGACAGCCGTTTTAGTTTGTTGACGAAACTGTTCCCACCACTTTCTTACACACTATTGAAGTAAAATCAAGTATTACTTCTAACATATATGGCAGCATTCTAACTAGAAGTCATTCAAGAAGCTTTATGAGCCAACTAATGCATGTAATACCAAAAGGAAAAAGGTTTGGTCAAGAGATATACTTTCTCAATAATTGTTTCATTAGTTCAGTAGTTGGGGTTTTTTTTTTTTTTTTTTTATTACTGCCCGTGATGAGATATTGATCAGTCATATGGTAAGATTGACTCAATGTAAGGGATTCATTCTATAAGGTTGTATTAAACAAAGCCCTAAACTTTGACCATACTAATATATTTGTATCGAATAGCTCCCACTAACTTCGGTTTAAATCGAACATAGAACTTCATTATCAACTATGAAACAATTTTCGGCTTCCAGCAGAACTAATCCTTATAGCTCATGTATTTCGTCTCAAGTCCATATTTCATGTCGAATCGGACTTATGAACTATTTTATAGATTTATGTGTCAGACTATATCGTAAATAAAATATATAAAAAAATTAAAATATAATATATTCCATGTAAAATGGTCATTCAACATTATATTAGAGTCAAGACTAGGAGAGATCATGGTTATGAATACTCAAAACCACTCATTAAAGAAAATTATACGTATAAACATAGATAAAAAAGAATCAACCTATAAACGAGGAACGTATTGGAAATAAAGTATATAAAATTAAAATATATACAATTCTTAAATTTTTAGGTGGTGTCTCACATCCCAAATCGTAGTCTATTACTGGAAAAAAAAAATTAATAAATAAAATTTTGGGCTTAAGGTAATAATTATTGGTCCCATGAAGCAAGACACGTGCGATAGGTTGTTGCATCAAAGTTCCAAGCATAAAAAAGAAGTCTTCAAACAATATAAAAGTCTTCAAACAACGAAAAGGATTCTTATGAAAATCAGTAATATCTCCGCATAAATTATTGTATTAAAACTTACACAACGTCATATAAATTATGTCAAAATACTTTGGAAGCTTTTTACTTCTTGCTGTGTGTTTGTGTGTGAAAGAGAGAGTAAGGGTGGAGTCACTTGAAAGTGATGGATTTAATTTGAATTTGAAAAGGTTGTATTAAAAAGAAAAATAAATATTTATTTTTGGAGAGTTAGAGTACCTCGGATCCCTCGCCACTTCTCTCTCTCTCTCTCTCTCTCTCTCTCACATCTTAAATCGTCTTCAAGAATCCAACGAAGAAAACTCTAATGAATCCATGGAAGAAAAGGAAGGAAAGAGATGGTTAGCTGAAGATTTTTATTCTCTATATTAAGTAGCAATTTATATTCTTCACTCTCATCTTCTTCCTTAAATCTTGCAAAAGCCCACCTTCATAATTTTCTTGCAAGCTTCTTCATGTGCGTAGAGATTCGACATATTTCATGTTGTAATAACCTCCTGAGAATGTCCAGCAGCAGCAACATCCCATCGAATTATCCATTTGAGGAAGAAGAAGAAGAAGAAGAAGAAACTAGCAAGGAAGATGCCGTCGAATTGCAAGAAACCGCATCGTCAGAAACAGCAGAGAAAACCACAGACGACGACGACGACGACTCAAAAGAAGAGAATAAACTACAGAAGGGCAAAGGAATTATTAGTGTCGCCGTCGACGATGATCAGCGCCACCGCGCTGCAGCTAGCAAGCCAGCCTCTTCGTCGAGTGAATTATTACCACTAGAGCGGATATATGAAGACGATGAGGGCTTCAAAACTCCGACGTCAGTGGAACATAGAATCCCGGCGACTACACAGTGTCCTCCCGCGCCGATTAAGCTGCGGCCGCCCACTTCCATGTCTTTGAAGAGAAAAGCATCGCCGCCGCCATCTGGGGCCCGCCGGAGTTTCCAGTTCGGCGACTCTACCGCCGAGGTGGAGTCAATTTTTCGCCCTGTGAGTGCTGAGAAAGACGATAATGCAGAGGAACAAGAATGCAGCAAGAGGGCGAAGAACAATGATCATGAAGATACTGATTAGACTAATTAATCGATGGATGTTCGTATATGAGCTAAGTCATATATATATATATTATATATATATCAATCTTGAGATATATAATTGTAAACTTTATATGCAAACAAAAGGGAATTAGTTGTCCTCCATTTCTTTTCATTATATGTATTTCGAGGTTGTATGCTTTGAAGGTTCAAGTTCTTGTCGTGCCTGTGTTTTTATTTATTTCAATTATAATAGTAATTCATTAACCTAATATATATATATATATATATATTATATAAGGTGTGAAAAGGATGTCCGCAAAATATGGATTGCTGTCGTTAGTTAAGAAATCAGTTGGTACGATCGAGACGAGACAGTTGATAGGTAATTATCGACGCAGGCAGACTATGTATGTCTCAATGCTGCTCAGTAGGATCGATGAAGTCTATATGAATACTCTTACATATTACGATCTAATATCCTTTATTATTATAATTAAAATTAACATTTGGAGGTTACTCTCTATTTCTATCGTTAGTTGAATAATATAAAAATACATAATTGTTATAAAAATATTAATTGTGATTAATATTATATTAAAATTATTTTATTATAATTATACTTATATTAAGATTATAATGAGAATATAGCTTATAATAATAGAGAGAGAGATTAGAGAGAGATTAAGTATTTCAATACTTGGTGTGTTTTACAATGAACTCTAATCACCTATTTATACTACTAATAATTTACTATTACAACTAATCATATTAATTACAATTATACACCTCATACTAAAATACAAACTTTTCAATTAAACACTTCATCTTATCATTTTATCATCTCATCAACATTTAATACAATGCTTCCAAATCATCAATCATTTAACTAATATTATTATTTAAAACATCTACATTATTTAATTATTTCATAATACTCCCCTTGGATGTTTTCAAAGAATATGCCTCGTTAAAACCTTATTAGGAAAAACCCAATGGGATAAAAACCTAATGAAGGAAAAAGAGTACATGATTCTTTTAGATACGCTTTCGATTGTTGCCTCATTAAAAACCTTACTAGGAAAACCACATGGGAAAAACCTCAGTGAAGAAAAAAATAGTGCAACACGTAATTATTCCCCCTGATAATAATATAATTCCAAATCTCGAAGTCTTCGAACTCCAATTGAATATACCAATCTTTTAAAAATTATTGGAGGAAGTGCTTTCGTGAATAAATCTGCAAGATTTTCACTTGATCGCACTTGTTGTAAATCAATGTCACCATTTTTCTCTAAATCATGTGTAAAGAAAAATTTTGGTGAAATATGCTTTGTTCTATCTCCCTTAATATATCCTTCCTTTAATTGGGCAATGCATGCATCATTATCTTCATATAAAATCGTAGGAAGTAACTTTTTTTATAGTAGCCCACTAGTTTGTTGTATATGCTCAATTATCGATCGCAACCAAACACATTCTCGACTAGCTTCATTAATAGCTAGAATTTCTGCATGATTAGATGAAGGAGCCGTTAAACTTTGTTTAACTGACTGCCATACATAAATAAATAGCCCATTTGCGATCGAGCATTATGTGGGTCGGATAGAAAACCAGCATCTGCATACCCAATCAAATCTGCTTTTGATTCATTTGGATAGAACAATCCCATATCAGTTGTTCCTTGAAGGTATCGAAATATCCGTTTACTTCCATTCCAATGTCTACGAGTCGGTGACGAACTATATCTTGCCAATAGATTTACAGCGAACGTTATATCAGGTCGCGTATGACTCGTCAAATACATTAGTGCTCCAATAGCACTGAGATATGGTACTTCAGGACCAAGTAGTTCTTCATTATTTTCACAGGGTCTAAACGGATCTTTATTCACATCTAAAGATCGAACAATCATTGGAGTATCCAATGGATGAACTTTATCCATATAAAATCTTTTCAATACCTTTTTCGTACAAGTCTCTTGATGTACGAATATTCCATTCTTTAAATATTCAACTTGCAGTCCAAGACAAAATTTCGTTTTACCGAGATCTTTCATTTCAAACAACTTTTTCAAACAATTAACAGCTTTTGATAACTCTTCAGGAGTTCCAATTATGTTGATATCATCAACATAAACTGCAATGATGACAAATTCACTTCTAGATCTTTTCATAAATATGCACGGACAAGTTTGATCATTTTTATACCCCTCTTTCGATAAATATTCACTTAGGCGATTATACCACATACGCCCAGATTGCTTTAATCCATAAAGCGATTTTTTTAGCTTGATTGAGTACTCATTTCGGGGTCCTGAATTTTCAGGCAACTGAAATCCCTCGGGAAGTTTCATATATATATATCACTATCAAGTGATCCATATAAATAAGCGGTGACAACATCCATTAGACGCATATCGAGTCCTTCACGTACTGCCAGACTAATTAAATAACGAAAAGTAGTTGCATCCACCACAGGAGAATATGTCTCCTCGTAATCAATATCAGGTCGTTGTGAAAAGCCTTGTGCAACAAGCCGTGCTTTGTATCTCACAATTTCACCGTTTTCATTTCTCTTTCTGATGAAAACCCATTTATATCCAACCGGCTTTACATTTTCTGGTATGCGGACTACAGGTCCGAAAACTTTTCATTTCTCAAGTGATTTTAATTCTGCCTCGATTGCATCTTTCCATTTTGGCCAATCATTTCTTTGTCTGCATTCTTTAACAGACCTTGGTTCATGATCCTCATTCTCATTTATCTCATTCATTTCATGTAGCGCTACGTTAAATGAGAATTTATCGTCAACGTTGACTTTTTCTCGGTTCCATCTAATTCCATTTTGGGCATAGTTTATCGAGATCTCTTCATTATCATTATTCTCAGAAATTTCAGGTACCTGATTTTCATTATCATAATCATTAATGCCCATTGACTCTTCTAGAGTCGATAAATCCTCGACTGGACCATTCTTATTATTTGCTCATTTTCTTTTTCGATGATTTTTATCTTTGGAACCCGAGGGCCTACCACGTTTTAGTTGTGGCTTAGGCTCGATCATTATATGTTCTCCAGGAACATCAACTTTTGCAGGAGCATTAACAGTTGGTATATGTGACTTAGTCACTCTGTTAAGGTCAGTAAAACTATCTGGCAGTTGATTAGCTAATTCTTGTAAATGAATTATCTTTTGAACTTCTAGTTCACATTCTTTCGTTCGAGGATCATAATGATTTAGCGATAATTCATTCCAACTAATACTCATTTCCAGTTAGAGGTTCTAAATACTTTATTATCGATGGAGATTCAAATCCGACATATATTCGTAACCTCCTTTGAGGTCCCATCTTAGTGCGTTGTGGTGGAGGAATTGGAACATATACCGCACATCCACAAATTCTCAGATGGGAAATATTTGGTTCCTGACCATAAATCATTTGTATCGGGGAGATATCGTTATAACTTGTTGGCCTGATGCGGATTAGTGCCGATGCATGTAATATAGCATGTCCCCAACAAGATGAAGGAAGTTTCGACTTCATTAATAATGGTCTAGCAATTAATTGCAGCCTTTTAATCAACGATTCTGCAAGACCGTTTTGCGTATGTACATGTGACACATGATGTTCAACATCAAATCCAATAGACATGCAATATTCATTAAATGCCTTGGAAGTAAATTCACCAGCATTATCAAGGCGTATTTTCTTTATTGGATAATCCGGAAAATGTGCTCTTAATCGAATCAACTGAGCAAGCAATCTCGCAAAAGCTACATTCCGTATTGATAACAAACACACATGAGACCATCTAAATGGTCCACACATCGCTCCACAAATATCACCTTGTATACGTTCCAAAAACCTTATGGATTCATTCTTTATTTTTACTAGTGATGGACGAATAATCAACTTCCCTTTAGAGCAAGCAGCACATGATAATTCATTAGATTGAAGAATCTTCTGGTTCTTCATTAAATGTCCACGTGAATTTTGAATTATTCTCCGCATCATAATTGAACCGGGATGGCCCAACCGGTCATGCCAAACAATAAATGTATTATCATCAGTAAACTTCTAGTTTACGATAGCATGCGATTCAATTGTTTTAACATACGTGTAATACAATACAGAGTCAAACGAATGTAATATTTCAACAACTCTTTTATCATTCGAAACCACTTTTGTAATGTGCAAATATTCAATATTTCTCTTTTCTGCAGTCTCAATGTGATATCCATTATGTCGAATAGCTTTAAAGCTCAATAAATTTCTTTGAGACTTAGGAGAATATAAGGCATTTTCAATTATCAGCCTTGTCCCTCTGGGCAGTATAACATTAGCTCTTCCAGAGCCCTCAATTATATTTGTACTACCCGATATAGTGATAACACTTGTTTCTTTCATTTCAAGATGGGAGAAATATTTCTTATTTCTTAGAATCGTATTAGTCGTTGCACAATCTGTAAGACATAACTCCCCATTGCATATGCTTGTATCCATTGTATTGATAAATATATAATAACTAGTATTATTAAATAAATAAGCGTCAAAATAAAATTATATATATAAAGATAAAATAATAAATAAATAATGCTTAAATAAAATTTATAACGATGTATCAATTTTCTTTATTTGGATCTTTAACAAAAACCACAATATTCAAATGAGCATAGGATCTAGCACCAATTTTCTGAAATATCGTAATCTTGAGCAAAATTTAATTTCATCGACACTTCACTTTTAATTGCTCTTTATAAAGATCAATGGGATCTTTAGGTGCGAATAATAACCAACGATAATATTATAATAATCTTTATATTGCTCAATACTTCTTTCCCAATCATATACTAGTTTTCCACTTCGTGGGAAATATTAATAATAACCACTGTAAATATAATGTTCACGACCACTTTTATTGTTTGCGAATACATTCACTTCAGGGAATGCAACATAATTATTTTATCGAACTTATGCTATACATTCATCCATCATAATATTTTCTGATCATTTTCTCACGATATTTATTCGTATTATATCCGATGGATTGAACGTGGTGAATGCTTTATAATATCGAGCAAGTAGCAAGTATAAAATCGAGAGTGATAAATCAAAGTTTGCCAAATTCAATATATTGATATCATAAAAATAAAATCATCATTAAAATATTAAAAGGAAAAATTATAATTAATCTTCTTTTATATCTTCTTTTGTAAAAGTTCTAATGAAAAACGATATCCACATCCAAATAATTGTCGCCGTAATAATAATCATAAGTAATAGATCAAACATCAGACAAAGCGTCATCCTTCAAAATAAAATATATTTCAGTAATTATAATATTAAAGAAAAATTATAATTAATAATTATAAAAAACATTGGTAAAAACAATATCCACATAGCCGTAAGGATCACCGTAAATAAAGTAAGCAACAGAAGATCCATCTTTGTATAAAATGAAATGATTCTATAACGTGAAAAATAACATAATAATCAGATAACATATAAATCAATCATAAAATATATGAATTGTTTCATAAAACTCGTTCTTTATTATTTCATAATTATTGTCCAGGCTCCGATAAGGTTGCGGTAATAAAATTTGTCCATTGTCCAAAACTATTCAGTCCAATAATTACTTCAAGATTGTTCAATCAAAAATCTCAATAATATGCCGCTACTGAGGTGGGGATAACCGCAAGACCTCGTGGGCTTTTGGTGTTGTGTACGTGTATAAATAAAAAAAAATCGTAAATAAAAATTCCACACACCACCACGGGGTATGGAAATCTGGACCTCTCGTCACTTATAGTGAACGATATTCCGCGAAACCACTCGGGTATTGGCGTTTAGTTATAAAACTTTTAAAATATACTTTTATAATATATATTTTTAAATTAATCACAATTAATATATGATTAGTATAAATTAAATATTAAATTACCGTACTTCGACTAAACTCGTACGAGATCTTCGACGGAGGTTGATCTTGACGACGGAGAGCGGTCATGCTGATAACGTGTTATAAAAATATTAATTGTGATTAATATTATATTAAGATTATTTTATTATAATTATACTTATATTAAGATTATAATGATAATATAGCTTATAATAATAAAGAGAGAGAGATTAGAGAGAGATTAAGTATTTCAATACTTGGTGTGATTTACAATGAACTCTAATCACCTATTTATACTACTAATAATTTACTATTACAACTAATCACATTAATTACAATTATACACCTCACACTAAAATACAAACTTTTCAATTAAACACCTCATCTTATCATCTTATCATCTTATCATCTCATCAACATTTAATACAATACTTCCAAATCATCAATCATTTAACTAATATTATTATTTAAAACATCCACATTATTTAATTATTTCATAATAATAATGATATATTATATGTAGAGGTATATCAGCATATATATGGGGCCACCAAATAGAGGTGGAATAAGGACTATAAACGGGAAATATATATAGGTATGTCGAGGACCACGTTTCAATAGTTTAATCAGAATTTGCATATTCTTTTTTCAGAAATAAAAAAATAAATAAATAAATAAACGTAGATTGTAATTTTGACAAATTTAAATTCATCACGAAACGTAACGTGACAATAAATGATAAATAAGAGAGGGAAAACGAATGAAAATGAAATGAATCTTCCCCCATTATAACTAAAAAAAAAAAGCCTCTCTATTCATATATGAATTGACATGTCGTGGTGGTAGCTAAAAATCAACGGTTTTCTTGAGAGTTGTGAAACCTATCAAATCATAACTATATGCAGGCATCATGTGTAGTATACTTTGTAATAATAGTTGTTTTTGTTATATATTATAATAATATATATACATCATATGCAAAATCTAAAGGTCTATATCTATTCTATTCCCGCCAAACGAAGTCTTGGCCTAGTGGTCAAGGAGGAGGTCTTAAAGATTTGTGGGTTAGGTCGTGAGATCGAATCTTCCCTCCTACAATTCCTTGAGTAGTCTCCATGAAATTTATTTCCAATGACCTGTAGTCAGGTAAATTTGTGACGTATTCATCTGACCCCGGGGATTAATCCCACCACTGGAGTGTTTGGCGCAATTAAGCCTCCGTCAAGTCTATGTAGCGCAAAGCCCAAGCCCACACTGGTATTTAGGGGTTATCCCATAGCCAGATCGAGTGGAGATACATCGGAACAGCCAAAAAAAAATATTTATTCTATTCCCAGGAAATAGATATATGTATTTATCTGCTTGCTTTAAAATAAGAGAATTATTAACCAATCATAACTTCTAGGGTCGCTTCTTGACACAAAATGGTTTAAGACATTACACCCAAACTCAAAACAATTACACGAACAAAAGCTAAGAACCTGCAAGAATGAATGATAGTGTACAGTAGTTTGAGAGAGCCTTCCCCCTTTCCTTACAAGCCTCTGGCCCTCAACAAACTCCCTCCAATCAATACTTTGAATTATCCGCATATTTCGTCGTCTTTTACATCCAAAGTGAGCAAGGATTCGACGAACAAGAACGAATGCACTAGAGCTTATCGAACTCCTCGTCGCATTCCGCTGCAACTTTTCCAGAATTCCGGCCCAGTCGACCAAAGGAACCCCCCAACGACGACAGGCTCTTGAAGCTGCTGCTTCCTTCGCCGAGGTTATTCAGTGACTTTCTTGCCCTTCTTGGCTTTGATGATGGGCTCAAATCCATATCAAGTTCGCCGTCTACTTTATGCTCGGCAACGACCAGTCGGCTTATGCTGCTTCGGCAGAAGGGACAGACCGGGATTTTAAGGGTGGCGGTGGTGTTGGTGGTATTGGACTTGGTGTGGCAGCAGAGGGCTAAAACGCAGTGAGCGCACATTTGGTGGCCGCAGTTTCGCACCTCTATTGTGCAAGACTGCTCGAAGCATATGCAGCATAGCTCAGCGTCACCAGCCTGCGTTAGCTAGACACTTTTAGACAGACAATTGAAATGTAAATGAAGTCCCTAGTGTTAGTTTATATTCAATACCTCAGATTCATCATCGATGGCGAGTGAGTTTGAGAGAGGCAGAGGTGAGTGGGACCCATCTGTTAAGATGTCCTTCTCTCGCTTTTTATTGGCTTCGATGAGGGCTTTCTCCAACAGGGCTTTTGCTTCGGGGTTGAGCTCGCTGATGAACTTGAGCGGCGATGGCCATGTTAAGGGCTCGGGGGCCAAAGGATTGAGCAGAGCAGCGCAGGCGACGTGCTTGTGTTTCACGGCAACCATGTATGGTATTCTCCTGCAGAGATAAACCCGATAGTACGTTGAGATAAATCCACATATACGAAGAGAAGTGTCGCCCTGGGCAGATATATGCCCAAAAGAGCCATTTGAAATATATCAGTTTCTTGAACTCAAAAACGAAAAGGAGTGACTCGGGAAAATAATACGACAGCTTACCCAGCGGAGTCTCTTCGAAGACGATCAGCACCCCAAGCAAGGAGCTCACGGATGCAGTCCAACGAGCCTCCACGAGCAGCTAAGTGAAGTGGAGTACTACCTGGATAACTGCAATAGAATCGATCGTTTTCGATAACTAATTCCCATAATACCAAAGAAAAGATTTAAAAAGATTTAGTTTTTCAGTACCTATATCCCCCAGTGGAAGCACAGACAAGAGCCCCGCTGCTCAAGAGCATTCGGACACAATCTGCATGCTTGTGGCGTGCGGCCAAATGCAATGGAGTTGCACCGCTTCCATCTCTTATATTGACGAATCTCGAGAATCCCCTGAGGCGAGAATTCCATTCATCTCACATACAAAACGACACATTCACAGCACACATAGAACATAGAACTGCATGGAAAGATCATTCACCATGATTGAGCGAGCTGAGTCGAGTGAGCAGCCGAGAGAATCAGCCTGAGGCAATCTGTGTGGCCGTAGTAAGCTGCGTGATGCAAGCAAGTCCTACAATACGATGTGTCGAACAACAAAATCTGGAGAAATGAGACATAGAAAAGCATAGCTAATCAGTAAATTAGCAGACATCAGTAAATAGCAGATCTCAAAAGTATACACTGAAACTGAGATATAGGAAGAAGATGACCATACATTAGCGCCGGCTTCAATTAGCATTTCCAAAGAGGAAGCTTTTCCATGCATGGCGGCCAACATCAATGGGGTCTGATCCAATCATAATCAAGAAAACATCATCTTTGACGGTGGAAAACATAATAAGAGAATCAAGGGAAGAAAAAAAAAAAAAGGACATCACAACATACCTGCTTATGCCGATTAAGAACATCAGGATTTCCAAACCGATCCAAAAGCATAGAAAGAACCTAAAAAATCGAAGTTTAAAACATATAAATCGACAGTAAACACGAAAGAAAACAAGCCCAATCGCCCAGATCATCACATCAAGAAAACAGAAAAGAACCCACCTCGATTCGGCCATTAGCAGCTGCCACGTGGAGCGCAGACAGCCTCCGCCTAGCTGTCCTCGCAGTCAATAGAGATGGGTCTTGCTCAGCCATAGCTTCAAGCGTCCCAAGCTCACCATTTTGAACTGCTTTAAACAGTTCCTCATTGATCTCTTGTTGAACGCGGCAGCTCAAACCTTGACCCATAGTTTCTTCTACGCTTTCAAGACGAGCCAACCACCACCGTCGGCTGTCCTCTATGGTGGTGGTTCTTCAAGTGGAGAAGAATCAACGAGGACAACAACAGACCTCCCCACACTGTGAATAGTTTCTATTCTATATTCCTTTAAAAGTGGAGTAAAAGATGCAGCTGATCTACTGCTCGGACTGCCCGTACCGATCTACGGGCAGCGAACTGTGTGCTTGTTGTACCTCCGGGCAGGGATGGGATCTCTCCATTATTTACGTTAATAGAGGAAAAAAAAAACAAATAAAAAAAAGGGACACTGCAACTTTTTGGATCAAAGCACATACATAAATAATCATGCGATTATTACATATTTTAATGCGAAGATTCAGTGTGTGTTTTCAAAAGTGATGACAAGCTTGGCAGGTCCCAATCTATTCTTATGACGTCATCGTTGCTTGCTTGCTTGTTCTACATTCGCACGCCACAAGAGAAAAAAATATCTCGAGATTATTTTTTTTTTTGGTCCAAAAGTAGTTAAGAATATACTAATGATAGTGAAAACACATTCTTAATTAATAATTAAGGTTGTATTAGTAAGAGTAGTTAGTTGGGTATGGGTTTCTTTTATTATTTCTAGTTGAAGACAATGAAATAAAAAGCAGTTGGTTGAAGTTTGAATTATTGCAGATCACCAAATGTGGATGACTGATTGGTACACTTTGGCCCCTTTTTGGCTTTCTTCACAATAACATTCCGTGAATGAGCTGCGTTACCTAACAACGATGTGAACATATGTACCTTTGTTTCTTTTCCCTTCACAACTAGGAAATATTAAATTAAAATTACCATTTAGGAAACTAATTATCTTTTTGTCTGTGGACTGTGTGTAACATCTTTAAGTATACACTTAATATGATAGTCAAGAAATATAAGTGGGATCAAATTCAGACGGAATATCATTTGTTGGAATGGTTGATTATATTGAGACAAAATTTAGATTATCAATGATCAATAATGAAATATATATATCAATAATAGTTAGAAATTTCAACACGGTTTTCTAATCTGCCTCGATCATAGGGGTCTTTGATTGATACGAAGTTCATTTATTTTTAGCAAAAAAAAAGGGGTTGTTTTCTCAAGGCGAGACTGAGTCTTGTGATCTTTTTTTTTTTCCAAAAGTCAAACTTTTGGGGCCGCATTAAATTAAATTAAATAGAGTAATTCAAATAAAGTAAGTGTAAATCCAAGATTCTATTTTTACTTTGGATGACAAAATAAATAAATAAATATAATACGAACTCATGGGCTGCCATGCGTTTGCGTACACATTAGAAATAAATTAATGTTAAAAAAATTTGTTTTTTTTTTGTGTGTGGAAAATTAAGCATATCACGTCCGTCAAGATTTGAATAATTGAGGTTTAGATAATCAATTATTATTCAAAGTACTAAATTAGGACTTGAAAAGTCATAATAGCAAATCTAGCAATTTGGTATCGTACACAAAGCCCAAAAATTCCTAAACCTTGCATGGGCCGACATTAAAACGGGTCGGTTATTTTCTTCTTCATTCCTTAATGGGTCACTCAATTATTACAGTATTATTTTTGCCAAGGGTCAATATTTGGACTTAATGAAGAAGGAACCAAAAAAGAGAGAATTTTAAAAACATCATGCGTTACGAAAGAGACAATGTCGTCTCTGTTATTTCTATGATAAGTTACTTTCATTCTAAAAAGAACATTCATATGTGAGTGACAATCACATTTATGTTTAAAGACCTTTTGGGACTAATCTAATTACATTTTCTATCAAATAAATAGTTTGTCGTATTTGTCAAAAAAAGAGTGGCGTCTGTGGCCTCCTTTGTTGCTAAGGAAACTAAAGCTCATATATATATATATATGTGTATGTGTGTGTATGTTACCATAATATTCGAGAAGGATAAGAAAGTAGTTGTGTTACGCAATGGTGCACGCATGCATGGTAATGGCATTGTGCAATAATAACTTAATAAATGCATGGCATCGTGGATATTGAGATCGACACATAAACGCAAAAGCACTAACCAAAAGTGGCCAACAAACACCATTCTTACATCATGTCGAACACGCAAATAATTAATTCCTCTATCTATCCATATATTCCACATTCTAACTTATTTATTTATTTTTTAATATAGGAAGAAAACGCCAACCCACTAAAGGAAAAGCTGTTATCTTATCTCGTCGTAGTATGATTAAAAATCCATGTATTTAAAATTCAATATACGCCACCATCGTCAAGAAAAATATTTGATTAAAAAATATTTGTAATCGTGTAATAAATGCGCGTTTGATTACAAGCATTTTTACTTTTGTTTATATTCCAGTCAATTATTAGACATTGGATTCTATATAAAAGATGCCAATCAACAAAGACTACATATGTAGCTTTTTCTCCTTTGTTGATTAGCATAACATCAATATCAATCATCGAAAGAGCAACCGAAAAAGGATTAAGAACAAATTTAAAAGGATAAACAATCAGTATTAAAATTTTTACATTTATATATCTTTAGGAAATTCGTGAATAAGTAGGTGTGGACTTACAAAGCTACATTTTATTTTTATAAAAACGAATAAGGAATCAGATTCCCATTTCATGGACGTGAACATGATTAAGCAGAGGGGGGACAACATGACCAGGACAATATATGTCCTACTTGGAATCTTTAATATCTTCCACTTTAGTTACTATCTGCAGTAACATGTAATAAAATCCCATGCACATATATGTAAATAATACGTATTTGTGTGCTTTTTAATTTATTACAATATCCTTTTTAGTTATTATTAAAAAGAGAAAAAGCTGCTTGACTTCTGTAATATGTGGGTAGCGCGAGGTAGTGGGGCATCACTTCCACGAACTCAATAATCTGAATTAATGCAAGATCTGGCTTGAATTTTCGAGCCAAACAGCAAACATTCCATTGCTTACAGATAGTCGTAGGTACGTGTAAGATATGTATTGTGCTTGAATATATATATATATATATATGTGTGTTTGTGTGTGTGTGTGTGTGTGTGTGTGTGTGTGTGTGTAGTAAAGAGAGATAGAGATAGACTTTATTTTGAGAAGATAAGGTGGGAACTAATTAGGCTATTTGTAGATATTCCGCCTTGTTTCTTACAAAAGTGGATCATACATAACATTAAAAGATTCCTCATATAACAGAAAAATATAGTTAGTGAAGATTTTCTTGATCAGTTACTGAGAAAACCCAAGGGCTGGCTGATAGTGTGTAAGTCTCTACCCTTTACCTAATTTCTGGGGAACAGAAACCTAGAAAATTCTCGCTTGGAATTTTTGAATTCTGAGAACGCTGAATAGCTTTTTTTGATTTGGAGTTTGGACAATATGCAACTATGATATAACCTCATGAAAAAGAAAAGGGGCATTATTAAAATATTCGATTATTTAATCTCGTAGTGGGAATTTTTCTCGGACAAATGAAAGGACAAAACTCTAGGTAGATCTTCCCGGCTAAAGTGAGTATACGGTAAGCATATATGATCTCTTGTGGAATACTTTTTGTATTAGTTCCTTTATCATTTTTTTCGATGTTGCAAATTCAAATTAAAGGTCCACCTTTATTAGTTGAATAAGCCCTCGACAATTCTAAGAATGTTTATTTCCGACAATGCATACATAATGAGGATCCCAAGCTACTTCTGCGAAGATATGTCATGATGATCATAATTTGCTATGAATTTCAATTGAATCTTGATTCACCAATCATTTATTCATAAGAAATATTCCATGATCATTATTAGATTTCATGCCCTTGCCTTACTCATCATACATTATATATTCTGGACAATATATATGACATTGCATTGAGGGGGGTCAATATGTATATAAGTGAAGCATTGTTCTAGATAGGGTTTCGAGCGTTTTAAAATTAAAGGAAAAAAAAAAGGTACGTCAATATGTGACGTGCCTTAATAATTCTTATAGATCAAACTATGCCAGAATCTAGGCAAGTGTGGACCTATTGATACATACATGCATGGTCTTAATAAATTGAAGTTCCATGAATCACAAATTTGAATTTTTAATTTGTTACATGAAAAAGCGGAATTTGACCTCTTGTATCTATCTTGCTATCAATATTCCAAAGAAGTATTAGGTTTCCACCAAAACACATTAATATATCGAAGCAACTTCATGCATAACTAATTAATAAGCACAAAAATTACAACACAAACAAAGTTCAAGAAACATATATTTCAGGCAGTGACCACTGACCAGCAAGCGTAATGCCAAGTAATTAAGCTACAGATATATAATAAACTATATAACAAACTACGAACTTTCTAGGGTTTTCAATCGATGCACAGCCCAAATCAAGAATCAAACCTTCACAAGGTTTTTCTTTGGCTTGAATTCTTGTCTCGTCCTTTAGTTTTCTTTTGTCCCACCGCATATTATGAAGCTTTACCCCAGTTAAAAAAGAGGACTACCAAAGCTTAATTTCATGCAAAAATCAGATATGTTTTTTAAACCCATTACAAGGGATTACTTGTAGAAGATGAGCTGAAACTCGAAAGCTCAGTCCAAGCGTCATTACCACCATTCCATTGCTCATCCCTAGCACTATGCATTCCACCCAATAATTGCCTCGGAAGGTTTAACTCGTGAGGAATGATAGTACCTTCCATCTTCACCGATGCTAGCTGACTCATCATGGAAGAGCTCGGAGAAAGCAGTACTTTGGATCTGATCTCATCGTCTCCACCAACAAAGTTACCAATTTGATGTTCGCCACCTCCTTGAAATTGATGGTAGATATTACTCCCTTGCACCAAAGTGGAATCCAAGCTTGAAATAGAAAAATTAGGGTATGGCTGCAAACGCCATGGATCTATTCCACTGCTCGGTATAATAAGCGAGGACAAGCCTCCATGAAAGGTCGTCATTCCCTCGCTTGAGCCCACCATAGGATCAGGTCCACTAGTACTTAATCCACCGTAGTTCAATCCCACATCGGTTGAGAAACCATCTGTGAGCTGACCCATAGGAGACAAGAACCTCAAATTAGATGGGATCTGTGGCGATGCTCTGAGGCCTAGCATGTTAGATGTTGTATTAATGATCGAGCCACTGCTACCGATGGCCAAGTTCGCTTTGCTGCTGCTCGCCGGAGACTTAGAACTCGTGGTGGACTTGCTTCTCTTGTTTCTCCGGCAACCGCCGCCCACAGGGACGCTCCTCAGCGCGCCGCCACGTGTCCAGTATCTCCGGCAAGCCTTGCAGAAATGTCGAGGCTGAGAGAGGTTGTAGTTGTTGAAGTAGCAAAACTTTGTGTTGGTAGATTCACAACGAGGGCACTTTAGGGTTTGTTCGGGCATGGGTATGTTGGCAAGTCGGGCCCTTTCTGCCATCGAGCCCGGACGGATCGAACTGCCTCCATGGGGCGGAGGCGGAGGTGGTGATGGTTGCTGCTGCTGAGATGGCGGTTGTGGGAGCAAAGCGTTTGTGCTCGCGATGATTGGATGGTTTTGTTGCTGCAGGGAAAATTAAAACAAGTATATTCAAGAACTGCAGAGAGAATAAATGGAACACACAGTAAAGGAGAATTTGTGGAATATACATATATATATATATATATATATACATCTCTTTCTTTATTCTAATTTCTATGGCTTATTGGGCAAAGAAGCTGGAGTATATGAGCTTATGATAACATCAAATGGAGAAAAAGAAAAGGGATAAAAAAATTAATAATTAAAAGACTCACCTCTTGCCAGTGGGAGGGATCAAGATAAGCTGGAATAGAAGAAAAAACCATGGTTGTAGAGATCTCTTTGATTTCTCTTTTGTAAAAAGGGTATTTGGTATTTGGAGTTTGTAGTGGAGAATCACATTGAGAGAGAGAGAGAGAGAGAGAATATGGGAGCTAAATTGCTTTATGCTTTGCATACTTCTTATGTATAAGGAGCATAGAAACGCACATACAATCACACAGTTACACCAAAGCACAAGTTCCGTTTTGTTTTCACTCTCTATCCAGTTTTGTTTTTTATTGTATTATAAGATGATAGGGTTTCGATATATAGGATTTGCTTAATCTCTAAGTCTATGTATAGGGGTATATAGTTAATCATTTTTCTTTTTAATGCAATACAAATACATCTAACCATATGTGGAGGACGAGAGGAGCATAATTAGTTGTGTGTGTGCAAAAGAAAAAAAAAAAAAAAAAGGTGTGGCCTTGTGTGGAAATAAACAGTGCCCCACCCTCCACCACTGTCGTCTTTTGCCTTCTCTAGCTAACTTTATCATCCACATTTATTTGTTAATAATTATATGTATATAGTGTGTGTATAAATATATGTGCACCAGCCCATAGAGGCCATATGGTTTATATGTTACTTTATAAATCTGCACTAATACTCATATTGCTGATTGAAAAAGCGAAAGGCGCTGATCAGCATGAGCTGGATGTAAATACTATTGATTCACCTTCGAATTATTGGATGTGGGATTGTATTAGATACCCCAACAATATATATATTGTATTAGAAGCGGTTGCTTTAGATTCAAGTTTTCTTGCACAGTGAATATTATTTTAAGCTTTTTGTTATTATTATTTTTTTAATAATAATCAAGTTAGGAGGAAATCATGGAATCATTGATGAGACCATTCTTATATTATAGAACCATGAAACTAAATCATAAAACAATAATAAAAAGACTCGATCGTGAAGAAGAAAGCATATTCACGATAGGGTGAAATGGATATCCTCTCCAAAGGCTCCATTTTCATGTATTTCCAGAATCTCATTCTATAGAGCAGGCTAGCTTAGCATAAGACTTTGACTTACTAAGACATTCAAGAACTAAGAATCTTCCATAATGTGACAAAATATTTTATTACATGTTCCATATATGCATGGACACGTGCTGAATTAAGATAATAGAATAACACGAATGTTGAGCAGATGACAATTCCATTCTGATAGGAAAAAAAAAGTTATATATTCTTTGCAAGATAGAGATGCACATATCTTCAATCACAATTCAATAATCTTTACATAATATATGAGAAATTGTCCTATTAAAAAGGAAAAATCAAATCTTCGCTTAAAGCGTGTAAATACAATGGTTGGAGAATAATCAATCAATGGGAAATAACAAAAAAAAAAAAAAAGGATAAAAGTATATATAGGGTTTTAATCCCATAATTATTGCTCATCGTCGTCGTCTTCTGCTTCCCACAAGCCCACCGCCTTAACCACACACGCCGAACCGGCCACCACAAGGGCGGCAAAAACCGGCGGCACTATCACATCCACCTCAGAACGTTTAAAAAGCCCAGCCGAGAAGCACAAACCCTCCGACGGAATATCTAACGGCAAACTAACGGAGCCCACATGATCATACGACCTGCGGCACTCCTCAGACGCATGAGAATCTGGGCTTATAGCCGAAACAAACGCTAGCTCTGGAGAGAAGGACGCAATAGCCACCGTTAACGTCAGCAGACTCGTCCATATGGCGGCGTAGAGAAGCATTCGCCACCTCGGATGACTCAGTCCGTGGAGCAGTGAGTTCAAGAATATGAGATTCATTTCATTCTTTTTTTTCTTTTTGAAATGGATGGAATTGATGATGATATGACGAAGATTTAAAAAGGGGGGGGGGGGGGGGGGGGGGGGTGTTGATAGACCTAATCTCAACTAATTGTTTGTTAATTGAGTTTGATAGACCTAATCTCAACTAATTGTTTGTTAATTGAGTTGACAAAGAGTGGAGATGGAGAATGGAAATGCCCTCGAAAGATTATCGATGACCAACTCCTTTATGAACAAATGTAGAAGATGGAACTGTAATAATTTAGTAGTTGGTAGTTAGGTAGTTCAAAGTTCAAACTATATCCATCACTAAGGTTTGGGCTATATTGGGCTTAGGACACTTTGGGCTGTCCCCTTCTGCAATATCAGTCAGTCTTCACTCTTTATCCTCCATCTCCCACGTGTCACCTTGCATGAAAGCAGCCACCACACGCGTCTATCACAAACACAATATATTCATTCATAGCTATCCGCCATCGCCGTGCAAGCCTTCATCTCATCACACTTCACCATGGATACCGAATATCCACGCAATAAAAAACCTGCGGCGGCGAGGGTTTCTTTCCTCCAAAAGCTTCGAGAAAGCGCGCCACAGTCGCCCAAAGTCGCAGGATTCGCGACGCTCTTGATCTCCGGCGGCATCTTGCTGCTGCTCAACGGCTTGACCCTCACCGCGGCTGTCCTCGGGCTGGTTTTCTTCGTTCCGTTGATCGTCATCACTAGCCCGATTTGGATACCTATTGCCTTCTTGGCTTTCGTGGCTGCCGCCGGGCTGTTGTCGTTTTCTGGGTTCGTTTTCGCGGCTGTGGTCGGCGTGAGGTGGGCTTACAGGTCCATCTTCAAGGCCGGTTCGGACCGGTTGGGTCAAGAGCGAGCCCGGTTTGATGAGCGGCGGCCGGAAATGGCGGCGAGGGATGAGACGTATGGTTATACTCCTCCTAGTAGGATCAAGGATGCTGCTCCTGGCGCTTGATGATTCTAATGTGTACTTTTATATCTATGGTGGTTTTCTTTGTTTGATGAATTGACCATTTGTCTCTGAAAAATAATTGTCGCGATTGAACAAAAAAATAATAATAAATTAGATGTAATTATCTCGTCGAAAATCATCCTTGTAAAAAAATAGTAATAAAATAAACTGAAACTAAAGTGTAGAGGTGGACAACGGGTTCGGAAAACCGGACCGGAACCAAACCGTTGACCACGGTTTCTGTTGGAACCGGAATCGAAACCGGTTTTTATCCGGTTAGGTTTCGGTTCCACCGTAAACCAAACCATTAACTGGCGGTTTTAATTTTTTTTTTTAAAAAATGGACGGTCGAGATCTCGTGACCGTTAGAATCTAACGGCCGAGATCTCGTGACCGTTGGATTTTTTTTATTTTTTTTTTGAAAATCTATAAATAGGGGATGAAATGAAGTTATTTTTCCACACTTGATCTCTCAATCTCTCTCGTGTTATTAAACCCACCGTGCACGTGCTCGAAAAGATACTAAGTATTATTAATATTATATTAATTATTAATCTTTTATATTAATATTTTTATTCTAATATATTAAAAAAATGTCAAGTCGTGGTAGCGGTTCTTCTCGTGGTGCTCCCCGCCGAGGCCGAGGCGACAAAGAAAAAAGTCCGATGATTCCCGATATTGACCTTCCACGAATCGTCGATGAAAGTGTCGAAAATGATTTTATGTTCGAGCTTCCACCCGAATGGAGCGACGAGCCCGAAGATCCCGAACCCGAAGTCCAAGGCGATCCGACCCAAGAGAGCCAAACTCAAAGGAAGGCGACAACACTCCGATCCGACATATTTGCGATCCATTTCAAGAGGGTGCAGAAGGCGCCAAATTCCAAGGATTACGAGGTGACGTGCAACTATTGCGGGAGGGTCTACTCGTTCAAGCACGGAGGCGGGTACGGTACGTTCACGAACCACCTCAACAAGAAACATCCGGACAAAGTGGGCATCGACCGGTCTCAGACGCAAATTACCGGTTCCGCGGGGACGGGGTCGTCACAACACGGTAAGGGAGGTACGTCTTCTAATTTATTTAAATATTCCGAAGCTAATTTTAGGAAACAATTAGCGAAATTTGTGTCCGCAAAACATCTTCCGTTTAATTTTGCGGAAGATGAACTTTTCAAAAATTTTGCTCAACTTGGTCTTAATCCGGCTTGTAAACCGGTGACTCGAAAAACAGTTACTCGTGATATTCGAAAAGCAGTTCTCGAGGTTAAATTTTCTTTGAAACAAATGTTTGAAAATCTTCCACACAAAGTTTCAATTTGTTCTGATATTTGGACGGATCATTGGCAAACACATCATTATATGGGTGTTACGTGTCATTGGATTGATGATACGTGGACAATGCAAAAACGTTTGATTGCATATAGGGGATTTGATAGTGAGCATACCGCCCAAAACATTGCACGAAAAATTCAAACTATTTTACAAGAATATGGTTTGACATCAAAAAATTTTTCAATTGGTTTCGACAATGCTAGCGCTAACACCGCTAGTATACGTCACTTGACCGAAATTTGTCAACCAAATTTTGGTGCGAAATTTTTTCATGTTAGATGCTTGTGTCATATTTTAAACTTATGTGTTCAAGATGGCTTAAATACTTTTCAGGAGCATATTAAGTCAATTAGGATTGCGATTTCCGCCTTAACTAGACAACAAAGTCTAGTTAAGAAGTGGAAAATTTTTTGCAAGAATTCAAATGTATGTGCGAAGAGGTTCTCCAACGACATCAAGATCCGTTGGAACTCAACGTACGATTTATTATATGAGACTCGTCAATATAAGGATCTTATATGTGCATTTTTTTGTAGTATTACCGATCACGATGTTTCAATTTGGCCTGCTTGTTGGGATGCATGTTACGATTTGATGGAAATTTTGAAAATTTTTAAAGAAGTCACTGTTTCATTGTCCGGAGTTTATTATCCGACTTCGCCTATAGTTTTAGATCATTGTGTAAAAATTGCAACTATTTTAGCCTATTATTCGAACACTCCCAGTATGCAAATGTGTGTGCATCTTATGAAGAGCAAATGGTTGAAGTATTTTTTAGAAATTCCTGATGTGTTTTTAGTTGCTAAACTTTTGGATCCTCGGATTCGTTTAGACGGTTTGTGTGATATGTTAGATATGTATTATGAAGGCTTGTTTGGTTCGAGAGAGGTATTAGATTTTGATGCAGGATTTGACGTCGTCATTCCGAGGCCGAACCACTCGGCGATTGCAAACCACGCGAGGGAGCTCTTGTACGATGTTTTTAGAGACTATAGGATCAACTTCGGCGACGGCGACGGTGATGGCAGTTCGAGCGATCAACAAGGCGGATCTTCGAACCCGATGTTCGCACGACTCCAAAACATGTACGACTCGAGATCAAACAAACGATCGAGAAGCGGAAGTCCTTACGGCGAGGTCGAGACGTATATGGGCTCGTTGTTCGAGTTTTCGGATCCGAACGAGTTTGATCTTCTAAGGTGGTGGTCGAGAAAAGCGAGGACCTTTCCGGTGGTTTCGAGAATAGCAAAGGAGATTTTAGTGTGTCCGGCCTCAAATGTTTCCGTCGAATCGGCGTTTAGCATTGGAGGTTATACGTTGGATGAAAGACGTTCTAGATTAACCCCGGAAAATCTAGAATATCAATGTCTACTTGACGATTGGACAAGGGCGGAGAATCGAACACAAGAACCGAAGTTCGACGATACGGACGAAGAAGAAGACACGTACGACGACACGTCGAACACGAACACTACAGGAAGCGATTGAGCGAGGCGCGACCGCGAGGTAAGTTAAAAGAACTACGTGGGCTTTGATTCCTCGACTCGACGAGCGAGGATACGTAGGCACCTTATCAAAAAGTTCAAGCCCAATTTTTTTTTTTTTTATAAGTTGTAATTTTTTTTGTTTAAGTTTTTTATTTTTTTATTTTAAAACATTGTAACATGTAATTTTTTTTATATTACAAGATTCAATTATTTTTCAGTACGTTTAATTTTTTTTCTTTGGGACTAAGTGTGAATTTATTTAATTATAATAATCAAATTTTTATTTATATAAAAAAAAAACGGTTCGGAACCGGAACCGGCCAGTTATAAACCGGAACCGAAACCGCCGGAACCCCGGTTAGGTTTCGGTTCCGGCCTTTAGGCCAACCGGAACCGGCGGTTCGGAACCGGAACCGGTTGGCCACCTCTACTAAAGTGTCTGATTGGTGGATTGAGCCCAGCAGATGTAAGAAGCGAAAGCCCATCACTTACATATATTACAGAGCTTTGTGTATCGAAAGTTACACAAAGATGATCCACAGACCACAAATGGGGTGTTAGTAGCCCAACCCTAAAGCTTCAGTGAACTCTGCTGACGAAAAAAAGCTGATTAATCTCATCCCTCAGCTTTCATCAAAGCGGAATCTTGACTGCCCTGGTTTTGTTCTTCCCTTTCTTTTGGAGGAAAATCTGTTTTTCAGTTTAATAAGCTTTAAGGATGTCTCTCTCCCTCTCCGTTCCATATCACGCCATTGTCAACTTTTCACAACTCAGTAAGCCAAAGGTACCATCTTTTCTTTGTGAGCGTCAATTTGGTTTTTATAGATATAATTAATTAAGGCCGTGCAGATAATTTCTCTTAATTTAAGATGTATTATAATTTTATTGTATTCTACAGCTGTGTTTCTCCTTCAGTCAACCCAATACAAGCAGCAGAAGAGTGTGTGCAATGACGACAGTTGAAGCTGACGTGTCAAATTACATTCCAGCAGCTCCTATATTATTTCCCGAAGGGCCATGGAGTCAGGTCTCTATAGTTCATGTTAACTTAGCAATTGATCACAAAAAAAAAAATAATCTTGTTTGGTGGACTGATGGGTGGGTTTTGATGAATTATAGTCTGCTTTTGTCATCAGCAGAATGTGAATATGGGAAATTTTAGGATTTTAGCCTTTGATATATGCATTTTCTTACCATACATGGAATGAAAAAGGAGCTTATTATGTTATGGATTTCAATTACTGAGGGCATATCTCAATTTTGTAGATTCCTGGTGGAGTTACAGCTGCAAAGGGGTTCAAAGCTGCTGGGATGTATGGCGGATTGCGTGCAGTAGGGGAAAAGCCAGACCTTGCACTTGTAGCTTGTGACGTTGATGCTGTATCGGCAGGTTGGTTTTCGTATTCAGCCGTTTTTTTGGCTTCACTGTCTTAAATTCTTGCAGTTATAATACCCTATTTTGTAGGTTGCTTTACTACAAATGTTGTTGCAGCAGCGCCTGTAATATACTGTAAACAGATGCTAGAAAACTCGACGACGGTATGTGCTTTGGAACTACCTATATATTTTCTAGTTAAGATTACCCACCCTCGTTGTCCTCACTGCAGTAAAGATTCGACTGACATTTGTGAATTTGTGGGCCTTTCAGGCTCGTGCCATACTGATAAATGCAGGTCAAGCAAATGCAGCGACGGTAACTTTCTTGTTCTGTTAGATTAGGCTGTTGCTTGTAACTTTCCTCCGTCCTACATATTTTGCAGTGATATATGTTGTTCATAAATTCATTTGCAGGGGGATGAAGGTTACCAAGATGTTATAGAGTGTTCTCATGCCTTAGCTTCTGTAACTAACTTCATTCAGTGTACCTTTTCGTTCTAGAAAGCATAGAACGTTTCTTTGTATAACTTTTTTCTCTTACGAATGCAGTTATTACAGCTGAAGCCTCAGCAAGTTTTGATCGAATCCACTGGTGTGATTGGTAAGCGCATCAAGAAGGTGAGTTCCTTATCTTTGTTTCACTTTTTAACTCAAGACAACTGACAGTTAGTTCGCAAAAGAATCGGCACTCTTTGTTGCTCGCAGGATGCACTTCTAAAGGCCCTTCCGAGTTTAGTAAGTCAGCTATCATCGACCGTTCAGAGGTAAAACTTTCATGATTGATTCATGACTTTTACTGGGCTGTGACGGAAATGAAGATATATGTTTCTTATTGATTTCAATGTATAAATATCATGATCACCATGTATTTAACCTTGCAGTTTTCACATTTAAAAAGCTTGGCCCGTTAATTTCTTTTTTTTCTTTCTTTTCCTTAAATTTTGCTTAATTTGCAGTGCAGACTCTGCTGCTGTAGCAATAACAACAACCGATCTTGTAAGCAAAAGTGTTGCCATTAAGTCAGAGGTCAGTGCATAGCTTGTTATTGCTGCAATTTTCGCCTTTTATCATAAAAGCTTTACTATGAGTATGACCAACATTCATTGCATTCAGTTCGGAGGATCGCAAATAAGGGTTGGTGGCATGGCTAAGGGCTCTGGGATGATACATCCTAACATGGCGACAATGCTCGGGGTAATTTACTCATGTAGACAGTTATTTTATCATAAAATGATGAATATTTATACCTTTGGTTTAACTTACAGGTCATAACTACCGATGCCTCGGTGGCAAGTGATGTATGGCGCAAGATGGTTCGTGTTGCCGTCAACCGTAGTTTTAACCAAATAACAGTTGAGTATCTCGAGAATTTCGAAAATACTTCTCATCATGCTTTTGAGGGGCTCGTATGTTTAATATAAGGGCTTAACTACTTTTGTTCGTTTTATAAGTTTGGGGCGTGGCACTTTCAGGATCCCAACTTATGGGGTTGCAATTTAAGGACACTAACTTTTAAAAATTGAAGCATTTTAATGATACGATTCGTCGGAAACATAATTTTTTGCCGGAACACCGACACGCGGTCCGCACATGTCGAATAATTTGGGGATAAAACCTACGTGGTGTCAGAATTGCTTATTTGTGAACAAATCCTACGCGTTAGTTTCAGGACACCCAACTGACAAGGCTGCAATTTAAGGACACAGTTAGGTTTTCGACGCATTCGGTCCTTAAAATGTATCAATTTAAAGTTGGTGTCCTCAAATTGCAACCTCGTAAGTTGACTGTCCTGAAAGTGCTACCTCCCAACTTACGGGACGAAAAAAGTAGTTAATTCGTGATAAAAGCGTATTTGATGATGCTTTCTTTGGTAGGTTGATGGAGATACTAGCACTAACGACTGCGTCATTGCTTTGGCTAGTGGTCTATCGGGATCAAACAAGATTTCATCTTTGAATAGCTCAGATGCACAACACTTGCAAGCATGCCTTGATGCTGTATGTATACTCCTTTCGTTCTGCGTCTAAACACTACGTCTTTATATCATATCTTACCATAGAGGGAATGATCGAACTATGTAATGATATTTGCTAAACCTGCTACTTTACCATTTGTTCATCCAGGTGATGCAAGGCCTTGCAAAATCAATAGCTTGGGACGGCGAAGGAGCAACATGCTTGATCGAGGTCATTTTTTTTCCGGTCTCAAAATTCGAATACTTAAAAGTACAGTTTGTAAACGTTCTTGAGTTAAATGTTCAGGTCCAAGTATCTGGGGCAGGCACCGAAGCTGAAGCAGCTAAGGTTGCCCGAACGGTGGCATCATCTTCCTTAACCAAGGCAATGACAGACATAATATTTGCAATGAACCATTTTCCACCTGACAATACATAAATCTTTCGTTTTATTACAATTTTTTTATTTTTTGTTTTTCTGTTATAGGCTGCAGTGTATGGTCGGGATCCAAACTGGGGACGTATAGCTTGTGCTGCTGGTTATGCGGGAATACCCTTCAATCCAAACGAACTCCGTATATCGCTTGGAGATATACTACTGATGGATAAGGGTCAGCCGCTGCCATTCGATAGGTAGTCTTATGTATGCCAGACCAACCCGAAAAACACATCCCCTCTGCTATATTTATTTATATATCATTGTTTTTTTTTTTTTTCTTGCAGGGATGCTGCAAGTGATTATATGAGTCGGGCGGGGAAAACCCGCGGGACTGTAGTGATTCAGATATCCATAGGCGACGGGCGTGGAAGTGGGCAAGCGTGGGGCTGTGATTTGAGCTACGACTATGTGAAGATTAATGCTGAGTACACCACTTGAAACAGCAGAGGAGAACTACTTCGAATTCTCAGTTTATATTACGTATTTGGCCAATGTATTGTGGGCAGTGGTCTTGGTTATTACAACAGAAACTGTGTTTGCTCTGCTTTGAGATTAATATGTGTCCTAGTGCATCAATTAACCTATTAATCTCCTTACCAAGTGATGGTTATACTAATTTCACACATATTTCTTTTAAATAATTAATTGATCCGATATACTATCTCTAACGAGAAATTTATTTTTCGACTCAAAATGCAGTAATTATTACGTCAAATAGTAATTATTCTTCAACATCAAACTCAAAATAATATCTTCGAACGATTTTTCAATTATACTAGCATATTTTACGACTTATAAATTATAGTGTAATTTTATATAAATATTTTAAATGTTAATATCTCGTTATATTTTTTAAATTCTATAATTCTGGTTAAAACAATATTTATTATATTACATATAATAAAATATAAAAATTAAATAATAAGAAATAAAAAATTATACGGATGATTTGATGATTCAAAATAAATATAAGGGTACATATTTCAATTTTATAGCTGCAAACCCATTTTTTTTTTTTTTTGCGTTCAGACGCAAATTTGAATTTAGAGAAAGCAAAAAACGCATTTTTAGTTTATGTATTAGATCAAATTGAAACGTTTTTACTAGTTTTGATGTTCGATTGAAGCTTGTCTTGCTAACTTTTTTTTTTCTTTTTTCTAAGTCTTATTAATTAATCAATTGCATAATAAATGCATCTAAAAAAAATAATAATTTTATTATTAAAGCCTCCCGCCCCAACGTCCGAGATAAATATTCAAAACAGTAAAGCCAACACCTCATTGGTCGAACCTCGACTGTCACGGATCGAAGCACGCTCCTCTTACAGCCGTCGATTAAAAATGTCAAGATCTACGTACGAAAATCAACGATGCTAAAATCCACTTGGTACATAACTCACCCCACCGCAAGCTAGATCAGCATTGCAGAGAAGCTCACTCATCTAAATCTATTTTCTCAAAATCCACAATTGCATTCCTTCGTTAGGCGACTCAACTGTAGAACTAAGAGAATGGAAACAGGAGGTAAATTCAAGAAGGGAGCCGGCGGCAGGAAGGGTGGCGGTCCGAAGAAGAAACCCGTTTCCCGGTCGGTGAGGGCCGGCCTGCAGTTTCCGGTCGGGAGAATCGGAAGGTACTTGAAGAAGGGGCGTTACTCCCAGAGGGTCGGCACCGGCGCCCCCGTCTACATGGCTGCGGTCCTTGAGTACCTCGCCGCCGAGGTTTGAATTTGATAAATTTGGGGGAAAATATGATCTGGGTAAATCAGGTGAAACCCTAATTTTGATTTGATTGTTACCTCGTGATGTAGGTCCTGGAATTGGCTGGAAATGCTGCTAGAGATAACAAGAAGAACAGAATAATCCCAAGGCACGTGCTGCTCGCCGTGAGGAACGACGAGGAGCTCGGAAAATTGTTGGCCGGCGTCACCATTGCGCACGGAGGAGTTCTGCCGAATATCAACCCAGTGCTTCTTCCGAAGAAGTCGGAGAAGGCTGCTGAGAAGGCTCAGAAGTCGCCTTCCAAAGCCACCAAGTCGCCCAAGAAGGCTTAGGAATGGATTATCCTATTAGGACAATGGTGTTTATAACTGAAGCCCAGCGAAGTTGTAATCTTTCTAGTTAATCTCTGCTTTGTTGAATCTGAAGATTGTTTGCTCACTATGTCTTTTACTGTATTTTGATGGGATTTGCTAATTTATCTTCAAAATTTGGACATAATGCACTTAAATGACAGATCTGAGCAGCCACGGCAATATGTAGGGGTTAGAATGGCTGTCCCTATGACTCAAAGGGATTCACTGCAATTGAAAGCCTTCTTCAACATCGGATGGAAAGAATACAATACCACAAGCACAAGTTATAAATGAGGTTGAATGAGTTTTTCTGGTCTGTGACCATATCTTTGGAGGAAACGACCAATTTCTGTTGCAATAGGACTGCATATTCAAAAATAACATTTGAGTCCCGAACAATTCGATTGTCGTCAAAAGTAAAACCAAGGTTTTGGGTACTTATTACGATCTAATAGACAATCTGTTGTCGTCAAAAGTAAAACCAAGGTTTTGGGTACTTATTACGATCTAATAGACAATCTGTGTCTAATGATGGAACGACTGCAACCGTTTTGCGACAATGCAATATAACTAGAACACTCGGACCATGGACAACAGAGGTGAATCGTTTTATTTCTACTTGGGCATCATGGAAACTAAAGACATCAAATATAATAAATTTGTTACTAATGCTTTCATGTTATCGAACAATGGAAGAATGGAATGTTTATATCGAAGAAACAGTCGCATAATCACATATTTATTTGGTTGCATAAGCAAACCATGAAAGACCATATTACCGCCTTAAGGTCTCAACAATGTAGTCTGCATACAGTTTCCTGAAAGAGAGAAGTGGATGGATGACATGTGTTAATGAAACATAGCAGTGAGCACATCGATATTAATTATTATGCCGTGATCAAAAGGGGGAAGAGTAAGAAAGACGAGACAACTCACATGGAGCGCTTGATTGCTTCATAGGCATCTGCAGCTGGTAAAAAGTCATCAACTGCAACATCCTTGTTTTCATTCGTCTTATCTGTTTGATTTGTTAAGATAACTAAGGCAAAGCTCAGCATTTTCAAAAAGCATAGTCAAATAATCCAACAATAGATATTTTTCTTGATAACTAATGAAAAGGATACAGTCCTCAAAGAATCGGCGGATCTCAGCTAGCCGATGGGGAGGAAGCTCTTTGATATCAGTGTAGTGTAGATACTCGGGATCATCAGCACAGACGGCAATTATCTTGTCGTCTTTCTCTCCCTGGCGTGATGGGAATGAGTGATTATTTCCTGTATTTATTACGATGATGAATGCAGAGAAGTACTGTAGTAAAGATTTTGTTGCCTGATCAATCATGGGCATGAGCCCTATAGCCTTGGCCCTCAGGAAACTCCCTGGAATAACTGGTTCCTGCATTATATGATTTGTGACAGTGAAGTTTGGAAATTAAAAAGGTTGTCATAAGGGCATAAGTCCCAAACATCCACACAAATTCAGCTAACTTGCGAAATTCACTTATACCTGCATGATCACCAGGATATCCATTGGGTCGTTGTCTTCACAGAGAGTACGAGGGATGAAGCCATAGTTGTGGGGGTAAACGACTGATGAGTAAAGAACTCGATCAACCTGGATATTCAAACCGTAATTTAGTTTCATCGGGTTTTTTAATATGTTTCAAACTATGACTTGCAACAGAAGATGGTGCGAATATGTTGCCTTGATCAAACCAGTTTTCTTGTCGAGTTCATACTTCACCTTACTTCCCTTACTTATCTCAACCACCTGAAGATCAAACATCAAATTCTTGAAAGCTTTATTGCCGATGAAACCACAGTAAAATGATGAGATATTCTTGAGATCTGATATACTTACACAGTTGAAAATTACAGGTGCCCCAGGTCCTGCATTTGGTGCGAGAACATAAAATTATCAACCATATCAATGATGATAAAGATTCAAACATGAAAATACAGATCGTAGATCTAACATATATACCTATCTCAAGATCGTGCCAAGGGTGAGCGGCAGCAGCTTTTGTGGTCAGAGAAGACAGCATCCTTTCGTTTAGAGGAGGATATGATGCCTTCTTCGTATCGGCAGATTTTTCTGGTGTCTCAATAGGTGGCGTCATCTCTGTGTTCATCATATAAACAATCTTTCAGGATAAAAGCTTTCGAGTAATTTTCTTAAAGTCATTGGATCTGCACCATCCAATACTAAAAAGATTACAACAAGTTAACTCTAAATGTTCTAAAGAAGATTACTGCAATAACAGTGAAAGATTATAAAAAGAATATTACTGCAATAACAGTCAAAGATTATAAGACCAATCATCTGCTGATTTGTTAACAATTCGACTCCAAATGTTGCGGTTTTAGAAATGACTTACTATTCATGCAGATCTCATACCAAATTCACATTTGACTGCCAGAAATATGTAATTGTTATCACATGCTCACATCATTTCTATCAGGTTATTAAGTATATCCGTATAATCCTCAGTTTTCTAGAAAGTATCTCCTGATGTTTTCTCCGGAACAGTAATACATAGGAACGTTAACAAAAGCATTGCTCAACGTAATGACCACAACAGCTTTCGTAATGGAAACTCAATGCTAGATATCTTTCAATATTTCTTTGGAGAAGGAAAAGAGAAAGAAGGGAACACAACAGTGATATTGCTGAGGCGCCAAAATAGAAGCAAAGAATCCTCGGAAAGAGCATCGGAAAAAAATATGCTGCAAATCTTTCATGTGTATTGCTGGTGAGGCATCGTATATCAACGGAGCACATTTCGCCTCCCAATGTTAACTAGGAGGCCGTACGCACGCACATACTCCGTAGCTAAAATCGTGTAAAAGCGTCGACGAGCTCGAACGGCAGTAAATTGAAGCAAATAATTAAATAGTAAACTCACTCAGCGAAACGATCTACACTCCCGTAGAAAATCTCAGTACAAGCCATCGCAAATCAAGCAGGCATGAAGCAAACGACCGAAAGAAAACGAAAAGTACAAACATGAACGAAACGAAACGCACCTTGTCGACGAAGACAGACCGACGGAATCGCCGGCGATTAGAAAAATCTCAGATCTCTCGGACGGGGTTTTAACGGAGCGTAGAAGCGAAGGCGAGTCCTATGCTACATTAACAGAGGTCAAAAAGCTGCCCCTCGCAGTTAATGAAGACGATAAAGCAACACTATTTGAGAGAGAATTGAGTGCGTCGAGCAAAGGCGAGTGGCCTTACACCTAATAATGCGTGTGTATGTATACTCGTTCAATTTGACTCTGCCTCCTCCATGCAAAGAAAATGTATGAATGAAAGGGGTTTTAGGATCTTTGACACGTGGAGGATTTATTATATATTTTAGTCTAATTACAATATAAAACATATACGAGTTACGAGTCGCGGAGTGCTCGTTTTATGTCGGAACCCTAATAACATGCGCGGGTCAAGGGGACAGCGCCCTTAGCGGGGTCTAGGGGCATCATCCGAAGAGGTATCAGCACATGAACTGAAAAGATATGTCTAGTTCAAAGGACATCATCTTTGGAGAAGTCATGCATGCTTATAAATGGACATAACTAGTCATATTTTGGGTTATAAATAAGCATTGAAACACTCAAGACAAAGACACATAATTCATTTAAACACAACAGTTTTCTCTAGTCTTATCTTGGGACATATTTGGTGTAACTCAAGCAAATGGTCCAAATATTATCTTTGGAAAGAGAATCTAAATACACGATTTTAGAGAATATTCGGCCATACAAATCAAAATCCTAAGTTTTGCTCATAGGATTTTGGTTGGATCTGACGAGGGGACCATTGAGGATCGTAACGCCGATCACAGGTGAGATTCAACGGCTCGTGGAGCCATTAGAGTATCTCCAGTGAATACTCTATGGTTGTTGTTACTCTATTTTTATAATAACAATATTCATGGACACTAAAACTAGAGTTATATATATATATATATATATATATATATATTATTTTCATACTTGTTTTATTTATATTTCAAATGTTTTGTATCATTATAATAATAAACTAAAATTATATAAACGTTATTTTCTTTATTTATTTATATTTTTTCATTTGTAATTTAATAAAATTAAAATTAAAGTAACATGGTTAAATATTAATTGTAATTACAATATGTGTGGAATTCTATTTTTAATGGAGAAAATTAGTTTAAAATTAATTGATTTTTTATTGTGAGTTGAAGATGACCTTAGACTTCAGAAATAAGATGTCGGAATTAATTTTAGAATTATTTAATAAATAAGTTTATCGCTCATTTATCAACTATTACAATGTTAAAAAGGAATGTGATTCTCAAGGTAAAATGATTTTCTTATTTTCTTTTTTTTAAGCAATTGCGATGTTATTAGTTATCTTTTTATTCCAATAAATCATTATTACAAAAATAAAATAAAATGAAGATGACAATGCCAGCGGTTTTGGGCCTGGTAACAGGCTGTCTGAAAAAAAGTCACAGCACTAATTTTATTTTATAGTCCAATTAATTATAGTAATAATAAATATAAAAAATAAAAATAAAAATTCTCTTTACCGCTGCGCTGCACCATCGGATTATTTAATTCAATTGAAAGCCAACCATAACCAACACAAGAAAATAGAAAATAGATTGGGGGAAAAAACGGATTTCAACGGCCGATCTGTGATTCTTCCCTCCACCTTTTGGATCGTTCGTCATTGTTAGATCCATCTTTTAATTTGTTTCTTGCGATCTGGTAATTGGTACTTTTTTTTAGCTTTTTTTTTTTTCATTTGAAGTCTGTGATTTCATGGTGGCATCGTAAATATTGTGAATTGAATGACAATTTTTGTCTGTTTTGTTGCTAGGGTTTGCTTGCTTTTTGGGGGGAAAGAATCGTGAATTCAGATTAAAAGCATAAAAGGAGAAATCACATGGCTGCTCCACCAGCAAGAGCTCGAGCTGATTACGATTATCTCATCAAGCTTCTCTTGATCGGTGATAGCGGTGGGTGTTGTCTCTATCCAAAATTAGTTCTGTGTTTTTTGTTTGTATGATTAGCTTTGGAAATATTTGTGTTTCACAAGGAATTGAGCGATGTATGTTCCTGTTTGTTGATGGATTTAGTGCTTGTGTCTTCGGGGCAAGACAGCCACATGTGTATTGTGTTATCTACATTTCATAATGTATGGAATGAGCGCTTTGCGGTAGTGCATTTAGGCAGGGTTTACATGTTCTATAATATTTCTAGCTAAGTTAATGGTACTATTCTTTGTCCAAGCTTAACTTTTTATTTGTTGTTTGTGATTGGACTTGGGATATTTTCCAGGTGTGGGCAAGAGTTGTCTTCTTCTACGTTTTTCTGATGGATCTTTCACCACCAGTTTTATCACCACCATTGGGTAGGTTTTGATTAAATGCACGCTCGACTCCAGCTTCTTGCAGCACCTGATTCGTTTGTTTCTTTGATCTGAAGGATCGATTTCAAGATAAGAACTATAGAGCTTGATGGAAAGAGAATTAAACTGCAAATCTGGGATACTGCAGGACAAGAGCGATTCCGAACCATTACAACTGGTACCCATTTTGATTGATGCAGGAATTTTCTTGCTATTTCACAGCGTACACCTTACAAGATTCATATCTGTCTTAATGATCACGGGCTTTTAATGGAGTTGAATTATACTATTGCAGCCTACTATCGTGGAGCAATGGGTATACTGCTTGTGTATGATGTGACAGATGAGTCATCTTTCAACAGTACGTACTCTTCTTTATGCATTCTTCACATTTTCTTGATCATTAGATGTCTTCATCCTTAAGTTTGGGTTTGTCTTCTATTTGCATTCTTCAATATTTCCACATCGTGGTATGTAAAAGTTTTAGCTGATTAGTTACAGATCCTTTATTAACGTTCTAAATCTATTTCATCCTTCTCAAAGACATCAGAAATTGGATCAGAAACATTGAACAGCACGCATCTGACAACGTTAACAAGATATTGGTCGGCAACAAGGCGGACATGGATGAGAGCAAAAGGGTCTCTTTTATCTCTTCTCTCTCTTTATATGTATTTGTGTGTGTTCATGTCTTGCGTGTGAGGCCTAGTGGGGTCATATTCACACCTTAATTTATGTGGAACTCAATGTGCTTGCATTAAACAAGTTTGGGTATCATCACAGAATATCCATTTTTACATCAAAACTTTGTAGGCTGTTCCTACTTCCAAGGGTCAAGCTCTTGCCGATGAATATGGAATCAAATTCTTTGAGACTGTAAGTAGCACAAAGCAACTCTTGCTTATCTTGAATTCATAACCGAAGCGTCAGTCTAAATAATTTCGCCCGAAACAGAGTGCTAAGACGAACATGAACGTCGAGGAAGTCTTCTTCTCAATAGCCAGAGACATCAAGCAGAGGCTTTCCGAAACTGACTCAAGAACTGAGGTGCTTTATTATTACATCACCACACTTTACTACGCTATTACTATTCGTCAAATATCAATTCCGAATCCTTCCTTTGTGTCGTCATTACAGCCACAGGCCATAAGAATCACCCAAACAGACCAAACTGCCGGGGCTGCCCAAGCTGCCCAGAAATCATCCTGCTGCGGTTCTTAATATAAAGCGGTCAGCGACATCTCTTTATAAACCATTTCAATGCGGTTGTTATGGCTATTTGCTTGTACCCCCTATCCCGTTTCATTGCTTGAAAATTCGTAACAATTGTGTTTTATTGGAGGAACGTCTTCAGGAGGAATTTCATATTTCAGTTACTATATGTATATGTCTTCATCTTGAACTATACTGTCTTTCTTCCCGGAAATTGAATTTCTTAGTAGTTTTCACAAAGTGATTTCTATTTATTGTCTGAGTATAACACGCTGTCTCGATACAAATTACACAAGTATGAACACAAATCGAAGACAAGAACAAACACGGCCTTTCTGGGTCGTCTTCCCCTCTATCACAGACGAAAGACGTTGCAGAAAGCCCGAGGGCGACATAATTTGGACAAGCCCCTTAAGTTTGTTTTAACGTATAGGCTGCTGCGAGAGAAAATCTCGGAGCGGTTTGTATACAACTCTGCGTTCTTCTAGCAACCAACCAAAGGTCTTCTTCGTCTGAGGACGACGAAGTAATATGTTCTGAGGTCTTCTTCTTCTTCTTCATATTTACTTGCACGGAGAATAGTGAGTAGACAGGCCTATGGTCTGAAAATCTTGACTCTCCCCTCGCGTAGAACATTTGTTCAATCCCTTCGCCCTTCCATAGAATTCTGTCGCACCTATCATTTTATTTAATTAATTCAAGATACGTACACCATGAAATGAATATGCTGGCTAAAAACTAGTCAATGCCGACCACTTAATTAAATATTTGAGAAAAATAAAATATGTTTACTATTTTGACTGATTTTTTCATGGTATGTAATCTCATCATTGGACGCTGTCTAGATCAGTTGGGTCAGGTGCGTACAAAAAATCTAGTTAAATAATACACTAGATTCCTGGCCAAGATGCCCTCTCATAAATTATTATTATTATTATTATTATTATTATTATTATTATTATTATTATTATTATTATTATTATTATTATTATTATTATTATTATTATTATTATTATTATTATTATTATTATGTGCTAACTAAATTATTGTTGAAATGTCTCATCATTCAATGAGCTATATGGTTTTCATGAAGGAAATATTACCAGGCAGGAGTCCGGCGCTTTTGGACAACGTAACGGTCGGAATCAGTTATGTACTTGTAGGTTGGAGCGAAGTGTATGTCTCCTTCTTCCCACCCTTTAAACACTCGGCCAGCCCTTTTCTCCATTCTCAACTGCATCATGTAATAATTCAATGACAATGGTTTAAACAAGCAAAAAAAAAGGAATTTTAGTTTAGTAGAGAAAAGAAGAGCTTTGGGTACTCCATTGCACTACCCCAACCTCGTCTTTCGCCAGAAGACCTCGCCAATCGTTTCTATGAAGCAGCTGCCGAGCCTCTTCGCACATAGGCGCCGCAAGTCGATAGTTCAAGTCTCCGAGCCAAATAATCTTGCTGTTTTGCATGCGTACATATAATTAATTAAATTAAGTACGTATGCTTGCAGCAGATCGAAGAAGATACGAAGAAACAACGGCGACTTTCGATCGCTTACTCGTGATTCGAAATAGTGAAAGGACGTCGGGGGAACCTCGTCCTCCTCAGAATTCCCGCCACGTCTAGATTTCTTCTCGCCGCGTCGCCCTCCTTCTCCCCCGACGCCAAGTGCGTGCAGACGAAGCACAAGCTAGTTTCGTGCATTCTCATGCTGATAGAGACCGATCCCTAGTTGCATAGTAAACAAATAGTAAACACCATCTAAATTAGGGTTTTGTATGCATTATATTGATATGTATATATATATATACCTTATTTCCGAGGTATCCCATTAGGCCTCGTCCAACGCAAGAGACCTCGACGCCGTTGACCTGCCGATGCAAATCCTCACGAACCCATACGCACAAAAAGATCCCGACCATCTGCTTGCTCGCGGCCAAGAAGTACTTGGGCTGTTCCTCCTCCACGGTCCTAAAATCGTAGAATCTTTCGAAATCTCTCTCTTTAGTTACCCCTTGATCTTCTAGAAGAAGCAAATCGGAGAAGCTGACCCTGGGCGGCTTCGTTTGCCGATGATCGTCGTTGTTTAGCGCTTGCCCGATTAAGGAGAGCCATTTCGAAGCTGGCCCGCAGTCTTCGGGCCCTAGGACGTTGCCTGCGTCGAGGGGGACGATCTCTTGAAACCCTAGAACGTAGATGTCTGCGGGCGCTTTCGTCTTCAACCATTCTCGGAGGTTTAGCCCGTCGTGGGGCGGCTTGCCTCCTACGTTCCACGTTCCCACGAATATCCTTTCGGAATAATCAAGATATAAAAAATAAAATATAAACAGATGATGATGATGATTATTGAGTATCTTATCACCAAGTGGGATGGTTTTCATTTTTTTTTTTTTTTTCTATTACCTGAGATTGAGGCTGTCATTGGCTGGTCGAACAAGAGAATCGAATCCTTCAGTTGTTCGTATCAACCACTCTTCTGATAAAATATAGACATTGAAGACAAAGCTTCATTATTTAATCATCATTGCAAGAAATTTAATAAACTTGAATCTATGAAATCTTTCTTACCAGACAGTTCTTCAGGCACAACAACGTAAACTCCGTCGTCGTCAGAGCAACTCTTTCTTCTTCGTTGGATCGGATCTAATACGATATATATTACGATTCGTATCACTAGAAAACACATCGAAAGTTGACAAATCCAAATTAGCCACAAAAAAAAAAACATACTTGCATAAGCATCTGAATGTGGTCCATCTCTGCAACTCTTTATGTTCAGCCATTTCTTGGCTCTCAACTTTTGCCAAGAAGACTTGCAAACAAAATATTAAAATAAAATAAAATATAATAAAATAACAATTGAAAGCACCATCCATGAGATCATATAAGATTAGACAGAAATATAGTACCTTAAGGGTTTTTCCTTCCTCTCTCATTAGTGTAGCAAATGAAGAAGCTTATTTATTCAAGCAACGAGTCAACAATTCTTCGTCCTGTTAAAACGTTCATTTTTTAATTAGTGGAAATGACAGATATTTATGATCTAATATGCTTCTTCTATTGGATGAAAGGATAAAAAAAATAGCTGGAAATAGACATATATATACATTACTAAATAATACATAAACTTATATTAAAACTGCAAGATTAAAGTTGAATGCATGTCAACGGCTGAGAATAAATAATTATATATGGTCGGAGAATACAAGTGAACTACTGCTCAGTGAAGGTAGGAAACCATTTGCAGGGACAAAAACTAGAGAGTAGAGACGACACCATGGGGAGAAAAAAAAGTTCTTACACCGAGGAAGTGTATGCTAAGTGAAATATAAAGTTGCATGGTGAGAATATTAATACTTAGAGAAACATATAAGTGATATAAAGAAAAAAGGGTTAGGTTTTTTCTTCTGATTTGGTATAGAGAAAGACGAAGCTTTTCTATTTTATTTTCATTATTAGCTTTACAGATGTGAAGACAGAGTGGAAGAGGATGAACTAAAGATTTTTTTTCTTAAACTATGCAAAAGTGGATGTCGGAAATCTTCATTTTATGGAGTGATGATCATAGAAAAAAGTTAACTTTTGGATGTTTGATTAATTAATTAATTCAGAAACCACCTAAATGACTACTCATGCTATTAAGCTACAACAACAAAATAAAGCAAGCTCAGATTAGAAAAGAAGAAAAATAAAGAAAATGAAACTCACTCACATTAAAAGAACAAACGAATGAGTAATAGACGATTGGCCAAGTGTCTGATCGCCTTGAAAATATGTTTCCTTCAGCTGTATATTATTGTATTGCAGAGGTAGAACATAGTACTTACTGTGAGAAGAAAAGTTGCAGTTCTCATTTTGTAAGAACGTTGAGGGGGCAATTTCGTCCATTGAATTCAGAGAAAAATACATAAATATGTAGCACTACTAATATATTTAATTAGATGCTTTATGGGAATAATTATATTTTCAATCATCACTTATGATCATAAATATAAAAGAAAAGTAGAGAGTGATTCCGACCGGCTATTATGTCTTGCGAGATTAGTGTGCTTCCTAGTAATATTACACACGATGATTGACTAGTTAATCTTGTATTTTCCTTTTAAGACTTATATGCATGCAGCAATTTTACAAAGATAATTGATTCAAACGTATTCTATAATTCTATTCAACCAAATGAGACTTGATGTGAACAGAAATACATAAGATTTTGCAACTATATGCTATTAATATGATAACCATTATATTATCTTTCGGAGACATTTTCTTCTAAGATCATCGACAAGCAAAACAAGACAAGCTTCATTGCGATTCCAAAAAGAAGAAGCAAAAAAAATTTCTTTTTTTAAGTAGAAAAAAGGGTTTTGAGACAGTAACATGTACATTTGATTCTTGGTTTAAGGTCGTTAAATATTGCAGAAAAGTGAAAAAAAAAAACATGTTTTGGCTTCCTAGTTTTAAAATCTGAAGTATTATTATGTTGTCAAGAATTTGATAATTAACTTTTATTCGTTGGAAATTAAATATTACATGGGATGACGAAGACAACATAGCATGGGTTGAACAAATTGCTTAGTTTGGCTTCGTCCTAACAGCTAAAAGAGTTTAAGCATAGAATTGGTGATAATTTTTTATTAAGACGATCAATATAATTGCATAAACTAATTAATTGGTCCCACCCCCCATTTCGCTAATTAAATTAAATGGAGGCAATCATTGAAATTAGTAGCCCATGATTAAGAAAGAAATCAAATAATCAAATGCAACTAGAGATTTTTATATTTCTGTTTTTGTGGTTAACATTTGCAAACAGCTTGCGATGACGCATTTAATAATATGGTAGAGTTTTAAAAATATTTAATAAAAAATAATAAGAAATAAATAAATGCAGTATTATCATATCTCCGACCCATTGTTAGTTGGAATTGGAATACGATATGCCTCAATTTACAAATTATATTAAAAAAATAAATCGTACGTATACCATGTTCCTAATTATTCTCTTGTGCTGATAAAAATTAAAAATCAATGAAACAGATAATAATATTATATATATATATATTCTATTATATAAACTAGTATATTTAGCACATCCGATATTCTTTTATGTTAACAAAACATGTTATTTTTAATTTAAAATGTTTAATTTATGAAATTATAATAAAAATTTAATTAGTTTAGTTATTAGAATATAATTAGAATAAATTAAAAATGTGGAGGGTAAAATAGTAACTACAAATGTCACATGAAATTAATTAAAAGATAGTTAATATATGGTGTTGAGCAATAATATATAGTATAGATGCTCATGGTAGAATAAACATCGTCAAAAAATTATCAATTTTTATTTCATTGAATAGTTACCATTTTACACTTTTCTTATCTCTATATTTTAATTCAAGTAATTATCATTTTATCCTTTTTTTTTTTTTAATTTATTACAATTATATACTTATAAATTATTTTTTTTATTTTATATACTTAAAAATAATAAATAATTAAACTTTAATTAATAATTTCACCTATTAAATTATTTAAATTACACGCCAACATAAATATAAAGTAATATGATATACATTCATATATTAAAGCGTGCATGCGTAAAATATTATTATAGGTGTCAAAAATCAAAATATCTAACGGAGATAGAATAGAATCATAAAGAGTAGGCGCCACGGCACTTCCACGTGGCACCACCGTACAAATGATTGGGCTTTTGGTGGGCCAAATATGGATTGGAAATACGAATCGATTGGGCTTAAGATGGGCCCATCTAGCGGGTTCTACGGGCGGCGTGGGTCTGAGTGCCACGTGGGATGTACGTAAGAAACAAATGATTTGATGAGGTGCTTATAGTAGAATCTCCTCTAATCCTCTCCCGACCAATCACCTTCCACCTCCCACGTGGGGCGACTGACCGAATCAACTTAATGACATTTTATTGATCAATGACCCTTCTTTTTTTTTATCTTCCATAAATATAGCTGAATGTATTTTGTATTTATATCGACGATGTGCTGATGATGATGATGATGATTCTGTGTATAGTAAATCGATTATAGATATTATACTATAACACCTTCATGGGCTTCGAACATATTTAGAACGGCGTGTTGAGGTTTTTATGTAATATTTCGATCTCTCTTCTGTGCCTTTCACTCTAGCCCTAGCTTGGAATAATCTTTCTAACATAAGTTTTCATATTTTTGAGTTGTCTCCTATCCTTTACATAACTATATCATGGGATCACCACCAGAGGAATCTTCTGCTCAGTACATACACAAGGTATGTCCGTAGGTGAAGGTTATACATAGATATATGATCTTTTATGTCATTCTTGATTTAGGGTTTTCGTTTTCTGTAGATCTTCTTCTTGATCTATTCTTCTTCTTCTTCTTCTTCTTATTTTTATGTTGTAATAAAATGAATAGGTGCAACACCTGATAGAAGAATGTCTAGTGTTTAAGATGAGCAAAGAGGAATGCATGGAAGCTCTCTCCAAACATGCAAATATTAAGCCCGTTATTACATCCACAGGTATATATATATATATATATATATATACTTCATATTCTTATTAATACAAGCGCATATATATATATATTCTTACAAGCAAGCCTTATGAAGCTAGTTATATAACTTTCTAATCATTCAATGCTCATGATTCCTCTAACGTCGACATAATGCGCGCCCCACCTCACAAAGGAAAAAGGTTCAGAAAAAGGAAACAAATTAGAAAGTTATGTTTGTTATCTTTCACAAATTAGAATAATATTAGCTCGATCAAGTTGCATGCAAAATATCCAAATATAAATAAACCCTTCTTGATCTTCACAGAATTGTCACCGTACGTAGTTTTAACAGATGTTTATTCTTGCATTTGATCTTTCATTGGGGGTTTCATTATTACAAAGTACCCTTGTTTTCCTTTTGTCTGAAATAATGAAAATATTAGTGTGGAACGAGCTAGAGAAGGAGAACAAAGAGTTCTTCGAGACCTACGCGAAGAAAACATCAGAAGATGAGAAAACGTCAGAGGCATCGACGGAGACAGAGACGAGCCAAAGGATCCAAAAAGCAATATCGGAGTCTTCCAACAAGAAAGATACAACTGATGATGATGATGATGACGATGACGACGACCAATGAATACAAAGATGCGTATGCTTAGGTACATTTGATTCGGACAACGATGTTATAAAAAGCACTTTGGCTCGCCATGTCGACCATTAATTTGTAAAGAAAATGTGGATGCGAGCCCATCTTTACTATAAAAATCTATGACACTTACTGTGGCCGTCTACAACCCGACAATATATATATATATATATATATATGTGTGTGTGTGTGTGTGTATAATTCTATGTCTTTCGGAGAATGTGATGGCTAGTGAATGACGAGATGATCAAGTTCCCATCCAATATTGACACGTGGCAGCTCCAAAATAATGCGATATCCCGTATGTCGTGTGTGCTTTTATGTTTGTTTATCTCTTTGGAATTTTCACTTTTCTTTTTTTTTTTTTTTTTTTTAATTTTAAACGTTTGAATGGGAAGTATCATGAAGCTAACTACCTAGTTGAATTAAATGAAGTGTGAGAGAGGGGGACCATTTTACGCATGTAAGAAATCAAATTGGCAACTGAAAACTGTCTTTTGCTGCTTGTCTGTCTTGTATGTTAAATTCACTGAACATGGAAGGTGAGAGTAATTCACCTAAATGGGCCTATGATATGCGATAGGCCCGTTTATTGGGCCCAACTCAGCAGGCCCAATTTAAATTGCTGTAAGAGGTGATCACTGAAGAGAAGAGGAGAATCGCTGAACTGAGGAGCTTGGCGGAAGTGAAAAGCCTAATGGCCATGAACGCTCTGAATCCATCGGCTGTTAAATCGAACGGCTATGCGCTACCTCTTGTCGCATCGGTCCATCCTCGCCGTTCTTTTGCGTCGAAGAACATTGCCGTCAGGAATCGAAAACCTCCGTTTCTCGTCAGAGTCTCTTGTCGAAACCCAAATCCTGAGGATTGCGCAGTGCCTCCGAGAGTGATGAAATTCAAACAGGACGGCGTTTTCGAGCTTTCGTTAGCTCCGATTTGGACTGTTCTGAGTAAATCCATGGCCGCCGGCGTCGTTGGTGCTGCGGTTTTTTTCTTTTCAAGGTTTTATTTTTATGGGAAGCCCGCAATTGCCGCTCCTATTTCAGCTGGCGTTCAGGCATTCGATGAAGCTTCAGCCTCGGATGAAGATAGGGAGAAATCTAAGGAGGAGGAGGGCTTACTTTCGAACGTGGACGATGTGGATGAGCTCAAGAAGCTGATGGAAGTCAATATAAAGGGGAAGAAGATACCTGAAGCAATCGAGATTCTCGATAAGCTGATGGAGCTTGAGCCTGATGAAATTCAATGGCCTCTGTTGAAGTCTCATTTATACGCCGTAAACGGCGAGTCTGAATTGGCCATGAACGGTTTCAATGAGTTAATCAGGCAAGACCCTTTTCTTGTCGAGGCTTACCACGGTCTCGTGACCGTGGCTTCTCGGGACGAATCCACTGAGGGGTTGAAGGAAATCGACAAAAGAGTCGAGGGGGCGATCAAATTGTGCAAGGAGATGAAGAAAGAGACTGACTTGAGGGACTTCAAGCTGTTGATTGCACAAATTAAGGTCCTTGGCAGTAAGTACGATGATGCATTGAAGGTTTACCAGGAGCTGATAAAAGAGGAGCCAATGGATTTTAGGCCATATCTGTGCCAGGGGATGATTTACACTCTGCTGAGAAAAGACCGTGAAGCAGAAAAGAGTTTCGAGAAATACGTAAAGCTGGTGCCTAGGGAGCATCCTTATGTTAACTACTTCGACGATAATATGACCGCTACGAAAGTTTTTGCCGGGAAGGTGGAGGCAGAGAGAGCTGTGTCAAAGAGTTAGGTGGTTGATTCTTGCCCATGTGTTTTTGTGTTGGATCCTTTAGTAATTCTTTCTGGCTGTCGCATCATTGTAGGAAATGTCTTATGTGTAGGTTTTCTTCACAATGGTAGGAGGCATTGAAGGAATTGCTTATGAATAAATAGTTTTTCAGTGCGAAAAGTCAATCAATGGAAAACATGTCCAAACACCAATACTTGAATGAAATATGGTAGGAAGTAGTTAAAACATAGAAAGATGTTTGAATCAATAACTCATATAGCAGCAGTGACTTTATACTCATTCTTGAATTCCGAATTGCTAACATTGCCAGTTGCTGTAGGAAAGTTAGAAGCTTGCAACGTTGGAGGCCAGAGTTGAGCATTCTTAACCTTGGATATGCTCGAAAGCACCTCTAAGGGCGTTATATTTCCGGCCACCGTCACTTTCTTAGCAGCAAAATCTATATTAAAGGATGTCACACCTGCAGTAAAGTAATGTCATGCAGCATGATCAAGATTGCTCAGCTAATATGATAAAAGCCCTGCAGGAAATTGCAGATTTTCATGCCATGTCTATAGCTTTGCTACGGAGTAGTAATAATCTATGGCTTCCCCCCTTAATCGGGTTCTTTCTGTAAGAAAGCACTCACCTTGCATACTAGAAATATGCTTTCTCATCTTCCTTTCGCATCCTCTGCAGTGCAGCGACACTCTCAGAACAACCACCTGCAAATGATCAAATCTAAGAAGAATCGCTCTAATTTCATAAGAGAAATCAACAATCGAAAACCTGGTGTGCCGAGGCAGATGAAGAATCGGGCTTCGTCCGATGAGATTCATCTGTGTTCTCGACAGCTTCTTTAGCCTTTTCACTGGGAAGACTCGGCTCAAACTCCGAAAAAGAGTGGAGCAAAACCTTATCACCGCTCAGCAAATACCTAGTAGAACTGCCTGGGCTGATAAATTCTCCAGGCTTAGCGCAGCTCCAATTCCTCCTTACAGCACTAGCAGTCGGAGCACCACTGTCGCCAGACTTGTCAGTAATATTCTCAGTCTTAAACTTGGCTTGATCATCGTTCACCTCATGAGGGACCTTTTTCACTGCATTCTTGAGCTTCTTGTGGGCTATAACTTTGTGAGGCTTTGGGCTTATAGGTGGCTGAGAACCAACGCAAGGAGGGACCGATCTTGAAACGTATCTTTTCGAGTCTCTGATTATGGGGTTGTGGCGGTCAATAGCTCGACCACCACCGCCACCACCGAGTAGTAAAGCGGAAGAAGAAGGAGAAGAAGATAAAGCTGATGATGAAGAAGAAACACCTTCCATGCTAGAGCATATGGCTGTAGCTGCTTGTGATGAACAGAATATATCTATTCCCTTCATCTTTATAGCAAAGCAGTGCTGTAGGAATAATATTATAAATCAGATATGAAGGTCATAAATGGTCTTGGAGAATCTGTTGATGAGCTTAAAGGCTCTTTGGTTGAAACTTTCAGCTGTAGTACTTACTCAAAAGCATGCGTTACATTGTATTTAATGAGGTATTCTCTTACGTGTACATTTGTAGTCTTTCATTACTAATGTCCTAACGATTTTCTAAACATAGTATAGGAGCAATGCATCCTAACGATTTTCTAAACATAGTATAGGAGCAATGCATTCAATTTCACGTGGCTGTTGTAATACTTACTGTAGTGTAGTGATGAAGAGAAGAACCCCCACATGCAGTTTTAAAATGCTTGCGTATCTATGTAAAATAAGGATTGTGGAGTTATGAGAATTAGAGTTTGAGCCTTTGGTATATATTCTTCTATTTTAGAAATATATATGTTTTTAATATTATCTAAAGTTTTCTTTGAATGAATGTGACATTGAGCTCCTTTGTTCTGATACAAAAATCTTTGGAATCAGATGCCTTTTCTTGTTTTCTTTTTTATCTTTTTTTTTTTCATATAGTTTTTTTTTTCTTTGTCAGAATACTTCAATCGTATATTGGGCTGGGCTCATGGTCTTGATAAATGGGCCAAACCATTGTCCATGGGGCGTTCTTTCCCTCTAAATAATATTAATATTAATTAAAATACAATTTCATAAAGGTCAAATGTTATTTATTGCGTAATGACCCCTATAGTTTTAAGATATACTACTAAAACCCCAATTATTGAGAACAATTATTTCCAGGTCGTCCCTTGTCATCGTCACTCTCACTGGTCAGCGTTCTCACCAACAGCGACGCCATTCCCGGCAAATCACGAGTCAATGCGGCGACGTGAGGCTCGAACCACCGTTTCTTTGTCTCAAGCAACCGCCGAAATGACGAGGTTGGCCTTCCTTTTCCTCCTCCTCGTCGCCCTCGTAACTTTCACCTACGCTGAGATCAAAACCCTAAAGATCACCTCCGACAATCGTCCGATGATCCTCTTCGAGCGGTTTGGATACACCCTCTCTGGTCACGCTACGATATCCGTCTCGTCCGTCTCCGTTATCTCATCGGTGGGATCGCCTGACTCCTCGCGATTGGGCTTCTTTCTCCTGTCCGAAGAATCTCTGATCCAAGTCGCAGTGGAATTCGAGTCAAACCCTAATTTCTGCGTCCTCGACTCGAATTACGTAAGTCTCCTCTTCAACTTCCGCGAGCTCTCGCCTCCACCTGCATCGTCATTCAACCGCTCATATCCCATCACTTCTCCGAATGAATACTCGTTATTCTTCGCCAATTGTGCGCCGGAATCGACCGTTTCAATGGACGTAAGGACGGAACTTTACAATTTAGACGGCGGGGATAAGGACTATCTGTCAGCTGGTTTGACCCAGCTGCCCTCTTTGTACTTCTTCTTTTCTCTGTTTTACTTTGCGTTTCTTGGGTTATGGGCCTATACTTGTTTGAAGAATATGAAGTCTGTGCATAGGATTCATTTGCTTATGGGGGTCTTGGTTATTGCAAAAGCTTTGAATCTGCTTTTTGCTGCCGAGGATAAGCATTATGTGAAGGTCACAGGGACTCCACATGGTTGGGATGTGCTGTTTTACTTATTTCAGATCATCAGGGTGGTGCTGCTGTTTGCGGTGATCGTTTTGATCGGCACGGGCTGGTCGTTTTTGAAGCCATTCTTGCAGGGGAAGGAGAAGAAGGTGTTGATGATAGTGATCCCATTGCAGGTTTTAGCCAACATTGCATCGATCGTGATTGGTGAGACGGGGCCATTTATCAAGGACTGGGTGACATGGAATCAGGTTTTCTTGTTGGTAGATATCATTTGCTGCTGCGCTATTCTTTTCCCGATTGTTTGGTCGATTAGGTCGTTGAGGGAGACGTCGAAGACGGATGGAAAAGCAGCGAGAAACTTGGCAAAGCTGACGCTTTTCAGGCAGTTCTATGTTGTGGTGATTGGGTACTTATACTTCACCAGGATTGTGGTGTTTGCATTGAGGACTATTGCAGCTTATAAGTATCAGTGGGTGGCTAATGCAGCTGAGGAAATCGCCAGTTTGGCATTTTATGCTGTGATCTTTTACATGTTTAGGCCGATAGAGAAGAACGAATACTTTGTGCTCGATGAGGAAGAGGAAGAGGCTGCTGAGATGGCACTTAGGGATGAAGAGTTTGATCTTTGAAGAATTCAAGCGACCTCTGTGTAAGATTATGGAAATGCTGTACTATTTTGCTAGATTCAGTGTCAAGTCTTGCCTGTTATTATTACGAATATGTATGTATCATTTTCGTTTCTGATTATGCTAAAAATACGATCTTTAGCCCATCAGATCGAAATGGGGATTAAGCCCAATACTATCACTATAGACAAATGGTGATGCATGTTGCTAGATTTTCGACACGTATGTAAGAATTTTAATCGAGTTAGTACTTAGTAGTACTCAAGCTGACAAACTGAATGTCAAATCACATTTGATAATTCGCAGTCAATATGAGGAAAATACAGCTTTCGTGGTGCCTTTGGCGATTTTCTTGATTTCAGCCATCAATTCAATCTTTAGAATATGGCAAGAAACTAATGCAGAAAATGGCCTTATATGCTGCTGTAATCACGACGTACTTGGCGCTTGGGGCGCGTGATATGGATGGATCAGAAGAACGCCCTTGTAAGAAAATTGCCAGAGTGCTCACCTTCTAAAGATTCACCGACTTAACATGGTAAACATATTTTGTAAACTGTATCAGATTTTTTGTTGCAAAGTCAGTTAAATAGCGCAACTTGGAAGTAGAGTAGGATAAATAGCCCTTTCTTTTCCCTGAAGTCTTTTCTTGGGCTGTGATATCGTTCGTTGGTGTGTATAGCTTGAGCTGCGAGTAGTCTAAGAATAAGGGATTCTTGGGTAAATGATCGATTTTATGTGTTGAGTGATTATGAAAAAAAATTATGTTTTGTTTCTTGACATACTGTATCGACAATGTTGATTTATTCTCTGTTCAGAATCGTATCATCGCCTTGCTGATATAGTTGTTTGATACTTCCTTTTTCATTTTTACTCTTCAGTCTCGGCTGAAAAGATGGCCTGAGAAGATCGAAATGTCAGAGGTACTCGCCTCCATGTTAGTTCTTTGTCGTCGAGAACCGAGGCGGGGGATCTTGAGTGCATTTTCCGTATACATGGAAGGTGATTACTTCTTTGTATGGGCTGGTTTTCAATTCCTCACGATTTTTCTTGTCTTACGCTTGAGAATGCAATTCCTTTTAGTCTTTCTGGGATATTAAGGATTGGGATGGTTCAAGAATTGATTTTTTTTTTCCAAGAATGGCTCTTTCTCCATGATATCTGATAGCATTTGGCTTCTGACAACCATTTTGTTCATAAGTAGTTTGATAGCATTACGATTTCTGACGAACGTTTTCGCAGAGTGCGCCATGTCGTGATCAGGAAAACTGCGTTTGTGGTACGCACTATCACTCTCTTCAATCGAATTTTTTAGTCTGCCATATACACTGAGTGGTTTATTTTTAGGGGGCTGTTTTTTTTCTCTTTGCTGTTTCTTATCGCAGGAGTTCTGTGATCCAAAGGATGCAGAAGCAGCTCAAAGCTTTTTGGATGGGAAAGAAGTCCATGACCATCGGATTATTGTAAAATTTGCAACGGGCGTAAGTGAAATTTAGTCTGTCTCTAGCTGATGCATTTATGCTGTTGAATTGTCTGATTCACTCAGTAAGACGGTTTTCCGCAAATAATAAACCTTGACTGTTCTTTCATTAGGAGCCTTGGGATGTTGAGAGCTGCTCCAACTGTGGCCTTAATGGACATCGTTCTCGTGATTGTAAGGCTGGAGACGAGAAATAAGCGCCATGGCTGTGGAGAAAGAGTTCACACTGAGAGGGACTGCCCGGACGATCGTAAGAAGCAGCTGAGGTGGGTACCTTTTTCTTTTTTTTTTTTTAATTTGGAGTATTAGGATTTTGTGTTGTGATTTCTGAATTTATAAAGATATCCACGAAAACTATTTATGCAGTGGACGTGGCAGAAGCCATTCACGCCCGCCTTTGAGATCTTCTAGCTCTCCTATCAGCAAGCGTCGAAGATTAAACGACATGTCTGTTTATCTCCTTCCTGAATTGCAACTTTCATTCCAAAGCATTTTGCTCTTGTGCTAACTAGGAAACGTCTGCATAGCAAGTTGATTTTCTATTGTTTTCGAGGGAAAGTAATGCCATTCGGCTAAGCCTTCCTCAGTTTCGGCTTTTAAACGATTCTGTTGAAAAAAAGGTTCATCTCCTTTTGTCGAATGTTACAACCCTTGGCGGTTCTTTGCGTTGTCATTGCATGTTTTCATGGATGTTGCAAGACGTCAAGTTTGTCCGAGGACAAAGTTTTTATGTACTACTGTGCAATTAAGTTTTTTTTTCTGACAACCAAAATTTTTTGCAGATCACTTGATGTTGAGAAGAAGCGAGCCCGCTCGTCGTCGTCGACTGTACGTACCATCACTCCCTTTAGGCTGCTGTTTAGTATCGTATCATTTCGTATGCAAATAATAATATCCTCGACTGTTGTTCATTAGGAGCCTGGGGAGGTCAGAGGATCTCATGGAAAAGGAAAAGGCCGTGAGCTTGATATTGGGAGCTGCTCCAACTGTGGAGAAAGAGGTCACACTGCGAGGGACTGCCCGCGCAATCGTAGGAAGCAGCAGCAAACGTACTTACCTTTTTTTTTTTTCCTTTTTCTTTAGGTCTTCTAGGTCTCCCCTCCGTGGCCAAAGCAAGCGTCCAAGATCAAGCAGAGGCCATGACCCATGTTTGACACGGTGGCGTGGGAGGTGAAGACGAATTACGTACTGATTTGTGGGCCCGAGAAGAAGTGCTTTAGGACATCTTTTAAGGTTTTTGTGAACCTAATAACAAGCTGATCTGATGCAAGAGAAGATGGGATTAGCCCTCTACTGATAATAACTACGTGATTTGCTCGATCTTTCAAAGTGTGTATTCTTAGCATCTTTTAACCACGACGGCAAGTAAAGAAATTCAGACTACAAATGGAAATAAGCAGAAAACCAAAATGTATATGCTGCGCCAACAGCTACGGCAAGTTAAATAAACCAACCTACAACGATTTCCCTGAAGACATACCACAAGCAATGAGACGATGACCTCCGAAAGTCAATATCGAGCGAGCCCATACGGTATCAGAAGTACTGAGAATAAACTAGTGAACACCATTGCAGTTAAAAATATAAGATTTTTAGCTACTTGTGATTGATCTCTTAAGACAGATGCAGAAGACCCATGCAAGACCATAATAAATGAACAAAAAGAGCCAAGCACTGATGAGTAATGCAGATGACATCCCTCTTACCTCAAGCCCTTGGTACAAGTTTTCAATATACCACGGACGCGATTTTTCGTAAAATTTATTATTTTGCATAGTTATAAACCTATTCCTAGCATGCATGAGCATGATCAGTTCCTTGGGAAGAAGCCATAAGCTGATATAAGCCATAAGCTGATACAAGCACACTAAAAATCAAGGGAGATATAGATTATGGCTTACTAAGGCACATACCTCAAGCAATAAAGAAGGATTTTCCATGCATTTAGGATAACGAACTAGTATTCCACTAGGAGAGCTAGAAACCATGTGTTTAAGAGCTCCTAACAGAAAAATCACCAATCATGCCAACAAAAAGATACCCAAGGACCTAAAAACTGAAATATTGCACATAAGCCAATTTCCTAGTTCAGTTCATTGGACACATAGCTCAGTACTTCTGATACGGTTTGATGGGCCTATGCCTCGATATTGACAAAAGGGAGACTTGTTTCAATTGCCCAGAGGCTTCAACAGGAAAACATTTATCTATGTCCTAAATCCTAAAAAACCAAAAAGTCATAGACAAACAAGAAAAAATTTCGGAACTCGAACTGGCAAAACCTGAAACAAGTAAAATGAAGAACAATTAGGAATAAATAACGATAAATTAACAACAAATGAGAACGCTTTAGCACTACTACTCCACAAAGGAGGATTAACCTAAATGCCAAACTATAAATTACATGATATCATCTTACCATGTCCTCAATAAATTAGGTTCCCACACCAGCACTTTCAGGAATGGATGTCTTCTGAAGTATTTAAAGAAAGGTAGGCCGAGAGTCAGAAATAATAATTTATACTTGAATAAATGATCAATCGTGGATTAACACAATTTACCGTCTCAACGTCAGCTTTCTCGTTAGTCTTTGAACCAGAAGATGGCTGAGAGAACCTGCAGAACGTAAATGATGTTAAAAGGCAAGTGGTGATTCAACCGTTTCTTACAATCCATATGGATACAACCAAAAAGAAAAGCTATATGACAATTACCTGAGTGCCCTGGCCTTCTTTTTCTCCTCATCTACAGAGTTGTTTGAAGAAATGGCACCAAACCTTGCAAGCCTTGCCTTCTTCTTTGACTCATCATTAGTTGCATCAGACTGCCTGATCCCAAACCTAACGAACCAGCAAACGTTGTTCAAACGGCCCAACAAACTAATCCAAAAGAATCATACATAGAATTGCAAACTGAAGTACATAAACCTTTCTGCTCTAGCCTTCTTCTTCAGCTCCTCTGATTGCTTTGGGGAATCCAACCCATTGCCAACAGCTCCAGTACCGAACCTTCATACATTAGATAAGAAAAACTTTTACTAGTGTTTGCTTAATGCTAAAAGGTCAAAAAAAAAAAAAAAAAAAAAAGAACGGAAACGCAGTAGCCATCAGTTCCAAAGCTTAAAAACGCTTCAACACTTCCAAATTCTCCAACGTTCACCCAAATACACCGACGCAAACCCCTACTAACAGCCAAGCTAAACCGAAGTCAAATTTAAACGGTATACATACCTCTCGGCGCGAGAATCGCGCTTCTCCTGCTCAGACATGTGAACCGGGACGCCAAATCGTTCCGCGCGCTTCACCTTCTTCTTAATATCGTCAGCCTCGTCGCCTCCGTTAGTCGTCTTCTCTCCCTGTTTAATTTTCGATTCTTCTCCTCCGCCTGATGTAAGCGACGCCTGTGGAGGGGCGTCTTCGGCGTTCGAGGGCGTTGAGTTGAGATCCGCATGGTTTTCCTCTTTAGAAGCGGCCGCCGTCGCCATCGTCTGTGGGTACGAACGAGAGAGAGAGCTACAGATTTAGAAGCAAATGATGAAGACAGACAGACAGAACAGAGTAGGTCTTGTTGTTTCTAGTCTAGCTAGGGTTGGAACGGTGGATAAAGATTTATTTTTATATTTTAATTAATAAATGGAAAATAAAATCAGTATATAAATATATTTTATTTTCTCAGTATTAGGAAATGACTATTATGCCCATCTCCATCCCGTCCAAAGGTACTGTGTGGTGGTAAAACAAAAACGACCGTGCGCCTCAACCTCAGTCTCATCAGTCAGTCACAAAAGGGTAAAAGCTGAGCCATGAAACTTGCTTCTTCAGTACATTCCAGCTCAATCCAAATTCGCTCGAATCTGAAGCTCAGGTCCTCTGTATATTGCACGAGGAACTTTTCAGCTAGATTAGTTCATCGTTCTCGCTCACTATCCCATGGCAGAAAACGTAATTACAGTTGGATTCGAAGGGTTGATACTTTTTATAGAACGATTGCATGTGCGAGGAGGACTGAGAGTGAGCAGAAACCATCCATTTCCGGCGATAGTGGTATTTTTATACTTTCAGCCGTCGTTATACTTCGTGTTCTTCATTAATACTTGTGGTGTCTGACTGTGATGTGACTGACAATTTTTTATTGGTCGAGCTTGCTTGAGATTAGATTAAATCAGTAAATTCATGTATTTGTGCTTACTTTTTTGCTACGATGTACATTTCAATTTACTGTTTTGAATGGAATTTGCTTGGTTTTTCTGGTCGATTTCAGCAGGGGAAGCATCTGATTTTCAGTCGCCAGATGCCGTTGACCGTGAAGAGAGGGCCAGAGATGAACCTTCGAGTATAGTCTCAGAAGGGAAGAGTGCAGAATATGCGTCTTCTCTCCAAACCGTGGGCTTATGTGTATGTAACCCAAGACTGCACTTATAGAATTTGTTGAACATTCACTTTCTAGCATCAGTTACCTGAATTAAAGTCAATGTAGTAAATATTTATTGTAGGTATTGTCAGCGGTAGCATTTGGTGTTGGTTTAGGTTTCGCAGAAGGTGTTGGCAAGGCATCTGAGTTTTTTGCTGGGTATGAGCTTCCTGGAATTTGTAGTTAGTTTCAGAATTATAGTTCTATGAAATATCTTCTAGTAGTCGCTGAACAATAATCAGGCCCTTATTTTTTTGGTCTTCTGTAATGTAGCAAAATGTCAAAAAATGACTTGCGTGGAAATTTGGTACTGGAATGTTGCCTTTTAAAGTTCTACTAGACACCTAAGCTTCAAAAGATTGACAAGGCGTCTATTTTCTTTCTTACATCTCTTCTTTTTGACACCTTCGTCTCCTGCAAAACTCAATAATCTTTTGTATGTTCAATTGCTGACACCTATTTTCATGATATATTTGTGGTTGGTTTCCCAGCTTGTTGTGCTGTTGAAAATCTAAAATTATTTAATCTACCGTTCTTTTCATACTATCATTTTTCTTGTTCATCTTACTGATGTAGCTTACTAAACAATGCTTTTGTTTTGGCTCGTTGTATTTCATAATTAATTTCACTCTTTTCAATATTTTCAGATACCTTCTAGAGCAAAGTTTATCAGTGGACAATCTATTTGTGTTTGTCCTGATATTCAAATATTTTAAAGTGCCATTGAAATACCAGGTGTAGCATCATCTTCAATCTTTTTTTTTTCTAGAAGAGTACTTATTCAATTTTTTTGTTGGTGGATATATGCATGGCTGCTTGCGGATGGATACAGAACCGGGTGCTTACTTTTGGTATTGCTGGAGCAGTAGTATTTAGGTTGTCTTTGATACTTATTGGAACTGCTACGCTGCAGGTAACTACCTGTCTTTGCTTATGTGCTCAACTGCGTTCAAATAACTTCAAGCATAAATTTTTTTCATATTACTGAGCATTTTCAAATTAACATTGGTTTTTTTATTTATTACCTTGTCTTCTTTTCTGGTATTTTTAGAGGTTTGAAGCAGTTAACCTATTTCTGGCGACAATACTACTATACTCATCATTCAAGGTGTGATACCTACCCTTAATTGCTTCTCGTTGCTTCCATTTTCTGGTTGGATTGTGGAAATTCGTGGCTTAAATGAGTATGCTTAAACTTTTAATTACCAACGCCTCTCATCATGCTGACCATTAGCTTGACCTTTTCTTGTTTATTTAATGACAGTGTGTATGATTCTGAATAAACCAAGTTGGTCAGAATTTGTGAATTGATATACTATAAACAGCTATCTATGTTTGTTAATCTGATGTGTCTCCTGTGTGGACCATTATGATGTAGAGGTCTTATGCAACGATATTCTTCCCATGAAATAAGGCCAAATTCTTAGCCTATGGTGCTGAGAAGAAATCCAAAATGAGATGGAACTTCATGTGACATTATGTAATATACTCATATTTGGTAACTCAAAGTGACATTTTGGTTTTCAGTATTATTCTGATATCCATTAACCACTTCGAAAGTAGAGAAGAAAACATGGATTAATGGGCAAATAAAATTATCATTGATTGATAGTGGGTACTGTCTACTGTGTTACATGATTTACATCTACTACTATGTTGTAGTATAAATGGCATTTTGTGTTTTATTGATCTTAATATATTTTTTTTCCGGTACCTACTGCATTATCTTAGTTGTTTACTGAAGAAGATGAAGATACTGATCTCTCAGAAAATTTCATCGTGAAGACCTGCCAGAAATTTATCCCGGTGACTTGTAATGATCCTCCCTCCATCTATATCTCTCTTTCTCATTGTATACTTTTATTATATGTTTGCTCGTTATTTACGTCTATCAGCTTGTCCATGTAAATATAGTTTTATGAGCTTAATTAAAAGTGCAACCTTGCTTAATTTACACTCTGGTGTAGCTTATGCTCATTCTTTTGTTCCCAGTTACCATCTCATTAATTTTTGCTGCCTGATATTTTGTGTTGATTCTATGGCGAACGTTTCAGTAGCTATAACATCTTTTCTATTCCATACCCGCAGCTGATTATGACGGTAATCGATTTTTCACGATTCAAGATGGAGTGAGGAAGGTGAGTGTTGTAATTTTGTTCGATCCATTTGGTATGGCCGAATTCAACCTCGTCTCTCTTATTGTGACATTTTGAGATAGTGGGCAAAACTTATGTCAATGACTTTCATAATGTTGTAAATTCGAGTCACTCAGCTCTCTACATAGACCAGGTCAACCCTCAGGAGTACCCTATTGCACCTAAAAATATTTTCAGTTCCATATTTCAAATAAGGTTGCTTTATAGTGATTCGTAACTTGGTTTCTAACAGGAGTCAAACATTTTGGGCAGGCTACTCCTTTGCTCCTGACTGTGGCCGTTATTGAGCTGAGCGACATTGCATTTGCTGTATGTATCACTAAACAACTGCGGCCTGAGAGATGTGTTACCAAAATCTCCATTGTTAGACTCACAAGCTTCTTCTTTATCAATTTTTTGTCAGGTGGATTCAATTCCGGCAGTTTTTGGCGTCACAAGAGATCCTTTTGTAGTTTTCACATCTAATTTCTTCGCCATATTAGGTACGTTACATCCCTTTACATTACACGTACTTTGAACTGTAGCTCATAACACCAAACCCAATTTCTCATTTGAACATCGAATGGTTTATATAGACTTTTCTCTTCAAAATGTCCAACAAAAAGATGCAAGCAACTCCATAGCAAATCGACAGTTCTTGAATTTACAACGTTTCAAACTTCTGACGGATCATTCTGTAACCAAAGGGGCTCGTTTGATATCCATGTTTTGAATTTGATGGGTATGAATTATTTGTGTATGGCGGCTATACAAGAATTTTGTTGATAGAATATTTGAACATGTTTGATATGTGTGTTTTAATTATTTGGGTAATGATATAGATTGTGTTTGATATGTATGTTTGAGTTGTGTATGGATTAGTGATACACACCTCATACCCATCTCTATGGTAGGTATGCCTATACAAGACTTATAAACAAAATCCTTGTAATAGACATGTATAGCCATAGAAGGCATGCATACCTATACACAGGGCATGTTATAGAGCATGCTGAATGAAAATGCAGTACTGAGTAAAACTTGTAATTATGCAGGCTTGAGGTCCTACTACACTCTCATCTCCGAAAGCATGGCAGATTTGGATTATTTGCAGGTGAGTTTAACTTTGTCGAAAAAATTGCAAATCTGACCACCTGCGTAGCTCGGGTTTGTCCCTGTTAGCATCATTTAACGACTCGATCATCTCTATCCTCTTTCTTCTCATAAATCAGCCAGCCATTGGGGTTGTTCTTGGATTCGTCGGGTCTAAGATGATCCTCGATTTCTTCGGTAAGTTACTTTAGACCATAGTTTACCCTCTGAATTTGCGAATAAGTAATTTAGAAACTATGTTTCAATTCCAGGATTCCACATATCCACTGAGGTTTCCCTTGGCGTAGTGGCCACTTCCTTGGGCGCCGGGGTTTTACTTAGCTTGATGAAGAAATCTGACTGATCTATGTTTTGTGTAATAATATAAGCCACGAGACGTTATATATTTATTTATTGTTATGATATACCAAATCATTCAAGTATTAAAAGAATGAGAATCATCTTTATAGAATCTACTGTAACGGTATTATAATTTTATAGTCTATACCTATTATCAGAGCATTATTATTCATTCAATTGTCTACTTCGCTTTGGTACATTTTATTGAAGTTTATAATAATGCTAGCTTTTTCATGCGTCATCAATTACAGCATAGACGTTGAAAGCTCAAACGTTCCTTCCAACTACCCATTGAAGGTTATAATTTTTTTTTCTACAATATGAATGCAATAATGGTACTTCAAACAAAGCGTACGAAAGTGAACAATTCCTATATAACGTCTATATTCATCGCTACACATACAAGATTTTATATAATATATAGTCGTTTTGAAATATTTATCCTTATAAGTGGGGATATAATTGCAAATTCTTATGTATTACGTCATTGGTTACGTGGCGGAAGCATATCGTTGTTTACAGCTCTATATATAAAGGTGATGTTGAGATTAGAAACAAAACCAGAATATTCCCGAGAGCTTATCGTACTACGAAATCTCATAGCTTCCTAAACCTTGGAAAGAGCTATAGCTTATGGCTGACGCGTGAGTTTTTTGTCACTTCTCGATTTTTTTTTTTTTGCTTTCGTTGTTGGACTGCGTTTCTTAGATCGTTGTGGCCTGATAATGATGAACTATGTTTGGCAATTGCTGTTGCTATTTTTTTGCTGTTTATTGTCCGGTGGACCTAAACCGCAATCTTTTGCTTAATCGCTTCGTTGTTTTTCCTTTTTCCTGAGTTTATGTTCATGTTGAGCTGAGTTTTCGACGATTTCACTGTTTATTAATTAATACCGTGATAATTTTTCTCAATTTTCGTCATGCTCATTGCAGCATGATTAATATCAAGCGCGATCAGATGATTTGAAATTCACAATTTGTGTTTAAATGAAATTCTGGAGTGGACGTGATGATAGAATCTGATATTTTTTTTTTTTACTTTTTGTTGAAATGTTTTATTGAAATGGTCTTATCAATATTGGTGGCAGTGCTGTGAAAGAGGTTCTTCCTCCACATTTAGATTCAAAATCTGAGCCTCCGCCACTCTTCGATGGAACCACAAGGTAGTGTGGATTTTATGTTTGATCTGCTCACTTGTGAAATTTGTGTGTTTTTTCCATGTATGATGACAGAGTATTGTCTTTTTTCTTAACCATGTAGATTGTATATTAATGACCAGTGTCCATTCGTGCAGCGTGTTTGGATTGTCCGAAACTACAAGGTGTGTCATGGATTAATCTTTACTATTCTAACATTCCATTTGGCTTCTGTGTTTATTTGTCTGAATTACCTCTTTGATCCTCTTTAGTATCTTATGCTAATTGAAATGGATCTGTTTATGTTTTATGCGCAGGGCTTATATGATGAAATAAAATTGGTTCCCATAAACCTCGCAGACAGGCCTGCTTGGTACAAGGAAAAAGTTTATCCCGAAAATAAGGTGCCTTATCTATTTTATAGAGATGGTTTATTACCTAATCGGTAGTTATTCATTCGTTTGCTTATTCTCCAGGTTCCTGCATTAGAACACAATGGCAAAATCATCGGAGAGAGTTTGGATTTGGTTAAATACATAGATGCCAACTTCAAGGGTCCATCGCTTTTACCCGATGTAAGATTCCTATTCTTTTTCCTCTAAGATTATCTTATCCCATCCCTTTCTGTCTCCATGTGTTCAACTTCAGTATGTTGATTACTTGAAATACATTAGGATCCCGAAAAGAAGAAGGTTGCTGAGGAGTTGATAGATCGCTCAGATGCGTTCTTGAAGAGTTTCTTCGCTTCAGTCAAGGCGGGAGATCCAGAAAAGCAAGCAGGTTAAATTAGCAGACCGATCGACGAATTGGTTTCGTTATTGCATATGCGTAGTATAAAAACATTGAATTTACTTCACACATTACATATCCCTGATGCTAAACCAGGTCCAGAACTCGACTATTTAGAGACTGCGCTTCAGAAGTATGATGACGGACCGTTCTTTCTGGGCCAGTTTAGCCAGGTAAACGTCAGTTGCTTCAAACCTCGATATTTATTACAAGTCATACAGCAAATAAATTAGGACAAATGATAATCACTCGAAAGAGCTATCAATAATCTGTGAGATATTTTGATCTTGAAACAGGTCGATGCTGTGTATGCTCCGTTCATCGAGAGGCTTCACATCTTCTCCAAAGAAGTGCTGAACCACGATATCACGTCGGGGCGACCCAAATTAGCTTCCTTTATTGAGGTACTAGGATACTCAATATTTTAACATCATGCAGACCAAAGTTTATTATAAGCCAGACACTAGGAGATTAAATTTTTTGTCGTTGCAATAACTTCCCAGGAAATCAACAAGCTAGACGCTTATAAGCCCACGAAAGTTGATCCCTCGAAAATGATACCTGCGTACAAAGCTCGCTTCATGGTACCAACCAACGATCAACTCTTGTCTGCTTTTTATTCTCTTCTGCTGAGTTCTACGCAAGTTATAATCTGATTCGTATGTTACTTTGTGCAGGGACAAAGTTGAGTGGTGACGACAACTTTCTTCTAGATACTGATAATGGGAAACGTCGTTACTACTACTGTATGCTGCTATCTATACCTATGTATTTGAGTATTTTGTGCTGAATAAAGTTTGTTATATTCGTACCCTACTATGCCGTCCGTTTACACACTGAGATACAAGTATCTAAATGTGTAGTACATTACTATTCTATACAAAACCTGACATGAATAGATTAGATTCTAAAACATATGCCCCAGAAAAAAAACTGCGAAATTACTCCATCAATTACACTAAATTCTAATATACATTATAAGAAAAAAAATATACAATTATAATAAAAAACTTTTACATTCTAATCAATAACTTTTATGTTAATTACAATTCTATAACATAATACTAAAATTAATTTTTTTAATTGCGAATTTGACTTAATATTCATGTCACACTCAAGTGGATGTTTAATTTAAAACATATGAATAGCTAGAGTAGCCACCTATGAAAATCATACCATTCAATAACAAATATGCAAAAATAAACGATACCATAGACCGTATAAGGAAAAGAAAAAACAAAAGCTTCTCTCTCTTTTGTCTCTCCTAAAGAACCGAATACCTTCCGGGTTGGCCCGAACCCGGGAGCGAAGTCGCCTGATTCGTAATATCCTCCAACACACGCTTAAGCTCCGCCTTAGCCCTCTTCACAGATTGCTCATTAGCACCCTCAATAAACAAGTAAAGCTTCCTATCGCCAGCCCCCACGTTTTTACCCGGCGGGAAATACTGTCCCCGAGTAGTAATGGCCGCTCCCGTCCATTCCGAGATGGGGCCCAACGTATCCTTATGCGTCACTCTCCACCGTGCGTTCTGCGGGAAATCATTGATCTCCAATTCAGCCGTGTAATGCTCGGGCATGGCATCGGCGTGAATTTTGGCCAAGTTATGCTGCAGGTTCATAGCAGCCGCTAAGGCCGCCGCCCTGGCGGCACTCTCACCACCGCCACTGCCGGCGGAGACAGCTGCCGCCACGTTAGGCAGCGTGACAGTGACACCGCCAGGCAAGGTTACTGGAATTCCTCCACCGTTTGGCAAGGATTGAGGCGTTGAAGCCAACGAGGAGGGGAGGTTGGCTTTACTAGCAGCGGCCAGAGCAGCCACCTGAGCTAGGGCGGCTTGGTGGGTCAAGTCGGGACCCACTTTTTTAACCGTTTCATCTTCGTCCTCCGAATCTGATTTATCCTCTTCGAACCCATACTCTTTAGCCTGGGCTTTCTTTGCAGCTTTTCTAACCTCATCTTCCTCTTCGTTGAACTTGAAACCTCTACCACCAAAGCCAGTCCCATGGGCTTGCTCGAGTCCCTGGTTGACTTTCGCCATAAATTTGTCTGCTAGGGATTTGAGGTCCTCAGGCACGGGTTGTTCAGACAGATCCAGAGCTTTCACAAGATCTGGTGCGTATCTTTCGTCTTCCTCGGTTATAAACGTGATGGCAAAGCCCTTTCGACCGGCCCGGCCTGTTCTTCCAACTCGGTGGACGTAGTCCTCGTAATGGTTGGGAGCATCATAGTTGACAACCAGCTCGAGCTCTTTTACGTCCAATCCTCTGGCAGCTATACTCGTTGCAACCAATATATTGCAGATATCGGCCTTAAAATCAGCAATGGTTGATTCACGATCCGTTTGATCCTTTGCCCCGTGAAGTGAGAGGCATGGATATCCATGCCTTAATAAATCCCTAAACAGCGCGTCGCACTTATCTTGAGTGTGGACAAATATCAGGGTTTTCCCCTTTTCGTACCATTCACCGAGAATCTCTAGGAGTCTGTTGAACCGCTCGTTTTCCGGCCTTAGCTCGACCAATTGGGTTATGTCCTTGTTCACCACACTCCTCCCACCTACCTGTAGCTCCACGGGCTTAGTCAGCACCTTACGAGCCAAAACCTCAACCTGACGGGGAAAAGTTGCAGAGAATAAGACGGTTTGACGATCCGGCCTCGTGTTTTGGACTATTCTCGTAATCTGAGGTTCAAATCCCATGTCAAACATACGGTCAGCTTCATCCATGACCAAATAAGTCACACGACGGAGGTTTGTTATCTTACCACTGCTGGTGCATAATATGTCAATCATACGACCGGGTGTGCAAACAACAATCTCAGCCCCTCGTTTTAGTTCACCGATTTGCTGGGCGACTCCCGAGCCCCCATATACAGGCACACAGCTCAGGCCCATACCCTTGGAAATTTTCTTGATATCACGATAGATTTGCTGGACGAGTTCTCTAGTTGGGGCAAGAATAAGCCCGATGGGCCCATCCCCGGAGGCCAGCGGGGGCTGGTCTTTGATATGCCTCAACATGGGCAGCACAAACGCCAGGGTTTTGCCAGATCCTGTTTTTGCGATACCAATGCAGTCTCGACCACTCATAATTACGGGCAATGCCTGGGCTTGAATGGGCATAGGTTTCTCATAATTCAACTTTTTGATGGTATCCAAAATCTTTGTTGATAACCCAGTCTGATGCCAAGTTTTGACAGGTTTTGGTACGTCCTTTCCATGTATCTTCAATTCCAGCTGTTTACTGTATGCAGCAACCTCTTCAGGAGTCATTCTGGAAATCTCCTTCACTTCAGTGTAGAAATTCTTACGGAAGGGAGGGTAATCAATTTTTGAATGGTCAACAATGGACAGCTTCTCGACTTTGGAGTTCTTCACCCGTTTCATAAATTCTTCATCATCTTCCTCCTCCGTAGGATCTCCCTCATTTTCAATGTCGTCATAGTCACCGTCAGAATTTTCTGAAGGCATAATTCGCCCCTTCCTTGCTCCCTTTCTAGCATTCTCTGGGGTTTGTTTAGCATTACTATCAACATCCATCCGCGATTCACTTGAGTCATTAGGCAGACTCTGGTTAAGCTTCTCTACTTCAGGCAACACCATAGTATTCATGAATGCATCTAACGGATCAATATCATCTTCTGCAGCGGCATCACCTTGCACAGGAGTAACTACCTCGTTATCGTGATCAATGGCCATACCATTTTCATCCTCACCATTAGGCATCAAAGCTCCATCATCATCAGCGTCAACTGATACCTTCCCATCAGGTCCAGCGTCTTCATCATCAGATTCGCCCTCGAGCGTCCATGTCTTCCCCGACTTGTGCTCATTAGTCAAAGCCTCCCCGAGTTTTTCCTTCTCAGATTGCTCCTTCCTTCTTTGTTCTTGCCATTCCTGAACTCTCCTTCGACGCTTTTCCATCTCCTCGTCCAACTTCTTTTGCTCTTCGGCGATGGCTTCTTCCTGAGTTTTTTCTTCAATGGCACTGGACTCTCCATCTACCTTTCCCCTTGGGCTAGTTTCTTCACTGTTAGCAGATTCCCCATCCCCCTTTCTCCTAAGGCTACTTTCTTGGCCCTCATCCCTTTGCCTGTTCGACTTGCTTTTTTTCTCAGAACTCTGATAATCACCATCTCGCCGGTGTCTTTTTCTTTCATGACCTCTGATGTCATCATCGCTACTGTATGACCTGTCACGATGTTTTCTCCTTTTCTCTTTCTCTTTCCTCTCTCTTTCCTTTTCTCTCTCCTTCTCCCTGTCCCTTCTCTCCCTCTCCCTTTCCCGTTCTTTCTCCTTGTCTCGTTTCTCACGCTCTCTATCCCTGTCCCTCAATCTATCCTTATCCCTCTCTCTATCTTCTCTATCTCTATCTGCATCTCTAGGTTCCCTAGACTTTTCTCTGCTCTTACCCACATCTCGAACTCCATCATCGTGGCTCTTCGTCTTCTCCCGTTCGTGTTCTTTCTCCCTTCGCCTGCTTTTATGCTTCTCTTTATCCTTGTATGTCTCATCAACACTATCTTCCCTCTTATGTCGCCTATCACGGTCTCTATCCCTCTCCCTGTGCTTCTCACCCTTCCTCTCCTTTTCCCGACTACGTTCCTCCCTGTGATGACTATCATTTGATTCATCCACATCAAAACCGTCCCTCCTTGATGATTTGGTTTTCGATTCTTCCATCAATTCAGTTAACTGAAACAGCAACTCCTGAATCCCCAAGTCAAATTCAGAAAATTTTTCTGTTAAAGAAAAATATCCCACATACCATCGAATTACTTCCAGCAATAAAGAAAAAAAAAACTGTAACTTCTTTATCTGTAAGTTGTAACACAATCAATTAGCAAATGTGTTCCTAAATTAACTAATTTTCAAGCGAGTAGTTTCCATAGAAAACGCATAATTAATAAAATGAAGCTAAATCCAACCTAAATAAGACTTGTGCATACCTATTGTCAAACTGAAAACTGGCCGAGAACGCCCCAACGAAGCTTCAAAGCTTCGCTCGTCCTCTACCTCAGATTAGCTGGCTGCAAGCACGGACCAGACGTTTCTTCGATTGAAATTAGTCTCAGTGGAGCTGCATCGGCGGATTACCGATTTGGGGGCTCGCTCGCGGGTTCACGAATCTGAAATGTTTCTGTTTCTTTTCAGTGAAAATTAAAAGGAAAGAAACTAAATAAAATTGCTCGTTAGAGAAATTCCGTATAGTATGTATAGTATAGACCTCCAAATCGTCGCTACAAATGGCGATTTGTTTTTCCTATTGAAATAAAATGCTGGACATATACGTGATGCCGGCGTCATTAATGGGCCGATGCAGATATATGTTAGGCCTTGAGGCTTGATTATAAAATCGGCCCAATAATACAATATATGGGCTAATAGCAAATCAAATTAATATAATAATATATCATTTCTAATAGTGGTACCTTAGTCCCACACCGAATTGTCTAGATAAATAGATACCAACAAGTTCCTATATAAAGCGTCTCTGAGATGACTATCAAACCAACGCAGCCGCGTGGTAGGCACAAAGCGAACTATTCTTTCGCCTTTTACTAAAGAATACCGTGTGCGTGCCACATTTAAGCGGCATACGCCAATTTTTGGAGGGGTTGATCTTTGGTTAGCCCCAACCAAGTCAAAGTTGAAACTTTTTCCATGGTTTTTTTATGTCTTCTCCCTTTTGGGGTATTATATATTCCAATGAGTTAATGTAATTATTTTCTTTGGTACATATAAAGGCTGATTAACTATTTCTGCCTAATCTTCTTTCCTCGTATTGAGGATGGATTATTGAAGTAATTATATTTACAGGAAATGAAGGAGAAGTTACTTTATGCAATGATGGTGGGGCAAGTATCATTCCATCTTTTCATAATCATGTGTTGAAGTTTAGGTTAGTTGGATTGGTGGCGTACATAATCGTGGTTTGCCGATCCGATGATTAGCACATCATTAGGGATGACAACGGGGCGAGTTTAAAGCGGACCCGAAACCCGCCTCAAGTATGGATTCGATTCGCCCCGAACCCGAATCAATCGAGTCAGACCCGATTATTATTAAATTTTCGTTTTTTATTTTAAATAAAATAACAAACACATTATATAGATTGTAACTCCTGTGAATTGAACCAAACCAAAATCTCTGAGTCCATATACCAATATTTTATCCATTGGGCCACAAATCTATTTTATTAATAATAACACTTCTATATATTAATAATAAATATAAATATAAATAAATTTATATATTATTCGGGGCGTGTTGGCGAAATCCGAGACCCGGTCGGAGTAAGTCTTTTGTGACTCGTAACCCGTCCCATTACCAGAATAGTTAAAAAAAAACCCGCTTCATTAGAGGCTGGTCCGAGTTTAGACCAGGTCCGAATTTGGACCTGTGCATCCAGGCCTACTGCACGCCACAAGGCCACCTATTATTTGGGAGCCACATTATTCTCGACCCAATAGTACATTGCTTAATATGGTCTTGGTCTTGCACGTAGTTGGGCGACTGCATACTGCAGAGTTTTTTATGGTGGCATGTGGGCTTGTGATAGTGTGTGTCTTCTTTCGAGCAGACAATTTTTATATTGTTAGGTGTACAATGTGGTCTCATCATTAAGGTATATTGGGCCTTAGATATATTAGTTTATTATTAACTAATTAATATTGATAGGCAGGCTCGACTAAATTTAGTGCACAATTTTGATTTTTTTTTCTTTTCTTTATTTCCTTCACATTTTATTAATACATACAACTCATGTACATTGTTGTTACATTTACCAAGGGGCCACAGATCTAATGTATCGATATCGAGAGAGCCTCACATTATTTTCAGAACGAAGCTACAAAAATTAAAAAACGGCCCTGGTCTAGACCCGCCCCATTCCCATCCCTACATAACATGGCTTTTATTAATTAGTTGGAGACTGAGAATCGTAAATAAAAGGCTTTGGATTTAACTTTTAAGACAGAGTGGCGATGATGAACATACATATACATCACCATGAATGCAACTGCTATTTATGGTTTTTTTTTTTTTTTCTTTTCACTATTCCTCGTGAATAAATATTCAGCCCATGCCTATAAGCCCATTAATAAAATGACTATAAGCCTACTAGACTTTGGGCTATAGGCCCAGACGACAGCCCAGTAACTTATACATGTTTCACCATCCAGCTAAATAATATGAACCAACTGTTAAAACCCTATCTATTTTAGACCTTTCTCCATCGTTGTAGACAAACTACACCGAACAAAACCCTTGGCAGAGGCAGGACAAGGCTGCGAGCATTCGTCGTACTCACCTGACACTGTTTTCGTGGTAGGCTGGGTTTTCATTTTTTTTTTTTTTTTTTTTAAGTTTTGTAGCCTTATTCTCTTTTGTTATGAGATGCTACATAGCTCGAGCTTGGTTTATTCGATTTCTAGCTCTCTTTTTTTTTTTCCTTTTTTTTTTCTCTGAATACTCGCCTTTAGTTGTTTTACTTGAGCAGTTTTAATAAAAATTTCATCCTCCATGCTCCGATGTTACTGTATTTCTGATGGGCTGCAGTTTGAATTCTGCAATTTAGCTGACTTTTTTTAGAATATTGTATTATATGTACAAGCAAACTGTTCTTTTTATCATTTTTCTGCTATGGGTCTAGATGCAATGTTGTGAGTGTGATTACATTTTTGTCAAATGTATATTGAAGTTCTGTTACTCTTTCGATAGGCTACTGTGTTACTAATCTAATACAAGGCAATGCCGGGCGGAGAAACGATCCACGGTGCGTTAATCGAGGATGACGATCCTATGGTTTCTGACTCAGAATCTGAATCAGAGGAAGATGTGAAACAAGACGAGCCTTCGAAAACTGCTGTATACAACAAGGATGGGCTGCTCGACAAACTGGGAGATATCAGCTGGCCGGAAGATGTTGACTGGAAACAGAAACTGTCATTCGATATCGATCAAGGCCAAGACATCGATGTAAACGATGACCTCAACCGCGAGCTTGCCTTCTACACCCAAGCGCTCGACGGTGCGAGGCAGGCCTTTGGTAAGTTTCAGTCGATGGGTTTGCCTTTTCTGAGGCCTTCGGATTACTATGCTGAGATGGTGAAATCAGACACACACATGGAGAAGGTAAAGGGACGCCTCTTGGCTGAGAAGAAGAAGATAGAGGAAGCAGAGGAGAGGAGAAAGGCAAGAGAGAACAAAAAGCTAGCCAAAGAGATTCAAGCACAGAAAGTCAAGGAAAGGGCTAAGCAGAAGAAGGAAGATATCGAATCTGTGAAAAACTGGAGGAAGCAGAGAAAGCAGAGTGGGTTTGCTGCAATGGATGATAAGGACGGAGACTTAAGTTCGGTTTTCGAGGACGGGAAACCGTTCGAGAGGACGAGCAAGAAACGCCCGGGCGTTGCCCCGGGCGATCGTTCAGGAGGAAAGGCGAGGCAAAGTGGTGGAAAGGGAAAGAAGGGCTTCGATAAGAAGAGGAAGGATCTTAGGGAGCGTAAAGATTCCAAATTTGGATTCGGAGGGAGGAAAGGATTGAAGAAACAAAATACTGCCGAGACAACGAATGACTTCAGGGCATTTCGGAAGGGAGGTGACTTTGGCAAGAACAAGAAACAGAAGACGATGAGATCATGAAGTACTTAATTAGTCGTCTTTCGAGTTAAGGAAGGTTTTCTGCAAAAACGATGAATCTTGGGTTTACTTTTTTTGTGGTATTTAGTTCGGATATTGTGTTGAATTATATCAGACTAATGGTGCTTGAAATCCTCTTAAGATCTGATGGTACCTTATGTTTTCTTCTCTTTATTTTCAGAATCAATGAATTTTGTTCTATTTTACATACCATCATTTTGGATCAATGAAAATATCCCGAATATCTTGAGTGAACTTTTCTACACATGTACTTATGTAGTTTACCTAATTGGCGTAGTTTAAGATCATTACGTGCTCATGTAGTATCTAATCGGCGTAGTTTAAGACCATTACGTTGGTCGCGAAATTTCCCGAAAAGATTAGAATTTCCCTGGTTTCCAAAAAGGAAAAAAAACATTTGAATCAACAAAAAATGGCTCAAATAGAAAGACAAGCATATATGACCCTTTGAATCAACTAGAAAATGGCTCAAATAGAAAGACAAGCGTACATAAGAGTCATTCGCAAACAAAGTAAAGAGAATTTATCAAGAAACAAAACTATGATTCATCAAAATCCAACAAAACGACGCTCTTTCAGAATATCTACTAAAGGAGGCCGATTCTAAGATCTTGGCTTCTCCTTTTTCTCCTTGAAGAGAGCCAAGAGCGAAACGCCAGACACCTTCACGACCTTAAATCTAACTCCGGGAATATCTCCCACGGCGTGGCCCTTACGCCCGAACCCAGCAATCAACACTTCGTCCTGCAATGGTGTACATTGGAGGGTTTATTTGTCTGCCATCATAGGAAAATAACAGCAGAATACACAAGAAACAGAGAGGATTTAAAAATACAGAGCAAACTCACATTTTCTTCAATGTAGTTCAAGCAACCATCATTAGGAACAAAAGCAGCAATCTTTTTGCCATTCTTGATGAGCTGGACCCTAGCACACTTACGAATAGCAGAGTTTGGCTGTTTGGCTTCAATGCCTCTGCATATGTATACAAAGTTAGATTAGGGCCAATAGAGGCTAATTACAAAAGACTATTGAAAAAGCACAGAATCCTACATTTTCTCGAGCACAATGCCTTTGGCATGAGAAGACCCAGCAAAGGGTTTCTTCCATTCATTTCCAAGATGTGATTTCTTGTAAGCCTTGTCCGCCCATCTCTGCCTCCTACGATGGGACTTGAGCTTGCGACCAGCTCCCATACCACGTGTCTTCCTGACAATGGCATAGAGGTCAATAATGACAGCTAAGCACACTATTCCCGATTAAGAGTGACAAAATGGTCGGCTTCGGGCGCAAAAAGTAACGGCTTAATCCTCATATTACAATAAGCGTTCACAGCAGCAAACACAAAAGTATCCATGACACAAGCTAAATACTTCTTCGTGAGATCTTGGATATCGTTTCAGCTAGATATCATTTAACACAATTAAAATTTCCAAAAATAATTTCAATCTAGCGAAAAATAACAACAAATTTAGATGCGTACCCCATTGTTGCAGAGCGTAGAGGATGAAATTCGAGTCGAGAGGTAGACGATGAAACTGAACTGCCGCAGAAGCTAACCCTAATTCAAGTGGTGTTATGGAAGCTGATCTGATGAGGGAGCAATTTATAAGTGGATTACATATGTTGGGCCTTATGCCATTCAACTGCAGCCCAATAACTACGGCCAACGCCCATTAGATGTATATTCGGCCCAATCTTCTAGGCCTCAATTGCAGGAATTCTATGAAATAAGCTTTCCACTATTTTTGTTAATAGATCCTTGAAAAGTTAATTATTGCAACCAAATGGACAAATGAAATAAGTACACAAGAAGCTCATGACATTTTATTGAATTCCATCCATGCATTGTTTCTATATATGCATATTGAATTTAGAGCGCAAAGAATTTGACCATAAGCTATACTTTTTTGGGATTATCGAATCATGTAAACCCTGAACTAGCGCAATAACCTATCAATTATGCTCGCATCCTAATCTACACTAGGACAGATTTATGTGTAATAAGCTCACCGTTTCAATCTTGACCACTAATCAAGGTCTACCAAAAATTTCATTGTTTAGCTTTTGACTTCATTGGCTACCTAGGAAAGCACCATCTCTTACATAACAATTCAAGAACATGACCAAACACTAATTGCAATTCACCAAACTCCTATTGAACAAACACTAATTTACATGGACATGATTCCATAGTCACATTGCTTATTACCCAAACAAAAGGGCCTTTTAACTTTACTAAATCTTACATACAAAGTTCAATTAATCAATGAATCTATCAACACTAAGACACACTAACACTCCAATATACTTCCTCTTTTATTTTTTCTGTTCTAAAAAGAGTTATAAGTCAACTCTACACCAAGTCCAATCTACTACTACTTCCACAGCCACCGCCGCCGTCTCCTCCGCCACCATGACCACCCTCGTAACTAATCTCCGATGAAGAAGACGAAATGGCCACCAAACCGTTCAAATCCGAAACGCTATCTTGCAAATTCAATATAAGCTCTTGCGTGCTAAAACTCAACGTCGGCTTCGTCCTCGACACAGTCGGGACCTCACTCTCGCCCACCAGCATCTGAACCACGGCCCTCATCGTCGGCCGAACCGCAGGGTCGGGATGCGAACAAACCAAGCCCACCAACAGCACCTTCCCCATCTCACCCTCGTCGAACTCCTCCCCGAGCCTAGGATCTGCCGCCGCCAGCAGCCGACCCTCCCGATGCAAACTCCAAACCCACTCCACCAAACTGCCGCCGGGCCCCACTCCGACCTCCTTCCCTATCACCCTCCGCCCGCTCGCCACCTCCAAGACCACCGCCCCGAAGCTGAATACGTCGGTCTTCTCCGTGGCCCGGCCCGTCAGAAGATATTCGGGCGCCAGGTAACCCATGGTGCCCGCGGCCACGGTTGCATCGGGGGACTTATCGTGCTCGACCTGGCGGGCCAACCCAAAGTCTCCAAGCTTGGCGTTGAACCCTTCGTCCAACATGATGTTGCTGGCCTTTACGTCTCTATGGATCACTTGGTTCTCGCATTCTTGGTGAAGGTAGGCCAAGGCAGAAGCCGCCCCGAGAAGAATCTTACGCCTATGCGGCCAAGGAAGGGTCATCCTAGATTCGAAAAGGGCCTTGTCTAAGCTGCCGTTGGACATAAGGTCGTAGACTAGTAAGCTCTCGCCTTTCTCGTGGCACCAACCTCGAAGCCTGACGAGGTTTCTATGCCTCAGCGTCCCAATGATCGATAGCTCGGATAAGAACTCGCTCCTTCTCTCTACGCTGTCCGCGCATCTCTTCACGGCGACGACGCTGTTCGTCGAGGGGATTATGCCTCGGTACACCGTTCCAAACGCCCCGTGCCCAATCACACGGCTGGGATCGAATCCTTTCGTCGCAATGATCAGCTCATTGTAGCTGTATTCTTTGGGCAGTTTGATCACATCGGAAGCTAAGACTATCTCTTGGTTCTTGTTCTTACCGTCGGGTTTGAACTTCTTGCTGTATGCCCAAACCAAAACGAAGGTGCAGAAGGCCAAGAAAAATGCGCCCGCAGTTACGACTCCTAGAACGGCGCCAGTGCCATTCTTACAGAGTTGGTTATGACACTTACCGTTGCCATTGCTGCTTTTTGCGTCGACATTGGGTGGCGGAGAAGGCGGCGGAGCGTATTCTTTGTCGGCTGATGGGTTCATCAGACTAGCCGTAGGCGGCGGCGAAGAGCTTGGGTCCGAGCCAAGTTGTTCGAAAGATGAAGTGAAACTCCACCACTCGATGCTGTGGACTTCTGTGCTTCCCTGAGTTGAGCCTGAGAAACCGACGTACATGAAATCGCCGCCTATGGCCTCGCCGAGGTCGAACTCAGCGGCTATCACTGGCACATTGGGCTTCAAATTGGAGTAGGAAACGTACAGATTGATCGTTTTTGCCGAGCCGTTGTAGTCCACCCAAGAGTTGACTAAATCGCCGCTCTTCAGGTCGACCCCGACGGCGTCTAAATCGGCGGCTTTGGTCGAGACCATCGAGCTCAAGTCCAAACCCACGTGGTTACCATTGATGTCCTTAAACTCGACGTCCATCAAAGTATCGAATTCCACCGCTACGACGCTTGTCGGAGGGGAACCCGCCGCGCCAGTGACGCCGAGGTAACCTCCGGCCTCCCCGAGGTAGTCTCCGTCCGGAGAAACTACGAAGGCGATCCCGCCGCCGACGGAGGACGGGTTGAGATTGGTGACGGAGAAGGAGAAGAACGTGGAGAAGCTCGCCGGAGATGGGTTTCCCGGTCTACGGAGAGTGATGGGTTCTGAGTAGACCACCTTCCCCGCGCCGGAGTACGGCACGCCGACGTCGCGCGTGAGCCTCACGCTTCCATTGCTCAAGTGGGCGTCGCCTAGGAGCTTCATGTTGGCCAGAGTCAGCGTCCCCATGTCAAACGACGTCGCCGTTGAAGTAAATACATTGCCGAACAAATTAGACAAAAGGAAAACGAAGCAGCCGCGAAGTAAAGCCATTGTCTGAAGATTCTTAGAAACGGTGGTGAGGAGGAGACACATCCAAAGAAGGATAGATAGGAGGAGACAGATGAGCGCCACGTGTCATATCGTAACGGTTATATTTCTCGCGGGTCGGTGGGTGGTCACCGTTCATAAAATGGGAAATTAATTATTTTTCATCAGATTTTGTTTTTCACATTTTCGAGATTGCGCAGGCAAAAGATCAGTTCTTTTGTTCTTGTTTGGGATTTTTTTTAAGGAAAAAATTAAATGTTTTTAGTATGTTAATTAATAAAATTAATTTAACTACAATATAATTAGTAAAATAGGCATTATTGTAATAAAATTTATCAACTTTTTAAGAAAAAAAAAAAAAAACTTTTTTAGTATCTCGTTGAAAGCAATATAGATGATAGAAATATGTGGTGGGCCTTAATTTGATAAAATAACCTCTCTTTTGCACTGTCACATTGTATGATAGGCTTCTCTTGCCTTATATTCAATAAAATCGGATTATTAGGAAAATTAAATAAAAAAATATCCAGCATTTTCTTTCTTTTATTTTTTAGTATTTTTCATATCTCTTGCATTGGCCCATCAAATTGATTAATATTAGTTGAGCCCGACCCAAACGTATGTTCCACTTTCAGATAACAGAAAGTCCAACCCGATCCAAACCCGTTTGTCGAGTCAAGACCCATTTTCGGGACTAAAACAAAATCTAATAAAATATATATTACAAAATAGAATATATTCGAAAGATATCATATAGCAAAAAATAACATACTATATCACAAAAATCTCTTCGCGCAAGATCATCAACCAAAGATTCTTACATGTACATCTCATAGTCACAGCACGGCTTGTACTAAAAATCCAACGTTAATTACTACCAACGTTATCCTCCACGCCATTGCAAGGAAATCCCATTTATGGAGAAGAGAGAATCCGCCGGAGCTATCATTGGTATCACCATCCGAACCCGAATCTGAGTCGCCGTCGCCCGACCCACCTTTCTTCTTAGCCTTCGAAGGCGCCGGAGCCGGCGAAGGGCTCTGAAAAAAGCTCAGGGGCAGCAAAACCCTATCGACCTGATAAACCGCCAGCTGACCATCGCTGTATACACTGTTCGCCACGGTGGCGTTCACCACGCCGGTCGTTATGTTAATCTGATTGTTATTGCTCCCAGAAACCGTAACGTTGAAAGAGAACGAACCATGGCTGCCGCCAGCTTGCGTCCTGACGGGGTTGGTCGCTGTCTGAAACTGAGAGGGCGAGAAGAAGGAGGGAAGGACGTGGAACTGCATGAGCTCGACCTTCTGCTGGTCAGTGAATGAGTTCAAAGTCCCCGGCTTGAGGCCGGAGAATGAGCCGTCGGTCGGGGCAAAGACGGTGAGCCCTTGGTTGGAGCTGTTGAGCTGAGTGGTGATTTGATCTGCGACCTTGGTGTTTTGTAGGAGGCGGATGAAGGTGGTGTATTGGCCGGACTTTTCGAGGATGGCGGTGAGGTTGGTGGGTCCGGGCGGGGCAGGGGCGGAGGCCGGGGACTGGGCTGAAGAGGGATGGCAGTAGGTGAAGTAGAAGATGATGAGTATGGAGAATAGTTTTTTCATATTCAAATCTTTTTTTTTTTTTTTTATGGATTTTCTAAGGATGATTTATGTGTTGTTTTTCTTGAATGGGGTAAGTTGAGGAAAGCTTGGGTTTTTATATTGTGAGGGTTGATTGGGACTTGAGAACTAAGTTAGGTGATCATTGAAATTTAATGTTATATAATATTAGGAATTAAGTAAAACATTATTGCTTGGATTTAAAGATATTAGCTGGGAAATGAATCATTTCAATAGGGGTGTAGTCAGATAGCTTTGAGTTCAAGATTTGCATTGTAATACTATTTGGGCTATTAGGGTTGCCTATATATCACCATCACCTTGCCATGCGAAATATATAGACACTATACTATGGTCCAATAATTATAGTACAAGCAATCTTTTAACATATGGTCCAAAATCCATTTGTTTTTAATATTATGGTATATGCAGCTCGAGGCAAAACGATACATTATTAAAGCTCCATGTATGTATTTCTCAACAATCCATGCAATACTATATTATAATATTATTACCACTTTATAGAAGAAAATAGCCTCTCTCGTGTTCATGGATATAAAAAAAAAAAAAATGGGATTAGTCGTCTTGATTTTGCGTGAACATGAGCCGAAAGATGCTTCTTTTAAGGTTTCACAAAGCTGGGGAAATGTAAGAGGAATCATATGTATATTAAAATATACCATAATAGTGCATCAATTGTCTCAAGGCGTGACATGAATTGCGTAAGAGAAATGTGTCCACTCAACTTTCGAAATATCAATAGTTTAATCTCATCTCAATTCTCTTATGGGTTTTATCCAATTGACATGATTCCAACGTGTCATTCTTGTGTGATTCGGTGGGCCGGGTCAGTCATAACCTTAACTTCATGCTTCCACATACATCTTTGCAAGAAATATCCAATGTAATTAAATAAAATTGAATTTAGGGTTTTGAAGATTTCCTTGTTTAATATATATATCAATCTTCTATGCAATCAATGTATGCAAGCGTGTAAAAACAATAGAATCATATGAAAATCATTTTTATTACATCGTTGAATGTTGTCCAAGAACTTTTCTTTAAATATTTTTTTTGGCTATCCCCTCAATTCGACCCACAAATCATATGAGATATCATGCTTGAAGGTTGTGATCTTTCACATTTAAGTTATTTATAATATTAAATATGATGCATGTATACGAAATAGAAAGAGAGATTAAGAAAGTGGTCATCTCTATAATTTATTATAGAGATAAAAAAAGAATTATAGGGATAAAAAAAAAAAGTAATAAAGTACGACGCACACCTACGCAAATACATTGTATGTATCTAACATTTGACGTATGAACATGTAACTTCTCTTGTGGACGACACCATTTATTAATGTATTAAAAGAAACGCCAAAAACATTTCAAAGCTTATCCATTTACGAAGAAAACTCGACTCGACTCCATCCAACGCAAATGTTATAAATAAAGAAATCAACCTTTCCCCATTATTACAATATATTTCTCTCACCTAACATCTAACAGCATCGTCTTCTATTCTTCTCTCCCACCCCAACAAAAAGCAAACAATGGCCACGACAAAGAAACCCGCCCACCGCTACCTAGGCAGCTCCGAACTGCTGGCCCACGCCGACGGTCCAGAGTTGTTCCCTTTCGAGTTCGACGAGTCCGAGGTCTGGCCAACGAACGACGTAATCGTCGCCGGCCATCACGAAGCCAAGGGTAGTAATAATAAAGTCAACCGACCGTTACGCAAGCCTAAGGCTGCTAGAGACCGAGACATCCGGCCCATGGGGCCCAAGTCTCTGCCCGTCAACGTCCCCGACTGGTCCAAGATCCTTCCCGGCGAGTGCAGAAGACGCGGCGGTGGACTAGGTTTCGATGCGTACGAGGATGCCGACGACGGCGAGGGTTTCGATGGAAATGACATAATACCCCCTCATGAGTACCTCGCGAGGACGAGGGTGGCTTCGTTCTCCGTGCATGAAGGTGCTGGGAGGACTTTGAAAGGTATGGATTTGAGTAGGGTTCGAAATGCAATTTGGAAGCAAATTGGGTTCGAAGATTAATTAAAAAAAAGATTATTAACTAAATAATTAGTACAATACCAATGAGCTAGTTTGGTATTAGTACGATATAACATGACTATGATCCTCTGGAATGATTTTGGTTTGTTCGGAGGAATAATATAATTACAATTAATTAGCATTAATTAGAGAATTTGATCTAATGAAGACTTTGCGAAACTCAAATGGCTCCATTTTTGTTGCCATTTTGTAGTGATTTGTGTTTGCCCTTTGTATTTCTGTATTAATTAATGTACTTGAGTATAATAATTCATATATATTAGAATGAATGGATGAATGAATAATAATATTTTAATGGTTTTCTTGTTCTTGTGTTTTCTGCCGATCGGTTCGGTTGTCAATTTAAAAGGTGTTAGGTTCGAAATTAAAAACGAGGGTGACGTTTTGGACTTTGATGTAGATTTAAATATAAATAATTTAGTTTTTTTTTCTATTATATTATATTATATTGCATTGATAGGTAAGAAAGTAACATCGTTAAGAAAAGACAATTTCTTGAAGTAAACTCCACTCGTTGTTTTGTCAACATTTTCTTGTTCGTTTGGACAACTCATTAAACGATCGATTAACACGTCTTAAGTATATGCCTATATTTCGGGTTATGTAATAATTGAAAGTGTCGTCCGTATATATAAAAAAAAAGATGATGATAAAGGAAAAAGGAAAATAATAATAATAATAATAATAATAATAATAATAAAATTTAAAGAACGATAATAATTAGAGAAATTACAAGCAATTAAAGAAGCCATTGTAAATGCTAGGAAGTAGGAACCCACCAACAATCATTCCACGAATACAAGGCTCTATACTAAACGAGACCCAATAAAAATATTAAAAATATTTAGCCCCTATAATTTGTTGGGCTTTTTTTATTAACCCGACCTGACTCAATCCCTAGTTGACTTCTTCCTAGCGAAGACTACAGAGAAGGTTTTATTCTTACCTATCCACCTGGTATAACCTAAGCGGGCTAAGATTGTGACATGTGTCACACCTTTCCAATTCAATGTGTTGATCTCAACACAATCTTTTAGATGGGACACGTGTCACAATCTCAACCTACTTGGGTTATACCCCAAATAGGTAGGATAGTATGGACCCAGAGAAGAAATAGTTGCGACGGGATTATTGCCGATATACCCCTTAAGGGGTACTCTGGCTGGTCGGAGTCCATCGTAGATCCATCCCTGAAAATGGTCAAATACTTAATTGTCATACAAATTTTCGAATTCCAAAAACTATTGAAAAACAAAAAACGAAATATGACGGTATTTTCTAAACTCATAATCATAAAACTATATTTTTCTTCAAAAGAAAATACATTTGCCACAGGTAATATAAGACGTCCTAAACATGCTTATTGCAGTTTACATCGCAGTCATTTTTTTCGATTTAATGCATATTATGAAAATTAATCTTAAACTAGGCTTCTTATTTTCCTTAGGATTATTTGATAGTGTGTATGTAATTATGTAACTATGTATCGAATATTTGGGCCCGGCTTGTTTTTTGACATGGGCTTTTGGTTTAAACAGGGCCTTAAAATTATTATTTTTTTCTTTTTCTTTAAATCTCATAACCCTTTGTATAATTAATATATTATCTTTAGTTTCCTATTTTGAGATTTGATAAACCAAATACTTTGGTCTCCTCCACCATAATGCAAAGTCTAGTTGTTCCTTTTTTCTGGGCCATGACTATATATAAGTAAATAAAATGAAGTACCTTTATTGGATATAAAAGCCCCAAGAAAAAAAAATAAATTAAAACTTGATTTTTTGAATGATATTATTGCATCTTCGACATATTAACTTAAACCTGTCAGTTGTTGTCTAGTTAAAGTGCTTGTGGGCTTCAATCATATTCTAACTTCTTACAAGGATACGACCGAAGTGGGTTCTATAACGACCTTCTTCACACTTCAGTTCTTGAATATTGACCCTAAATTTGTATTTAATATATTAACTAATTTTTTTTTTTATGACGGTCGCCCATATTTATATTATTCTATCTCAATACGCACTTCGAGGCATTGAACCTTTCTCTAAACAAATAGAAACAAAGTACCATCACGCTTTTGTCCCTATCCCATCGTTTTCCATTATTTATATATAATTTTCCTCCTTTATTAATAATTATTGATATATGACCATTTTGACGAACTCGAATGTTCGTTATTCTGACATTTCACGTAGTGTATGGTAATAAAAAAATTTCAATAATAATATAGTATTTATTCTAAAACAAAGCAAGCATGCATCCATAATTACATACGCATGTTGTAATGGGAGTGGGACCTTACAATCTTTGTCGTATATTTATAACCGAAGCTCTTTTTTCATGGCATGGTCGGTTGAAAATTGGCCCACATTTGACTATAGATTCAATTTCTAGCATAAAAACACCAACTAATTGACAAACCCTAATTCAGCATAAAGCTTCAAGGAGACATGTGATTGATGCATTCATACAAGAACAAAAGGATTAAATAAACCGACGAAACGGTCCGAACATTACCTAATTCACTAACTACTTAACTATATCCTTAAATATCATTATGAAAACAAAAAAAAAATTGAATAAAGGAGTAAAAGAAGGGTTCGACATGTTATTATAGCATTTAATTGTTGCTTTCGGTTGGCCATTCTATAAGGTAGTTGTCTTCTTATAATAAATACCAAGTAGCAAGAATGCCGACAATTCGAGCGTTGACTTTTTGCAACGGTATTAACTGCCACATTCCTATTGGATTGAGAATTGCTAAAATTAAGCTTGTGGGCCTATGGAATCTGTGATTAATAATGGGTTTAACCTTTGATTAGGACTTGGCAACCGTATTAATTAAGTTTTCGACGTGACGTTGATTTACTAATCATTTTAATGACTTCTTGAAGTTATATATATGTATAATATATTTATATATATCAATTATCACCAAGAACGGCAAAAGATGAAGTTACCGATTCACACGAATTGAACTTTATTTTATAAGAGAAAAAAATAAAAATTCTAACACACCTTTGAATTTCTGTCACCTTTCTTTTGTACACATATGGTTCTACTTAAACAACATGATGTTTGAATTGTTGTTTGCAATATTATTACATTGGGTATTTGTCCGTTAGGACTACTAGAGTTCAATCAACTAGCAATCTATGTACATGCGATATTTGACAAAATCTTATTGATTTCATCGTCTAGAGATTTTGTGTAGGAATCTTATGTCGTCTTCTTTATTTTTCATTAACAAAACCCTACATGATGAATGCAATCACACATTGCCGTTGATTATAATAAAAATAAAATATAAACAATAACTATTAAACGAGAATAAAAAGTTAAAAAATATATATAGGTTTCATTTCATACATAAGACCTACTCTACTATTCGAATCGCACTTAATTGTCAAAGCGCTGTCACTTCTATATGCGTGAAAATTAAATGGCACTATAAAATTCAGAGCGGGAAAAGGGCAGAAAAAAAATAATAAATTGAATATTGGTAAACAATATGTGAAATATCGACTAAGCATATTAAAATCAAGTAAATATATAAAACCTATTTTTTATGAAACTATTTGAGAGACCGACAGAATGTGACAGCCCCGACAACCAAATAAGCTCACTAGGTTTCCCTACTTGATAAATATTATGTATTATTATTATTATTATTATTATTATTATTATTATTATTATTTGTCACTTTATTATTCTTCCAACAAAAAATGATGTTTGACGACTAATACAATTATTCTTTTGTTTTCATTTCATGTAAAATACGTGATTGGTTTAATATGGGTTTTACGGGAAAATTCATTTATAGTTGTGTTGAAACTTTATGAGACCATATTGGAGATAATGTCCATTTTCTCCTTTTATATATATATATATATTATATATATATATATATTCCTTACCATTTTTTGTTATAGATACAGAAACGTAAAATATTTCTCATCATCCACGATCATACATAATAGATCATCATGCAGTAAGTTAATGACAACTTATCATCATAAACTCGCTTGGGTTTGAGCTAAAAATACAATTTATTACATGGAGTAAACTGTAAACATGACTCGAAATGATTAACGGTCAAAAAATTAAGTGCAATTTGTGTTACTGTCAGACAAGAATTGTTGAGACAATGAGCACTCAAACTAGCATGCTTAGTCATCCAACACATTTAAAAAAAAAAATTGTAAACAACTTGCTCTATATATATATATATATATAATCGTTCTTATCTTTAATGAGTTGCGGCTGGTAAAAGCTCTATTTTCCAAGTCATTTTTCCACTCTGCTCGCAACCATTTCGAAATTCAATGATGGTTTATTTTCGATACGTGTAATAACAATGCATGTGGTGTGTATCCTCTCTTAACAAAGTCATTTTCTTCAATATTAAACTAGTTTTTTTTCTTACATGGCTCTTAATTATGTATCTTAACAATATTTTTTAATGAAGAAGCATATGTATTGCTAAAAATAGATTTTTTTTATTAGTATGATAGTGGGTACCTTTTATTTTATGTTATTTATTTATTTATTTTTTTATTCATCTATTACAATTAAAAAATAATTACAATTTGTAAGTGAGAGTATGTAAGTGGGTAGCTTTTTATAAAAATATTAATTTATTTTTTAATTAATTAAATTAATAAAAATAATTTGACATGTGGCTTCTTTATAAGGAATTTATATTTCTATTAATATATAAGATAGATAAAATTAATTTAATAATTACTGATATTTATTTACAAACTTTTCTTGGATTCTATCACATACCATGAGTACATTTTGTGACATATACGAAACCCTATATGGAGAATAAGCATGCGACGAACGCGTGCAAGCATGAGTAGTAGTGGTAAGAAGGTATAGTATAATAAGCATCCCAAGAAGTATATAACTTAATGTAATATTATTATATTTTATTTTAATTTACATAATTAAAAAAATTAGGGTTGGGAGTATATTGTAAGCAGACAAAAGATCATGGGAAAAAGGGACCAAGAAAGGTCTGAAAACACAATACCCTTGGGATTAGTGAATGTTTGCTCATCTGTTAAGGTATATATATGTTTTATTAACTCATTAGTTCCTACATTCTAGGTGAGGTCCATGATTTATTTAATTTAATTATTAATGAGAATATTATATTTTCAAACACAGTATAATATTATTTAGAGAGCGACCGTCTAATAATCTCTTGAGGGTGAATAATAGAACCTTATATTATAATAAAATCTCTGCGACTGTAAAATTAATTAAATCCAATATATTACCCATGCTACATGTCACACACACAGTGTGTGTAAGAAATAAAAAAGAACAGTGCCCATGTTACGTTGTCCATTTTATTTATTTTAGACAGATAAAAAAAAAGGTGTTAATCTTTTCTAAAAAGTGCATGTTCTATGTTTATGAAAGTAATCCCAATGCTTTTTTTTTTTTTTTTTTTAAAATAGTGAGACTAATTTAGTCTATGAATTGATTAAATAGATTTGTGGATGATACGTTACCATGTAATAGATTAAATGGCAAAGCTATGATATTTTTAGATGAAGGTCAAATGTTAGGATGTTTGAACTAAGAAAGAAAATAGGTTTTATAAATTAATTAGGAGTAATTTTTTTTATTATCGATTTTTTTAAGGAATAATAATTACATATTACGTAAGAAGTCTTAAAAAAGTTTCCCTACAGCACACACTTTAAATGTATGTAACTACATTACATCACATCCTTAGGCTGGGCACGATATAGCTATTTGCACAATAGACAGCCACACTACATTCGTGTTCTACTATATATATACATCCTGGGAGACCACTTGAATAAAAAATCCTTTCTTTTTCTATATCACAAAAGATAAAAAAAAAAAAAAAAAAAAAAAAACTTCGAGAACATTTCACAGAAAGAACATGGGAAGCGAGTGCGAAGTGTATACATCAAAGTTCAAGAGGATTTGTGTGTTCTGCGGAAGCAGCCATGGAAAGAAGAAAAGCTATCAAGAAGCTGCTATTGAACTGGGCAAAGTTTTGGTAATATACTTTCTTGGATTAGTACTTTCTGTTTAATGGTCATCGAATATGGTGTTTGCTTGAAGATGGGCTATTGTTAATCTTAGATTCTGTCATAAATATGTACCCAAAATCCCACCTTTCGTCATTTTTTTTCTCTTTTTGTGTTTCTGTCTGATATTTTGCGATAAATCTGCTGCGAAAATGGTTACCTTGCTCTCTTCCTCAAATGGATAAGATATGTATATGATATTTCATTGCTACTCTAACATGTACCTTTCCTCTGTATTATCCTTTTCTTCTTTAGATTGGGATGTAAAAGTAAAATACATTACACACAATCATTTTGAAAGACAAATAGCATAGATGTGTTAATATCTCTGAGCCCCACTTACCAAAAAAAAAGGCTCTCTTTTTTATTACAGCAGCAGCCTTGGTAAAGTTTTGGGACCTTAACATGCTCTGTTTGTTTGTTTGTTAAGGTTTCAAGAAACATTGATTTGGTCTATGGTGGAGGTAGCATAGGCCTGATGGGCTTGGTTTCACAAGCTGTTCATGATGGTGGTCGGCATGTAATTGGGTAAGTAAGAAGCTTCTCTTCCCTTCTTTAAAACCTTTTCAGCTGCAGCAGCAAAACATATATAAAAAAACAGACCATTGATGATTGATATATGTAAGACACTTTCATAGGTTATTAAACTTTGTTTGTATATTTGCCATGTTTCTGTCTAAATCTCAGGGTGATTCCCAAGACTCTCATGCCTCGTGAGGTATGTATTGTCTGCTTATAGTTCAAAAAAGTCTCATGCCTTTTCTCTTACAAACAATCAGCTTTGTAATACATATTTCGTACTTTACGGTGCAGTTAACCGGCGAAACCGTAGGAGAAGTGAAGCCAGTTTCCGACATGCATCAGAGGAAGGCAGAGATGGCGAGGCACTCCGACGCCTTCATCGCCTTACCTGGTAATTCACGCCCTTTTCCCTGCCCTAAATTTGTCTGCCGAGCGTGGAAGCCGTGCTGTTGTTTACTTATTATTGATACGTCGAACGCAGGCGGTTATGGCACGCTCGAGGAACTGCTCGAAGTGATCACATGGGCTCAGCTCGGCATCCATGATAAACCAGTAATTCTGCGAGTTTTCTTCGACTATTTAACAAAAAACGAATCGTAGTTATGTTTGAGTATGTAGAAGATTAAAGAACTGTGTTTATGGAGTCTTGTAGGTAGGATTGCTCAATGTGGATGGGTATTATAACTCTTTACTGTCATTCATCGACAAAGCCGTCGAGGAAGGCTTCATAAGCCCAAACGCCCGCCACATCATCGTCTCTGCGCCGAATGCCATGGAGCTCGTGGAAAAACTGGAGGTAATGAGGTTACCTTTGAATCGTTTAATGATATAAGTGTGTCTAAAAGTCGATCTTATGGGCTCGAGTTCGACTGTTTTTCCAGGAGTACGAACCACGCCATGAAAGAGTTGCGTCAAGAGTGAGCTGGGAGGTGGAGCAGTTTGGCTTTCCTCAGGCGTACGAATTCGACATTTCCATGCCGTAAACAAGATTTAGACCTCGATAATTTGCGCATTTGAAGGAGCTAACTTCGACTTTTCGTTTTTCTTTTTCTTTTTTTACTGTCGTCGTGCGGGGAAATCCGTTTTGTACATTATAATCTATATACACACCATATCCTCTGTTTTTGCCATTGACATATTGCAGCGTTCGCCTCAGAACGAATTATTTCCGAATACGTTAGCTATATAAAAATCGGTTAAAACGACCTAACCGTCTCGAAAAATGCCGTCCGAGAAAACAACGAAAACAGCGTTCGCCGAAACAAGAAAAAACAAAATTCCCACCTACCAAAACGCCTTTTTATTCAGAACGATTCTGATCCCTATCGTCGCACGCCTGCTTCTTCCCTGCCTTAGGCGCACTGCACTGCTTATCAGACTTCGAGCTGCACGGCTGCGACCTCCTACGGCAGAATATGCTCCAAATCTTCTTCGCCTTGACGAATTTGTGGAACTCTTCCCTCATACTCTGACACTCTTTCTCGAGCTCACTAACGCGCTCCCTCACATCTTCGAGGGACGACGGCCCGCCGCCGTCGTTCCTTGACAGCAACGCCGTGGAGTTGGGATTCTGAGAACCTTCGAGGTTGTCCGAGGAGTAGAACCACCCCGAGATAGAAGTGCGCAGCCTCAGCTGTTCGAAGAACAAAACCTGGACGATGAGTCTGAGCGGCAATCTCTCATTTTGCGCGGCGTGAGTGCTGGCCTCCAGTGAGAGCTTCTGACAGTTTAGTAGCCGGCAGATTTGCTCCCTTTCTACGTCGGTTAGCCACGAATGAGCCTGTCTTAAAAACGACTTGCATTATTACAGTCTTAGGATCTCGGAAAGAAGATAAGAGAAAAAAAAAAAGAAAAGTTATTACCTTGAGATATATGTCGATGGCGCGATAAAGCCCGTCGGAGAGCCGGCGGGCGTAGTCGGGAACCGCGGATGCTAAAGATTGGAACTTTGCGTACTTGAGGTTGGCATCGGGCGTCACCTCGGCGAGGTAGGCGTCGACGAGGTTAGCCACCGTCGTCATCGTCGTCAGGCAGACCGCCCCTCCATCATTACCGTCGAGCTGATTCTCGTCGAAGATCAGAGGGGAGGCGGCGGACGAAGAGGCATTCTCCATGGTAATGAAGTGCTCAAGCATTCTCTGAAAGCAGTCTATATCGTAAGACCTTTCCTCGCCGCCGGCGGAGTAGCCCATGTTGGGTATCAGAAGGTCCTCGACCGAAGCTTGGTCGAGCTGCAGCCCGACCCGCCTCTCAAGGTTCTCGCGGCAGCCCGGGCTCGTCTGCAGGACCATAGCGGTTCGAAGGAGCCTGAGGAGAAACCTAGTATGGACCACGCACCGCTGGTTCGGCAGGAGCTCGACGATTTCCTCCAGGAGGGCGCACTGTTCGGCTTCGGTCGGGATCAAAATGGTCGAGCCCGAGGCTAGGTTCTTGAAGCTGCACTGCCTGCTCATCTGCGGGACGTACTTCTTAACGTAGAAGATCAAAGCCCCCGCCACGTTCTCCGGCCTCATGCCGGCCGCCTCGACCGCCTGGATCAGCCTCTTGTAGAGGTGGAGGTTTAGGAAGGAGACATCCTCGTACCACCAATCGTCTCCTAATACGTGGTGGGCCCCGCCCCCCCTGGAAGAAGTCGACGTCGGGCAGATACCATTCCATAAGGCGTTGTTATTATTACTACCGCTGGCTCGGCCGCCGGCGGGCTCGAAGTTGGCCGGCAGCTTAGGGTCGGAGCAAGCCTTGACGGCCAGGGAGGTGATGCACCTTGACACTATGTGGAGCTCCTCGGCCTGGGGGAGGACTTCCTCGCAGGTCTCGAGGGCCTTTATGGTGTCCGTCCAGTTGCCGAACACTTTGATGAGGAATGCTTCGGTCTGGGCGATGAGGTTCCCTTCGCCGTACTCCTCAGTCATCTCTAGGTGCTCTGCGGCGCACCGAAGGCTCACGACGTTCATGGAGGTGAGCTCGATCTTTATGCCGTAGCAGAACTTAGCCACCAGCTCGAAGGATTTGGTCCCGCCGGGCAGGCTGTTGAGCTGGATGATGCAGGCGTTTCCGTCGGTGAAGGTCGATTCCTCGATGAGCTTCTCGAGGAGGCCGCTTCTTGAAAGTAATGGAAACTGTAATAAATGAAACCAACGTATTAGAGGCATGTAATAAAACGTTACCTTTGATTTATATATATTATTATTACAAACATTAACCTTGTGGAGATTGAAGGACATTTCTCCGATTTCGATGGTGACGTCGCTGGGAAGGCCAGACGTACAGTGCCTGCAAATGCCACGACATGAAAGCACTGATACATATATATTATAAGGGATTAATGCCGGCGGGGAACAATATGATATTGGCTTACCACATTTGGCCTTCACGCTGGAAAACCTCGGATTTTGATCCAAGCCTCATGTAAGCCATTGTAACATAGAAGCTTTATGAGGAACTGTGATAATTAAAGAGCTTAAGACAAACAGTGAAGAAATGATTGAGATTAAGAGAGCGAAGTGGTGGGTTTAAGCCTATTATATGTGTGTTGAATGCTTCTTCCTTGTGAATTTCCGACTCTATAGGAAGAAGGTATACATATGTGTCTTGGCTGTCCATTACTTTCTGAGTCTTAGATTTGGAACATGTAAAGTTGCATGGGAAGTGGAACAAAACATATATATATATATATAGTCTTAATTATCAGTTATTAAGACAAACGTTAGAGATCATATATAATAAAAGATCAATTCTGCCATTATTATTGTCTAAAAAAGGACAAGGAGAGCGCTTCATGCTGAAGAGAAGACTGTGCATTTATTAGGTTTTCTCCATAATATTATTAATTAATGCTGAACTCTTGGCTGACCTACGTTAATATTAATTAGCAATAAATATTTCTTTAGTACATTTAATAAAAATCGTGTAAATGCATGCAAAAGCTGTAATATATTTTGTACGGGACAACAATTTAGTAAAAAGCCAATTGAGAAAAGCACTTGACCCATGCAATACACTTGAGAATTGTATATATCCCTAATTCTTTTATTTATTTGTTTGTTTTAAAATGCACATATGGTCTGAACCATTTTTCTGAATGTATACAAAATTCCCATGTTTGAGGAGATTCTACTCATTTGTAATGAGCCCATAAATATATAAAGCGCAATTATTTTAATTTTAAAAAATATATATACTTGCACAAAATATAGGTCTCGATTGATGATATTACATTATATTACTATACATATTTTTTCATAGAAACCCTAATCAATATATAAGTGCAAGTTATTCACCACGTCGCTCTCGCTTTCCTCTATCTAGAGTTACACATCTAGAAAAATAAATGAAAAGGCTCGACCATGGAATAGAATAACTATAAAGAGTAGCTATGAATTAAAGGGACGCTTTTTATGAATGTCCCTTAGAGTTACACACACACACACACATATATATATATATATATATTATATATATTTCGTTCGAGTAAACTCAAGATAATATGTACTAAATAAGTAACAGCTAAAACTATCGAGCAAAAATGATCTAAAGCAACAAAGCATGCATACAATCAAGTATCTAATTAAAAACTACAGCAAATAATCATTAACCAAAAAATGCTGTCAAAATCTATAAAGAAGGCATCGTATAATGGTAATCATGGTTGATGATTTTCATGCAGGGTTTATTTTTGGCTTTCTAGTCTTTGTTCTCACTATCTCTCTCGTACTTTTGTCGTAAGACGAGTGCCCATGCAGCTAGCTTTAATTTGTTCTTTATGCTTCTTTTCTTGCTTTTCCAACATGGGTTATTTCATCTGTTGAACACTACTTCCTCAGGGGGGAAGAAAAGAAAAGGACATAAAATGCTGGTTAAGTATCAAATTTATGGTCCCTTCAATGGAATGATTTCTTGTGTGTGTTAAGAACATCAACGTCTGTAATATAGTTTTAATGCACTATCCATGTTGATTCGGATTGTCAGGTTCGGGCCAGAATGTCGAGTATTTCAACCATTCTGCCTCTTGCGAGTTTGCAGCAACAGACGATGACTCCTGCAATAAATATTTATAACACTTAGAAACGCAGCAAAAAAAATAATTTAAGTAGTTCAAACTACCATAACTGAAAAAATAAAATAAAATTTGTCTCTGGTTCAATCCTTCTTTAATGTGTGCCCTTTTTTTTTCCTTTTTCTTTCCCTCTAATTCATATAATAAGAAGGTATTCTTTGAAATCTTTTGATTGTGTCTGTGAGAGTTCTTTCCTAATCATAGGATGCCTTAATCAGGTTAAAGTTATATGGGTCAGTGTCCTTGTTATCTTTCATGAAATGGCTAGCATGGTATGTTACTTTTAGTTTTGCCGTCTTTCCTTATATTCGAAGGATATGTGACTTTAATTTTTCTGAAGCTTTATGATATTCTCAAGCAAAAATCTTAGGTTTCTAACGTACTAAAAATTAAGCGTATAAGCAGCATTCCTATTCAAACTAGAATAAATGGAAAAACAGCCTACAGACATATGTCATGATAAAATCTAGTAAGTTGGCGTTTTGGTCTTCTTCTTCTTTGCATGTATAAGAAAGGGAAAGCTAATAATTAAGCCAAGAAAGGGTTCTAATTCTAATGCATTGTGTCTTTTCCTCTCCACTACCCTTTTTCTCAATAATGACTATTATATATATATATATATATATATATATATCTAGTGACTGTTCTTTCTTTCGTTGAGTTTCCCATTAATACATACACGAACAATCATATGCATGCGACAAAAAGAACTGTAGTGATCTTTAATATACATACTTACAGGCTTGGCATTAGTTGAGGAACAACCCATGATGAGTTCTTCTAATCCTACTGATGATAATGCAGACCTTCCACCAAGTTTGTCATGCTGCTGTTCATGAGTTTGTTCCTGATGGTAATAATAATTATATTAAAAATTTGCATTATGTTATATGATATGAAGGCAAAAAGAAAAGAAAAAAAAATGAGGTCCAACATGCTTTCTTGACTCGACTTTGTAAGCGTATATCTTTTTCAGTCTATGCGCTAGAAAAGATCGTATAATACCATTTTTCTTTTCTTTTATAACGTTAATAAATTGGCAATCCGAAGAATGCACTTACCTCAAAATTCCGATTTGGAAGCTGCATTATTCTGGAGAGATGAAAACTAGAATGCTCGGCCTGATGATGATGACGATCTTGACCTAATACAATGGAGGAGGAGGGGGCGTGATGATGAAGTGGTGGCGGTGGAGATATCATAGTCGAAATGGATTGCGCTGGCATGCTGACGTGGAACGCCGGAGTAGTCTGGCGGCGGCGGTGGTGGTGATGATGACGTGGTGGCTGCTCATGATGGGCCGCGGGATGCTGCTGAGTGACTGATGACTTTGCTGCGGCTTGTGCTTCTTCCCTTCCAAGCGAAGCCTCCCCTATATTATTATTAGTTCTACCCTAAAAAAAGTAATAGTAACAACAATAATAAATAATTATTTCAAAAGGCCTGCTTATTATTGTGTATTATTAAACGTTTTTATTTTTCCTTTCTTCATTAAAATGATGCTTGAACTTCTTAATTATAGTTATAGCAGCATGCACAAGCAAATACCAAAGCGCACATACCTCTTCAAATGATTTCTCGAAGGGAAGAAAGTCGAACTGATCGTCGGCCTTAAATTGCTGAATATGATCCATTCCATCAGCATTATAACTTGAAGGAGCTGAGAATTCATCTCTTTGAGAGATCATTTCTTCCTTGTTGCCACTGTCTATCAATCTATCAGTATCATGGTTTATGTTTGGAAAATTATATAAATTTCCCTGATGATGATGATGATCTCCTTGAATGAGATTATTCGTATTACTGTTATTACTAATGCTGCTAATCATCTTCTCAGACAACAAGTTGCATTGTCTTGGCTGCGTCTGATAGAAAATCTTGGACACCACGAGCTCGCCTTCTTTCTCCTCCTCGTTCGGGCCTAAATGGTACTGATGCATGACCCAATTCGTTTTCTCGGGCTTTCGATTCTTCCCGAAGTTTGTGTACAAGACCAAGATCTTCTTGCAGCCTTTCTGCTGCCCGCCGACCACCACGGGCCTCGTCTTGCCCGTCTTGTGCCACCTCGTCTCCCCGCCTTGTAGGTCGCATTCCGTTTGAATCTTTCGCCTCTTTCGAGTCCCCGTGGTGTAGGCCTTGGAGGGCCTGTGGAAGAAGTGCCTGCTCAGTCCATCTCTTGTTACACCTATTGAAAATTATTTAGGAATAAAAGTCTAAAATGAGTATCTAATATGGTTATAATGAAAATCATAGTTTGGTTTATTTAGGTACAACAGCAAGATGATCACCAAAGAGAGAAGTCTTGAGAGAGAGAGAGAGATTATTACAAGAGAAAAACCCTAGTCAAGGTAATCTTTCTTTTATTCCTTCCAAGTGAAGACCTCTCACCTCTCATGGTAAAGCCTAACTTTTCTTGAATTATGGTAGAAGCAAACATCATAGACTCAAACACAAAATGGTAGAAAATAATTTTGGATAAACAGATAATAATTATAGAATAATTAATTAATAATTACCTGGAAGCTTTTCAGGATGTGTATAGCAAATCCCATCTTCACCTTCAATCGTGGGAATAAACTCATCAATCAAAGGATGTGACGACTTTGATGTCTGCCCTTCAACTTTTGCTTGCAAGTGATCTATCAACTCTTGATCCGTCGGGTCAAACTTAACTCCGGCGGGTAGTCCGACCCAATCCTACACTTGATGTCAAAAATGGAGAAGATGAAGCTAAGAATAATAAATAAAGAAGGAAAAGAAAGACGTATATTATATATTATACCGTCTTTCCTTGGAGTTTGTGTCCACAACTAGGGCAGTGTTTGGATCCACACGATTGATGCTCCTCAAGCTTTGCATCTATGAGATCAGAAGTAGAACTGCTACTGCTGGAGAATAATCCCATCTGATTATTGTTCTTATTCATCGCCTTCAAACCAAACAGTGCCTTACTTTTTTTCTTTCCTGCAAGTACAACTATTGCTTCGGACAAGACAGTAACCTAAAAAATCCCAATCCTAAAGCCTTCTGATATTTCTATATCGTTACGTACAAATATCTGTGGACTGGAATATATCAAGCAAAAAGAGAAAATTTAACAATTATTTAGTTAAATAAATATAGGTGAAGCTATGGAGGATAGAGATGAGGTTGAGGACGAGAAGAGGCTATAATAGCCAGACAAAGAGATGAATAAAAGATTGAGATATTATGCTTTAACTGAAGCCAGCGCTGAAATAAAGGAGAAAAGGTGCCCTAATATATCCGACGACTACCCTTTAGTGATCTCTTTGCTAAATCTAAACACACACGGCACCATATGCAGATAATACTTGTCAAGTCCTACGTACGACTTCTGTCTCTTCTCTGTGTGTATGATATATATATATATATATAGAGAGAGAGAGAGATAACTTTTGTATACTTTGGTAGTTTCTTGACTGGTAAAGCAGAAAGCTTGTTAACAGTCTCAGCGTATGTTACGTAGGTAGACAAACAAAAGAAAGGATGTGTTAACTGACGCCCATTTTCCTTTTTTATTTTTTGCTTTTCTTTTTCTTTTTTCTTTTATAATATCTTAATCAATCAAGCAATCCCTATCGTAAGAAAATATATCATTATACTGTTAGTATTTTCTTGATTAAAAAAAGAGTTTATGTCATCATCATCATCATCATCATCATCATCATCATCATCATCATCATCATCATCATCATCATCATCAAGGAAACTTTATTTTGTAAGGAACATCAAATTAAAGCAACATGCGAAGGTTATATAAATTGCAGGGTTGAATCAATTAATTAGATGATGGAAACGAAGATTTTATATTTATAATAAGATGTGTGACGACGATCGTATGATGATTGAGTGTCGAGAATTCATTAATTAGACTAAAGGAATATTATGTATCATTTCCAACAATTTCCATCTTTATATACGACAGACAAGCAACATGATCGAAATATGATGCCAAGTATTTTCTATAATAATAACGAAAAAAAAAAGATATTTCGAATTTCATTTCTGATTTTAAATTTCTTCCCAACAACACCTCTTAACTCAAAATTAGGAAAGGAATAATCTATACAATAAAGCTATAAAAACAGGAAAAAAGACATGCCACAAAAAAGAGAGGGTAAAGATACTCTCTGCCTACTACGTAAACAACATAATATGCCCTTATTATTGTTACTAAATTATTATTATTATTTTTGTTAATATTATTTCCCATTATTTCCTCATATCATTTCAAATATACATAATATAGATATATCTATACAATATATTATTGGATCTATTCTACCATAGTCAAGTGGGTAATAACCCAACTCCATTGAAATAAGCAAAAAATAATAATTTATTTTGATTATGTGTCACAATAGGTGTACCAACATGGTAGGATAGTGGTAATTTACAATATTTAATTGATGAAATTATAATTTAAAATTTAATCATATATTATTTAGGTATATAAAAAGATTAAATTGATTTATAAATATAATAAATTTAAAATCTGAAAGGTAAATTAATAATTATATGAATTAAATAAATAAATAAAATAAGGGTAAATTAATATTAATCATGAAATTGAAATTGACATACCATGGTAGTTACTATGATGTCAATGCTCTTAATATAATAATAATAATAATAATCATCAAGCCTACTTGGTTTTGTTTTGTTTTGAGACGACGCCAATCACTTCCACCATTATATCAAACTAGTATTTAATATTAATATTAATTGAAAATTATTTTTTATAAATTAAAATTTGGATAGAATAAATTGAAAAATCAGGATAAAATAGTAATTTTTTATTGACATATCAATTAATTAAGGGTGGTTACTATGAATCCCTCTCCAATAATATATAGTATAGATGTATCGAAATTCATTTATTGTTGGCAAATGAAATATAACATATATGAAAAACCAAATATTCAAGAACAACAAGGCGATGGAGAGACTTATAACACTACTAAAGATTAAGAATATTACAGATAAAAGAAAAATAAAAAATAAAAAAATGAAAAAGAAAACAAGCGCCTGGCCGTCTTGGGCAACTTCTCATCTTTCTTCTCCATCCGATATGAATACATAATTATTAGTTATTACATTCTTCACCACCTCAGCTCAGCAGGGAAATACTTGTCAATCAAAGAAAGGTAATAAGGCTTCACCTTCTCAACATCAACCCTAACCTTACTCTTGCTATAAAGATCATACTTATTGAAGATCTTCAACCACTTCATATTCTCCCTATCCTCCTCATTCATGAGGTAAGTATACGCGCCAGACCTATGCAAAGGGTAGAAAGAATGGTATCTAATAACAAACAAGCCGGCCGACGGCAGCGTCGAGCCATTCTCCTTAGCCACCAAGTACATATAGTCATCGTGTCCCCAAGACATGACCACGTTGTCCAAGCCACACCCTTCCTCGTACACTCCGAGCTTCGTGCTGTAGCGAGGGTCGGTCAGGTCGGGATTCTCCTTGAAGTACTTGTGGTGGACGATCGACTCGTCGAAGGCGCAGCCGAGGGGGAACGTGTCGCCGACGACGGCCCATTGAGGCAGCCCGCCGAAGCTAGGGAGGGTCAGAACTTTCCCGAGATCTGGGCCGGCGGGGGAAAACACGTCAAAGATCGAATCTTTTTTGAAGTCTATCGAACATTCGATAATTAATTAGTACTCTTAGGGTCCGTTTGGTTATGAGCACAAGATAAAGCCCAAGATAAAAAATTTATCCAACAACCCAAGATAATTTATCTCAGCTTTTTAATTCAGTTTACTTGTAAGGGGCTTTTGGTTTAAAAACGGGCTGAAATATTAAATCCGGGCTGAAATTACTAAACCAAACAGAATATTAAATCTGATTATTTATATTATATGGGTTTTTCTGAGCTTCTCATCAAACCAAACACAGCGTTACCGTGAATGAGGGCCGTCAGATGAAGCCAATCTTCGTCGGGGTAATCCTTTCGAATGGCCTCGGCCGTCTGCAGAAGATGCTCGATTTGGGGCTCGTCTAAGTCGGGGTCGCTTTCGTCGACAACCTCGTTGAGTAGCTCGCAGCACTCCCATATGCTCATCACCTTCTTGTCCAGCTTAGTGAATTCTTCTCTCATCCTCTTAACCTATAGGACAACAACGGGTCGGGTCGGGTCAGACATTTGATCAACTGGGTAATAATGGAATTAAAAGCATACTACAATGCATGTGTAAAGAAAAAAAATGGCTTATAATTATTACAAAGTCATATGTCTGATGAATGTGATTCAATCTGTAGTGCTGCTTGACGGTGTCGTGCCTCGCGCCGTCGACGTTTTCGTAGTCCCTTTAGAGCAGAAAAACAACAGCGTTTTTTTGTAAATATTAAGATAACAAAAAATTTTTCTTTATTAAAATCTGAGGAAGGATTAAAGAAAAGATTTTGAATGATGGGCTAACCTAAACGACTGGCCAAAGGCGTTGATCTCAGGGGCCTCAAACCCGCCTTGAGATTCCGATTTAGGCGTCGGAAATCCGCCGTCCAAAACGAGGTCGTTTGTTACCTCGTCAGCTTCGACGATGTTCTTGGCCACCATGTCCAAGCCTATACAATAATTCACAAAATTACTAAATGGGATTTTCTGTAATATGCATTCAAGATATATATATATATATATATATTATATATATTATATATATATATAGAGAGAGAGAGGAATACAATACCGAGATCAGGCTGCTCGATGAGGATAGTCATAATTTTTCCTCAGAAAGACTTCAAACAAAAACCGATATTATACAGAAGGAAAGCTATGGCGATGAGTACGATTTTTTCTGCCCTGATGAAAGGGTTTGAGGGTATATATATAGGTGGAAGAGATGTCCTCAACGGACAATAAAAACAACGTCGAGTCCTCAACTGAAAATCTAGTCCGAGTCCTTAAACTGAAATATGATCCTTCTCTTAGCTGTCGTTTAAACTCATCCGCCAAGAGAGCTCCATAAACACGTGAGATTTTCGCGTACGAAACTCGTTTGAGAGAGTGTGCGTCCCACTCGCCAAGTTTTATGTGCTTTTTCCCTCTTGGGACGTGTCGGCACGCGCGTGAGGTGTTGGTACGGATCGTTTATTACCACATTGTCATATCCGAGTCAGCAAAGCGTGTACGGTGGCTGCTGTTAGCTTTATCCATCACATAGACAGAGAGGTGGGGCCCATGATGACGCGGAACCAAGTCACGTCCTACTAATATGTTTTGACTTTATTTTTTGCCCCTCCTTAATGTTTACTGATTTTTTTTATTTTTTTTTTCCCAAAAAACAGAAATCAACAATCATTGATTTCATGTTGATTGCTAAGATAATGATTGTATACCTTTTGTTTAGTGTAAATAAATGAAAATATCTCCTAAATTGGGTGGCATGGACAGGTTGTGTTGTGTCATACATGTTTGTTATGATATCCAATTGTTTTGGGTAAAGTCAATGAAAAAATATCTTGAATTCATATATAAAACGTGCAAGTGTCCCGATATATATCTATATAATATGTATTATTGCTATGGAGTAACTATATTTTAATTAATTTAGTGTGTCATTTACAATTATCATTTTACCAATTTCCTTTGATTTATTCTAATTATATCCTAAAAAATTAACTAATTAAATTTAAATTATACTTTCATAAATTAAACTTTTTAAATTAAAAACAGGTTAACATAAAATAATATTATATATGTTTATATAATATTAAATATATTTATATATTAAAGCGCATGCATTGAAATTACTGAAAATACTAGTTTTTTTATGGGTAATTGATCATAATCGATTATCTTCAATTATCAAATGGATATTTAAACTTATTAATTAGCCAATAATTCGGATTTCTTTTTTAAATTCTACTTTTGGGTTTTTATTTAATTATTTAATTATATTTTAATATTTAATTAATAAATAAGTTTGATGAACATGGTGACTCTAATAGTCACGAAAAAAACTACTTTAATAATACTTTTAAAAGAAATCCTATTTCATTAATTAAAGATTATAATATTCTCAAATAATAAGAGGTCATAATCTTTTTTTGAAAAAATTGAGAGTTTAATATATGAACATAGATATACAGCTAAGTAGCCATAATTTAATATATGAATAAAAATATAGAGGTAAATAGTTCAACAAGTCATATAGATACAATCAAACATCGAGATAAAATCTCTACCAGAGAAACCATCAGCCACCCAAAGAAAATAAAAATTAAGCTTAAATAAGAAACATTAAAGAATATATTATAAATTGAGTCTAAAACTCAAAAAAAAAAAAAAAAAAAGAAATATTCTCAAATAATAATAAGAAAAGTCCTACTTTTGGACAGATAATCATAACAGGCTTGCTTGATAGCCCAACAGCATTAACGTTACTAATATTGATTCAGTCCAAACTAACATTTTATACAAAGAAATTCAAACGCAGCTCCTCAAGTGCAGAACCATAAAAGATCGAAAAATGGCAGGTTATCTTTCTAAGATCAATCCCAAAAACTTGACAGAACTTGATGAAACGAGTCTGAATTCTATGTAATAAACGTCGTTAAATACATCGTCAGAATCCATAGCTGAAAACCCATAACGTTAATCGAAAGAAGCAATGGTTGATCGTGATTATTATTTCGGCGCAGATGGAACTGACCCATGATTTCAGCTGATCTCCGATGAGTCTGCGAGAGTTTATCAGCTGCTGGGTAGTTGAAAATCGAGCTTTTGCAGAGAAAATTAGGTTAGGGTTTTTCCATTTCAAGTTTTATGATGTAGCTTAGAGTGGGGACGATGGATTCAGTAAGCTGGGCCTTACAATCGGGCCAACTTCGAATTGGATATTCATATTTGTATTCCACGCTTTACCTTAAATAAATGCACGATAAATTCTTACATGACAGAACCCAAAGCCCGCGTGATTGCAACGCCGAAGCTGTTATGAGCCGTCGCGGTGAAGAGAAGGCCATGAAAGACACTTTGCCGGAGAATGTAAGGTCAGTGGTGTTCAAGGAATCTGAGCCGTTGGATGGCGCAAGAATCGAAGGCTACGACTTCAACAACGGCGTAAATTATCGCGAGCTGTTGAGGTCTCTTTCAGTCACTGGATTTCAAGCCTCAAATCTCGGCGACGCCATCGACCTCGTCAATGAAATGGTTTTTTTCTCTTTTCCCTTTTATCTTTTTTGTTTTTCCTTTTTCCGTTGATATATTATTGTCAATTTGCCTCAGCAATTCCTTAAGTGCTAATCTGGTTGGTTTTTGAGTTTGGAAAAAGGAGTATTTTCTTGGGTCCCTTTGACAATCTTGTTTAAACTATGGTTGAAGCTAAATTGGAGGCTTTCGGATGAGACTGTGGCGGAGGATTGCAGCGAAGAGGAGCGAGATTTAGATTACCGCAAGTCCGTGAGGTGTAAAGTTTTCCTCGGTTTTACTTCGAATCTGATATCTTCTGGGATTCGGGACATAATCCGATATCTATGCCAGCATCAAATGGTAAGTGAAGTCTGAAAGAATCTCATTTTCCTTTGAGATTTTCAGCTGAAATGTCAATTGGATATTGCTGTTCTCATCAGAGCAGAAACTATGTTCTTGTTAGTCTTTGTTTGTTAATGATGTCTGAAGCAGAGGTTTGTGAGTGTGTGCCCAGGTTGATGTAATGGTTACTACAGCAGGTGGTGTAGAGGAGGATCTTGTGAAGTGCCTTGCACCCACTTACAGAGGCGACTTCTCTCTGCCTGGCGCCGTTCTTCGTTCGAAAGGTTTGAACCGCATTGGTAACTTGTTGGTCCCCAATGACAACTACTGCAAGTTCGAGGATTGGATCATACCGATTTTCGATGAGATGTTGAAAGAACAAAACAATCAGGTACCATTAAGAAGATCATAAGGCAGATTTTTGTCTTTTTTTTCCTTTTTACCTTCGCATTGCCATTTTCTTGTTATCTTAGAATGTGCTGTGGACGCCCTCTAAAGTAATTGCGCGCCTGGGAAAAGAAATCAACAATGAGGCTTCCTATTTGTATTGGGCATACAAGGTATCAACTGAACCCTTTCTCGAAGACATATCTTTCGATTACAACTGAATCGTTCTTTCCGCTAGAACAATATTCCCGTCTTCTGCCCTGGCTTGACGGATGGTTCGTTGGGTGACATGCTGTACTTCCACTCGTATAAGTCAGAGCCTGGTTTAGTGATCGACATTGTGCAAGGTAGCGAGATTTCGATACAATTTTGCCCTGCTGTATATTCGTTGGAATGATTAAGACCATTGATGTACGAACAGATATTAGAGCCATGAACGGCGAGGCGGTCCATGCTGGTCCAAGAAAAACTGGGATGATAATACTTGGAGGAGGACTGCCCAAGCACCACATATGCAACGCAAATATGATGCGAAACGGTGCTGACTATGCAGTGTTTGTCAACACGGCCCAAGAGTTCGATGGAAGCGATTCGGGGGCTCGCCCTGACGAAGCTGTTTCGTGGGGCAAAATTCGAGGGTCTGCGCAGACCGTTAAGGTTTGACATCTTATCTTTATAACCATCGTGCTCGCCTCGAATGCCTGCATTCTCCCATAGGACTAGTTTTTTGTGAGTTTTTCATGCTATGTTGTTCAATGCAAGCAGGTGCATTGCGACGCAACCATTGCCTTTCCTATTCTTGTGGCCGAAACATTCGCCTCGAGGACGAAAAGTTCTTCCAAGGCCAGTTGTTGATTATGAAATATTGCCTGCTATATTCCACAAACCTTCAAAGAGACCACTTCATCTAATTTAAGCTGAATTTCAGTTTTTTTCTTCGGCCTTTGCGGAAGAGGGTAGGGTAGAGTTGCAGAATGTATTATTATGTGCCCATTAGATTTTCATAATCAGCGTGTTTAATTTATAATTAAGCTACGTTTCGGCTCTAATTATGTAGAACCTTGTGAGAAGTCTCTGTTGACACTGAAAAGGATTAATATCATATGTAATAACAAATCTCTAACAGGAATTCATTTATCAATAGCAGCACAACAGCATCTTAAAATGATAAAAAGAAATAAAGGATTGGATTACTAATTATTCACGCAATTGCATTTATTACTTGAGATTTTTCCAGCTTCTGTCCTAAATATAAAACCAAAATCTTGCCTGTACGAGGCTGGTGAGAATCTCTCATGGCCAGGAATAAGGGAATAAAAGTTGTTCACCATTTTAAGGGCCTGTTTGGATTCAGGGATAGTAGCCAGTAAATGTGAATCCCCTTCCAACAATTTCGCCAGCACAAAACCAGGCGAAGCATTCAAGCCCGAACAAGGCAGCAATACCAGCATCCTCGACCTTCAGTTCTTGCCTGTGCTTCCACAAATTCTTTACATAGTCAAGCTCCTTCCACATATATTCCGTACGCCCTGGTATACTGCACATGTGTAGGAGAAAACGAGCTAATCAAATGGTGCATTGATGAGATGTGTGCATAGTATATAGTACAAAAGAAGAGCGACTAGTGATTCTTGTTTTTTGCGCAGGAAATCAAGATGGAAATTTTCCTACCAAAAATCACCAAACGGGTCATACATATCAACCCAAAATGTTTTCAAGTTAAGAAGAACGAAAGTAAGTAAGACGCTTGTCGTCATTTGGATCTTAGACTCTCAGCTGTGCTAGCGAGAGGCATTTCCAACTTGAATGCACATTGTGGAAATATTCATGTTAATTGGGCAAATGAGCAGATCAGTTAAATTTCCGTAACACGCCACATTAGCTGTGCAGCGCTTAACATCACAGAAGCAAAAAAATAACCTGGCAAGCCGGGTGTATAGCAGTTGTTTGGCCAATTCATCACATGTTTCCACTGTGGCTGGTTCTTTCACGTACTGTTTGTTCTTCTCCATCAACTGCTTGTAATACACAGATCCATGCTTGACTGTAAAATCTGAGGCCTGGGAAGCCTTGGCTTTCAATTGAAGTAGCTTTGATGCCATTACCTAGCAGAACAATTTCTGTTCATCGAGTGCCATTGAATCAAATTAGATATAAAAATGATTCACATATTTTTGTAAGACGCAAGGGATGCATGTAATTCGTGTTTATTTCTGTACGATCAAAAATGAAAAATTCACATATAACGAATAATTTCCCACATACGACGAACATAGAAACATCAGACAATTTTACAAAACACGAAATTAATACAACCCAGCAAGATCAATCATATCAGAAGATGGAAACAAACACTAAACCAGAATAACCATCGATTAAACCTCGAAATCAACATACTAAACCATAGATCTGATAAATCCCAGATCAAAACAAAAATGTTCGAAAGATCAACGCCACCAATACAGATAACTGAGGCTTTAACTCACTCAATTCAAACACTTTGGGCTAAGGCTTCGTCGACTAGATGAAATATTATAGGTTTTTCCCACCATTCTCGCCGCTGAGCTGAGGCTGAGAGCCAAAGAACTTCCGTGCTGTGACTGATGAGACCTTAAAAAAAAATATAAAATAAACGAAAAGTACATTTGGGCTTTCCGAAAAGCCCAATTACTTTTAGTTTATTGGCCTTTTTCAAAAAGCCCAATTACTCGGTCATTTGTTATTGACCTGAACACATATTAACAAGGTGGTGAAACGTCATCGTTTTCTTGTTAAGAGTTATTTACAGCACCGTTTATAGCGCTACGAAACAAAGAAGAAAGAGGGGAAAATGTCCGAATTCGATACTCTTCCGCCAGATCTCATCCCCGAAATCCTCAAGAGATTGCCCGTCAACTCTCTTCTTCGTTTCAGGTCAGTCTCCAAACGATGGCGAAATCTCATAGACACTCCCAATTTCGCATCATCGCAGCTGAATCACGCCGCAAAATCAAAATCGACGGCCTGCGTTGTTTTTCGCAACGGGCCGTCGTACAATTTCATCCACCTTAGCTCTCTTCACGGCGAAGTTACCCCCGACGCCGTCAAAAATCTCGATTTTCCCTGCCCAATCCAAAACCCTTATAACCACACTCGTTTCCTGGGCTCGATCAACGGTTTGCTGTGCGTTTACGTCGGAAACCGCGGCGTCGTGGCGTGGAACCCATCGATTGGAGCCAATTGGCTCGTCCCCGACGCCAATTACGGGTTCAAACTCGGGTTCGCATTTTGGTTCTGGGGGTTCGGCTACGACAGTGTCTGCGACGACTACAAGGTGGTTAGGATAGCTTCAGCGCCCGACGATGGTGGTTCGATGACTGTTTACGCATGGATATACAGCTTCAAGAACGGCGATTGGAGGAGGATTAACAATCTTGGATACCACTTGGTGAGCGGGCAGTTGCGCGGCGTTTTCTTGAAGAACGCCGTCCATTGGGTCATCCACGGGCCATCGAATGACCCCTCGTGTGAACCTCCTCTGTTGATAGGGGCATTGGACATGAGGGATGAAGAGTTTCGTCTCTTGCCAGGACCTGATTGTAAGAAAGACGGCGACGACTTACTGATGTGTTTGGCTAACTTGGATGATTCTTTATGCGTGTGCTACATGAGTAATGACTTGGATGATGTTGATCTTTGGGTGATGAAGGAATACGGGGCGAAAGATTCGTGGAACAGAGTGATAAGGCTCGACTATGGATCGACGATGCTTGTGCCAGTGAGTTTATCTGAAGATAGAAAGGAGATTCTTGTCGATGAGAGTTTTCTAGGCTTCCTTTGGTGGTATGATGTTGAGACAGGCTTACCTAAGAGGAAGGTTGTTGGCTTGTCTCCTCTTATTGGTGTCCCTTGTGTTCATATCCTGTCCCTAGTTCGGTTAGATGTCGGGAATTCCCGAAACTGATCGGCGTTTGTTTGCCTATCGTCGTCAGCTGATGTATGTAGTAGGTGTGGATGTAATGACTAATGAGTTCCATATGTTATGTGTTGTAAGAAGCATTTGGATTGGAATGAAAGAATGAATTAGCTGCTTATATTGACAGATTCTTCCAATGCGTTTGGGAAGTTTTTTCTCTCGATGACATTTTTTATGGAATTTGGTAAGTTTGTTAGAGTCTTGTATATGTTTATTGAAAATAAAATGCTAATACTTCACTTCTTATTTAGCAATCTAAAAAATTTTTCGTCCCCAACGGGTTGCCCTAAATTGTATAGGGGTAGACCCCTAGATTATGGGTTCTATTTGGACGATTATCTGTCAAAATTTCGACGACTATCTGTCAAAATTGCCAGCGGGTCGTTCTCCAAAATTGCCAGTAGGTTTTAGCGGGTTTTGGATCGATCCGTTTTGACAGCTCTAATCGTATTGGGTGAATTTGGATAAATTTTACATATCAATATTAGTCTTATTATCATTAAAATGTGGCATAAGTCTAAATTTTACATATCATCAAGTATTAGTCTTATCATTGAAATGTGGCATAAGTCGATGATTGAAATGTGGCATAAGTCGATGTGTAGCAATACCTCCCAAAACAATAAAAAAAAAAAAAACTTTCATTGTTTTATTTTATTTTAGACATTTTATCAATTTTAGAAGTTAATCTATTCCTCATTATTTTATTTTTTCTAGGTATTTTATGAATTTTTGTATTACTTAGGAAAAAAAAACAAGCATATATAAATGTTGGTGGAGGCTTTTAGTAATCAAGGAAGAGGACTTAAGGATTTGTGGGATAGGTCGTGTCTCACACAATTTTTTTAGTCCCATGAGTTTTATTTCTTATGATTTTGTTTTAGGACGTATTCATCTGGTCTTGGGGATTGGTCACACCACCACTGTAGTGTGTGACGCAATTAAGCATCCGCCAGATCTGTGTGGTGCAAGCCCATGTCGGTATTTAGGGGCTAGTTCATAGTCAAATGGGATACCTCGAAACAGAATATATATATATATATAGAAATCTCTATATATATATATATATATTAGCAACAGTGCATCTGAAGTCGCGTGGTCTTTCTCGAACTCTCATCACTCCCAGCAAATCGACCCAACCATAAGGTCATGGGAGTTTCTTCTTTCTGAGCTCTTTTTACTGATGCTTTCCGAGTTTTAATTTCGTTAACTATTTTTGCCTCAAATTATCAGTTTTCGTGAAAAAATGGTGTTTATCACCATTGATTTAGGTTACGTTTGCTGCTGTTTGACATTTTATAGTTGTCACCCGAGAGATAATTATGCTACGGAGCTAGGGTTGATTACGTTGAGAAGGGACAAAAGCGAATTGCATCCACCTTTTTGTGTTTATTGATGTTTTAAATGTTTCAGACTGAAACATTTGTATCGCGTTTGTCATGGAGGAATTGGAACCTAGGTGCATAAAATACTATCGGTTTGATCTTAGATGTTAAAAGAGTGTGTGAGGACTGAGAATTTCCTTTTTTTTTTTCTTGTTGCAACTTGCGATGGAGAGATTGAAGATTTGGAATTGTTTGCTTGTTCTAAGCAGTGATGTGTCTCTAATGAGTAATGATTTTTGTTAATCTGAGTTTTCTGAATTGTTTGCATAAATCGTTTATTTTTTATGAGCTGTTTGTTTCAACTTGGTGACTTGGGTAATCATTTTTTTCATCATTGGCAAAAGACAAGCTACATGAAATGTTATTTATGTTTAACTTTCCATTGCTATCATCAGGTAATAATAGTACCTATAAAGCCAAACCTCATTACAACTTCTCATGGCATTAAGATTTTCATCCGTTGTCTCCTCCACAGTGGTTTCTCGCGGGATACCGTTGGTGGGTGCTTTGTGTGTCCTTAGTTTCGGTATCACCAATCTCCGCTCCACCATTTCTGTATCATCCAGAACCGAGTCTGCGCAGTCCCTGCCTTTTGTTCCTCCCTTACGGTAATTTTTATTGGCTTGCCTTCGATGAAATTGATTTCTGCTTGGTTTTCCATGGTTTTGGCTTGTTAAGAAACTTACGAATTAACACGTCGCTTCTCAAAATATACACAGAGAAAATTTTGGTGCCAAGCCACGGGATAGAAAAGTGCATACTATAAGAATGGAAAAGAATGAAAAGACAGTCCCCAGCATTGTTGTCTATGTTACGGTTGCAAACAAGGAAGCAGGTTTGTTTTATTTGTGTGTTTATTACGTTCTGCTACCATTAGTCCCTAATGGTGCGGAGAATGTAGAGATGTGAAAAAAGGTTGTCCAGTTATTACGTTCATTGGGTGCAGGGAAGAAACTGGCCGAGAGCATAGTCAAAGCGCGACTCGCTGCTTGTGTTAATCGAGTTCCAGGTAAATGCTTCAGCCCTTAAAGGAAGTTCAATTAGGAGTTCAATTATGCAATCATAGTTTTGGACAATAGTTCCTTTTCAAGTTTCATGCAGTTAGTTGAAGCTGCCCATGAGTTCCTCTGAAGTGCTCATGTTTGTGGGTCTTGGTGATTGATTATTTGCTGCATATAAGTATGGTCCGGTTTACCGATTTTTTTATTTGTTTCGTGGTTGTTAAATGAAAACATGGTTTTCTGATGCAAGTATAGCTATTAGAATTTAGAACCTTCAGTGTGAAGGCTGCTAGTGAAAATCCATAAAGTATAGTCTTATGAATTCTGATCATTCAAGACATTACTCTTCCTATTTTCTACCATCTATTATTGGGCAAGGTATAGTTCTTACTGTGACATTCTATATGCAGGCGTTGAATCGGTTTATGAGTGGAAAGGTGAGGTAAATGATCTAACAATTGTATTCCTTTTAACTGTCCGCTGGAATATTGGAGCGTGACAGAGCATTGATAAGAATATAGTTAGTCGCGAAAATTTTTTGTTTTATGTATGAGAATTGTGTTTCATTTCCATTTAATTATGATCAGATACAAACTGATTCAGAGGAGCTGCTCATAATCAAAACCAGGGAGTCTCTTCTAGAAGCTTTGACGGAGCACGTGAAAGCCAATCATGACTACGAGTGAGTATTCTTCTTTGTTCTTCATCCTAAAAATATAAAGCGGCATTCATAGAAGGTGAGATAAGACTGAGAAAACATGGAAGGCATCCTAGATAAATTCATTTGTGTCAGTCCACTTGAATACACCATGGTTTTAGTAAAGCAGATATCTGTGTGTAGATTAGTTCAAACTGCATATATTGAAAAAAAAAAACCATTGAATATGACGATTATATTACTCGATTTTCATTTCCAGTTTTTTCTTTTTTTCTGAAATTATGATACCTCCGTCTCTTCCGCAGGGTGCCTGAGGTGATTGCAATGCCCATAACTGGTGGCAATGTAGATTATCTGGAGTGGCTTAAAAACAGCACAAGGGACTAAAAATGTCGAATGTTTTTGCTGAGCTCCACTGACTATACTACTATGTGTTTGGACTTGTAATAATAAATGATGTCCTCGCTATTTTTCTCTTGCCATTCTTGCATGGGCAATTCTGAATAGATAACCGTTGGTTTTTCAAAAATTTCTCTCATAGCACCTTGGCTTAGTGGTTGAGCCTCAAGGTCACAAAGATGATGCCTACTGGCATAGCACCTAAGCTCCTCTCGCCAAGCCCATCAAGACCAACGATGATGCCAGCCAACAACTCTTAGATTCTTTTGGATGCTTCGTCGGTTCGTGGCACGACGTCATGACCCGTTGAACATATCTTAGCCCTTGGGATAGAGATGACCAGCATTCTCAGTATAGTGAGCTAAGGTTCAAGTTTGGTTTAACGATTTCGACGTGGAAAAGAAAAGGAAATGTATAATGGTACGACACTTGAAGCGTAACGTATCATTGTTCGATACGTTTAGTTTTCCGTCGTCTTTTCCACGCGCAAAGTCCACGTATCAAACGGAGGTTAAGGGTTCGGAGATGAGATGAATTTTCGCAAGGATGAATGTTGGGCTCATTTTAATCAATTGAGCCTTTATAAATGAAAGTTATATTCGGCCCAAATGTGCTCGAAAGAAGACCAATAGAGGATCAACTTGTATGTAATGGAAGCAAACACAAAAAGCTTAATACATTTTTAAAGAAAGCTTCTACGTCAGTTATTTGAAATGACACACAATCATGGTTCTATTTTACTTTATTAATAATTGTTTTTTTTTTTGTTTCATTGGCTTGGCACCAAAGTCGATTCTATTACGTAACACAAGTCTCATTGACATTATATAATATTCCCCTTTTTTTTTTCCTTACATAATATACATGATAGATTAATTTAATTGACTTGCTGATGCCCCTTTTTTGTTTGCATCTTGGTATTTTGTTAATAGATGTTTGACTCGACTTTTAATTCAAACTAGAAACCATAAAATGGTATTCACACTGTAAAGCTTTTATTCCATACAAAACGAAGAATACGAAACATTACATCTTGAAATGATTCGAATTCCATCATAAACTATTGAATCGTCATTATATAAATATTAACCTCAATTCGATCTTAAGCTTTCAAAAGGGGGAGTTTTCGGACTCATACCATCCATATATTAAGACTTCATTATATCATGTAAAAAAAAATGATCGAAACATCACTACATTAAGTTGTAATACAATCTTAAACTTGAAAGTTGTCGGACTTGTATGTTCTTAGGAAATATGTCAACATCGTAACTGTAGTAGATAATAACCTAATGAATCTACACAAATTGAAAAAATGATACATCTTATCTTTAAATTATTTCAATTTCATGGAGTAAATGATTGAATCATCGCAACATTAGAGTTAAAGCTGATTGTCTTAAAATTTATTTTGTAGCTCCCCTATTTGGACATTGTCTTAGAAGATATGTTATTTCAAGTAAAAAAAATGTTAATATATATTCGGTTTACTTTTGGTCCGAGAAAAACATCGAGGTGGAGCTAAGGTGGATCGTGTGGTGAAAAGAATAATAAAAAGCTAAAAATAAAATGGACACCGATTTGCGTGGTTCGGATTCGAGTGAATCCTACGTCCACGGGCCGCCAAATGATGTTTATTATTAGTCGAGGATGATTACACACTCAAACTCACGTTCTCTCGTATTTACAAGTGATTTCTAGCCTCTAAAGGTAAAGAGATAAAAGAGAGAATATGTGTGTGTTCTTGGTGTGTTGGTGTCTGTAGAATGGAACAAGTTGGTCTTGAAATGGGTAAGGTTCCCCTTTTATAGTGTGTTTCCCCTGCTTGAGTAGCAGAAAATGACGTTTTCCTCTCTCTTCAGCTCTGACCAAATATTTGCAGAAGAGAACAACCTCAGTTCTGCCAAAACTTATCTCTGCCAGGGAAGGGATCAGCTCTGCTCATACCTTGTCTTTGCAGGAGTTGTTAGAGAAGGGAATCAGCTCCGCTGGACTAGCATTAGAGCAGGAGTTCAGCTCTGTCAGACCTCTTTCCTGGTTCAGCTTTCTTTCCTGGCTCAGCTCTACCAGACTTCTTTACTGGTTCAGCTCTGTTAGACTTCATCTCCTGATTCAGCTCTCTCTTCTGGTTCAACTTTGTCAGACCTCGTCCGCTGGTTCTGCTCTCTCAAACCTTATCCCTCGCATCAATGTAGGTATGTGCGTGCTCTGAGTTCTATCCACATCACTACGAAAATTTAAAATTTTATATTTAAATTTTAAAACCAAACGGCTACTGTCCAAACAGGTATAGTTGAACAGACACCACGCATGTCTGTTCAAGAAGTCTGTTCGAACAGACACCTCTGTTCGGACAGAACAGGTTGGCTTCAAATGGTTGCATGCCTCTTGAAAGGGTGTATGCTCCCTATAAATAAACCTGAAAATCAGTGAGAAAAATCATTCAAAAGCTTTCAGTCTTCTGCTCAACAGTTCGAAGGTTATCGTTTAAGTTCGCCGGTGATTTCTTCAGTGCACGACGAAGTCACGTTCTTCCGACGTATCCTGGAAGACAGACCTATACGAGGAAATCTGTCTTAAGAAAATTGTGTATCACACAAACTCGGAATTTCCTTAACCTACTGTTCACGTAGTTTACCTCAAGTTTCAACACCTACATCATCAATGGCTTGCCAACTCATACTCCATGGAAGCTATTATTTACTTTGTCCATGCATGTCTTTCTAGGAAACCAAAAGCTATTTATTATTCCATTCGATTTCAACTCAAAAGAGATATTTTAAAAAAAAAATAAAGATAGTAATATTTATTATTATATACTCTATAAATAAATAGGGGGAAAAAAAATAGAGAGAGACCACCATGGAAGAAAACAAAAATCTATAAATACCCCCATACCACCATAGCCAAAACTCCCCTCCCTTCTCCACCCACGCTGTAATAATAAAGTAAATTACAGATCTAAGCTCGGAGAAGTGAAATGACAACAATACCCTCGTTCGTCCTGCAAGCCTCCGAAGTTGAATCTCTAACCCAATCTCTCAGCCTTCCCTCCGCGCGCCACCTCCTCCCCCGCCTCGTCGCAGCTGCGCAACCCCTCGCCCGTCCGCCGATCTCCGAATTCCACGTCGCCGCTGTGGGGCTGGGCTCCGACGGCCGAATCTTCGTCGGCGTCAACCTAGAATTCCCCAATCTGCCCCTCCACCACTCCGTCCACGCCGAGCAGTTCCTCCTCACGAATCTGTTGCTCCACCGCTGCCCGGGGCTCGTGGCGTTCGCCGTGTCGGCCCCTCCGTGCGGACACTGCCGGCAGTCCCTGCAGGAGCTCAGGCACGCGGACAAGCTGAAAATCCACATCCGAAAAGACCGCGACCCCTCGCCGGATAAAGATCGAGCCTTTACCGTCGAAGACGGCGAAGCTCACGGATTCGTGCCGCTGTCTACTTTCCTGCCGGAGCCCTTTGGCCCGTCTGATCTGCTCGGCGAGGAGACGCCGCTTTTGTTGGAGCAGCACGATCATGGGCTTCGCTTATCCGATCAAGATTATAACGGTAATGGCGATGACGATGGGAACTTTACAAGCAATGGAGATGTTAATCCGTGTCATTTAGGTAATAACTACTGCCAGAAGTACTTAACTGTAATAACAGTTTCCTTTCCTTTCCTTTCTTTTCCAATCATGTCAATTAAGAACTACGATTTCCCACTGTAATCAAATCCATGTTCTCTTCTTTCCTTGCAGTGAACGGAAATATTCCTAACGTGGAAAAGAATGAAGCCCTTTTAAGGTCAGAGGCATTGAGAGCTGCAAACAGCTCACACGCCCCATACAGCAACTGCCCATCAGGGGTTGCCTTAGTGGACTGCGAAGGAAACGTTTACAGAGGTTCCTACGTCGAGTCTGCAGCTTACAATCCGAGCCTCGGGCCCGTCCAGGCCGCTTTGGTTGCCTACGTGGCTCGCGGCGGCGGAGGGTACGACCGCATCGTGGCGGCTGTTTTGGTGGAGAAGGAAGGTGCAAAGGTTAGGCAGCAAGGGACTGCAATATTATTGCTGGAGGCTATTTCGCCTAAGTGTGTGCTGAGGGTATTCTTTGCTGAGAAAAAAAGGGTGAATTGTTGAAGCAAAATGTATATACTTTGGCCTACTGATGATGATGAAAAGTGAATAAAGCTGTTTGCTTTGATCTTATTGCACATATTAATGGAATCTTGCTGCTTTTATTGGATGATGATGATGATGACTATATATCTGAGGATGAATGATCAGACAGATTAGTGCTTGAACAGTTGGTTGTATTACATGATGGTAATAAGGGATTCTGACTAGGACCTCAAGTGTTGTACGCTTTGTTAAAGTTTAGGCTCTTCACTTTTTATCATCAAGCACACTACTTTGGCAAAACTGACTCAAAGATTTGCCTGAAAAAATTCAACTTTGACAGAAAACTTAGAACACTGTTTAACCTAGGATGGGTTTTTTTACTACTTAGACATTCCCCCATCACATAATCTCATGTTAAAGTCTGCTAAATCTTTCAAATGGCTCGAATCAGAAAGATTTTGGCATTAGAATGATTTCAACAACATACAGTACAGTACAGCCTTTGTGTATGAACTAAGATGAGATGGTAAACTAATTTATTACAATGACCCAGCAATCTGTCTAAAAGGGCCATTCATTATTCTAGTGTAGATATAAGGCCCAGCTTGAGAGAAATCTATCTCAATGGGCCTCAATAATCAAAGATATGAGTGTGAAAACTATGAAGGGATGTAAGTATGTACCAAATATTGATGGCAATCATTAAATTATAATCTTTGTGAGTGTGAATAGTCAAGATTGTCATTACAGCTACTATTGACTATTCTATTATAGTCCGAATGGTTGATTGAGAGTCGATCTATGAGTCAAAGACGATTGAAGTTCGAAGAAATATGAGTAGAAAATTATTGAATATTGATGTGCTGTCTGTGGTCCTAAGCCTACTCCTAACTATACTTTTAAAAGATCAAGAAATATATATTTATCTAAGGGGAGAAACGAAAAGAAAAAAAAAAAAAAAATTCGAAGAGATAGTTTATATGTTTTGTTAAAAAAAAATGTTAGAGATACTTAAATGTATATAAAGAAAACGTGATAATGGAAAGATCATTTTCCAAAATTATGTGGCAATCTCATCCGAATACAAATATTGATTGGTTGATGACACACGCAATACAAAGCTTTGTCAATTTGTTCTTATCGTGAAAATTCAATAATTATGAGAATATGACATCTACGTCTATTTCCTTTCCATACATACGTTGTTTGTAATAATACTTAATTGTTTAATTAAGTTGATGTGATACAATATCGAATCAAACTACGCAAATTCCAATTTTAATTGATTAAATATCATAATCCCATCTGCCGTCACTTTTCTTCTCACAAATATAAAAAGAGGCGTAATTCAATTAAATTATAATTAGTGCGCCAATTATTGGAATGATGTTTAGATTAAAGTCTTTAAAAAAGATGAAAAAAGGGATCCTTTTTTTAACAAAATAAACATAAAAAAGGGATAAATGATTAGAAAATTTTGCTCGAAGCTATCATAGTTTGCAAGGAAGATGGTTTTTTTTTATAAATTATGATATGAACAACTCAACTCAACATATCTTTTACGTGGCCCCCACTTACCAAATTAAATATGAAAAAAATCACCTTTTCTCATATATCAAAGTATAATAATAAATATAGTATAAGGAATGTAGGCTAATAGTAATAAATGAGACGTAGTTGTGTTGTGTTCGTAACTGCTTCTGATACAAGTAAATGTACTTTATTGCTCCAACGGAGAAACTTGAAGCAATTCAATACAAAGAAGTTAGTTCCTTTATTTAATGATGATTCATGGCAGAAAATGAAAGAAAAGAGAGGCAGGCAAACTTATAAATTTAGTTAAATAACTAAATCGATTTTCGATTTTGGGTAAGCTATTTCACAATTATCAAATATAGTAGACCAAAATCGAAAACCAACCAAATTTATAATATTAAGAGACTCTTGCTTGTTTATTACAATATAAAATCCATTTATATACCAATTGGTCACTATCATCATCAATCACCAAAACCAATCCAACATGTTACGTATTAAAGCAGTTGAGCTACACTGTACTTTTTTCTTTATCCCATGAACAAAAAACTTAGAAACTCTCCATTACACACACACACCATTCCTATTTATAACAACAAAGCCTTCACTTCAACCACACCACCCTTCTCAAAAGAAGCAATAAAGATAGACAGAGACGCCCAACTTGCTCCACTTTGTCTTTCTCTCTGTTTTCTTTTCTTACATATTTTCTCTGTTTCACAGATAACATTTTGAAGAAGGCTTTTCCCCAAAATAAAGAATGCTGAGATTCAACATTTTGCTCCTCATTATCTCTCTATTACTATTGGCATGTTGTTATTCAGTGAGTGCTACAGTTTCGTACGATGATAAAGCATTCATTATCAATGGGAAAAGGAGGATTCTTATCTCTGGCTCCATACACTACCCAAGAAGCACCCCAGAGGTAATAAAATAACCAGCATTTGATTTCCAATATGTTTCTTGATTTTTTTATTATTTATTTTTTCTGGGTAATAAAAGAGATTTAATTATGTTATAAAAAAAATATATAGATGTGGCCAGGTCTCATTCAAAAGGCTAAAGAAGGAGGCTTAGATGTTATCCAGACATATGTGTTCTGGAATGGACATGAGCCCTCCCCTGGAAAAGTAACTCATTTTGTCATTTTTCTAACTCTTTTCTTTTGTTTCTGTCTATGAACTTAACCAAAAAAAAAAAAGGTATTTTTTCTAATGTTGATTTCCTTTTCCTGCCCAGTACAATTTTGAAGGCAGGTTCGACCTCGTCAGGTTCGTCAAACTCGTCCAACGGGCCGGGCTTTACGTTCACCTCCGCATCGGGCCTTACGTTTGCGCCGAGTGGAATTTCGGGTCATCATAAACATAATTTATTAGCTGTATATTATTTGAATTATTTTTTTTGGCTTAAAGGGCAACCTTCTTGAAATGCTCTGTTTTCTATCTGATGCAGTGGATTCCCAGTTTGGCTGAAGTATGTGCCTGGAATGGAGTTTAGAACAGACAATGAGCCTTTCAAGGTCAGCCCTCTCATTACAATAAAATAAAACAATGGCTGCCAAAGTGATGATTTTGACTACCTTAATCAACTGTTTGTAAATAAAGGTGGCAATGCGAAGATTCACCGCGAAGATCGTCGACACGATGAAGTCGGAGAATATGTTCGAACCTCAGGGCGGGCCTATAATAATGTCTCAGGTCTGATTAATATTAATACAGAGTTTTTGCCTCGTGGAGATAACAAATAGTTCGTCGGTAATTTAGTTCGTTGGTCGATGATTTTTATAGATAGAAAACGAATACGGGCCCGTGGAGTGGGAAATAGGTGCCCCCGGGAAAGCTTACACTGCATGGGCGGCGAAGATGGCCGTCGGGCTAGGCACGGGCGTTCCGTGGATCATGTGCAAGCAAGAAACGGCGCCAGATCCCATTGTAATAATCATTTCGACTGCTCAACTCTTTTTTGTTTTCCACTTTTTTTTTTTTTGCTCGCTGTTTGTTATGTTTACGACGGTTTTTCGAATTGCAGATAGATACTTGCAACGGTTTCTATTGCGAAGGTTTCCGACCCAATCGACCTTACAAGCCGAAGATGTGGACCGAGGCATGGACTGGCTGGTGAGCTGATAAAAAATAAAGATTCTTTATAATTTCGGCTCAACTACTTTTTTTTTCGTCCGATGATAAGTTAGGAGGGTGACACTCTTGAAAAGTTAGTTATTCGACACATCTTCCTTAAATTTGCTCAATTTTAAAAGCCAGTCTCCGTAAATTGCAACCCCGTAAGTTGAACGTTCTGAAAACTGCCACCCCTAGCTGACGGGCCGAAAAAAGCTACACATATCTCGATAAACCTTATTTTTTATCAGTCGATCGTCGGAATTTTTACGTGTTTCATCAGGTATACGCAGTTCGGCGGTCCTCTTCCTCACAGACCAGCCGAAGACTTGGCTTTTGCAGTGGCAAGGTTCGTCCAGAATAATGGTTCCTTCTTCAACTATTACATGGTGAGTGATCTCTCTCTCTCTCTCTCTCTCAGTATGTAATATAATTGCATGTCTGTTGAAATGTAGTACCATGGAGGGACCAACCTAGGGAGAAATGCGCCCGGGCTTTTCGTTGCGACAAGCTACGACTACGATGCTCCTATAGACGAATATGGTAAGGTTACGATCAAATTGTTATCGAGTGAAGCCGTTCGTTCTCTTAAATCTTTCATACGTCGTAGGACTTCCAAACGAGCCTAAATGGAGCCACCTGCGGGACCTACACAGAGCCATCAAGCAGTGCGAGCCCGCTTTAGTTTCGTTCTATCCCACCGTGACTTGGCCCGGGAAAAACCAAGAGGTAGTAGTAGCTCGGACACTGCGTCCTCAATCCTATGTATTTGCCCTTTACCGTCTGAAACTTATCGGCGTGCGACGATTAGGTTCATGTCTTCACGTCTAAGTCTGGAGGGTGTTCTGCGTTTCTCTCCAATTATGATGCGACGTACTCGACGAAGCTGACGTTTAGGGGTACAGAGTATGACCTACCGCCCTGGTCGATAAGCATTCTACCCGATTGCAAAACCGCGGTTTATAACACGGCAAAGGTGAGTAAGAAAGTTCTTTTAACAAACTAAAAATTATTAAAAGACGGTTTTATAATTTTCGAATCGATTTTTCATATCTGAGTGCGTGTCTGTCCGTTGAGATTCCACTCTAAAACCAGTTGACAATAGATGAAATAGTCTGTTTCATAACTTTTTTTTTTTAATCTAACCGATGTGGGATTGAGTTTGACACCCAAGCACTGTCTCTATGCAGATAAGCTCTAAAACGTCAGAGGCAAAGATGGTGCCCATCGGCGGCGCACTATCTTGGCAATCGTATACGGAAGAGACTCCTTCGGCCGATGACAGCGACACGTTGGCCATGCAAGGCTTGTGGGAGCAAGTCAACGTTACAAGGGACTCCTCGGACTATCTATGGTACATGACAGAGTAAGTGCATAAAAGGGTCGGGTTCTTCCGTAACTCCTAGTCGTCGGGGAAGTGGATATCTAACACGTCATCCTTTTTTTATATATGATATAAGGGTGGAAATAGCTCCGCATGAAGGATTCTTGACGGGCGATCAGCGGCCTGTTCTTACAGTTCAATCAGCCGGGCATGCCTTGCATGTCTTCATCAACGGGGACCTAATAGGTGATCTACGGACCCCCAAGCATAGTAGTGATGGGTTAAACATCGATGGATTGAAGCCTTACATGGTTTTGGTTTTATGACAGGGACGGTTTATGGGAGCTTAGACAATCCGAAGGTAACATACAGCGGCAATGTAAATCTGAGGGCCGGGATAAACAAAATCTCTCTGCTTAGCGTTTCTGTGGGCCTGCCCGTAAGTTAGCTAAAGCTAAAGCTTTCTATCTCGGTTTACAATGCCGAATATTCGGTCTCTAACAGCCAGCTTAAACATGTTAGAACGTGGGCATTCACTACGAGCGGTGGAATACCGGCGTACTTGGTCCCGTCAGTCTAAACGGCCTCGACGAGGGAACGAGAGACTTGACCAAGCAGAAATGGTATTACAAGGTAAGATATAGTTCGGACAAGTCTTTTCGACTTCTAATAATAGGGATGGAGATGGTTCTAAGTTCTAACACAAGGCTGGTGGAAATGAACCTAGGCTGGTCTAAAAGGCGAATATATGCGCCTCGACACTACTGCCCGATTGTCGACAGAGGGATCATCGTCAGCCTTGGCTCAAAAGCAGCCTCTAACGTGGTATAAGGTGAAAATTCCTCACTTCCCAGACATATAATGCTACCCAACTGGGCATTCTATGTAATAATTTCAATTCGGTTTTGTGTCTACTAGACCACATTCGACGCACCAGAAGGGAACGACCCGCTGGCCTTGGACATGATAAGCATGGGAAAAGGTGAGATATGGGTGAACGGCCAGAGCATAGGGAGGCACTGGCCGGCCTACATCGCAAAGGGTAGCTGCGGTGAATGTAACTACGCAGGCACTTTCACGGAGAAGAAATGCCAAAGAAACTGTGGCCAGCCTTCTCAGAGATGGTAAGATACATAAGTGCACATGACTTAGTTTAACTGATCATAGCATTCATTCAACAGTGTGGTGATGAGAAATTGGTGAAACTCAATAGGTACCATGTTCCACGGTCTTGGGTTAAACCTAGCGGGAATGTTCTAGTTGTGTTCGAAGAGTGGGGCGGTGACCCGACGAAGATCTCTCTAGTCAAGAGGACGCTATGACACTACCAAATATTCATCAGTTCATTGTATTCTTCCACACAGATGCCTCAACTGTACAGTCATGGCATTGATGCTTTTAAGGCTAAAGGCATAAACATGCATGTACACAGAGCAGTTACAATGATATATATATTGAAAAGTTATCGAAGCTTGATTTCATGTACACGCAGTTCATAAAATAAGCAATTGATGAATCCAAGTAACTCAATCAAAGGGCCAATAATCTAAATGTATACTGAAGTGAAAACATATACTAACTTGGATTCAGATGCTTGCGATTGAAGCTTCGCTGCAAGAAGAAAACAGTCAAAATCATGGTAATCACTTTAGGATGACTCAAAAACTCCTTCACAGCCATCGAAATCGTTCAACAGCCCTTCCAGATCGTATTCCACCACGCCGCCGTCGTCGTCGTCGTTGGAGAAAAATCCACTGGCGCCAAGGAGGCCGCCTCGGTCGACGCTGGCCATGGCAGATGAGTCGAGGTCGGAGAAGGACGATCCGCACGACTCTTCGTTTCCGTCGATGGTGACGAAGGAGGACGACGGCTGGAACACGACGGGGGCGGAGTACGGATCCTCGATGAACCTCACTCTGATAAGAGGCGGAGGAGGCGCTTCGACGAACATATCCAGAAGCTTCGAGAGCTCCTCCGAAGTTTCGTCCTCGACGACGAACCAAGACGAGGTCGTCGTCGTCGCGTCGATCTCTTCTTCTACGGCATGCGTCTCCATCTTCTCTGTTTCCATTACTGTTTTTCTTTTTTTCTGGGAGGAGAAATGTATAGGCGTGCGCAGTACACTTAAAATGGTGGTGTGATGGTTCAGTGAAACGTGGCAGTGTGAGGTTGGGCGAGTGACGTGGCAGTTGAGCTGAGGATTGTGTACGGTACGTATAAAATGGGCGGGAAAAGGGTTTTAGAGACGGCTTGTTTGTCAGAATCTGTCCGTACAAATACAACGTTTAAGATTATTGGGCTAAAATCGTCCGTACGTGGATTATTACAGACATTGGGCTAAGTTTGGATTAATGGGCTTAAGTCATTAAAACGGCCCAACCCATTACCCTTATTAATTCGACCCAACCTTTTTTTTAAAAATTTTCTTCTTAAATTCAATAAACCTAATATACTAATGTGTGCTATAATATAAAAACTAGTACTTTCACCCATCCAATGCATGTACTTTAATATATAAATATATATAATATTATTTTATATTTAAAATGTTATTTTTAATTTAAATTGTTTAATTTATGTAATTATAATTTAAATTTACTTAGTTGATTTATTATGATATAATTAAAATAAAATAAAAAGCTGTAGAATAAAATAATAATTACAATTGACACAACAAGTTGATTAAAAAACAGTTACTCTAATGTGCTGAGTAATTATATATAGTATATATATAATATTACTTATATTTTAAGTTATTTATAATTTAAATATTTAATATATTAAAGTACAATTTTGATGTATATTATTTTTAAGTATATAAAAAAATTAATTTACGATGATATAATTATAATCATTATTAAAATGAAGGGAAAAAACTGAAGTTAATCCATCATCAAATTAGTAATATAAATAGAAAAATAAAGTAACAAACAGTCATTGTACTGTCACGTCATATTGACAAATTTTAAATCCATTTGACCATTTTAGTAACATTTCTTTATTTAATTTTTTTATTTATAAATTACTTATCTAACTAGTAACTATCGCACTTAAGTTTCTAACAATAAATCTTTAGACAAATATGGGCACGCGGTGACGCACGTGGTTTTTTTTTTTAATCCTAACATTAAATGAAGTGTGAACGTATAAACCTTTGACTAATACAAGTGGAAAACCGACAACATTTGCTCGACTAATATATCTATTTATACCTATATTGTTTTTTTTTTTTTTTTGTCGTTTTTCTAATAAAATCAAATTCACGAGAGCAAATTTCTTATGTTAATTACATAAGCCTATATTTGAAAATAAAATAAAACACTTTCTTATAAAAGCTCTCTTTATGTGTTGTTTGGAAGAGGAAAGGGCGAAAGAAAAATGGGGTCGACATTTGTCGTCTTTTCTATTTAATATCAATGATGCCTATCAACTTTTTCCAAAAATTTTATATTTATATGTAGTTGGCAAGAATTTCTATTTTTTAGCCTATAGTGTGATAGCAATAGTATCCAATATACTACAAAACGAAACAGATAAGAACAGCCACGATGCTGACTATAAGCTTTTACATTTCCTTAATAACAAATTTATAAATTATTTGCAGATGCAGATGTATTATTTATATGTTGATTGCAGTGCAATTGCATTTGTTTTTTAATATAAATTATTCATTGTAGCATGAAACGTGCAATCAACATCTCACTTAGGCAAGATTCCGTTTTGTTTATTATATATTTAGTATTTTATGCACACTCAAATATAAATATGTATTTACTTTATATTTTAAATTAATTATATTTCGAAATATTTGTTATATGAATTTATAACTTTAATTCAAATTTTGTATTTATAAATAGAAAAAAATTTATATATGAGGGTATATTTTACATAAATTTAAAAAATAAAGAGCAAAATTGGTAGTTTACACTTGAAATACCAAAGATGGTCAATATGAAGTATGGACCTCTCCAATATAAAAGACATGCGGTAATAAAATATTAAAAAGATGCCTCTTTTCTTAATTATAATTGGTTACTTAAGAGTAACGGTGGAATTTCTCAGATATTTATTTTGGTTCCTTTTTCTTTTCCAAGGTGAGATCATTTTCATAATCTTGTAAATAATATTCAATAAATTCATTTACGACATTGACCGATAAATGGGCAACTTTTCCATACGTTAGCATCGTTTTGCATCACCTTTATATCTTTTCAATGTTTGCTCTTCGGATAGTCTTGTTTTTGGAACCACACAAATAATAAATGTCATTAAATGCATAATTAAAATTTAATTTACTATCTCAAATCGAATTGATTATTACATGTTTTAACTACCGCAATATACTAATCAAGTAAACGATTTTAAATAAAAAATAAATAAATCCAAGTCAATGCGACAAGTTGACGTAGCAACTAACCGAAGCACAATTTAATTATGCAATAAATTTTCCTTCATTACTCGCAAAGGTCTACCTGTTGGGAAGGGTGGTGGGCCCCGCGATGGTCAGTGGGCTCCGCAGCGGAAATCGATCCCGGTTTTGCTCGGTAGGACGGACGGGAAAAGTGGGACCCACGAGGTAACTTTGATGGGGCCCGCACAGTAACTACCACGGTAAAAAATAAAATTACCGTAAGTAAGAAAGAACACCGGAACTTTTACGTGGAAAACCCTCTGTTAATGAAGAGGGAAAAACCACGGCCGAGTCGGCAAAACTTTCACTATAATAAGAAATTACAACTCTGAATTTCTTACTACCTCACAATTTTACCACTCGTATTTTACCTCACACCTCTCCGTGGATGTGGAACCTATCAGTTTCTACCTGAACTGATAACCTCACTATTCACTCGGACTACTTCACTCTGTAATGTAATTCTCGAATGAATTGGTGATATGAAAACTGAAGAATCCTCAGCCTATTTATAGATGTCTTCAGCTCTTCTGGACCACTAGAAATGAATGGCCACGAATCCGCCGCGTCGTCGATCAATATGAGCTGCTTATTATTTTATTATATATATAAAATAATATTATAATATATTATAATATTATTTTATTATTATTTTTTTTTCTTTTTTCTTTGGTAGGTAGGTGGTAGCTATACCTAACAATTCTCCCCCTACAGCTATGAGGGAGAACCCCTACCACCTCAGCGATAGCCCATCCCGGCGAGTTCAACGCAGAACTCTGTCTTTTCCTTGGGAATAACCTTCGTCAGATCGTCCGCAACATTCTTGTCTGTGTGGATCTTCTGCAACTTGAATGCTTTTTCCTCAATAGCCAGTCTGAGCCAATGATAACGAAGATCGATGTGTTTCGTCCTCGAATGATACATAGTATTCTTGCTCAAGTCCAAAGCACTTTGACTGTCGCAAAATATTATGTACTCTTCCTGCTGAATGCTCAACTCCTGAAGGAATCTCTTCAACCAAAGCATCTCCTTTCCGGCTTCGGTTGCTGCAACGTACTCCGCTTCAGTAGTTGATAAAGAAACACACTTCTGTAACCTCGACTGCCATGAGATAGCTCCCCCTGAGAATGTAAATATGTATCCCGACGTTGACTTTCTGCTATCGAGATCACCGGCCATATCAGCATCCGTATAGCCTGTAAGAAAACATTTACCACTTCCAAATGTTAGGCATAATTTGGAAGTTCCTCTCAGGTACCTCAAAATCCACTTCACTGCTTCCCAATGCGACTTCCCGGGATTCGAAAGAAATCGACTCACAACGCCAACTGCATGAGCGATATCTGGTCCCGTACACACCATGGCGTACATCAAACTTCCGACCGCTGATGAATATGGAACGTCAAGAACATCTCCGCCTTCGTCTGTTGATGAACTGGATTTCTTTCGCAACTTAAAGTGCGCGGCAAGTGGCGTGCTAACTGGCTTAGCATCCCTCATATTGAACCTCTCTAGAACTCGTTCAATATAACGCTCCTGGGATAACCACAGTTTTCCAGCTTTTCTGTCTCGGGAAATATCCATCCCGAGAATCCGCTTTGCCGATCCCAAATCCTTCATGTCAAACGTCTTTGACAAATCTTTCTTTAACCTGCTAATCATCTCTGTATCTTGTCCGACAATTAGCATATCATCAACATATAGGAGAAGAACGATAAATTTACCGTTAGAGTATCTCCGGACATATACACACGGATCTGCATCTGTTCTCTTGAACCCTTGATGCACCATGAACGAATCAAATTTCTTGTACCACTGCCGAGGAGCTTGTTTCAGACCGTACAAGCTTTTCTTCAATCGGCAGACCATGTCCTCTTTACCTCTAACCTCGAACCCTTCTGGTTGTTCCATATATATCTCTTCATCGAGATCACCATGCAAGAATGCGGTCTTCACGTCGAGTTGCTCCAGTTCAAGATCCATGGTAGCTGCTAGTCCCATTATAACTCGGATTGACGTCATTTTCACAACTGGTGAAAAAATCTCGTCAAAGTCGATCCCCTTCTTTTGAGTGAATCCTTTGACCACCAATCGAGCCTTGTATCTGACCAGCTTGCCATCATCCTTCTTCAACTTGTACACCCATTTATTCTTGAGTGTCTTCTTTCCTTTCGGCAATCGAACTAACTCGTACGTATCATTCTTCTTCAGAGAATCCATCTCCTCTTGCATAGCCTTTATCCAACAATCTTTATCCCTGCAAGATTGTACATCCTGGAAGCTCTCCGGCTCCCCCTCATCAGTAATCAAAATATAATCAGAACTCGAATACCTCGTAGATGGTTGGCGTTCTCTAGTTGACATTCTCAGCTGAGGTTCAACTACTTCTTGCGAATCTGAAGGCTCCCCCTGCTCAATACCTTCAGTATGCTCATCTACGACAGGTTCATCATCTTCAATGGCTGGCTCTTCTGGTTCATGTTCTGATTGTTGCATTCCTTCCTCCGTGGCATCGTCATATGGAATGCTAACCGGTGTATAATCATCAACACCGCCCTTCGTGGATTTCTTCGCATCCACATCTGAGTCTCCCATGGTCTCATGCTCATGGAATACTACATCGCGACTTCGAACAGTCTTCTTCTTTCGTGGATCCCAAAGTCTGTAACCGAACTCCTCGTTTCCATACCCAACAAAGATGCAAGGATTCGATCTATCGTCGAGCTTCGATCTTTGTTCCTTTGGTACATGCATGAATGCCTTGCAGCCAAACACTTTCAAGTGTGAATATGATACGTCTCTACTGGTCCATACCTTCTCTGGTATATCGAAATCTAAAGCTGATGAAGGTAGTCGGTTGATAACATAGACTGCAGTGCTGACAGCTTCACCCCAAAATGGCTTAGATAGATTAGCCATCTTGAGCATCGATCGTACTCTCTCCATAATGGTTCGGTTCATTCGCTCTGCGACACCGTTCTGCTGAGGAGTACCAGGAACTGTCTTCTCATGCCTTATGCCCTGCTTCGTGCAATATTCTCTGAATTCTCTAGAGATATATTCACCATCATTATCTGTGCGTAGACACTTCAGCGGCATTCCCGTTTCCCTTCCCACCATCGTATGGAACTTCTGAAAATAATAGAACACCTGATCTTTCGTCCGCAACAGATATACCCAGGACTTACGAGAAGCATCATCAATGAAGGTCAGAAAATATTTACTGCCCCCCAGAGATTCGACATCCATGGGTCCACATACGTCGGAGTGCATCAGCTCCAACTTCTTCATTCGCCGTGTTGAATTCTTCGCGAATGAAACTCTATGTTGCTTTCCAAATAGACAATAATCGCAGGGGTTCTGCGCCCTTCCCTTGGCTACTGGTATGAGGGATTTTCTAGCCAAGATATTTAACCCCTTCTCTCCTACGTGCGCCAGCCGTCTATGCCACAAATTTGGAGAAGCATCATCTTCAACTGCATTCAGTTGGTTAGCACATATCGTCCCGTGCATCTTATACAGCGAGCAGCATAACTTTCCTCTCGCTACCACCAATGATCCTTTGGTGAGTTTCCAGTTGCTATCTCCCATCTCGTTGTAGAATCCTTCATTGTCCAGCACTTTCACAGAAATCAAGTTAAGACGAAGATCTGGAATATGCCGCACATCCTTCAGCCGTAATGTGCACCCCACGTTCGTCTGGATACAGATATCACCGATTCCCACTATTTGAGAAACACTTTGGTTACCCATCTTGGTAGTGCCAAAGTTTCCCGCCTTATAAGTGGAGAAGTATTCACGCCTTGGAACACAATGGTAGGAGGCACCGGAGTCCACTACCCACTCGGTATTTGTATCTGCAACATGACAACAGTCTGCTTCATTCACCAGAGTAACCTTGCCATCATTATTGGAGGCGATTGCAGACGTGTTCTTGTCATCGTCTTGTTTCTGTTTTCCATTGAGGAATCTGCAATTTCTTTTCAAGTGGCCAATCTTTCCACAATGATAGCACTTCCTCATCTCCCTGGATTTGGATCTATCTTTTGACTTGTCGTATCCTTTCGGACCTCTACTCTTGCTCCGACCCCTATTCTCTGTGACAAGGGCCTGATTTCCGGTACTAGTACTGGCAGCATCCTTCCGTCGCAGCTCTTCGTTGTACAGTCTATTTTTCACCATAGACATCGTTACTTTACCGGCTGGTGCTGAGTTGGTAAGTGATACCACCAACGTATCCCAGCTGTCAGGTAGAGATCCCAGTAGTAGACATGCTTGTGTCTCTTCATCAAGGACTAGACCGGCACTCGTGAGTTGAGTTACCAGTCCTTCAAAGTCATTCAGATGTTCAGCAACTGATCGTCCCTCGTTCAGCTTCATATTCATGAGTTTTCGCATCATGAATACCTTGCTCAGCGCGTTCGTAATCTCGTACATGTCCGCCAATTTCTTCCAGAGCTCAGCAGGGTCTGTCTCATTCCTTACGTGGTTGTAGAGACTAATGTCAACCCATTGGCGGATCGCACCTAGTGTCTTTCTTTGCAACTTCGTCCATGCATTGGAATCGGTACCTTCAGGCTTCTTGCCTTCATTTTCAATGGGATCATGGAGGTCTCTGCAATAAAGATAATCCTCCATCCTCGATTTCCATATGGAGTAGTTCGTTACTGTCAGTTTGATCATTCCTCCGTCGTTCTCCATGGCCGTCGAACAATCTACCAGCAACCTATTAGTATCTTTTCTGATATGGAAGATCAGTCAAAGCTGCAACCACAGAGTATACTCAGAATACCACTAGGCTCTGATACCACTTGTTGGGAAGGGTGGTGGGCCCCGCGATGGTCAGTGGGCCCCGCAGCGGAAATCGATCCCGGTTTGGCTAGGTAGGACGGACGGGAAAAGTGGGACCCACGAGGTAACTTTGGTGGGGCCCGCACAGTAACTACCACGGTAAAAAATAAAATTACCGTAAGTAAGAAAGAACACCAGAATTTTTACGTGGAAAACCCTCTGTTAATGAAGAGGGAAAAACCACGGCCGAGTCGGCAAAACTTTCATTATAATAAGAAATTACAACTCTGAATTTCTTACTACCTCACAATTTTACCACTCGTATTTTACCTCACACCTCTCCGTGGATGTGGATGTGGAACCTATCAGTTTCTACCTGAACTGATAACCTCACTATTCACTCGGACTACTTCACTCTGTAATGTAATTCTCGAATGAATTGGTGATATGAAAACTGAAGAATCCTCAACCTATTTATAGATGTCTTCAGCTCTTCTGGACCACTAGAAATGAATGGCCAGAATCCGCCGCGTCGTCGATAAATACGAGCCGCTCATTATTTTATTATATATATAAAATAATATTATAATATTATTTTATTATTATTTTTTTTTCTTTTGGTAGCTGTACCTAACACTACCTACATTATATTATACAATTATTTCTGTTCTCATATATCAAACCCAAGAAACCTATATGCATAGCATAGTCTATATATATATATAATTTACCTTTATATATAGAGCAACACTCTCATCGTCTTTCTTACATAATATCGACGAAAAACAATGAATGCAATTCAAGAACTAATGACAAGCTGGCTCAGCCCAGCAGCCCTCTTCTTCCTCGTCAACCTAATGATCGGCGCCATTTCCATTCTTATGGCTCAAAACAAGCACGACCACAGTAATATCCAGAACCGGCCGGACGAACCGGGCCGTGCCGAAGGAGGCCCACAAGTAGTGCGTGGACCGTCCTTCTTCGAGCGAGTTAGGTCATTCAACCTGTCAAAGAACCGGCCGGACGAACCGGGCCAGGCCGAACGAGGCCCAGAACTACTACGTGCCCCTTCGTTCTTCGAGCGAGTTGCTTCACTCAACCTGCGAAAGAACCGGCCGGCCGAACCGTCCGAGCCGGCCATTAGCCGGCAGCATGGTGGCGGCGATATTAGCGAGCAGGAGGAGATTGCTGGTGCAGATGGTGGTGGTGGAGTTACTGTCAACAAGGTGATGAAGAAGTCGGCGAGCGAGAGGCTGGCAGCGAAGGTGGAGGAGGAGGCGGGGGTTGAGTCTAGGCGGCCGGAGACGTCGAGGGAAAGGGCGAAGGCCGGCGAAGAGGCTGTGGACGCTAGGGCCGACGACTTCATCAACAGGTTCAGGCAGCAGTTGAAGATGCAGAGGCTGGACTCTATTCTGAGGTACAAGGAGATGCTGAATAGAGGGGCATCGTTGTAATTTCATACTGCGCTTCTGAGCCGTATGACCCGACCCGACCCGACCCGTTTGAGGTTTCATTCATATGATTTGCTTTGCTTTTTTCTAAAAACGCTAAAAGGTCTCAACTCTCATGTATGGTAAGAAGAATGGTATTCCGACCCGACGCCCACGGTTTACAAGATGGATCAGTTCGGATTATTTTATAATACTGTTCGGGAAAAAGGACCTGAAATATTTTAATTATTTTTTAAATATTTTTCTCGGATTGATGATGACAAGTGGATGTCTGAAACTAGGGGTGTTCAAATGGGTGGATTATCGGTTTTCGGGTTATTCGGTTTGGGTTATTCGGGTTTTTGACACTTAGGATAACCACCCGCAAACCAAACCAAAACCAATTAAATGGTTTGGTTTTCGGGTTATTCGGTTTTCGGGTTAATGGTTTGATTTTCGGGTAAATCAATTAAATATTGTAGTTTGTATATTTTTAATTATAATTATATAACGGATTTTTTTATATATATTTTTTATATTAAATATATAACTTTCGGGTTAATCGGTTTGATTTGATTTGTGCGAGAGTGCAATTGAGCGATGATATCAATTTTTTACTTTTCATATAATATATAAATATATTTTAAATATAATTAAATAACTCTTATTCGGGTTTCGGGTGAGCCCCGAATTTTTTTACTCCACCCGATACCCGAATCATTCCCCCATTTAATAGTTCGGGTGACCCAATTAACCACCCGTTTATCCGATTAACCGAACCGAATAAGCCAAATTCAAAATGATTCGAGTGGATAATCGGGTCACCCAAATAATGAACACCCCTATCTGAAACCATATATCAAAACATGGGAGTACAGTAGTCTGAACAAATGACATAATGTGTGCTGGAATATAAATATAAATGTTACAACTTACAAATAAAAACAATATTGCTTTCTATATTGATTTATGCATGGTGAATCTCTTTTTTTGCCTCTCATTATAATTTTAGGAAATAGATAATAATTATAATTGGAAATAGCCCAATTTAATTTCTTACAATTTCAAACATAGGTCGTATTTGGGTGCCGAGTTCACAAAAATACACAGCCCTGCAAAGTTAAGGGGCTGAAAATGCAATATTTGTTTATAAGGAGGAGCAAATAGATAATCTTAGTTGAAGTTGATGATTCTATAGTCGATTTTAGTCTTACCTATCCAATTTGATATAACTCAAGTCATAATCAATGGTCAAACGTTTATATCCTCACCAAATCAGATTTTTCTCCTCGGGAATTATGGGCTCATCCCATCCAGCTTGGAACGTAAATGAGCCGAGCTTTAGTCGAGCCCACTCATTGAGTTCGTGCGTCAGCTCGACTCATCTTTCACCCCTAGCGTAGAGTGGAATATATGGTGGGACCTCCTAGTCCGTGGACTCCTATTGCTGCAGCTAAGCTAATGAATTGTGTTGCTTTTTTTTTTTCTCTACTGCGAATTATTTCCACTCAACCGATTATGTGCTTATATTACTCACTCCGAAGATGAGACTAATCTATGGGCCAAGTGAGAACTATGTTGCTTTCTTTGAATGAGAAAGAATTAGATTGCTCGGAGCTATTTCATTCATTTCGTTGTAATTGGGCTTCTTTGCACTTGCTAATGAAATACTTTTTTTCAAAATTCAAATATTGATTTGAGTTGAATAAGTTGATGGGAGTTGTTAAATCTCCTTGATTACGGATTCAAATTCCATAACTGTCAATAATTGTACAAGTTGGTCGGGTCACATGGACTAAGGGTGAATTAATCCCATGTGAAAGTCGAGATCATCCCATGAACGCCAATGATGTTCAAATACCATAGCAGTCCTAAAAAAAGTCATGGCGCCATAAATTTTGGGTGACCCAAACCCTAGCTGAAAGACAAAGTAAACTCCGAGGATCAGCGCAATAGCCTACAAACAACACCAATCGATTCAACCGCACTAATCAAAGTTCATATGTGGCAGACTCACTCAAGGAAATGTTAGCAACCGATTCAACCACACTAATTCAAGTTTATACGTGACAAACTCACTCAACTAGGGGTGTTCAAATTTCAGATAAAACCGAAAAAACCGGCCGAACCGTAATTTTCGGCTATTTCGGTTCGGTTAATTCGGTTTTTCGGCCGGTTTTGGTTTTGTATTTAGGAAATTTCGGTTTTTCGGTTCGGTTTTCGGATTTCAGAAAAAATAACCCAAATAACCGAAAAACCGAAATATATTTAATTATATATAATTTATATTAGACAAGTTTAAAATATTGTAGTTTATGAAAGTGATTAATATTTATAGTGATAATAAAGTCCAACAAAATAATTATATTTTTGATAAAAAATAATTAAAATTACAATGTTTATTTTATAACGCACTATATTATAACATTTAATTCCTATATATATATAGATGTTATAAAAGATAATCCGTGTATATATATACACGAATTACGCACACATATGAGTAATGCAATTAGCATATCATTACTATTTAATTCATATATATATGTAATGCAATTGTAACATATATATATATATATATATGTTATAAGAGTTAATTCCTATATATATGTATATATAATACATGCATACATATGAATTAAAATCTTTAACGGTTAATCGAAAAACCGAACCGAAAAAAACCAAATCGAAGTGTAAAAAATCGAACCGAACTAAATTAAAATGGTTCGGATATCGGATTAGGTATCTGTAAAACCGAAAACCGAAAAACCGAACCGAAATTTGAAAAAACCGGACCGAACCGTCCAATGAACACCCCTACACTCAACGACATGTTAGCAGGAAGAATCGATCTTGGAACATCTCCCATAATCCTTTAGGCCTTAGTCTTGACCGTTAACCATGACCTCATCCGCAAAGCCCCAAAACTTTGTATTGTACTTAAACCACATTAATCAACAAGTACGGATGTTCTAGAATCTAAAATCCCCTCTCTACCAAAGTCTCTACCAAAGTCTCTGTAGGAGGCCCAAAACAATAAATCCAACAAACAGAAAAAAAAAAAAAAAGACCGTTAAGCACAGAAGAAGAAAGTCAGCTCATTTAGCCTTTTCTCTTACACCATTTAACCCTCCCGGCGACCTCCGCTGTTTAAGGGTGTCCGCATCGATCTCTTCACCCTTGCCGGAGGTGGATTTTCCATTCTCGCCGCCTTCTTCGGAGTCAGCATCAAGATTTTCCACAACCACCGTCTTGTAGGGACAGTGCAAGTCCTCGGGATTAAGAGGCAGCGAGGCGGGGTCGAGCTCGTAAGAGCCCGGAGGAACACCTTCTTTCTCACCGCCGGTCATTTTATTACAGAGGATTCGGTGAGAGAATCTGTAGAGCTCGTGCGGCTTTATCACGAACGTACGTGCATGAGTAGCCGCCCTCTGAAAGAGGCTCACGAACCCGCCGATCTTATTCATGTGAATTACCTCTACGCCGCTGTGTTCGTCGAAATCTGAAAGCACCTCGACGACTTCGTATTTCAAATGCTGATGGCTTTCAGGCTCCAACCTCCAGCCCATATCCCAGTCCTTGAATACGGCCCAGACCTCCCCTTCTCGAGGGTAGATGACGAAGCTATTCCTCTTGCTCCCCTTTTCGCAGTGCATCTGATGGGAAAATGTTGGCAGGGAGGATGTTTTCTCGGTCTGACCGAGCTTGAATCTGCCGCAGCCGACGGGTAGTTCTTCCTCGGCCCATTTTACTTGAGGTTCGTGGATGGGATCAGCTTCCAGCCACGTGAAGGTCAGTTCGAACGGAGAGTCGTGTACGTTCTTCACCCTGGCGTAGAACCTCGGCATGCCGTCGAAGCTATCGTAGCAAGCCCAGAACTGACCGGCCTTAAAACGGGCTTGCTCTCGTTCCTGATCGAAGTCGCTGAACTCTGGGTCGGGGCAATGGCTGACTTCTTCGGTTGTGTCGTCGTCACTTAAGCTGAAGGCGCTTGAGATGTCGACTGGGCCGTCAGCATCTATCTTTTCACCTGCCGGGTCTTCTTTATGGCTGACATCATCTTTATTTTCCGTGGTTTCTTCTTCCACATTCTTAGACTTGGCCGCATTGCTATGCTCCCCTTCATTCTCGGACTCTGTTTGCCGCGATCTCTTGACTGGGCTAGCAAATTCGTCGTCCTCGTCTTCGTTATACGATACATGACCCCTTTTCCGCGATGATCTTCTTGCATAATGTACCTGACTTGATTCAGCTGTCTGATTCGCCAGCATCTCCTTGTCAGATTTAGTGTAAGAACTATCATCAGATTCCTCAACAAACCTTTTGCTCCTTGTTTTGCTTTTACTGTCCGCATTTCTCAAATCGTCATCTTCTTTAGCCTCAGATGAATCTCCACCAGCATTTGTAGGATTTGTACCTCGGACTCCTTCATTACCACTTGCCTTCTCAACGTTCTGATTGGAATCGACTGCTTTTTCGTCAAAGGCCGCCTTCTTGGCATTTCGATCGGCATCGACTGCTTCTGTGCCAGACGTCTGACCAGCTCCAACACTCCCATTAGCTTCGGGTTTTGGCGGCGCGTTTTGCTCGCTAGCTTGGCCCGTATTGGTTCCCACTGAAGCACCATGGGCGCCCATTTCACGGCCCAAGAAGCCCTTCTTGCACTTTCTGCACCACAAGGAACCGTTCAAGAACCGCCTTAGGTACCTATATCCCGTCTTGCAAGACGGGCAGCTCGTCCAAAACGTTTCAAGACTAACAGCGGAGGTCGAATAAGCCGATGCCTGGCTTTGGTTCGTACTGTTAAAATAGTTGGAGGCGCGGGTCTGAGCGCTGGTTTGCCGGTTAAACTGCTGATTTTGGGCGGCGAAACGATTGGCTTGCGACATGACTTTAATCTTGCTGTCGTACTCATGTTTCTTTCTGGGATCTATTAGCAAAGCATTCGCCTCACATATGAGCTTGAAGGCACCATCTGCGCCAGGAAATCTGTTCTTGTCGGGATGGAGAACGAGGGCTAACTTACGGTACTGTTTCTTCACGGCCTGCTCGTTGGAGAACTTATCTACTTGAAGTATACCGTACCAATCCATTTCTGATCCAAATATTTTGCTCCGGGCAGAACAGTGGACACTGCAGGTGGTGAGCATCTGGCTGATATTCTCAAGCCCGGCGTACAGATTTTGGGCTTTTACAGCGAACTTTTTAGCACCTTCGAAGTCTTCGCTCTGCATCTTCGCCTCGGCGAAGTCCTTGGCCCGGACAGCTTCGTCTTTGTTGCAGTCCATCGTCAGGATTAGAACGGTAGGAGATAACGGCGATAAAACGAAACCCCTCTGCAATTCAGATAGAAGAGATCATCACACATGGAAAGGAAACATTATTGCAGCTCTGCAGAAACATAATTCAATAACCCAACTTCTGCATGGTTTGAAATTTGCAATGATGAAAAGGGAAGAACACACAAAAATTCCACAGGAAAAAAATAGTAGATTCAATAACCCATCAACGCTAAGTTCTGATATCTAAACTAAAACGACTTGACAGCCACATTTAACCTGCCTCTGTAGATACACAACGAAGAACTAGAATTCCATTTATATAACAAAAGATCATTAAACCAAAGCAAAAGAAACTATTGATTTTCAACCATCAAAAACACAAAACAGACAAAGTGCTACACACAAACTCACCGTTCATATGTCCTATGGAGAAGGAAAGAACAATAGATGGGGCTTAGCAAATGGGCGGAGATGTAGGGAGTTTTCTGGAAAAATCACTGCATAAATAAAAAGGAGGGAGATGAACTGTACCTGGATTTTTCCCAAGAGGAGGTTTTAGAAGAAAAGCATAGGGCACTCAAAAGTCTTTGAAAATTTCATTTGCCCCCAATTTTGGTGTAGAGATGTTGAAGAAAGGGTTTCTCTATAAAAAAAAAAACTCATGAGGAACATTCTAGATTTTGGGCTTGGGCTTTAATAATTCGTAGTCGGGTCGGCCCGACGAGCTTTAGAGCATCTCCAATAGACGATCGAAAACGGCACTAAATTTGGTATTGAGTTCTAGTTTTTACTATATTTGGGAGATTGATCGTCAACACAAAATTTATGGGTGTATTTATTGTTATGTCTTGTTGGTACAATTGAATAACCAATTTAGAGGCTTACGTCCATGATCGATTACAATCAAGGACGAGATAAGTTGATGATCATTTTCCTAATTTACTGTTCTAATTATAGCCCGTATTTGATATGTACTGATTTGATTGATTTTTGCCTTGTTCTATGATGGTATAAATCGATGATGAATTTATATTTTGTGATCTTGAATCTCTTGAATTTTTTATCCGTTTCGATATGATTTTTGAGTCTTTATTATCTTGATTCTTCAACACTCTCCATCAAGTTGGGTTCAAATAAGTTACATGAGCCTAACTTGAATAATATACATTGAAATGTCTGGTGATCAACTTCTTTTGTGAAGATGTCAGCTAATTGTTCATGACTTCTTACTAATAATGTCTCTATTTCTCGAGCTTGTACCTTTTCGCGTACAAAGTGACAGTCAACTTCAATGTGCTTAGTTCGTCTGTGCAGCTTGGTTGCCATAATATAGCTGCATGGGCTCCTTGAATTTGAATGTCATGGAATTTAGTAAGTGATTGAGCCATATGAATCCCTTTGTTGTTGACGCCATGGCTCGGTATTCGACTTCCGCACTTGCAACAACATTTTGTATTTAAATCTTCCATATGACCAAGTTTTCTTCAACAAATGTACAGTATGCAGTAGCAGATCTTCGATTAAAGACTCTAGAATACTCTGCTTCTGAGTATTCAACTATATTATGTGTCTCATTCCTTCGCATCCAGATATCGACGCCCATGTGGTCCCTTCATATACTTTAGGATTGTGTCAATAGCTTCGAGATGTATGGTTCTTGGTGCTGCATAAACTTGCTAATAGAATTAAGAGTAAAAGAAATGTCAGAAAGTCTTAAATAAAAGAATTATTAGACCCATATTTGAAGTTGTCCAATATTATTTGTGACTTATCATCTTCTGAGTTTAGTTTTTTATTAGTTGTCATATGATTTTTTGTATGTTTTACTCATAATTTGTCTTTTCTTTAAGATCTAACACATATTTTCTTTGAGATTGAAATAATTCTTTTGAAGAGTAAGTGATTTGAATACCAAAAAAATATTTTAATAGGACAAGATCTTTTATCTCAAATTTATTTTTAAGGCAGTTTTTACTTTATTGATCTCGCCATCGTCGGGGTCCCTTTTTTTATATCAAGAGAAGTAATATAATGCGTAGCAGTCTAGAATAAAAAACCTTTCGCTGAACCCGTCGCCTCCTCCTCTCTAGTGTTTAAAAACCCTCCCACACTACAACCTCCTCCTCCAACAGCCGCCGCCTCCGCCAATAGCCGCCGCCTCTTCCTCCTCCCCCTCCTCCATTAAGGGAGGTTGGGGGAGGACCTTGTCTTTTTTTTTTGTCCACCCACCACTTGTCGCCGCCAATACCGCCCCACCACCCGTCGCCCTCCACCACCGACCACCACTCTCCGTCCGCCGCTGTGCTCGCCCACTGCTCCGTCACCACCACCATCCGCCACTGCCGCACGAGTCATCATCGACCGTCGTTCGCCGTCCCCCCACGAGTCTCCCGAGTAGGGAGCTCGTGTCTCTCGGCCTCCGGGTCGGGAGCTTTGTCTCCCTAGTGGAGTTTTCCTCTCCCTCTGTGGAGCTCTTTCCGAAGAAGACGAGATATTTGTAGTCGAAGACCGAAGAAAGTGAGAAGTATTGTAGATTTAGCTTAATAGCTATTGGTATGGTACGTTCTTTAGTTCTTCGTGTTCAAAACCGAATTTCTCGTATTCTTTTGGCCTTTTTTATTCTTTTTCTTTTTCGTGTTTAGTTGTTCATGCTCCTATGTGAGCCTTTGTTCTCTACCAGCGGATGATGTTACCGGAGAGACCCCTTGGGCTATTTAGCCCGTGTATTTTGTTGTTAATGAAATTCAAGCTATCATTTCGAGAAAAAAAAAAGATATCGCCATCGTTGTTTTCGCTTATTATAATATCGCTATGAGGGTTTCTTTGTATGGGGAATTCTGTTCGAGAGTTTCTAGTTTCGGAATATCTAGATTTTACGGTATTTGGTGTTGAATGTAGTAAGGTCAATTATCCTGTTATTATGTTAAATGATCATTCACCTAAAAACTTTTGTATGGTGTGTATCATAATTTAGTTTTATATATTTTCTTTGCCAATAATTTTAACTATTTTGTAATAAAAATGTATACAAGAGAAAGTTCAATATGCAATTGAAACGAAATGCATTATAGTCGGTTGAGAGCACAAAGTACTACTAGTAGTATAGTATTACTAATTTTGAATGAAAAAATAAAAGCGAAAAGATATTATTACACAATAAAAAAGATGAGTTGAAACTTGAAAGTAGAATGGCCAATGAGGCCTTGGTCTAGTGGTCAAGGAGGAGGCCTTAAGAATTTATGGGTTAAGTCATGGGATCGAATTCTCCCTTCCGCAATTCTTTGAGTAGTCTCCATGGAATTTATTTCTCATGACTATGGTTGTCAGGTGGGTTTTGGACGCATTCATCTGACCCTGGGGATTAGTCCCACCACTGGAGTGTGTGGTGTAATTAAGCCTCCGCGGACGTATTCATCTGACCCCGGGATTAGTCCCACCACTGGAGTGTGTGGTGCAATTAAGACCCCGCCAGATATATTTGGCGCAAAGCCCACGCCGATATTTAGGGACTAACCCATAGCCAGGTCGAGTGGGGATACCTCGGAACAACAAAAAAAAAAAAGAAAACTTTGAAAGTAGAATGTACTACTATTAGTATTATTAATTTTGTATCAGAAAATAAAAGCCAAAAGAACACAAGGACTTCCCAAAAAATCATCCATTCTAATACCATTCCCGCCCAAACATGCTTAATTTCGTAAAATGCCTCTATGGTTCTAGACTTTTAAAACTTGATATAGGTTGAATCCTCAGCAATTCTGCCTCAAAGAATAGCCCATTTTGTGATGCACAGTATGAATTTGCTCGTAGTGTTGCCAGTATATGTTTGTCATGAGGTAGATGAAGATGGAAACATCTTTGTTAACCTCACTTGTGCCCAAACATTTCTCTAGCAAATCTAAACCAATGCTTTATGTCTCTTCAGCATACATGATATTCTTTCCGCTTCGATATTCGGCTTACGCTATTTCGGAGGCAGCCCAGAGTGACGTTGACTAGCAAACCGAACCATTGCTTCTGCTTGCTCGGCCATAGCAGAGATCCTTTCTGCTTCTCTCATTGATTCAGCAGCCACAAATGATTTGTTTTCAGCCTCGGCTACCATGGACGCAGCCCATAGATATGCTTGCTCTGCCTCATGATCATGCATTTGATCTGATTCTCTCTCTACTACTGTCGGAGGAGCGTCGTTTGTCTCCTTGGGTAGTTCGTTGATCTCTATCTTGGAGAAATTATTGATCTGATGTTAAGAACAGATAAAAAATTTTATAAAGTTATCATCAAGAATGGGTTTTTGAGCCTAAACGTTTACAAAACTGGGCAAACCTCTTCGACTTCACCCCAATCTGTGTCCTTCGGCTGTTTATGAGCCGATGGAGGCTCGTCTTTCGTCTGGTTCTCGACGTGGCTGAAATAGGTCCAAGCCACAATGTCATTACAAGAAATAACCATCATGAAAATGGATATAAATGCATAGACATCTCCAAGAAATCTATAATGGAAATGTGCCCTTTCTTCTTCTTCTTCTCTCTCAGCTCTATTGGCACATCTCCAAGCATTCAATGTATTCCTCCTAACCACCACACGCATTAAACAATCGAAACAACGATTTCTATCAAACAGAGAAGTACGAATCCTACAACGAAGACACAGAGAGCAATAGTGCAATATACGCAAACAAGATGATAAAATCGAAGAACTTGACATTCCACTGACCTTGGAGTTGGAGAAGCATGTCCGGCGGTCTGCATCGCAGGCGCCACAGCTGGAGCAATCGCATCGGCCTGAATCGAAGCTCCGTCATTCTTCGCTTTCGATTTCGTCTTGGATCTATCTCTCGGTTTTGGGCCGCAAGTCAGATTCCTCCACTTATCCTGAAAAAAAGGAACCGAAAATTGATATTTATCCCGAGAATCAACCGACGAATCGACGATTCACACTCAGCAAGTATCTATGACGAGAGATACCTTGAGATTGATGCATGATCTCGCGCTTAGAATAGGCGCGAATTCAGGGTCTTGATGAATGCTCGTCCACTTTCCAGCTCCATACCTTTCCACGCCTCTTCGCAGAGCATCTTCCTCCGCTTGAACCCATTTGTGCTTCGGATGGCCCATCGAAATATTCAATGATGGTGATAAATTGGTTGGGATTTTTGCAATGATCTAATCTAAACATTCTCCGCAGTTTTGGGCCCAATAAGCTCAATATTCTAGCCCAATAACACATCGGCCACCTCTTTCTTACATAACTACTATTTTACCCAAATCAATCTTATCTTTATTTCAATATATATATATATATTATATAGAGAAAACATTTATTTAGTCTTGTCAACGATATTAAATTCTTGTAAGATTTCAAATTCCAATTACAAATTTGACCAACCAAGGTAATTGATCATCAAAAATCATAAATATTTTCACGCCCTATACGTGTGCAGTCAATATCTATAATTAAGAAGAATCAGTTAAGACCTTTGTATCTACGTAGAGTAGAGTAGAAGTATATATATACAAGTAAAAGAAAAAGAAGACGAAATGTTTCACATTTCTACGGGGTTATTATGGTAAATTCAGAAACTCATACACCTAATATAATAAAACGAAAAGTCTGCGACCTTGAAAATAAATTATTTAATTGAACGCCGCATTGTTTCTGTTTTATGTAAATTGCACTTTTGCCCTTTCGTGTTTCTGTGGGACCCAACAAGTCCGTTCTTCTCAGCTGTCCGAACCGCAAAACATATTAAATAATATAATTAATTATTAATAAAATACCTTACTAGGAAAAATAAAATTAGAGAGCAAAGAAATAGTGAAGAAAAGAAAAAAAGAAAAATTCAGAAAAACACCTCAAGGAATACACAGATTATCCAGCCTGCAATTTTGTAAAGAAACACAGCTGCAAAAATCCTCTTTACTTGGCGGATACAAATACCTATTGGGTTGATTGTCGTCATCATTTCAGCGTTTTCAAAATTTGTTCAAGGGAGAGCTGCGAGGAGTTGATATTGGTGCCGTTTGAATTTTTAAACATCGTTAGAGAAAAGTAGTGAATGAGCTTTTGGTTTTGGTGCTTGTTTGACTTGGCGATCTGAGCTCGGCGAGTCAAAGCTCGGTCTCGGCTTTTTCCAGTTGATGAGTTTGAAGAAGAGGAGATCGGGTCTTTGAGCATTCATTCATGGTAATTCAAGCCTGCTTTTGGCTTTGTTTTTTTTGACCAACTTTGATTTTGTTTTGACTGATAGTTTTTCCTTCGTTGCTAATCAGCTGGAGTTATTATTAGCCTTCGAAGAGAGAATTTTGCTTCCTTGAAGTTTATTTCGTGTTTCTGTGTTTTTTTTCTCCCTAACGGGCCTTTTATTCTGTAGAGCTTTTAGTTTTTCTGATGTTTTGATTTTAAAATTGGAAGGAGACACTTTTCTATGTCTTGTGATTTGAATTCTGTCTGAACTCGATTAAGCTGAGGTGGAAGCTGTCCCAAAATCTGATTGCGGAAACAAAATTTAAAAATCATTGTTAGATTTAAGTTTGGTATAACAGAAATTGAGTATATCGCGAACGCGAAGGCCACTGTTGGACTGATAGATTGTCTGTTGATGACAAGAATGAAACTAATTTCCTCGGTTTTCATCATTTAAATGATCGTTAATGTTTTTCCTTTTGTCTGTTGAACTTAGAATTCCTTTCTTGCTTGGTAGGCCGTTTACCTAGATCGCATGTTCAATGTTAGTTTCAATTTAAGAGGCAGAAAAGCGAAATTCGGTGGATGTCTGCGCCACATACTTGCAATTTTATTCAGATCCTTTTTTTCTAGTCATTAATTGTCCGGTCCTAATTTAGTAGCTCGTCTTGTGTTATTCGTCAATGCATTAATGAATATACTGATTTTGTGTACAATTGATATGCTTCATGATGATTTATATAATTTTAAGGTTGTTTTTCATGTAATCCTGTATATTCAGTTTTATATAAATCCAACATGTATATTTCTTCCTTGATGTGGTTGATTGTGAGAAAGCAGTTTAAGGCATTATAACAGTTGAAAATATGAGATGAAAACGATCTTAAGGTGAGAAGGCAGGAATCTTTCTGAAAATGGTTTTCAATATGCGAGCTTAGGATACGCTTGTCTTTAGTACAGTTCACGCTTAGGATTGCTACTTGCAAACACCTTGCAGAATTTAAACCAATCTTGTCCTCTTCTCCTTGAGAATTAATGTAATTATGGAACAGGGCTGCATGAGTTTTTGCTTTCATTCATATGCAACTTTGACTTAGAAAATGCATAGCACCATTTCTACTTGGCTAGCTGCATGTCTGATTGATTGTTTCCTCTATTGTTTGCAGGCATCACCAGTTAATATCATTGTTGGTTCTCATGTATGGGTCGAGGATCCAATTTTGGCTTGGATTGACGGAGAAGTAACCCGGATAGATGGCCAAGATGTTCATGTTCAGACCACACACGGGAAAAAGGTTATTGCTCATACTGCAAAAATTCACTCTCGTTTTGTGGTACCTATGTGCGATTGTGATATGCTTCATATAAATTTTGCATCATATCAGGGAACAGTCTACCATCTATTGTCATGTTTTGTGTGTGTGTGTGTGTGTGTGTGTGTGTGTTTGGTTGAAGTTATTGCGAAATAGTGTCTTTAGATGGGCCTACTACTTTTATTGTCATGATATCTTAACGCTTCTTCTTTGTATGTCAGGTTGTTTCAAATATTTCAAAAACGTTTCCGAAGGATACAGAAGCACCACCAGGAGGTGTTGACGACATGACTAAGCTTTCTTATTTGCATGAACCTGGAGTTTTGCAAAATTTGGCTACTAGATATGAACTCAATGAAATTTACGTAAGTTGATCGTCAGTTTCCTATCTCCTGAAACTTCAGGGGATTAATTAAATCTTTCTATTCACAATTTTGATGGTTTAATTGTTCACTTAATCCTAACCAGACATACACGGGGAATATTTTGATCGCGGTAAATCCTTTTCAAAGATTGCCTCATTTATACGACACTCACATGATGGAGCAATATAAAGGGGCTGCACTAGGGGAGCTTAGTCCTCATGTTTTTGCGATAGGAGATGTTGCTTACAGGTTAGATAAGTGAACACTGCCTCTTAAATTTACGGTTCTTATTCCTTTACTATGCTGTATGTGATGATGTTTTGACCTGACTGAGTGGACTTTGTCACCCGTCTACTTATTCTTTTCTCAAACAGGGCAATGATGAATGAAGGAAAGAGCAACTCCATTTTGGTTAGTGGAGAAAGTGGTGCTGGAAAAACAGAAACTACGAAAATGCTGATGAGATATCTTGCATATTTGGGCGGTCGATCTGGGGTAGAAGGCCGGACTGTTGAACAGCAAGTTCTTGAAGTGAGATTGAACTTTTCATGTTTTTGTCTGTTTACCCTTTCAATATACACATAATCTGTACGGGACATGTAATCACAACAAAATTGTAAGATACATTTTTCACTTTCTTTTGCATTATATGACAGTCAAATCCAGTTCTTGAAGCATTTGGAAATGCCAAAACTGTGAGGAACAACAACTCTAGGTAGATAATTTGTGCAAAATTCATTTCAGCACAAAGAAAGAAATACCAAGTCTTATGTTATTTCCCTCCCCACCCCTTGCAACATCGCTAAAGTGATGAGTTTGATGATGTTCATTTATGAAGTCGCTTTGGGAAATTTGTTGAGATCCAATTTGATAAAAGTGGGAGGATATCTGGAGCTGCTGTTAGAACTTATCTGCTGGAAAGGTCGCGTGTTTGTCAAATATCAGATCCTGAGAGAAACTATCATTGCTTCTATCTTCTCTGTGCTGCACCAGCTGAGGTACTTGCTTTGATTAAGAGTGCCATCAAAGCTTTGCATTTGAAGATTTGCTTCTGATGGTGTCGGATTTTCCTTTGTAGGAAAAGGAGAGGTATAAGCTTGGAAATCCAGAATCTTATCACTATCTCAACCAGTCAAAGTGTTTCAAACTCGATGGAGTAAACGACGCAGAAGAATACCTTGCAACAAGAAGGGCCATGGATATAGTTGGAATCGACGAGGACGAGCAGGTTAACATCTGACAAAATTCATTGTCATGTAGATTTGCTCATGTTTGGATAGGAACTTTTTGTATCAACTTTTTCTGTCTTGTTGCTTTTCAGGAAGCAATATTTAGGGTTGTTGCTGCTATTCTCCATCTTGGCAATGTTGAATTTGCCAAAGGGAAGGAAATTGATTCTTCTGTAATTAAGGATGAGAAGTCGATGTTTCATTTGAATATAACTGCTGAATTGCTCAAGTACGCCTTTTTTTTTTCTTTCATGCAATTTTTGTAGTAATCCTTCCTGGATTCATACTCAAAAACCCCACAAATGTATTTCTGTAGGTGCAATCCTAGGAGTTTGGAAGATGCACTGATTAAGCGTGTGATGGTTACACCAGAAGAAGTCATTACTAGGACTCTCGACCCAGAAGCTGCCATGGGTAGCAGGGATGCTTTAGCAAAGACAGCATATTCTCGGCTGTTTGACTGGTAGAATTTTAAGAATCTGTTTTCTAATCTACATTTTCTCAGTACTTTTATATTCCAACCTTAAGTTGTTACATTTTCACCCTGAGTTCATATGATGTACTGTTCACAGGATTGTGGAGAAAATAAATAAATCCATTGGGCAGGACCCAAATGCAAAAGCAATAATAGGAGTTCTCGACATATATGGATTTGAAAGTTTTAAGCACAACAGGCAAGGCATTAGCCAGAACCTTCATTTTTTATTATCATGAAGATGCAATGTTGTTCTCACATTCTTTAAACACCTTACAGTTTTGAGCAGTTCTGTATCAACTTCACCAATGAAAAATTGCAACAACATTTTAACCAGGTAATTTTTGTATCAACAAAAATTCTACTTTATGCTCGGTGTAATTATTTGATCTGATTAGTATTGGTTTTCTGTTATCATTTCAGCATGTTTTCAAGATGGAACAAGAAGACTATGAAAAAGAACAGATAAACTGGAGTTATATAGAGTTTGTGGACAACCAAGATGTTCTTGATCTGATTGAGAAGGTCTAAGACTTTTTTTCTTCATATTGATGATTACCATTGGGATCTGCCTTTCATGTTCTCCGTGTGTCTTGTCATATCATGTTACGTGGTGTCTTAAATCATTTTTTTTTTCTGTGCAGAAACCAGGAGGGATAATTTCTTTGTTAGATGAAGCTTGGTACGTTTCTAATATTCTTTATCCTTATTTCTTTCTTAATTAGTGTAAAACTTTCAAATTCTATTGCTTTGTTTTCGCTGGTTTGCCTTATTTAGCATTTTGTGGCTTGATCTTTACAACTCGTTTATCGCCTATGCTTCAGTCGGAAATTTCATTTTGTTCATAATTTTGATTCATGTAGTATGTTTCCTAAATCTACCCATGAGACGTTTGCTCAGAAGTTGTATCAGACCTTTGCAAAGCACAAGCGCTTTATCAAACCGAAGCTTTCGCGTACCAACTTCACGATATCTCATTATGCAGGGGAGGTGACAATGCAGTTTAATTTGAAAATCTGCTTTTTCCGCTTTAATCCATTAATAAGCTGTTTTGAATTTGATCTTGCATGCAGGTTACGTATATGGCAGATCTCTTCCTGGACAAGAATAAAGATTACGTTGTGGCCGAACATCAGGATTTATTAACAGCTTCAACATGCTCCTTTGTGGCTGGTTTATTTCCCAAATTACCTGAAGAATCATCTAAATCATCCAAATTTTCGTCCATTGGATCTCGTTTTAAGGTTCATTTGATCTATCTGCTGCCAAAACCTAACTACTAGTTTCCTGTCTGAGCTGTTACTCTTACTAACCCCCAGATTTTGGCATATTATCTCTGAAAATGATGATTTTTTAATATCTAATGAAATGTGGTTCTGTGAGTGCCATGGGTTTTACAGTTTCCAACAAAAGGGCGAAAGCCTCTAATATTCATTTTTATGTTTTATTCCAGCTACAACTACAATCTTTGATGGAAACATTAAGTGTGACAGAACCTCACTACATTAGATGCGTCAAGCCAAACAATGTCCTGAAGCCATCCATTTTCGAGAATATTAATGTGATCCAGCAGTTGCGATGTGGTGTAAGTCCATTTAATCTAATGACTTCTATTGAAAACCAGTTTTTTTTTTTTTTTTTTTTTTTTCTTTTTGCTTGGGGACTTATGTGTGATCATTAATGATCGTGTAGGGTGTTCTTGAAGCCATCAGAATCAGTTGTGCCGGTTACCCCACCAGACGTACATTTGATGAATTTATTCTCCGGTTTGGTATTCTTGCTCCAGAAGTCTTGGACGGAAAGTATGTATACACCTTTGACTACATAATATGAAAATCAGTGTTCATATCTCCTTTTCTCAGATTTTATTTATGTCTGTTGACTGCCTCCTTTCAAATAATTTGAAATACTATGTTCTGCAGGGTCGATGACAAGTCCGCATGTAAGATGATCTTGGATAAAATGGCATTGCAGGGCTATCAGGTAACTATACTCCAAAACAGTGGTTTTCTGAAGACCGTATTGTTGCAATTTGACTTGTGGTTACTTATATTCCTGGGCATGCTAATGTGGAAGTGTGCAACCACTGAATACCAAGGGGCTACTATTTTGAACTACACTTGGATAAGCTTTGTGCTAGCTATTCGTAGTTCGACATTCTCCTGTTAGTTATTAAGACAAGTTTATCTAGAAAATCGATAATATCATTGCACTTGCATGCTTTTGCAGTTAGGTAAGACAAAAGTCTTCCTAAGAGCTGGTCAGATGGCTGAGCTCGATGCCAGAAGAGCAGAGGTTCTTGGAAACGCAGCCAGAAGAATTCAGCGGCAAATTCGTACATATATTGCTCGGAAAGAGTACGTTTCATTGCGGCAGGCTGCTACCCAATTGCAATCATGTTGCCGAGGTGACATAATAGTTTCCTATTTTTTACCATATTCTTTAATTTGTCTGCATTATATACTGTGATGTGGATTTACCTATTCACAAACTTAAACTGGTTGGCATCAATTGACAATTGTCACCTGCAAACTTGTTTCTGATATTGGAATATCATCCTTTGTAGTAATTGGATGCCTAATATTCAAAGATACTCAATGTTGTACTGTTTAGAAGTATATCAAAACTATCAATCGTTCAAACTAATTCTTGTTACCTTCAGCTATATCGGCTGGAAAGGTTTACGAGGAGTTGCGACGCCAAGCTGCTGCTTTGAAGATTCAGAAGAACTTTAGATGTTACATGGCTGTCAGATCTTACTCATCATTGCTTGGTTCTTCTATTATCCTTCAGACTGGAATGAGAGCAATGACTGCTCGAAAAGAATTTAGATATAAGAAGCAGACAAAGGCTGCTATCGCAATACAGGTTCTTATTATAGAATTCCAACAAAATACCCATGGGTGTGGATTTGTCGAACGAAGTTGATGACATGCTGACGTTGCATACATTGTCTTGTTCCTTGTTTCAGGCGCGCATGCGTTGTCGCCGGGAATATTCTTACTACAGGAATCTCCAGAAAGCTGCTATTGTCACCCAATGTGGTTGGAGGCGTCGGGTAGCTAAGAGCGAGCTTCGAATGCTCAAAATGGTTCTGCTCAATTCTTGATGAGTTATAATTACTTCTTGACGAATATCTTTCTTCTAGCTTTTTGTAATTTGTACTGCTTAACTCAGGCTGCAAGGGAAACTGGAGCTCTCAAAGAAGCGAAAGATAAACTAGAAAAGAAAGTGGAGGAACTTACTTGGCGCGTGCAGTTTGAGAAGCGATTAAGGGTAAAAAAAAGGTTTTCTTTAAGACACATTCAACTTGATTATCAACGTTCTGGTAACCTTTCTCGTCAAAAATTGCAGACTGAGTTGGAAGATACAAAAGCACAAGAAATCGCAAAGTTGCAGGAGGCATTGCAATCAATGCAGCTACAAGTAGAAGAAGCAAATGCTAAAGTGATAAAAGAACGAGAACTGGCACGAAAAGCAATTGAAGAAGCTCCACCAGTTATTAAAGAAACCCCTGTTATGATCCAAGACATGTCTAAGATTGATGCATTAACATCCGAAGTGGACAATCTGAAGGTAAAATCTTCTCCTCAAAAAAGTGGTCTCTATATATTCTCATGATATCCGATTCTTGATAACATGTTTCCTAGTAATGTACTCATTGAAAGTATGGATTCGTAAAAGTTCACTTTCTGACCAACTTCATTTATGTTTACAGGATCTATTGATGACAGAGAAACAAACTGCAGAAAGGGCTAAAAAGGCTTATGTAGATGCTGATGCTACAAATAAGGATTTGGCAAGGAAGCTTGAGGAAGCAGAAGGAAAAGTGGAACAGCTTCAAGATTCTGTACAGAGGTATGTTATCAAGAAGTGATTTTGGAAATAAAATGAACAGTATTCATTTATTTCTAGGAAAAAAATCTTCTCAGCTCTGTCCAATGTATTCTTTTCCATTTCAATTGTTTTGGAAACATCTATTTTATCTCTTACCATCCTCTGTTTCTGCTAAATTCCAAAACCATAGGTTACTACAGAAGATGTCTGACATACACCATTCAATATATTCATATTAATTCTGCTTGTTATAGGCTTGAAGAGAAATTATCAAATTCAGAATCAGAAAATCAAGTACTCCGCCAACAAGCACTGTCCATGTCACCTACCGGCAAGGCTATATCTTCCCGACCTAGGATGACAATTCTGCAGGTATAGCTGATTTTGAATACTCTTGATTAAATCATTCCGTGGTAGGTGTATTCTGATTTTCTTCTGGTGGAAACACAGAGAACTCCAGAAAATGGAAATGTTCATAATGGCGAACAGAAAATGGAAATGTTCATAATGGCGAAACCTCCTCTTGTAAGTTGGCATTAGTTTTCTAAATTTCAAATGCATAATGGTAAAGTTAAGTAGCATGTCATATCATAGAATTCTTTAGTGTTTAAATTATGCTGCTTGTAACAGGACATGTCCCTTGTTGTTGCAAATGCAAAGGAGCCTGAATCCGAGGAAAAACCTCAGAAGTCTCTCAATGACAAGCAGCAGGTGAGTGGGAATTTTCGGTTGTTTGTCAAAACAACAGTCATTATGGATGCTTAATTTACCATTTTCGTCCAAATTTTGAACACACACACACACACATATATATATATATATATATATATAATTATATATCAGTTGATCACTTAAATATGCTGTCTTTAACAGGAAAACCAAGACCTACTAATAAAATCTATCTCGCAAGATTTGGGATTTGCCAGTGGAAAACCTGTCGCAGCCTGTATAATCTACAAGTCTCTTCTTCACTGGAGATCATTTGAGGTTGAGAGAACTAGCGTGTTCGACCGTATAATTCAAAGCATAGCATCTGCCATTGAGGTGAGCGAGTGAAATTGAGATGCAGCCCAATTGTTCCGTATTTATCGTTATATATGCATGCCCTTCTCTGAAATACTAACTTTGAGTATGTGCTGTAGGTTCCTGATAATAATGATGTATTAGCCTACTGGTTGTGTAATACATCTACACTGTTGATGCTGCTTCAACACACACTCAAAGCTAGTGGGGCAGCTAGCTTGACCCCACAGCGGCGCAGGTCATCGTCAGCTTCTCTTTTTGGGAGGATGTCACAAGTATGAGTTGTGATAACTTTTAATTGCCTTTTCAATGGAAATTTCTTTAATATTCTGTTTATATATTTTTTTAATCTTCTTATTTTTATTACGTTTTTCACAGGGATTAAGGGCATCTCCACAAAGTGCTGGACTGTCATTCCTCAATAGTAGGATGCTTGGAAAACTTGATGACCTGCGGCAAGTTGAGGCCAAATATCCAGCTTTATTGTTCAAGCAGCAGCTTACTGCATTCCTGGAGAAGATTTATGGACTAATTAGGGACAATCTGAAGAAGGAGATTTCCCCTTTACTCGGTTTATGCATCCAGGTAAATTCTCGGTGATGTATTGCACATTGTAATAAACTATATGTATCAGGTCGAAATGTTGTTTCTTATCTCTGTCTTCTCTATCTATTCTATTTTAAATATTTTAAGAAAGTGTCAGAGCTTTCTAATAATTGGTACCAAAACCCAATTATGTATCTTATTGATTGAATCTCTATCTAGCTCTCCCTGTCTTCTTACCTTCACTTGTCAACGATGGGCTCATGTGGATATCACCTTCGAATCTTTTGAATCAAAAGTTGGTCTCTAACTTGCGTCCTGAGATGCTGAAAACCTACTTATTTTCTGCAGGTGCCAAGAACATCTCGTTCCAGTTTAGTTAAAGGACGTTCCCAGGCAAATGCTGTCGCTCAACAAGCGCTAATTGCACATTGGCAGAGCATTGTGAAAAGCCTCGACGACTACTTGAAGATTATGAAAGCAAACTATGTGAGATCTCAAACATGCATACGTCTAGCTATTTTCTATTCATCTTTGTCAGAGGATGCAGTTTTGTATAATAATCAATGTCATTACAGGTCCCTCCGTACCTAGTTCGTAAAGTTTTCAGCCAAACCTTCTCATTCATCAATGTCCAATTATTTAATAGGTGATTCTCCTCTTTGAAAACAAACCTTATAACTGCTTTGTTCTTAACGGAAGGACCAAACTCACACAAATTTGTATACACCCCAAGAATCATTTGCTGACTTAGTTACCTTCTAAAATTTCAGTCTTCTTTTGAGACGCGAGTGTTGCTCGTTTAGTAATGGGGAGTATGTAAAAGCCGGGTTGGCTGAGTTGGAGCAGTGGTGTTGTTACGCAACTGAAGAAGTAAGTCTTTTCCGTTGGGTTATTTTATATGGTTTTCTTTCCCCCATTAAATGATTCATCCTTCTATCTATCGTTTTGCAGTACGTGGGCGAAGCTTGGGATGACTTGAAGCATATCAGACAGGCAGTTGGATTTTTGGTGAGTATCATCAGATTCTTTCTTTCTTTAATTTTGTATAGATTGTAACCTGCCTGAACACCTTTAGCACCTTATTCCTAACCTTGCTGCCGTCTATATCTCAGGTTATACATCAGAAACCAAAGAAGACCTTAAGTGAAATCACAAACGATCTTTGCCCTGTGAGCATACATTAGCAATATGTCAAACATTCTTCGGTTGATTCATCTTTATTAGTCTCAGTTCATTATGCTTTGTCGACCCTTTTTCTCGACTTCTGCAGGTGCTAAGTATACAACAGCTATACAGAATTAGTACTATGTATTGGGACGACAAATATGGGACTCACAGTGTTTCTTCAGAGGTAAGTTTAGTTCGTAAAAGCTCGTAGCTTTACTAATGGATGTTTCTTGGTTTTAGTCTTTTTCTCTTTCTCCTTCAATTTTCTTTCGCCTTCTTTCTTTGCGCAGGTCATTTCAAGCATGAGAACTAAGATGATGGAAGACACGAACAATGCAGTGAGCAGCTCATTTCTGTTAGACGACGACTCGAGGTAAAATTCCTCCCGATTAAAGGAATAACCGCTTTTAGTGTTAATGTTGCTTCTTGACATCATAATACCATTTAGTAATAAACGTATGAACGCTTCGTATCACTGCAGCATACCATTCTCCGTCGATGACCTGTCTAAATCAATGCAAACGGTTGATGTGGCCGACGTTGAATCTCCCCCTTTACTCCGTGAGAATTCGGGCTTCGTCTTTCTACATCAACGATCCGATTGATGCTTTTATATTCATGTTATGTGGGCGTAGTAGTGGTAGTTTGCAGATGTGCATAAAGAGTTATCATCGTTATTACTATCTTCTTCATCCATTTGTATATTATCTCCATTAAGGGGGGACAACAGTGTTTGTAATGTTGTCTCTTTTTTTTTTTTTTCTTTTTTTTTTTTTTCTAAATTTTCATTTGCTGTCTTCTCCTCCGCGGGAATCGGCTTTGTAGGAAAGGAAGGCCATTATTTATAGATTTTTGTCTTTTTACTAGAAATTCATACGTCGGGGATTTGTATGGTATTAATATATCAGTTGTTTTTTTCTTTTCTTTCAAAAAACATATCAAAATTTGATGAAAAGTTGTAATAGGTAGGGGTGTGCAACGGTTTTAGAAAACCGCCCGCACCACATATTAACCGCCTAAACCGCAGTTTTCTTTTTTACTATCAAAACGCACCGTAAAAATGGTTCGGTGTAGATTTACAAACCGTACCGAACCAAACCGCATCCTATATTATATCTATAATTTTAGTACTTATCAAATATTCATATTTAGTTATAATTATAAAGTCGTAAATATTTAGTTAAATATTATTTCGGTGATAGAAGACATTGAACATTTTGAGGAATTTGACAAATGTAAATATTATATTATTTTAAATTAATAATAATTATAAATCGAGCTCGTTTATGACCAAAGAATAATAGTTTTTGTCGACGCTTCAAGCTTTATATTTGCGTAGTATTTGTCATATTTGTTTCATGTTTTATTTTTATTTTTTTTGCGTTTGAGCGTGAAATATTTACGACTTTGTTAGTCCTTGGTTCTAGCTAAGACTCCATAAATAATAACAATAACAATAATAATAATAATAATAATAATAATAATGATGATAAAATTCGATGAAATATAAATATTTTACTTGTATCAACTAAAACCGCACACCGCACCGCAACCGCAAAAAACCGTTCAAACCGCACGTGTGGTTTTAATTTTCAAAACCGCAATTTAAGAATTTTTTAAAAAAAAAACCGCATAAGGCAATTCGGTGTGAAATATGTCGAAAACCGCCCAAAACCGCACCACGCACACCCCTAGTAATAGGCTGCCGTTTGTTGAAAATTCTCTTCTGCCTATTTAATAATTAGAGAATCATATTGTCTGTCAATTTTAATTAATTATAATTATTATTTTACTCTAACTTTTTATTAATTAATGTAATTGTCATTTAATCCTTAAATTTTTATATTTATTACAATTATATCCTTACAAATCTTGTTATATGTACTTGCAAAAAATATATAATGAAATTTAAATTATAATTCTATTTATATTGAGTGAGCCTCTCTCATAAGAATTTTTTATAGTATGGATTACATTGTTGGCGACCTAATCCCAAAGGCCAGGAATGTCAAGATACCAAAAAAAAAATGTTATAATTAAACCTAGATTTATATAAATGATTTTATGTTTTTGTACGAAGCAAAGCACAAACTTTTGCAGAATTATACGAATAATGTTGCTTTGAAAAAGATAAGCAAGACATTTAACTAATAAATTCAATTACAAATCAAACAAGTTTGGGAACTTGATTCTAAAGGGAGCCTTTGACAAGATAGAACACACAACCTAAGGAGAAATCCAAGAGTTTTGAAATAGACTTTAAAAAAAAAAAAACATTGTACTACTGATTCTCAGCACAAATTATGACCTTGAGAAGGCCAGCCAGATGATAAGATTACAGAGTGAGTTCATTCATCCTTCAATCGCCAATCAGTTAGGGCGAGCTCTTTTGTTGCTGCAAGACGGGCATTTATACTGCTTGATGTGCTCAGCCCTCGCGGGAGTGATCTTAACACATTTCCCATGGAACCATCGCTCGCATATGTCGCAGCAGATCCAAAACTCGTCGGACGAGTAGTTCTCTCCACATGCTCCGCACAAAGTCTCTCCTTGCTCCTCGCCTTCTTCTTCGTCTACTTCGTCGTCAGCTCCCTCCTCCTCGTCCTTTACTTGGGCCTTTGAGGATTTCCCCTATAAGAGACGATTCTAAGAATTTAAGAAGCATGCAATAGATTGCCAAAGATAAACATAATGCAGAGAGAGGGAAAGCTATTCTATACCATTTTCGAGTTTGGCTTGGATTTGTTGCTGCTGTGGTTCGTGATGGAGGACTTGTCCTTTACTTGCTTCTTTGCAGAACCAGTCACAACCTCCAAGATCGTCGGCAGATCATTTATCATGTTGAAGAGACGTTTCCTAAAATGCAAGTAAAGAATTGAAATTTACTCCGCAGAAGAGAAGTTCAATTCATTATTATGGGAAGTTCAAAAGGTATTGAAGGGGGAAATTTTGTAGGAACTTGAAGACTATCTATCTTTAAGAAAAGGTGAAACTTGAAGACTATCTATCACCTGTCAGCTATGTCGAATCCAAATCGAGCGCCGAAATAGAAAGAAACAGCGAGTAGCCATGCATCACTGTGAACAGAAACAAGAGCCAACCAATCCTTCTCTTGCATCCCATCTCGGGCAAAGTTAATTCCCAAAGCAGGTTCTGGGAGCTCTGGAGGAACCTCTTCAGCGGGTAAATTTACCTCCCAATTCTCGTTTGGTAATCCATACAGACACAAATTTTCCTTCTCTGAAAAGTAACAGAGTTTGCACTTATCGAAATGGCTAATTAGTCAAACGCCGAGTGGTAGATCACCATCCACCACAGCACTTCCACATTGCAGCATACCAGAAGGTCAGAGAAGAAGTTATGTAAGAACTAATACATGACAAATCAATCAAATATCATATAAAGACAGAACATTAGTTAAGCAAAAGGCGGCATAAATATAACTGAATTGATAAACGTAGCCAATTTAAATGTATTCACCCATGCCAAGTTTAATAAACCACCCGAGGTGGCAGCCACCAATCATATAGAAACGATCAATTCATTTAACAGGCGATCCAATCGCCACCAAGCCAACAACATACATACAAACTTAACCAAACCATAGCAGAAAAGAAAAAAAAACGGTTTCATCTCATTCAGAGATCAAACATATTAATCTTAATTGCTGCACAAAATCTGAAATCAGTCCAAGGATACACAAATATACCGACTCATTAGCCTTTGTAACACCACAAAAAATTCCCAAAAAAAGCAACAAAATCCAAGCTACCATACAGTATGTGAACTCATAACCTAAAGAAAAACTATACACAGAGTCAATTTGAACTCACCTGGGTCGCACCGTTGAAAAAAGGTTTCAACATCTGACGAAAAAAAAAACAAAAAGAGAGACAACGTAAATACACCGTACAAACCACAAACCCTAGGCTAGAGCAACAAACAACGGCATGTAAAATAATTCGGCACTGTAAAACCGATTCGAGATACATACAAACACAGATAACTGAAATAAATTAACTAAAATAAAATGAATAAAGGCATACCAGTGGTGAGAGCTTTAATTATGGCGTTGCGTCTGCCTCTGAAGTCTTTGAAAACATCTTCGACCGTGCGAGGAGCATTGAAAGCGCCGCCTTCCATGGTTTCTTCGTAAAACTCCACGCACAAACACACTGCACTGCGTGTGCTTTTCTTTTTCTTTTTTTTTTTTTCTTAGTTTTGAAAATGGAATTGTAGATTTGGGAAGAGAGAGGAGAGGAGAGAGAGGTCAAAAAAACAAGGGGGAAATAGAGGGATAATTTGGGTATTTCATTATAGATGACGAATAGAGAGCTTTTGTATATACGTGGCGTGCGTGGATGATAGCCCCATAGGATAATAATAGGTAATTATTATGAAATAATTAAATGTGGATGTTTTAAATAATAATATTAGTTAAATTATTGATGATTTGGAAGTATTATATTAAATGATGATAATGTGATAAGATGATAAGATGAGGTGTTTAATTGAAGAGTTTGTATTTTAGTGTGAGGTGTATAATTGTAATTAATGTGATTAGTTGTAATAGTGAATTATTAGTAGTATAAATAGGTGATTAGAGTTCATTGTAAATCACACCAAGTATTGAAATACTTAATCTCTCTCTAATCTCTCTCTCTTTATATTATAAGCTATATTATCATTATATCTTAATATAAGTATAATTATAATAAAATAATCTTAATATAATATTAATCACAATTAATATTTTTATAACACGTTATCAGCACGACCGCTCTCCGTCGTCAAGATCAACCTCCGTCGAAGATCTCGTACGAGTTTAGTCAAGGTATGGTAATTTAATTTTTAATTTATACTAATCATATATTAATTGTGATTAATTTAAAAATATATATTATAAAAGTATTATTTAAAGGTTTTATAACTAAACGCCAATACCCGAGTGGTTTTGCGGAATATCGTTCACTACAAGTGACGAGAGGTCCAGGTTTCGATCCCCGTGGAGGCGTGTGATTTTTTTTATTTATGCACGTACACAACACAAGCCCACGAGGTCTTGCGGTAATCCCAACCTCAGTAGCGGCATATTATTAATCTTTCTTTAATAAGAAAAAAATGTCGTTTTATACAAAGATGGATCTTCTACTCCTTACATTATTTACGGTGATCATTTCCGCTATGTGGATAATATTTTTACCAATGTTTTTAAAATATAATTATTAATTGTAATTTCTTTAATATTATAATTACTGAAATATATTTTATTTGAAGGATGTCGCTATGTCCGATGTTTGATCTTTTACTTATGATTATGATTACGGCGACACTGATCTGGATGTGGATATCATTTTTATAAGAACTTTTACAAAAGAAGATACAAAGAAGATTTAAAAGAAGATTAATTATAAGTTTTTTTTTATTATGTAAAGTTTTAATAACATGTTTTGTATTTTATTATAGTAATATGTCGAACTTGGCGAGCCTTGAGTTTGTTGCACTCGATATCACTGGAAAAAAATTATTTACCTTGGGTACTAGATGCTGAAATCCATTTGAAAGCAAAAGGCTTAGGTGACACCATTGATCCCACGAAAACCACAACTGAACAAGACAAGGCGAAAGCTATGATTTTTCTTCGCCACCACATTCACGAAAATCTGAAAGTTGAATACTTAACAGAAAAGAATCCAGCTGAGTTGTGGAAAAACCTGAAAGAACGATATGGCCACTTGACAACTGTTATTCTCCCCAATGCAAAGTACGAATGGCTGAATTTACGATTGCAGGATTTTACGTCGGTAAGTGAATATAATTCTGCCGTTTATAGAGTTACTTCCACGTTGAAATTATGTGGAGAGACAATTACTGATAACGATATGCTGGAGAAAACATTCACCACATTTCATCCACAGAATATGATATTACAACAGCAATATCGGGAGAGAAAATTTAAAAAGTATTCAGATCTAATTTCTTGCTTACTTTTGGCTGAGCAAAATAATGAATTGCTGGTGAAAAATCACGAATCCCGAACGACTGGTTCTACTGCACTCCCTGAAGCGAATGCAGTCAAAGTTAATAATGACAACAGTCGAGGTAATGATCGTGGACGTGGACGTGGTGGATATCGCGGCCGTGGACGTGGTCGTGGTCAAGGTCGTGGTCAAGGCCGTGGTCGTGGCCGAGGATATTATGGTGGTGGTTATCAATATTTCCGTGGTGGTTATCATAATTATCGTGGCGGTCATCAAAATATTCCCCAGAAGAGGAAAAGTTTTGATAATAAAGATGAGAAGAGGCAAACTGAACAAAAGAATAATGATGAAAAATGTTATCGTTGCGGTGGTTCTGGCCACTGGTCGCGCAATTGTCGTACGCCCAAACATCTTGTTGAGCTATATCAGGAATCTCAAAAGGGCAAAGGAAAGAAAATCGAAATGAATTTTGTTCAGGGTGAATTCGCCTCTACCTCTGATGCCAATGATGAAAATGCTCATTTGGAAGCTGCGGATTTTCTGATCGATGAAAATTAATCTGCTATGATTTTATTTATGCATTATGATTTACTATTGTGTGTTTTTATATATCGTTGTTTTAAGTTATCTATATGTTTGTAATGCAATATTTCTTTTTCAATAATAAATATTATGTGTTTGTTTATAAAGGATATTATTTGATGGATGCGGGCATGTGCAATGAAGAATTGTGTCTTGCAGACTGTGCAACGACGAATACGATTCTAAAAAATAAGAAATATTTCGATCATCTTGATATGAAAGAAGCCAGTGTTATTACTATATCGGGTAGCACGAATATAATTGAGGGCTCCGGAAGAGCTAATGTTTTACTGCCCAGAGGAACAAGGCTGATAATTGAAAATGCTTTATATTCTCCTAAGTCTCAAAGAAATTTATTAAGCTTTAAAGCTATTCGACATAACGGATATCATATTGAGACTGCAGAAAAAGGAGATATTGAATATTTGCATATTACAAAAGTGATATCGAATGACAAAAGAATTGTGGAAATATTACCATCTTTTGACTCTGGGCTATATTACACATATCTTAAAACAATTGAATCACATGCTATCGTAAACCAGAAGTTTACTAATGATAATACATTTGTTGTTTGGCATGACCGGTTGGGCCATCCCGGTTCAATTATGATGCGGAGAATAATTCAAAATTCACGTGGACATTTAATGAAGAACCAGAAGATTCTTCAGTCGAATGAATTATCATGTGTTGCTTGCTCTAAAGGGAAGTTGATTATTCGTCCATCACCAATAAAAATAAAGAATGAATCTATAAGATTTTTGGAACGTATACAAGGTGATATTTGTGGACCGATATATCCATCGTGTGGACCATTTAGATATTTCATGGTATTGATTGATGCATCAACTAGATGGTCTCATGTATGTTTGTTATCAATGCGGAATGTAGCTTTTGCGAGATTGCTTGCTCAGTTGATTCGATTAAGAGCACATTTTCCGGATTATCCAATAAAGAAAATACGCCTTGATAATGCTGGTGAATTTACTTCCAAGGCATTTAATGAATATTGCATGTCTATTGGAATTGATGTTGAGCACCCCGTGCCACATGTCCATACGCAAAACGGTCTTGCAGAATCGTTGATTAAAAGGATGCAATTAATTGCAAGACCATTATTAATGAAGTCAAAACTTCCCTCTTCTTGTTGGGGACATGCTATATTACATGCAGCGGCACTAATCCGCATCAGGCCAACAAGTTATAATGATATCTCCCCGATACAAATGGTTTATGGTCAGGAACCAAATATTTCCCATCTGAGAATTTTTGGATGTGCGGTATATGTTCCAATTGCTCCACCACAACGCACGAAGATGGGACCTCAAAGGAAGTTGGGAATATATGTCGGATTTGAATCTCCATCGATAATAAAATATTTAGAACCTCTAACTGGAGATTTATTTACGGCTAGATTTGCCGATTGTCATTTCGATGAATCGAATTTTCCGACATTAGGGGGAGAAAAGAAACAGCTGGAAATGAGTATTAGTTGGAATGAATTATCGCTAAATCATTATGATCCTCGAACGAAAGAATGTGAACTAGAAGTTCAAAAGATAATTCATTTACAAGGATTAGCTAATCAACTGCCAGATAGCTTTACTGACCTTAAAAGAGTGACTAAGTCACATATACCAGCTGTTAATGCTCCTGCAAAAGTTAATGTTCCTGGAGAACATATAATGATCGAGCCTAAACCACAACTAAAACGTGGTAGGCCCTCGGGATAAAAATCCTCGAAAAGAAAAGGAGCAAATAATAAGAATGGTCCAGTCGAGGATTTATCGACTCTAGAAGAGTCAATGGGCATTAATGATTATGATAATGGAAATCAGGTACCAGTCGAGGATTTATCGAGAATCAATGATTAATGATTAGATAATGGAAATCAGGTACCTGAAATTTTTGAAATAATGATAATGCTCGATAAATTATGCTCAAAATGGAATTAGATGGAACCGAGAAAAAGTCAACGTTGACAATAAATTCTCATTTAACGTAGCGCTACATGAAATGAATGAGATAAATGAGAATGAGGATCATGAACCAGGGTCTGTAAAAGAATGCAGACAAAGAAATGATTGGCCAAAATGGAAAGATGCAATCGAGGCAGAATTAAAATCACTTGAGAAACGAAAAGTTTTCGGACCTGTAGTCCGCATACCAGAAAATGTAAAGCCGGTTGGATATAAATGGGTTTTCATCAGAAAGAGAAATGAAAACGGTGAAATTGTGAGATACAAAGCACGGCTTGTTGCACAAGGCTTTTCACAACGACCTGGTATTGATTATGAGGAGACGTATTCTCCTGTGGTGGATGCAACGACTTTTCGTTATTTAATTAGTCTGGCAGTACGTGAAGGACTCGATATGCGTCTAATGGATGTTGTCACCGCTTATTTATATGGATCACTTGATAGTGATATATATATGAAACTTCCCGAGGGATTTCAGTTACCTGAAAATTCAGGGCCCCAAAATGAGTACTCAATCAAGCTAAATAAATCGCTTTATGGATTAAAGCAATCTGGGCGTATGTGGTATAATCGCCTAAGTGAATATTTATCGAAAGAGGGGTATAAAAATGATCAAACTTGCCCGTGCATATTTATGAAAAGATCTGGAAATGAATTTGTCATCATTTCAGTTTATGTTGATGATATTAACATAATTGGAACTCCTGAAGAGTTATCAAAAGCCGTTAATTGTTTGAAAAAAGAGTTTGAAATGAAAGATCTCGGTAAAACGAAATTTTGTCTTGGACTGCAAATTGAATATTTAAAGAATGGGATATTCGTACATCAAGAGACTTATACGAAAAAGGTATTGAAAAGATTTTATATGGATAAAGCTCATCCATTGGATACTCCAATGATTGTTCGATCTTTAGATGTGAATAAAGATCCGTTTAGACCTTGCGAAAACGATGAAGAATTACTTGGTCCTGAAGTACCATATCTCAGTGCTATTGGAGCCCTAATGTATTTAACGAGTCATACGCGACCTGATATAGCGTTCGCTGTGAATCTATTGGCGAGATATAGTTCGTCACCGACTCGTAGACATTGGAATGGAATTAAGCGAATTTTTCGATACCTTCAAGGAACAACTGATATGGGATTGTTCTATTCTAATGAATCAAAAACAGATTTGATTGGGTATGCAGATGCTGGTTTTCTATCTGACCCTCATAATGCTCGATCGCAAACGGGCTATTTATTTACACATGGCGGAACCGCTATTTCATGGCGGTCAGTTAAACAAAGTTTAACGGCTACTTCTTCTAATCATGCGGAAATTTTAGCTATTCATGAAGCTAGCCGAGAATGTGTTTGGTTGCGATCGATAATTGAGCATATACAACAAACCAGTGGGCTAGTATCGAAAAAGTTACTTCCTACGATTTTATATGAAGATAATGCTGCATGCATTGCCCAATTAAAGGAAGGATATATTAAGGGAGATAGAACAAAGCATATTTCACCAAAATTTTTCTTTACACACGATTTAGAGAAAAATGGTGATATTGATGTACAACAAGTGCGATCAAGTGAAAATCTTGCAGATTTATTCACGAAAGCACTTCCCCCAATAATTTTCAAAAGATTGGTATATTCAATTGGAGTTCGAAAACTTCGAGATCTTAAATGATGTCATCATCAGGGGGAGTAAATACGCGTTGCACTCTTTTTCCCTTCACTGAGGTTTTTCCCATGTGGTTTTCCCAGTAAGGTTTTTAATGAGGCAACAATCGAAAGCGTATCTAAAAGAATCATGTACTCTTTTTCCTTCATTAGGTTTTTATCCCATTGGGTTTTTCCTAATAAGGTTTTAACGAGGCATATTCTTTGAAAACATCCAAGGGGGAGTATTATGAAATAATTAAATGTGGATGTTTTAAATAATAATATTAGTTAAATTATTGATGATTTGGAAGTATTATATTAAATGATGATAATGTGATAAGATGATAAGATGAGGTGTTTAATTGAAGAGTTTGTATTTTAGTGTGAGGTGTATAATTGTAATTAATGTGATTAGTTGTAATAGTGAATTATTAGTAGTATAAATAGGTGATTAGAGTTCATTGTAAATCACACCAAGTATTGAAATACTTAATCTCTCTCTAATCTCTCTCTCTTTATATTATAAGCTATATTATCATTATAATCTTAATATAAGTATAATTATAATAAAATAATCTTAATATAATATTAATCACAATTAATATTTTTATAACAGTAATCATATTATTATAATAATAATAATAATCTTTTTACTTTTTCCTATTTTTTCATGATTTACAAAATTAATTAATTAATCGGAAAATAAATTTTTGAGACGCCGCTTTTTCCATTTGAAACACCAAAGTCGCGTTTACAAAAGTGATAAACGTTGATGGAATAAAGGCTGTGAAACCAACCTAAGTCGTCGAAGAAAGTGCTTACCGCCACGCCACTGCGCGCCGTGCACTAACCAGCCTAGAAACTCCGGCAAATCGGACACGGACTCATCGGCGTCGGAGAGATTCCGATGGCCGTCCAGTCGGACGGCGAGCACGGACGGACGGAGAGAGCTGGAGGAGAGGCTGAAAACTCACCAATGTCCAAAAGGGCCAAAACTCACCAAGAACATGATGGTGTCGGAATATTGTCCTGCTTGTCGGGACTGACCAATGGCGGCGATGTCTACTCTACACTAGTAAAAGTAGCTAACTTGTGGGAACTGATCATCTTTCACAAAGGCGCCGGCGGTGGTCCGAAAATGCAGAGAAGGTAATACAATACAACTCTACAATGTCCAATGGCCGAATCTCCACGCCTTTCCTCTCCCATAAACTCCATTACCATCCTAGCTAAGCTAGGACGTTCCAAGATGGAGCCTCCTCCTCCATGGATGCTTCCTTCTACTATGACCAATCCAAGCCCATCGCATGAAGTTGGCGACAACTCTATAGACATATTATCGACTAGCATAGCAATACAAACAGTCCTTGTAATCTTTTACATACGCATGCGTCTGCTACATATCTATGAAAGCTTACGCCGGGCGATCATGGTGGAGAAATGGATGGAAAATCACAGAGCGCCGAGCAAGCATGTCCCTTCGACCTCAGTCTCTTCAACCGACGATTCGATCTTCTTCTCTTCTTCTGAAACTGACTCTTCGTCAGCTTCAATGTCCACCACTCAGAGGCCATTGATTCCCACCTCGAAGCACGTCGAAAAGCCTGCTAAACATCAAGGAAGGTTCACTAGGGCGATGAAGATCTATGGAGACTTGAAGAAAGCGAGAGAGCCCACGTCCACCAGGCGGAAATAGCAGCTTTTCTCAACTCCATTTTTAGCACGAAAAATTCGAAGAAAGCCCTCGCCATGGAAGAAGAATGGAGGCCGGTCAGAAAATCAAGGTCGATGAAGGGCATCATCAACACCACAGAATCGTCGAGGTCTTCCTGAGCAAAAACCCTTCTTCGACGACGTGCGATAAATCGAAGAGGGCTGTAAAGTTCTGTCCAGTCAACATCGTACTTGACGAGGATTATCGTGTTGGGAGTCAGTTCATCAAGAAAAACATCCATAGCTTCCAAATTCACAAGGTGAACACCATGAGAAGATCACAGAGGGACGCGGACGATGAAAGCTGTGCTAGCTCTGATCTTTTCGAGCTCGAAATATCGGCTTAGGAGTCTATGATGTTGACGACGAAGAGTTGCCTTTGTATGAAACTACTAGTCCTTTTGAGACGATGATGAATAAGGCCATCTGCTAGTTATTAATCTGTAGTGTACGTAGTTTATGTTCATGACCATGAGCTCTGTTGTTTGTTAGTACATTAAACGATGTCGTATTTGGTTTCTAGCCGTTCGTTTTCTCTTTAATGGATTTATGAATTCCGACATAAATCAAGCAGCTGTGTTTTAGTTATTTTATGCGGGTAATAAAAGGAAATCAAGAATTGATTAGTTGTTTCTTTTTCTAGAGGATTTGTCATTTTCACACTTAGGGTGAGAAAATTGTAATGATGGTTATAATTAGGATTTATTATAGTTATTTTGGATTGAAGATAATATGATATTTTTGCACGATAGGTATCGTATTATGTCTAAGATGCGAACATTAATAAATGAGATTCAAATTATTGAACTTAGTCCGAGTTAAGTAACTAAACCTCTCAAAACATTGTAACTTTCTTCAAAATCATTGTCGGCAAGAGCGAAATCAACAAATCATTATTTTGTTTAGCTGTAAGATATGTCTGTTAGTGACTAACGAAAAAGGATAAGTAAGTATTTAAATAACAAAAGATACCATAAAGATGAAGCAATTTGAAATTTGAGAGGTAGTACTTTATAGTAGACAAACAAGGTGGGTCCCTTTAGGATTCTCATAAGTCAAAATGTGGGCATTCGCATTATAGCAGCACATGCAATAATCCCCGACTTTTAAACCAAAGCATAGTAGAATAGATTAATTTTTTTAACATCAATTTATATTAAGGTCATTGATATGACTTGACATAAAATAAAATAAAATATTATGGGCCGATCTTCAACCGCTCGGCCCATTTAAAAATTATCCAGAAATTAATGATAGGCCCAACCCAATATAAGTTGGAAGAGTCAAACGAGCTTCGATCTCTGCCACGTGGAACCAATCGGATCAATTCGTCCTCAGCCGTCGGATCGATTAACGATAAAAAAGCAAACGAAAATAAAAGAAATCTTCTCCGTGTTGATTTCCCGGTATAATATTCATCGTATTCGATAAGGCGAAACCTCTTGTTTTCGATAGGATCCATCTGGCTACAGCATAGTTGAGCTGCGCTGATCCGCGAGAAGACGAGGAAAACGGAGAAGAAAGTATTGCTGCGTTACAATTTAGCTGGAACTTAAGAGTCGATCCTTCGATCACCATGAGTTTCCTTTTCGGGAAGAGAAAAACCCCTGCTGGTTGATCTTCTATTTTTTTTTTTCAATCGTGTTGTAGTTATATTCCGTATGCTTAATCTTATGCGTTTTTTATTGGTCAGTATTATCGCTATTTGCAATTAGATTGGATCTCTTGAGAATTATCGAATCAGTAATGCTTGGAGGGGTTGATTTGGGCAGATTATCAGAAAATTGATGTATTTGTTATGAATAGACTGGTATAGGATTAATTGTTTATTTCTGCGCCGTATACTATTCTATGACAAATCACGTTGTTTGCTTTAGCAAGTTCTTTATTTTCAGGATCTGTTGAACTAACACTTGTCTATTTGTTATCGGCTGTGTGTGGTATCTATGGCCGATGGTAATTCTTTGTGCACCTGTTTGGGAAACTGAGCTACTTTTGTTAATCCTTTGCTCCATCCTATGATCACCTTTTTCCAGAGCTTTTGCGGGAAAATAAAAGAATGCTCGATAAATCCATCCGGGAAATAGAGAGGGAGAGGCAGGGTTTACAGACACAAGAGAAGAAACTTATCGCAGAGATCAAAAAGAGTGCAAAGCAGGGTCAAATGGTATTGTCACTTTTTCCATAAACACTATATAGTTGCAAGTTTTCGATATCTTTCTGTTTCTAATTATCTTTTGCCTTATGGTGGTGGTGGTGGTGATGATGATGATGATGATGTGTTTATGCATTACAGGGAGCAGTGAAGGTTATGGCCAAGGATCTGATAAGGACAAGGCATCAGATTGAGAAGTTTTACAAGCTGAAGTCTCAACTCCAAGGTGTTTCTCTTAGAATCCAGGTGAGATATTTGTTTTTAAGGCGTATGTCCAGTTTGATTTTCCTCTACTGTAATCTTCTTTTCTAACGGTGTGGGCATTAAGTTCCAAAAGCTGATGCTTTCAAGAATTACTTCTGGCAGACGCTCAAATCAACGCAAGCAATGGGAGAGGCAATGAAAGGTGTCACCAAAGCAATGGGGCAGATGAACAGGCAGATGAACCTCCCTTCGCTACAGAAGATCATGCAAGAATTCGAACGACAGAACGAGAGGATGGAACTGACCAGCGAGGTAATGGCCGACGCCATCGACGATGCATTGGAAGGAGACGAAGAAGAGGAGGAGACCGAAGAGCTGGTTAATCAGGTTCTCGATGAGATCGGCATTGACATCAACTCCGAGGTATCGTTTGCTCTCCACATCCTATGTGAACCTCGCAAGTAGTATTTTTTCTTCCTTTTTCCTTTTTTTCATTACGTGGGCTTTCTTTTTTTTTGGCTTATTACAGCTCGTGAACGCACCTTCGGCGGCTGTAACAGCCCCGGCGTCGAGTGCTAAGGTCCCACAGGCGGAGTCCACTGGCCACGATGATGGTGGCATTGACAGTGACCTTCAGGCAAGGTTGGACAACTTGAGAAGGATGTAAGGATATTACTACTATTTCTTGTGAGAACGCATATTGATCATCCAGCATGGTTTGGTAACAGCTGGAGTTGTGAAGTAAATCCAACTTGTTTGATTGTTAATAAAAAGTTATTAAAATTGCCATTGACTTTGTATAAGTGATAAGATCAGCGATTAGTTCCTATCCTAACTATATATTTATATATTTGGCTCATTCCATACGAGGGTAAGCACCTTGCGTGGGCACCAGTTGATTTGACATTGATTTGTGCCATATCAACGTGCCACATATCAATATTACAAATCGAGTGCAACATAAGACGCCAACATGCCACATCAACATCAGACGTGTCGATAAATCGTACTTAGTATGTGTCAAATAATGTTGCATCATCTCTAATGTTGATGACATATCAATGTGCCATATCAACTGGTGCCCTGTCCACACATGGTGCTCATATAAGATGACCAGTATAAAATTCCTATATATATATATAGAAAAAAAAATCTATATAATCAATCACATGATTAGAAGACTTCAACTGAATTGACGTGCCATCCGTAAACAGTTACTAATACTTACAAGCCAATGGAAAATAATAATAAAAAAAAAGAAAATAAAATCGTCATTTCTTTTTTAATTCTACTACACTAGACGAAAGCCAATGGACCCAATATGTCCAGGCGAGACTGACCCGGCCGGTCCACCTCGGAAGTCTTGTCAAAAACCGGCGAACGGCAGAGCGGACAGTCCAAATGAGAATACAGCCACATATCAATACACAAAGCGTGGAAAGAATGGCTGCACTTGGGCAACCTCCGAAGCTCCTCACCTTCTTCAAACGCCGACAGGCAGACGACGCACTGATCATCGGAGGACGACGTCGTATTGCTGTCCTTGTTGTACTTGAAGCTAGGAATAGAGTACTGCACGCTGTGCTTCCAGCTCGACTTAGCGAGTTGGTGCATGCTGCTCAGCCTTGGGTCGATGATTTGCTCCGAGCAGAGCTTGACCACGACGAGGTTGTACAGCACAAGCAAGGCAGCTGCCGTGCCCACCACCGCCAGGCCGTAGTATAGCATGTGGAGGTTGGATGGCGGCGGCGGTAGTGGCGGCGGTGGATGAATCATGGAATGTGGGCTTAGATTAGTTTCCATGGAACTCTCTCTCTCTCTCTCTCTCTCTCTCGTACGTAAGAGGGTTTTTGGATTCGCCAACTGATTTAGCTTATAAGTAGTGGTAGCTAAGGTAGGGTTAATTAAGATCTTTGAAGGCTTGGTTGTGAAGTTTAGTATCGAAATTTAACTTTTTTATTTTATAAAACTATGGATTCTTGAAGTAGTGTAAGTATATATATATATATAGGGGATATAATGATTATAATGGTATTGGTAGATTAGGACGAAAAGTGGGATTAAGACAAGAGCATCTTTCCAAGGTTACATTTTACTTCCAAGTTGCCGAACTATTGTTTTATCCGGCAGCCAAGAAGATGTTGATGTCTTGCAATTTTCTTTTTTTTCTTTTTTTTTTTTTAATTCCTTAGGTAGTTGCTACTTGCTAAGTAATGTTTTAACACTTGCAGCAAGTCGTGGTCTAAACATGAAAGATAATTAAGAGTAATTAAAGAGTGTTGATTCGTCTCATATCATTATTAATTATGATAATAATTATAGATCATGGTGTAGATGTATAGGAGAATAGAGGACACGTTATTAGAAATATGTAACTATCATATTCCTTGTCAAGAGCTATATTTGATTTTATTGCAATATAGCATTAGAAAATGGGTGTACTACTACTACTAAACGTAGTGCTGTAATGAAATCTTGAAAACAATGGCACGAGGATGAGCTTGTGAACATTATGGTACTATGCATGAACAATATAAATGAGGCTTTTTTAATTAAATAATTGATTTTTTATTTTCTATTTATAAAATAAATGAAAAATAATACTTATTAATAAAATAAATATTTTCGTAATTAGAAAATAGGAATTATAACTCGTATTAGATAAAGATACGAGTTACTCAACTTTATTAAAAAAGGGTTGGACCCCATATAAAAATACTTTTTATTACATATTTCACCAAATCATTAAATCATCATTAATTTATGCGATTTATGTTATAAAAACAAATAAACACATCTAATTTATTATTTGTTTCATGACGGTCAAATTGATATCCATATCTAATATTTTTTTATATTCATAAGAATAGTATTTTTCGATATTCATAAGCTTGTATTGTATCAATATCCACTCCCTTCCAAATTTAACATAGATCTTAGGTAGACATGTTCATACGGTTCCAAATTTATAATTTTTTTTTTAAATCGGACATTTTTTTTTATAAATTTTATAAACCGACGGTTTGAACCGCCGGTTATAACCGGATTTGCAAACTGCTGGTTTCGGTTTTCAAAAAACAGAAACCAAAACTGAACCATTTTAATTTATTCATTGTTTCATTACGGTCACATTGATATCCATATCTTATATTTTTCGAATAATATTTTTTGATAAATTGTGAAATTTGGAACATGGAGTGGACATTGCTGTATAATACATGATTAAATTTAAACTTGGACACCTGAGATTAGACATGTTCATACGCTTTTAAAAACCGAAACCGAACCGGAACCGAACCGATGGCCAATGGTTCGGTTAACCGGGGTCAACGGTTCCGATTAAAACCGAAACCGAAACCGAACTGTTATTTAAAACGGCTCACTTTCGGTTTTTGGTTTTTGAAAACCGAAAGCAGCGGTTTGTAAATCCGGTTATAACCGGCGGTTCAAACCGTCGGTTTATTAAATTTATAAAAAAAATTCTGGTTTTGAAAAAAAAAATTATAAATTTGGAACCGTATGAACATGTCTACCTGAGATCTATGTTAAATTTGGAAGGGGGTGAATATTGATACAATACAAGCTTATGAATATCGAAAAATATTAGATATGGATATCAATTTGACCGTCATGAAACAAATAATAAATTAGATGTGTTTATTTGTTTTTATAACATAAATCGGATAAAGTAACGATAATTTAATGATTTGGTGAAATATGTAACAAAAAGTTTATTCATATGGGGTCCAACCCTTTTTTTTTATAAAGTTGAGTAACTCGTAGATACGAGTTATAATTCGTATTTTCGAATTACGAAAATATTTATTTTATTAATAAATATTATTTTTAATTTATTTTATAAATAAAAAATAAAAAATCATTTATTTAATTAAAAAAAGCCTATAAATGAGGCCACGCAGCTCTAAATAAAAAAAAAAACGAAATAATAATAATTGAAATTGATGCAAGTGGTGCTCTTTTGATAAGAGAGACAGAAATATCTTTATATGTATATATTAGCTGGCGCTGACCAAATAAAAAAATATCTAATGCTCATAAGTTGAATAGTCCATAATGACCCACAAATTGGTACTGTCTTTTCTAATTAATTTTCGGGTGAAAACGAAACGTTATTCGAACCGAACTGAACTGGGTTCGGGTCAACCGACCCGGTAAAGAATCCCATGATCGAATGGGTCGGTTTGATCTTTTGGCCCACTAAGCTTTTTGTATAATAGGTCGGGCTAATAAAGTCATACGGCCTATGGGCTATCATAGTTGTGTATAGTTTTCTTGAAACTACTATCATATAGCGAATAAAATATAATTATACAATATTTAAATTTGAGGTTTATGGATGGATACTGACCGTCCTCTAATTAAATAAGAACTAAAATGAGATGGGATGCCTTTTTTTTTATTTTTTAATATTTATATAATATTCTGAAAATGCTAGACTGGATGCAACTAATCATGTAATAAACTTATAATATATAATAGAGATATTATATTCGAGCCATTCTATGGGATTAGGTGAATCCAAGCTTGGATTAATTTAAAAGTCGTTTGCAAAAACATCGCTAAGATAAAAAAGTAATTCCCACTAGACAGAAAATGTTTCTTACGGCCTTGGCTTATCACTTGGGAAACTATTTTATTAAATTTTATAATTTTATCACTTGGTAGACATCTTTCTTGCACATATATATAATATATATATATATATATATATTCATTTTCTTCTCCCACTTATTTGATTTGATTTCAACAATGAGGGGGGGGGGGGGGGGGGGGGTGTCGACAAGAGGGGACTTAGTAAATCAATAATAGAATGATGATTTGTCTGTTTTGGCAAGAAACAAAGGCTGTAATGAATGATCTAAACTCCCCAAAGTCGAATAAGGGCAAAAAGCTATCATGTCATGCATCTCCCCATGATGAGAGGTCTTCAATACAATAATATTTTTAAATATTCTATACAATGAATCCAAACTTAGGAGGAATTATTTGATGAAAACCACTTATAAATAGCTATTAATTGCATCAAGATTGAGATGTATATGTTATATAAAGTTAATATTGACAGCTACATCAAAATTTAAAATGAGAAGATAACCTTAGTGGAGATAGAGAAGAGGTAAGCATGTTGAAATTCCATTGGGCCGTTTTATCAAGTTGTTGAGGATCGTGGATCTTAACTCTCTCTTTCTTTTTTCTTTTTTTTTTTCCACAAGATTCAACCAATGTTTTAAAATGCCAATGCGTCGCATTTTAGTTCCAATATTGCATAATATAAATAGCGTAACTGGCGTATTGCGTAATTGATTTATATTTATTTATATATATATAAATAGCGTAGCTGGCGTATTGCGTGAGTTCCACTTTTAATGCCAAATATATATATATATATATATATATATTATATATATATATAACAATAGAATCAAACAAATCAATTTGAAATATTATTCAATTAAGAAAGTATATCAAATATAGGAAATAACATTCAGATGTTAATTGTCAATGACAATTTGTCACAAACAACTCAAAGAATATATTCAAATCATAGACTCGAAATCTAAAAATCGATCATCCAATTATATTTTACTATAATCGGCAATACTATCAACGTGTGGATTTCCACCCGTTACATAAAAATGAGTTTTAATTAGTAGTAGATTATTTTTACCGAATATAAAAATTGATAAAAAAATTTATCAAAAAAGAAAAATTGCGCTATATGAGCAATTTAGTGCGGTATTTACGCAATTTAACACTCTATTTACGCTATTGCTCAAAATACCCACGCTATTGAGGATAAAACGTTATATTTAATGCGCTTTAATGCGTTTTTCAGGTAAAATGCACTATAACGCGATATGAAACGTGTTATTTTATGTTATTTAAAACACTGATATAAACACAACGCCGTCATATTTTCTATACTTTAATTAATTTTAGTTTGAATTGAATCTGAACTTAAAATCGTCAGTAATGTGATGAACTTTGCCTCCAGCCGGGCTAATCTTGTCGAGAAATATCTCACAAAACGTCAGCATAGTCTCAATATTCGAACTAAGCCCAGATTGAAACGAGTCTTAACTTCAAATCGTCGGTTATGGGACAACTGAAGACTTTTCCTGAGACTTATCCATATGACCTTTGTATAGTCGGACAAAGAAAGTTAAAGAGTTCAATTAGAATCTAATTCATATGGAGATATTATGTGTCCGAATACTATATGTATCATGAACCATCTCAACTTTGTCACGGAATAAAACATAACCCAAAATTCCTATTGGTTGATGGATACCATCCAAACCATACCACCCCACTTAACATTTTATATATTTTTATTAATATTTTATTTATTTATCTTTATCCTAGATTCTGTTCAAGCGGTCTGGATTTGATAGGGAACTGAAAAAAAAAATTTAAAAGAAAAAAAAAAACAAAGATTATCTAAAGCTTCTTTTAACTCAGAGCATCTTTGCAGAGAATTAGTTCAACTTTCTGCTTTTTTGTCTTCTCCTTGCAAGTCCCAGAAAACAGTGACGGACATAAACAAAATAATTAACCTTTTTGACCAAAAAAAAAAAAGCCCCATAATCAGAAAGTGGCCTTTCATGAAATCATTACAAAGCTAAACTTCACATTTACAGTAAGAACAATGACATCAAATCTTCCATCCACACACAGTTTTCACAGCAAACAACACCAACTAATCAAGGCTAAAAACTGATTATTTATTTAATTATTTCTAGATTTCTTCCTCCCTCAAGCAGCAGGCCTTTGCCTCTTCTGCCCAGACTTAAAAGCAGCAGCAGTTGAATGATCTCCTTCAGACGAAGCATCCATGGATTTGGACAGCGTAGACGATAGGCCAGCGTAGAGGTCGACAACCCTGCTGATATTATTGTTCAGTTCTCTGATCAGTCCCACGTTTCTCCGCAGGTTGTAAGGGATTTTCGTCTCTTGGTTATGGTTTATCTCGCTTATCAGCAGCCTGTTTTGTTCTAGAATGTTCTGAACTTGAGCTGAGCTCCTATGGAAGCTCTGAGCTATCTTCCCATCTAACTGCTCATGCCCATCTCCATCGCCTTCCATGTCTTTTTTATCTTCTCCAAGGCAATGTATATAAATATATATATATTCCTGCAGATATATACACTCAGATTTTATAGTAGTTTTTCCAAGAAATCGTCATATCATTACATATATCTATACGAACAAGAAGGCCAAGACAAAAGGTGATAAGGTTTATGAATTCTGGCAAATGAGACAAAGGGTGTGGACTATGATTGAACAAGAAACGTTGTAAAGTACAAACATTAATATAAAGAGTGTACCAACTAATACTAAGCTTTGTGATTGAGATGTCATAAAATATAAGTTTTACCTGGGAATTTCAGAAAAAGAAAACAAAAAATAACATCTCCCATCCCACAAATGATTTCAAGAAAATAGATGTAAACGCTTCAAATTATGCAGTAGCTTTGGAAAAAAAAAAACTATATATGGTAATAAATCGGTGTGTAAATAATAACAATATATTAATAAAGTAGGAAAAATGGGACGAATTCAATCAAATGCTGGAAAAGGGTACATCAAATGATCTGCAATTTTTCCTAAAGATGGAAAAACAAAAAATGTGGCGACCTTAAAAAGCTTCATACTGTTGTCAATCGATTGATAATCAAAGCCAGCCAAGCCATGGATGGAAAAATAAAAAATAAAAAAAATTCTGGAGATATTCAACGAAAATGTAATAAATAAAATAGAAGGAAGATATACACATACGCACTCAGTTGCAGTCACAAACACATAATGGAGATGACTTCATAAATTTCTTGGACAGGCAGAAGGCTCTTAGCTAATTAGAGAACTGTCTTGCTCATAACCCATAATATATAGCCTAATATATATATGAGAATTATTACGTACCTTGAAGTGACAATATCGTCAAGATAAAGAGAAGACTCCGATTGGATTATCTGCGATATATCAGAGAGAGAGAGAGATTTGGCAGTCGCTCGGAGACTGTCCAAATATTTTATATCGTAATTAGTGAGTGAAAAAAAAAATAGTTTCTTTCACCAAATCTTCATTTGATAAGGTCATTTATTTGTTTGATTAAGTGGTTGTCAATTATCATCTTATGCTTCGGACTTTCGTTGTTACTTCTGGAACTTTACAGTTGTGGAGAGGAGATTTCGATGACAAAATATGCTTTCTTAAAATCTAGATATTCAAAAAACATTGTTTTTTTTTTATTAGAATAGAATGACCAAAAAAAAAACATTTACGTGATTATATGATGCTGCTGTAAGAAGATTGTTACATGATAATATAACTACGCACCACCTATAAAGAATTACAATGTTTCGCATGTTTTAATAAAAGTAGGAGGATGATTTGATTCGAAATTTATGTGTTGTGGTCCTAATTTTCTTGCCTCGTAAATTGTGTAGGAATAATTAATAATATAAATAAATGTTGATTGTTTAGCTGTCCACCTGCCAACACTTTGATTTTCTTTCTCAGTTTATCCTATAAATAGTTTTTGACTTTTATAAGATTATGACAACTGTAAAAGCCTTGGGAGATTGGTTATTATTTTTTTTTCTATGGATTTGCCCCACACACTTCAGGCCCGTCGGGCCAGCTATAGGCTTGCGTCGCATACTTCAAGCCCGAATGGTTGGTTATGGGCTTGCACACCAGGCTGCGGGACTAATCTACGAGGCCAAGTGAGAATACTTCACTTCGCACTTAACAACGACAGTCAAGTTCTTTGGCAGGAATCGGCCCATGACCTCCAGTTTGAAATATCAAAGAATTATCCGCTAGGTCAGGCCATTAGGGCGAGTTTGGTCATTTCATCAAGCATCTTAGATTTCGCTTTACCAATAATATGCATACAATACAAACAACCTCAAAGGCTCCAAAACACACACACTGGCAGAAGCTTCTGATCATAAGAAGTAAATAGCATAATCATATATCATCCTCAGCCTATTAATAGAGCATTATAATATAATATATTCATTCTTGCACAAACTCAGAGTTCACAGCTTCGTCCATCATACATGCATTCACCTAGTAAGGTAGTAAATAACAAGAAAAAGTACCACAAAAGAAGCCACGAAAGTGAACATTCTGCGGTTCGACTTGGTCTCGAACACCTGAAAGAATTGTTACACAAATTTGTTTAAGGCCGCGAAAATAGGTCCGAAGGAAATAGAATGTAAGTGCAACGTAAGGTTAGAGATGAATCAACATACCATCTTAAATTTATCCATGGTCCCAGATAGAACTCCTCTAGAGGCATCCATGTCATTGCCCTATAACCAGATGTTAGAATTAGAGACAAGTTTTTGCATAATGCGTTTAATGGTCAACACTTGGATAGAAAACAAAATACCATTCCGTCAAGCATACGGTTGTGAGTTTCAACTTCCTCGTTTATATCGCCAGACAACTGTTCAGTAAAAGCAGTGTTAGGACGTGAATAATAGTCACTTGCATTGCATACTCCAGAATCAAGATAATACATTAAAGTGATAAAAGAATATATCGTGATCGAAGACATATATGCCTCTGTTAACAGACAAACATCTTAAAACAGACTGACTCACTCTCTTCAGTAAATTAACTCGGTCGTGAAGTTCATCAAGTGACCTCTCGTTCTCTTGCTCGGCGATCTCGTGAGAGGAGTAAGATGATGAAGCCCTTATACCTCCTTCCTCAATGCCGTCAAAGAGGGCAGTTCTAGCATTACGATCCCTAGGATAAAAGATCGTTGTAAACATAAATATGCAAACAGAAAACATTAGCAAACATTCTGAGAAGGTTAATGGTTATCTAGAAAAAATGGGTAAAACAAATTAGGTTAAATTTTCACCCTTTCCCCAAACAAACATACATTATATAAACTTAACATGGAAGCTAAATCTCGCACTTCAACCCACCAACTCAACGATCTAATAATAGGAGAGGAGACGTATACACTACTGAATTGTCTTCTGCAGTTCAGCTGAACACTAAGTCGCGATCTATCAAAGAAAGACGTTGAAATATCATTTCATTACAAAACCCAATTGCAAGCTAGATACACATTACCCTAAAACGAGACGGCGATTGAAGAATCAATCCACAGAACAACATACTAATCAAAAACCCTAAATTATAAGGGATAATCAATTAGGTCATTTTAGAGTTAAACCCACATGCAAGAATTCAACACCCAATTAAATTCCAGTCTGTTCTTCGGACATTACACAGAAAATTAAATAAATAAAACCAGAGCAAAATCGCAATCACATATGAATCGGCGTTGATGTATTCACAATCAAATGAAGCGCGAGCACGAACCTTCTGGAATTCATGGCTGAGGAGAGCACGAACGGAAAGACAGATCAAAACCTCAGCAATCACAACAGCAGCTGAAATCAATTCAAGCAGCAACGAGTTAGAATATATACTTTATTGATCCAATAGAAAAAGATACAAAGAAAGCTGCTGCAGGATTGAGAACGACGGATCAAATCTTAGATACGAAAGAAATCGACAGAAAGCGTCTCAATCACGCACCACCTATCTCACCACAGTTCCAAAAAATGCAAAGGCGATAAGAACAAAGAAATGACATTTGTTTTTATTGGGCTTACTGATACAATTTGTTTGGGCTGGAATGGGCTCGATAATTAGGTGTGGGCCTTCTGAAATATAGTTCGATATCTATATTGGGTGGATGAAAACTGCATTTTTTTTATTTATCTATTTTTTATTTTAATTTGAGAAATTAACATTATATCCTTAAATTTTTTGATTTATTATAATTATTCTATGATAATAAATATTTTCTTATACATTTTAAATTATAACTTTATATATCAAATATTTTAAATTATATATAATTCAGAATATAAAATAATATTATATATATTTATATATTAAATCAAAGCTCAATGTTAGAATTCAATTGAATTGTGTGTATTCTATGAATATTTTAATTATATATATTATTTCCAATATGTCCCAAGTATTGGCTTCTTTTCTTTTTATCTAACTTTAGACGTCAAATTTTCTTTTACGGGTGATCATGAGGATACATACCACGACTTACTGGCTTGAGCTTTTAACGCTCCGTTTGGTTTGCGAAATTCGGTAAGGAAAAGAAAAGGAAAGGTGTAGAGGTACAACGGTCGAAGCTCGAAGTACACTTGTTTGATTCGCTAACTTAGTTTTTCATCGCGCTTTCGACACACGAATTCCGCATACCAAACGCACCATAAATGTTAAATGATCACAAACTTAAACTTTAAAGTTAGTATATCAAATTTCAATTTTATATATTTTTCCAACGGGAATGAATAGTCTTTGGACTTTTTTTTTTTTGCTCTTTTTATCTTTTTATTTGTAACTGCATACAAATTGAGATTCAAATAAATAAATAAAGGATACATATCAAATATAAATTTTGAAAAAAAAAATAAAAAAAAGAAAGAAAGAAAAAAAGCCCTTCATGTTTTACTACAACACGTCCACGATATAGGCATGCTTCAGTCACGACAACAATGCATAAATGCCTGGCATGGCATTCACCGATTGCTTACGTAAGCATGCGTTACAACACACACACATCTGTAAATATTTATAGAGGGTGATGTTTGTGTATTAACGTATACATACGTCACAAAATGAAAAAAAAAAACGAAGAAGATATTGGAAAGAAAAATTAAAGATCTATGTATAGAAAGAGGCATTTAATTCCCAAGTCAGCCACAACCCCTTCTCATACACCTTTGTGTATATATATTCCATTACAGATAAGCAAAACATGCAGAAACACTTCACTGACATCTTCCGTCTTCTCAAGAGGGTTTTTTCTAGGTTCTCAGACAAAGCTTGTGCAGTAGCCATGAATCTCTTTGGGCAGGGAATTCGCAGGTTGATAGTTAAAGAACTTCAGCTTATAAGCATTCTTTCTTGATTTTAACGCCTGTAATAAATTCGTGGGGAGGGGATGAACTTGTTATATATAGCATCTGACAATCTTCTGTAGTAAATTTTACAAGTCGTTTCAATCTTCTAACATTCTTGGATTTCAGTTGAAACTGAAACAAAAGCTTTTCCTTTATAACATCTGCTCATCTTTCATGGCATTGCATGCAGCCGAAACCAGAGGACGTTTCAGCCGAAGAAGAATGCTCAACTCGGAAATAAGGTTTTGAATATCATTATATATATATATATATATATATCGATTGTCACCTCAAGATTTGAAGTTAAAGCTTGTGAATGTTCTTGTAATAAGCATATATCTATCTGATAATGGTGTAGGGGCAAACAGTTGAAGGTGTACATTGGTGACACCTTAGGCAATGGCGGCAACTCGAAGGAAGTTGTCAAGCTTCCACCTGGGGAAGATCTAAAGGAATGGTTGGCAGTAAACAGTAAGACATCATTCATCCTATGCTCTAAAAACCCTCCTATTTCCCTTTGATTTGTCTCCTTTATAGCGCAGCCTATGTTTTTCTTCATATATGGAAACTTACTTCAGGCGCCAAACTAAAGATTCCACTGATTATTCGGAAGTTCATTACACTATGATACCATATGATCTGTCGGCTGTAAAGATATGTAACTAATACCGAATCTTATTTTATTCTCATTACATCATTTATGTTTTGTCTTTTTTCGCGCAGCCATGGACTTCTTTAACCAGGTCGGCATTCTGTACGCCACTCTAACGGAGTTCTGCACGGAATCAACGTGTCCGAAAATGTCGGCTGGGCCAAAGTATGTCTCTTATGGGCTGATGGAGTCAGCATAAAGAGGCCTATCGAGGTTTCTGCCCCGCAGTATGTGGAATACCTGATGAATTGGGTTGAAGCTCAGCTCGACGACGAGCAAGTTTTCCCTCAGAAGCTAGGTAATTAGCGCCTGTTTATTCTTTCCACTTATTCGACGTTTGCGCATGAATAACTTACTATATTTGCTACTGTATCTTCGATATTCAGGCGCGCCTTTTCCGGCCAATTTCCAGGATATCGTGAAGACGATGCTGAAGCGAATGTTCCGCGTTTACGCGCACATCTACCTCTCTCACTTCCCGAAGATCGTAATGCTGCAAGAAGAAGCGCACCTCAATACTTGCTTCAAGCATTTTGTGCTGTTTGCAACTGTAAGATTGAAAAATTATTGTCGAATCAAAGCATAAGTCGTATGTTTTCTGATTGATTATTACTGTCCCCTCGGGCAGGAATTCGACTTGATTGAGAAGGCAGAGTTTGACGCTGTAAGAGAGCTCGTCGACACCGTCCTGCAAGGCTAGGCTTGAAGCTTTATATAGTTTAATCTTTGTGAAGACATATGATCATGTCTTAAACTGATATGTTGGCTGTTGTTTTGTGGTTTAATGGTGAACAAAGTAGGGATATAATCACACCAGCAAGGTATGGAGAAGTAACCTTAATCAGTGTTTTAATTGAAAAAATCTCCCCTTCATGTTTGAAGTAAAACACAACACAATGTTTATATATGTAATGACAACAAACATACTATTACAGAAGGCTATGTATTGTCCCCCTCCGAAAAATGTATTCAATCTGTTGAAGTTGAGACATGAAGAACGGCCTGAAGATCACAGTTCAAGACAAAAGCAGAGGCCTCCTAGGTGTATCACAGCTGAGAGTCGTGCAAAGAAATAAAAAGCGTGTTTCACACTAAAAGAAGGCAGCTAACAGAATCGTCTCAGCTAGCAGCGTTTTCCTTTAAAAGGGGTCAACTGCTTTAGGCGCGAAGATGATATAAAAAGGACTTATACCTTCTTTTCAGTTTTGTTCATGCGAAGTGCGTGAGTGTGTGAAATAGTGTGTGTATCTTTAGGGTTCATAGGAAATCTCGAGAGGGTGTGTGACCTTTCGATCTGCTGTAATTCTCACAGTATCAATAAAAGAGTTGTCTTTTCGATCGTGGATGTAGGATTAATTTCTAATCCGAACCACGTTAATATCTTGAGTTATTTTTCTTGTTTTGTTATGGTATCAGAGCAAACAATTCGTCTTTGAGCTGCGTTTATCGAAGACCCAATCAACAATCTTTACGACAATGGAGAATTCACAAGGATCTTCGAGTTCAGCAGTGACTTCGACTGCGGTTTCTTCCATAATCAACGATCCATATTTCCTCAATGGTAATGATACATCTGGGCAGCTCCTCGTTCATGAACAGCTGAATGGAGAGAATTATGTGATGTGGAGCAGGGCGATGATGATTGCGCTCATAGGCAGAAACAAGGAGGGATTTGTAGATGGCAGTCTCAATCCACCAGCAGAGAATGATCAGAGCAAGATCAGCGCCTGGAAAAGGAATAACAATGTGATTATTTCTTGGATTCTTAATTCAGTCTCAAAGGAGATTTCGGCTAGTATCTTATATAGCTCATCAGCTAGAGATGTGTGGGTTGATCTTCAAGAAAGATTTGGGCAGACGAACAAACCAAGAATCTTTCAATTAAAGAAGGATTTGATTAATCTGTCGCAAGGGGCAACCAACATAGCGGTCTACTTCACCAAACTAAAGACTTTATGGGACGAACTAGCCAATTATCGGCCGGCATGTAAATGTACATGTGAAGGGATGAAATATATGAAGGCTTATCTGGATGAGGAATATGTTCTTGTTTTTTTGATGGGTCTGAATGACACCTACTCACAAATCAGAGGGCAAATCCTGGTTATGGAACCATTGCCATCCATCAATAGGGTATTTTCTCTGTTAATTCAAGAGGAAAAACAGAGATCAATGGCTTCATGTCATACTCGAATGAATGATGATCAGAATAGCAATATGGCGATGTTAGCAGTAAAGAACGATCAAGAAATGGTAAAGAAGGGTGCTTATAATCAGAAAAAGGAAGCTTCAAGACCGGTGTGTACTCATTGTAATAAGAAGGGACACACTATTGAAACATGCTACCAAATTCATGGCTACCCGCCAGGCTTCAGACAGAATATGCGTTACAAGGGAGCTAGGATGAATCAAACTTCAGTTGAGCCTGTTTACAAGGGAGGACAACAAAGTCATCAAGCAAATCTTACATTGAATTTTTAATAGAGTACCATTGTGTGATGCAATTGTTAGATCATATTTAACCTATTTATAAACGTTCAGCATCCTATAGTAATCATTAATCAAATAATTTGGTATGTTATTTCTAACTACAATTTTACCCTTTGTATTTTGATTATTTCAATTATATTCCACAAATCAAATTTTTTTATAAATAATAAACATTTTGAATTAAAATTTTATCTATTAAAATGCTTAAATTAAAAATAAATCTTAAATTATAAAATAATATATATATATATATATATTATAACACACGCATCGAATGCATTTAAAATACTAGTATATTTTACCTGCGTTTATGTTTTGTGTGAATTATTATGTGTATAAATTTTTAGGTGATATATATATGTTTTATTGGGTAAGAAATAGGATACCTGCGCAACTTTTTTAAAAAATAAAAATCAATTATAAAAAAATAAAGTTCAATTCTAAATTTAAAAACCGGTTGCGGATATTCGGTTTTAAATATCCGAATAAATCGGATATCCGAAAATCGAATATCCGAATGAAACCGGAGCGGATGCGGTTTTCATTTCTAGCTATCCGAAAATCCGAATATCCGCATTTGCTCACCCCTACTTCCTACTACTTCTCTATATATATTCCATTACAGATAAGCAAACATGCAGAAGCACTTCACTGACATCTTCCGTCTTCTCAAGAGGGTTTTTTTCTAAGTTCTCAGACAAAGCTTGTGCAGTAGCTATGAATCTCTTTGGGCAGGGAAGCAGGTTGATAGTTAAAGAACTTCAGCTAAGCATTCTTTCTTGATTTCAACGCCCTGTAAATTCGTGGGGAGGGGATGAACTTGTTATATAGCATCTGACAATCTTCTGTAGTAATTTTACAAGTCGTTTCAATCTCCTAACATTCTTGATTTTGAGAAAAATACTAGCTTGTTAGAAGTTGAGTTGGCTTGGATTCGCATTAAAACTGAAACAGAAGCTTTTCCTTTTCCTTTTCTTTTTCTTTTTATAACATCTGCTGATCTTTCATGGCGGAAACCAGCGGACGTTTCAGCCGAAGATGAATGCTCAACTCGGAAATAAGGTTGAATATTCTTATAGGTTGTGAATGTTCTTGTAATAAGCATATATCTATCTGATAATGGTGCAGGGCAAAGAGTTGAAGGTGTACATTGGTGACACCTTAAGCAATGGCAACTTGAAGGAAGTTGTCAAGCTTCCACCTGGGGAAGACCTAAATGAATGGTTGGCAGTAAATAGTATGACATAGACATCATTCATCCTATGCTATAAAAAACCTGCTGTTTCCCTTTGATTTGTCTCCTTTACAGCGCAGCCTATGTTTTTCTGCATATATGGAAACTTACTTCAGCTGCAAAATTAAAGATTTCACCGTTATATTGGGAAGTTCGTTACACTATGATATCATATGATCAATCGGCTGTAACCGTATGTAACTAATACTGAATCTGATTTTATTGTCATTACATCATTTATGTATTGTCTTTTTTCGTGCAGCCGTTGACTTCTTTAACCAGGTCGGCATTCTCTATGCCACTCTAACGGAGTTCTGCACGGAATCAACGTGTCCCAAAATGTCGGCCGCGCCAAAGTATGTCTCATACCATCATACATGACTAAAATTTTCTGACATCTATTCACTGTCTTAGGTTTTCTTTTGTTTCTGTTTTTAAGGTATGAGTAGTACAGATGGCCTGATGGAGTCAGCATAAAAAGGCCTATCGAGGTGTCTGCCCCGCAGAACGTGGAATACCTTATGAATTGGGTTGAAGCTCAGCCCGACGACGGGCAAGTTTTCCCTCAGAAGCTAGGTAATAAGTGTGTTGTTCATTCTTAACTCTTATTTGCCGTTTTGCGCATGAATAACTTACGATATTTGCTACTGTATTTCCAAATTTTCAGGCGCGCCTTTTCCGGCCAATGTCCAGGACATCGTGAAGACGATGCTGAAGAGAATGTTCCGCGTTTACGCGCACATCTACCACTCGCATTTCCCGAAGATCGTAATGCTGCAAGAAGAAGCGCACCTCAATACTTGCTTCAAGCAATTTGTGCTGTTTGCAACTGTAAGATTGAAAAATTATCGTCGAATCAAAGCATAAGTCGTATGTTTTCTGATTGATTATTACTGTCCCCTCGGGCAGGAATTCGTCTTGATTGAGAAGGCCGAGTTTGACGCTGTAAGAGAGCTCGTCGACACCGTCCTGCAAGGCTAGGCTTGAAGCTTTATATAGTTTAATCTTTGTGAAGACATATGATCATGTCTTAAACTGATATGTTGTTTTGTGGTTTAATGGTGAACAAGTGAACAAAGTAGGGATATATAATCACACCAGCAAGATATGGAGAAGAAACCTTAATCAGGGTTTTAACTGAAAAAAATCTTCCCTTCATGTTTGAAGTAAAACACAACACAATGTTCATATATGTAATGACAAAAAATATACTATTACAGAAGGCTATGTATTGTCCCCCTTCGAAAAATGTATTCAATCGAACTATAATTCTGGGAAAAACTATGCAATCAGTTTCTTTCGTTGTTTCTTCATTTACCTTCTACAGTATCAGGACGATGCATCGGTACGAAAAAGAATATAATAGATCTTCGGAGTTGAAACCTTAGTCTTTCACTTCCCCAGAGATGGTAGACAGTGAGTGTATGGCTCAGGCAAGTTTCTGTACAAGGCTAACTTCAGATTCTCAACTGAGCTTCTATTTTATTTTACTGCTGCATGCCCCTTGCAATTGTTGAGTTGTTAAGTCAAGAATTGAGGTCCGTAGATCAACTAGTTTGAGCTTTTATCTTCGGAGGTTTTCTCGCATATACATCCTGGAAATGGATTTGCGTAGAAACTTTCTTCTAGCTTTGGGAATTCGCCGGTTTCTCTGGCGTATGGTCCTCCGATACGGTCCTTGTGAAGCTTCTTCACTTTGGAGCTGAATTTCTTCCAAGTAATCTTCTCCTCGTCAAGCTGATCAATGTATTTCACCAAGTTCATCCTGGATTTCATTCAAGAGAAAATGTATTACATATTTTTTATTTGAAGGGCTGAAAAGTGACGGGATTTTTGCAAAATACCTATCGGGATTGATGGTTTTCTTGAAGCCCTCGAACCGCCGGTGGCCTTGAACAGCTTTAGCCATATTTCCATCGTAAGTGTAGACAAAGACATCACTCTCCAAAGCAACAGCATAATCCAGACCAGCGAGCATGTTTTGGTGATTCCTAAAGGGATCTAATTCTTCCTCCGTAGCGAGGGTCGAGTGAGAGAAGATATTGGGGAAACTCTCGGTGAGATATTGCATGCTTCCATTACCATAAGCTTCACCGGCCACTAAATATATCCTAGTACTCGAAGGAAAACCTAACCCTTTGAGTAGTAGAGCTGTCTCCCTCGGAGTCAATGGGCAGCCTCCAAGTTTTCTTCTCTCATCACCGTCGATCTCTTTCTCCTTCCAATGGCTGACTTCGTACCTCATCTGCTGAAGCTCTTCGTCTTCTTTGCTGGTTAGGTTGTGGCTGCATCCCGTGAACGCGAGCATGTCCTTTTCGTATCTGTAAGAAAATGAATCATCAGAAGAAATCAAAATGGTATACTATCTCCTGAATTTCTCAAAAAAAAAAAAGAAAGATAAACTTTGAAGAGGGTTTGGACAAACAACCTTAAATGAAGTGCAAGATAAGGGTTTCCGCCGTTTCGCATTCTTGATACTAATGTTCTCCCGAGTTCTTCGATCGGTGCAGAGTATTTTAATGCTCTGTAATTTACTCGACATCTTAGCTTTTGAATTGAAGGTGGGATTCCATTGTTAGCTAGTCGCGAATCTGTGTGCGTGAAGTACATTACTTTGTGCTGCTGTAGAAGGGGAAGAACTTCTTCTCTGTAGTAACTGACCTGATTCAATGATAGCCACAGACTTTAAATCAGCTTTTTAAGATATGAGGGCCATTGATGAGCTTCCATGTTTTTTATCACTAGGCAATGTAATTTACTGATCATGAATATATTACTTTCCAAATATGTGATGATATAATATATATATATATATTGCTTCTCTGAAATTAGAAAGTACCTTAGACCAAGATATTGGAGTCTTTGAGAAGGGTTCAATGTCAGCATATTCGGGTGGTAATTCATCAATTATGTGGACATCATCTTGCAGTGACTCGATGAAGTATTTCCAATCGAAAAGATCTTTGAAACCACTGCATGAATCGGGATATAGCTGAGTTAGAAGGAAATATGCCAAGGAAAACGTAAGATCAGAAAAACAAGAAAAGGGAAGAAAATAAATACCTCTCATCAGCCCAATACGAAGTGTGATCGAGAGAAGGAAGAACGAGGGTAGCCTTCATAATTTTAGCAACAGCAACCATATCACAGATCTGCATTCTAAAATGATCCGTTTATCGGACTTTTAACATAGATGACTCTTTCATAACGAGGTACATAAATCATCAAATTACAGACCCCAAATCTCATCTGATTCAGGCCACCGTTTGCGTTTGTCAGAAGGTAACCATTCGTCATCAAGTCTAGCTCTGAGAGAAATAAAGAGGGGAATCATAGCATGATTATAAATCAAACAAAAAGACATCTGAATCTGAGCATCAGAATCATAACATGTAAAATAACTGTATAACTAACTTTTTTTGCTTTTTGGTCGATCGATGCACTGCGTGAAATTCTCACTATCAGGATCGGACCATATTCCAGACCGCTGAGAATAAAGAAACAATCAAATGAATAGATTGAAACACAGTATCTTAACATCCAAATGTAAGTGATAAAGCATGACAAACCTTAAAACTCCCACCAGAAATTCTATTATGACGATCAGGTTCTCCTGAGGCACTTATCGTTAGGGTTCTTTCTATGTCGACTTTTCCCCTCTCATCAGCGTCTGTTTTATCTATGTATCCAAATGCATGAGATACTTGATCGTAGTGATCTAGAAGATGAACCCCAGAATCATAAATGTCCTGGTTAATTGACAAGTTAGAATGTAAGACTTCGTAATATAAGCAAGACAGCAACAATAGGAATTGATGCTATAGCAAGAATAATTAATCAATGAGACATATTTCTTGAATATAGATGAACTTTTCCAATCCACGCCACAATTTAAGTCGCCCAACATGAGTAAAAACATAGTCAGATCTAGCCATTTCATAGTTAACCATCTCCAAAATGCATCTAAGGCTCTAAGCATACATACTACTGCAAGCGAGCCAAAGAAAAAGCAGCTTTAACGCCAGAGGAAACAAAGACAGCCGACGAGCACATTGCATCGACATCGACTCACCTGATTGCTACCTATTTGATTATCGATCGTAGATCCAAACCAACCAGTAGCACAGATCTTAAGAACACCCAAAAACACGCACACCCCACAGAACACTAGGAACATCCATTGACCCAACTTCTTCTTCTCTTTCAACTCCAATCCCAAGTAGTCCACACTCAGAGACGCAATCTTCCTCCTCAAATGAGCCCTCTGGACCACGCTGCTCACGTGGGCCGATCTTAAAACCTCGTGCCCATCGCCAGCTGCCTGGGCTTCAGATCTCGGAGAGTTAAGAGGAAGATCAATCTCGTGGCTATAACCGCGGTTCTGACCAGCGGTATTGTGCGAAGAATTGCTGTTTTTGCTACTGTTATTGTTGTTGCTGCCGCCGTTTCTCTTGAATGATTGAGCTCTACGAGTCATCGGGCCTGAGAATCTGGGGCTGTTAACGCGCTGAGACACGCCGGAGGAGACGCCATCTTCGACGGTGGCGTGCTGGTGGTGATGGCTGTTATGGTGGTGCCCCATTTATCACAACAAACATCACAAGTACATAGATGAATGCAAAAAAGCTGCGATAATTGATTCGTAATACTTCGAGCTGATTGCGATTCCGATTGGAGCTTGCAGAAAGTCGCAATTGGCACACTGAGATGTGGAAGAACAATTAAGGACGACGACTTTATTTTTATTTGAATTAATTAAAATATATTTCATTCGAACCGTCGGCGTGTGGAATTTGTACCTCAAAACCTAAGATATAGAAGAAAAATAATAATATTGAAAGCTATTTCGTTATCTTTTTTTTTTTCTCTCTAAATTATAATATATATTACAATTTATTTACAACCTTTTTTATTTACAACCTTTTTTTTTTTGTCGCTTTCATGTGTAGAGAAGCTCATTAACTGATATTTTATAAAGTGTACCTATAGTAATTGGTCTAAGGTCTTTGACAAATCCAGCCCATATTAAGATATGATGATGATGATGATGATGATGATGATGATGATGATGATGATGATGATGATGATGATAATAATAATAATAATAATAATAATAATAATTTAATTCTTTTGCTAAATTTGTTATTCATGTATTAATAATAATAATAATAATTAATAATTACATTCTTTTACTAGCTAAATTTGTTATTAATTGAATTAGGGGCATTAAAGAGCGACCTCGATCTTGATGATTAGATTCTTGTTCATTAAAAAAATTAAAATAAATTAATAAAAAGCTAACGAGTCAACTTGTTAGTTTTTAAAAAATCTATACTATATATTAAGAGAGATCAACTAAGAATAACTATTTTCAAATTGATTTGGTATAGTAATAATAATTATTATTTTACCATTGATTTTCAAATTTATTCTAATTATATTCCAAAAATCATATTTTTAATTTATAAAAAATAATTTATAATTAGAACTAATATTATAACTTCATATTATAAAAATAATTTTATATTTTATTCATATTTCAAGCACACACATTGAGTGTGCGGAAAATACTAGTCTAAACTATTTATTGGTGTGTAAACTTAATTGCTATTTAAACATTCTTTTTACAATTTATTGTAATATGAGTAGTTGCAATTGTACTCCTCAATTTTTATTTATTTTAATTATATCCTCACAAACTATTTCTTTAAATAATATTTTATCTATTAAATATTACAAATTACAAATATTTAATATTCCATATTTATATTTTACGTACACGCATAGAGTGTGCATGGAATACTAATCTCGTGAAGTTCACCTAAGATCAATGTTCTAAAATTAGATGGGCGCCTGGTGGGGACCTAGCGCCTAGACGGCCTAGGCGGGGCTCAAACGATTTTTAGGTGGAAATTAATCGGTATACCCATTTTTTTATTATTTTTTCATAGATTAAATATACTAACATTCTAAGTGCATCAAATTTATCAAAACATTCTAAATAACTAATGTGAAACCCAATAAATTTAATATTAGTACAAATATTTATATTTTTTATTTATTCAAAAAAAATTCAAAAATAAAAAAATAAAAATAATTGACGGATTAAGTGGCAGCCTAGCCGATTTTCGCGGGCCAACTACCGCCTAGGCCGATTTTTACAACAGAGGCTAAAAATAATTTATTTGGGCTTAGGCCCAATTCAAAATCAAAGCCCAATGAAACGATAAATATATACACCAAAAAAAAAAAGTAAAAATCAAGCCCAATGTTTCTCTGTTTCCACAAAGGAAACGAAGTATATATATTATATATATATCTCTACAATTTCGAAGAAGTTTAAAATCAAAATTCGCTCTTCGTGATGGCATCGCTGATGGACACCGACCTGAACGAGCTTCCACCCGGAGAAGACTCATCGGTCGCCGGACCTTCGATCACCAAGGCGTTATCGTCCAAGAAACAAAAGCGATTCGAGGTTAAGAAGTGGAACGCTGTTGCTCTATGGGCTTGGGGTAATACTCTATCGAATGAATTTGAAGCCCTAATTCTATTTTCGCGAACAATGATCCTGAATTCTTGATTGTTTCTTATCCGATGCAGATATTGTCGTTGATAACTGTGCTATATGCAGGAACCACATCATGGATCTCTGTGAGTTTAATTTTTTTCTTCTTTTAGCTTTTTTGGCGAGTCTTGACATTTGTTTTTCTATTTTTGGGTTAAATGTGGCGATGGTTGTGCATAGGCATTGAGTGTCAGGCTAATCAAGCTAGTGCGACCAGCGAGGAGTGCACCGTCGCTTGGGGTATGCAGCTGAACTCCTATTTATATTTTTTTTTCATAGGAAATTGTGTTTATAATTTCAGTTTCTTGTTTTATGACGTCTGACTGAATATCGCATTGTAGCGTTGGAGAGAAAGTAAACTTGTTTGCCTGATTGAGATTTCAGTTTCAGTTAGTTAACCTAATCTAACCCTTGATAGTGTTCAGAAAAAAATGGCAAATAAAAAAGCATGGCATGTTTAAGGGATTCATCTGAGTCTTGTTTGCCTTTTTCTTCCTTTTTCACTCAGAATGGCGGGGTTTGGAATATTGATATTTGCTATGCTCTATAACGTATCGAGTTTCTCTAATGTTACAACCCCATTATGCTTGAGCCCTCTTGTTTGTACAGTAGAAAGATGTTTAGCAACTAACAAACTAATGGATTTTAACGACTTGAAATGTACTGATGATGTGATTCACCGTTATACATTAGTGTTCCCCTCCATATTTTGGAAAGATATAAGGTTGAGACTCTAGCTTAAGCACTTCCTTGATGGTATAAAGATACATCATATATGCAAATCTTCAGAAACTTGCACAATTCTCTGATTCCCTTTTGCCTGTTCGTAATCTCCAGGGGTTTGCAATCATGCGTTCCACTTTCACTGCATTAGCAGGTGGCTGAAGACTCGTCAAGTTTGCCCTCTTGGTAAGTTTTACTTTTATGTTTGTGGAGATCGTCGTCTCAAGCCGTTGATGCCTTTATAAACTCGGGCTTCAATATCACAGATAACAGCGAGTGGGAGTTTCAGAAGTATGGTCACTAGGCTGGAATCACCGTGGAGTGGAAAGTATGGTCAGTCGATATGTTTTTTCGAAAACTTTTCGGGTTTTATTGTCTATGTTGATGACTAAATGTCATCGTTTACATTGTGTTGATTCCGAAATGCCATCTCCTCGTATGGTTTTGCTGCCTTACGCTGGCCAAGTTATATTCAAAATCATCCTTCAAGTTTTTTTATTTATTTATTTATTTCTATCTTCTCAATATATTTTTATAATTATTATCAAATATGAATGCTTACATATTGAGTACTAGGGGCAATTCCGTATAACAACAAAAAAGCATTTGACCAAAAATTCAATATGGATGATTTTGAAGAAAATTAAGATGTTAGGGATGGTTTTGAAAATTAAACCAAATGTGAGGATGAATTTGAAAATAACCCACAAAAAATATCTACCTAGTTGTTCCGTAGAAGCGAGGAGAAATTGAGTTAAAATAAGAAACGGTTATGATATTATATTTAGAGCAAAGATAAAATTTCGTACTTATTTCACTAATTTTGTAATTTATATTATACTGTGTCGTTTATTACCGTACAGACTAAAATTCCTTCTGGCCCAATATAGGCCCATTAGTTTGATATCATCAACTATGTATGGCCCATTTAAAGGCCCGTTCCACGATTTGATTGATCACCGAGTTTTATTTTGTGTATAGATTTATTTTCTCACAGTTCATCTTGTCTTCTAGCAGTACTAAGAAAGCTATCTATGACGTCTTATCTTAGAACAAAAAAAAAAAATGGAAGATGAGGAAATGTATCCACAATCAATCTCTTTTATGTATTTAGAGATTTTACATATCTATGAATCTAACATCAGTTTTTCCTACGCACTAATAGGTTACAAAACTTTATTATTACTTTGTGTACTTAAGAGTTTCCTACGAATCTAATCTAACTCGCCAGAATTTCTGCTGCAAACATCTTTTTCTGCCCATTAACACAAGGCGATGAACTCGAAACATCGACGACGGCCTGCCTTGATGCTTCTTTGCTGTAATACTTTTCCTTTCGCTCATCAATCACTATTTGATCGTACCTACACTCCGAGCTGCAAAAGGCTTTCTCACCCCTATTTTTGTTTTTTCAAGAAAAAACCAACCCATTATTTTCTTGAAAGATTTCAAAATGAAAACTTAAGAAAGATATGTTTTTTTAGACCGTAGAGTTATAGACATACAAGATACCTATACATGTATATGTCTTGTCCATGGAGTTTCTTCCGGCACATGCTGCAAGAACTGAGAAAATCCGACGCCGGAAATTCTCCGGCGGAACCAACGTTATTCGCCGTAGAGATGTGAAAAACACTTGCCCTTATGTTCTTTAGACGAAAATCGCTTTGACCGTGAACCTTAGTATATGACTCATGGATCGGAACTTGCTTTCTCCGACTCAAATTCCGACTAAACAAGGGTTTACTCGCCGGAATCTGATTTGGGTCATCGCCGGAATTTCCCAAGGCTGCGACTATACCAAGTCCAACCCCACCTAGATCAAAAGGTTTAAGGCCTATAGGTGATTGATTCCTAGGTTCAGCTTGGTGATTCGTCGAGCCCATGAAGATTTTGATCACCATGGTTTGTTTAATCTTTCCTTCCTCTATCTCTATCTATTACAGCTCGGCAAGAAAGAAGGGGCTTTGTATGAGTTGTTTATGTAGAGAGAATATAGAGTGTTCTTGAGAAGAAGGCTCAGCTCCTTTGAAGCTTCGTCTTCATATATTTCGATGATGAATGGGGTTGTTGTTGAGGCTTAAACCGTATTATAAGCCCGTGGTTTTGGTTTGGCAAGAAAGATTTATGTAATAATAATAATAAATAAATAAATATTTTAGCAATGATGAATTATTGTTCTCGATGACAGTGACAGAAAAAGTACAATAATTATTTGAAACTCACTTTATATTATTCTATCATGAAAAATATATTCCAATGTCATGATTTTTCAAAACCGTGGGGCATAATTTAAAGGGCAAAATTTTTATTTATGTCTATTCTGGTCCTGTAAAAAAATATTAGTTTAAATGATCTATTTTTATAATAACAACTTATTGTATTGCAATAACAAATAAGTTTGTAACATAAGAAGTATTTATGATATCTCTTCAATAATACTTTTGTAAGTTTAGATCGTTATTGTTAAGTTTTACAAAATTGAATCTTTAGAATAAATATTTTTTCTGGAGTGACGACTATTTTGAGATTATAAAGGCTACGAAATTTAATTAATCTTAATTTAAAAGGAAACGCCCACGTCATATGTGGGTCCCATCCAGGGTTCCCGGGCAATCGTCGACGTTGATCCGACTCAGCCACAGAAACTGGCTTTTATTAGCGTGACAGCTGTAGTTATAGATGGGCCCACTTTTGGGCCCCACCATTTATTGTTTTTTGGTGTTTTGAGGACGAAAGCCCATTTATATTTGGGGCCCACTTGGAGAGGAAAGCGACGTGTCATGTGTGGTGCCGCTGAATTATATGACTCACTGTTGGCAAATGACGTATTTGCCCTCGTGACGTACTTTTTTAACCAACCCCACGAAGATATTGATTTATCTTTTTATATATATAAATTAAATAAGATTCAATTAAATGTATGTAACTTTCTGATACAAAGTGGCTTATTGTTCCCTCTTATTTTATAGCCTCCTTTAATGATGGCTTTGCAACTTCAGATTAATTTATTGGGATATTTGAAGATCTCCATTCTCAAGTAAAGAAAGGAAGAAAATGACGAATCTTTCTAGAGAAAATAATAATAATAATAATAATAATAATAATAAATGTATTTCTTTTGATTAATTTCATCAAAGTGGATTATGTATTGTTATCATAATTACGCTGCCCCATTGTTCAGTCTTTTTTACTAGCAGATGTAATGAACGCTCCGAGTGCGCATAACCATCATGGGACCCACAGCTTTTATAGATTATGATGATTGTAAGATAAAACCATAATTTATTTTGATTATCTTCATATATATAATGATATTTAAGTATAAAATAGGTAAAAGAATTGAAAGTTTGGTTTATACAAATTTTGTTATTCATGTGGTTAGTAATAAAATCAAATGGAAAAGAAATCATTTATCGAAATAATATAATTGGGCCCAACCACATATATAGGCCTTAAAGCGGAATTGGGCTCCATGATATAATTGGGCCCAATTATAAACACATCAATATCTAATTTACCAATATTAGGTCTATAGAATTTAATTACATTGTAGGTTTCGGAAGTCCCTATGCATTATTAATACATCTTTGTCCATAAAAAGACAATTTTGAATTAGTGGATTAAATTTTACTAATATAGCACATTTTACTAAAATATAATATATGCCAACTGTTTGGATTATCGGGGCAAAGGTTATATGGTAATTAAGGACGATTATAATATTATTCAACTTATTTTTAGTTTTTTCACCTACCAAGAGAAAGGGACGCAGATGAATTATATGCTTATTAGGGAATAATTTTATTTCCCTATTTTTATCATTGCCACTTTAATAATATATGCATCCATTCTATATTTGCTCGCCTAATAATACATCGTCGATACCATTGTGTTTACTATATTGATTCTCAGTTATTCATATATATTACTATGTCATAAAATGTTCAGATAAACAAATAAAGAAAATTGAAACAAATGATTGAATTCATGAATGAAATGAATATATATATATATATATATATATATAATAAAAGGTGGCCATCAATCCCAGTAACAAATATTCCCAGAACTTCTGACCTCTTCCAAAAATAACCAATAAATTAAATAATAATTTCTCGGGACTCTTAATAATAATAAAAAAACAATTCAAAGAATATTTTTTAGTTTTCTTTGGATTCTTAAAAATTCCAAAGAAAAAAAGATCCTCCCTGACTCTGAGTGTCATAATTATTACCCTCGTGCCAATTACTGTAATGATTATTATTATTATTATTATTATTATGATTATTATCAGCTCCGCCCAGTGGCGCGAAATAATCAGCAGTGCCCATATATTCGTTAAATTCCGGAAATAACCCTATGTCCGCCACGTCATCATCGGCCGTACCCAACGTACCAAACTGATCCAAGAACCCACCGTCCAAGGGCATTTCTGGAATTTCATACTCCGATTGCTGGGCCCCACCGCCAGACACCACTGAGTAAGGCGAGCCAGCGCGGCTCCACACCGCGGCCTCGGAGGTCTCCGACTGGGCATCGTCGGAGCCCGAGTCCACGACGCGCTCTCGAGAGTGGGCGAAACGCGCCGCCGCGACCTGTATCTCCGACGGGGACATGGACCTTCCGTTCTCGATGCTGGGCGGGTCGCTGGGGAAGTTGAACCTCGCCCCTCCGCCGCGAAGGCAGTACAGTGCGGCGTCGAAGGCGCGGGCGGCCTTCTCCGCCGTGTCGTAGGAGCCGAGCCATATCCTCTCCCTGCTGTTGGGAAGCCTTATCTCGGAGACGTACTTCCCCCACGCCCGCTTTCTGACGCCCCTGTACTTCTTGCTGTCCGAAGAAGAAGAAGGTTCGCCGGAAGATGCAGCCGACGCTTGCTGATGACGTGGGCTCGATGATGGTCTCACCATTGTTGTTGTTAATGGAAATCTAATATATATCTTGTAATAATTAATATTGTTTTTTTTTTTTTTGAGTTCTTGATTATTGCGTGTGGTTTGAGTTGGAGAAGAAGCGTTTGTGGGCTGATGATATATATACATACGTTAACGTTAGTGAAGGAAGAGTGAGGAGTGGAGAGATTGGAGAATGTAGTCGTTGGTCAAAGTCTATCAGTTCGAAGGAGTTCGTCTTAACTTCCGCGTTGAAAGAACTAATGTTGCTTACGTGGATATATTGTTTTCCCTTTTACGTTAAAAATTCACGCGGTGGACATGAGAGAGATAATAGGCACGTGTGGAAATGTGTTTAGTTTGTGTTTATCGTGGATGAGGAGGGGTCGAGGAAGCATGATATTGCGCTTTCATGGGTTTATCAATAATTAAAAATAATAATAATTGCAATAAAAAACGTGACAATAGTGGATTAATATATTATTTATTTCCTGGTCTCATTCAATCTATAATTGTAATAACATGAAATATTGCATGAGGACAAAAGTTGTCGTAGTCTCGATTGATGGGTTGTATTAATTTACTACAACTTATGTACTTTCTAGCAGCACTTGGCGGACCATTTTATCTATTTTTTAATAGGGACAAAGAACCATGTCCACGTGCTTCCATTTTTATTTTTTTTTGCTTGCAATATTAATTTACTTCTTCAAGATTCCTTTTTTTTTTTTTTTTTTGCTTTCACAATTTAACATATTTATTTACTTCTTTAAGAATCAAGAATCTTTTTTTTTTTTTGTTGCTTTCAACATTTATTACATTAAATTAATCTCAGTTTGATATATTGTATTAAGCAAAGTAACCATCATTGGAGAGTTTAAAAAGGGTTGTAAAAAGTTGAATAATGTAATGAATTTTCAATGTTGCAAAAAAGGGACTTACACTAGTCAAATTTCTGCAAACCGTGGCTTGGTCATTTGCTATAATAGTAAAAAAAAAGAAAAAAACAGTGCCAATAAAAAAACATTAAAAACGACAATGCAATAGTTTTGATTTAACACGTATTAATGTGATAGTATATGTAATAGATTGATTGTCTTAAAACCCTAATGATCAATGCCAAATAATTTATCATATTTATTATGTATACATAAAGTGAGCACAGACGCATCTTCCCAGAAGAATATAATGCCGCCTCTCTTATAATTCAAAGTCTGCATTGCATCACTGAGAAAACCATATATAGTCATACAATACAGATTTTAAGGAAACTGAGACTATCTTTCGTGATCTAATCTTATATATATCGTGGAAGTTTCTCTATCAAATTTATTTATTTATTTATTTCTACATCGTGAATAGAACCTACCTGCAAGAGAATGAAAGCCTGAATAAATAACTCAACATTGAAACAAGGACAGTGAATTTCCAATGAAGTTATAAACCCTATATATATATATATATATATATATATCACACACATTGAATCGAAAAACATGTTGCTTTCGATTGTCTGAAACATTATTGTTGATCATTAAAACAGCTGCCGTAACTGGTAAATACTAAAATTTGATTCATTGATGACGAGGTAATAAGAGAACGTCTTAAACCCTATTATATTGATCCCAAACATATTGCGTTATGTATATTTTTTGTTCTAATAATTAAGAAAAGATAGCATCCATATATATTTCGTAACATCATTCATTGAGTTTTGATCTTTTATATTATATATACATGAATGCTTTGATGTAACAATTCAGGGAACTAATTAAAGTCACGAGTAAAATAACAAAAACAAATTAGGAGGACAAGTCGTTTACGTATCAACTACAACATATATATGAGGAAAATTATAATGCAAATTAAGACATACATGTCCTTGTTATATTATACACTTGGTCCTTATCGAGGAGCTTTTTTGTCTCCTAGCTCATTGTAAATGTATATATATGGTGAATATATAATACTCTTTGGAACTCATTTTCTTAATAATCCATTGCTCGTCAAATCAAGAATATATCTTTAGTGGGCTTTCAATTATTGTATTTAAGGGGTCAAAAAAAAATTTTACTATAAAAATAATTCTTTCGAATTCTAGCTAGGGAAAGCAACATGCGATGATATAAATTCACCAATCTCAAAAGACAAGTTAATGATGATTGGCATCGACTCTCTCTATCTATACTATATTAAAAGTGTGAATGTGAATCAAGAAGAGGTGTTTCGTCCTATTGTTAAATGACTATTACGCCCTTACCTATTATTTAATATATCAATAATAATCAATAGACAATAAATTAACATATATTACATGTACACCATACATATATTACACATGAATTTAATATATTTTCCATCCAAATTTGCAATAAAATGCATTTAACAATGATGGTCGATTAAAAAGAATATCATCCGCCATATTAGTAATTGAAATAAGCAAATAAAATAAATAATACAATTGAAATAAAATGGTCGGTTACTTCTTCTTTTTGTTACTTGTTTTAAATGATAATTGAAATATGCTTTGAATATTTTAATCAATAATATAATTGACCATTCATCTCATCTCAAAGGATAAAAGCATTCAACGTGCTTTGAATATTTTAATCAAGACATGCTCTGAATATAGCATTCAACGTACTTTGAATATTTTAATCGATAGTTTAATCAACATGCTTTTAATATTTGACCGTTCTACAAGCACTGCATGTTTTGAAGATTTAAAGACATGCTTTGAATATTTTAATCCATCATTTTATCTTCTCAATCATTTAATCTTATCCTCCTACAACATATTTTACTCAACCATTTTATCGTGCTTTGAAATGGAGAAGCTTCAGCTCGCGTTCACCCCCTACGCCAAGAACAGCGAGGTATCACCGTAAAAGTAATGGTAATTCAACAAGGAACGAGTGCACCTCCAAATCATGTCGGAAAATCAATAAGAAATCGCATATTGATTGACGAAGAGGTACATAGTTCATAATATATTTTTCATTGTTTTGCATTTGATTGTTCATCTTTTCAGTCGAAAATCATTATCATGATTAACATTCGGGTAGTCAAATCATATAATTTTATTAGACTTTTTTTTTACCTATCACAAACTTCTTATTTATTATAGAAAACTTCTTATTTATTATAGTTGCTAAATTATTATTGTGTTTTTATTCAGGTATATATTGTAGGTCCAAAATTCAATCAACACATGAGATTAAACACACAATTAGGCTCAAACGAAAGGTTAAATGTGCGGAAGCTAAAATCGAACCTTAAACTGTCGAATTGCAGCTCGATCGAATGCAGTGTGGATCCGAAATCTGTTTGATTATCAAGCAGCAAACCCAAACGATAATCAAACAGCCTTCAATGATGAATTCGATCAAAAGTATGATTTGTGTGTGAGGTTTTGGCGCGCGCGTAAAGTAAGGATGAGAGAGAGAATTTTCCAAAAATTCTATTAAGCTTTCCAAACTGTACATGCGTAAATTATCTTTCCAAAAACCTACCAAAGAGAAATGAGGACCTTGACTATATATACCTTTCTACTTTTGGTATATATTTACATTTTGGTCCTCAAACTATCTATTATTTACAAACTAACCAATTACAAGAGGAAAATGATGATGAACACAATAAATATTCCTAACATATATATTACAATGGACGGAAAAGAACTTACTTTTACATCAAAGCCTTCTCGATCATGTGGAAAATTTTATCATCGCCATTGTATGAATCATGTGAAAATTGTAATAGATCAGTGTTTAAGACATCAAATGAAAAAGAATGCAAAAATTGCATCAATATTCCAGTGAACAATTTTCCAAGGTATATGTAACTTTATGATGATTAAGATGACGAAGGCGCAACACGTACGGGCGAAGCAAGGCAACCCAAGGATCGAAGAACCGAACTTTTCGTAAAAGGTAAAAAGATTTGGACCCTTTTATTTTCACGTCATTTTTCATACTCGTGTTCGTGATCCGGGCGATGCGGGGACTCCGACAGTTTCACCTTCATTAATCCCCTAAGTTATTCCCGAAAAGTCGAAAACTAAGTGATAAGGGCTTTGTAAAATCTTCTAAGATGTTAATGGGTAAAAGGTAATCGTACAACATCTAGACAAAAATATATTTAACAATAAGTTTTCAGAGAAGTATTGTATTTTACAAAAAATAATATAGACCACCTACCAATGAATTGATTCTCATGAAAACTCTGTAATACATCATAGAAGCTAATGAACAGGATTTTTTTTTTTTTTTGTGGTTAAAGGAAATGCCACCTCAAGTTCGGTAGCGATAGTTGACCCATTTAGTATATCATATAAGCGTGAGTTCCATATAATTTGTTTTTTTTTTCTTAATCTATTTGTTATTTCCAATACATTATCATTTTTAAATGTATTAATGCACACATGTACACACACATATATATATATATATATATATATATTTAATAATTTCCAATTTTTGTTTACCATGTGCTAATCCTCCGAGGACCTACCAATAGAGTGATGCAGTTTACACAAAATATTGCCAAGAAACGAATGTATCAAATACCAATCATGGCAACCTATATGGAGTTTATAAAAAGCATCCATCCAGGTTAGCCGATTATCATATGGTTTTTGGGATTAATTATGTGACGAGGGTCGGTGCATTAGTCATTTTTTATTTTATTTTTATGAAGCTTTGGAATGTTGTATTTCTTTTTACAAATAATACTCAATAAATATGAGTTCTTTGAAATTTTTAACTACACCCATTAGTCATTTTTACTTATAGATGATTAAAATAACCTAAATAATATATCTTTTACATATTTTCATGTATGTTCTCATTTAAATGTATGGTTTATCGAGGCCAAAGAGTCGGATGCACTAAAGAACTTGGCGTGATACAACTAGATGGAACAAAAATACACCATATGATGTATCAACATTAATCGACGCATAAAGTCATGCTCATAAGCCAGAAATTCAATGATTGGTTGGCATTACGTTTTAGTCTTCACACAAATTGTCTACATATATTTTTCTCTTAAGTTTGCAACTTAATTATATTTATGTTGATTTAATTTATAGGATATTCATTGTATGAAGAAAATTGTTGTGGTAGAATGGCCCTTCATCCTCAGCTTGATGCGGAAACTCAGATTTCCTGTAAAGTTTGGGGCTTGGATAAGAGAATGCATCACTTCTGTCACATATAAAATAGCTATTAATGGTAACCTGGAAGGGAGTATTAGAGGAGCAAGAGGACTCAGGCAGGGGATCCAATGTCCCCTCTACTTTTTGTGATGGCAATGGAATATTTGACTAGGAAACTACAAATAGAAGCAAAACAAGAGGCTTTTAGGTTCACCTCAAATGTAAACAAATGCAGATAGTCAGCCTATGTTTCGCAGATGATCTGCTGGTGGTGTGTAAGGCTCAGAAGAAATCAGTTGAGCTGGTATCTGCAAGCTTAAAACATTTTCAGGATGCATCAGGCCTTGCAGCAAACAGTATGAAATCTAATATGTATATTGCAGGGGTCCCTAATTCAATCAAGCAAGAACAGTTGCGAATGACAGGAATCGCAAAAGGTGAATTCCCGATGAAGTATCTTGGTGTATCACTATCACCCGATGAGGTATCCCTCAAGGAATCTGTCATATGCAGGGAGGTGTTGTCTGATAAATTATGTCTTATTATCACTTCATAGCTACTGGGGATCTATTTTTCTGGTGCCAAGGAGTGTTGTGAAGATGGTGGATCAAAGCTGCCGAGAGTTTCTATGAGGTAAGGGCTCAGGGGACAAAATTCGGGCGCAGGTGGCATGGGATTTGGTGCGCCAAAAGAGGAAATCTGGAGGACTAAATATCAAGCAATGTGAACAGTGGAACTATGCTTGCATTGAAAAACTGGTATAGGATATAGCGAGCAAAAAAGATAACTTGTGGATCAAATGGTTGAACAATGTCCATTTACAAGGGGCTGATTTTTGGATGTATAAGATACCCAAGGACTGCAGTTGGCAGTGGAGGGAATTGAATAAAGTGAAATAATTGTTTCGAGAAGGTTGTTATAACATCACTTCAGGTTATGAGTGGCTGAAAAAATGTAATGGCTCGTTCAAGGCAGCTGAAGCAGTGTGGAATAGAAGGGATCAACCGAAGCATGCCTTTAACTTATGGTTGATTGTCCACAGGAGATAGACTAGCACAATGGGGGGTAAGAGTACCTGATATGAGATGTTTGTTGTGCAAAAAAGAAGATGAATCAGTGAACCACCTATTTTTCTCATGTAAATACAGCAGCAAGGTGATAGAACGGATTGCTAGCTGGCTTAAAATGACAATATCGAGCAGAATGGAGATCTGGGAAAAGTGTATAGCTCGGCTGGGGAAAAGGAAGAATAAAAAGCACAAATTGAAGATAGCGGGTTTCGCAGTTTTAGTCTACACATAATATGGAGGGAAAGGAACACAAGCTTACACTATAGAGGTGAACGGAGTGAAGAAGAATTGGTGACGATCATACAAAAAGAAACGAGAGCACATATTAAAGCTCTCTGGTTTAAGAAATTAAGAGCCGATGAGAAATCATTTATTCAAACATTATGTATTGAGTGAAAGTTTTCTACATTATTTCCTATAATTAGATAGAATAGTCTATGAATGAATGAGATGTAATGACACTTAGAATGAGATGTAATGACACATAGTTCGGTGGTAATAGAATTTTCTTCTTACCAAAAAAAAAATTATTGAACCAATTATCATTTACATGGTTGGTGGAGATATTTGATCGGACTAGGTCCCATGGTTTTTCCCATTACGGATTTTTCACGCTAAAAATTTCGTGTTCTTATTCATCATTTATTCATTTCTATTGTTAGTGTTAACTGTGCAAGTAAACTTATTAAATGTGTTTCCAACGAGGTTGCTAAAGTAAATCATTGTTTTTCGAGAGATTGTTTTAAAAGCCAACGAAAGTTATCCTACAAGTTCGCTTTGTCGGATTCTCATTGCTTTGTACACACAAGTTCTTGAAGAAATTAGAGAATGAAATTGTGGTATATTTTAAAAAATAACATAAAGTTGAACAATATTGTATAAAGTAACGAAAACACCGTCTTCTTTTCTCGTCTTCCAATTGAATTGCACATGCTTCAACCCAATCCAATTTCAAAACTCCTTCGATAGGAAATGTTTCATTCTACCACTCGCTCCCTAGCTTTCGGGTAATCAGTTATGAGTGTAAGTAAGGAATGAAGTAGCTCCGAGAGTGAAGGTACGGGCGACGAGGTGGTTGGTGGCAAAGGAAGCTTTGGTTTACTATTATACTATAATATTTGAATTAATCGATCATAAATAATAGGGGTCCACGTGCAACGCACGTGTTCCCTACTAGTATATATAAATATACTAAAAAAAAAAAGGCTCAAAAGACAACAAAGCATATGGCATGGCACAACGCATTTTCTCGCCTTACACTTAATAGTCTAAACCATACCATAAATAATAAAGTAAACACTCAATCACTCTTATCTTTTCTTTAGACTGCTGGCTTTCTTTTTGCCCTTCTTCATTGCAAGACCCTTCAAGGAGAGGGCGACGCTTTTCCCTTCTAGCTTCTTAGTCAGCTTCACCACACTAGCCATGCCTTTCCTTGCAGCAGCCCGATGCTCGGGCCTTTTGCTTACCATCTTTCGGTCGAGCGGCCAATATGCGTATGGTTCAAGCTTATCTTTCCTCTTCACGTCGCCGCTAGCTTTCTTACTTGCATACTCCTTACCCGTGTATGACCACCCCGACTCTGTTGTCTTTCTCCGCTTTTGGTTTCTCTTTGAGCTCGTCGACAAGTTACTCTTGAGCTCACTTCTTTCATCGTCTGAATCCAAAGGCATGTTGTCCTGCTTCTGTTTCCTGTCGACTGCTCTTTTCTTACCATCGTCTTCACGAATGAGTAGGCGGCCTTCGGAATCAATTTCCAGCTCATCATCAGAGTCGGGATTCTTTCTCCTAACCTCAGATGATCGGAGAGAAGATCTCATTCGCTGACTATCGAGTAAATCGAGAGGCTCGTCGTCCATCTCGTCGAATAAGTCTTCTTGCAAGCTCTTTGCTGCCCTGCGTCTCTTCTTGGATCTGGTCGGGTGTTATTCAGAGAGTCAGAGAAATTGAACTGAAAATAAATCTAAGTCATATTATATTCAAAGTTTTACGCATTATATTCATCAAACCGACCTAGGCAATAAGGCTTTAGATTGTAACTCCGATGGATGCTTGCTTCTGCGGCTACGGATACTCTTTGCATTCTCATTTTCACCAGCGCTAATCATTGTGTCTTCGTCTTCAAAGTCAGAAAATATTTTAGTATGATTCCATCTGCTAAGCCTGTTATCAAGACCAATGAATCAGTATACCAAGCAAACAATAGAAACTAACATGGAACTTCATGACAAACAACACATCGCGCCACTCTTTTTTACAAGTGTAAAACAAGTTGCCAACAAAGTCATGTTGTTTGAGAAATCTGAACACTTCTATTTCATCTCTGTTATAGTTGTTTCATGCATTGAGCATATCATATGAGGAAAAGGATAAAATACCTGGATGTGGTCGCCTTTGATGCAACTGATCTATTTTCAACGGATTTAGCATATTGTTTTCTCTCGTTCCGCTCGTTGATCTGCAATTAGAAAGGATAACTGACTGAAGATTATGCTGATCTCTACAGAAATGAAATAAATACACATTGTGATTTACTTAAATTTAGAACCTTGCGTATATTTGTAAGAAGTTTCATATGCTCTTCTGGCATAACTTGCTTCACGGCTTCTACACCACATTTCTTCACAAGCATTTCAATGAGCAGCTTAACCTATAATAGCAGATATCACATTAGAGCCATCATCTTTATATAAAACAACACAAGCATTTTCGGGCTAGGCTTTATTTTGACATTTACTTTGGCTTTGAAATGGTTTCTAGTGCTATCTTGCCAATTGAGCAAGCCTTCGACGATGCTTTGCAAGTGGTTTTTCAGTCTTTCAGCTGGCGATTTTGCTACCAGCACCTTCAACAAACCTAAATTAGCCTGAAAATAAAAACCAGACATTGGAACCGGAGAAGAGTATATAAGATTTAAGTAGGGAATTTGATTATCCCAACAAGTAGACAGACCCTGATCACTTCTTTGTTATTTCTTTGAAGGAGAAGGAATGTGGAAGGAAGAACATTATAAGCAGCGGAAACAAGATCATAGAACTCATAAGCCAATCGAGCTAAGCCGGTCATTGCAGCACTAATCATATGAGAGGATTCACCAGCTAAGCCCCCAGCAACCTGGCACATAAGCAAATTGAGGGGATTAAAGAAACTAAATAATCAGAGGTGGGGTCCATCTTCACAAGCGTTAAATCTGTATTACCATGTTGAAAAATTGGAGCAACTTCTCTTTCTCGCCCCCTTTATCTTCATCTCCACATGCGTGACCAATCTGAACGAGAATATCATACGCTCTATTTCTTGTTTTTTTGTTAGCCTGCCAAAGAAGTAATCAGTATTAGGCAGAGGTATCATATGGTACAGTAAAAAATTCCCTCCTTGTTAAGTCCCCTTCTAAACAGTAAAAGTGGCAGTCAAAACAGTGGTTATAGTACCATCACGTTAAAAGTGACAGTCAAAACTGAGGTTATAGTACCATCGCGTAGCTCATATAAATTAAACGCAAGTCAAAAGTTAAGGACGAAACACTAGCATATGGCGAGTGGAGAAAGGCAGTCTTATAACGAACTTATGCTCTGGAGAATCTCCAGCGCATAATCCATGTATCCTAAAAAGGGTGTAGTTTTCGAATGAGGCATTTCAAATGACTACACAGAAGGATATACCTCTTTGAGGGCTAGCACAATTTCAGTGAGAAAAGAAGCAACGACGTCACGCCGCATTTGTTCAGTTCCATCCTGCAGGTATACACATTGTAAAACTTTAAAAAGATTGCATGGAAGAGGTTTTTGACAGTAAAAATGAGATGGTAAAATCTACCTTAGAAATATGGACGATCAAGAAGTATAAACAGTCAAGTCTGTAACGCTTAGCCGAAAAATGACAAGCGGGCAGCACTTCAATCATCAAATTGAGCACAGTATCGAGTTTTCTTGAAATAAAATCATCAGACTTCTGTCATGGGAAAGCACTATGCCATCAGATCGCGAGTTAATACAGAAATAACTACAGAAGTAGAGAAATAAACACACATACAAATGGCACAAGAAAATCAACTGTACGACCTACAATACTTTTAAGAAATCCTACTTTCCTATCAATTATCTTTGGTATAGCTGTAGGACGTAGGTTACTTCCCAGAATACTTATATAAAATATTACTCCAACGGTTGATACACGGATCTTGCATAAGGCAGAACTGTTATATTGCATAGCCAAATCCTAATTTATCTTACAAGTCTCAAAAAGAAAAAATTTTGAAATAGGGCAAAAGCTTAGCGCGACAGAAAAACACCCAAAATAACAAACAATAGTTAAAGTTACATCCCAAAAGCTTTATCTTGAGAATAACAAGATAGTACCTGAAATATCAGAGAAAGCACTCTATAGGCCCTTTTCTGGATCATGCCATCGGAGTCCTGAAACGAGGTGTACAGATGCTTAACATAACTGATCACTCCAATAAGTTTAAGGACACATTTGTCTTTGGTCACACGTGGAAATATCATTACTAACATGGAGAGAGCACTATCACACCTTTAATGAAGGACTTATTGCAACAAACAGAAGATCAATTTCCTTGGAATCTAATCCGGGTAAAAATGAGACTGCTAGATCAAATAATTGGGTCCTGTATGCAAAGAATGGAAAAGAAGTATTAATACTCTATGTTACAGCTAATCTTCTGCTGCTAACATCCATGGAAGCGGAGGATAATTATACTACTTCAAATTGCATCGAAGATCCTAACCTGGCTATCGAAAGTGAACCATCATTTGAGGGGTTGTCAACCTGCATGTTATTAGCATTGGTGGAGTTCCCCAATTTCCCAGCATCCTGAGTAACCTTCAGAAGTTTTTGCATGGTCTTCTTGAAAAAACGTGCAACCACCTCTTTATCCGATATTGAAGAAATTTCGCCAATTGCAGACTGCAAGAACAGGCATTAAAATGGACAATCATTGCAGGTACAAACAGCTCGGAAAATGGTTAACTTTAATAATTGATCATGGTAAATATTATGTCTATAAATTACAGTATCAAATTCCAAGTAAATTTAGTTATCACATGTACTATCAAAAAGGCTATAGATGATAAGAATTAAGATCATGGATCACAAGAAGATGATGCACCCAATGAGGTCAGAAAGTGGCAAATGCACAGCACTAGTTCTGGACACCAAACCAACATGCGTAGAAAAATCCGAACAGCTTAGGCACAGTGAACAGTGTAAGATTGTAGGTTATGCAGATAACAAAGCGAGTAAAACGTCAACGCCACTCTAAGTGTGGTTAAACCATTATGTTTTTACACTAGTAACTCTTAACTAAACATCCGAGCTGGTATATCAAAAGAAGCAGCGGACTAACCTGCAAAATGCCAGCAGTATCTTTGGAGGATTTGAAATAGACTCCAGTTAGAACCGACAACAACTCACGGGCAGATGATTTTAGCACCGTCAGGTTAGCGCTGGCAACTTGTGAAGTGTATAAAGCAATAGCTCTTTTCTCTGGCATGCTTATTTCAGAACGACCATTTTCTTCCCCTTCCATTATTCTTTTATTTTGTTGAACAAGTATCTGGAAGCTGGAGCACAATATGCCACGAACATCAGGTTCTTCAGTAAGAGCAGTGCATAATATTTTCTCCATGCCCTTGAAACTTTCAGCAGTGTCAACAGGGTAGTTGCAAAATGATGGTAGCAGCGACCACAAGGAGTACACAATGCCATCAACATTCCTCGCTGAATGTATTTTTCCTCCTTGCTCAAGCTGGTTCAAGTATCATTTTATTACACATCACAAAAAAATTAATATAAATTATAAACAATGATCATGGAAGTACATACCGCATATGACTTCTGCTTCATTTCTCTTATTATAGGTAGAATTGCCTCAGTGAAAAACACCAAGTGATCACCAACTATGAATTGTTTAAGTATCGGGAAAAGCCACAGATTGGCCTCCGATAAAATTTGAGCCTCCAAATGTAGGGGCAGAATACTAAGAAATTTCTCCGCTCCCATAGCTCCAAGAGCTGTACCCATACACTCATGCAACTGTAAAATAAAAAGAAAATTTTCTTTTTTACATGATTATTATTATATGGTGACGTAAATGCCAAATTAAATCACATAGAAAGCTATAACAGAAACAGCATTAAAGAACATCAACTATGATATGCCAGTAATATCTCATTAGGAAATATGACGCAAATACACGCTTCAGTGTCACGCCATAAGCAGGATCGTAGTATTTGAGGTAAGAAGAGGCTTAAGAGAAGACTTCCCAGCCCACCTGATCTGAAACTCGATAAGGGTCACTTTACCATTTTTTCTAAACTTCAGTTTTGGGAATGTGGAATAAAAGGACTATAACAGCTTTAAGGTCTCAATCAAACCATAACGATTAATATCAATACCAATTTCTACTCAAGTTTACTATCAGCTAAAATTTACCTCTTTCCTGAATGCAAAATCTTCATCGGGCAATTTCTGTATCTCAGCCAATATCTCAACTGTTTGTTTTAGAAAGTAGAAGGATAACTTTCCTGCAATATCAAGAACAACGCATGGAACCACAGTCACATATAAACTTCGTACAGAGATAGAAGCACTAAATTCAATGAAAAAGGAAAGGTAATGCTGAAAAATCCTTTGAGGGAATAGGAGAATGATAAAGGTTATATCTCATAACAAAGTAAAACTTTATAGCAATAAATAATGTCCTTAAACTTGGGTAGATGTCTCTCAAACAGCAAAATAACGACTGGAAGTCAAGTGCAATTACCTAATTTGTCAAACATAGTAGAAACAATTTGAAATGACATATCCCAGACTTCTTCGTAGTGGTGATCAAGAAGGCTTTCAATGGTGGCACACACTTTTTCCATCACAGTTGGACCGGACTTTCTCGTAGTACTAATGGTAACCTGATCAACACCCTGCTTTACCAAATTGTCGTCAATACATGAATTTATTAAGCTTTTGAACGTTGCCACAGCTGCCACCAATGCTTCCTCGTGCCCAGAGGTCAAAACATCTGAGGAAATGTGAAAAATCTCAGGCAATGCATTCAAAAGCAGACAAATACACTGATGAATAAAAAGAAACAATAAGAATGAACTAATGCCAAAACGTGTGAAGAAATTCAAAGATGAGGAAAGATATACCAAGAGAGAACAGAACAAAGGTCAACCTTTTAGGGAACTGAAGATGACAGGAATCTTAACCACGCAGTGTTGCCTGTTCAGAAGGTAAACTTTTCTAATCCCAACATCCAGCAAACGAACAGTGAATGTCATGCTATCGGCAGATGACTCGTTTGTGGATAAAGATGCAGCTAATGTGCATAGCAAATCGAGCAGGGTCTCCGCTGAAACTTCTCCAGTGGATTGGAGACACAACGAATTCAGACCATCTGCTATGCGCCTTGTGACTAGAGGATGTTTCAGGTCCAATAAGGATTTGAAGTACTTCATGATATTGGTCAAAGACTTTGAAGACAGACATGGAAGACATAGTTTAAGAGCATCGAGAATGTAAAGGACCTCCTGTGCTCCTTTGGGTCCCTCTGAGATATTTGCATTTGATCCTCCAGCAAGTAGAAGGAACCTCTCAAATACATTAGTTATGGATTCACTTGCAGAAGTCAGTAGCGGCGCAAGTAATGGCACTGACTGGAAATACTCGAGAATCTCACGCAGACAGGAATGGGATTGCTTCCTTACCTACGTTCATCATTTAAATGGTGCCACAAAGAAGTAACACAAAAATTATACAAAAACTCATCAATCATCCCCAGAAAAAAGCACACAAAAACAAACAAGCTACTTCTGATTTCCCTCACCTTAATCCGATCATCGGTCATGTAACCCACGACCATACCGCACAATTGTGCCACGCTAGCCCACTCAGCCTTCTCATTCAAGACCACAAGCCTGGCCACACATTTCAACCCGGGATTTACGCCGTTCTCTCTAACCGTTTTAACTTTCAGAACTCTTACCAGAAGCTCCGACAGGTAATCGTGTTTCTTCCTCAACACAGCCGCCGGAACCGCGTCGAAGGCCATCGACAAAACGTTAATTAACGCGTCGACAACGTGCCCAGGCGGGTCATGGGACGCTGCTAACTCGTCGAGCGAAGCACACGTAGCTCCAAAGTAGGAAACTGGAGTTAGAGGGAGATTTTGGTCCCTCAATTCCTGAGAGGTGGCGCCCACGGCGGCGCAGACATGATTGTGGTGTTCGTTGGTAGCAGTAGACGATGAGAACTTCGAAAGCACGGCGGCACAAAAATCGTCATCGGCGGTGGGCGGTTGTGCGGTGAACTCTGCCTCCATTGGTAGCGAGCTGGGGCAGCTTTTAGGTAGGGTTTTAGTTCAAATAATTCCTCGGAAGTTAAATCTTCGGCGACATATCTGAAAGTATAAGCTAGCATATGGCTCGAGATGAATAAGGCCGGATAAAGCTTCCTTATTTGGGCCATGTGGCCCATTAACCATATAATATAGGCCTTCCTAAACTGAGAGCCATATACGGAACGTAACAATTTTTATACGGCCCATTACATAGTCCATTGACCCTTTCAACGCATATCTCTCTCTAAATTAGATTTTCGAAACCTTAAAATTATTTCAATTTTGATACTTACAATAGTAAAATTATTATCCTTAACTTAAGTGTTCTTAAATTCCTTCAAATTTGATACTTATAGGACTAAAATTACTACCGTTAACTTTCCTTAAGATGTCATTCCCTCTAACATACATGACTAAAAATGTTATTAAACCTAATAGATTTCACTACCATCTATTCTATTATATTACGCCTCAATGTCTTTTAAAAACGGTAAGATTTAGTTTGTCAATTGACTAATAACATTTTATCTACAAATTAATAATTATTAAAAAATTAAAAAATATTTTCTATCTACCCCAATTAATTATGACTAAATTACAAATTAACCCTTACTTTTTTTATTATTCTAATTTTATCCTTATAAATCAATTTTTCAAGATGATTACAAATACTATATAATTAAAAAAGAATTTATGATTTCATTTGTAGTATATTTCGAAAATAATAATTAAAATATAAAATAAAATTATATATTATAGCACACATGTCGAGTCGAGTATGCGTTGAAGGCTAATATTTCATATTCCTCAAACGAAATAAGAAACGGCCTATTGACAATTCGACGTTATTGGACGCTTTTCTTGCCTTATTGGGCCTATGTAATTAGGCCCATTAAGGACTTAAGAAATCTAAACAGCCCAGCCCATCAAAAGTGAGCTACACCCCCTTTTATCAAACTAATTAACGTAATTTTTTTATTAATAATAATAAACAAATAATGGTATGGTAGGTACTTGGCAATTGGTCATAAGACATTAATTATTATTAACCACCGTAGAACTAATGCCCACCAAGTGTAGTATGTACCATATTTTAGTTACGAAGTCTCAGTCCTATGATCTCCCACGGTCCACCTTGCTTCACCCCACTATGATTTCCTTTGTACTGTTAAAAATAAATATTAATACTGTCACATATTAAATGAGCAATAATACAATTATGTACGCCACTGCTACGAACTGTCCCTTATTAATCCATCCATATTTCATTAATATAGCTTTTATTTTACAATATGATAGATATATAACGACACATTACTACTACATACACTTTTAGTGCACGTTGGAGATTAGTACAAACATTGTATGAACCGTAGGAGACAGAGTGTAAGGGGCCTGCTTAAGCCTTGAAGGCCATTTGTTGGGCCCACACACATGGGCTGGTCCGGCCTATTTAATTATTACTGACATTTATTAATGATAGTTAATGAATATATTGCTTCTCTTTTTATTTAATTTTTTTGGTAAAAAAAGATTTATTTATTTTTATTCTTTTAATATATTTTTTAATTGAAATTAGGAGGTGGGGAAGCACTTTTGGTGTCGGGCAGAAAGGGAGAAACGAGGTAAGGTAAATATTTTAATTTTATTCGACTTTTGGTTGTTACATTACATTTGTGAAATTAAAAAAAATTAATATTGATTTACAAAATACTTATATGAATTAGCTGTATGGTATATGGCCCCATTGAAAAGCCGGAAAATGCGGTCGTCTTCATGCTATTTGTCTGTTTCTCAAACTCCTAATGTGGTATTCATTAACTAATTATTAATTATTGTTGATAATATTATTTTAGGACATTGGAGGTAGTAACGACATGAATGATCACCATGGGAAACGACGATACATCTATTTAATTACATTAGTTATACGTTATATATTGTCGAGTTTTATTGGCTTCTTGATTCAAATTACATTGTTATAAATCTTTATTTATTGTGATTGTGTGATAATCCCAACAAATGGGATATTTGAATATGAATAGAATAGTATATATTAAAATTACGACCAACCAAGCTAATTATTAAATTGAAAAAAAATACAACTTTATGGGAATAATTAAAGAAGCATCGAACTAACGCGTTGTTTACGTATAGTTTTATTACTAAAAAGCCTGCGGTTTACTAACTAACCGACGGTTTTAATTAATGGCTTCCCAATATATAGTCCAATGATTAGCATGGTGATCGCAGATAGGTAAACAAAATAATTTTTTGAGACATTTCAATGAATTATAGACGAAGTAACAAAAAATAATAGTATTTTTTTTATTAACAAACATATAAATTACATACATCGACGACAGTTATTACGATGATATTAAGTAAGAGGACACACATCATTTTCTCATCTCAAGTGGACATACATGTTATAATATGTCTTCCTAAACAAACCTCTGAATCATCATAATTACAATTAAGCATATAAATGTTAATAAAATTAAAACACACGACAACATTCTCGTCAAACAAGAACGGTAAAAAAAAAATTAATAATAATAAAAATAAAAATAATTGCCAGCAGTTTCACTTTCACTATCCGCCACATATATTAGTTTGGCCATTTTTTTGTTATTGAAGAAGTCAAGCCGCGGCCGTCCACGTCAGCACTCGTAGAACTCGACGAGCTCGTCCAGCGACTCGGGCTGAGGGTCAGCGTTTTCCAGCATCCACAGAAGGTGCTCGAAGAGCACGACCTCGCAGCCGACGGCGACGGACGGCGCGCCGCCGTCTCCTTCGGCGATGAATTTCCTCCGCTCGACGAGCTCTCGGAACAAGGGGTTCTCCATTACGTCGGACGATACGAGGTACCTCCGGCGAGATTTCCCGACGTAGACTGCGTGGAGGTTCTCGCCGGAGTAGTCTTCTTCCTCGTCGGACGACGTGGCGGCGTTGGCGATGGAGCTTCGGTTGAGCTTGAAGGACTGCATTTTCTTGAGGACTGATTTGAGCTTGTTGAGTCCTTTCTTGGCCATTTTTTATTTTTATTTTTTAATTTTTCTTTTATTTGTTTCTTTGTGTGTTTGGTTTGGGAAACAGCACGGAAGTTTCGGGGTTATATACAAGTGTAGGCCGAGTTTAGGGGTGAAATTGGAATTAGGAGAAGTTTTGGGGTTGTATTGTAATTAAGACAATTGCATTAAGTGGGACCCACGTGGTTAGAAGATGTTGGAGGTTTCGAATTTGGGTCCGATGTGTTTTCTTGGTTTGGTGTGGTCGGGGATGGCTTTTGGGCTATGCATTTTATTGTTTTTTCTTTTAAAAAAAAACTTTCTAACTAAATTTCACTATTTCAATATATTATAAAAAAAATAAAAAATTAAAACAATACAATATTCGGTTATTTAAAAAATATTAGAAGTACAAATTGCATGTTTAAAAATTTTAAAGATTCCCTCAACTACCTCTTTCCTGCGGTTATGATAAAAATAATTAACATTAATACTTACTAAGTTGACACGTTAGTATATGTGTTACAATATTTTAACATTTTTTTATCATACGACCTAATTAATTAACTCTAAATTAAAACCTTTTAAACAATCTATTCACGGACCAGACAAAGATTAATTAAGACATGGGACCCACGTTTTATCGAATATACAATAAGAAAGACTTGTTTCTATTTTTTAAATTTTTATTTATTTTATTTTATTTTTACCTTATAAGTAGATATAGGACATATTAAAAGTTCGGTGTGCAATCTAAATATGCTTCGACGATTGATGAAAGCGATAGACATGTGCAATGGCCGGTGAGGGTTTTGCCATGTTCTTGAGTTGCATTTATATCATCAAATTTTTATTTTATTTTTTGAATTTTAAATAATTGTTTGTAATTAAGGAGTTATATATATATTTTTTCATTTTTATTTATATTTTCTTACCACCCTTTTACATGTTGAACTATCACAATCTCCAACAGTGTGTTTGGTACCTTATTAAACTGACCTATGCTGCCTAGCTAGAAATGCCAACTCTATTTTTTGGTGCAATGAATTAACCAAATTTTAGGTGGGAGTAAACGATACACACACACACACACAACACACTATGTTAATATTTATGTATATAATCATACAACTTTGTTTTGCAATTTAAAGAACAATATATCTTAAAAGCTACTACAATTTTTGTCTAGACATGTATGTGGTCCTGTAGAACATTGTAATTACTCTAAAACATTAGACAGAATTATTACAGGATGATTTCAATGCATGTATTTTATGAAAAAAAATAATTGAGATATAATATAAACTTGGGAGCATTAGAACAATTATGCTTCTTGGTCGTAAAATTAAAAATGAAGTATGACAGCATTTAAAGTGTAATGACTGATGATCCAATTTGCTTCAATTTATATTTCGGAATTTTAATTAATATACAAATGAAAAACCGGCCAAATATGTTTTTTTTTTGTCTCTCTTTTTTTTTTTCTTATGAATTGAGTCAATTGTCCCTTTGATAGTCATGCATATATGACTAGCATGGTATACTTGTCCATAATAATTATTATTATTATTAATTATTATTATTATTATTTATGTAGTCAAAAGTAAAGATAAGGTTCATGTTATTCCTACGAGAGCTAGGTTACAGATGACCTATGTTGAAATTTATCCTTCTTTCATTAATATAAGTTTATAGCTTTTGTAGTAAATCAGGAGAAATAAAGAAGAATTTTTAATACAAGACAATAATACGAGTTTAAATACGCAAAAATATATTTTATATAAAAAAAAATTAATTCAAATTCTCTCTTTTGTTTTTTCATGTCTATCTCTTTTTAATTATTTTGCTTCGCTCGGTGTGATTATTTTTCCTTCGTTTATTTTATTCCTATTTATGGTTGTGAGGGTTTCCTTTTGTCGACAACCTAGACAATATATGTAATAGGGTTAATTTAGAGTCAGACACATTTAACATGTTTTAATTTTAGTTCAGGCCCTATTCAAGTTTGCTTTAGTAAGAATGACCTATTTTTCAAAAAAAATAGAAAAAAAGACCTAATTCATGCTATAAGACATATTTACCCTTGATTACTGTCAAAATTACGCTATTATGCCATCATCTTCATCCATCGATGAAACTCAAATTTCAATTAGATTGCAGCTATAGTTATTGATGTTCATGACCAAATAGGTTGAAATTATCGTCAATTTGATCATGTGTGTTGTTAAGTTTCGAAAATTAGTGACTTTAACCGTGATAAAGACGAATATTAGGTTCCCCTAAATTGAAATATTTCACAGTTGAATAACATTTTGTTTAACAAATATAACATATACCGGCACAAAAATAACGTATAATTCAAACAATATAACTTTTCATTTCCTGTAAATAACATATGTTGTACACAAGCAATAGGCCAAGAGAAATATATTGAAAACCGGCGACGACACTGGAAAACTGCTGAAACCGCTCGAATCCCCGGCGCTAGTGACTGAATAAGGTTAAATCGACCTCAATTTCTCATGGGTATTAATAATTAAGAAAAATTGTAGATGTTTATAACGAAATAATACGTCAAACCCAATTTAAAAATTCGGAGTGAACTCTCTACTTTAATGGCCGAATAATGTGAAATCGATTCAGTTTGTTCCTGGTTCTTCGTAATCGACGAAAAATTATTGATGTTAATCATGATTTATTTGAAGAATTTAGATGCGGCATTTGATTGAAACGTTTGCTAATTAACATGCTACATAGGTAACACTTCATGCTACCTGGGTAACACTTCGTACAACAAAAATAACACATGTCTTTTAGTACATAACAAATGTTGTTGAGAAGTATCACATCATTCAAAAACACCGCTCTATTTCCTATCAATAACACATTCTGTACACACACAATAACGTTTTTTTTCCTATCAATAACGATTTGTTTCTTGTTCATCACTCAAACTATTTTTGAATTCGTGTTGCTAATCGTGATGATTAATTGAACAACAATACTGTTTTTCCTAAGAAATTTTGAATACTACACGAACATGTAATGGTAACACATCATACACCATAAATAACAAATAATCAAGAATATTCTAAAAGGTTCTGGGCTTTTATGGAAATATAACTATTCTGTTGTTACATGATACCACTTTAACAACACATAATACCAAATATTTTTCTGAAAATAACATATCAAGCCTAAACAGAAACACTTTAATTCATACTTGTACTAAATAATAGGTTCTCCGTACCACAATCTCATTTGATTAATTTTCTTGTTAAATGCACTTTTTGTCGTATGTACAAGATATGAATTCATGGAAAAATATGATTTGGATGATAAATACATGTTTATGCGGATGTTAATGAATGTAACATATTTATGCGCACTAAATTCTAATGTTGGAGTTAATAGTCAAGGAAACATAGTTTACATTCTCTTGAGAAGATGATCATACCATTATTATTCTTATATCAAGTGAATGTGAATGTAATGGTAGTTGATTATGATGAAAATTTTCGAGATACGAATGTTTTGTAGGGTAATACTTTCTACTGAACACAAGCAAGAGATGACGAAATCTTGATTTGTTTTGTGAATTAACATGCTTGTATGGTAACACTTTCTACTGAAAATATGACGCATGTATTGTAAAATATAACAAATCAACACAAAAGAGTAACGATTCATTTCTTATCAATGCCACATCATGTATACAAGCAAGAGATGACGAAGATTTTGTGGAAAACCGCGAATGACAACCAAAAATGCTGAAAATCGTTCAAATCTCGACGTTAACAGCAACTGGTAAACGTCCAAACCATGGGTGCCTCGAATTTATACCAATTAGCTTCAATTTATGTCAAAATCTAGCTTTGATTTACCATTATATTCTCGAATTTGCTGTTGGGAGTTAACGTCCTATGCAGTTTCGATGTGCGGGAATTACCTAAGCCTCTGGCCAGAGCATATAACTGACTCACGAGTGTCGTGGAGGGCAGTTTTGGTAAATGTCACCGACACGAACATCATAGAGTCGAGTCCTGTAAGTTCGACTACGCGTGACTTTCACTCGACCGGGACAAACGTAAAGGGTTTATACGTAGTACGACAATCTATAGTCGGTTCGTGAATAATACATATTCGTACTCAACTCGGGATCGGTTCGGTACCACGGGGCTGGCTAGGTGAATACCGAACTCCTGGATTCCTCCCAGAGCCGGTTGAGACGAACCAAGAGGGTCGGGCTTAAAAAGAGCAACCGACACAACGTCAATATGAGAATAGAGCAGGATGGGGCCTGGATTGAGAGATTAGGGTTTGGGGCTTGACCGAAACCCTAAATGGCCGAAAATGCAGTAAAATCGCGTGAGGGGCAAAATGGTCTTTTCACCTCACGAAATATTTTGGAAATATTATATTGGATATTCAATATTTAGTATATGATTTAAATTATTTAAATCTTTATTATTGTTTTAGAAAAATAATAATATTTAATTTAGAATTAAATAAAATATATATATTAGATATATATATAATAATCGATTTTTTATTTGATAAAAATTTCGAAAATTAATTAAATATATATATTGGATATTATATTTAAATATACTAAATATAGTATAAATATTTATTTATTTATTTAATTGAATTTGAATTCAAAAGAGAAAGACCCTAGCTTACTTGAAATTTCGGCCACCCACCTTACTTGAAATTTCGGCCAACCCTAAGGGGTATAAATAGGGTTTTTCAAAAATGAAAAACCCTAAGTCATTTTGGAAGAAAAAAGAGAGAAAACCCTAGCTTTCCTCACCACACTCTCTCTCGTCTCTATCTCTCTCTCTCGCCATATCTCTCTCGCTCTCTCGAGCAGCGTGCTGCCAGCGTGAGGAGAAGGTGCTGCCGTCGTGTCCTTGGCCTAGCCGCATTTAGCAAGGAACGGCCGTGACGTGTGTTGGTGCCGGCGTGACGCTCTTGCCCCGTTCGTGCGCGTATTGGTGCTAGGAGAGGGATACTACATCCCGGGGAATAGAAGGGTTCGAAGCTCGCCATCTTCTTGTCTTCGTCAAGGTATAATAGCTAAAACCCTTTCTTTCGTGTTCTTACGTTCTCGTGTTATTACCGAGCGGTCCAAGGGAAGGCGGGAATCCCTTAAAGTTTTAAAATTCCGCCGTTCAAGGAACGAGGGCCTCGGGCCCCTACGGATCGTTCGATTACGAGTCAGTGTCCAAATACAGACAATTCCGTGATTCGTCTTGTACCAATGTCACGAGCTACCACTTCCCAAGTGAATGGTTGGCACAACCACTTTGGACCCGTCGACAAACAAGTCGTACTCGTCAATCCAGTCACCCTACTGGAGACTAAGACTTGTGGACTTAATTTAATATTACAGTATGTCAGCTTACTGGTGCCCCCTCTCTGTCCCCACAGACTCAGTAACTGAACTGTAAATATTGGGGTTTTATTAATTCGTCTTATTACCCGACTGCAAGGTTAATTTATTTAGACGAAATAATAATATGCCTTTCTATTGTTTGTCATGCTAATTTCGACAATAAACAAACAATAATAATTTTATTATCAAATAATTCAATTACAAATGTTAAACACATCAAAATTACACTAATGCCCTCGTACTATCTAATCCTCGTACGGCATCTAGGGCATAAACCTCAACAATCTCCCACTTGCACTAATGCCACGCGCTATAGTATCTCAACCCCATTTTATCGAGGTGACGATCTAGCACTGCCTGAGACAGTGGCTTCGTGAATGGGTCCGCCACATTTTCTGCTGAGGCGATCTTATGCACGGCTATAGAGCCATTCTCAACGAACCCACGTAACACGTGGTATTTTCTCTCTATGTGCTTGGACTTACTGTGAGCACGGGGTTCCTTAGCTTGTGCGATCGCTCCGCTATTGTCGCACCACAATGGTAACGGGCGATCCACTATGCTAGGTACCACCTTCAGTTCTTCTAAGAACTTGCGTATCCAAACACCCTCCTTGGCAGCTTCTGAAGCCGCTATATACTCCGCCTCAGTGGTGGAATCAGCAGTCGTGCTTTGCTTGGAACTCTTCCAAGCTACTGCGCCACCATTGAACGTATATACAAAACCCAAAGTAGACTTTCGGTCATCCACATCTGATTGGAAGTCCGAATCCGTATAACCATCTACCTCTAATTCTCTTGGGCCGTAAATCAGTATCAAGTCCTTAGTCCGTCTAAGGTACTTCAGGACTGTCTTTACTGCCGCCCAGTGTTCCTTACCAGGGTTGGCCTGAAACCTACTCACTACGCTCACAGCGTACGCTATGTCTGGTCGCGTGCAAAGCATCGCGTACATCAGGCTACCCACAGCTGAAGCATAGGGGACTCCAATCATCTCTTGTCTTTGTACCTCGTTGCGAGGAGACATAGCCTTTGAGAGATGAATCCCATGCCTCATAGGTAGGAACCCTTTCTTAGAGTCGTCCATCTTAAACCTTTTAAGGAATTTATCTAAGTAAAGGGCCTGAGATAAGCCAATTGACCGTTTCGCCCTATCTCTAAATAGGCGTATTCCTAGAATATAAGTCACTTCTCCCAGGTCTTTCATAGAGAATTCGGTCGAAAGCCAAGCTTTGACCTCTGAAAGCATCCCAATGTCGTTTCCTATCAAAAGGATATCATCTACGTACAATACTAGAAACGACACATTGCTCCCACTGGCCTTCTTGTAAACACACGGCTCATCTTCGTTCTTTATGAATCCGTAGTTCTTAACTACTTCATCGAATCAAAGATTCCAACTCCTTGAAGCTTGTTTCAGTCCATAAATGGACCGATTCAGCTTGCATACCTTCTGATCATCTGCATCTGACGCAAAACCTTTGGGTTGTTCCATATAGATCTCCTCCTGGAGGAATCCATTCAGGAACGCGGTCTTTACGTCCATCTGCCAGATCTCGTAGTCATAGTATGCTGCTATCGCAAGCATAATGCGAATGGACTTAATCATCGCGACTGGTGAAAAAGGTCTCCTCATAGTCAATACCCTCTTTTTGACTATACCCTTTCGCTACAAGCCTAGCTTTGTACGTTTCCACCTGTCCGTCAGATCCAATCTTCTTCTTGTAGATCCATTTGTTCCCAATCGGTCTGAAACCATTGGATAGGTCTACAAGTGTCCAAACCTGGTTTGAATACATAGAGTTCATTTCGGCCTGCATAGCCTCAAGCCACTTGAGGGAGTCTGTACTGGTAATTGCCTGGTCGTAGGTGACGGGATCGTCCCCGACGCATCCCTCCATCGCAGCATTCCCATGCTCGACGTGTACCATACCATATCGCTCAGGCATTTGAGATATCCTACTAGACCTGCGCAATTGCGGCTGAGCCGGGTTTTCTGGAACGTCGTCTAACGACTCTGTAGCAACTGGAGTTGATTCGTCGCTTAACTCGCCAAGAGTTATTTCACGTCCTTTACCGCCTTCGCTAATGAACTCTTCTTCCATGAAGGTTGCGCGTAAAGCTACAAACATCCTGTGTTCGTCTGGAACGTAAAAGTAGTACCCCATTGAGTCCTCGGGGTATCCGACGAATCTGGCCATAATCGACCTTGATTCTAACTTGTCTACCTGTAACTTTTTCACAAAGGCGGGGCAACCCCAAATCCTAGTGTGATTCAGGCTTGCCTTACGATTATGCCAAGCTTCGTAAGGGATCATGTCGGCAGAACGGGTAGGTATCCTGTTAAGGATATAGGCTGCTGTCTCTAAAGCATAACCCCATAATGAAATGGGGAGATCTGTGTAACTCATCATCGACCGAACCATATCCAAAAGTGTTCGGTTTCTTCGCTCGGCTACGCCATTTAATTGTGGCGTACCGGGAGGTGAGAACTGTATAACGATGTCATTTTCTCTGAGAAATGCATCGAACTCAAGGCTCATGTACTCGCCACATCGATCTGATCGAACGGCTTTAATGACCTTGCCAGTTTGCTTCTCCACTAACGCCTTATACTCTTTGAACATTTCAAGAGCTTCGGACTTTTGTCTCATCAAATAGACAGTCCCGTAGCGGGACTAATCGTCCGTAAACGTAATGAAGTAGCGGCAATTACCTCGAGCCGTCATCCTGAACGGTCCACATACATCAGTGTGGATCAAACCCAACACTTCTGCGGCCCTAGTAAAAGTCCCTGTGAAGGGTGATTTGGTCATTTTGCCTAGGATGCAAGACTGACAAGTTGGGATCGGGCCAGACTTAGCTATGCGAATCAGGCCGTCCTTTTCCATCTTGTCAATCTTTGCTTCCCCAGCGTGACCTAGTCGAAGGTGCCAGATGTATCGTTCGTTCGACCCCGTCGACGAGTTGGTTATTGCATTTACAGTTTCCACCTTATCTCTTAGGTTGACGTAATATAAACCATTTATTAACATCGCATTTCCAACGTTTTCATTTCTAAAATAAATATGGCAAACATTATCAATAAATCGAAATTCATAACCAAGTCTGCTCAAAACAGGAATCGAAATAATGTTCTTAAGCCCCTTGGGCAAAACCAAAACATCAGAAAGTACTAAACTATGCAAAGATGATAAAAGCAAAGTCTTCCATCCAATGCTCGTCGCTGCAACACTATGTCCGCTGCCAACGTTGATCGAGACCTCACCAGCTCGAAGCTTCCTACTTCGTTCCAGACCCTGGTTCAAAACACAAATATGGGAGCTAGCTCCTGAGTCAAGTATCCATGAAGTAGAATGCACAGAACAATTAGCTTCGAAAACTAATTGCTTACCTGAAGCGTCAGAAGGCGCCTTCAGCTTAGGACAATCGCGCTTCCAGTGACCCAGCTGCTGGCAATGGAGGCACTTGTCAGTGGGCTTCGCGCCCGACTTCACAGCCTTCTTGGATTTCGCCTTCTTGGCGATTCTACCCTTTGGCCCGCTGTGCTTGCTCGGCTTCTTCTTCGACCCCTTGGACCGAGTAGTCGCAACAAGCGCCACCTCCTTGCCCTTACCCTTATCGCTGCGATACTGAGTACTGGCTGCAACCAACTGATTGATCAGGTCAAGTATCGAATACTCCCGATTGTTCAGGTTGCAGTTCACCACGAACTGGTGGAAGGATGGTGGGAGGGACTGTAGTATGACGTCAATCTTTACCTCGTGAGGTAAACCAAACGCCAGCGCATCCAATCGCTCCATATGCTCATTCAGCTTAAGTAAATGAGCATGGACATCACCACCCTCTGCGAGCTTGGTGTTGAAGAGAGTATGCGTGATGGCGTAGCGAGCGCTCCTAGACGACTCACCATAAAGCCCAGCTAAATGCACCTGTATCTCTTTAACACTCATGAACTCATGCTGACGCTGCAGCTCTGGGCTCGTAGCCGATACCATGTAGGAGTGGACCTTGCCAGCATCGTCAACCCACTTATCGTGGAACTGCAGGTCTTGTTCTGTCGAATCAGCATTGGGAGTCAAAGGCTCCTCGATGTCCAAGACATACTCCAATTTTTCCAATCTGAGGACGATCCTCAGATTTCTTAGCCAATCAACATAGTTTGGTCCCACCAAACAATGTTTTTCCAAAAGTACGGATAATGGGTTTGTCATCGTATAAATAGAGAAGAAAATAAACTGCAGAAAGAAAACAGATAGTTAGGATTTGAAGTGTTTAATCAGACTAAAATAGGACCTGGCTAGCCGCGCATAGCGCGCGGCCAGCAGCCATGGCCCGCGCGCTGTGCGCGGCTCGTCAGCGCCGCACGCCTATGCACGCGGCCAGGCCTGGCCCGACCATCGCCTACGCGTGGCCGGCCAGTGCCGCGCGCCCCTGCGCGCGGCCAAGGCAGCGTGCCGCGCGCTCCACGCGCGCGGCCAGCTTTTCTGAAAGCTTTCGTTCGGGCTTCGTGGTCATAGTCCCGTGACTTAACCGAGCCTAAGGCTCTGATACCACTGTTGGGAATCTCCGTAGGGGCCCGAGGCCCTCGTTCCTTGAACGGCGGAATTTTAAAACTTTAAGGGATTTCCGCCTTCCCTTGGACCGCTCGGTAATAACACGAGAACGTAAGAACACGAAAGAAATGGTTTTAGCCATTATACCTTGACGAAGACAAGAAGATGGCGAGCTTCGAACCCTTCTATTCCCCGGGATGTAGTATCCCTCTCCTAGCACCAATACGCGCACGAACGGGGCAAGAGCGTCACGCCGGCACCAACACACGTCACGGCCGTTCCTTGCTAAATGCGGCTAGGCCAAGGACACGACGGCAGCACCTTCTCCTCACGCTGGCAGCACGTTGCTCGAGAGAGCGAGAGAGATATGGCGAGAGAGAGAGATAGAGACGAGAGAGAGAGTAGTGAGGAAAGCTAGGGTTTTCTCTCTTTTTTCTTCCAAAATGACTTGGGGTTTTTCAAAAATAAAAAACCCTATTTATACCCCTTAGGGTTGGCCGAAATTTCAAGTAAGGTGAGACACCCACTTAAGCATACCAAGTCACTTGTTGACTTGGTCTTTCTCTTTTGAATTCAAACTCAAAATTCAAATTCAATTAAATAAATAAATAAATAAATATTTATACTATATTTAGTATATTTAAATATAATATCCAATATATATATTTAATTAATTTTCGAAATTTTTATCAAATAAAAAATCGATTATTATATATATATCTAATATATATATTTTATTTAATTCTAAATTAAATATTATTATTTTTCTAAAACAATAATAAAGATTTAAATAATTTAAATCATATACTAAATATTAAATATCCAATATAATATTTCCAAAATATTTCGTGAGGTGAAAAGACCATTTTGCCCCTCACGCGATTTTACTGCATTTTCGGCCATTTAGGGTTTCGGCCAAGCCCCAAACCCTAATCTCTCAATCCAGGCCCCAGCCTGCTCTATTCTCATATTGTCGTTGTGTCGGTTGCCCTTTTTAAGCCCGACCCTCTTGGTTCGTCTCAACCGGCTCTGGGAGGAATCCAGGAGTTCGGTATTCACCTAGCCAGCCCCGTGGTACCGAACCGATCCCGAGTTGAGTACGAATAGGTATTATTCACGAACCGACTATAGATTGTCGTACTACGTATAAACCCTTTATGTTTGTCCCGGTCGAGTGAAAGTCACGGATAGTCGAACTTACAGGACTCGACTCTATGATGTTCGTGTCGGTGACATTTACCAAAACTGCCCTCCACGACACTCGTGAGTCAGTTATATGCTCTGGCCAGAGGCTTAGGTAAATTCCCGCACATCGAAACTGCATAGGACGTTAACCCTGAATTTAATCAAGGCCGTAAATTCCGCTCAGCGGTATAACCGGCAATCACGTCGAAAAGTCAAGACCGCATTTCGCCAGCGTGTGATCGTTCGATTAGCGTGTGATCAGCGACTTTACCAGCGTGTGATCGTTCGATTACGAGTCAGTGTCCAAATACAGACAATTCCCTGATTCGTCTTGTACCAATGTCACGACTCCCACTTCCCAAGTGAATGGTTGGCACAACCACTTTGGATCCGTCGACAAACAAGTCGTACTCGTCAATCCAGTCACCCTACTGGAGACTAAAACTTGTGGACTTAATTTAATATTACAGTATGTCAGCTTACTGGTGCCCCCTCTCTGCCCCCACAGAATCAGTAACTGAACTGTAAATATTGGGGTTTTATTAATTCGTCTTATTATCCGACTGCAAAGTTAATTTATTTAGACGAAATAATAATATGTCTTTGTATTGTTTGTCATGCTAATTTCGACAATAAACAAACAATAATAATTTCATTATCAAATAATTCAATTACAAATGTTAAACACATCAAAATTACACTAATGCCCTCGTACTATCTAATCCTCGTACGGCATCTAGGGCATAAACCTCAACATTTGCACCCTAATTAGACAAGCAAATCCTATATCGTGCGTCGTCAATATCATAATAAATCTAACATGACACGACGAAATCGATTGGTTGATGGGGCAGTCGAATTTTTTGTGTTCGATTCAGTGTAAAAAAAAATGAGTTCCATCATAAAAAAAAGATTCTATTGATAACATTTTAAAATAGCGAAGTAACACAATATCATTGAAAAATAACGTATATGTTTTCTAAAGTAACAATATACTGTAACGGAGTAACAGAAAAGTGAAGTAAAAGTATCTCTTCATATAAGACTCATGAACAACACTCTATCTCTTTATATAAAGGGGCAATTATGTGTCAGGCCCTCTTCAACTTTAAAAATATGATTCAGGCCCTGTCAGGAAAACAATTAATTTAAAGGACCTATTTTACATAAAACTTAGAGTTAAGGACCTAAAATTCGAACTGACCAAAATATCCCTACAAAATGTTAGAAGAAAATGTATCGACCTATCCGTTTCTGTTACCAACTAAGAATATATTGTTATCGCCGATATATTATGTGTTACAATACGAAAATATTGTGTTACTGTATGGTTAATAAGTGGTATCAAAAGAACAAAATTTAGTTTCGACCTCAAAATTTCCCGTATTTTCATTTGCACGAGCATCACTCCTGCACCAAACCTAGCTCGATGTGTCCTTGGGGATTTATTCTGATATTCACTTCGTCAAATGTAAGATTTGTGCAGGAAAATTTCGAAATTCTTGACGCAAAGAAGAAAATACAATAGTCAATCGATTAATATTTTCGGTCAAAATTGCAACTAACATGTATAAATTCGAGAGACCCATAGCTTGGACATTACGTCACTCCTTCGTGTTGGCTCCGTCGTTTGTCTTTCAAGGTTAACGAAAATGAAATTAAAATTGTCGGAAACACAAAGCTTAAATTATTGTTCCTTAACGGGTGAAATCTCGATTTTAATGGTCGAATAATGTGGATTCGACTCAATTTGATCATGGGTCTTAGTAATCGACGGGGATTATTGATGTTAATAATGGAATATCGAAAAATTTTGATGGGAATAAAGTTTGAAACGTCTGTGATTAACACGCTTCCTGGGTAACAGTTCTTGCTTGTTGGGTAACACTTCCTTCTTGCTGGGTAACATTTGTTTTCTAATTCGTTTTTGTAAAAACACATTTTGTACACATTCGAAAAATCGCAGACAACACCAAAAAATCATTGAAACCGCTGGTTTCACACACGTTAGTGACCTAATAAGGTTAAATTGACCTCAATTTCTCATGGGTCTTCGTAATCTACGAAAAAATTTTAAGTTTATAATTGAATAATACTTCGAATTAATTCGAAAATCTAGTTGAAAATGGGTAAAATCTCGACTCTAATGGACGAATAAGGTGAATTCGTCTCAATTTGATCATGCGTCTCAGTAATCGACAAGAATTATTGATATTAATCATGAAATAATGTGAAACTTAGCTTTTCTCGAAATTGAAACGTTTTTTAGCTGAGTAACACTTTCTGCAACTAAAATAACACATGTATATACAAAAGAAAACACTTCATTAAAGAACATTCTAGAAGGTTCTGGATTGTCAAGGAATATTACCACATTACCTGCAAATAATACCATATGTTCGATAGAAAATAACAATACAGACTTTGTTTTTAACACAGTTGTAGATACTGATACTGCATAATAGGTTCTCAGTACCTGAATACTAATTCTATTAATTTTGCTCACAATTCCACTTTTTCTTTGGATGTATAAGATTGAAATTCATGAAAATATATGAATTGATGAAGATAAATCACTAAATTCGTTAAAAAGACGCGTTATGTTAGAGTTGATGTTTGTAGTCGAAGGTTGAGGTTATTAGTCATGTAAACATATAGTCATTCTTTCCAAAACCAAGATTATTATCTCTTTCAATGAAACATAACATGTGAATCTCATCAGCTTGTTATCTACATATCAGCTTGTGTTTTTATCTTTAAATCATATGTTTCCATGATTGTCAATCATACTCATCAATCCATATGTGCAATAAATTATAAACGAAATTAAATGAATTACTAAATGTGATACTCAGAACCTAACATGTACTACCTTTATCAATTAATGTGTTATTATCTAAGTTTTAATTGTTATTTTTTATTATACATGTGGTATTATTTATCGTTAATATGGTAATATTATCTGAAAATCCATAAGTTACTAGAATGTTCTTAACAAAGTGTTTTATTTCGCAAGACTTGTGTTATATTTATTGCAGAAAGTGTTACCCAAGTAGCAAACGTTTCAATTTTGGGGGAAGCTAATTTTTACATTATTACATGGTTAATAATTTTCGTTGACTATTATGACTCGTGATTAAATTAAGCCTAATTTTACCTTATTTAGTCATAAAAGTAGAGATTTTACCATTTTTTCAACGAAATATTTAAATTAATTTTATGCTTTATTCCATCATAAAGTTCAATAATTTTCGTTGATTATTAATACCCATGAAAAATTAATGTCGATTTAACCTTATTCGGTCATTAAAGACGTGATTTTAACTATTTTCAGTGATTTTCGGATGTCGTTAACGGTTTTTTATTTGTTCCTCGCGACCCTTTGCTTGTGTACATGATGTGTTACTGACAATAATAGAATTGTTAATTTTGTTAAATTATGTGTTATTGCTCTAACAACATTTGTTATAAGTTACATAACATGTGTTATTTTTGTTGCATAAAGTGTTACTCAGTTAGCGAGTTGATCCACAAACGCTTTAATCTTTTGTCGCGTCGAAATTCTTCATTGTTACATGATTTATATCAACGATTTTCATTGATTATTAAGACCCATGATCAAATTGAGTCAATTTCACCTTATTCGATCACTAAAATCGCGATTTCATCCGTTTTAAATGAGATTTTCGAATTGAATTTGATGCATTATTTCGTTATAAACTTCAAATGTTTTCGTTGATTATGAAAACCCATGAGAAATTGAGGTTGATTTCACCTTACTCGGACATTAACATCGAAATTTCAGCCGAAATTTGAACGTGGATCTTGCTTCGATCGTTTGGAAGAGACAATGGCAAAGAACCATAATTTTTTGCATTTTTGAATGGCAAATATGTCTTTTCGCAGCTTTTAGGTAGTTTTCTCTAATATTTTGAAAAACTAGGTCCTTAACTCTAAATGAAACTTTAATAGGGTCTGAATTCAAATAAAAATATGTTAAATAGGCCTGAACAGAAATTAGCCCTTATATAAACCGCTGGAAAAAAAAAAGGCATTTTAGTAAGGATATTTTCGTCAAATCACATTTTCAGGTCATTTACTCTAACTTTTATAGAAAATTGGTCCTTTAAATTAAATTCTTTTCTGACAGGGCTTGAACAATAAATAAAAAGTTCAAAAGGGCGTGACATAAAATTGTCCCTATGTAATATTAAGTCAATCATTACAATATTTTAATAATACCTATAACATAAGATAGACTAGATATAACATGTGATCCGGCCGATTTTTTTTAGATACGATTCTCAGCTAGACATATAGCAGCTATCATATCATATTTTTTTTGTTTGTAATAAGATTACGAGCGATTATGTCATGTGCTTAAGGTAAGCTTTACCATGATTATTATTAAATTGTTAACGAAGAAGAAATTAATTTTGTCGCTAAATTTAGTGATAATAGACGACAACCCCTCCAAGAGCATTTTGTCTGTATATAAACAAACCATTTAATATTAATTACTTCTCCATTGGGCCACGGCCCAGTTATATTCGAATACGGGCCTCTAAGGCCCATTAGGCTTAACACTTATAGTATGGGGTTTATATTGAGTGAGAAACAATCATCGGTCTTGATATATAATAGAAACACCATAAATTAATAATAATGAGACTATCAAAATTTATTAATTAAAAAATTTATTAATTAATTATATATTAATTAATATTTTATTAATTTATAATGAAAATTTCAATTTAAAAACACATTTCAAACAGCTAGTTAATCATTTTATCATATACGTAAATCAAATGAATGACTAAATTTAAAAGAACCCTTCAATCACACGTCTTATTAAGCTTCTTATGTTCAATGTTACACTTTATGGATACTAAAAAGTATTTTCGATATAAATACAATATCAAAATATGATAACACAAAAAAATCATATACACATGAATTCTTAAAAACAATAAATTTTCGTAATTCATTCATATAATAGTACGTAGTATATAGAAAAATATTAATTTATATTTTAAATATGATTTATAGAAATTCTCAAATATGTATTATCTTATAATTTTAAAGAGTTTATTAATTTATTACGTTATCCCATGTCAGGACGGACAAAAAATATAGAGTTTATTAAATAATCGAGTACTAATTTATCGAGGTTATAACGAAACTATTTTCTGTCCGGGATTTAATTTTATGTACTTCCGTCCATAGAAGTAAATTAACCGCCGATATAAAATTATTATATTTATAGTGTTATAAAAATATTAATTGTGATTAATATTATATTAAGATTATTTTATTATAATTATACTTATATTAAGATTATAATGATAATATAGCTTATAATATAAAGAGAGAGAGATTAGAGAGAGATTAAGTATTTCAATACTTGGTGTGTTTTACAATGAACTCTAATCACCTATTTATACTACTAATAATTCACTATTACAACTAATCACATTAATTACAATTATACACCTCACACTAAAATACAAACTCTTCAATTAAACACCTCATCTTATCATCTTATCACATTATCATCATTTAATATAATACTTCCAAATCATCAATAATTTAACTAATATTATTATTTAAAACATCCACATTTAATTATTTCATAATACTCCCCCTTGGATGTTTTCAAAGAATATGCCTCGTTAAAACCTTATTAGGAAAAACCCAATGGGATAAAAACCTAATGAAGGAAAAAGAGTACATGATTCTTTTAGATACGCTTTCGATTGTTGCCTCATTAAAAACCTTACTGGGAAAACCACATGGGAAAAACCTCAGTGAAGGGAAAAAGAGTGCAACGCGTATTTACTCCCCCTGATGATGACATCATTTAAGATCTCGAAGTTTTCGAACTCCAATTGAATATACCAATCTTTTGAAAATTATTGGGGGAAGTGCTTTCGTGAATAAATCTGCAAGATTTTCACTTGATCGCACTTGTTGTACATCAATATCACCATTTTTCTCTAAATCGTGTGTAAAGAAAAATTTTGGTGAAATATGCTTTGTTCTATCTCCCTTAATATATCCTTCCTTTAATTGGGCAATGCATGCAGCATTATCTTCATATAAAATCGTAGGAAGTAACTTTTTCGATACTAGCCCACTGGTTTGTTGTATATGCTCAATTATCGATCGCAACCAAACACATTCTCGGCTAGCTTCATGAATAGCTAAAATTTCCGCATGATTAGAAGAAGTAGCCGTTAAACTTTGTTTAACTGACCGCCATGAAATAGCGGTTCCGCCATGTGTAAATAAATAGCCCGTTTGCGATCGAGCATTATGTGGGTCAGATAGAAAACCAGCATCTGCATACCCAATCAAATCTGTTTTTGATTCATTAGAATAGAACAATCCCATATCAGTTGTTCCTTGAAGGTATCGAAAAATTCGCTTAATTCCATTCCAATGTCTACGAGTCGGTGACGAACTATATCTCGCCAATAGATTCACAGCGAACGCTATATCAGGTCGCGTATGACTCGTTAAATACATTAGGGCTCCAATAGCACTGAGATATGGTACTTCAGGACCAAGTAATTCTTCATCGTTTTCGCAAGGTCTAAACGGATCTTTATTCACATCTAAAGATCGAACAATCATTGGAGTATCCAATGGATGAGCTTTATCCATATAAAATCTTTTCAATACCTTTTTCGTATAAGTCTCTTGATGTACGAATATCCCATTCTTTAAATATTCAATTTGCAGTCCAAGACAAAATTTCGTTTTACCGAGATCTTTCATTTCAAACTCTTTTTTCAAACAATTAACGGCTTTTGATAACTCTTCAGGAGTTCCAATTATGTTAATATCATCAACATAAACTGAAATGATGACAAATTCATTTCCAGATCTTTTCATAAATATGCACGGGCAAGTTTGATCATTTTTATACCCCTCTTTCGATAAATATTCACTTAGGCGATTATACCACATACGCCCAGATTGCTTTAATCCATAAAGCGATTTATTTAGCTTGATTGAGTACTCATTTCGGGGCCCTGAATTTTCAGGTAACTGAAATCCCTCGGGAAGTTTCATATATATATCACTATCAAGTGATCCATATAAATAAGCGGTGACAACATCCATTAGACGCATATCGAGTCCTTCACGTACTGCCAGACTAATTAAATAACGAAAAGTCGTTGCATCCACCACAGGAGAATACGTCTCCTCATAATCAATACCAGGTCGTTGTGAAAAGCCTTGTGCAACAAGCCGTGCTTTGTATCTCACAATTTCACCGTTTTCATTTCTCTTTCTGATGAAAACCCATTTATATCCAACCGGCTTTACATTTTCTGGTATGCGGACTACAGGTCCGAAAACTTTTCGTTTCTCAAGTGATTTTAATTCTGCCTCGATTGCATCTTTCCATTTTGGCCAATCATTTCTTTGTCTGCATTCTTTTACAGACCCTGGTTCATGATCCTCATTCTCATTTATCTCATTCATTTCATGTAGCGCTACGTTAAATGAGAATTTATTGTCAACGTTGACTTTTTCTCGGTTCCATCTAATTCCATTTTGAGCATAATTTATCGAGATCTCTTCATTATCATTATTCTCAAAAATTTCAGGTACCTGATTTCCATTATCATAATCATTAATGCCCATTGACTCTTCTAGAGTCGATAAATCCTCGACTGGACCATTCTTATTATTTGCTCCTTTTCTTTTTCGAGGATTTTTATCTTTGGAACCCGAGGGCCTACCACGTTTTAGTTGTGGTTTAGGCTCGATCATTATATGTTCTCCAGGAACATTAACTTTTGCAGGAGCATTAACAGCTGGTATATGTGACTTAGTCACTCTTTTAAGGTCAGTAAAGCTATCTGGCAGTTGATTAGCTAATCCTTGTAAATGAATTATCTTTTGAACTTCTAGTTCACATTCTTTCGTTCGAGGATCATAATGATTTAGCGATAATTCATTCCAACTAATACTCATTTCCAGCTGTTTCTTTTCTCCCCCTAATGTCGGAAAATTCGATTCATCGAAATGACAATCGGCAAATCTAGCCGTAAATAAATCTCCAGTTAGAGGTTCTAAATATTTTATTATCGATGGAGATTCAAATCCGACATATATTCCCAACTTCCTTTGAGGTCCCATCTTCGTGCGTTGTGGTGGAGCAATTGGAACATATACCGCACATCCAAAAATTCTCAGATGGGAAATATTTGGTTCCTGACCATAAACCATTTGTATCGGGGAGATATCATTATAACTTGTTGGCCTGATGCGGATTAGTGCCGCTGCATGTAATATAGCATGTCCCCAACAAGAAGAGGGAAGTTTCGACTTCATTAATAATGGTCTTGCAATTAATTGCAACCTTTTAATCAACGATTCTGCAAGACCGTTTTGCGTATGGACATGTGGCACGGGGTGCTCAACATCAATTCCAATAGACATGCAATATTCATTAAATGCCTTGGAAGTAAATTCACCAGCATTATCAAGGCGTATTTTCTTTATTGGATAATCCGGAAAATGTGCTCTTAATCGAATCAACTGAGCAAGCAATCTCGCAAAAGCTACATTCCGCGTTGATAACAAACATACATGAGACCATCTAGTTGATGCATCAATCAATACCATGAAATATCTAAATGGTCCACACGATGGATGTATCGGTCCACAAATATCACCTTGTATACGTTCCAAAAATCTTATAGATTCATTCTTTATTTTTATTGGTGATGGACGAATAATCAACTTCCCTTTAGAGCAAGCAACACATGATAATTCATTCGATGAAGAATCTTCTGGTTCTTCATTAAATGTCCACGTGAATTTTGAATTATTCTCCGCATCATAATTGAACCGGGATGGCCCAACCGGTCATGCCAAACAACAAATGTATTATCATTAGTAAACTTCTGGTTTACGATAGCATGTGATTCAATTGTTTTAAGATATGTGTAATATAGCCCAGAGTCAAAAGATGGTAATATTTCCACAATTCTTTTGTCATTCGATATCACTTTTGTAATATGCAAATATTCAATATCTCCTTTTTCTGCAGTCTCAATATGATATCCGTTATGTCGAATAGCTTTAAAGCTTAATAAATTTCTTTGAGACTTAGGAGAATATAAAGCATTTTCAATTATCAGCCTTGTTCCTCTGGGCAGTAAAACATTAGCTCTTCCGGAGCCCTCAATTATATTCGTGCTACCCGATATAGTAATAACACTGGCTTCTTTCATATCAAGATGATCGAAATATTTCTTATTTTTTAGAATCGTATTCGTCGTTGCACAGTCTGCAAGACACAATTCTTCATTGCACATGCCCGCATCCATCAAATAATATCCTTTATAAACAAACACATAATATTTATTATTGAAAAAGAAATATTGCATTACAAACATATAGATAACTTAAAACAACGATATATAATAAAACACACAATAGTAAATCATAATGCATAAATAAAATCATAGCAGATTAATTTTCATCGATCAGAAAATCCGCAGCTTCCAAATGAGCATTTTCATCATTGGCATCAGAGGTAGAGGCGAATTCACCCTGAACAAAATTCATTTCGATTTTCTTTCCTTTGCCCTTTTGAGATTCCTGATATAGCTCAACAAGATGTTTGGGCGTACGACAATTGCGCGACCAGTGGCCAGAACCACCGCAACGATAACATTTTTCATCATTATTCTTTTGTTCAGTTTGCCTCTTCTCATCTTTATTATCAAAACTTTTCCTCTTCTGGGGAATATTTTGATGACCGCCACGATAATTATGATAACCACCACGGAAATATTGATAACCACCACCATAATATCCTCGGCCACGACCACGGCCTTGACCACGACCTTGACCACGACCACGTCCACGGCCGCGATATCCACCACGTCCACGTCCACGATCATTACCTCGACTGTTGTCATTATTAACTTTGACTGCATTCGCTTCAGGGAGTGCAGTAGAACCAGTCGTTCGGGATTCGTGATTTTTCACCAGCAATTCATTATTTTGCTCAGCCAAAAGTAACAAGAAATTAGATCTGAATACTTTTTAAATTTTCTCTCCCGATATTGCTGTTGTAATATCATATTCTGTGGATGAAATGTGGTGAATGTTTTCTCCAGCATATCGTTATCAGTAATTGTCTCTCCACATAATTTCAACGTGGAAGTAACTCTATAAACGGCAGAATTATATTCACTTACCGACGTAAAATCCTGCAATCGTAAATTCAGCCATTCGTACTTTGCATTGGGGAGAATAACAGTTGTCAAGTGGCCATATCGTTCTTTCAGGTTTTTCCACAACTCAGCTGGATTCTTTTCTGTTAAGTATTCAACTTTCAGATTTTCGTGAATGTGGTGGCGAAGAAAAATCATAGCTTTCGCCTTGTCTTGTTCAGTTGTGGTTTTCGTGGGATCAATGGTGTCACCTAAGCCTTTTGCTTTCAAATGGATTTCAGCATCTAGTACCCAAGGTAAATAATTTTTTCCAGTGATATCGAGTGCAACAAACTCAAGGCTCGCCAAGTTCGACATATTACTATAATAAAATACAAAACATGTTATTAAAACTTTACATAATAAAAAAAAACTTATAATTAATCTTCTTTTAAATCTTCTTTTGTATCTTCTTTTGTAAAAGTTCTTATAAAAAATGATATCCACATCCAGATCAGTGTCGCCGTAATCATAATCATAAGTAAAAGATCAAACATCGGACATAGCGACATCCTTCAAAATAAAATATATTTCAGTAATTATAATATTAAAGAAATTACAATTAATAATTATATTTTAAAAACATTGGTAAAAATATTATCCACATAGCGGAAATGATCACCGTAAATAATGTAAGGAGTAGAAGATCCATCTTTGTATAAAACGACATTTTTTTCTTATTAAAGAAAGATTAATAATATGCCGCTACTGAGGTTGGGATTACCGCAAGACCTCGTGGGCTTGTGTTGTGTACGTGCATAAATAAAAAAAATCACACGCCTCCACGGGGATCGAAACCTGGACCTCTCGTCACTTGTAGTGAACGATATTCCGCAAACCACTCGGGTATTGGCGTTTAGTTATAAAACCTTTAAATAATACTTTTATAATATATATTTTTAAATTAATCACAATTAATATATGATTAGTATAAATTAAAAATTAAATTACCATACCTTGACTAAACTCGTACGAGATCTTCGACGGAGGTTGATCTTGACGACGGAGAGCGGTCGTGCTGATAACGTGTTATAAAAATATTAATTGTGATTAATATTATATTAAGATTATTTTATTATAATTATACTTATATTAAGATTATAATGATAATATAGCTTATAATATAAAGAGAGAGAGATTAGAGAGAGATTAAGTATTTCAATACTTGGTGTGTTTTACAATGAACTCTAATCACCTATTTATACTACTAATAATTCACTATTACAACTAATCACATTAATTACAATTATACACCTCACACTAAAATACAAACTCTTCAATTAAATACCTCATCTTATCATCTTATCACATTATCATCATTTAATATAATACTTCCAAATCATCAATAATTTAACTAATATTATTATTTAAAACATCCACATTTAATTATTTCATAATATATAGCAATTTATAATCTTTTCCTTACAAGTTTTATTATTATACATTTCGTCTTGCCAACTTTCATTCGTAACTAATTAATTTTGTCTGTATTTATTTCAGCCATGGACAACTAAGTCGGATTGCTATCACATTATTGTTCTCCACGTCAAAGTTTTATCTCTTTCGTCCCACTTACGTGATAATACTTTCCACTGATGAAACACGTGTACATATTCAATACTCTATTAAAGAAGTGTTATACATATTGTTGGGTATAAAATCCCCCTTTAGTCCAATGCCCAAATTTATAAGTTCATAGGGTTTCATCCTAAAATCAATTGGTAATAGGGAGTAGCCCACAAACTTATAAACAGCTTTCAAATTTATTATTTAAACGATGTGGGACTTTTGTTTGATACCTAAACAAACCTCCCCTCAAACACATCACCAAACTGGCTTTCCCTTGAACGATAATCATCTTTTACCGCCGTTTCTACGGAACGGGACACGCTGCCTGACCGTCATCAATGTCAGGAAGACTTTCGACACAAGGCACCAAACCAGATTCAAACATAATCCGCACGCTCTGCTGAGCACAAATCGTTGCAAGGACCGGGGACATATCATCCACATCTCATTTGGGACATATATACATATCTAATGTTTATCACGTGGTTCAATTTAATCTGTTTCGTTGAAGCAATTTAGTCCCTGATATTTTCGATTTTGGACCAATTTGGTCATTCCGTCACGAATAACATTAATTTTAACAGGAATCTCGCGTGTCCCTCGCAGTTTGTCAAATATGAAGAAGAATGTCCATATTAAAAATTGAGGGATTCATCATAAAACCAATTATTGAGAGACTATGTTGTCTCTTGATATATTAAGTGGGATCTCAACAGCCCAGAGATTGCATATCAATGTCGCCGTTGATGACAAGATTCATGTTTTTTGCTCTCTTCACTAACACTAATCGTCGATCTATAGCCATCGCAATATCTTTTGTCCTAACAAATATATCTGTAGCTCTTTTTATTATAAAAAATGACAAATTTGCCATCGAGTTTTGGGTCACATGTTGATTAACTCGTGATTTTAGTACAAACAAAAAAAAACAAAAAAAATCAATTTTGTAAAGTTTAGAAATCGACATATTTAAAAAGTTTAACATCAACCCTAAAAATTCTTTATTGTATAAACATCAACTTCGCTGTTTAATCTTAAAATATTTCGATGCATTGAATTCGGCAGACGCTGTTGACGTTTTCTTGTGGGATCAATCAACGTATAAAATAGCATATAAAAAGAAAAATACAAAATATAATACAAATGCTAAATATGGATAAGTTTAATCCGTTACGATAAAAATCCAGAAGGGACTTATTATTTTATTTTGGAGATAAGCATTCGCTTAACAAAATATTAGTTAGGCTTTCGTCGTGCACTATATATATTATATCTGTAGTTATTGCCTGAAAAATAAATAAATCTCTCTTCGTCCACAGTGAATCTTAGGAAAAGCGACTGACACTCATTAAGCCAAATCATCTCCAAAGGTCTACAACAGGAAATAGTAACCGATATAATCGAGAGAGACAATACAAAGGTTTTCTTTTTTCCTTCTTTTTTTTTTTCCTTTTCGCTCGTTTTTTTTTTGTTTACTGTTTTTTTTAAGGTTTCTTCATCAGATTCGACATGTGCATGCGATTGGGATTTTTTTTTCCTATGGTTTTTAATTGCAAAACATGCCCTGTTTTGTGTTTTCCATCAACTTGTGATTTTGACCTTCTAATGTATTTTCACGTTGGTTGATTTTTGTGGGCTTCAAGGATGTTTAGCAGTATGATTCTGCCAACAAATTTCTCTGTTCTTACCTTAAAGCGTGAGTTTTTTTACTACAGGGCATAATTACACAATGCTAGGTAATGGAGTTGTTGGGATCCTCTCTGAGTCCACGAATAAGTGGGAGAGAAGAGTCCCTCTAACGCCTTCACACTGTGCTAGACTACTCCATGGGGGCATTAGTAAAACCGGCGTAGCTCGAATCGTTGTGCAGCCATCGAAGAAAAGGATTTACCATGATGACCTTTACGAGGATGTTGGCTGTGAAATATCTGAAGATTTGTCTGAATGTGGATTGATTGTCGGGGTTAAACAGCCAAAGGTTGTTCCTTTATGCTGCTTTTTTTTTTTTTTTTTTTTTATTTAAGCTAACCTTACATTCTAAACTTGTTGTGGGAGATTTGATTACAGTTGGAGATGATACTTCCCAATAGAGGTTATGCGTTCTTCTCTCACACTCATAAAGCACAGAAAGAAAATATGCCTCTTCTTGATAAGGTGTGTTCTATCTGTGCAATACGGTTCGATGCTTCTAGTGATAAGGCTATGTTTGGTTCCCTCAATTTTCGGGCAGTGATTGATTATATGACCTTTTCTATGTACTAGATTTTGGCTGAAAGGGCTACTCTGTTTGATTATGAGCTTATAACTGGCGATGATGGTGCGAGGATATTAGCATTTGGGAAATTTGCTGGAAGAGCAGGAATGATTGATTTCTTCGGTGGCTTAGGACAGCGTAAGCATTATAGCGAGGCCCGCCATGTCGTGAAAAATTCTTGTAAAGTTAGATTATGAAGGCTTATTTGGGACCCATATAAAATGATCGTTTCTTTTGTTGCAGGGTTTCTTAGCCTCGGATATTCGACGCCGTTTCTTTCTTTGGGTGCATCTTACATGTATTCTTCGTTGGCTGCTGCAAAATCTGCTATAATATCTGTGGGTGAGGAGATAGCCACGATGGGTCTACCTTCTGGAATATGCCCTCTTGTATTCGTTTTCACGGGGGATGGAAATGGTATGATTATGATCAGTCCAACTTCTTACAAGCTTTTATTACATGCAATAGTTTTTGAATGAACCTTTGCAAGCCAATTTGATTCTATTCTCTGTTTTGTGCAGTCTCACAAGGAGCACGCGAGATTTTTAAGCTCTTACCTCACAGTTTTGTTGACCCGAGCAAACTCCCTGAACTGTTCGAAAAGGTTATTGAATTAAAGGAGTCACAGAAGCTGCTGTTTTGTGTTGTCATCTTAGTTGTTTTTGAATGATTGTTGATTTATAACATTGTGATAAAAAAAGATATGTACTTTTGTGGCTAGGCCAGGGATGCTAATAACGTAGGACAACCTTCGAAGAGAGCCTTTCAAATATATGGCTGTGTGGTAACCTCTAAGGACATGGTAGAACCCAAAGACCCATCGAAAATCTTCGATAAGGCATGTTTTTTATTTGTATTTGTCATACCAGATTCTCGTTTTAACTTAAAAAGATTATGTAGAAAAAAGATGGAAATAACTTTTTCATTTGATTGTTCAGTCATGCAACTTTATGTTTTCGACGATAAACATTTTATGGTCCTAAGGATTGATTGTAACAATAATCATCATTTTCTTTCCAGGCAGATTACTATGCACATCCAGAAAACTACAGACCAGTTTTCAGTGAAAAAATAGCTCCGTTCACATCTGTACTAGGTTCTTTCCCTCTCTGCTCATTGTTTATCGGATAATTTTGGAAACTCAGCTGTAATATTTGAGCTCATTCCTTTTCTCTTGCATTGAAGTGAATTGTATGTATTGGGAAAAAAGGTTTCCTCGGTTGTTGACCAATAAGCAGCTGCAAGATCTTGTATTGAATGGATGCCCACTCATTGGAATTGCTGATATAACTTGTGATGTAGGTGGCTCACTCGAATTTGTGAATAGAACGACGACTATAGACTCGCCTTTTATTAGGTATCTTCATTTGGATCATAAAGTGGCCATCTTTTTTTTTTTCCGTTAGAATTTGATCTCTAACATTTGTCATATACATCTTAGATATGATCCCCATGACAGTTCATACCATCATGACATGGATGGTGATGGTATAATCTGTTCCGCTGTAGATATTCTACCGACAGAATTTGCTAAAGAGGTGGCAAAAATAGTATACCAATTTCCATAATTTTGTTTTTAATTATTGTCTGCCCATTGATGTTGTGATGATTCTTACATTCAATCTTGTAATGATTTAGGCCTCCCAACACTTTGGCGATATCTTAAGCCAGTTCGTCGGAAGCTTAGCTTCTTCTAAACTTCTTGATGCATTACCTCCTCATCTAAAGAGAGCGTGTATAGTTCATAGTGGATCACTAACCTCATTATACGAATACATCCCTCGAATGAGGTTGTCTGATACTGAGTATGTCGTATTGATGCTACCCTCAATACCTTCACAAAACTCATCTGCTTTATTGATTTTAGTTAATCTAATCTTTTCTTCCCTTCGTGCCACAGACACTTATCAGAAACCGTACCACCTTCAAAGCCAGAAAATATGAAATATACGACTCTGGTAAGATCTTCTTACGTACTATTCTTTTCTTCTCTTACTTTCTAGTTTATTAATTTATCTATTTTATCACATTTAGGCTCTTAATGCAGTTTCTGCTTGTATGATATCGTTATAGGTTTCTTTGAGTGGTCATTTGTTCGATCAGTTCCTGATAAACGAAGCTCTAGACATTATTGAATCAGCAGGTGGCTCTTTTCACTTGGTGAAATGCCAACTAGGTCAAAGCACGGATACCACGTCTTATTCTGAACTCGAAGTAAGCCTAGCTCTAAAATATCATTAAGACAGTTTTAACTATCTTTATTTGTATATGATTCTTTACTTTTTCTTTTATCTACTCTTAACCAGATTGGTGCTGATGACAAAGCAGTCCTAGACAAGATCATTGATTCCTTAACATCACTGTCTCATCCAACCAGCCCGAAGCACTTAGACGCCAGAAACAATATGATATCTCTTAAGGTCGGAAAATTCCAAGAGGGTAGCGATTCGGTTGACGAGGCAGCGAGTGATGCTTCTTCGGTCCTCATTTTAGGTGCTGGCCGTGTTTGTCGTCCAGCGGTTGAGTTTCTTACATCCTCTAGACAGTGGTTGAACTGTCTGAATGACAACGATTCAAAAGTGAAGACTTGTGTCCATGTTATAGTTGCTTCTCTGTACATAAAAGACGCAAAAGAGGTCTCTGCTAAAGTTTTTGAACTTACGGTCACTTATATGTTTGATTATGTCTACGCTCTCAAGTGTGACGTATAATTTTATGACATGGACCAGGTTACTGAAGGCATTCCAAATGCTAAAGCGATTGAGCTTGACATTACGAACAAGGACGATCTCGGCAAATATGTTTCTCAGGTGATGTTATGGATCAATCACGAAATGACTTCTTTCATATATATTTTTAAGGATTTTCAAAAATCTATGACTAATATGTTCATTCTTTTTGGTTTTTGCAGGTTGATGTCGTCACCAGTCTACTACCACCTAGTTGCCACAGTACCATAGCCACTGCCTGCCTCGAGGCACGAATGATTTTATATTAGGCCTTCACAATAGCTTCTTGTGCTTTCTTTTGAAAACACGATATTCACTATGCAGTTAAATAAGCACTTAGTTACTGCTAGCTACGTTGATGATTCCATGTCAAAGTTTGATGAAGCAGCAAAACGTTCTGGCGTTACGATTTTATGTGAGATGGGGTTGGATCCTGGAATTGGTACGTCTCTTTTTTCTTTTAAATGTTAAAAACTTATCATCTTTTGTTTGATGAGCCATCGTGTAATGATGATTTCGATGTAATAATAACCAAACTGAGGTTTATTTTCTTGCATAGACCACATGCTGGCTATGAAGATGATCGATCAAGCTCACGCACGTGGTGGAAAGGTCAAGTCTTTCACTTCGTATTGCGGTGGTCTGCCCTCCCCAGACGCAGCAAACAATCCGTTGGCTTACAAATTTAGGTATAGTATAACCTCATGTTTTCAGTTATGACGTTAAATAATCGCAAATTATTATGAGATTTATCCTCTCTCAAATTTAGTTGGAGCCCAGAAGGGGCCATTCGAGCTGGTCGAAATCCAGCTACGTACAAATACAAAGGTGAAAGTGTGAATGTCGATGGTGAGTTCTTTGTATAAATAAATAAATATTTGATCAAAGTGTACCATGTGCTTCATTGTCTTAATTCTTGTTACTTTGTATGCTTATTATATAACAGGGGACAAGCTTTACGATTCAGCTGTAAGGTTTCGTGTCCCAGATTATCCCGCTTTTGCGTTCGAATGTCTGCCGAATCGTAACTCTTTGACATATGGAGAGCTTTATGGTATCAACAACGAAGCATCGACTATATTTCGTGGTACCCTCAGATATGAAGGTGAGGTTTTTCTTTAGCACATTGATTAATTATTTTGAGACCAAAAAAATAAGTGTTTATGCAGGGTTTGGTGAAATAATGGGAACAATGGCAAGAATTGGTTTCTTTGACACTGCTGAGAGCCAAATCCTTAAAAACAAAACTAGGCCAAGTTACAGAGACTTTCTACTCTCGCTTCTTCGTATCGATCTTAAATACTCGGACAAGGGAATTATTAGAGGCGAGGATGAGATTTCGGAGCAGATTCTTGCCCTTAGTTTCTGCAGTGACAAAGAAACTGCAGTGAAAGCTGCAAAAACTATAACGTAATAAGAGCTTCGATATCTAATAATCTGCTACTCTTTTTTCTATAAGCTTATTACTCTCATGTGAGCTTGTTTTGGTCAGGTTCTTGGGCTTCCTGGAAAATACAGAGATACCCTTATCGTGCAAATGCCCGTTCAATGTCACCTGCCTTAGAATGGAGCAAAGGATGGCTTATTCAGACAAAGAGCATGTAAGCTTCATACTTGTCGTCGTTCTAACAACGTAAAGCTTTCAAACAGGGCCTTGAAAGATGATTTTGATAATAATGATCCCTAGGACATGGTGATCTTGCATCACCAAGTTGAAGTCGAATTCCCAGACGAACGACCTCGTGAAAACCACCGAGCGACATTGCTAGATTTCGGAAAGATCGAAGGAGGAAGACAATACACAGCCATGGCTCTAACAGTTGGGATCCCCGCAGCAATCGGAGCGCTGGTTCTAAACTAACTCGCCTACTTAACATCTAATATGCTTGATTACAACTTTTCTCGATTATAACTCGCTTACTTAACAGCTCATACTTCGGAAAAACGTGAAATCATACGGTGTCTTGAGGCCTATGAGTTCTGAAATCTACATGCCTGGTGAGAAAGATTCTTACAAGGATGTCTGTATAGTTTCTTGATGAACATTTAGACTCATGTGATGTTTTTAACTCTAATTTTTCTGCTATGGATTTGTTGTAGCATTGGAAATATTGGAGGCCTATGGATTCAACTTGGTGGAGACGATCGATCATTAAGTTGTAAAGATTGTCGCTTTGACATTGTAAATGTATAGCAGACTTTACAGTAGATAGTTCTTAAGGTAATAAATAAAAGATCATCTTTTTTTACTTGATAAAAAACGCTTCAAAGGGTCAAGAAATCTCCGACCAAAACCAATGTTTATATACCGAAAAGCATGAAATAAGACACAAATCAAGAAAAATAAAAATAATAAAATCAAGGAAGAAGATCGTCTCCGAACAAGTAAAGCATCTTCTCCACCGCCCAACTCGGGCGCTCCGGCGACGAATCATTCGACCCGGTTAGGGATCCGACCCGAACAAGAGGAGCCCGGCATAGAGGACACGTCAGCTTACTGTCGTAGCAAAGCCACCTCTCGAGGCAGTGCTTGTGAAACACGTGGCAGCAGTTCCTCAGCTCCCAAACCTGACTCTTCTTCCTCATACCGTCCAAGCACACGGCGCACGGCGTGTCGTCGTCGCTGTGTTCGACGTTCTCTAGCGTCGTTAAGGTGAGGTTTTCTCTTACCATCTTAAGATTGGCTGATGACGATGAAGGCGTAGAACAACACGACGAAGAAGAAGAATAACCCGATAATGAGAATATCCTTAATGCAAAGGACAATATCCATCTTGTTACTGCGAATAAAAGAGCAGCTTTACATAGCACAACTTGATCGCTGACCACCATTTTGTAATAATATAGAGAAGGATTGTGTCTGTAGAGTTGAAAATCTACAGGTGTAGGAGACTGAGTTGAAGGAAGTGAAGGGGGAAGTTCTATGTTGTTAGAAGGGAGTTATATATAGATGCAACCAAACGGTTTAAAGATCGAAACTTTACATGGTGGAATGACGTTTTCTTTTCTGGGAGGGAAAGATTTAGGACAGTTAAAGATGATGGCTTTACAACCTAATCTTGATAAGGTTAAGGGGTAATGACACCCATCTGACCAAATGCTGAAAAAAGATTGTATTTTTACACATCAGATGCACATTCTCTTTTTCCTTTTTGAAAAGTTGAGTGACGAAACAAAGGAAGCAAATGAAATCCCAGTTGGTCCTACGAATCGTTTCAAATAAGGGGAAAAGATTTAAGGCAAATGAATAAAATTAAATGCAACGCTAGCTAATCTAATCAAGAAAGTAGCTTTAATGGGTAAGATATTAATATGGCAGTGAATACATTTACGAGGCTAATCATTGGAAAACAGAATGAACATAAAGTTCATAACAATGGAAAGAAAAGAAGTGAAAAAAACATGCTAATTACAAGCCATTTCCTTCAAATCAATGCCGAAGATAATCACAAGAACAAAAACCAGCCATGTTATATATGATCAACAAACTAGTAATATGGAATGGTTGGTGGCGGCGGAGATGCATATGATACTCCTACTATTGGAGGCAGTGGTACTTCTTGTTGTGGCGGCGGTGGTGGCAGTGGGGGCGCTGGAGGTGGTGGTGATGGCATGACCGCCGGTGACCTGTCTGGTGGTGGCGGGGCGACAAAACCACGCCTCGGCCTTGGCCCCTTGGACTGTAAAGGCGAAGGTGGGCCACGCGATGGACCTCTCCTTGAAACATTGGGCCTAGCAGGTGGCGGTGGCGGTGGCGGTGGCAGTGGGAACGATGGTGGTGGTGGTGGATATTTGATACTCGGAGTTGGCCCGTGATTACCTTTAGGCGAAGGTGGAGGTGGCGGCCGACGCTTGAAAGCTGGCCTTGGCCCTCGATTAACCTTAGGCGAAGGTGGAGCCGGCCGCCTACCCCTCTTCGGAAGAGGCCGACCGCCACCACCACATTGACTTTCATTACAATCAAACTCCTTAGCATCATCGCTCGAACACTCTTCGCCGCTCCTTTGAGCTCTCTCCTCCTTCAAACAATTCTTCCTCCCATCTTCAACCACCCTACCACCACCACACTTCGGCGCCTCGCCGGTGAAATAATTGTACGAGTAGGTAAAGTTCAACAGCCTCGGAAGCTCGCAGATACTCTCCGGCAAATCCCCGGTCAACTTATTATGCGCCACATTCAACTGCTCGACGCTCTTCATCTCACCGATCTCCTCCGGCAAACGGCCCTTCAAACCATTGAAGCTCACATCGAAAACAGTCACCTTCTTCAGCATTCCGATCTCGGCAGGCAAACAGCCCGTCAGATTATCGTTCATTAAGACAACCTCGTTCAACGTCTCGCCCATCTTCCCAATGCTGCCCGGAATGCACCCTCCGAGGTCGTTGTCGGCCAGGACGACAACCGAGGCAGGCGAACTCCCAAGATTTTGGGGGATTCCAAATTTGAATCTGTTGGAGTTCAAGAAAATCGCATCTAAGTCTTGCTCGAAAACCCTACTCGGAATGCTTCCCTCGAACTCGTTGAACCTCAGGTCCAAGAATCTGAGAGAAGGCAGCGAAAGGACCACGCCGGGAAATTCCCCGGCGAAGCGATTGTTGCTCAAGTCGAGCTCGAACAAGAGCTTCAAGTTCTCAAACGTATTAGGCACTGCGCCGCAGAACCTATTGGAGTTGAGATGTAATAACGCGAGGTCGGTCAGCTGCCCGAGCTCGTCGGCCAGGTAACCGGCGATGTCCGCGTGGTTCAGGTCAATGCCCGCCACGACTCTAACGGAGGAGTTGGACAAAGAGGCGGCGCAGAAGACTCCATTGTACGAGCAAACGTCAGGGCCTTGCCAGTCCGACGTGAAGCTGAATGGATCGGAGATTATAGCGTTTTTCCATGCTTGCAATGCTGTGTAAGCTTGTTGGATTTTCGGGTTTTCGAAATGGTAGTGTTTGGAGGTTTCTTGGGCACGAGCGGTGGTAGTGAGGATGAGGAAGAGAGAGAGGTGGCTGAGCCACCGTAACGGAGGAACCATTGGCCGTGAGGTGGTGGTGGGATGTTGTGAATCGATCATTAAATTGAATAGAATGGGTGATCAGAAGAGTAGTTCAAGCTGACGTGTGAAAGAGTAATGGCGTTGTCGACTACTTGGTGATAAGCTTTTGATTAATGTTGAAAGAAAATGAAGGTGCTGAGTAGTTGCCTTTGACTTCATAAACTATTACGGTGGAGGATTACCGTACTTTAGAGGGTCAATGTTTGGATATAATGATACAATTTTTTTTTTTTTAAGACAAAGTTATCCCCCACAATACATACATATCTATATTTAACCTTTCTCTTAGGCACTGACACAATATACTTGCTCCTTTGGCCTTTGTGCTAAATGTGAAGGATTTGTAAGTTTTTTTCAGATTAGTATAGTACGAAATCTAAAATAATAAATAATAAAAAGGTCGTGGGCTGTGCTAGTTGGATTTACCATTATATATATATCATTATATATATATATATATTGGTGTAGGTGGAGAGGAATAAAATAAAGAACGCGGTTCCATGACTTTCTTGGTTGGACTTACATAAAAAAAATCAGAAAGATTAATCACCGTCTTCATCCAAAACAAATATATGTTTAGTAGAAACCTTTAAATAAGTTAGATTTAACATATCTATTGGTAGTTCAGTTCATTAAACGTGAATATAGTAGTTGAAAATATACTAGTTGAAGATAATCTACGCAACATACAGTTAGTTAAGAGAACTCTCTCTCTCTCTCTCTCTCTCTCTCTCTCTCTCTCTCTCTCTCTCTCTCTCTCTCTCTCTCTCTCTCACACACGCACACAACCTTCTATACAAAAACTAACAGATGCTAAACTAAACCATTAAAGAGGAGTGAGTGAATGAATATCAAGAAACTTGTGTAAACTTTCAGATGTGCGAAGTTGAATTAAATACACAGTGCTAGCATATATAGTCATCTGGGGGCTCTTCTTCTGGAATCTGAAAAGGGAAATTCAGACAGATATTATAAGTGCTTCATTACAGTTTCGACCAATGCAAGTAAAACTTATATATTTACCTCGCCGCTGTTCCATTTCCAGTCAGGTTTACTCCAAATGCTGTCGTCTACTACCTTCGGAACCTTACTGCCCGTGTTATGGCTGGACGAGAAGATAAATTGTTATGACAAAGAAAGAAATACCCACTGATGAAAATTAAATGGGACAAACTTCCAATCAAAGGCGAACAAGTGCCTATACATCATACAATTAAGTGCATTAATATTTATCTAACTATATGGATAAAAAGTCATCTTTTTTTAGAGAACTTACGTCGTAGCACTAGAATCCGACACTAGCGAAGCGGCCGGAAAGTTTACTTGTTTTCCATTGGCATTTCCAAACGGTGATGGGTTTGCCGAAACTGAAAATGGATTTTGATGAGCGGAGCTGCTCGAGTTTGCTGAAATTGCAAATGGATTTTGAGAGTTCGCTGGAGCAACTGAGAAAGGAGATCTTTGGTGTGGCATTTGGCTACTGTTTGTTCCTGGTGCAGAAACAGTGAAGGATGACTTTAGGAACAATCAATATCATGAAGAAAGATTGAAGCAACACAAAACTCTGTACCTGAATTATTGAACAGAGAATTGCTTGTCTGAAACATGCCTGGTGTCGGAGCATTAGTTTGGATGGCGCTTTGTTGCCCAAAGTTATAGTTAGGTGCGGCAACCGCCCTGCAGCGACAAACGATGAGAAATATAAACGGAAACAACAGCATCAGCAATAAAAAAACGCTCAAAGATGTTGGAAGTGGAAATAAACGGAAGTTTTCCTGATTCCATACTTTGCGTTCAGTGAAGCATTCAATTGACCAAAATTCGACACTGCAGGAGGAATATTGCTGCTGGTAAAGGGCGCATTTAATTGGTTTCCAGGAAAAGGACTCTGGTTGCTAATCGTAGTACTTGGAGAGAGTGAAGGGTTCTGAATAAGATTCTGAAATTGAACTTGCTTGGAGTTCAGCAAATCTCTCTCTCGCTCAATCTGGATCAAGATTAAATGAACGGTGGTCAGAATGAATTCAGCATCATAATACGATTCTTAACTCTGCAAAAACAATGTTCTGGTTCCACACAAGGATATGATAAATAAAAAGCAGTTACCGTCTCAAGAATTAAAAGTGTCATTCATATAATTTCATCAAGAAATATGCTTCGCTTAAAAGTTTTAGATCTTTGAGTGTTCCCAAGGAATTCGTTTAGCTGTACAATCTACTAGAGGTTATTTAGCAGGCGAGATGGAAAAAGAATAGGAAATTGTCTCACTATGAACTGTAAGTTCTTTCCACTTTTTGCATCATCATATGCCAAAGCACGCAGCTCTTCGCAGCTGACGTCGCCGGTGATATCACAAGGACCACTGCAAGAAACTTAATGACTCTACTCAGTCACCAAACACCATAATAATTAATGACTAATCCATCCTACTGGAAGTTAGATAACTGAGGTATAGAATGTGATGGTCAATACTCACTCTCTCTTATGGCCATAACATGTAAGCTTCCATAGCGGTTTCTCATTTTGAAGATCTTCGACCATAATGCGTTTGCAGGACTCGGCATCAGTACACCTGCAAATGCATCAAAGAACCACCTAACACTCCGTAACAGTAAAACTAACGAACCCAAGAAAATTTACAAATTCATAGAAACGCTGTTCACTTACTTATGAGAAGCTGCTGGGGGCTGAGATTCTTGTTTCCGAGAGACAGCGGCATTGTTGGAATTTACTGGGGAGGAACGAATCCATTTATTCTCAAAAGGCTGCAAATGGAAAAAGGAAACAATTTTGAGCATACAATATAAGTTGAATAAAGAGTTACGATAAAATTAAAACAATATGCAAAAATTCAACAATGGCAGAAATAGGGTGCAACAAGGCAGAAAACCTTAAACTGGTTTGGCGCTGGTCCGAAATCATTTCCCCCTCTTTGCTGAGCATTGTTCTGAACGCCAAATCCGAATGGGTTCGATGCCTGTTGATTAGTGCGCTGAAATTGATTGCTGGTTTGATTCCCAAATCCAAAAGGACTCGTCTTTTGTTGCTGTGGCGCAGCAGCAGCGTGAAGAAACTTGCATCGATCACCATACTGACAACTTCAAGAGAAAAAAAAAAAAGCGATTATTTGAATGTAAACGCATTTTCTGGAGCTAGAAATCTATTCAACCTTGACTACATCTTTTCAAGAATTGCAAAATCCATCACATAAACAGTCTTTTCAACCATCTTCTACACACATAATATACCCAATAGAACACGCACAAAAAATATAAATTTCAAATTATTGACCTCCCAATCAAACTAGCAGCATCAATTAACAATTTCGGCGTCGAACACAGTAAACACAATTTATCTCCCAGCTGTGGAGCACCATCTCAAACTTCAATGTTGCAATCTAGAATATATACACCAAACAAGAACGAATGATTACACGTCTAGAAACACAGAAGAGAAACTAAAGATTGTGAATCAAAAAACCTTCCGCGCTGAAAGTTCCTGCAGAGTTCCCTTCTCGGAGGCATGATTTCTAGGGTTTAAGCTAAGCCCCACAATCAAGTATCTTTCAATTCCACAATTGTTCACTTGATTTTATATCGTTTCTCACGAGGGAAAGGAAAGGTTAAATAAATTAAAAAAGAAATACAAAACAAGTCCTCAACGTTCTAAAACATATTACGGAGAGCCACATACTTTTCATATATTTCAAAGTAGCCCCAATTGTTTGACTTTGTGTAATGCCTACAATTCTGTCCAATTTTAACCAAATGGGAGATTTCCCAATCGTCGAACGCTTAAGCGGCGAATTGCACGCACTGGACGAAACCCAACCGTAGGCGACTTGGCGTGCACTAATCGAATTGAACCAACTACATTTCAATATTCAACGACTGTTGACTTCGATTGCAGCCTCAGAATGGAGTTCGAGATAATGTAATGCTCAACCATTTGCGTATTTCCTCGCATTATTGATTATGATGTGTATTATGATTGGCTATCGATTGCATTTCACTTTTTGCTGCTGGGTTGTGTTTATGGATGAGTTTCAGATGAATGAAAGGAGCAATTTTCAACATTTTTCTGATGAATTTACACTTTTTCGGCGCTTATTGCTCAGAATTCGACATTTTTCCTCTGCCATTTTGAGGATAAATTAGATTATTGATCATTTGCAGGTGCTTAGGTTGATGCGAAGAAAAAGTTTTCTGTTAGAAAGGTTGAAGCTTTTCGTATCTGTTCACTTGTAATATACAAAGATAAATCTTTTAAATCTGCACTGTACTTTCTTATACCTGAGTTTCTTTCGTTGTATAGATGGGAGGTCTCGCTCTCGACGAAGCGCTTCTTACGACTGGCTTTGGTAAATTCCAAGGCCTCTTGCTGGCTTATGGAGGACTAGGTTGGATAGCCGAAGCAATGGAGATGATGATTCTCTCGTTCGTGGGGTCCGCCGTTCAATCGCAGTGGAATCTCTCTCCCGGTCAGAAAAGCCTAATATCCACCGTGGTTTTCGCCGGAATGCTGATCGGAGCATATTTGTGGGGACTGATCTCCGACACTTACGGTCGAAAGTAGTTTCTTTGCTCACAAATTCATCAACCTATCTCTTACATTCTTCGTAGGCAAAACACTTGATACCTTTTTTTTCAATGCTTTTTCTTCTGTCAGAAAGGGGCTGTTATGTGTGGCTTCTTTTACCGCCATTGCCGGGCTGTTGAGTGCTTTCTCACCAAATTACGTATCGCTGATAGTTCTTCGCTGCCTGGCTGGAGTTGGCCTTGGCGGCATGCATATATTCAACTCGTGGTTCTTGGAGTTTGTACCCTCGCCGAATAGAGGTTTCTGGATGATGGTATTCTCGAGTTTCTGGACGGTTGGAACGATCTTTGAGGCTGCTCTTGCATGGGTATGTATGCCCTCTTATTACATATACAACTATTATGCTAGATAAGTCAGTTCATAGGACTAGGAGTGATTCTTGTATGACTTGATTGGCCATAACACTGAAACCTCAGTGTTTGAATTTTTTCTTTCCTTTTTTTTTTTGCAGATTGTCATGCCAAATCTTGGGTGGAGATGGTTAGTTGCACTCTCCTCAGGACCGTCGTTCATCGTACTTATGCTCTATGTGGTAATACCCGAGTCTCCGAGGTTTCTATGCATCAAAGGCAGATACGAAGAGGCTCGTAGTGTTCTAGAAAAAGCAGCAAAACTCAATGGAAAAGAGTTTGCAGAATCAGTCAGATCGTCCTTACTATGTGCAGATGATACAGCGCAAGATACTGTTAAGGATAGTCCCTCGTTGATGCTTCTAATCTTCTCCTCCAAATTAATCAAAACGAACCTTCCGATATGGCTCTTATACTTTGGCAATACGTTTGCCTACTACGGCATTATATTGCTCACGTCCGAACTCAGCGGCAGCCAAACTAGATGTTCGAACGTGACTCTGCATGGAGAGAAAGGCCGAAACGATGGCCTCTACATAGATGTGTTTATTACCAGCTTGGCAGGTAACATTACATACATAGTACATGGTAAATATTTATTAGTTTACACTTTGTACTAAGTTTTGCTAACTCTGATTCTAAATTTCTACCATCTTCAGAGGTCCCTGGGCTCATCATATCCATGTTTATAGTAGACAGAGTCGGCCGCAAATACTCCATGGCGATCATGTTTGTTGTGTCCGCCATCGTACTTTTCCCGCTATATGCACGTCAGAAAGAGATTACTATTACAATGTTGTTATTCATCGCACGAACCTTTGTCTCGGCAACTTTCACTGTCGCCTGCATTTATGCCCCAGAGGTTGGTACTTCTGCGTGACCTTTGATTAGGAATATATATTGTTGCACAAAGAATGGAATCTATGATTCATTACACCATATGATAATATTGTTTCTCTTACATTCTTGTCTTCACATTTGTTGCCTTGAATAGGTATATCCGACGAATATACGAACGACTAGTGTGGGAATAGCAACGGCTATAGGAAGAATAGGTGGCATGGTGAGCCCACTTGTGGCTGTTGGATTGGTGAACAGCTGCAGGCAAATGTATGCAGTGATTCTAGTCCAGCTTGTCATTCTACTGTCCGGGCTAACCGTCGTGCTCTCACCGTTTGAGACTATGGGTAGGAACTTAGCCGATGCTACGGCGGACGATGAGTAATGCACGAGCTTATAGCCTGCCTATCTACATGTATCATTTAAACTAAAATATGAAAAGGAAAGTTGTTTGTGGAATATTGTTGATGATTTTTTGAGCAGAAATGAACAAGAAGCATCTATCTAAGGATGAGTTTCTTCAAGGGCTCTTTAAAACACAGTCCAACTTATAACGTAAATAGGATACGGAAAAAAAGATTATTGGGCAAAGTATAGAAAGAAAATTGCATGAAAAACGGCATACCTATTGCTGTAATAACGTCAGCTAGGGTTCGACGGAGAGCCAAAACATTCATTTGATGACTTGGTGAGCATGAAATCTCACAACAATGGAAGATCAAGCTATGAAACAAGGAGGATATCAATGAGCTGAGTCATAAGGAACTGACCTTAGAAATAGTCTTTAAGCACCTCCTATCCTATTACACATCATCTATCTAATGTACAAACAAGCTCCCTATGGCCTAAGCTTGTGTAAGGATCTCAGAGCAGCAAACATTAGAAATGGATGAGTGGTCAGACCATAGCGAGTCAATGTTCATACCATCACCATTATCCTCCTCGGTGTTTGTTATCAATGCAAATATGAAGATCAAATGGAGTGTGACCCAATTGCTAATGGATAAGAGCAGATATATTTATTTACTCAGAGAAATGCTTCCAACAAAAACTAAAAACTAGTAATTCAGATTCTCAAAACATAAAAAAAAAAAAATTCTTACCGAGCGAAAAAAGGTCAGGAGGCGTTGGCAGCTGAACGATCAGCGGCAGGAGCTTCATTTCTAGGCGGCTCGTAGATCTTCGCTCTCTTGAGGATCTCGGCGACGACCCAATGCTTGCGCTTGCTCAGCGGTCTGGACGAGTCCAACCTCACTCGATCGCCGATGTTGCAGTCGCTATTCTCGTCGTGCGCCATGAATTTCGAAGTTCGCTTCACGTACCGATTGTAAAGCTTGTGGTGGAACAGTCGGTCGACGGCGACGACCACCGATTTCTGCATCTTGTTCGACACCACCATTCCGACCACCGGCTTCATCTTTCGTCGCGATTTGATTCGACGATTGTGCCTTCGTCGATTGAGATGTTTTAGCTATGCTAGCGAAATACCCCTGGACTGAGCCAAAACAAAACCCTACTGGAAGGGATGAAAACGATGTCGTTTTGGGGTCTCCTTCGGTTGCTATTGGGCTTTATTGCGCGTTATAGACGGGCCCCGAAAATGGGCCTTGACTGAATTTCATTTAGACTTCAAATTTAAATATTACTACAAAATAAATAAAAATTTTACATTTTTTTTTCGGTAGTTTATAGTTCAATATTATGGGGTTATTACAATATTGTCTAAAGTGTAATATTTTTATTCCGATTAATGAAGGGGGTGCACTTTCAAATATATATATACTAATTTAATTATTACATATTCACGATGGCTCTTGCAAGTTGACAAAATTAAATATACTATACTATACATGGGATACATCCCAATAGTTTCCGTCCTAATTTAATTAAATATTTGTCCGTACAACATATTCTATTGGAGTTCCTTGCTTTGTGGAACTTAGCTAGTTTTACTTTTATTTTGATTTGTCTTTATAGTCTTAATTTACACGTGACTTTTAATATAGAAATAGACATAACAATGTGTGTAGTAATGCTTCTCAACTATCTTCGGTCCCCTTTTGTCATCGTCTTAAATGTGTGTAGTCCCTTTGCTTGCGCTGCGATCTACAAAACTACCGTTAGGCTTGGAAAATGAATATATCTATACTATTTATTAAGTGTAAGGGTGGATAAAAACTGTTTGGTGTGTAAAGTTTATTGCAATTTGATCCTTATTTTTATAATTTATATTTAACATGGGTAATTACTATTGTACTCAACTTTTTATTTATTATAATTACATCCTTACAAAATTTTTTAGATAATCTTTCATCTATTATATATTAAATTTTGTAAATATTTCAAAATATAAACTAATATTATGTATTTATATTTTAAGCACAAGCATCGAGTGTGTAATAAAATATTAGTATGTATATAATCGAGTGATGGCCTTTACTTTTAAATTTTCAATGAATTATGATAATTTTTATAGACAATTAGCCATAAAAATTTTGTGATTTTCAGCTGTAGCGATATAGCTTGGGGTGTGGAAGTCAATTTTCAATAAATTGATTTTTAGGACAATTTGCTGATGATGTCATGACGATGACGTAGTTATTAATTATTATTTTTATTGCACATGAATGTGCTTAAAATAATATAAATATATAATATTAGTTTATATTTGAAATATTTATAATTTATACTATATATTATATATTAGATGAAAGAATATTTTAAAAATTTTGTAAGAATATAATTATAATAAATAAAAAATTGAGGAGTACAATAGTAGTTACTCATGTTAAATAAATTATAAAAAAAATCATCAAATTGCAATAAATTTTACAAACGAATTGACAGTTTTTATCCAAATCTAAAAATTAGTATACAGTATAGATATCTTTAAAATAAACACGTGCATATCGTGATGCCGTTTAATTAAAAGAAAAAAAAGATAATAATACCTGAAATACACAACAGTGGATTAGTTATCTATCATCAAGCCAGAAAAAAAACCAAAAAAAAAAATTAAAAAAAATAATATAAAAGAGCTCTTTTTTTTTGTCCATTATAAAAGAGCTCTTAAATGGCGGTTCAACAACCTTGTCTTTAAGATGCAGTTAGAACAGTCCCTCCAAAAAAAAAAATAAAAAAAAATTAAACTATGAAAAATAAATAAATAAAGAAAAGAAAACAACTTTGTATTCAATCACTACTTTATGTCGTAACTCTTTGGATTAGAGATGTTTGGCCACTCTAAGACCAATTTGTCTTTCATAAAACAAACATAGGTTCTCATCAAATTACGTGCACAACCTTCGAACCTACCAAACAATATATATATATATATATGTAAATATATATCTTGCCTTATATATTATGCTTCCATGCCAGATTCTTGCAATCAAAGATTCGGACATTTTTCCAAGAGAATCTAAACTAGATCAGGAATGTAATAAAAACCCTTCACTTTCCCAAAATATTTTCTTTAAATAAATAAATATATATATTATACAGTTCAAGAAAATGATAGATTTTGCTGCAGTAGTATTACATTACAGCCCACGAACCATAGTAAATGCACCCTGTCTCGGCCAAAATAGCATCCATTACCACATGGGAAGACTGACAAAATTAAATAAAAACTGAACCCCATGACTATTAAGTCTCTTCCATTTTGAAATAAAAAAAAATTAAAAAAAAATAAAATCAGCCTTATGGCATAGAATTTAAGAGCCGAAAGCGATTGACATAAATGGTAAAAAAATTGTTGTGTAGCTCATCTTCTAGCTGTCTTTTATATATGTGGTTCTTGAAGGAAACAACAAACCCTTATTTGCCACCTACTACTACCTCACTCTACATGGATCCATTAACGTAGTTTTTCAACTATGGAGGTTAATTTCATTACATATATAGGACGAGGAAGAAGGAGAATTTAAACCCCTTTTGACGATTTTCCTTCTGCTGTAGAGTTATATATGGAGTACAACAACAGTTCAGAAAGCTCGCCGAAGGTAGGGTGGGGAATCTTGGATTCATACGGCGGTTGTAATAATAAGCAGCAAACTCACGGCTTTGTCAATCCGAGACAAGCAGGCGGCGGCGCCGGCGATGTCTTATACTGCAATGATAGTAATCTCGGAATCTCTTCCAAGGCATCGGTTGTGTCTGAATCTTTTCACTGTCCGATCAAAGACACTGTCGCTGGTTTTGGTTCGTACATGATTAACCTAAGGCTTGGGAGTCAACCGGCCGGAGAAGGTCTGCCTCCGACGAACTGTAGTGAAGCAACACCTCCCTCGATTTCGATTCCTCAGGCGAAGAATAATAGCAATGGGTCTTCGACGCCGTCGAAGAGATCAAGAGCTTCGTATCAGAATATGCAAAACCCTTGTTGCCAAGTAGAGGGATGCAACCTCAGTTTGAAGGCGGCGAAGGATTATCACCGCCGGCATAGGATATGCGAGGCCCATTCCAAGAACCCTAAAGTTGTCGTAGGAGGATTGGTCCGCCGTTTTTGCCAGCAATGCAGCAGGTAATAAGAACGAAAAATTCAATCTTTTTTTTTTCTTTTGCTTCTTCTAAAAGTTCATTCTTTTTTAAGCTAATTCGTCTTTCGTCGAAAGGTTTCACGATCTATCGGAGTTCGACGACAAGAAGAGGAGTTGCCGGAAAAGGCTTTCCGATCATAACGCCAGAAGGCGAAGGCTGCCGCCCGAGTCCTTGCATCACCTCAGCTCATCGTCTGCAGCACTTCCTTCTGCATTATATGGTACAGTTTTATCTTATTACAGCAATTTTACTCACTGTCTGAAGCAACGTTATGTCTTAACACAGATCAGAGATCCCATAATATTGCATTAAACTCAGACTGGCAAGAAAACGCTAGCACGGCTTATACGCTGAGACAAACCAGAGAATCATCGACCCTCGGCGTCATCGGGCCATTGAAAATCGGGCCGGGCCTCGACGAACCAGCTTGTTTTCTAAGCGGTGAGATTCCCATATCGGTTTCGAATCCACACATGGGCTCGGGCGATAGGTTTTGTCCATTTCAAACCTCGGGAAATATTCGAGCAGCCGATCAAAGTAAGCCCTTTTATCATTTCCTTTGAGAGTTTTTTTAGTTTGTTGATTTGTGATCTTTTTTTCTTCTTTCCCGACAGGTATGCATGCAGCTGCAAGAACAGACCCTCATGGTGTTCCGAGTGTTCTCTCTCTTCTGTCATCAAATTCTTGGTACCTAAACGGCGTGGCTTCGTCTTCTGTAGTGAACGATAACGCTCCGGCGATGAATAACGGCTGCTCGTCGGGGATGAAGCTTTGGTCGGATAATGGCAGTGTAATAGCAGTGGATCAAGCTTTAATGCACGGCGAAGAAGGCGCTTCTTCTTCTTCTTCTATGCAAGAAAATGGCAGCTGCTTTTTGTTCCAGCCAAAAGGGTTCTTTTGAATGATGAAAGCGCCTCTCTTTTAGGCTCCGTTTGGACGAAGGATTTGGACGACGATGGAAGATTCTTTTGCTGTTTGATTTGGTGTAATATTTTGTGGGATTTGAATTCTTTACGCCAAACAGAGCCTTAATTTCGCTTGTGTTTTCCTTAAACGCAATATTCGCCGGAGATATATAATGTGTTTTGTCGTTAAATTTGTTTATTTATTTCTTTGTGGTTTGTTGATTTGATGATTATCATGCTATAAACTGTTTTAGAAACTTTAAGCTATTTTTTTTTTATTTTTCTTTTCTAATTGAGTTCCTATTATAATACCCATATTCTAAACCCAATAAAAAAAAAAGTTAAAAATAGATGCCTTTGAAGTCAAAATATTATATTTCTATATGCATAAATTGTAATAAAAAAAATTATGGGCATGATTCTCTGACACCGTAACTCCTTTTTTTTTTTTAATTAAAACTAAATGATATTACTTCGATTATGTTTTTTTATAAAATAAATATTCACTAAAATTACATATATATATTACGATATGTATAAATATTTGTAGTTAGGCTCTGTGTGGTGTGGTTGGGTGTTGTTTAAACCCCTTTAATAGTGTGTTTGTATTCAACCTCTCCCGCGAAGCATCGATTTTCCCCTCGCATTAGATTCATATTCTTGGTCAACTTTGCTAGATCTGTGATTTCTGAGCTGATTCTTTTCTTTTCTTTTTTTGCGATTATTTATTGAAATCATTTTACTGAGGGGTTGAAATTGAATGGAGGACGGGAAGCAACAGGGCGTCGACCGATTCGGTCCAGTATCATCTCACGGTTGGTTTTGAATTTTAGTTCTGTTGTGGTTTTAAGATCTTTGTGGGGGGGTTTTTTTTGGGTGATTTTAATTGTTATGCGTTAATTGTTTCCTTTTGTTCTTACCCCTTCTCATTTTTAGGGTTTCATTGTTTGCCACCTGCAATAGTCAGTAGGTTTGGATATCATTAATCAGATTTTAGCTGAAGGAATCGGAATAATGGTTTATTTTTTCAAAGTTGAAGTTTTGATTTGGGATTTCGCATTTTAGATTGAGAAACGAAGTTCTTGCGAAGTGTTTTTCGTTCTTTTAACTGGATTTAGCTGAGCTGATATGTTATCGGCTTTCTAGAATAATAGTCTCGACCCTTCTTTTCATATTTGTTGTAATTTGACTGGATTTCAGTTCCTATTTGGTTTCTGCTACTATACTAGTGTATTGATTATCTACTGTGATTTGCTTGGTTGGAATACCCCTGCTTTCTGCTCTGATTTTTTCACTTGTAGAATGAATGCCAATGACCATCTGCCCAATTTTGGTGCTTTGTGTGTTTTCTGTCTACTTAAGCTGTAATAGGCAATCTCGTTTAGTCTTCCCTGATTGTATATTGGGCGAAAAGTATTGGTTTTCGTTGTCATTTCTCTGCACTTATGGATGCAGCTGGTACAGCCGGTGAAATACATAATGGAACTGAACAGGTGGGTATACTAAGCAGTCGATAGTTCAATGGTGTTTACGCCATTTTTACCATAGTTTGAATTAATCTGCATGATATGTTCCTTAAGTACTAATCTTATATTTGTCATTGTCAGCCACTTGCACCAAAGGATGAAAGGATTGTTTCGGCAAATCCTTCTCCTGATGCTGCCAGCATCTCAGGCGCTTCAAGGAACACCAAAGCTCGGCCTGCAACTTCCCAAGTGACTGGAGCTCACACATCAGTACATTCACTGAATTCACGTACATCTCAGGAACAGGGTTATTATGTCGGAGGTTAGCTTTCCAAAGTCTTCTATTGACCACCTTGGTAGAAAAGTTCCAACTTTGTTATTCTTATTTGCTTATGATCTGTAGCTTTACCCTTTCGGTAATGCAGTATCCTAACCCGTGCCAATTTGGTGCTATGTGGCGACGTCTAATTATTTGCTTACATTTTTAAAGTCTAGACTTTTGGTCTTCCTTAGGTCCTGGTTACAACAATGGCGGTGCCAATTGGGATGAGCATTCAAATTATGTTAATACCAACAATTTACAAGTCCTACCTCCAGTAAGCTGGTTAAACTTCTTTAGGGTCGGGATTGTTTTTGGGGTCTGCAACTTGCAGTTACTAACTGGCATTTAAAAAATTGTTCAGGGGATGTACAACGATAGCTCCTCGTTCTATTTCCCCCCTGGTTATGGATTTGATGCATTTGGTCAATTTTCCCCTATTGCTAGCCCTTTATCTCCAATATTGATTGATGGTCAAGGTCAATTCTTCTCACCCCATCAAGTGCCTATGACTCCTTCATACTACACACCTTCGGTGTCACCTGGCCCAACACATGTTAGTTCAGGACTTTCAGCTTCACAGGCTGAATTAGCTCCGATGGGAAATGCCAGCCAAGAAACTCTCGTTGACAACGCATTTTTCGGGCCAGCATCGGGCTATTATCTACCTTTCGGCTCTTTTGGCGGGGACCCTTTTGGAGATAACGCCCTTGGTCTTTACAAATTCCCAGGAGACTTTGGGTCCAACGAATCAGTGCCAAATCATTCGAATTCCATAGATACTAATCGATTCATGTCTCCATTAAATTCTGGAGCCATGTACCCTCAACCAATTGGCTTACTGGGATCGTATGACCAAAATGCTGGACAGGTTTACTGTTTTTTATTTTTTATTTTTTTCCCATTATGTGAAAGCTTAAGCAACACAAAGAGATTAGCATTTTGTGATCCAAAGGCTAACGAACTTGTTCTATGACTGCAGACACCGTTTCAAGGTTTTGGGTTGACATCGAACTCTTCGTCCAGACAATTCGCTCGTGTTGGTTCTTACCAAAGCATTGGGTCTGGTTCAAGTCATCATCGATTTGGCGCCGAAACTGATGGAAGGCGGGAACGGAATCGTGATTCCATGAGCCTCTCTAATGATAATCTTGGCGATAGAAATCGTGGGCCAAGGGCTATGAAGATTAAGAGCAAAAGCTCCTCGGGCGAACAGGGCTCTTTGGCCCTGGAATACAATGGGCTGCGCATCTCCGATCCCATTAACCATCCTGATTTCATCACTGATTATGAACATGCAAAGTTTTTTGTCATCAAGTCCTTCAGTGAAGACAACATCCATAAAAGTATCAAGTATGGTGTTTGGGCCAGCACGCCTCTCGGGAATCGGAAGCTGGATGCTGCCTACCGCGAGGCCAAGGAAATCGAAGGGTCTTGTCCTATCTTCCTATTCTTTTCGGTGTGTTCTGTCATATTCGTTTTTTTGTGCCTGAAGTATAATCTAAGTGTTAGGCTTGTTGAACTTTGCAACTGATGCTATTTCCGAATTATATCCCCCCAGGTTAACGCCAGTGGACAGTTTTGTGGGGTAGCTGAAATGGTTGGGCCCGTTGACTTTGACCGCGATGCCGATTACTGGCTGCAGGATCGGTGGAACGGTCAGTTCCCTGTCAAATGGCACGTCGTCAAAGACGTCCCCAACAGTTGCTTTCGCCATATAATTCTTGAAAACAACGAGAACAAACCGGTGACTCACAGTCGGGATTCACAAGAGGTTTGGTCCATTCTGATTGGCTCGTGAATATTTTGCTTTATTCACTGTTGGACTTTCATATCTTGTGAAAATCGAAACCATAACTGACCATCTGCTGTCTGTTGAAGTGTTATTTAAGGAAGAGTGAACAACAACTTTGGTGCTCAAACTTTTAAATGAGTCGTTTTAGTTCTGAACATTGCAAAACCGTTCATTTTAGGTTCTGTTGACCTAAATAACCGGCAAAAGAACAAAAAAGGAACATTTTTGTAAAGTTCAGAAACTAAAACTGAGCATTTAAAAGTTTAAGCACCAATAGTTAGAACTTTTTTTTTTACATACATGGAAATATATATACAAGAAAAATGTTCAATTTTACTACATATTTGTGGATTCGAACTTTGGCCTATGATCTTTTGCCTTTCATTGCAGGTGAGGCTGGAGAAGGGAATCGAAATGTTGAAGATTTTCAAGAACCATGACGCCGAGACATCCCTTCTTAACGACTTCGAATTTTACGATAAGCTCGAGAAGTCATTATTGGAGAGGAAAGCAAAGCAGCGAGCCATTGCTTCAATGACTGCCAACACAACCAGCGAATTGATTAATCAGCTTTCAGACAACATAGCTGGTTCTCTCCACATTAACAGTGCTAGAAATGTTCCTAATCCAAGTTCAGAATAGCACCGTAGCATTCTTCGAGTGATTTTCGAAATCGATGCTCCTAGTTCGGAATCAGCTTGGAGGATAAATCTGTTTTTCTGTTTTATTAAGCATTTTTCTTAAGACAAAACCTTTTTCTTAATCTATATTTTTCTTGGATTATCTGAAGCTACTACTGCTACTTCCTTGCTGTATGTAGTAACAATCTGTGTTAAGACTCAACATAGGCTGCTGTTTATTGAAGAAATGCAGCTACAAAGGTTACTGAGATTCCCTTTTTAAGTACTCCCATGGAGTTTTAGTATTCTCTTGATATTAATGATTATGGACAAGTTATAAATTTCTGAATGCCCCTTAATAAAGAAAGGGTAAATTATGATATACTCCAATATTGATATATTATATTGAAATGCACGTTATGATCATATGTTTTTTTTATTGCACGAAACTCACTTATGCTGTCTAAACTTAGTATTGTACCCCTTGTGTTGTCTAAAGCTTAGTACTGTTTTCCGATTAAGGATGTAGATGACAAGGATCGCATGATTAAATAAACTACGATGAGTGTTTTAATCTATTTACAACGAGAAGTTTTGATGCTTAATTTTGGGAGGCTCATTACTTCAATTAGTCCCCATGTTCCTCGAATGGATCTCTTAGTTGTTGAGAATTTTTGGATAACTAGGTATGGCCCGTGCGACGCATGGGGATGATTTTGCAAGATCTTGGAATACGAATAAAATATTTAATCTGTAATTATTCGATATATAAGAATATAATTACGTTGTTAGAGAATATAAGGTAGATTACACTACACTGTATTGTCGAATATATATTTGTATATGGTTGGCTGTGAATAAAAGGTATGGTAGATATATATTTTGTCCATGGTGAATAATTATATGAATGAAGGTATGAATGTGCTATTTATTTGTAAGCATGTTTTCATACATGCTTATGGATCCTTTGTAGTTCTTATCTGACATGCGCAGTAAGTATTTGTTTGCAAGATAATGGTATATTTGACTTAGCATCGTTTCAAACTTAATCGGGGTTCTGTAATTATAAGAAAGGAAAATAATTATATATGGAATTTGGATAATGAACTTGCCACAAACGTTTGTTACTATAATAATATAAACATTCATCTTTAATAATTGCAAGACTGTTGACATTCAAATGCCATAATCAATAAACTACCACGTTACTATATTAACTCTCCACGTTATACTATAAGATAATAAACATGCATCAAAGCTATCCACCAGCAAAAGCTGATCATTGGAGTCTTACAATTTGTAGGACTGTTGACATTCAGACTTATCCAGCCAACCTTACTATATTAGTTTTATGACTTTTGAATTGTATTTGCAAGTTTAAAACATTGGCTGACGTGTCAAGAGGAGGGAGCATCTCGTTGATAATGTTTTAGCAAATGAAGGTCCCTATCCAACTTTTATATATTATAGATTCAATTTCTCGTTTTTGGGCATCGAAGACAAGCTCCTATAGGGTGTGAGGGGAGGTGGATTATATGCAATTTAGAAAAAAAGAAGGTAAGATTTTTTCTTTTTTTTGTGGGTAAATTATGATATACACCACGTGAATATACTGAAATGCGCATTACTACCTTGTGTTTTTTTTTATTGCGTGAAACTCCCCTATGATGTCTAAAACTTAACACGTTACCCCCCATGGTTTCTAAAATATAGCATTGCATCCCCAATTAGGGGGTAAAAATGACAATGAATGCATGATTAAATAAAATACTATGATATCTTAACAAACCATATGAATTTTGGTGTTTATATGTCATTTAATTTTTTTTTTTTTTTTAAGAAAATCATGAACTAAAAAAAAGGGAAAAAAAAAAAAAACGGCAAATGGCACCAATGACCTGCTTTTTTTCCTTGTTAACTTCATGAAGTACTACTATTTAAGATTTCTTTCGCAAGTTTCGGACAGGTCTATGATGTTCATAAAAATGAAACGGAAATATTGATAAAACACAGTCGAGGCGAGGCAGGGAAGGAATTAGACCAGCTCAAATCGCGCTAGTTTTCGTCCCTTCATTTCCCAAAATTCCCAATGGCGGTACCTCAGTTGATCTCTCTGCGGCTGTTTAAACCTCATGAAATTTGTCTCTAGCTTTCTCATTATGTTGGTTTTAACTTTTGTGGCAGGATTCTGCGGGGACCACGTTGATGGATCTAATAACATCGGACGGTTCATCTTCCAAGCCTCCTCCTTCGTCCTCTTCCACGGCGGCTCCGGCGATCGAATCGGCGGGTCCAGCTGTGGGAGCTCCTGTCCCGATGACAGTAGATCGGAAGTCGAAGAGGGGGACTCTGCTGCAGATCCAAAGCGACACGATTTCTGCTGCTAAATCGGCTTTCAATCCTGTCCGTGCAAACATTAGGCCACAAAAGCAGAACAAAAAGGTAAATATTTTTAGTAGTAATAGCTATCTATGGTTGGTGTGCTAGATGCTCAAAACTTAGAAGTCAATACTCCATCACTGCAAGTTTATGACACTGTTAGTCGTGTAGGGTTCAGAATTCTGACATTAATGTGACTTATTTGGGATAATGAACTTGAAGATTGAATATATGTCACAAATATGTTGTTCTATGTGGATCATATACGACTGCTTTTTGTTTCCTAAACTGGCAGCCCGTTTCTTATGCTCAACTTGCAAGGAGTATTCACGAGCTGGCAGCCACATCGGATCAAGTACAGTTTATTTGATATTGCATATTTCATGTAGTCGATAATTTTCTTCTTATGGGTTTTCAATTATTTTTGGTCTTTGTTTTCTGACTGTTTGTATTTTGATGAATATGTGTAGAAAAATTCGCAGAGGCAGTTGGTGCATCATGTGTTTCCCAAACTTGCTGTCTACAATTCTGTTGATCCTTCTTTGGCTCCTTCGCTTCTGATGGTATGAAGTTTGTTCGTGGTAGTCGCTTGGTTTTATACTTTGCTCATGACTCATTGAGAGCCCATTTACTTATCCTAAGTCATACGTTGGAACTCAAAACTGTTTAATTGAGAATGTGCCCATAACAAATTACGACAGAAATTTTGTAGTTGTTGTAGTAGCACATTCCCCCATTGATTTCTTTCTCCTGAGTCCAGGCAGGGGGGATTACAGTTTTAATCAATCTTCTAAAACTTTTGTCATTAATTACTTTCAAGTTATGGAGATCTTTGTCTCTGTTTCACGACCAGAATTGTCCGTTATACTGATCCATCTATTTTCGTCTTTTTAATTGATAAAAATAATGTATAATTTTCTCTTTCGTTACTTTAGCTTGACCAGCAGTGTGAGGATAGGACCGTACTGCGGTATGTTTATTATTATCTGGCCAGAATCCTATCAGATTCTGGTTCACAAGGTGTTAGCGCTGGCGGTGGAATTCCTACACCAAATTGGGATGCTTTGGCTGACATAGATGCTGTTGGAGGAGTGACGAGAGCTGATGTCGTCCCTAGAATAGTGGAACGTTTAGCTTCAGAGGCTTCAAATGAAGAAGTTGAGTGTGAGTTATGAACCTCGATATTCTGATGTTAAAATTGTTATGCTGATGTGTCATTTGTGATACCCAGCTTATTGTACTAAATAAATTAAAATCGAGGTAAGCATCCTGATATAGTTGAAAGATGACAATTGTTTTCATTTTTTCCTTTGAAGTTCATCCACGTAGGCTGCAAGCTCTGAAGGCTCTGACTTATGCTCCTTCTAGCAGCTCTGAAATTCTATCCAAGTTGTACGAAATTGTGTTTGGCATACTGGATAAGGTTTGTTCAAATCAACTCCTTTTTTGTCCGTGATTATTGTGTAGCTGTTTAGTTCATATCTTACTTTCTCACGAGCCATACGATAACTGCTAAGATTTACCCGATGCTATTGTGATTTCTATCTCTCAACTGTCATTGCCTTCCCATTGGTGTTAGTTTATGCTGTTGTTAATGCTAACAATATTGCTACTGCTGCTAACGATGGTACTATTGCTGCTGTCATCAGCATTAGTATTGTAATTGTTGTAATTAGCTCCGCCACTGAGGTTATTATGAGGAAATATGTTGGGTACTCTTTATTAGACTGACGAGTGCCTAAACTAAACTTTGATCCTAAGAGTACTTATAATATCTTGTGTTTCAGGTGGCTGATCCTCAGAAGAAAAAGAAAGGTATATTTGGAATCAAGGGAGGTGACAAGGAGGTATTCGGATTCCCAAAAGCTATAATTACTAGTGTGTCCAATTAGTTTAAAGTTTCAGATTTGCTTTTTTTTTTTTTTCCATTCTACTTTCACATCTGGGTTATAAATTCATAACAGTTCAAGTAACTTGCCTTAACTTGTTTCTGGATGATATATCAGTCCATCATTAGGAGCAATTTGCAATATGCAGCAATGAGTGCATTGAGGAGACTTCCTCTAGATCCAGGAAATCCTGTATTTCTGCATCGTGCCGCACAAGGGTCAGCTCGATACCCTATTGACAATTTATTTACAAATTTTACGAAGGCTTTTGATAAAGATAAAGCTTATGTCTTAACATTATTATCTATTGTTTATGATACCAGAGCCAAGGTAGTGGCCTTGTTTTTGATAAATATTAAGTTTCATTGTGAATGCGTAACACTGAAATCTAGGGAGATTTAAGATTTAACATATATGTCACTCTCAGGTGAGAGCGCATTTGTAAGTTTCTGAGATAATAATCTTTCTTTAGTAAATTTAGAGTGAAATTCGTGACTGTAGGCTATCAGCAGATCTCAAAGATGCTCTTGTATATTTGGCTTGTAAATTGAAGTTGTTGGGTAGTGTCATTTGTTGGCTTGTAAATGTTTATGCATGAGCTTTCTATATCTCTTGCAGAATTGTTTCGGGAATAGTTTAACTGGTTATTATACATCGCCTTCTTGCACCTCGTCTCGTCACTATTGTGCCTCCATCCTCATTTCTTCAACCATTTTGTTCATTGTTGCAGCATTTCATTCTCCGATCCCGTGGCAGTGAGGCATTCACTTGAAACTTTATCCGAGTTAGCCACGAAAGATCCCTACGCAGTTGCAATGACGTTAGGTAACATGGTTGTATTAGAAGTCAACTTTTATACATGTTGCAATGAATGAAATCCAATGTGCAATCATTTGAGTGTTATGCATGGGCTACACTACTTGGTATGGCATCTTGCAACTAACCACGATACAAAAGATTTTGTCTCAATTCCTCCAAAAATTTACAAGGAAAATATTTTTCAAACTTTGGGAAACAGAAATAATAAATTATAAAAGCATTACTGCAGGTTAATGCAAACATATTCTATAGGTTTCTAAGATTTAATTAGTGTGAGCCACATCCTGCTTCAAAATTTTTTAATCAAGGGATAAGACTTGTAGCGAGCTTTAACTTCTTTTTGTTTTTCATCTACTATATCGTTCTAAAGTATTTTGATTTGTTTCCTTCTATGTGGGCCTTAAACCATCTTTGTACTTTGTGGAGGGTTAACATCCCACATATTCGGCTAGGATAGGGGGATCAAGCATATATCCCTCGGGATATCAGGATATCATTTTCTCTTATGTAATTTGTTCCTGCCTGATTGATTTGGAAAAAATCTGTTTGAATAAGTTTAAGATCAACACTAATATTCTATTCACTAACACTTAGGCTTCCATAGTTAGCTTGTACTTTTAAGTATCTTCATTGCGAACTACCTACGGTGTGGATTCTGGCATATATTCAGAAGAAAATTTCGCAGTCTTGGTTTGCTGAATTGTGACTATTTTTTGACAATTCATTTTCTTACTTTTGCAGGAAATCATGCACAACCTGGTGGTATGGTTTATATATATATATATTAATATATAATATATAACGGTTAATTTGCTGTCTAGAATAATAACTAATGTTACAGGTGCGCTTCATGACATTCTCAACTTGCATGATGTTCTTGCTAGAGTTGCACTAGCCAAATTATGCCATAATGTGTCAAGAGCTCGGGCATTAGATGGTACTTGTTTTATCAAGGATTCCTCTTTTGAATATACTTTTTTTTTTCCTTTAACATATTTTATAAAATAAAAGTGGTATTTAATGATCTTAAATTTTTGTGAGTAGAACGCCCAGATCTGAAGGCCCAATTCAATTCTGTCCTCTATCAACTTCTCTTAGATCCCAGTGAAAGAGTGTGTTTCGAGGCAGTCTTCTGTGTGCTGGGAAAAGTAGATCATTCTGAGAGGTAGAATTATCCGACACGACATTCGTAATATTGTCATTAATTGGTCTACTACATCAATAGTGAGAATTCATAATGTATTCATCTAATAATACCTCAATTTCATTTTACACCGCTGACCTTTCAACTTACTTACTTGATGAAGCACCGAAGAAAGAGCTGCCGGGTGGTACCGCCTATGCCGAGAAATGCTCAAAGTTCCAGATGTACCTTCTGGAAAGGACTCAAGTTCTGACTCAAAAGATGGAGTTCCTCCAAAACCCAGCAAAGATAAATATTCAAAGACCAAACGTCCACAACCACTTATCAAACTTGTGATGCGAAGGTCCGTACCTACTTTATGCTTGCATATTGAACGTATTTCTGTGGTTAATCAATGGTATCAATATTGTTTTGGGAATCTTTCGGGGTTAATTGTATCACTCAGCCTTTTGTTGTCGTAATAGGTTGGAGAGTTCTTTTCGTAGTTTCTCGCGACCTGTACTGCATTCTGCTGCAAGAGTTGTACAGGAGATGGGAAAAAGCCGTGCTGCTGCTTTTTCTCTAGGTTTACCAGATATTGATGAAGGAGCACAAGCTAACACTTTCTCTGAAGACTCATATGATGCAGATATAAATCCAACCGCTCCTTCTGAAGGTAGTGTGGTGTGTGAGATCCTGAAACAGTATACCAACATCACTTCATCTTTTGGAAGTAGCACCGTTGCTTGACGAGCCTAGTATTGATTGAAATATGAGTTTATTGCTAATATTTAACTTAGGTGTTTGAATTCCTCTTCTTATTGCTTTGTTGAGCTCGTCAGTGCATATTGGTGTTTATCATCAATCAGTTGTTTCTTTTTAATGTTGATAATAGGTATTCGGAGAGTTCCATCTATATCTAGTGGCATGGGTGTCAAGGATACGATCGCTAGCTTGCTCGCCTCACTTATGGAAGCTGTGAGGACCACGGTTGCATGTGAATGTGTGTACGTGCGTGCAATGGTCATAAAGGCCCTCATATGGATGCAGAGTCCACATGAATCTTTTGACGAACTTGGGTCCATCATTGCTTCTGAGCTATCCGATCCATCGTGGCCTGCAACTGCATTGAATGATATATTGCTCACTTTGCATGCTCGTTTCAAGGTAGTCGGGCCATGAATTGAATCTTTGATTGATAGATCCTTGTTGATTCACTCATGTTTCGTATCCGTATAGTTTACTTATCTTCAAGTTCAGCTGTTGACCCCTTGATGTTCTAGTTTGCTTAGGAAAATATGGAACTTCAGTATAAATTATCAAGAATCCGATCAATGGCTCGTCGTCGGAGTAGGAGTTAGGACAGCTGGTATAATAACCGTCTTTCGCTTGGAGTCACTTTTGCTAAAGATACATAAAAAAAAAAAGAACAACTGCCTGGTTTTATGGATACTGTCTTGCATGAACATGAAACTTACAATGGCACCAACCTGGACACACAGTTACTGCAAAGATAGAGCACAATTTTACTTTCTTTCTCATCCTTCCTGACCCTTGTTTGTTTCGCTTCTTAATCGTTTGTGAGGACATCTCACTTGAATCATTTATTTAATGTGATCGGTTTGCTGCTTTTGTCGATTTGCTTTGAGGAAAGAGCGTGTCTGAGTTTATGGGCTGTTGTAACCTTATATTTGTCTTAGGATTATCGTTGTATATATAATTATCCATAAATATAAAGAATAAAATATGACTATTGCGTTCAGAAATATGTGTTTATACCTGATTTCCCTATTAATGTGATTAGAAAATGTACTATGTGCGATACTGTTCTTTATTCTTAGGCAGCTTATGGCATCTATTGGAAATAAACTTTCTACGTTGTTGCTTATGCTGTACCTCCCCTTTGGATAATTTTGACTTTTTAACAGACCATAGATTCATCAACTCTTGTTTTTATCTCCTTCATTTTCTTTTGTCTTGTTGTTATAGGCTACTCCAGACATGGCAGTTACACTCCTAGAGATTGCTAGAATATTTGCAACTAAAGTTCCGGGGAAAATAGATGCTGACGTTCTTCAGCTACTGTGGAAAGTGAGTTCTTCAGATGACCATGAGTTGGATCTTTTGTCACTCTATCTTTATTTTCTCTTCTTTATCTACTACCGTATGTTCTAGACGTGTTTGGTCGGAGCTGGACCTGATGGGAAGCATACTGCTTTGGAGGCTGTCACTATTGTTCTCGATTTACCACCTCCCCTACCTGGTTCGACGTTGGGGCTTACTTCAGTCGATAGGGTGTCTGCATCTGATCCAAAATCTGCCCTTGCCCTTCAGAGGCTAGTTCAAGCGGCGGTAAGTAACATTCATTGTTGTCATGCTCATGATCGTGTAATTTAACTCTTGCTACTGGACTGTCGTTCATCCACATTTTGTAGTTTTGTTGCACTCATGTTTTCTGGTTGGTTTGCAGGTTTGGTTCCTTGGGGAAAATGCCAATTATGCAGCTTCTGAATATGCCTGGGAGTCAGCAACCCCACCTGGTACTGCATTAATGATGCTTGATGCGGACAAAATGGTTGCTGCCGCAAGCTCCCGCAATCCTACACTAGCTGGTGCTCTGACTCGACTCCAAAGATGTGCTCTCAGTGGCAGCTGGGAGGTATTATTTCTGGACTTTTTTTTTTGTCCGTGTACAATTTCAGTTAGTTAACGAAATTCAATTCCTTCTCCATTTGTTCTATAACATTGATGAATGAGACATGATAAGCTATTAACCGGAAAGTTATTCTGACTCGCTTTGATCTTGTTGATTTTCCGTCTTAGATTCGCATTATTGCTGCTCAAGCCCTGACAACAATTGCAATCAGATCTGGTGAGCCTTACAGGCTTCAGATCTATGAGTTTTTGCATACATTGGCTCAAGGCGGGGTCCAGTCTCAGTTTTCAGATATGCATACTAGTAATGGGGAAGATCAAGGAGCGAGTGGCACAGGCCTTGGATCGTTAATAACTCCTATGTTAAAAGTACTGGATGAAATGTATAGTGCACAAGATGAACTGATTAAGTAAGTAGAGAGAGTTTGCAGTTATATTATTGAGTTATGAGTATCTTACAGATTAGTTCCTCAATCTGACAAAAAATTTGCATCTATGTCCAGGGAAATGCGTAATCACGACAATGCCAAGAAAGAATGGACAGATGAGGAACTCAAGAAGCTTTACGAAACTCATGAGAGATTGGTAGATCTCGTCTCACTGTTTTGTTTTGTTCCTCGTGCAAAATATCTTCCTCTGGGGCCAACTAGGTATCTTTTCTTTTGCTTTTAACGTTGTAGTATTAGTCTTGTCTTTTTTGACATTATCTGAATAGTCTTATTGTATGTTAGACTAGAACAGAATGCAAAGTGTTCCTTTGTTAACTGTTGGTAGAAAATTCTTTTTTGCATGAAAAGTCCTTTTCTATAAAATCATGTTTATGATCTAACTTGTATCTTATGATAGTCTGGTTTTTTTTTTTGTGTCATGTTCATTTAGTTTCTTTGTGCACTTTCTCTTGATTAATATCTCTCGTTAGTAGGAAATCAGTCTCACTATTGTTTCTCTCCATTTGTTATTTTCTATGTAACAGTGCTAAACTTATTGACATCTATCGCACTCGTCATAATATAAGCGCATCAGCTGGACTCAGTGATCCTGCTGTCTCCACGGGGATTTCTGACCTTATTTATGAAACTACTAAAACAAGTATTTCTGACCTTATCTATGAAAATGACAAATCAAAATCTGCTGAGCCAGAGTCACTAGATGACGACCTTGTCAACTTCTGGGCAACAAGCCTTGGTGATGCACCTGCGATGAACAGAGTAAGGGTTTTCTTATTTGTCCCGAATCTAAACTTTGACGTTCGAATAGTGGCATAAAAATAGTAGGTTATCATTACTCGTAGTTCTTTGCCATGCAAGTGGCTATAACAGCTTTTCTTGTGACTTTTATGAGAATTTTCGTCTCTTCAATAATTGATATATATATTACAGATGCAAATATGTTGTCCAATGGTTGGGATCTTGATTCAGCCTTCTGGTCTTGATCAACACCAAAGTTTTTTTTAATCTCTAACATCTGTTGTAATTAATTCATGAATTATATTTGACTGTAAATGGTAATATGCTTTATTGGACTTGATGTTGATGGTGCCAATATGAGATTCCATTTATTTGAAACAATAACCTGTGTCCTTGTCGAGCACATGTTATTTCAGCTGACAATTCTCTAGCTAGTGTTGGATTCACCCACTGGGGGAGATTTGATCTTGGTAGCACTCTAGCTATTTATTGGGATGAAATGAAATGAGGAGAATAAGTTAGTTAATCTGATGTTGATGGCAATGTTGATGAGATTTGATGAAGATTCTTGATGACTCTATTGAATGAAATGAGGAGAATTAGATAATTAATTTTTCAATTTAAGGAATTAACTTTGTATTTTCGTTTCTAGGAATCACAAGGGGCATGGTTTTCATCCAATACTAGGAAGTCTCATAACATGGATGCCTCTCTTTTGTGTCGGTTACTGATCTATAAGTTTTACCTGCCTACCTCTTATTAGGTCAACGAATTTTTAGCCGGTGCTGGTACTGATGCCCCTGATGTGGAGGAAGAGAACGTTTTCGCCAGACCTTCTATGAGTTATGACGATATGTGGGCAAAGACCCTTTTAGAAACTACAGAGAATGGGGTTAGGAATCATACAATTCTTTCAAGAAATTTCTCTTTTACTGCATTTTTGTTGGAAATTCAAGTAGATCTTTTCTGTCAACGTCCACAGGAAGATGATGGAAGATACTCGGGATCATCTTCTCCAGACTCAGAAGGATCTGTTGAGACTTCCATATCCTCTCATTTTGGTGGAATGAACTATCCCTCGCTGTTCAGTTCAAAGCCTTCGTCACAGCCGAAGGTGCTTAGATGTCTGCTTGTTGTTTATTGTCACTTGGGAGGAGCTTCCATTTTATACCTGTTTGTTGACATGTAATAGTAATTCCTAGTTATGTTTTGTTTCTGTCAAAATGATTCATGTAGACATCATCCTAGGCTGCACTTCATGCTTGATATTTTCCATATATCCCAAGTACGTAAAATTCGTAGTCGTTTCTTATGCAGGAACGGAGTGGTGGAAGCAGATACAACAGTTATGAGGGCGCTAGTTCCCCGGTTGACCCTTCGAACCTCATTTTATTAGAATCTATATGCATGCAAGTTAAGGAGACTAACGTTTAGTGTCTTGCAGATAAGGGAAGAACCGCCTCCTTATTCATCACCTGCACATCAAAAGTACGAGTCGTTTGAAAACCCATTAGCTGGAACAAGTTCGGACAGTTTTGATGGTGGCCGAAAATCTTCGGGAAATCGACAATATGGTTCTGCACTCTATGATTTCACTGCTGGGGGCGAAGATGAGGTTTGTAGCTAGTCAGAAAGCTATTGTTACTATTGAATTGTTGATATTTTGGGAAAGCTTCGGACTTTTAGGATCAAATAACATTCTGTGCTATGCTTGTTCACAGCTTAATCTCACCGCCGGAGAAGAACTTGAGATCGAAGACGAAGTAGATGGCTGGTATTATGTAAGTATATTGCCTATAAGCCGTTTATAAAACCAATGAACAACGTCACGGTTGCATTTCAAACAAGAGCTACGATTCAATCATTTCAGGTCAGGAAGAAACGGCCTGGACGAGATGGGAAAATCTCTGGGCTCGTACCCGTCCTCTATGTCAGCCAATCATAACTGTGAGCACACCTTATCTGTCTAAAAATCGAAGAAGAGGATTATGGTCCAAACTCCATAGAAGAAACTGTTGGCTGTGTAATAAACTCTTGGAAGTACAACAATGCATCAAAGTTGGCTTCATGGAAGAACAAACTGGGATTTATATTGGGAATTTAGTTTTTCCGCTTTTGCGTTCGAACGGACCATCACACCGACTTCGTTTTCGTGGTTAACTTTACTTGCCAGTTTCAGTTTATTCGTTCCAACAGTTTTGAGCTTCTCTTCGAGCTGCTGTAATATTGAACATTTTACTAGTTTTTTTAGGGTGAGAGTGTAATTCTTTTTTTGAACATTTCCGACAAGTCGTCACAATCTGTTTTGTGCTTGCTTTCAGTGCAGCAGCTTAATTAGTTCTTTTGTGACGTATATAGTAAAACACACGAAGACTGACGATCATTTATGCATAGAAGTTGGGCTGCGAAAAAAAAAAAGGAAAAAATTCAAAATGATTCTCAATGTTTACTCTGTTGACTAATTTAGTTCTCGATGTTTTGTCTCAACCAATTTAGTCACCGATGTTGTTGATTTTGGATCAATTTGGTTTTTTCGTTATGATTAACGTCAATTTTAGTGAGAATCTCGTTTGTGCCCCACACTAAATTATATCTGGATCGAATTTAGGAATATTTGCAGGATTTAGAGGGGTCTTACTTTTTTTTTTACTGTCAATGAAGCTCGACGAAGCAGATAATTTAGAGTTTATGTTCGAATTTTGGAGAAGAAATTTTTAGTATCGTGCTCTAATTTTAGTAAACATTTCAATTGTATCGATTCAGACATGATTTATTGTGAGTCACGCCTGAGATTTCCGTTAAAATTGACGTTTATCGTGACGAAATGATCAAATTGGTCCAAAACCGGCAACATCGGTGACTAAATTGATTCATGCGAAATATCGAAGACTAAATTGATCCACATAATAAACATTGAGATTATTTTGAGTTTTATCCTTAAGAAATATATCAGTTATCTAACGTAGAGTAGATATATGTGTTATTTACAAATCAATATTTACTTTAGGACTCAATTGAAAATTCCAAATACTTTGAGGGCCAAACGTCAACGATTCCCTTTGTTAATTAATTTAAGCAGAGTCTCTCTACTTAGGGAACACGAAATACTTTGTCTATTTTCTGTTCAACCTTTGTGTCTCCTCTCTACTCTGAAAAAAAAAAGGTTTACCGATTTAACATGGACTACGGCCACGGCAATCAAACGACCGGCCCTCACTCGATGGGGACAACCATTATCGGCGTCACCTATGACGGCGGCGTTGTTCTGGGAGCTGATTCACGAACCAGCACTGGTAAAATAGTATTTTCTTTCTTCATTTACTTTTTATTTTCCTGGTTTTGCGATGAAATGATGGAATGAATTTTTCATCGTACTGTATTTGCAGGGATGTACGTCGCGAATAGAGCATCGGACAAGATAACTCAATTGACGGATAATGTCTATCTTTGCCGGTCTGGCTCGGTGAGCTACTGTGTCCTTTATTAGGGTTTTAGCTACTCTTAATATTCTGTTTTTCTCATTGTTATCTGAATTGAATTGATGTTGTTTAGAGTTGTTTATACGAGAGTCTAAATTCAGAGACATTCGCACTGTTTCTTGTATGTTTGAATCATTTTTAGCGCATACGAGCTTGTGGATAATTCAAAATCTGCCTCCTGTCAACATGTTGTTACTTCCTTTTTTCTTTTCAGGCTGCTGATTCTCAGATTCTCTCTGATTACGTCCGCCTTTACCTTAGTCAACACACGTAAGTATGATGACGTTTAAGCCTGTATTATTGAAACATTCTGAAACCTCACATAATTGAAAAAAGTGCTTGCTTATATTTATTCTGGTATGTAGAATGTAGATACACAGAACAAACACTTTTGACACTAAATTTCTTCCGATTCTTGCACAATTGAAATTCTTACCTCCTGCAACTTAATGCAGCATACAGCTAGGAGAGCCAGCAACAGTGAAGGTTGCTGTAAACCTTGTGAGGATGTTTGCTTACAATAACAAGGTAGGTGAAACTTGAACTTATAATACATCTTACCCCACCTTTGATACTAAAGAAATTCTCTATGTGCTAGAAATCATGGTAAGTAAATATAGAAGTCCCTTTCAATCGTTGGACAATGCATGTATATTTGTGTTATGTTTGTTACCAAGTCACGTAATGAAGTTGATCGATCACAAGTGTCACATTATTATTCTTGGATCTAATAATAACGTAACAAGGTAGTTAATTTGGAATTGAAAGAAGTAAAACTCAATCCAGTGTAACGCTTCTCATGAGAACCTTTTGGCTTATTTTTTGTCAAACTTAATTGAGCTATGTTATTTGGTGAGAGTTAAATTTTAAAGCTCTTAAACTTGTGTCAGTTTGCTGTGCGTTTCTCTTTTTGACTTTTTTTTCCATTTGCCCTCTTGTATTTTGTTTGTGAAATCATTCTGAAATATTTGCAGAACATGCTTAAAACTGGCCTCATCATTGGTGGATGGGACAAGCATGAAGGAGGCAAAATCTATGGTGTCCCCCTTGGTGGGACACTTCTAGAGCAGCCATTTACCATTGGAGGTGTGTCTCTTTTGTTACTTAATTATGATTTTATTTGTTTAACATGATGCACTTTTTCAACTGATTCAATACCTGGCAATGTTAAGCAATACATAGTTTCATTTGATTGAGCCCCATCCCCTTTATTAGGAATTTCGGTCATTTAGCAAGGCATTGACCATAGAGCCTAACATCATATTAACTTTCCTTTGTACCAGGCTCTGGATCGTCCTACTTATATGGGTACTTTGACAAACATTGGAAGGCAGGAATGACTCGAGAGGAAGCCGAGGTTTGTGCTTAACAACAGCACTGAGACTTATTATCGAACGTGTATTTACTTGGTTCTCATGATGCATAATGTGCATGTGCCCTCCTTCAAGCTCATGTTAATGAATAACATATAATCAGATGCCTGGCCTTACCACCACACCACGATTGTGATTCATTCACGACATGTTTATTGTCTGAAAGAAAATGCTTTGATCTTATGTTGTTTGAATTCGGCAGAAACTGGTAGTGGAGGCCGTGTCGCTTGCTATTGCCCGAGATGGAGCCAGTGGGGGAGTAGTGCGGACCGTGACGGTAAATACTCAGAGACATTCGATAATATTTCTTACCATAGACATTCTAATTAATATGAATCCTTCCTTAATAAGTTTTTTTGTTTGTTGTGATGTTAGATTAACAAAGATGGTGTGAGCAAGATGTTCCACCCAGGAGACACCTTGCCCCACTGGCACGAAGAAATGGAACCTGTCGACTCCCTACTCGATGTTTTGAAAGCTGCTGCTGACCCAATGATCCATTGATAATAAATAAATCAATAATATTTCTCTAGTTTTAAATTTTTCTTTCTATTTATCACAACAGATTGAATTGATGCGTCCTTCCTTGCCGCATGAGTTGTCTGTCATGGATTATTATTCAGTTGTTGTGTTCTAAATTCAAGAAAAAATGGGATGAATGTTGTATTTGGACCAAAACGTGAAGCCCATGTAATATTTGGCACAAATTGTGTTCGTCAGAGAATTTGTAGATATCTTGAGAGTTTGATCTTCTGTGAAGCTCGATTGGTTTTTACAAATATTTGGATATGGGCCAAAAAACATCCATCAAGAATCAAACTTATGGTGGATACATAAACATATCAAAGTTCAGAAATTCAATTCTGCTCTGTGAAACTATTGTTCCTGTTAAATTGAGGGTTCCTTCCTAAAACCAATTGGTAATAGGAGGAGAGGCCTCTTGATATATATATTGAGTCGGGTGAAGATAATTTCCCGATGTGGGACAAATACTCTCAACACGCCCCCTCACGTGTGGCGCGATTCAAGGCCTAACACGTGGACATATTAAATCGGGTGGCGGTGAGTCAAACAAGCGTGATATCACGCATATAGAACCCGCTCTGATACCATGTTAAATTGAGGGTTCCTTCCTAAAACCAATTGGTAATAGGAGGAGAGACCTCTTGATATATATATTGAGTCGGGTGAAGATAATTTCACGATGTGGGACAAATACTCTCAATAGTTCAATTGTCCCATCCCAAAGATTGAACTACAACTCTTATTATGTTTCTCTTGAATTTCCCCTTTTCCATTCAATTGTGAGCTTCTTATGTCTGGAGACATTATTACATCACGATTTATTTGCGGGGCATGATAAACAGTCGTCAAGAGGCAGTGGAGTGAATGGTAATGAAAATATAGTATTAAGTATACAAAATATGAATATAATCGAGGCCAAACATAAAAGGAGTGTATTTGTATGATTTATACATGCGATTTAGGCAAACAATAAATTTCAATGTGAATTTTATAGAAACTAATAGTTGAGGGGAGAAAAATCACCAGTTTAAATCACTCTAGCAGAATCACCTGGATCACATATTAGGACCATCTTATCCTCATCCATCTTGCTAGCTAATGCAGGTTGAATCTTCAAGTATTCGTTTTTTACGAACGAGGCAGCGTCCATAGCACAATCTGCATCCACGAACGCAATACAACACCCTCGAAATCCCGCACCACTGAAACGAGCTCCATAGACGCCGGGAGCTTTTACAATGATGTTGTAAAGTTGAATCATTGGTTCACAGCCTGATGCGTTTGATGAGGTATTTCGTTAAGTAAAGCACGAGAAGGGCAGTGTAGTATAAGAAGGTTCGGATAGAATATTCGTAAAATGAAACTTTGATTAGTGAGTGTAGAGAAAGATAGATATCGCACCACATTCATAGTTTTGTATAGAGCTCAGTCCAGATTCTGAGATGAGCTTTCCGAATTCCATGAAGTTGCCAGAAGCCCATGCCTCAAGCCCTTTACAGACATCAAAATTGATATATAAAAAAGATGCAAAAAGGAATACATATAAGCTGATTGACATTTGAGGGTATTTTTCAAAGTTACAATGAGCATGCATGCGTACGTACCCTTGGCAACTCGCTTATTCTCCGAAAAATAATGCTCCGCTCTTTTGGCGAGATGGGGTTCTAATTTCCACTGCGAGGAAAATTGCAATATCAAATATTGAATCCAAGAAATGGACAGGGAACTTTTTACATTGAACATATGCTCAACACATTCGTGTAATACGAACTAGGCAAATAGTTAACTCAACAATTAAGGGCTGAAGCTATATACAGATAGCTTAATTTATCTTATGTAGCCCATTGACAATTATTTTGGATGTATCTAGAAATGCAATAATCAAGAGGAGAGAACGTGCGCACCTTGTGCTCTTCGTAGGCTTCTGGCTCGACTGCAATTTTTTAGAAAGAATGACAAATATTTTTTTTTTCAACGAAAAAAAGAAAGAATTATGAGTATCCAACACTTAAATCAGCTTTCAAGTACCATTAGATAGGAGAGGCTCCAATCCTATTTTTTCAGAAGCCCTGTATAGAGAATTTGGCACGGATCAGAGAATGGTCAATAATGTTGCGCTTTCTTTGCTGCATTTTTAATAACATCCCCTATTTTGAAAATTCGCAATCTTCCAGGAATAAACTGTTAAATGAAATGGTATATGACAAGAGTCGTACTGAAGAAGAAGCTTAGAAGCCTCTCGACATTCTGCGACCCGAGAGTTGTATCCTGGATTGGATACCAAAGCCTGCTTTAGTCCTGAAAATGCCAGCAATATCTTGAAGTGCTTCCTTGTGTCATCTGTATAAACTCCATTTTTTTCTGGGGAAGGTATTAGTTTATATTCTTTGGTCTGCAAAAGAAAATCAGAGGTGATACCAGAAAAGAGAAAAAGACGATGTTAATAACTAAAAGCTAACATAATAGCATATTTGAGTCACTATCTAATGATAATGCAATCCAAATAAAGAGCTGGCGATTGAAAACAGCTACCTAAACCTAAAAATGTTTTGAAATGGAAAACATATACCTTGCAGTTCATGTATGTTAAACAACCATAGCTTGAAAGTAATATGGCGGACTGATCCAATATGCCATTTTTCAGACCTAAGAATTCATTTTCAATCAACCTGCACATTTTCAAAGAATCATGATAACAATTATGTTTTTAGGACGGAAATATAACATAAATTTGAACAAAGTTGTATAGATCAATAAGTCCATGCCTGTCATACGCAATGTTTTCAGTTGGAGATATCATAAGGTCATTTGCGCTTTCAAAAGCCAAAAGGTAGGCAACCCCAACCTGCAAATCAGCACTTTCTGGTAAAAGAACGATTTTTAATAAAAGCTATTACTGTCTCAGTTAAGAGGCAGTAGAAAAGAAAAAATATGCATACAGAAAAGTTCCATTTACGATGTTAGGGCGTGAGGATACAACATTGCACTTAATAATGTAGCCTCAGGAAAGACTCAGGCATGGGAGCCCTTGCTCTCACTCATCATGTAGTGTCAACCTCCTACTGGGTGCCTCAATGAATATCAGAATTGAAGAGAGCAAATAATTCAGGGTCAGCCCATCTAAGACTTTCTCTTTAGAGATTTCGAAGGGAGTTTCCCATGGAAAGAAAACAAGTACAGCTCTTTCACACTAAAAAACAGCCATATACCACTAAGGTGAATCAAGTTGAGAGGCAGCCACAGACAAAGGCTTAGAGGATGGTGGTTCAACTAGAAAGCAACGACAAAGGCCCATGACCTATTGATTAAGTAGATAAAAGGATAGAGGAGAAAAGAGTATACTTACAGCTGCCGAAGAGCTAAGCCCGGAACTGTCTAACCCCTCAGCACCACAAATATAACCAACAATGCCCTGTAAAGTCACAAATAATGCATCCATATATAGAGGAAATAAAGTAGTGCACAAATAATGACAAGACTATCATGCTCAAGTTACTCTCTTATTTTAGGACCAATAATACTAATAATGAAAGTGAACAGCTGATTTCTAAGCAAGCACTATATTTACCCGGCAGCGACTGCAGGAATACATTAAAAAAATAGAAGAAAAAACACCTGTTTTAGATAGTTTTTCCTCTGCTGTAATGCATAAACTGCTCCTCTGGCATAATTTCCCCAGCTACATTCCTCTTGCAAAATGGAGTTATTATTCAGTTGGGCCAAACCGTTTGATTTAGCTGTAGTTCCAGGTACTTGTTCATCATCTACTCTGTGTAACAAGGGGATGTTGGTTCCATTATTACAATGGGAACGATGACGACGATAAGTACGAAGCATAATATGCAACAGGCAGCAACCACAAGAAATAGAAACCAAGTGAAAAATTCTAGAATCAGAGAAAATTAGCATATCAGCACCTGAACCTTACTTCTCCCTTGAACTGTTCTGACTTTATTATAACCTACAAAGAAGAAATTCTGATCCAACATGGCATCACAAGGGGAGTTCAGTGCAAAATGAATGATCGAAAGGACCCTTCAGCATTTCCGTTCTGACATCAGTATGCTATCAGATTAAGAAAAAGACTCGCACCTGAGAATCAACGGATGGAACAAAACCGAGAAGTATACCCTTATTGATCGTCATTGCTGAGACAGCTCCACCCTGTAAACAATGGTAATACACATTCGCTTTTCTAACATTCTCTTGAGAACTTTAAACTACGAAATCCTCAATCAGCAAGTAGAAACGAAAACAAGTACAACCTAAGTCACATATTTAGAGCCCGCAATATAACATAAGAGCATACCCAACATAAACCAAAAAAGATCATATTTTCGTGGGTCCCTACACAATAATATCAAATTATCTCAATGGATCTAACTAGATAAAAGAACTGTCCAAAACTCTCACCTGATGATCAATATGAGCTCCCAGTGGACAAATTCTGTAAGGAGATACCACAACTTTGACCTCTTTGGAACTTTTACCAGACATTTGTGTAACCTTTTCTCTAATTACATTCAACTGCAAAGACAGCATATGAAATCCAACCAAAAAGAATCTCCCATTACAAAAGTTTGTACTTCTAACACTCATAATGTAGCAATTCAACACCCAGAATCAGACATAATGAATATCTCCTACACAGTACACACTAATGAATGCTAAACCAATGAACAACCGAAAAAGACTTTGAATCTCATATACTACCATCGACGTACATATCTCTGTAACTCTCTAGTAAGCATATCATGAACCGACAATCGCATAATCATCGCCTTAGCTCACAATGACGAAACACGAAACTGTTTCCCACTTTATTACCTCAAAAACTTATCTCCCTTCTTTCACAGAAAATTAACCAGACGACAGACTGATAACCATTTCCGCCTTAGCTCAACTCAACCGACGACATACCTCAGATTCAGAAGGCCAATGCATTGCACCATCCATTTTTACAAGGGATTGAAAGCAAAATCTCCAATTCGATGACGATAATCTAATGCAGAGATATATACGAACAACGTGCTATGCTATCCTTGACTGTGATTGAGTGGTCTTGAAGAACAAATCATGTGCGTTGGTTAGTCGAAAAATATATAAATATAAATATATATATATATATTATAATTATACTGTAATCAATCGATTATCACGATGATTTCCCAACTACATACCGCTTTAATCCGCCGGACACGATGATGATTGATTACCATTTGTAGGGACATTTCAATAATCATTAATCATAATTATAATAATATACGGTTCTCCTACATTTATGTCATTTTCGGAATTATTTTTTTCTTTTTTTTTATTTATGATTATACAGTTTACTTTTCATCAATTATTTTATTACTAGGCCAATTATGATTTGATTTTTTTTTTCCTTAATGTTTTACCTTTATGCCGTAGTAGTCCTTAAAATCCTACCAAGTTCAGTCTAAAACAAATCGAAATGTCATTGTCTACTGTGGGGCGACTCCAACTTTAATCTTTCTGACATTTGTCTCCGTCTTATGTTCTATTTGATATATGCACTATGTTTTAAATTCATAGACTATAATAATCAAAAAATAATCAAAAAGTTCAAGTGATTTCGAATTTATTACATCCAATTGTCACGACGCGACAACTTAACGTATCTCTTGGAGATGAAATCAAATTAATTGTAGGAATGGAATGGTAACAAGATTTGGGCTTCTTGGGCTTGACAGTTAACTGGCCTAATATAAAGCAGAACTTTGAAGCCCATTACCGTATTGGGCCTGGGCCCATTAAAGGGATGTTATTTGAATAGCTTTATTTAACCAAGTACACTTATAATAAACAATAAGGGGGGTGTTTGTTTCAAGTGATCCATGATGTTAGTATCACCGTGATGTGGATCAACGTGATATGTCATCACTGTGTTTGTTTAGGGGTGATATTTCATTTTGCATATCATGGTGATATTAGAATATTGTGTTTGTTTAATCACGGTGATATGTAGGGTGATGTCGTGTAAATGTCGTATTTAACCCTCTGTATATCACCGTGGTGATGTGGATTAACGTGTTTGTTTCAGGGTGATTTTTGAGAAGTTATAAAGATTAATATTTAAATATCAACTTTTATTTTTATAAGTCTCTAATATACAACTTTATAAAAAAAATGCATGTCTTATGCAACAAAAATATAATTCCGTAATGATTTAGGGGTAATGAAAGGAAATAAAGTTAATTATAAGGGATAATTTTGTCCGAAAAAAAATCAGAAATATCACCCCATCACGGTGATGAAGGATCACTGAGGTTTTTCGGGGTGATCCGTAATGCGAAATATCACCCGTCTTATTTGAAATATAATTTAAGACCATTTATTTATACTGCTGTGCTGCTGCCGCTTTAAATTATTTGTAGTATTATTTAATTCAATTCAATACCTCTCCATGATTAAAGCATTTGTATAATAATTAAGGGTTTATTCTGTACTTAAAATGCTTGAACCTTGGAAATTTTCAAAAACATAAACGTGCAGGCACTAATATTAATTTAGGCATTCCCCAAAAAACTCCATTTTATATTTACTCTCTCTCTCTCTCTCTCTCTCTCTCTCTCTCTCTCTTATATACAGACAAACAAAGGAAGTTCACTATCATATCTCAGCATTTCTCCTCACCAACGGCCGGCGACGACACCCAGCATGATCTCCAAGATCACGCGCCTGAGACAAGCCGCTATGGGCTGGAAGAACAGAGCTATGTCTCGCCTCTCCCCACGCGCCGCCCACTCCTCCTCCTCCTCATCATCCGACTGGGATGACGACGACGTCGCGCCAACGGGCGACCGATCCAAGCGCAGAACCACCCCGTCCGGCTGCCTCGCCGTCTACGTCGGACTCGAGCGACGCCGGTTCGTCATCCCGACCCGGTTCCTGAACCTCCCGGTTTTCATGGCGCTGCTTCATCAGGCGGAGGAAGAGTTCGGCTTCCGAAGCTCCGGCGGGCTTGTTCTTCCCTGCGAGCCGGCCTTCTTCGAGGAAGTGGTTCGGCTTCTAGAAGAAGACGAGGAGAGGTTCCGCGAGGTTCGCTTGGATGAGTTTGTAAGCTTGTTTCTGTGTAGGGGACCTTCGACGACGTCGTATTGTCACGGGCTAGGCTCGGATGCTCCGTTGCTGAACAATGCCAGGTTTTGAGGTGCATTGGCGTTAGGGTTGGCTGCCGTTAACGTTAGGTTAGGTTAGGGTTGATGAAAGTGTATTGGATGGATAAAAGCCCATTACACCTTTCTTTTTTTTCTTCTTTTTTTTTCTTTTTCTGTCCGAATTTTGACCATCCTTGAGTTCCGTTTTTTTTTTTTAATGGTTCTAGCTGGATTCTCAATGAGATGATCTTTTTTTTTCTTTAATCCTAAGATTAAATTTAATATAATGAAACTTTTTTCTTTATTTTTTTGAATGGATGAAATGAATCCCATTTAATGGTTTTTGTAAGTAGTTAATTATTTCTTTTTTTTAGTTGGAAGTAGTCAAGACAGATCCAATTTCAATCTCCAAATATATAACGATGTGCGTACGATTCGTACGTACCACATTGTTATTATATAACAAACGAAATATATACACATAAAGTGGAAGAGATGTAGTCTTGTTAATATCGCCAAAGATCATTTTATATTATAAATAATTAAATATTCATGTTTTGCAGTAAACTACACTCAACTATGATTACAATAACCTACATTATTAACTAAGATTGTTTTTATACGTTTGTAATTTTGTGATCTATATATAGATTCGCTGTGCTGTGAAGTGAATGATCAGTGCCTCCGTCCTAACCTAACGAGTCATTTTCAGCTTATCGTCTAAGTATTATTCCTACTTTGAAATGGTAATAATTATTGTGGGTTGGCTGGTTTCCTTTTTTACCGAATAAATCAAACTGAATATTATAAAGTAAAGATCCTTGATTTCAGCCGATTAAAAATATTAATATAAATAATCTTATAGAAAATTGTATATTTTCTCTATTATTAATATAGTCGATGATGAATGTGGCGTGCTAATGGGGGAGAGTGAAAGGACATGGGAGTGTTCAGTACTTTGTTGATGAGATCGAGGATAGATACGGTAAGAGAAAAATCCAATCACAAGCGTGCCATCGTTGACTATTCATAAGTATAGCAGTTTTGGTAGTTATATATTTTACATTTTTTTTTCTTTTTTCTTTTTAATACGTTGGTATTCAATCAAGTATATGCTTGGCTTGGCACAATGGGCCGGACGGGGTGGGGGCTAATTCTCATTTCCGCCCCATACACTTGTCAGGGAATTTCCGCTCCGTCTTCATTAGTCAAATCGATTTTTTTGTAGGGTTCTTTTCCTCATTGAGAATTTCTTCCATACGTTCTTCTTAGTATGTAATATTTTTATTTTCTGCGATGGTAGAGCGGACTAAAAATAATGGAGCCGATTAGTCGTGGCACTCTTTGTGAGAATGGATGTGAGTGAATAAAAATTAAGATATATAATTGTAAAAACTGAGACGTGAAAAATATAAAGAAAGAGAAAAATATTATGGTTTACAATATCAATAAGGATAATTTAGAAGTTTTGTATATCGAATTCCTGTGGAGAATGGGACGGAGAGTAGTATGGTCCCCATCCCCATCGATCCACGCCAACGGGGAGAAAACTTTCCCATCGACATCCCATTCGGGGCGAATCAACGCGGGAATGGAGAATCAAGCCCTATTGTCAAGTCTACTGTCTTAATCCTTACACTCCGATAAAGTTCAGTATAAAGTGAATATGAACACATCTTCGTCAGCTGTGGAACGATTTCGGGTATCAATGAAAATAATTCTTTTGGTCTATGTGATCTGCTACAAGCCACACAAATATCGACAGTCATAAAATTTTAAATCCTCACCAACAGAATTTAACAACTTCCCTCAATCACCAGGCCAGCCAACGAGGGTGAATTTTCTTTTCTCAAATTATCAAAATACCACCATAAATTCATAAAAAAAAATTAATCTTGTTTCTTTTTTGTCGGTCATAAATTTTCCTCACACTGTCACCATATTCCCTACATTCCGAATAAGTTCCATCTAAATTAAATTTGAACATCATTGTCAGTTATATGACGACCCCCCACTTTCAGATTATCCCTCTCACCGTATGTGCCCCATTCCGTACAAACAGATATTGATCTCAAAAAGTCCAAGTGAAATCGAATCTATGATCTCTTTGTTGTTGAGTAATTCTTCTTGGGCTTATTATACTATTATCTGGGCAGATTGCATCATATATGAGCATTACCATTTGGGCTGCATGTATACTTTGGTAGTGGGCCTATATTGGGCTCATCCTTACTTTCATGTGAAGAGTCATCAATAGTGACACGTCAGCATCGATAAATTCAACCGTGTCATCTTTCTAACAACGTTCCAAGACAAGGGCTACAGCGGCGCTAGTAGTTTCTAAAAGTGCAAAAAATCACGTTGATATTTGAGCACCACTGATCGCAGATCACACACTCCCACGTACTCTATCTCTTCTTCGTACTCCGATGGTGACTTCTCTCCTTGATTGAAGCTTCCTCCTGCAGTACCAATTCCTCCAATGGAGGTGCAGCTAAACCTCGGCTTATCGTCGATGTCCGGGCATTTCCCTCCCAAATTCGCGTCACTGAACTCCCACTGCATTGGAGCGAGCAAACTGAGTGTCGGAACTCCAATCAAGCTGCCGGATTGTGCGAGCAGACGCGCGTCCTCTTCGGTAATTTTCAACGACGCTGCAAAAGGACGCGAAGCGGTGGTGGTCGAAGAGCTTCCAGCGACGAAACGCAGCCGTTTCGAAGTTTCGTCGGGTTATCCTGTGCCGTTTGGTGCAACCGTTAGGGATGGAGGCGTTAATTTTGCGGTGCCTTCGTCCGATGCCACGTCAGCTTCTCTTTGTTTGCTCATGCTCTCCGACTTAGCTGAGGTAACGTTTATTCGTCGGGCGAATTTTCTGGATTCGTGTTGTAATTGTAAGTGACGTTACTTGATTCTGTTATGTTGCACTGGAAGCGTAGACTGTTGACATCACTTAAATAGGTTGTTTAAGCATTACGCTTGTTATAGTTTCCCTTTGCATACTTGTCCTACAAATTTTATGTCATCTAGTATGTAGAATTATAAAAAGACGTTACTTGGTCATATGTGCCTAAAAGACTAAATGCACGAATAATTTACTAACTGCTGTTTGCCCGTGTATAAATTTAGTGGATAGCTTTCCCCATCTTGTAGTTTATGACCAATTATTATGAAACTTTTTTCATTTACTTGCATTGATGTTAATTCTTGGTTTTGTATGGCTAATGCTGAAATATCTTCGATTACAGGAGAAAGTGACTGAAGAGATTGATATGAGCCCCGTGATGAATAAGACAGGAGATGTTTGGCATCTGTTTGTGAAAGGTAATTTGGAAGGTATGGTTTATGGATACAGATTTGCTGGCGATTTTTCTCCAGAGGATGGGCAGTACTTTGATAGCTCGAAGATATTGGTTGATCCTTATGGGAAGGTTGGTGTACTCTTTTGGCACCTCAGAGTTCTATCTGTAGTAAAGTTTTCTGCTCATATGGGATTATGACGACTTGCTAGTGTTCGGAATGTTATATAGGCTGTTCTGAGCAGAGGGAAATATGGTGCCTTGGGACCTCATAATGATTGTTGGCCCCAGATGGCATGTCTGGTGCCTTCTATTGATGATGAGGTATTTGTGCATAACTTGTATTAACCTTATTATAGCGGAAAAAAGAAAAGAAAAGAAAAGAACGCGATAAATTACATATTCTCAAAACTTGTTGAATGGATATGAATCTTGCTAAGTATTGAGTTATTCATTTTACTTGTTCAGTTTGACTGGGAAGGGGATTTGCCCCTGAAGTTGCCTCAAAGAGATCTGGTTATTTATGAGATGCACATCCGTGGTTTCACAAAGCATGAGTCAAGCAACACAAGAAGACCTGGCACTTACCATGGGGTGGTGGAGAAACTCGATTATTTGAAGGTAAAAAGATTCTTCTGATTGGGATGCTTCAAAGACAGTTTTTGCTTCACATTGCAGCTGCTAAGACTACTAATGAAAAACAAAATAAGAGAGATAAGAATATGTTATATGATAACTTGTTTAAGTAATCGCAACAATTCGTTGTATGCCATCTAGCATATAACTGTTACTGATCTACATCGTATTCTGCAGAAACTTGGTGTGAACTGCATTGAACTAATGCCGTGCCATGAGTTCAATGAACTGGAATACTATAGCTACAACTCTGTCTTGGGTGACTACAAGTAACTCCAATAATCTTCCTCTTTGTCATTCTGAATTTTCAAAACCTGTTGCTTTTGTATACATAATTAATCTCTTGGGAATATTCTGTGGTATCTTAGGGATAGTGGTGAGTGAGTCCGCACCTTGGCTGGATCACATAGATAATATATTTGTTTTTTCTAGATCTAAATGGTTCTATGTATTTTCTACTGGAAACAGATGGCTTTGTGCATGCAGAAAGGTGTACAAAATTGACATGATTCTTGACAGGCGATCATTCAGTATTTATAACTTTTATTTCAATTTCAGGATGAACTTCTGGGGTTATTCAACGATCAATTTCTTTTCACCAATGGCTAGATACTCATCTGCTGGTTCTGCTTATTATGGCAATGGCGCAGTGAATGAATTCAAATATCTAGTTAGGGAAGCACATAAACACGGAATTGAGGTAAGAGCTACTATCTGATGTTCGATGATCTTTCTAATGTAATGTTTAATGTGTTTTCCCTTCCTTAACTTTAACAGGTGATTATGGATGTTGTTTTTAATCACACGGCTGAAGGGAATGATAATGGCCCCATATTGTCATTTAGAGGTCTCGACAATAATGTCTTCTATATGCTTGCACCGAAGGTATGCTCGTTACTGTACACACTCTTGCTTGTTCTGGGTTGTTAGCTATGGGATTGACATTTGAGATTTGGTATAATATATCCCTGATAAACTTTCTTTCTGAAGTCATTTGATCGATTTAACAGGGTGAATACTATAATTACTCAGGCTGTGGTAATACATTCAACTGCAATCATCCCATTGTACGCCAATTTATTGTGGAATGTTTGAGGTAAATGTTTTTGAAAGCATTGATCAGTTTTGGTGTAGTACTTCTTGGCTTTTAGATCCTTAATTTTATGAAATTACGTTGTACTTTTCTCTTGTTCTACAAAAAAAATCACCTAGAGTAGGAAATGCCATATTCCCAGAATGATATTTATGTTAGTCCTGATTCTTAACCAGATACTGGGTAACGGAAATGCATGTTGATGGCTTTCGGTTTGATCTTGCCTCGATCTTGACAAGAAGTAGCAGGTCTGGTACTAACTAAGGGCCTAACTTAGATTCCTTGATTTGGGCTGACTCTATTTACTTGATCTTCTTCCCGTCCAGTCTCTGGGATGCTGTTAATGTGTATGGTGGTGCAGCTGAAGGTGAGACAACGACTACTGGAACTCCTCTGGGTAGTCCGCCTTTAATCGACATGATCAGCAATGATCCTATACTCCGTGGAGTTAAGGTAGTTCTCTTGTGCTTAGTAGATGATTCTCATTCTCAAAGCAATCCCTTTTCATGGTTGCATAAAAAAAAGGGTGTAGCAGTGAGGCCGTACTGCGAGGCATTTGCATGTCTCTTCCATACAATTTTTGAGAAGTTATCCACTTTGGAGAAACATATCATCTCGACTCAATATATTAATGAAAGTGGCCATTACATTTAACATCAACGAGTTTTGGGATTGAACCCTCAAATTAATTTGGTATAATATCGGGAGTTGATCTATGTGATGCCATCTCCCAATTTGATATGTCCACGTATTTGGTTTAATACATGTCATGCATAAGGGGACAGTTGAAAAATGTTATCTCGCATTTGATAAGATATCAACCCGTCTCAATACATTAAATGAAAGAAACTACTCAATGTGAAACCAAGCGGTTTTAAGATAGAACCGCCATATTTAGTAAAACTCATGCTCATTGCACAGTTTATACTCCTAATAAAATCCAGGGCCTCCTTTCACAATTCATTTTGCATCATCAAACTCTGCTACCCAAAGGGTTTGTGCGCGAACCTCTTATTAAATAGTTTGAAAATCATAATGTGACCTACAGTTTTGCATGCTTGTCATCAATTAAGGAGTTTGTGCAAAACCACTTCTGGTGGCAAAGAATTGCCATTTCACATGGAATTCCCAATTTGGTCACAATTTAAGATTTGGTTGGAGTACAGTAGTGGAACTCTCAAAATTTTTATTTCTCACTAGATATTCATTGTTGTTTAACGCTCATCCCCTTCTTGATCAACAGCTTATTGCTGAGGCATGGGACTGTGGAGGCCTTTACCAAGTTGGATCTTTTCCCCATTGGGGTATTTGGTCAGAATGGAATGGGAAGGTAACTACATACAACTGTTTTAATGTATATGTTTGACAGCAAGTAATTTGACTCCCACTACTACAAAAGAGGGACTAGGAAAATTCATGTTACCAGTCATGAGCATTGAATGATACTTTCACCTATGTTGTTATCCTTTTTGCTAAAATACGTGAATGTACGGGTCTGCATGTTCCAATCTGTTCAGTAGTCTTTAACATTTACTGGATATCAATTCATTTCAGTACCGTGACGTAGTGAGGCAATTTATCAAGGGCACAGATTCTTTTTCTGGGGCTTTTGCAGAATGCCTATGTGGAAGCCCCAATCTATACCAGGTAATTCATTCAAGTTGTTGCATAAATGGTTATTCAATGTCAGCATGATGTGTATACATTATATACTGCGTTAAAGTCATATTATATTATTATTGTGGCTTCATTCACTTTAAGCCCATACACGTTAATCCTTAAAAAAGGCAGGTCGTAAGTTGTAGTTTCTGTTAGATATTATTAATACAGGTTTTTAGTGAAATGTAGTTGCTCTTGATCTGAATCAGGAAGGTGGAAGGAAACCTTGGAACAGCGTAAATTTTGTTTGTGCTCACGATGGATTTACTTTGGCTGATTTAGTAACATACAATGAGAAGCATAATTTAGCTAATGGTGAGGACAACAAAGATGGGGAGAATCACAACAATAGTTGGAACTGTGGCCAAGTGAGTTTTCTTACCAGCATTTGCTTTAAATACTTTCTAGTGATGTATTAATGGGTTTATGGCTCATCTAATATGCATGTAACTCTTGATCTGTCTCAGGAGGGGGAATTTGCTAGCATGTCCGTTCAAAATCTGAGAAGACGTCAGATGAGAAACTTTTTCTTGTGCCTCATGGTTTCCCAGGTAAGGTCATTGTCCCATCAACCTTACATCAAATAAGTATCTCTTGATTATTACAATAAAGCTCAATGTTATGTTTAACTCGTTTACACCAAACTTGGACAATTCAACATGTTACTGAATAATGCTCCGCACTCTGTTACTTGTAACCAGGGTGTTCCAATGATCTATATGGGTGATGAGTATGGCCACACAAAAGGTGGAAATAACAACACATATTGCCATGATAATGATGTAACTCTCTCTCTCTCTCTCTCTCTCTCTCTCTCTCTCTCTCTCTCTCTCCAACTTTTCATCTTTCAAGGAACTCACCACTTCCTATCTGCAGTTAAACTACTTTAGGTGGGACGAGATGGAAGAGTCATCATGTGATTTCTTCAGATTCTGCAGCCTCATGATAAAGTTTCGGCGGTACTTATACTACTACTCCACTTCTGCTTCTCCTCCAAACGCAGCTACTCTGATATGTTTCTTTTACCATTCAGCGAATGCGAGTCACTTGGAATAAATGAGTTTCCAACGTCCGAGAGGCTTCAATGGCACGGTCATGCTCCTAGTGCTCCCGACTGGTCTGATACAAGCCGATTTGTATCGTTCACATTGGTAACAACTACTCATTACTACAGTGCATCACTCATAAATTTATATATATATATATATATTACTTCAATTGCATTATCTACTCCTAGGTAGCTGCTTATAGCCTTTCCACATCATCGTCGTCTTTTATGGTATCGATTAAGCCAAATTGGTGGCAAAACCATGGCTTGTCTATATAATGTTTGAATCTAATCTTTTCCTTTGGTTTTTTCTCTTTGTGGATATCTATTATTGCCAGATTGATTCTGTGAAGGGAGAATTGTACATTGCCTTCAACGCCAGTCACGTCCCGGTGACAGTTGCATTGCCGGAGCGTGCTGGTTACAGGTGGGGTCCGCTAGTGGACACGGGCAAGGCAGCGCCGTTCGACTTTTTATCCGACGATGTAGCCGAGGCCGAGAGAGAGGTAGCCATCAAGCAATATGCGCATTTTCTCGATAATAATTTGTACCCAATGCTCAGCTATTCTTCAATCATACTCACTCTGGTCCCTCAAGAAGAGAATGTATAACTTGTTAGAAAAATAATTTTGGTTGTTATTATTTATACTATTTTATTAAGGGTTAGAAAATAATGTTCGTTGTTATTATCTGTACTATTTTATTAAGGATCAAGGCAAAGTTAAAACCTGCTAATTGGTCCATCAAAATTGATCTATTTAAAATATATAAAATAATTAATAAAATTATTAAAAAACAATAAACTACCACTAAGAATGGAATTGTTTAATTTTTAGATGCTAGCTTCTTTCATTTGAACGTTCTAAATTAAGTTCTGCAACAAGATATTCCTGAAAGAAGAAATTGTAAATAAAATTATTCGACATGCAATATGATTTTTTTTATTAAAATACATACTTTAAAGTATAATACGAGTCCACTAATTACTAATTATTACTATTGTTATTAATCTAGTTATTAATATTCTTTGTACATACAAAGAGACCGACTGCTATATATGAATCATATGATCGTATCGTTTTATTATTACAGATAAACTATGCTGTGTTGCTTAAAAAAAAAAATAATAATAATAGATATTTGTTGTTTTAAGTCCCATTTTTATCTGGAAGCTTCGGGGGACACCTAGCCTAGCCTACAAATACAACTCGCGCGACCTCAGTAATCAAATTACAGTTCTCTCCACTCATTTCATTTGATCGAATTGTTCAATTTTAGAGGTTGAGCGATGTACGAGGGATACTACTGTCTCCATCCTAATGCTGCGATGACGAAGGCGATGAAGAGGAAAGGTCTCGATTCCGCCGACGATGAATTCTCTGACTTTTCCCTTCCGTCGCCCGCCAGAAAAATCAGAAGGCTGGTGAGTTGTTTTCAGAATCAGCACGTTGCTTTTGTGATTTTTTTTTGCTTTTTTTTTCCTTCTTTTTGTTTGAGCTGAATGAGCGATTCTGGCTGAAGTAAATTAACGTTTTGTGTTTGTATCTTTTTGTTAGGATGCTGATTTGCCTCCGATTGTTGAGGAAATTGAACACGATGTTCCAATCATAACTTTTGGTAGTGCTTCGGTGCCCGATGATGATGTGATTCCTATTAATGCATCAACTGGGGGCTTGAAAATCGAAGAACTACCGAGCCTGCCGGAGAATAACGAGCGAGCTATCGTGTTGTTTAATCCCAATGCAAATGCGAACCCTCTCTCGCTTAATCCTTCGAAGTACTTGGTCTCGATCAATCCGCAACTTATGTCAGGCTTGAAAAGTAAGTCCACTTTGCACGGTTTTGACTATGGATGATTGAGTTCACTTGAGTGAAAATTGTGTCTAATCGGTGTCATTTGGTTCGTGTATGTCAACTTTGCAGATCAAGAGTTGTGGTCCAGCGAGTTGGGTTCTTGGAAACTGGCCGAGCAACAAAGTGGTCTGACCAAGGACGGAGATGACTCTAGCTCGGGCAATGCATCTCTAGCTGTTGTGCCGTGGATTCCATTGGCAAATCGTCCTGAAGTTTCTCCAGAAGCTGAGAATCTTGAGATGGTTGATGCTGACGAAACCCTCGAGAGATCAGATATGGACGTTGAAAACAATTTTAGCTTTCATCACGCTAATGCGTACGATGAAGCAGGTGAGGTGATGGCCTCAAGTGGAGGGCTACATCAATGGCCACGGCAACATTGTATGATTCCACAACCCGCAAACAACCTATCAACACCCATGTTTTGGTATAGGTAACCAAGTTGAATGGAGGAAATTGGTAGATAATGTGTAATTAACAGAGTTGATTGTGATTTATAGCTGCTTTTGCTTTGTTGATTCTTGTAGAAATTGATAAGGGGAAGAAAGTGGTTGCTTTCTCTCTTTTCTAGTGGTGGTTTTGATAGAACAAGGCTGTCTAAAGATATTATCTTTTAGAGATCCAAATGCTCTTACAGCACTAAGTTTTTGTTGGTTAAGCAGTCTTAGTTGCTGATGAATGTAATGTATCTTACCACTGCTTTAATCTAAGTGAAGTTTTGTCATAATTTTTGGTGCATTGTATTGACCATCTAATATCTGATGTGTGTATAGTCATTTGTTTGCATAAACTGAAAAAATAGTTCCTTGATTGATATCATATGGCAGGTCCTACTTAGCTCCATAAATGCACAGCCCAGAAAGTGAATATCAGTATTTATTTATTTCAATCTACATAATCCAGACAATGATACCATCCATTATCCTAAAACATTCAAGCAGTTTCTTAACTATATACATAGGATCATAACCTAACACTAAAAGCCCCTGAAGGAGGAACCTGAGCAGATGATGAATCACGGTCCATGACCATTTCATCGAGGATGTAATAGTTTTCGAAAATCAAATCTCGAAGAATCATTTCGCCCGGTCGTAGACGCAGGATCGAATCCCAGTTTTACTGTCCAGTTTCTTCTGTTTCTGAGTTAGTAAAAGAAAGAAAAAAATAATTTGTTATATTTCGAGGAGGAGAAAAAACCCGAAAGAATGAACGAATGAATAAATAAATAAATTCACCTTCTCCGCATAGCATCTCGAAGCGAGCAGCAATGTGTTTTCCGTATGTATATTTCTTCAAAGACGTTAGATGGTTCCTTACTAGACCGAGCAGCACTTCACGCTCGTCGTCAGAACATTTTTGTAGTATTTTTTGGATCACATAATTCGCATACTGATCCTTCATCATCATCTATAATGAGAGTGAAACTCATTTAAAATAACTTTCGAGATAAATAAATATGATGAAGAAATCGAACTCGAAAATTCGAATTCTCAGACATTACCAGCAAGTTATCATTATTGTCACTGTGACCTATGATCTCCTTTATCAGCAAATCTCTGGCAGCAGCATCACTATACTCCAGACATTTCTCAACAACGTTAGATGCAAATTTATGCTGGCTCAGTTGTACTACAGATTCAGTTAGTTTCTCGATGATCACACTTCGTTCACGAGGCTTTCCTCTCTCTAGAACATGCTGCATCATAAGTTGAAATTAGTGCCCGAACTATGCATTGTAATAAATGTTTTAAAAGGTGGAAAAAAAAAAAGAAACTAACCTGTGTGACATAGTTGCCATACTGGTCCTGGGCAAGAGAGCAAACTGATTCAAGAATCTCATCAATTATGAATTGTGTATGTGATGCGTCGTCGCAGTGTTCCAAGACCCTCTTTAATCCCGGAAAAATCAAGAAAATACGAGCATATTGCATTAAATATTATTAACAGAGAAGACTGTGGAAGTGGTACTTTTTTCAAAAAGATTCCCAACTTGAGAAATATATCTAACTAAATCACCTGTATGACCCGACACCCATAAGGATGCATCGAAAGGCTAGCAACTTGTCCACGAAAAGAAGAAATGATGAATTCGATCTTCTCCGAGGGGATACTCTCAATGCATTTCTGTATAACGTGATTGCCATTTTGATCACGGACGCATCTGACTACATGCCCGTCCAGTTCTCTTACGAGCTTGGCCTTTTGCTCTAACTCAATGACATCAAGAGCCTAGACAAGAAAGAAAAAAAAAAAAAAAGAAACCATTGAATATTAATGATGTTTCATGCTGGATTCGGAGTGAAAGAGGCCAAAAAGCATCTACCTTTTGGATAACCCGACACCCATACATTTGCAAACTTAATGGCAGGATTTGGCCTTGTAATAGATTTGCAAGGTTTTCCCTTTGCTTGGGGCTTCCATATTCGAAAAGCTTTTTTAAGACATTCATGAGACAGAGAAGAACAAAGCTCTATGAATAATATTGATAAAGCACAAAAGATGCGAAATTGTTTAAGCACAGTAAAATTTAGAATATGTAGCTCCAAAAGAATATTGAGTTCAACACCTTTTGAATAACATAGTTCCCGAAAACATCCGTGATTAGCTTGGAAGCATGAGGGACAACTTCATCAAATACATGTGCTTTCTCTTCATCGCTACAAGTTTCTAGCTGCTGCTGAATGAATCTACTCCCGTGTTGATCGATGCTGAAGTGGAAATAAATTGGAAAAAAAAAATGTTACTCCAAATAGTAACTGATATTAAAGAAAACGAAAAACTGTGGTTGATTAGAAGGCTCGCCTAAATTCACATATATGCCCCGCGACATCAGACAACTTATATCTTTGACCTTTTCCAGATTTCAACTCTTCAAGAAGAGAATACGAGTTCATGTCAGTCCAGCTCGGGCTTTGGAATTCACTCGATCTACTTGGGCTGGCTGAAGAAGAATGAGAGGGACCACCATAATATCTTGCTCCAGAATAGTTAGTCCCCGTCCCAGCTTTTGCTTGTTTCAGTGGACTAACGATAGATGGAGAAGGAAACTGCATTGAAGGATCGGCATACCCCGGGCCCACAAAAGGATATTGGGTCGGCGTAGTCCCCCTAATAGGATTCAAATTGTTATAGCCAACATCAGACAAGTTTCGAGGTTTATGTTCGATACCTAAGCCAACAAGTTCACCTCCCTTTCTCAGTTCCCGAGGACTTATCTGGGTCATGGAAGAACCATCTCTCGGAGTTTGGTGGTGATCAAAACGACCGTACATACTGTGTACAGATGATGGCTGTACATACTGCATAGATAAATGTGGTTGCATCTGCATACCAAACTGGCCATAGAACTTCATCAGATTCTGTGGATCGTACCCATAAAGGCTGCTCGCATCAACCCCAGATAGAGGAAAAGATGCACCATTAAAGGCCATTGGGACGCTGCCTTGTTGCGAGTATCCACCCATGTAAGGTGGAAAAACAGCAGCGTTGAAATTGTAAGGTGTGTTGTATTGAGGATGAAAGTAGCCAGGTTGTTGCATGCTGGGATAGTATTGACTCGACGGGGACATATAAGCAGCGGTGGTAGTAAAAAGAGGAGGTTTAAATCCAGGTGATTGGAGCATGGGTTGGATTTCTTGACCCGAAACACTTGAAGGACCGTACTGAAACGGGTGGCTCAAAGTACCGTAAGGATGAGCTGTTCCAGGATAACTATCCCGAGGATAAGATCCCTCAACACGATGACTAGTTGATTCTTGTGGAACTAAATGGGCTTGAAGCATGGTATTTAAGGGAGTCACTGGCTCACTCTTCTGATATATGTGTGCGTCAGAATGTGAAACACCAAATTCACCGCCACTCGCCGTGGAGTCAACAGAGGCATATTCTTTAACGCTAGCAGTTGCTGAATTTAACTCTCTTTCATGTGTAGGAGGCTCTACGAAAGAGTCCATTGAGCCATCAAGTGACATCACCTGCTTTACATCAGATATTAGTTGCAATATGAGTCTTGAAGCCAGAAAAAAAACACGAACCATCCTCATAAATGAAAAAATATTTAGCTATGCTTTGAAATCTTATGATCATCAATTCGGGAAAACTTTCACAGTGATATTCACATCCTTTGGTGGCCAAATAAGTCAATCCGCGTATTTTACTTATCCATAATATAAATGTACCTGGCTCGAGTCCAACGAATTGCTGCGGTAACCCCACAAAGCAGCTTTATCCACAGAAGCAGACACACTCTGTTCAGACAATTGATCATCCTCGGACTCTTCTTTGTGAGCAGGAAGGCTTGTTCTAGAACCATCAACATACTTAGCACCATGTGTAGGCCTTTTAAACTTCTTATCCAACTTAGCATCGGAATAATCGCGTAAAGACAAAGACGGATCATCACGGCTCAAAATGGCGACCTTTTGCGAAAACATATTTTCAATTGCAGCCATGGAACCTTCCATGCTCGGGGGTGCGCTCTCACTTCGGGTTGGCACTACATCATTTTCGTGGCTTTGAAGTTCGTGTTCTTTCAAGAACAAACCCAAACCTTCAATGGCCATCTCAGCAGAGGACGGCCTGTACCTGTTCAATGATTTTAAGGTTGGCCATTGGTCTGTTCCTTGTGGTATCCTAATGGGACTTTCAGTGGCCATTTGCTTTAAGGATTTCCCAAAAAAGATCGTACCAGAAATTGCATCAAAGATCTCTGTCAAAGAACCTGATATGGCCCGCATTTCAGCTACATAATTCGAGAAAACTTGAAAAAAGAAATACGCTCAAAGGAAAAAAAAAATATTAAGCTCAAAAGAGTCCTTGGATGGAGATTTCTTTCAATTTCTTGAGGTGGCCTTAAGAAACTTCATAATATATTTCGCCTAAACATTGTTAAAAAAATTGCAGCAGACTGAAAACATGTAACTAAAAGAGATTGGCACAAATAAACACAGAAACTCTTGACGCAGTCAGTAATACAGTATAATATACTTATACCAGCACACTATGTCTACTTTTGATGAAATCTATACAAACGGGCCGACGCTTTTTAAAACATAAGATAGTATCAGCAAGCCCCTATGATTCCTACTTGCCAGGCCAGTTTTTTCATACGGGAAATATCTCGACCGTTTATTGGCCACTATTCTAAAAATATAAAGATCAAACTCTATCTATATCATCATTCTAGATAGTCCAACATCAAAGACACAAGTTTTCCTTTATCAACCGCAAAACTGAACACATCATCACCCAATCATTACCATTAGTTTCTTGCGAAAATCGATGCACAGGTAAGCAACCTTTTCAAACGATATAAGCATTCATTGAAGCTAACAACTTCCAGGCTTTCCAAGAGAACATAGAGACAAAACATCATCTAACATAATTAATCAACACAAACCTTTACAAATGGCAGCATGTCGCCAGAGAAAAGAAAGTCAACTGTAGAATTACTACAATCCACGAACAATATACATGATAAAAATGTAAAAGCTACCATCTTTATCCACTATAATTATCAACGCAGCAAAACAACACATATAGCTCACAAAAACCCATGATCAAGACAACAAAACAAAACCTTTTTCATTCCATCAACACCACCGCCAAGAAAATTCCAAAAAAAGAATCTCACCCTGATGCCACCAGCTGCATATCAGTGTTCTCCGGCACAAAACCCTTGATTCTACTTCTCTGGGACGAAAAGAGAGAATCTACAGAATCTAAGAAAGAAAAGGTGTCTTCGTTTAATTTGCTATGTGGGGTTTGGGTTGGGCATTGTTTGACGACTGCAGACAAGTAAACGGATAAAAACAAGATTATTTTAAAGGGAGGGTTTTTGCTTAAAAAAGGGAGAGAAAAAAAAAAAAGAGCTCATTCCATAGCCGAGTCGATCGGGACAAATCGGTAATTATTCGTCAAGCCCACAAGATGTTCGGACTAATGAGCTTGAGACACCACACAAAGACACACTATGTATTCAGTGCAGCAGCGATGCTTACGTCCGAGGTTTAGGATAGATTCGCTGCCCTAAAAATCATCGTTCTTGATTTATCGAACCATTAACTACAACTCATACTCGCTAATGAAAAGTAAAAAAAAAAAAATCACCTTAACTATGACTTTATTGAAAAACAAATCCGAAAACTTCAATCGAAAGATTTTGAAAAAAGGGATTGAGATATAAATTAATTAAATAGGAGGGATTGAGATAAAAATTACCAAAATACCCTCAACTTTAAAACCTAATTTACCATAATTAACTCTTATTTACCCCATTTATCTATTTACCGTCACGGTTGAAATTTTTATTACCCAATTCAACGTCGAAGGCGAAAACAACACGAAAACACATCGATGTTCGATTAGAAATCGTTTAGATATCGAAATCTCGAAGAAAATGGCGAGAACGAAAACAAAAACTACCGTGGAGCCAAGAAGGAATGTCGAAGAGGTTGTCGAAGGAGAGAAAGTCACGGTGATAAGAAATCATTTTTTTAGGATTTATGTATTTGAAATTTAGGGTTTAACATAAGATTTATGTATTTAGGGTCTAGGATACATGAGTTTATGGTTTATGCATCGATTAAGTTCGATTTTTGATTTGCGATTTAGTATCGATTTTCAATCGATTTCTATTCGAATGTTATTCGAATGGTAATTGAAGATCGAATAATATTCGAATATCACTACTTCGAATTTGACTCGAATTGATCTTTTCGATCGAATTACATTCGAATTAATTCGAATAGGACTGCTCGAATTTTATTTGAATAATATTCTAATGAAAACTGCAAATCGAATAATATTCGAAACTCAAAAGTGTTGATCTATAACTAATAAAATTCACAGGATGTGCGATGTTGGTTGACGCCCTCCGACGTTGAAGTTGGTTCAACGCACTTTAACACGCTCAGAAATTTGGAGGGCAAGACGAAAGATGTTGTGGCACAAAGAATATTGGAGCATCTTCGTGCGGAGAAGGTGGTTTACTGCACCAATCATCATTTGACGGCGGAACAAGACCATCTGTCGTCTCCTCTCGAGGTTCCAGAGCAGCATGTGCCTTCTAATCCCGAGGAATCACAGCCCAATGAGCGTCCTCCTCACGAAACATCACAGCATAATACAGAGTCCAATGCACACATTGTCCCCCCTTTAGACTCGGTCCGGTGCACGCATTGCTCTCAACCCTCGGTTATAGCTAGATTGGATAAAGAGTTGGGGTCGCTGAGAAAGGACGTTAATGATGTCCAGATGACTGTTAGGCAAATTCTGTTGGAGCTTAGGGCATTACGCGAGCAGTCGGGGGATTCGATACGCCATGAAGACATGCACGCCGATATGCCAGTGTTTGATACACCAGCAAGCGATACACTGAGGCCATCGAATGTCGAGGATGGTAATCTCATGTAGCAATCTGGAGGTGTTCTTGGAGCCGGGGAGCATTCAGGGGGTGTTGTAGATGTTGCCTTTCAGTCGGAGGGTGCTGTTGGAGATGAGGAGCGTTTGCGGGGTGTTGTAGATGATGACATGCAGTCAGGGGGTTCTTGGATCAGGGGAGCATTCAGGGGGTGTTCTTGGAGCCGGGGAGCATTCGTCCGGTGTTGTAGATGTTGCCTTGCAGTCGAGAGGTGTTGTTGGAGACGAGGAGCGTTCGAGGGATGTTGTAGATGTTGACTGCAATATGACGAGGAATGAGGTGAATGTGACGGAGAAGACGCCTAAACGACAATATGTACGCACACGCCTGAGGGAGCAACCTGGACGAGAGAGGAAGAAATTCAAATTTATGACTTCTCCTTATACAAGTATACCTGACTCAACGATAGAAGAGCTAGAACCTCGACCTTGAATGTTCACATTCAAAATAAGGTGAGGATGTACCAAAATGTAGCGCTAGAGATGTTAAAACTCGGCGTCAATGAAAAGAAGCAAGGTATACTTGAATTTTATAACAAGGAATTTTTTAGAGTTCTTTATACGGAGAAGGAATGGCTTGCTGAAGAGGTACATAACATATTTCTTCAAATATATTTCAATAGAAGCATCGCTAATGTATTTTATAATTATTGCAGCATGTGAATGAGGTACTCCAGGGTTTCATGCAAATGAACGAACGCTATTCGCTTCCTGTTTCTCCAATCGTGGTTGGTTTACTGTCCTGACTCCGGCTATGCAACGGGAGGTTAAGGGTTGGTCGTCACTCCCTTGGAAAGATGCGGATATCATCGGTATTCCTTTGGGACATCATTCTCATTGGGTGTTCTTGGAGATTAGATATAGGTATTTAACTGTTTGCATATGGAAAAACGATTGGTCTTGGGGATGATCTGGTTTGTATGTTTGGGGCTCAAGGAATATGCATGTCTTTTGAATATTATATTATGTTCTGTTTTGTGATGTTTGATTTCGAAAAATCCTTATTCGAATTCGAAAACACCTTTTTGAATTCGAAATAAGTCTCTTGGAATTCGAAAAGGCCTATTTGAATACGAAATAGAGTTATTTGAATCCGAAAACGCCTATTTGAAATCGAAAAGGACTATTTGAATTCGAAAAGACTTTATTTGAATTCGAAAAGGCCTTATTTGAAGTCGAAAAGGTTCTTATTGAATTCGAAAAGGTATTTTTTGAAGTCGAAAATGCGTTATTTTATTTCGAATATGAGTATAATTATTTCTAAATCGAAAAGGTTGATAGAAGTTTGATCCAAGACTATATAACACGCTTTAATCTCATAATACTAAACATAAGGATGTTAATAATCACAAAAAAGTTAGTTTAGGTTATTGAGTCAAAAGTTAGGAATTCGAAAAGGCGTTCGAAAAGGCGTTATTTGAATTCGAAAAAGCCTTATTTGAATTCGAAAAGGCGCTATTTGAAGTCGAAAATGCATTATTTTAACTCGAATATAAGTATAATTATTTCTAAATCGAATTGGTTAATCAAAATTGTATAATTATTATGATAATAATTATCAAAATCACTTATTTTAATCTCATGATAATGATTACTCTTGATTGAATATTAAGACTAAACATTATAAAAGAAGTTGATGAATGTTTGTGAGTTTGATGGAATTGTGATCAAGGTTGATAGAAGTTGATAGCTAGAAGTTTCTTCCAAGACTAAATATAACATGTTAATCTAATAATATTAAACATACGGATGTTATCGGTTATTGAGTTGAAAGTTAGAATTTCGAGTAACGAAAGTTCGGGGATAGGGTTTTGGGTTTCAAACTTATGGTTGTTTTTTTAAAATCAAAAAGGCCTTTTCAAATTCGAAAAAAGCTTCTTCGTATTCGTAATGGCCTATTTGAATACGAAAATGAGTTATTTGAATTCGAAAACTCCTATTTGAATTCGAAAAGGCCTATTTGAATTCGAAAAGGCGTTATTTGAATTCGAAAAAGCCTTATTTGAATTCGAAAAGGCGCTATTTGAAGTCGAAAAGGCATTATTTTAATTCGAATATAAGTATAATTATTTCTAAATTGAATTGGTTAATCAAAATTGTATAATTATTATGATAATAATTATCAAAATCACTTATTTTAATCTCATGATAATGATTACTCATGATAATCAGAATTCGTAATGGCCTATTTGAATACGAAAATGAGTTATTTGAATTCGAAAACTCCTATTTGTATTCGAAAAAGTTATATTTGAATTCGAAAAGGCCTATTTGAATTCGAAAAAGCATTATTTGAATTCGAAAAGGCACTATTTGAAGTCGAAAAGAACAAATATGTTCGTGTCTGCTGCATCACAAAAAAATAGACAAATTCCAATAGACAAACCATTACATAATCCAATAATTAACTTCTACGATTAAACTCACCGACTGATGAAAATCTTCTTTCTTTTCTTCTACCACGCCTTACTACGAGACGGGGTGGCAACACCAAATTATCTTGGACATCATTCCATTCGGTTTGATCAGGAACCGGATAAACTCGTTCGAAATAAGCGAACTGCCACGTGTGAACAGAATAATACTCCAAGCATAATGGATAGAAATTCATGTTTGCTCGTAAACTTGCTGCAATTGCATGCGCACAAGGAATCTTGTCGATATCAAATACTCGGCACGTACATGACTTCGATTCCAAATTAACAACAGCACGACGCCCTGCGTATCGTACATCATACTCAAGCGGACCTATTTCAGTAACTTCATACCCCTGACTTAGTGTATACCTTTCGCGAATTACTCTTTCAACCGTGGGGGTACACCGTGTGGTTGCTTGCATGGATGCTACTCTATATCTAGCAAACAAGTCACACATCATGCTTTGTATAGAGTCCAACAACGCAATGATCGGAAGCTTTCTTTTTATCCCGGAGTCTTGCATTAATCGATTCCACGCCATTCGTTGTCATAATATTGTAGCGAGAGACGGGAGAGTAAGCACGACTCCATCGATCTATAGTATCTGTTTTTCTCAAATATGTGTATGCATCGGCAAACATTTTCTCAAATTCCTTGTACTCTGAATCAAATTCGCATTGCCCGTAGATTTTTGCTATGCGAATGAACATCTCAGTCGCACCTGATTTCCTAGAGTGAACTTTCATATTCTGTGACAAATGCCATCTACAATGACCATGATGTGCAAGTCTATAAATGTTCTGAACGGCAGCTTTGATTGCCGCGTGTCTGTCAGATACGATCACAAGATCTTCCTCATCGGGTACTATCGCCAAGAGTTCATTGAGAAACCATGACCACGAGTCTGTTGATTCTACGTCGACGATGCCCCACGCCAAAGGATACTGGTGAGCGTCGCCATCTTCGGCCGATGCAATGAGTAAGGTGCCGTTATACTTTCCTTTCAACCAAGTCCCATCGATGCACACAACCTTCCTCATATGTCGGTATCCCGCAATACAAGCACCAAGTGAGAAGAATACATATTTAAATCTTCGTTCATCATCTACACACAGACTTGCTATGCTGCCTGGATTCGTTCTTTTCAACGTCGACAAGTAAGACGGCAATAGCCTGTAACTCTCCTCCGGGTTACCTTTCAATGTATTTAGGGCTAAAATTCCTCCTTTCCATGCTTTGAAATATGAAACTTCGATCCCCCGATTTCTCATCATAGTTCGAATTAGTTTAGGCGTTGGTGTATTTGTAGATCCCTGAAAAGATTCAACCAACATATCGCTCACTGAAGACGAAGAGGCTTGGGTCAGTCGTGCATTTCTGTTTGCGAGGTCGCATGTATGAGTGTTGCAATACGTCCGAATCAAAAATACGGATGTATTCTTTACCTTTGATGTCCATATCCTCCAAGTGCATCCCTCCTCTTTGCATTTAATGGCATATATCGATCGAGATGATTTGACGTTTCGAATCTCGAAGGATGCATCGATGGAAACTCTTTGAATCTTCTTTTTTACAGCAATCTTGTTTTCAAATTCATCACCGACTCGCATGGTAGAACCGTCAGTAAAAGAATATTTATCACTATGAATAACTGAATTTTCCTCCTCATTGTTCTCCTCATTCCTCAAAAAGTTTTCTTCCTCGACGTTGTCAAAATTGATTTCCACGTTTCGATATGCACTAACAACGTTTGTTTCGTAGTTCTCCTCATCTACACTTTCATCATCACGGTTGATAATACGATCAAAATATTCATCATGATAATCATGGCTAACTATCACATTTTCAACTTGAGCAATAACTTCCGCTTCCGCTAGAGTTTGAGTGCAAAGGTTAGTTGTCTGCCCAATTTCTACGTGGAGAATTGGTCTATCCAATGGACCCCCTAAATAAATATATCCCTTTAATTCGCTATCATTCTTTATATACCATGGAGCACCGTCCTCACAACCCCTTAAGCATGGCTGATAACTTAATTTCAACTCCGGTTTTCCGCTCACATCAATACACATGTATATTTCATTTAGGAGATCGTCGAACGAACAATAATCTCCTTCAAAGCCTATAGGTCGTATGTTCCTACCCGAAGGTGACTTTGGACGCCATCTATATTTACTATCAACTTCAAGTTCCCATTCACCATCGTACTTAATAATGATGCTCGTCGGCATAACCTGCATGAAGATTAAAATAATATGTTAATTAGAAATTTTTCAATGCTTTTCGAATTAAAATCGAATTAAAAATTAATTCGAAAAGGATTCAAGTTTGATAAATTATTCGAATTCGAATAAAATTCGAATTATTATTCGAGTTCGAATACGTTATTCGAGTTCGAATTTAATTCGAATTTTTATTCGAGTTCGAATTAAATTCGAATTAAATTCGAATTCGATTTAAGAAGTCGAATAACGGAATGAACATCAAATTCTCTCGATCTAGTGAAACCCATGATGAAGAATCGACATGAATGACAATAAAAATATTGTATATACCCATGAAATGCATAATGTGTCAATGAGTCGAAGATTGGATAAAACCGAAGAGACTCGATAAAACTTATTTTGTATACTTCAAAGAACAATGGTCTTAAATGTGTGGATCTATGTTTGTTGCTTCTTGCTTGATTTTAATATCTGGATTCTTCAAAGAACTCTTCGATCTCTTGTTGCTTGGGTTTCCTTCCTCGATCTCGTTGATCTTTGGTTGGTTGGTGTGGGACCGTTGGTTGTGAGAACTGGGGATCGTTCCTTTATAAATTTAATAATTAAATATTTTAAAATATTTAAATATTATTACTTAAATTAATTTAAAGTTAATTAATTGTTTAACTAATGAAGTCCCTTTTATTGAATAAATAAAGTCAGAGTCCCTTTTTTTAAATTGACCATTCACTTACTCCCTTTTCTTAAATTGCCCCAACTTCAATCCACGTCGAGTCAGCAGCAGATAAAGATGAACTAATCATTGATCATCATACGAAGGTTCATCAAGAAACAGAGAGAGAGAATAGAATCGAGTGGGGCCCATTGGACTGGACTATTAGCCCCTAATTGAGCCCATAAGATACGAATGGGTTGGTCCAATGGACTTCCATAGGCCCATTATTACTAACCTAGGTTTAAAATAAAGCCCAAATTTATATCGGAAGGCATCAATATAAAAATACATAAAGATTGCAATAATAAGATTTATTTTTTCAAGTTATTCTCAATCGTCGTACTTCGACTAAGTTTAGTTCGAAACGAATCTAAATCTCAAATTCGGCTTTAGACGACGTTATATATCATATTAAATGCATGCATCCCATAATAATATTAATCAAAACATATAATGGCGATTAATTATTATCGTATTCATACGACGACAATGCTCTACCAATCGATCATAGGTAGTAACACTCGATAACATTTATTCGTAGAAAATGCGATCGGCGAGCGGAAAATAAAGATACGAAAAGGTGAAGTTGACGACGTTTAGAATCTAACGATCCCTACGCCTCTTGTTGGAAACTTGATTCTTCGGAGTTGCAGTTACTTTATCTTCCTCGGGATTCGGATCGTAGCCGTTAAGGAACTTCATGTACCACATCCCGGAATGCTTGGGATATCTCTTCAAGTCATCTTTGTAGTCGACGTAGAACAGTCCGAAGCGCATATTGTATCCACTATGCCATTCGAAGTTGTCGAACATGGACCAGATGAAATAGCCCTTCACCCGCGCACCTTCGCGCCTGAAATTATTATTATTATTATTATTATCATTATTATTATTATTATTATTATTATTATTATTGTAAGAAACTTCTGCGAATGCTTAAAAAATTCATAGAATTTAAAGTGCGTACATGGCGTCTGCGAGGGCGGCGACGTGTTCTTTCAAGAACCTGGTACGGGTGTCTTCGTCGTCCAACGACTCTTTTAGGGTTTTCTTCATATCGTCAGTCAAACCGAGACCTAGACAACGCACCCGAATTTAATATTAATAATCCAAATTATAACCTAGTAATGGCGATTACGATGATTAATTTTTATTACCGACCGTTCTCGGTGATGTAAATGACGGGATTGTTATAGTTGTTCTTCGTGTGAAGTATGAGCTTCCGAAAACCCCACGGAACGCTATAGAGCTGAGCCGTACCATACTATAAACAACGACCAGATTGTCATAACAATAGCAGCAACAACAACAGAGTTATGCGCAAATACGTATCGAAAAATAAATGATTATGCTTACCCTTTCCCCGACATAAAGTTTAGTTTTTCCGTCCTCGGCCAGCCGATACTCTGTAAGCAAAAAAAACGGGAAAATTACGAACTTTGAAAGTATTTCTCAATATAAATGTCATAATAATAATAATAATAATCGATCGCCATCATAATTACTATTATTACCGGCATATTCCGCTTTCTGATCTATGAAGTAAGGCTGCGGCCTCTCCGTCTTGGGCTCGTACCTGAGATACAAGCCGGTGTAGTAATTCAGACCGATGAAATCGACCGATCCTATCAGCATCTTCTTCTCTTCGTCCGTAAACTCCGGCAATCTTTCGCCAACATTTTTCCTCATCACGGCCGGATATTCCCCAAACACCACAGGGTCCGTAAACCTTAAATAATTATCATCGCATTAACAAATCTGAAATAAGATTTATGATATGCGAAGTAAAATATATATATATATATATATATAATATATATAATTAAAATATGATACACTCTCTAGAAGCTTAAGCATGCACACTCACCATCCCCAGTTGAAGTCTACGACTCGGCTAGCAGCCGCCACGTCGTCGGGGTTCTCGGGGTCGAGCGGCTCGTACCATACGGTCATGTTGGTGATGCCTATCTGGCCGCCTTGTAGGCCTCGGAACTCCTTTCGATAGAGATGGGACGCATGGGCGTGAGCCAGGAGTATGTTGTGAGCCACGGTGTAGCAGTCCCGGCTAGGGTCCTTGGCTCGGTCGGACAAAGGGAACACTTGGTTCACGAAGCTAAACACGGTGTAGGTCCACGGCTCGTTCATGGTGGTCCAATTCTTGACCCGATCGCCGAACTCGAAGAAGCACACCTTGGCGAAGTCCACGAAATCTTCCCTGCCCCGCCCGCCGCCCGGCCATTTATATGTAATAATAACATTGTCAACCCTACATATATAAATCAATCATACGCCATTATATAGTTATTGTAGACATACACAATTTTGGAGCTTAAGAAGCCGCCATATTCATCTTCCAAGCACTGGGGAAGATCGAAGTGGAAGAGGGTGACGAAGGGCTCCATTTCTGCCAAAAAGAAATTTCAATATATAATATATATATATGCTATTACATAGATAAATTTAAGACATAATGAAGAAGATAAATAATATTATATATAATGGATGGCATGAATAAGTTATATGTATGACCTTTGTCAGCGACAATCAAGTCAATGAGATCATTGTAGAACTTGACGCCTTCACGATTTACGCCTCCATTCAACCTTCCAGCTAATATATACACAATATTTACACACATATATATATATATATGATTGATTAAGTGATTATAATAAATTTAATCATATTCTATAGTAATTTAAATTTATTTGTTACCTGGTAGTATTCTGGACCAGCTAATGGAAAATCTATAAGCATTCGTACCCATTTTCTTCAACAATTTCACATCCTCCTTCAATAGGTAATAATAAAATACATCATCCTTAAGACTTAAGCTAAGCTAACATTAGATAGATCAAAAGTAATCATCGCCCAAGATAATACAAAATTATGTATAAAACTATTGCCTTTACATTATTACCAAAAGTAGTAATAAAAAAAATGATGATTACCTTCACTCGATGGTAGTGATCAATAGCAACTGAAGCGTTAGCGCCACCTTCAATCTTGTCTGAAGTTTCAATAATTTTCGTTTCTCTCAAATAAATATTTAAAAAATAAATAAATCAAAATATTACAAATAGATGAGGATAAATAAATATATGTCAAACCAGGCGTGGTGAACGCAAACTTATCCCAAACACACATTGTTCTGCCGTACTTGGTAGCAGCGCCTTCTAACTGGACAGTTAAACAATATACATACGTTACACTTACATGTAAGAAGATATATATATATATATATATATAATAGATATGTCAGAAAGCCTTGCAATGTAGTTGAAGGCTTGTTATCGAACCTGATAAGCTGAAGTAGCAGTTCCAAATAGGAAATCACTTGGGAAGTCCTTGCGAGTGACTTCTCGTGGAATAACGACGTCGTTTGACCCCTTATTAGCCATTGCAGTGGTGTAATGTTAAAGTACCTTATTTTACTTCTGAAAAGAGTGAAGAACTAAATGAAGAAGAGTGATGCATTCGAACAACCTTAAGAAGCACCTATTTATCATGGCGTGGGCGATTCATCTCGTCCGTTGGATGGGAAAAAAAAAACGTGGGAAACGTGCGTTTTTACTGTTATGGTTGAAGTGAAGTTAGTACGTACTGATGGATGGTTCTGTATATTCGGTTGATAAGCGCTACACATAAATCGTCGTTACCAAACGCGACTTTTGTTCATAGTAGGGAGCCCAAGTCAGTTCTACATTGATATTTTGTTATAGCAATAATTAATAAATTTTTTCTTTCCATCTTTTCATTTTATTTTATTTTTTTCTTATTTCGGAAAGAGTGAGTGGTGGCCGTCGATTTGTAAGGTTACTTACTACCAATCAATTTCTATGTCATAATATTTATCTATCTATCTATCTATCTTTATCTACTTTCAAATTGCAACCACAAAAAAAATAAAAAAATGCCAATATATAGCAATAGCATTAAGCTGAGACTTTAGAAAAGGGGTAGGGTAGGTGGGGATTTTTAAGTGTATTCCTTATCTTTATAAAATATCAGTATCCAACGGCTATAGTTAAATTAAAGATGCCATTGCCAGAATTGACAATACCTACATTAATTAATAAAAAAAATGAAATGTAATAGATAAAGCACAATATATATATATATATATATATATATAATGTATATATGTTCATGAAAAACCTGCAATAATTGTACGTATAGTAACGCAGGACCATTACTCATTACTACTAATATACCATTCTATTATACACATTGTCATCGTGGTTCGGACTGAAATGGACCATCAATACTTTCAGCGGAACTAATTTTCTGAATTATGTATTCCGTCTTAAATTCACACACTAAAGGGATTCGAACTAATAACCTTCACGTGATGGATTATCGTCTCAAGTTTATACAGACTACAATAGTCTGGAAGGTACAATTCATAAATAATATATATATATATATATGAGGAATCTTATGGTGATCACACCACTCACCTTTTTTCACATTGTCATTACCACGTCATCTTATCTTATATAACTAAGGAAATGTAAGTTTGTTCTTTGAATGCCACATGTCCATTTATATTATTTAATTAAAAAATTAACACACGTTCACCCACTACTAAACAAAGGTTTTAAAAATAAATAATAAAATTATTATAAAACAATTTAAAACCAACCATTATTTGAAAAAAAAATAATAATAAAAAACTTCCCACTATCTCAAACCACTTCATATTGGAAAACCATCGCGAGCAAACTCATTTCAAACTTTTGCTTCATCAAATCTCCAAAGTTTCTGCAGAGGCTTGCGTCCGTCGGGCCAAAGATGATGTCGTCGAATATATCTGTACTAGCATAATATCTGATCCGCTTCTTTTGGTACAATTAAACTCCTCACAAAACCCCACAGCTACTGTCTTCTTACTTCATTTTACAAAGGAAAATTATAGTGAGTTTCGATCACGAACAATGAATAAGATTTTTAACAGGAAAAAAAAAACAAGAAAAAAGAAAACTACTTAAATATAAAGGATAATAAGGCTTATTATGTACAAAAAGATAAAAAAAAAAAATATATTTTTATTCAATTTCAAAATATATATTAATTGATATCAAATGATCAGTTTCTTCAAAATCACATAATCATTCATCCACATGATTTTCATAGTTTCATAATTTATATTCCACACTTCCTATCATATTTTTCTCTTACAAATTTATATATCTTATTAATTATATATAGTTTGCTTTGAGTACATTCAACGACTGTTATAACATTGCAGCTTCGTTATAATAAAATGATAGTTTTCTTATTCTGACACATAACTGACTTATGTTATTAAGAAAATGAATTTATTTAAGATCCGTGCATTGCACGGGCAAAAAACTAGTATTAATTATTATTATGTGAGTGGTGCTTATACATGATGCTTGAGCACGATAAGATTTCTCTCACACATATATATATATATATATAATATATAGCGGACACGATCTACGAGAAATTATTTTATAGGACCACATACTTCATAGGACCACAATGAAAACGAGTCGAAGTTTTTATCAAGGTTGAAAATATCAGTTCGATAGATATTATTATGATGTTGGAAAGGAAAAAAAAAACGAGGAAAATTAAGGTGAAATTTAATGCATGTCAAGTCAACATAAGGTGAAGATAAACTAAGAATTCATCGGTCCACTGCTACAACTTCACTTCCATATGACAAATGCATCCCAATACTAATACTAATATTATTAATCAAACATAATGGTGATTCACATTCTTATTATATTGTTATTATTATCGGTATTACTATAATGTCAATAATATTATATATACGACGATGATACTACCATACCAATTGAGCATAGACGATAATAATACTCAATATTAATTAATTATTCTTTTCTTGCTCAGACCTAGGAGGAGATTAATTCATCGATGAAGTGAAGACGACAATAATAAACGTACTCTAACGTAAACCGACATGAGAAATGAACGGTAAGCCGTCAAAAACGAAATTAAAAAAATAAATAAATTTAAAACTTATACTATATTTTAAGCAGATCCTAGAATAATTATCATTAAATTGATTTGACACGTCAATATTAATTACTTGATTTTCAAATTTATTCCAAATATATCCCAAAAATTATATTTTTAATTTATAAAAAATAAGTTATAATTAACTTTAATATTATAACTTCCTATTATAAAAATACATTTATATATTATATATTAATGTACATGCACGTAAAATACTAGTTATAACTGTTCACTTCTGTGTATAAAAATGGAAGAGAATGGGTGATTATTAAAATTTGAATGGCATGGGCTTGACAGTGAGTTGGGCTCTCAGGTGTGACTATGCTCGGCCCATTAAGATCGTTGGTCTTGGGTCTCGGGTCGAATCTTAATTTTTACTCGGATTCGAACCGACCCGTCAATGGCTTTGTCGTGGACTTAGTGGGTCAAAAAAAATCATTTGGTTTTTATATTATAAGCTTTTCACTAAATTCGCAGAGATGTAGTTGAAGGTTTGAATTATTGCTAAGTTGTCAGATAAACACAAGGGAAGTAAAAGAAAAATAAACATATGAAAATAAAATGAAAAGAATTAATAAAAACGGTCAACGTTGACCACTTGAGTTTGATCCAGGATTCAATGATTTACGCAAATTTTAACTAAATAAATTGTCAGTAGTGAGAGTTTAATAAATTATTGCGGCTGTTGTGCAATTGTAATATTGAAAAAAGTATATTATATTTTCTTGCATAATCAAGAAATCAAATTATTATCAAATAATAAAAATATTTCCACAGCCTTTTTAATTATAATTGTGTTGGCGATGGTAGTGGAGAAACAAAGAACACAAACGGACGGATTAAAGAACGTTTCAGCCGGCGGCAGTGAACTACAATACAACGCACCTTCAAAAGCTCTTCAAGGGAGAGTTTTTCAGCTTCGTATTTTAGATTTTGAGGATATAAAAGAGGTTGCTTTCCCAATACATGCAAGTAGTCAACATCAATCGATCTGCCCTCTTCAACATTTGATTGAATTCCTTCTGTTTGGTGTATCTTTCGGTTTATAGGTGCATTCATCAATGGAACTCCACTGAACAGTACGGATCCTTCATTCTCTCGTTTATCTTCTGATGACCCTTTGGTATTGTCAGCCCCTTGCTGATTAAACGCGTAAGTTTCAATCTGTCAGCTTTTCTCTTTTGGTCGCGGGATTTTGCGATTTTGGGTTCTATTTGCTATTTCCTTTTGTGAAAAGATTAGTTCTTGCTTGTTGGTTCTGTTTGAGGTTTCATACATTGATCGAGTTTTGGCAGTCCCAATGATTGCATTGAAATGGGCAATGTTTTACCATTAAGGTCATGATGAAGGTTACTGCTCAATTGGGTGCAATAGGTTGAGTTTATAGGTGGCGAGGAGGACTTTTTGTAGCATGATTGTGATTGTTTTTGGTATTAGTATTCCAAATTTCATTTGTTATTTGATAGATTGAGTGATTCTGAAGCTTTTTCTTTCTTCCTTCCTTTTTTGTTTGGGTTTTTCAGCTCTCGATGTGGTGCTTCTAAGGAAGAAATCGCCAGAAGAATGTTTCGTGCTGAAGACGATGAAAGTTTACAGAGCATAAAGCAAAGACTGAAGTCTCATCACAGGAAAAATGCGTTGTTTTCTCAAGGGAAAGCTGCCTATGATTCAAATGAGAGAGATGATGATAGGAGAATCTTGAATAAAAAGCGAATTGTTAAAAGTATCACAGAACCCACAATCAAAATTTCGAAGAAGAGAACTTCTTTGAGTGGTGGCTCTAATGATAATCACAAGGCGATAGAAGAGTGCAAGAACATTGAAAAACTAGATAATAGTGAGCCCCAAAGGATTAAGAGAAGGAGAAGGAAAAAGAAGAGGAAAACAAATGTGGAGATCGACGAAGCTTCTAGGTTGCAGAGGAGGACAAGGTATCTGTTGATTAAACTGAAGCTGGAACAGAATCTAATCGATGCTTACTGTGCGGAAGGTTGGCGAGGTCAAAGGTATTGAATGTTCACTTGGTTATTGCTATTGGTATACGTGTTCTCTTGGTTATTGCTATTGGTATACGTGTTCTCTTGCCTTATCGTCATTTTGGAGGAGAAAGGGGAGATAAATGAATCTTATGATCAATTATGTCCGTATAATAAATGTTATTGAGTTTTTTCTTGCTGACGGTGAGGACTTAGATCGACAAGGATTCTAGTTTCTTAATTAGTCGTTATTCAATTGCACTGATACTTTGCTAAGCTGATTTTCCTTTGATTATCTATTTTATTTTCAGCCGAGAGAAGATTAAGCCTGAAAAGGAACTAGAGAGAGCCAGGAAGCAAATATTGAACTGCAAACTAGGAATACGTGAAGCCATTCACCAGTTGGAGTTGCTTAGTTCGATGGGGCATACCACCGATGAAGCATCAGTTGCTCCCAATGGATCTATTCGCGAAAATGTAAGTCTTTCTTTACTGGAATTTGGGGATAGTCAAGTATTTATCTTTATATGAAACAGTGTTTAACTGGCTTGTACTGTGATCGTTTTGTTGAGGGAATTCAACCCATGAACACTATATAACACAATGTGAGATTACAATTTATGTACTAGTTATCCCATTATCTTCAGATTTGTGAAGCTACTCTTGCGATTCGATTAAAAGAGGGAATTCGTAATTTTTTCATTTATTTTTCAGATATTATGTTCAAGAAAAGAGGGAATTCGTAATTTTTTCATTTATTTTTCAGATATTATGTTCAAGATGTAGTAATCGAGAAGCCCTTCCCGATGACGACATCATACATTGTGCTGGGACTTGCAAATGTGCTTTTCACCGAAACTGTCTTGATTCTCCTCTCAGACCGGAAAATGGTGAGCTTTCTCACACCTTCTATTGTTGCATATTGTTAGTAGTTTCCAACTTCGCGCTATGCGATATATGTAATATTAATATAGGTCAGATTACTACGAATGTTACGGACTTCTCTTACTACATATGTGTCTCTCTCTCCACAGTAGAGGAGTCTTGGTTCTGCAAATTCTGTAAGAAGAAGATGGAAGTATTGGAAGCGACCAACGCTCACCTCGGGACTAACTTTCCAGTGGACATTAGTTGGCAGGTTGATTTCCCAAAAACCTTGTGATGTATCTGCAACAGTATTTTATTCTCTTTTTTTTTTTTAAAAGCTTATCTTAAATCATATCAGGATGTTTTCAAGGAAGAAGCTGCATTGCCCGATGGCGAAAATTTAGTTTTACAACCTGAAGAATGGCCATCAGACGACTCTGAAGATGAAAACTATGATCCAGAAGGACAAAGTTGTAGTAACAACTCTTCAACTAGTGAATCGTATGCTTCAGATTGTAGCTTCAGTTTTCACTTAGACTCTCTAGTGGAGGATAACGTTCATAACGAGCTATCTGGGGTAGATCATGACGAGAATGACAGTGGAGAACTTGTCTCTGGTCCCAGACATCGAGCTGCTGTAGACTACGTAAAGTTGAATGATGTGAGCATTTAATTCTTTCCTCTGTTTAAATCCAAGAAACCCTCGTCTACATTATATCTTTGCAATCTATATGATTAAAAGTGCTGGAAAATAATTATCATCAATCATGGGATAAATTGAATTGGTTCGTAGGAAATGTTCGGGAAGAATGGCCCTGAAAACGAGCAGATAAGCGATGATGAAGACTGGGGTCCTAAAGCAATGAGACGAAGAGTAAAAGAGAGCGATGCTGCTAACACACTTATGGCTCTAGGTGAAAGAGAGAAGAGAAATACAGAGCAAGAGACATTAGAAGTGAAGGAAAATATGAAAAAATCAGTTAGCAGACTCCCTAATAATGCAGTTGAGGTAACATTATTTCTATATCTTCCCCCTAATTTATTTCAACTATCTGTATCGTAATAATCCCATGTTTTCTGTATCATTTACGTTTCATTTTCAGAAGCTTCGACTTGCGTTTGCTGAGAATGAACTTCCCGCTAGAGATGTAAGAGTGAGCCTGTCCAAGCAGCTGAGTCTGGAATATGACAAGGTGATGTGTCATTCTTGAGTAGATGGGAAATACTTGAAAGTTCAAACACTTACTGCTACGAAAATTATTATAGTGATCCAAATCGAATCATAATATATTTTGCAATATCGCGGTTTGCAGGTGAACAAATGGTTCAAGAACGCACGATACCTAGCGCTAAAAGCAAGAAAGGCAAGCATTACCTAATCAAATCTTGATTTATTTATTTATTTTTTTTCATTTTGTTTGAGGTTTCAAGCATATGACAGCGAAAGTAATTAGCATCATGATAATACAATGACCAGACAGAAAAAGTCAAAGATTCCGTGGACGTTGGTCATGTTATTACCAAAGAATTATCAAACGGATCCATTAAGATAAAGCAGCGGACGAAGAAAGCATCAGCACAAAGTGCAGCTAATATTAGCAAGGTACCTCTCTCTTTCATATCAATCCAAATTTACTTCTGATTGCATCATCGAACTGATATACAATGTTGATGCCTTTTGCATCCACTCACTCCCTTTCTCCATTAACGTAAAAAACGAAAGCCCAAGTGTTCAAATATTACAATTTTTTTCAGAATGGTTCAATCCCCTTTACACTAATGCTATTTTTTTCTTGGGTGCTGATGTGTGTAAAACCATCTGGGACTTAAAATCTCCGTCTTGCGATAAGATTGCTATGGAATCTGGCGATGACGTGAGCCTGAAACTCTTGAAAGAGAAAGCAAAAGAAGCTAAGAAGAAGTCAATCAGCAAAGCAGCGCAGGCCGAGATGCAGAGACTTTGCGAAATCAAGAACAGAGTAGAAAACCTAAGAAGGATCCTTCTTCAACTCCCAAAATGCAGATCCCGCAAGAGAAAAACGATTGACCCCATCGATCCATCTGTGGTGTATATACCGATAGCTGAAGTGAAGGAAAAAAGGTGACGTTTTTTTGCGTTTTCTTTAGAACGTCAATTTGTCCCCGCCGAGCATGCATCTCGTTTCCTTGCAAGTAGAGGAAAAAAAAGGTTGCTTTTTTTTTTTTTTCTTCTCGAATTTGGTTAGTTAGGCTTGGCTTCTTACATGCCAAGGATCTTCCAAAGTTTTCTAGTGTAATATAGACACTCTCAAAGTAGGTAAGAACCATTGCCATTAGCAATCAAAACGATAGGCGTGCACTTTTATTTCGAGCCAAGGAAAACTAAAAAAAGAGTAAAAATAAAAAATTTAAGCTACGAAGGAGACGAATGAATGACTACTAAATAAGAATTACGGTATGTAATAGAATCAAACCTGAGGAGGATTGATTATGTGAGTACTCAGATAAGACTTCCATAAACACCGCCGTTCGATATGGTAAACGTACCGCCAGCCATCTCATCGATCGTAAAGCCGTCGGCTAAGCCCGAATCTGTAAGAAGAAGCATCACCGTCGTAAATGATATATATGCAGCGTTAAATGGAACTTCCTTCTTTATTGATTCATTTTTTTTTTTCCAGCGGCTGTTTTGTGTATATGATAAAATGCCTTAGCTGATATCAGACGTAGCATCTTTGCAGTCCCTCCTTTTCTGTTGTTGAACTTCATTAGTTTATATACTTACCCTCCACCTTTGTATGCATGCAAAAAGCCTTTTGCTTGTGGCAAAAATTCAAATTTTTATTTTTATTTTCTTTCTGAAAATTGATTAGCCGACAAGAGTATCACAAAGAGATATCATTCTCAAGTGATTTCCTAGTCTATTGCGTAATGAAAGGCTTGTATGAACATATCTTTTGACTATTACCATCAATGAGCCCACAAGGCAGAATATAACTGTCAGCTTATAGAAGACTTACATTTACATAGCTTTTTTAATATAAGCAATCTCACTGTTCAAACTGTGGCTTATACTATATATTTTATAAGGTCTTGACCTTTGTTTCGTAATTATTGAGAAGCTTCTTGCTGTAATTTTTCTAAATATATATAAACGCATTAAACGATTTTAAAGTAAACAGTTCTCACTTTCTGGAAGTACTCTTTGAAAACATTACACAGTGAAAGAAACAGAGAGAAATTGTCCAGGAAATTCACAGAGAAGAAATGATGTTTAAAGTTAAGCTAAACACTGATTGGTCTGTCTGAATCATTCAGAGCTGCTATGGCAGATTCTATTCTCAGCCTCAAGACATCCTTTTCCTCCTCATCACCCTGACAAAAAATGATTTAAAAAGAAAAAAAAAATTATTATTATTATGAGCAGAGAAAGTGGTAGAATCGTATACAGTAGCATAGTTACACACAAAAAAAAATCTTGGAATTCATTTTCAAGTTCAATGCAAAAAAGTCACATCAACTTGAAATATGTATATATATATACACACATGTATATTTATATTTGGGCACGTGCCTCCTACGTGGAAATCTGTGAGACGAAATAAAAAGAAAGAAAAGAATATATATATTTATTTTCTTACCTCTACAAAGGCCGTCTTCAATAGCCTTCCAGAGAAAGCAGTGATGCTTGATGTAAAGATTTTGAGCTTCAAAGATTCGAAAACCTCACAGAGCTTCACCATTGTGTATCTTCCTTTATTACATGCCAAGCTAACAACCATTACTTTGTCTCCCATGCTTGTAACTCGCAACTATATATATCAAAGAAAAAAAGAAAAAAAAAAAAACAGCCAAATCATATATTTAATTCATTAATAAATCAACCCCATAAGCTCACTCAAACTGAAGAAAAAACCCTTTTTTTTTTGTTACCTCAATGACTTCAACGGGAGAAGAGACTAATCTCAGTCCTTCATAATCATTACAGCCTTCGCCTTTAGTCCTCTTTAGTTTAGGACAAAATGAATCATCATCAGCAGACATTTGATCAAAGCTGCGACCATTCGTCGACGATGATCCCTTAGATTCCAAGGCGGCAATGTCCGCCTGAAGGCTCTTCTCCTCAGTGTGCAGCGACTGAATGTATTCAATGGCGTCTTTTATGATTGATGCTTTATCCATCTGCGCAGTACGTACGTCGGACAACACAACACCCATTATTACCGACCGAGCAGTAATAATTTAGGTCAATCATAAATGGCTTTTGCTTGGTGGGTTTTACTCTCTATATATACACCAACCTAACCTTTGAGATGGTGGGGACCACAGATCTCAGAGCATAGAGCTTCTCGTTGAGCTTCTTCCTTCTGTTCTTCTCCGAGACAATGTTCTTCGAAGCTGGGGAAGACGACGACTGTGCTCCTCCTCCTTCAGGCGAGCTCGAGTCGTAGTACGACGACGGCGCGTCGTCGAAACGTACGCTGAGTGTGTTCGGACAGAATTGATAATTATCGGCATTCGAAGTAATTATTGCAATAATTCTTGTATATAATAAAGTACCTGCCAAGTTCTTCGGACTGAAGAAACATATTAGTTTCCCAGTAGTTTGTGTAGTCGTCGTCGAAGACTTCCATGTTCGACTGAGAGAGAGAGAGAGAGGTGATGCTTTTCTTGAGAAATGTTGGGTGCATATATTATATAGCCTTAATTATTTTATTTATTATTGTATATTTAGAAAAAAATGACATTTTAATTACACATGACTTAAAATTATGGTCTTGTATATTTGGAAAATGTTATTTTAAGGACGCGTAGATTAATGAGTGATAATTTTATGACAACAACTTTCGAAATTTAAGTAATTTGAAGACATAAATTAAATGTTGCAGTTTACGGACAATAAATTTTAAAATTGAAGCGATTTGAGTACAGTAAGCATCAAAGTTAAAGAAATTTGATTTGAGGATAATAAGTTCCAAAATTCTGGCGTTAATTGTCCTCAAATTATTTCAATTTTAAAATTTATGGTCTTAAATTACAACATTTAATTTATGTACTCAAAATTGCTTTATTTTTTAAATTTATTATCCTTAATTTCGCTGTCCTTAAAATGATACTCCCCGAAAGATGAAAAAAAAAATTGAAGTATATAATACATAGGCTATGGAGTGTGGGACCTTTGCTTTAGTGATTAATAATTTAACTGTCCTTTAAACATAGTTAATTAATGAATTTGTTTGTGTAGGTAATGTCGACACGTTTGCTTAATTATTTTGGATTAATTATTTTGGAGTAGATTTGTCTTTGTTCACAATTAAATAAATATATATGATATCAATATAGATTATTTACCACTCCTTTATTAATTAATTAATGCATGGTTCCCCACGGCTTCCACTTTTGTTGAAGCTGACAAGTCTAATTTCTATGTTGTCCACCACTTTAACGCCACAATTATATGATATATCCTCGTCACCTTTTTTTTTTCTATAAAATTTATTGATATTTTCGTTTATCTCTGTTATATAGTTATGTAATGTTTCTTTTATTCAACTAAATTTTTTGAGTAATTTGTAGTGAATTAGTTTTTCTACAATAATAAAAGCGTTATTGTTTATTTAAAATAGTTAGAGAGGGTTATTACAAGTATTAAATATTCTAAGACAGACGTAAAATGGACCACACCGTTGGCTTTTTTAATTAAATAAATATTTTTTTAATTTTTATTTATAAAATAAGTTAAAAAAAATACTTATTAATAAAATAAGTATTTTCGTAACTCAGAGATACGAGTTATAACTCGTATGTCAGAGGTACGAGTTATAACTCGTAACTCAGAGATACGAGTTATAACTCGTAACTCAGAGTTACGAGAAACCGTAACTCGTATCTCTAAGTTACGAGTTAGATCTACCGACACCGACAAACTCTGCAACCTGCTAACTCGTAACTTAGAGATACGAGTTACGGTTTCTCGTATGTTAAAAGTGCGAGTTAATATAACTCGTATCTCCGACATACGAGTTATATCTCTATAAATTCACCCCTTCGGAACGAAATATTATATCAAACACATCACCGATCACTCACATTACATACAGAAATGGTGTCCAATAATATACAAGTGTTAGTTTATTTCGGTGGTGAAATTATTCACACATCTAATTCAACCATCAAATACAGTATTGATCCTATAGGGTACCGGCGAATTCGTCGTTCTACCAATTTTTCCGAATTTCTGTCATTCTTGTTTGAAATTACGGGTGCTGATAGCAGTTCTTGTTCGTTGATTGTTTATGGCAAGAATGAATACTTTCAACACTCTCGCATATTTCATCAACTACTACAGATTTCCAACGACAGCGACTTATCATTCTTCATACACCCTGATTCCGAATTCAACCATCTTGAGGTTTTTGTTGAAAAAAATGAATACGGCAATTTTGATCTCAATGAAGATTCTCATCCAAATTTTGAAGACAGAAGTGGGTTTCAGCAATTTGAATTTGGTTCATCGAGTCATGCGTGTCCAGAGATGCCTGATATAGTCACAGTTACAAGAGGGTTCGAAAATGTGTCAATTGATGTTCCTATATTAGACGTGCCGGAAGCCGAGCAGGAAGATGAGCCAGAAGGCGAGCAAGAAGTCGAGCCAGAAGTCGATGTCAGTGATTCTGAAGCAGACGATGAAAATCTCTTGGCCGAGTTTCCAGATCCCAACGATCCTGAAGCTGTCAACGACGATGAGAATCCACCTAATGCCACTGCACCAGTAGATGATCCTCGAGCAATGTACCAGTCTGTTCCCTTTAATCATACATATCAAATGCCACCTTCCGATGTTGATGGCTACGGTGGATGCGGGGACTTTTATGATCAAGAAACTCCCACATTTTGTCGAGGTATGATTTTTCAAAGTAAAGAACATTTACAACATGCTGTAGACGATTATTCGATCATGGTAGTTAGGCGCGAGTATCATGTTAAAGAAAGCAGCAATACCGTTTGGAGTGTAGAATGCAATCACAGCAGTGAATGCCCTTGGAGACTTAGAGCCAGTTTGAAGCGTAAAGAAGGTTATTGGAAAGTGACAAAATATGGAGAGCCACACGCATGCTACATGACTGAGTTGTCCACAACTCATCGTAATATTTCTCGGAACGTGATTGCCGACAAGCTTGTTGGCGTTGTAAAGACAGACCCTCACTTCCTACCCAAAAATGTACAGCAGCTCATAAAAGATAAATTTGGCTACGATATCTCGTACATACAAGCTAATGGCAGGCACTCGGGAGGTAACGACTCAATCTCCGGTAAAGAAATGTCGTAGGGCGCCCACACAAATTGCGACATCTGCATCATATCGAGCACCTCGCGCATAGTGCGTATATTCGAACGCGTCGAACTGGTATGATCCAATCGAGCGTTCCACCTACGAAACAATAAACATTTAATAATATTCGACTAAATAAATAATTTACTACATATAAATAATAATAAGTATATATAATAAATTAATTATAATACCTTGCAGCATTTGGTGGCATCGGCAGCTCAAACCCATTAATTACTTGGGGCGCCATATGGATGCGCTCCACTACACGAACGGGCTGTAAAGGCAGGATTCTCATCCACGCCCACACCTACAAAAAAATATTACATTAAATCTATGATTACGAAAATATAAAATTCAAATTTATTTGAATTTTATAAATTATTACCTGCAACAGCCGTAGAGGTCCGCCTATATTAAGCTTTTTCGGCTGACATGCCGAACAAAGTTCTCTATACAAAAAGGCGAGTACTGCACTGCCCCAACTATAAGTGTGCACCTCGTCGATGTCCTCTAATAACTGGAGGAATGTGAGCGAGACGGTGCTGGCGCTACAATCGGGGAACATAACTGCACCAAATAACAGCATCGCATATCCACGTGCAGCTTGCTCGACTTCTACTTCCTCACTGTCATCTGTGACTGGATTGGCTATATACCAATCCGCTAGAGCTCTCATCGCTAACGCCGTCCCCTTCAGTTTGTCTTGTGGTGGTCGATATCCTAGCAACCGCTCACACTCATCCTGCCACTGCGACGTCGTCCTGGACTCGATCACACCCGAAACGGACTCACCATCTATCGGCAACCTCCATAGTATACCGACGTCCGCTAGCGTAACAGTCGCCTCCCCAACAAAAAAGTGAAACGTATGCGTCTCTTTCCTCCATCGCTCTACTAACGCAGTAATCAAGTGGGGGTCTACTTTATGCGACATGCAGCTATATACCCCGTACAATCCCATGTCATCCAACTTCTTCAGCAAACGACCGTGTAGAATTATAGGCTGCTCTTTCGTACCCCATACAACATTTTCTAACGATCTAATCTTGATCGTTTTATCGATCACGTCCGCATCCAGCAGGACATCACGAGATCGATGATTCGACTGCATCGTCAACACCGAATCATCGATAGGGCCGTACAAAGTCGTGTCTTCCATCCTACGAAGAACAACACAATACAACGCAAACGAACGACAAAAACATCAACAAAAACACCAATAAATCCAATGAATACGAACGACAAAAACACGCGCTAATCCCAACACAAATATTCTTAATTCTACGAATAATTTCGACACAAATTATCCTCAACAATACATTCATCAATTCTTCGAAATCAATAAATAATCCCAACAATTTCATACGAAATCAACAAAATACTCCTAATACAATCACAAAAAAACTAACCCGTACCTATTAGCTACGAGTTGCTCTCGTCTTGCACCGTCGCCGTCGCCGTTCTCCGTTCGCCGTTCGCCGTCGCCGTTCTCCGTTCGCCGTTCGCCGTCGCCGTTCTCCGTTCGCCGTTCGCCGTCGCCTTCGCCTTGCACCGTCGCCGTCGCCTCTTCGTCTGCGTCGTTCGTCGCCTGTTGGTCGTATAATAGATCTAACTCGTAACTCTGAGTTACGAGTTATAACTCGTAACTCTGACATACGAGTTATAACTCGTATCTCTGAGTTACGAAAATACTTATTTTATTAATAAGTATTTTTTTTAACTTATTTTATAAATAAAAATTAAAAAAATATTTATTTAATTAAAAAAGCCCCACACCGTTGCTATTTATTATTATTATTATTATTATTATTAAATGTTTCATTGTTGTCGTTAGATAAAATAACAAAAGAACATGCACATGTCTCCTTAATTAGTAATTTAAAATATGAATTTTATAATTTACGAACAGTGAACACTCGAGATTTTCAATGTAAATTGAACGAATTTTTTAAGTTATTAATCCCTAAGCTAATTAAAATCTCCCAAGCTTTTATGTATTTTCGAAAATTTAGGACACGTGATAAATGAGATTTATTTTCATTCATCGATTTGGTTTATTTAATTTACCACCTACATAATGAAATAAAAAATAAATAGAAAATGGAAAAGCGCACGTTGTTAATATTTGTGTGTTGATAAATTGACGGTTAATACGTAGGAGTCAAAATAAGGCACTTGGTCAAAGAGTCACGTGGGTTTTTAATTGCAATCGTGCTAAATTAAATATTATATATTACACTAGTATTTTATTCATGTGCACTAATATATAATATAATTTTATATTTTGAGTTATTTATACTTTAACATATTAATATATGAAATTTAATTTAAAATTTAATTATGTATTATTTTAAGTATATAAAAATTAAAAAATATTTATTAAGATATCATTATAATAAATTAAAAAGTTGAAGGATAAAATGCTAATTATACAAATTAAAATAAATCAAAAAGAAAAAGAATAAAATTGTAATTATATGTGACATACTAAATTAACAGTTTTTATCCACCACTCTCCCTTTAATAAATAGTATAGATAGTATAATACAATAAAAATAGCTTAATCACATGTCTTTAATAAATAGTATAGATAGTATAATACAATAAAATGGCTTAATCATGGATTAGAGACGATAGTAATTAAGTATTATGTAATTACTATTCCTTTGATGGCTATTAAGTATAATATTAGTGTTTTATCCTCGTCAAATAATAAGGAATGCCTTAACACGCATAATCGACAGTGACATTAAAAATGATATATTCTGTATATTATACCATTTAGACAAGCTTACCGTCCAAATCTGTCTGAAACTATTACTTGCACTATGGTCCTTGAGTTATGAAAAATGGCAAATTTGACCCCAAAAAAACCACAACAGAGTGAACATCCATAAAATCACTATTGAGGAGAATCTCCAATATTGAAAAACTCATTGAAACAAAGATTCATAATTCTCAGTTCATTCTCCTGATGAGCTCGTTGATGTAGTCCTCACGGTTTCCAGCATCACCACCTTCGACGTAGTGATTCCTCTTCTTCTTCAGCCCGCCCAACGGCGCCTTAAGTTGGAAGGGCCAGAGGAAGTTGTTTGCTTCCCTGAAATGAGGACCGACGGTCAAGATCTCGTGGATGAGATCTTCCATGCAGATTATACCATACTTTCCCAACACCTTTTCATGGCAAGAGAAATAATAGTATCATAATTCTGACGAAAAGAGGAAAGGGAGACACTTCTTTTGTCATGCTTCTGAGAATAAAGATCATCATCATACCTGCTCGATGATGGAATTGTCAGTTAAGGCAATCCTCTGCTTGTTGACCTTTCCATACCCTCTCTTGTAGATAAGTTCTCTGACACTTTTAAGGTTGGGGTAGCCGTAAGTAACGTAAGGCTCGACTCTGTGAAGCATGTTCATAGTAGCCTTGTTCACTTTCAAGAAAACCCCGTTGAAGATCTGCACAATTGTGAAAATGAAACCTAATTGACATAAATTAAATCAAGAAAAGGATATTCTTACTATCTATGATGGTCTAAGAGATTGACTTGGGAGAACTATAACCATGGCAAAGACTAAATAAAAAAAAAAGGGCATGATAATTGATGACACTTTCAGTCTGTCATATTAGCAAGCGCAGTTCAGCTTGGAAGTAAAGAACAATGTCAACAGACATGATTATTTGAAGAGCATCACAAAAATGCTGCCTAAGAGTTGTTAGATAAACAAGCTGGGCAGGAGAGAGTAAAAGGTATTGCCCCCAAGAAACACATAATATGAATACCTGTCGCAACCTCAAAAGCTGCAGAATTTTCTTGGTCGTCGGGTGCATTGCATTGATACTGAAAGATTACAAAAATTGCCAAGTGAGTGTTGCTGTTTCCCAAGATATCATACTAGTAAGCAAGCGTGATACAAGCAGCAAAAAAATTATCATACCCACGGATCCTGACAATGAACAAAAGTTTAGCTTCAGGGTTGACATAGAATCCACCCTTCAATCTAGCTTCACGTTTCAACTGAATCAACTCCTTCTCCTACATAACCAATTAAAGAAATGCTAAAGAAGCCAATAAATTGGTGAAACCACTAAACTAACAAAAAGAGACGTTTGAGCTCAGCGCAAGAAGAAGAAATCAAGTATACCTTATCCTCATACTCCTTGGCATACTGCTTGGCTCTCTTGCAAATAATTTTTCTTGTCTCTGCCTTCTTTTTCTTAGCTTCTTCGTGCTCTTTTGCTTTTGCAAGGGCCCATTCTTCGTTCCTCTTCTGCTTCTTCAAAACCGATTCAGGCGCCGGAACACCACTTTTTGCAACCTCGGCCATCGCTGAGTAACAGAATCAACACAGAACTCAGAGCATAAGATAAATCATAGAGTTAACCAATAGCAGTGGCAAGAGACAAAGCTCAAACACCCTTGATTTGTTAACAAAAGTATTCAATAAATACATTGTACTGACCATCAATTGGCGCGAAAAAGTAAACATTTATGTGAGAATTAGCAGAGTTAGCCTTCCCTTGGATGCATAAAATACTATTATTATACACATCGATGCACTCAAAAAGAATATCATTCGACTATAGAAGCTAACAGAACGGTTCAAAACCAACAAACACTTCGCAAAAAAACCTCAGATCACTCATATGCATGCACACACTTCTAATCCCATACAACACACCAAATCAGCTGGGCGGAAGGTCCCCGAACGGCTAAAATTTCCATCATCTCCAAGCTAAGTCGATAAAATCTACGCTTTAACATCGTAAAAGGCGTGAAAAAAATAATTGCAAATCGATATAGCAATCGTATTCCTGCTGTAACAAACATTCATTTGCAGATCGAGCACGATACAGCACACAGTCATAAATCATAAAGGAGAAAGAAATGAAAGGAAAATTACCGCAATATTAGATCTACCAAAAGGCTGTGTGAGGAAATAGGGTCTCTCAGCTGAATGAAGAGCTCACTGATGTGAAACCCTAGCGAATTTATACCAACGCATAACGGGCCATAATTAATTATTTATTGGGCTTGGATAGCTTTTAGAATTCTATTAGTTAGAGCCCATATATTGTGAACTGCCTAAACTTACATTTGGGTTTTACATCATTAAAAAATATTTAGTTTATTAATTATTTTAATAAATAATACGCTCGCCCTTTCATATCATAAGTCATAACTAATGTAATAAAAGATAAACACTTGGCTTTTTTTTCCTTTCTGATTCACTTTTTTCCATTCGATAATAAGAGGAAGTCCAAGTGAGTGGTTATAGTCTTGATGATTTTGTCAAAATAAGGGTTCGAAATTTGAATTTTTTTATTTTTTATTTTTTGTGTTTTTTAAGTACAACGTCGGCTAGTCTCATATTCCAATAAAGTTCAGTTTGAAATAAATGTGAAACAATGTCTCATATGGAAGGAACGTCTTTAAGGGAAACTAATTCCGATCGGCTGTATTGTATGTGTTGTCTCAAGTTCATACAAGCTAGGAAGAAATCTGTCTTTCAGCAGAACTAATTCTCGTTGCATGTATATATTGTCCCAAATCCTGAATTCGTGTAGACAACGAAAATTAAGGAGTCCAAATGACTTCCAACGGGACTGATCCCCGTTTTCTTGTTGGAAATAATTTATATAAAATTAAAAAAATGATATGCTTCCTTCAAACTTAAGCTTTTAGGTGAAGTGGTCATTCAACGTGGTATCAAAGCCCAGGCTAAGAAATGTCGAGCATGACTCCTCGCTACCACTCATTTAAGAAAATTACACGTTTTAATGCTAAATAAAAAATATACCTCCTTCAAGCTTAACATTTTAGTCAAGTCCACACATACAGCAAAATCGAGAAATCTAAGTGGAATCGAATCCATGACATAACCACTTTTGGCCTATCTATTAAGCATGGTTCGAAATTTGAATTTGCAATGTACTAATACAAGATATAAATTTGTGAATAACAATTTAAAACGACTAGTAGTTATACAAGACGACCATTCGTTGTCCCTTATTCATTTCCTTTTGTTTTATATACTTCACAATATAAGCCTAGCTTGATTCTGCCCAACCATTCCATTTCGTCTTTATTTTATTTAATGATTTTAAAAAGAAAAGAAGACCAAAGGATAAAATAAATTAAAAAAAAAATTGAACTTGGAAAAAGGGTTAGTGATGACAGTCACGTGATGATGAAGCTTCGCTTCGACACAGCTGAAGAATGGCACAACGTCATGCGCTTGCGGGGCACTTATTCAATGCTCTTAGCTGCCTCTTTTTTTTTTCCCCATTTTTCTAAGTTAGGATATTATTATTTTCTTTTGCGAAGTCTAACAAACCGCATAGTATTGATTCAAAAACTATATGCAAAAATCATACACAAAACACTTGTTTGGCAGCTCAATTTAACTCATTGTTGAATGAACATTTAAGGTTGTAGTATTGATATCTTGAAAAGATGAATGAATGGATGTCTTAACTCATGAGTGTGTGCCCATTATTACACGCAAGAAACTGACGCACCACCTCAATACTGTGGGTCATGAGCTTATGAAAAGAAAATTTCCAGGTAATTTCCACGAAATTTGAATGGTAAAGAGACAAAAAAAAAAAAATAATAAATAAATAAAACAAATCATAAAATATACGAGTGGTTATATATATATATATGTGTGTGTGTGTGTGTGTGTGTCTGCATTATCGATATCTATCTACTTCAGTTGGAATGGAAGAAGATCGAAGTAAAGTTGCAGGGGAACATAAGTAGACTTGTGGATTAAGTCATTACATCATTTGAAACTGAAAGAGATCGATGATGTTTCAATGTGCTGATTAAAACTTTGCTTCAAAAGGTATGCTTTCAAGCTGTATGTCCAAGCAAGCAAGCGCGTTATTCATTAAACCTTTAAGCATCTTATGTTATCATAATATTTTCTTTGATATTATTATTATAGCTTATGATTGATGGCTTCTGCATATGTATTTCTAATCTTTATAAGAAAACGTTAAGAGTTTAAATAATGAAGAGAGAGCAGAATAATATCATCCTCTCCATTTACATCCTACCAATTGCTATTTCTTATTAATGAGGGTTTACAAATATTTTTTTATGAGACGAAGTATTTTGAAAAATATTCAATTACTTAGGGAGTAAATGTAAATGGCCAATGGGCAACTTGTATTTTTATTGTAGCTTCTAATCTAAATTTATGTCACATAGTGAGTGCTTAACATATTTCTAGAATATATATCACTATGTCGTCATTGTTAAGATAATTAGTACAACACAAGCCTTCCTTGTTACATCTGTCTGATTGTATTTTCGCACTAATTAATTTTAATTATTGACTCACTACTTATATAGACTAGAAACGTCTCATTGAGAGTCATTAATTAAAACAGTCGACATGCATGACAATAGTAAGTATATCGTCGACCTTAATCGATTTCACACCTACTTATTTCTTTATCACGTAATAATGAATTAATCAACAGTAGTAAAAAATAATTAATTAGTCATTAAGCAATTCATAAAGCAGATAGAATTATATCTGATATTTCAACACGGTTAATCATAAAAGAATAATGAATTATGAGATCATGGAAAAAAGAAAAGGATAACAATATATTATTCTTTGTTGCCTTTTTTTTTTCTCTAAGAGATAAACACATACCCATTTTCTATCAAATCGAATTTCATCGAAAGCGTGTTTATTCTTTCCTTGTCGTCCATATTTCCATAAAGATGATTCCAACATGAAAAAAGATTATAGAAAACAACAATAAAGTTTTAATATATTACACATTCATATATATATTTGCAAAGCTTTCCTACTCTTTGGATCTTAAATATTGCTCATCCGGCTGTTCTTCGTTCCATCGATCACTACTTGGTAAGAATATTACATGACTTCTTGGCCATCGTGTGTGTATTAGGGTTTTCAATAATTAAATAAATGATTTCCTTCATTTATAATCCTTTGTCATTATTACATTCATAATCACATGCAACCTCTAATCAAAACCATGTTGATATAATCCTCGTTTGTCTTGTGTATAATACCGCGTTAATCTTCATTATTTATTGTCTAAGATCATGTGATATATGATACACTAAGTTTAGTCAATATCTTCAAATATCTTTTCTCATTATGCTAATTAGATTTATAATATATTTTCTCATATATATTTATATATTACTCTGACCAGAAAAAGGGCATCATATATATTAAAGCAGCCTCTTCGAATATATCACTACACATATTTTGACATCGATCGGAAGCAAACAAACCTAAATCTGCTGCAGTTTTACTTCGGTATGTGTCCCTTTCTGTATTCTTTCCCTCTCATTGTTTTATTAAAAAAAAAATAGTTTTCATTAATTTTTTTTTTTAAAAAAAAGAAAATTCATTGCTTGGATTCACGTGGGTCGGTTCTTACATCTCGATCGGCGGTGGTTTTCTATCGTATTATCAGTAGCTGTTTGTCTGTAAACACAATTTTCATTTTCTGAGTTTTTTTTTTCTTTTTTCAACATTTTCTTTTTTTCTAAAATATATAAACAAAGTTAAAAATGGGCTCTCTTTCTTTATTAGAATTTCTTATTACATCAGATCCAATTTTATGTTGAGGGATTTTCAAGTGGTCTTTCTTTCTAAAAGGCCCATTGTTGAGTAAGAAAGCCATAAAGTGATTACAAACATATATACTTTATCTCCCAAGTGACTCGAAAACTCGTTCGTGCCACTTGTCAAGTTATTACGCTAATGGTCAAGATTAAGTCCAAAGCACCTTATTTTATTACATATGTCGACTATTATTTTTTATTCTCCAAATTCTTATGCCCTATTAATTATTAAATAAATAATTATATATATGAATATTATCTGGCACACATGTGTTGCATCTGTCTATAAACGGGAAAATTGAACTGTGGCGGTCATTCATGACTAAGCAGCAACTTACATTATTTGTGCAACCCACGTCGGCAATAACGCGTTGTGCCGAATTTTAAGGTTATTATTATTATTATTATTATTATTATTATTATTAATTTTGTTTTAATTATTGTCTTTATTGATGACGAAATTGAAAAATTATATTTGTAGTAAAAGTGCTTCTATGAAAAGAACGTTTATGCTTATAACTTTATCCACCGTATTTTTTTGTTTTGGGTCTTGGCTGTAGTAGTCGTCGAAGGTGGTCATCGAAATTCAAAATTTGAAATAATTAAAGATAAATTCCATTATTGAATAAATTTTTAATTTAACTTTAAGACCCCCTTTTAATTTTATTTTATTTTTTTAAACCTTTTTTAATTGAGAAAAATGGGGGAAAAAAGGAACTGGCGTCTTCTTATAAGAAACTTCCTTGCAGTTTCCTCACCTCTCTCTCTCTCTCTCTGTGAACCACCGCAACTGACTGGCTTTTTACGACGCTCCGACGCCAATCTCGCTTTTAGCAAACTGAAAATTTGAGCTAGAATAGAAGAGTTTATGCTAGCAGAATCACTTCTGACCGAGCGGTTTGATTATATATATTTTTTTTGTGTTTGTCGTGTGATTTGTTTTGGTACTTGGGAATGCGTAATGGAGTGGGTGATGATTTGTTGACAGATAAGGTTTAGCGGTTTGTCATCTCTCCTGCGACTTGAAAAAAGGAACGAATCAATCGGAAAATGAGTAGCGAAGAGCCATACAAGTCGTCGCCGTACAGGCGTCACCGAAACGACATCGAAGCCTCCGGCAGTCGCCGGTACTATGAGGAGGACGATGAAGGTGCTGGACCGTTCGATATCGTCCGTACGAAACGTGCTTCTGTCGATCGGCTGCGCCGGTGGAGGGTGAGTTTGAAACACGCATTGGTTGTTTTATGATGTAAAATATGCATATATTATGCGGTGGAGTGTTTGAAACCCTTGTTTTGTATCTTAGCGTTTCATATGTTTTGCTGATTTTTTATGTAGTAATTGTTTGTGTATAGAATCGTGGTTAAGGCTTATTTTAACTATGTATGGTTTTATTTCAGCAAGCTGCACTTGTGCTGAATGCTTCTCGGCGATTTCGATATACATTGGACCTGAAGAAAGAAGAAGAGAGGAAGCAGTTGATCGCTAAGATAAGGATGCATGCTCAAGTTATTAGGGTTGGTGATATTGCAGTCTTAATTGGATTGTATATGTTGAAAACTTTTAGTGCTAACCATTAATTAACTTACCAGGCTGCTGTTCTTTTCCAAGCTGCTGGGCAAGGAATGAGTGGTAAAGCTCACTTGCTTTGTTTTAAATGTACTTATGTCTTGAAAATGTTGATTCTGCTTCTGGGAAAAGGCCAGACTGTCTTCATGAGTATCATGCTTACCTTACCTTCAGAATAGATGCCTTGTCTTCACTCGATTTCATGTGGTTATCCTCTCTGTTCGATATCGTCACTTGATATGCCAGATGCTTTTGTAATAGCAAAGCAGTTTGTATAGTGCTTATGTTTTATTGCATTGGTTGTCTCTGTGTGGATTTGATGATCATGGTAGCATCTGTTTGCAAATATTTTGTTTGGTTTGTTTATTCTTCGTGGCGGTGCTTTGTTTACTTTCGTTTTCGACTATAATTCGATTAAGCTAGACTATGTCTTTTTCCTTGCCAAGGTGATCAATGTCGAATTTCTGCATTTTAGTTTCAGGATCTTCAAAGACACCTTCAGCCCCTAAGAGAATTGGTGATTTCGGTATTAGTGCAGAAGAACTAGTGTCAATTAATAGGGAGAATGATATATCTGTACTGCAGCAAAATGGAGGGGTGAGTTTTCAAATTATGGGTATATCTTGCTATTTAGTCCTCTTTTCACAAATGTTTTTAGCCATAAGGGTGTATATTCAGATTGTGCTTTGTGATATTCTATTGTGGGCTTTTCCAGGTTACTGGGATAGCTGAGAAGATTCATTCTAATCCAGAGAAAGGCATTTCTGGAGATGAGAACGATATCATTGATAGAAAAAATGCTTTTGGATCAAACACATATCCTCGAAAGAAAGGACGCAGTTTCTGGGTGAGTATTTATTTATTTTAGTTTTAAAAGCTAAATCATTTTGTACAGGAGTGTTATAGTTGCATCAATCTGCGCTCTCAATTTTCTGTAGAGATTTGTGTGGGATGCTTGTTGTGATACTACGCTCATCATATTGATGGTGGCTGCAGCTGCTTCATTAGCTCTAGGCATCAAAACTGAGGTAAATTAAATGAAATCTTCTGACGACTTTTCGTTTGAACGTGCCTCTTGATTATTTGTTAGCGCATTTCTCTTCTTAAGTGTTGCATGTTTTACGACTTACAAATGCCGCGACCAAAAATCCACTTTCCGGTGTGTATGTAAATGGACTAATTTCTGGAGACCGTACGACACAATGAGATCCCTGCTCCTCCCTCCTATATGAAGTAGTTTTCGACGGAAATATTCTTGATAGATGTTATGACTAGGGTTTAAGATAAAGAAGGATAGGTGGCAGAGTATGCGGGAAAGATAAAAGAGAAAAGAAAGAATGATTGGCAAGTCTTACTTGTTTATGCGTAATTCAGATAATATTTTGAAGACCACAAATTTGGAATAATATAGTCCAGCTGGACACAACGATAGAGTCATCTAATTTGCTTTGTACGTGGATGATTGAGAGTATAGGCTATGCTTGTCTTTTTTGTTTATCTTGATTTAGTCATGGCTTTCGTTTGAAGAACAAGGTACTAATTCCTTTTAGTTCATTTGTCCAACCGAAGTTTATTTTCCTTCTTAGGGTATTAAAAAAGGTTGGTATGATGGGGGAAGCATTGCCATGGCTGTCAATATAGTCATCATATTTACAGGTATGCCGAATTCTTATGTTATATGCTCTGAGATTGTGCTTGCAATTAAGCACCTTATTTATTTCCATAGACACCAATTGTTTGCTTCGGGTGCATTAATTTCTGCCGCAATTACATGAAATTGCTGTATAGGTGCTCTTTTGTTTGAAGTGGCTAATTAATGCCATAGTGGTGACATAATATCTTCTTACGCTAATCAAGATATTAGTTCAGTAGCCCTTTCTCTTTGTTGAAACACCACGGTTTTATGTTTATTGCAGCTGTAAGTGATTACAGACAATCCCTTCAGTTTCAAAATTTGAATGAGGAAAAGCAGAACATACAAATGGAGGTGTGTTTTTCTTAATGTTATAGTATTTTGCACACCTCTGTGTGTGTGTGTGTGTGTCGGTAACATTTTATGTTAATAATGTGCAGGTTGCTAGAAATGGACGTAGAATGAAGGTTTCTATATTTGATATAGTTGTTGGTGATGTTGTGCCACTGAAAATTGGAGACCAGGTACTGTAAAAACCTCCATTTCTCTCAATAATCCCGTATAAAGTATCGAGAAAAGATTAAATCGAGAAAATCGGGAGAGGAAGAAGGACGTGGAAACCCAGTTAGACTATTAATTTTACATGAGCTCTTTGCAGAAATGGTAAATTATTCTATTTTTTCTTCTGTTTCTTGGTAGGTACCTGCAGATGGGCTTGTTATCTCTGGCCACTCCCTTTCTATTGATGAGTCCAGCATGACAGGAGAGAGTAAAATTGTAAGATCAGGAGTTGATTGACCTCTTTCTTGTATCCATTTTTCATATACTGATCATAATTTTGTGTTCATAGGTTCACAAGGACTCATCGAAAGCACCGTTTCTTATGTCAGGATGCAAGGTTGCTGATGGTTACGGCAGCATGTTGGTAAGCTATTGTATTTATTTAACTTGTATGCCTAGCTAGTCTGTATCAGGTTTAGATATTTTATGTTCTGTAGGTCACCAGTGTGGGAATTAATACAGAATGGGGACTGCTTATGGCCAGTATTTCAGAGGATAATGGTGAAGAAACTCCATTGCAGGTTTTATTTTATTCAAAAGCATGAATCTTCAGTTAATTTCATTTGACATATATTGACTTTGACCTTTTTTGTCAATGTGGTTAGGTACGACTAAATGGGGTGGCGACATTTATTGGCATAGTTGGTCTTGCAGTAGCAATAGCTGTGCTGATAGTCCTTGTGATAAGGTAAATTTACTTTATTATGGATGCTGTTCACGGACATCTTTTTTCCTTTATTTTTTGCATCTTGATTTATTTTGCGACTTCGGCATTGAGCAGATTTTTCACCGGTCATACCAAAAATGCTGACGGCAGCGTCCAATTCCAGCGTGGGAAGACAGGAGTCGGTGATGCAATAAATGGCTTCATAAGAATATTTACTGTTGCTGTATGTAGCCTTTATATATATGGAAAGTATTATTTGTGAATTTTCATATTTGAGTGTTGGGCTGATGTTGGCTGAATTTTCAGGTGACAATTGTAGTTGTTGCTGTACCTGAAGGGCTTCCATTGGCCGTAACTCTGACGTGAGTTTATACTAGTTTTTCGCAAAATTATATTTCACAATCTGTAGACTAAGAATAAAGCCATGATCTGTCTGCATTATCTTTTGTATTTCTTGCTTAGCTCACCTGACATCTTTCAACAGTTTTAGAGGACAATTTCCTATCTAAATATTCACTGGGCGTTTAAGCGCAGTGTACTTCAACATTTGGTGTTTCCATTATGTTTTCAGATAGGAGTCCTTACCGATTATTTCAAATTTAGAAATTTCAACTTGCTTTTTATGGATGACTTTTTGGCAGGCTTGCATACTCTATGCGCAAGATGATGGCCGATAAGGCGCTGGTATGTCATTATTGTAGGATAAGGCACATTGAACTCTGTTGATGTTTCAATTGATGCTTCTTATCTTCATGAACTGTTTGCCTTATTTTGAATCCAGGTCAGGCGGCTATCAGCCTGTGAAACTATGGGCTCTGCCACTACGATCTGTAGTGATAAAACTGGAACGCTGACTTTAAATCAGGTTCTAAATTCAATTTCTTTCTTTATTATCTTTATCTTTGGTTCCTGGATAACGTAAAATGTTGAATGAATAAGTTTTAAATTATTTTGGTAATTAGTTTGATATGTAAGACACTTTGGTCCTTGAGCAGATGACTGTGGTTGAAGCACATGCCTGTGGACAAAAGATTGACCCCCCGGACAACAAATCTGCTCTTCCGGCTAGGGTTGTCTCTTTGCTTGTCGAAGGCATTGCTCAAAACACAACTGGAAGTGTGTTTATCCCCGAGGTATGGATGCATTGCGACATTGTGGCTTATTTTGCTTCGTATAATTTGATATGAAAGGGAAATGCTCTTGTAATGCGGCTTAGTGTTTTATAAACATTCCTTCTCGTGCTTTTGCATTTATTATTAGGTACTATGCAGTTATGTCTTTCCACTTTGTATTTCCATAGTTTAATTTTAGTTGGTACTGGTCTTTCGATCTTGATGTTCCACTTTATTACCACGCCTTTCCACTTTGTGTTTCCAGTTTGCCATTTGTTCCACTTTTCAACTTTATTACTAATTCTGTAATTCAAAATGAAAGCATTAGGACATGTTCTTGATACGTAAATTCAAGATCCACTTTATTACCATGCCTTTCCACTTTGTGTTTCCAGTTTGCCATTTGTTCCACTTTTCAACTTTATTACTAATTCTGTAATTCAAAATGAAAGCATTAGGACATGTTCTTGATACGTAAATTTGAACATTTATGCTGTTTATGTGTGATTTAAAGCAGGGTGGTGGAAATCTGGAGCTTTCTGGTTCACCAACAGAGAAGGCTATTCTGCAGTGGGGACTAAATGTAATGGAATTTAATTAATTTTACTATGGGGATTATTCTTAACCATATTCAATAACTTTATTTTTATGTTGTCTTATAGCTTGGAATGGATTTCTCTGCTGCTCGATCAGAGTCTTCTATAATACATGCTTTTCCGTTTAACTCAGAGAAGAAGCGTGGTGGGGTTGCTGTGAAATTGGTAATTTCACTGAGATTGTTAATTACTTTTTTGTTTTTCATTACTACGGGGTTCTTTATTATGTTTATTTTTGCCAGTCGAATTCTGAGGTTCGTGTGCATTGGAAAGGTGCCGCAGAAATCGTTCTGGCCTGTTGTTCAAGTTATATTGATGCAAATGATAATGTTGTGCCTATGAGTGAAGACCAGGTTTGTGTCATCTTCTTCAATTAAACCAATTTTTTTTAGTCGAGTAAAGTAATTGTAGGCATGGTATAGTATTTGTAATCTCTTTCTGTATCCTTTCTGTTTTAAATACTTTGAACTGGTTCCTTGGGATGAGATCATCACTTTTTAACTCAATGTATTACCATATATTGAAGATTGTTTACTTCAGTTTTTGTAGTCAGTGTGTCATTGTCACTTGTTTGTCAGTTATCACTTTTCAAGAAATCTATTGAAGATATGGCTGCAACAAGTCTGCGTTGTGTTGCCATCGCTTATAGAACATGTGAGTCGGAGAAGGTTCCAACTAGTGACGATGAACTGGAAAATTGGCAGCTACCAGAGGAGGACCTCATTTTGCTTGCAATTGTTGGTATCAAGGTGCTTATTTTTTTTAATCACCCTCTGTTAACTATATTTAGATTATAGGCATCAAGTAAGCTTGTATCGTATTTATTGTGATGCCCCTGTCTTATCCTCTCATTTAATGAGCATGTGAACTTGTCAAATGTAGGATCCTTGTCGTCCAGGTGTACGAGATTCAGTTCAATTATGCATCAGGGCTGGAGTTAAGGTATGCGAGTTTGTTATTATTCCACACAACATACTGAGTCATGCTGAAGCATATTTTAGAAACTGTATTCACTGGGTTCCGCGATTATTATTAGTCATTCCAAGGGGTGTCTGAATCACATTTTAGACCTCTAGATTCTCCTATTAATGTTTTTTTGTTACGCTATTGATTATTTGTTGATGTAATATCTCATATTCTTACTGCATGATTATGATTTTTCGTCAATTTGTTGTTTTTAATTTAATATAGGTTCGCATGGTTACGGGAGATAATCTCCAGACTGCAAGAGCTATAGCTCTAGAGTGCGGGATTTTGGGGTCAGATGCAGATGCCACTGAGCCAAATCTTATTGAAGGAAAAACATTTCGTAACATGACTGAAGCGCAAAGATTGGACGTGGCTGACAAAATTTCGGTAGACGTCAAGAATTGGAGTGCTATTATGTGTTTGCTTATGATTGTTAGTTTTAACATTTACCCAATACCCTTTTTCCATTTCTTGGTTAGGTAATGGGACGGTCATCACCTAATGACAAACTATTGTTAGTGCAAGCACTGAGGAAGGGAGGACATGTCGTTGCTGTTACTGGTGATGGAACAAATGATGCTCCTGCATTACACGAGGTTATGGTTTTGAAATTTGTTTCTATATGTTAGTATTATATTCCATCATTTTTCTTCTTTGGAACATTTAACTGAATTTTGTTTTATGCCATCTATTGGATGAATGTATGCATTATTGTTTTTGTCGTAAGTAGACTTCGGAATTATGTTTACAATGTGCTGGTTGAGTATTTCATTGGTTTTCTATCTTATCTCGTGATTTTGTTTTGTTGTGTAGGCTGATATTGGTCTGGCGATGGGTATCCAAGGCACTGAAGTAGCCAAGGAAAGTTCTGACATCATTATACTGGATGATAATTTTGCTTCAGTTGTGAAGGTGAGTTTATACATAAATAGCAGTTAATACGGATTGCCATACATTATTGAAGTTCATGCTTGAATATTTTTAGTAGTTCTCTGTTACCTGAACTGAAAAGCTTTTGAATCTTAAGCTAGCCATTTTTGCTGGCCTTATCAAAGCTAAATTTTTGTCCTGTAGGTCGTGAGATGGGGTAGATCCGTTTACTCGAATATCCAGAACTTCATACAGTTTCAACTCACGGTGAATGTTGCTGCGCTGATTATAAATGTTGTCGCGGCAGTTTCTGCTGGAAATGTTCCACTTAACGCTGTGCAGGTGCACACATATTCTCTTTGTTTCTTTATGCTCTTGTAGGGATTTTTTTTTTCCGTGTCCTATGGTTTTTGGACTAGGGTAGTTCCATACTCATTTCTTAGTAACTTTTTGTTTTTGTTAATTTTTTGTCCAGCTTCTGTGGGTTAATCTTATCATGGATACACTAGGAGCTCTGGCACTTGCTACGGAACCTCCAACAGATCATTTGATGGAAAGATCTCCTGTTGGTAGAAGGTTAGACATGTTTGAATAGTGCTGTATATGTGATACGTATAAAATTGGCTGTTTACCTTGTGCACATTACCGTTTTTGTTGCAATTTGGATATTAAAGTACTTGATTATGTTTATTATCTTCTTTTAGTTATCTTCTGATCCTCTTTCTTTATCTATTCTAGGGAACCTTTGATAACAAATATCATGTGGAGGAATCTGCTCATACAGGTACTAAATTCATTCGTCAATAGCATATTTAATTGCATTTTCACAGTCCAGAAAAATTGAAATCGACACCTCCGGGAATTCTTCTACATCATACTTGGTTGATTTTGCAGGCCATATATCAAGTCACTGTTTTGCTGATCCTCAATTTCCGCGGGATGAGCTTACTGAATCTGAAGCATGACAGCCGCGATCATGCATTCAAAGTGAAGAATACGCTGATATTCAATGCGTTTGTCTTTTGTCAGGTAATTAAGAGGTGCACGTTTATTAGTTCTGGATTATGTTGTTGATGACTGTTATTATTGTATGGTAATGATTATTTCTTACAATTTTTGGAGGACAATTCTTGATTTTTACACTATTCTAGCGAATTATGGCTGACTAAAGATTATTGTCTTTTATTTATACTTCAGATCTTCAATGAGTTCAATGCTCGAAAACCAGATCAGATAAATGTGTGGAAAGGTGTTACTCGAAATCGCCTCTTCATGGGCATAGTTGGCCTTACGGTGGTTCTTCAGGTATTTTTTGAATTTCCTTGTCTGTGATTAATAAGTGTTTTGTGTATCTCTAAAACTTTTACAACTAAATATTTTCTCTCTCTCTCTCTTGTTTCTGTTTGTTTGTCGTCTTAGGTCGTCATTATCTTTTTCCTCGGAAAGTTTGCTACTACTGTGAGGCTCAGCTGGAAACTGTGGCTCGTCTCTCTGGCCATCGCATTTATCAGGTTAATAATACAAACATATTGTTTCTGAAAATTCATTTAGTTAAAATGTGGTAGAAATGTATGTAATGTTTGTTGTCTTCTCTCTCGCTCTCAGTTGGCCTCTTGGTGCTGTTGGGAAACTCATTCCCGTCCCGGAGAGACCTTTTGCTGATTACTTCAAGAAGAAAACGCCGCATAAAAAAAATCCAAGCGGTAAAAATCTCGTTTAAATTAACTCCCTGAAAATAAATTTTGTTATTTCAGTCGTTTATTTTATTTTGATTTTCCTCAGGCAAACAAGGAGTTGATGGTACTGCAGAATAGGCTTGACATGCATTATATCCAGTTTGTGTGGGGAGATGCAATACTGTGACTGTGTTTTAATCTCAGAATAAAAATGGTTGGTTTTTGTTAATATTTAGAACATTAACACATTTTCTTTTGAAAAAAGTTGCTGACGAGTACATGATATATATATATATTTTGGTTGTGCAATGGAAATGGATGATCATTTTATTATTGAATATTGTTATTATTATGATATATATGTTATATGTTATGGGAGCAAAGGTTCAGAGTATAGTACGCTTGTCATAATGAATAAGTATTGATTAGTTTTGAAATTGAAGAATTTTTCTTGCACACGCCACTTTGATTTTCAAACGTCCTTAATCCCAAAGTCTTGAAAATTGTATACTGAATTTCCAGTCTTCTGCAGTGACTGAATAATATTATTATTCTTCGGTTGTATGCTTAAACTATGGTCAATGCACTCGAGAGAAAATCGTTGTAAATGGATAGATTTCCACACATCTATATCTATCTATCTATCTATCTATTTTATTGTTGGAAAAAGATGGAGCCACAATCACTTAAAAAGACTTAAATTGCTCCCTTTGAAATTTTGATAAGAGGAAGACGTTTTCCTAATCGTAATAAATGATGTTTTAATATTTTAATTGATTAGATTGTCAAGAGTACGTTATCCTCTTATCCCCTTGACATTAATAGTGGTTGCTTTGCTTTGTTTGAATAACCTTAATAAACAAAAAAATAAAATTGTATTGATCTCTCCAACAAAGTCCAGGGATGACGAACATGAACTTCAAGAAGAAAAGAACGTATTATACAAACCATAAAGCTATATTAATAATAATATGGTAATGAAGTATTAATAATAAGGAATTAAGACCTTAAATGTCGGAACGAACTACAATTCACAAGTAGCAAGTAACCGAAGGTTTGACTCTATGGAATTAATGGAGAAATAATTATTTTTTAAGTAACGTTAGTACGCAATATGCGGACGAGACAAACTATTCAATTGTACTTTGTCATTTCGTCACTCTCCTCTCATCCGTACGTACGTATCTATCTATCTATCCTTTCCTTTTACTCATTCTATATATAGACATAATGTATGATTATGTCGATCCTCTCTCTGTAAAATATATTCTTTAGCACCATTAAACTTGGTGTATATATGTTTAGAATTAACATAAGAAAATAGGGACAAAGGATTCTTCTTCTTCTTCGATTACCAAAGGAGGAAGATGATGTACGAGGATTAATAATAACGTTGTCAGAAGATCAAGGATGATGAATAACAAAAGAATGGGCATAGCAGAAGTTGAAGAGATAGCAACAGATAATCATAATAAAGATGAAGTGTTGGATCTTAGTGGGATGTCAATGGACTCACTCCCCAATTCACCTCTTAATTATGGCTTCATCTGCAAGTTAGACATCTCTAACAACAATCTCCAGGTAATATATTACATATTTTAAATACATATGTTTGTGGGACATACATGATTGTATTAAAGATTCCATCTTGTTCTAAAGATATATTGTCTAGCCTTAAATGGTTTTCTTCCCATCTGATGATCAAGATCTTGAACTTGACAGAACATCCCAGAATCACTAATAGCAAGATTGTTGAACGTTGTATCGTTAGACGTCCATTCGAATCAGCTCAAGTTCTTACCCAATTCGATCGGCTGCCTTTCGAAGCTTAAGGTTTTGAACGTCTCGGGCAATCTCCTGCAGTCGCTCCCAAGAACCCTAGAAAATTGCAGGTCATGACTATATATGTTATAATATATTAGTTGTTGTTCATAACATATGGGCCAAACAGTTGAGTGAGTGTGTGATATTCAAGTATGTAATATATATTGCAGATCCCTCCAAGAGCTGAATGCAAACTTCAACAAGCTGACCCAACTGCCCGACACCATTGGCTTCGAGCTTCACAATCTCAGAAAACTCTCCGTGAACTCAAACAAGCTAGCGTTTCTCCCTCATTCGACGTCCCACTTGACGAATCTACAAACCCTAGATGCACGGCTCAACTGCCTCAGAGCCCTGCCCGACGACCTCGAAAACCTAGTGAATCTCCAAGTCCTCAACGTAAGCCAAAACTTCCAATACCTTGAGAAGCTTCCTTACTCCATAGGGCTCTTAACCTCGCTGGTGGAATTAGACGTCAGCTACAACAAGATAACCCTATTGCCCGAGTCCATAGGCTGTCTCAAGAAGCTTCAGAAGCTGAGCGTCGAAGGGAATCCGCTCGTTTCGCCTCCTATCGAAGTTATCGAACAAGGGTTGGACACGGTTAAGGCGTATCTATGTGAGAGGATTAATCGGACGAGTAAAAGTTCGCCTAAGAAGAGTTCTTGGCTCGGGAAATTGGCAAAGTGTGGGACGTTTAGTGGTTCGAATCTGCCCTTGGATGATAGAGTAGAAGGGTATGTTATGCCTAATTATCGGACCATCGATGCCATTGCTTCGCCGAGATATATGGGGATGTTTTCTCCGCGGCGACTCTTCTCGCCGAAGACATACTTTTCCTCCGAGATGAAGTGATCATCAAGGCTGCGTTTAGTTGTCCGTATAAACCTAGATAAAGTAAAATTATCACATTTAATACTGTTCACTATAAATAAATTTCAACCGTATAAGGCCCGCTATAAACCATCGGCCCGCTACTATTATCAAACAAGCCCGGCATAATTCATAGGATGGTTCGGGGTAAGATAATTAATCCAACCCACCTATTAATTACGAAAAGACCAAAATACCCTTATTCCACCAAATTATAAAATTATAGTTATTTCATGTGATTTATATGATAAAAATAAATAAACAATACCAATTTATTCCTTTTTTCATGACCATCAAATTGACATCCATATCTTATATTTTTCGATATTCATAAGAATGATTATTTTTGTAAATTAAGTTTTGATGATATAAAGGTTACTTTTGTAATTTTATAATTAATACAAAGACAAAAGTTTTGTTATCTTGTAAACTAAACAAGATAATAATAAAATATCGGATTGTTAATATTGCAAAGTGAACACATAACCCGTATAAATGAATAGATTATAATCTTGAGATAAAATTGCGGGACGTTTTCTTATACAGACAACTAAACGCAGTCCAAGAATATAGACCTTGTAGTATAATTTTGCTGCTGCTATATGTAATATATCGTGCACAATATATAATTATATATATATATATATATTTTATTACATGAAAGGATATTCTTAATCACATAATAGGACCTAAATAGCAACCTTAGCCAATTCGAAAACACAAATTTCAGTTAAAGCTCAAATTTTTCTAATTGCCAAAAAGCCAAGATGGAGGAAACCAATCCCAAGTCCAAGATCACGGCCACCGGCGAACCACCGCTGTTAAGCTGCGCCGCCACAGTTATCCCTTACCTAACCGCCGCCGAACTGGCCTCAACCTCCATGACCTGCAAAGCCCTCCACCGCGCCTGCAAGCTCGTTGCCTCCCGAAGACTCTCCGACGCTTCTAGAACCTTCGAGAGGCTTCCGATACCTATCTCTTCTCCCGGCTACTCTCACCCGTACTTCCTCTACACCCCATCTCAAACCCCACCCATCCCGCCGAATCTCCGGCAACCATGGGGCATGACCGACCCGAAATCGGAGTACGATCGACCCGATCCTTTTGTATTCCGGGTCGACGGCGCGGCTGGCTGCGGGTGCGAGAAATGCGAGGGTTCTTGTCCGTGTGTGGGTGAGGGTGGAATCGACGGATTGGGCAGAGAATGTGGGCCGAGCTGTGGGTGTGGGTCGGGCTGCGGTAATCGGGCGACCCAGGATGGGATTAGGGTCGGGTTGAGGATAGTTAGGGATGTGAGGAAAGGTTGGGGTTTGTGCTCAGCCCAGATGATCAGCAAAGGCCAATTTGTCTGCGAGTATGCTGGTAAAGTTTCAATGTTTATTGTTTTTTCATTCTCAATCATTCAATTAATTGGTAAAGTTTCAATGTTCATTGTTTTTTTTTCCATCTCAATCAACCATTCAAGTAATTGGTAAATTTTGAATTTTTCATTCTCAACCAACCATTCAATTAATTGGTAAAGTCTGAATTTTTACTGTTTTCCCATTCTCAACCATTCAATTAATTGGTAAAGTTAGAATTTTTATTGTTTAACCATTCAATTAATTAAGTTTGAATTTTTATTGTTTTTTCGTTCTCAACCATTCAATTAATTGGTAAAGTTTGAATTTTTATTGTTTAACCATTCAATTAATTAAGTTTGAATTTTTATTGTTTTTTCGTTCTCAACCATTCAATTAATTGGTAAAGTTTGAATTTTTATTGTTTAACCATTCAATTAATTAAGTTTGAATTTTTATTGTTTTTTCGTTCTCAACCATTCAATTAATTGGTAAAGTTTGAATTTTTATTGTTTTTTCATTCTCAATGATTCGGTTAAATGGTAAGTAAAAGTCCTAATTTTTACTGTCTTTTTCATTCTCAATCATTCAATTAATTGGTAAAGTTATAATTTTTAATGTTTTTTTCATTCTCAAGTCTCAACCATTCAATCAATTGGTAAAGTTGGAATTTTTATTGTTATTTCATTCTCGATCATTCATTTAATTGAAACTGAAAGTGTACTACAATTTTCATCTGCCCTGAAGGTGAACTCTTATCTACAGAAGAAGCAAGACTCAGACAAGAAACATACGACAAACTCAACTGTATGTCTCCATCCCTTTTGGTCGTTAAAGAGCATCTTCCTTCTATAAACGCATGCATTAGGATCAACATCGATGCCACGAGGGTCGGGAATATCGCGAGGTTCATCAACCATTCGTGCGACGGCGGAAACCTCGACACGGTGATCGTAAGAAGCTCGGGAGCTCTCCTGCCGCGGGTTTGCTTCTTTGCATCGAAAGAGATTCAAGAAAACGAAGAACTAACTTTTAGTTATGGTGATGTTAGACTTAGGCAAGATGGTAAGGCTTGTTTTTGTGGCAGTTCTACTTGCGCTGGTACTCTTCCATCAGAGCTTACATGATGATTCTATGTGTATGCGATGGGGTCCTAAGATTTATAATGTATGTAACTTTTTTTGAAATAATTGATGTAAATCATGACGATAATGTAATGATAATCTTGAGTTCAATTGTTCTATGTTTGATTTAAATGTTAGACAATTTTTGTTTCAAGCCATGTCAGAATTTAAATTTAGTGTTCAGACCAGGTCAGAAAAACAATTAGTTTTAAAGACCCAATTTTTATAGTAACACTTTATTGTACATCAATAACAATATATTGTGAGTTTGTAACCTAAAAAAGATGATACCTCTTTAATAACATTTTATAACATTTTTTTAAGTTTACCTCCTTAATTTTAAATTTTACAGAAATTGGGTCTTTAGAATAAATTATTTTTCTGACAGGGCGTGAACACTATTTTGAAACTCTAAAAGGGTCTGAAACCTAATTAACCCTTAAATCTTTGACACTAATTTTCATTCTGTACTATCTTTGAGGTTATTGAGGGGAATTGTTAAATCCTATTTGTCACTGTTCCAAATTTCACGACGGTCGATGTTTGTGGGGTTTGAGGTGGGTCACATGGACCATGATGATTAGTAAGTTAGGTCATTCCATCGTTGACAGTGAGGTTTAAATCCGTGTCTGAATTTAATTATAGTGTTAAAAAACGAGGCCCGCTTAAACTTAATGGGCCTTTTATGCTATACGCATTTCCAGCCCATTTATAGAAAACTAAATTTTGATCGACATCTCATTAGTTTTTAATTTGAAGGAGTAATTATCAACTTTGAACAACGTAGAATGAACGCATATTATTAATATGAATAGTTATTTAGGGCACAAGTTTATCCTTTGACCATAGCAAACAATGAGAAAAGTCAAAAGAGGTAGGAGACATATATACCTTCTTCTCCATATAAATAAAAATATGATATTAGGAAGACTTTTATTACTTGGGCTTGTTCTCCTTGTCACTATCAGGGACGACTTCTTAATATTTATATATATATATATATATGTATATAAGTATTAAAATATAACTATAGTTGAAAAAAATAAGCTGCATGGACACATTCGTCGTCTCTCTAGAACATAATTTCTAGTATTTTAGGAATTGGCTGCTCATGTTTGGTCTATGCGTTTGACGTGTGAAACAGACATTGATTCTAGTATATATAATATACACACATATATATATATATATATATTACGGATATATTAATACCTTATAGATCGAGAGTGAAGGTCATTTAATTGTATATAAAATATTCATTATAATTATGAAGCATATGCCCTATTAATTATTATACACACCAGCTTGGACCTTATAATGAATAGTATATGGTCGTGAAATCAAAATTCGAGGCATGATAATGTGCTTGGAATTTGAATTGTGATCGAAGATTTAAATAATAAATGCATATATATATATAATATATGTATATATATAATACTAGATTACCGTTGCCGCACGTTGTGCGGCTATCGGGAAATTATAACCCGGAGAATGAATCATACAAAGATGGGAATCAACTTTTATAGCCAAGAAAGAAATTTATTCACATTTACTGAGCAACAATATGCAAGCATATTAGTGTCATAAGTAGTTTTCCAGTGATTATGATGTATGTGATCTTTGACTTTAGATTAGATCATCATGTTTTCATCACATGATAAGTTATATATCTTGTAATATTTTACATAGTCAAACATCAACCCTAAAAGGGCGAACAGAAAATACTATTTTGATATTAAACGTAAATCATGCCGAACAAACAATATTAAGATATGTACTATGACTAATTAGTAAGTATGAGAACTTTAACCTTTTTGGGACTTCTCACCGTGACACTCTTCTCCGTCACACTCACATTCCTCATGAAATTTTTTTGTAGGGATATTATCCCTCTTGTCAACATTTCCATGATCCGAAGAGAAATTCGGATAAGAGGTGTAACATCTATATAGCCTCCTATAGAGAAACAAGGAATTGAATCTTGCAATTTATTGATGTTTCATTCCAGTCCTAAAAGATGAAGATAGTCCTCAAACAGACAAGAGGAAAAGAAAAATACAAAAACAACGACTCTCAACCATAATACCACCAAAGCTTAGAGTTTGCTTACAGCCTTGATTATACTTCTCGAGCACGTCTAATCTGAAATAAAAAAAAAAATAGAAGAATAGAATGAAAACAATCCAAGAATAGGATGAAACTTGTTATGTCCTTCCCGTCCGTCCTACCGAGCCAAACCGGGACCGATTTCCGTTGCGGGGCCCACCACCCTTCCCAACAAGACTGTCAGAATTCATCTACACTTGAATAGCAATGTAAACGGCCATATTAGATAAGAATTAAACAACATACTAATGTAATAATGTTTTCTTTCATGAATTTTTGAAGCTGACGATTCAGTATGCTAGAACCGCTCCTCTACGCCTAATATATACATCACACTACAACAGGTAACAGAAAGTAAAAAATGAAAATTTGCGTTGACATGGCTGAAATGACTAAAATTTATTTATTGTCAAAATGATAAGAAGCTGTCCGCAGAAGAATGTGATCATAAGAGTTGAAAAACCTATTATCAGGAACTGTAACACATAAATCTTAAGTTGTCATAATATTGTACAGAATAGGAAGCAAAGTATCGAGCAGTTAGTATTCTACAAATGGCAAACGAAACTGCATGTCCTTAATGGAATCATGAAATGCTGGAAAAGTAAACGTTAGGGTGCAATAAAAAAAAAAATTTGTTGAGCAGTCTAACCTTGTTGCACATACTACACAAGAGAAAAGGGGAAAAAACATGCATATCCATGCGGCGAAGAGTGCAACTTATGCTCTGCTTAAAAACATCATCAATATTATGGACCAGACCTACATAAACTCACCACATTTAAAGAATATGCATACAAACATTACAAACGATAGTTTTAATAGCCCAGAAGAATCACCTCGAAGAAATGTTAAGCAAAAGAGCTTCCCAGAACGTTGGCAGTTGCCACGTCAGCAACTCCATGGACGATGTCGTTCTGGTCTCCTCCTTCCCCAAGATCCAATCCCCAATTACCCACGCCCCCCCTTACCCACGGCGTCGTTTTGTGACGAGGCTTTACCGATATCATTGATAAACGTATTTATATACGTTTATTAGATCGTATTAATATATAGATGTTGTGTTCATTGACTTCGTCTAAGTACTTTTATGAGTATTTACGCCTATTTTATTGTTAATTGTGCTTAGGACGAGTTTTGGAACGATTCGGGTGAAAACGAGGTGAAAATGAGCCATACAGATAAGCTCCACGGCCATAAGCGGGATGTCCACGGCCGTGGATTAGGGTATACTATCGTTCCAAAGCTAAGCAATGGTCCACGGCCGTGGAGGTCTTACACCAGACCGTGGGCAGTGGCTGGAGATGATCCACGGTCTAATGCACATGGACCACGGCCGTGGAGATCAAGCGAAGAGGGTCAGAGACGAAGGTCAGTCCACGGTCTGAGACACTTCAGTCTCCACGACCGTGGACCTCGAGCAGAAGTGGACAGAGGCAATAAAGGTTCCACGGTCTGAGGCACTACGGTGTCCACGGCCGTGGACCATCAGCAGATGGTCCGAACGAAGACATAGCCCATGGCCGTGGAGGATTTGTCCCAGACCGTGGACCTTGGCAGAATGCGAAGCCCAGTGTATTTCGTGAGTCCACGGCCGTGGGAGGCCCATCCCCAGACCGTGGATCGAGCGAAAACACTGAATAAAGCTGAGAATCAACCCAAAACGAAGGGGGGGACGCACACACACAACACACACTAAACCCTAAGGTGGCTAGGAGGCGATTTGGAGCAAGAGAGACGAGAGGAATGACTAACACACCTCAAGACGCAAGGATTTGCTCCCGGAGCGTGATTCAAGCACAACCCCAACGGAGAAACCATCCCGAGCGTGAATCCCCCAAGAACGAACCTTGAGCTACTCAAAGAAGGGAGTTTCATGTTTATTTTGGTTTCCTTCCGAATTTGTTTTGTGTTTGAACATAATATGAGTAGCTAAATCCTTGGTGTTCGGGATTAGATGATTGCTAGGTCGGATTTGTTGTTTTGACGTTGATTTCCCGTGAATACGTTTTTGGATCTACTTATTGTTATGAAATTGATACTTCGTTCAATATGTCTATGTGTTGATACGAATATTGGTGTATCGTCGAGGGCGACAGCTAAAGACGATTAGACTATTCATAAACGTTAGGGTTCGGTTAGAGGGCGACAGCTAATAACCGACCCTCGCTAATAGCACTACCGATTTAGATTCTCGAGACCGTCTAGGGCGACAGCAAATTCGGTCTCGAGTAGGAAATTGTTGCGATTTAGGAATAAATACGTGGGAACGGGGAATTACGACATTAACAACGAGACCTAGTAAGATTCGAAATCCCGAGCACGTCTTTTACCAATCGAGTACATCTACCTCTACTTGTCTTTGTTATTTTAGTCATATAATTAGGATTGTGTGTTTGTGGTTCCATTAGTTAGAAAACCATCCAACTATTTGATAGGCTAGATATTAAATCCTAGGATTACTACTAGTACTTACTTTGTTCCTCGTGATCGATACTCGGATACTCATCTAACTGCGCTACGTTCGATAGGTACACTGCCTATCGCGCTAGGGTGTTATTTGTTATTCGTTTTAATTATTACTTGTCGCACAACCCGTATTTTACGTATACCTTAGCCGCGATCAAGTTTTTGGCGCCGTCGCCGGGGAGCTAGAGTGATATTAGGAAACCCCTAGTTTAGTACTTTAGCCATTTAATTCTTTCTGGTCATTATTTGCATTATTTTACTTCACTTTAATTTTCTTTATTTCTTAACTTATCCTTCGTACGTAAACTTTTTGGATTACGAGGTACCTCTACACGGTGTATGACTCGTAGCCATCCATCGGAATTGATCACAGACGTAGACCCAGATTTTGAGAGGAACTTACGAAGGAGACGTAGAGCTGAACCCGAAGGTTCATCAAGCAGCGAACAAACGCTCGTTAGCTATTCAGACGACACGGTCGAGAAGTTCGAGGACGCAAGAAATTTCCAGCGAGAGCGTTCCGTGAATAGACCAGAAGAAACTACAGAAATGGCGGACCAAAGAGCCCAAATTCCTGCAGAAGAACCACCACTTCAGGATCTTCTCAGGACGGCTACTTTCGGAGGGACCGAAGCAGCTATCGTGATCCCACCGTTCGAGAATAACAACTTCGAGCTGAAGTATTGCTGGATCCAGATGATATTTCAGACGGCTCAGTTCGGAGGGAATTCCGACGATGATCCATACTCTCACCTGAAAGCTTTCCTCACCATCACTGACACTATTAGAGTGAACGGAGTTCCGAATGACACCATTAAGCTGATGTTGTTCCCGTTCTCTCTCAAGTATCGTGCGAGGGAGTGGCTCGAGCTTCTACCACCGAGATCCATCGTCACATGGGAGGAGCTGAGAAGTGCTTTTATCGGGCAATTCTTCCCACAATCCAAGGTGCTAAAACTCAAAAATGAAATCTCACTATTCCATCAAAAGGATAGCGAGAATCTATATGAGGTGTGGGAGAGATACAAGACGTTATTGAAGCGGTGCCCTCAGCACGGGATGTCCAATGCAGCGATTGTGAGCAAGTTCCATGATGCCTTGAACGATCAGACGGCTCATATGCTAGACGGAGCGGCAAACGGAGGGCTCGTGAAGCTGAATGCCACCGACGCGTGGAATTTAATCGAGGACTATACACGCAACAGCTTCATGAGGGGAAATTCAAGGATGAAGGCACCCGGAGTTTTTGGAGTTAGCGAAGACACGACGATGAACGCTAAAATGGATGCCCTCCAGCAGCAAATCGCCGCGAGCAACCTACAAATGCAGAACATACTGACGGCGTTGCTCCCGAAGGTAGTCCCGCCCAATACCGTTAACGGCCGTGATGAACCCAATGACGACCATCTCGCCACAGCCAACCCCGTACACACCTTCGTGTGGTGTTTGTGGAGCAGCCCACGAGACTTCGGAGTGTCAGACCATGTCGTCAATAGAGCAGGTCGACTACATGGGTAACTTTCAAGGGCAGAGGAGTTTCCAGCCTCGATCGCACCCGAACCTGTCTTACGGCCAGCCGGGGCAGCAAGGTTCAAGACCGTCGAGCTACCAACAAAGGCCACCGGGATTTCAAGCGGGTGCATCCAACTACCAAGCTGGAGGGTCAAGCAGCCACTATCAACAGTCCCCAACCCAAGGATCAGGATCCAATGACATGAAGGAAATGAAGGACATGATGGCGGCGCTACTCACAAAGTTTGGGAAGACGACGGAGGTTCACGAGAGCCGATTGACAAGGATGGAAGACCAATTCCAGAACCTTGATATTCGAAGCCAAAATACCGACGCATCTATCCGCCAGCTCGAGCAACAAGTAGGCCAGTTGGCAAAGCAGTTGACGGGGCGATCACAAGGGTCATTGCCGAGCTACACGGAGACCAACCCTAAGGAGCACTGCAAGGCCGTGACGTTGAGGAACGGCCGGGAACTGCAAGAGGTGCCCCCGAAATCCACAAAGAAGTCCGTGGAATCGATGGCAGAAGGAGCCCATTCGAGCCGAAGTGAGGAGGAGGCCACGGACAAGGCTGTTGAACCTGAGATGGTGCCAGAGAAGGACACCACTGAGACCGAGGCCGAAACAATGAAGTCGAAGGAACCATCGAGGCCGCCGGTGAAACCCTATCAACCGAAGATCCCGTACCCCGCTAGGCTAAGGAAGGATCGTGTAGACGATCAGTTTGGTAAATTTATGGCTTTGTGTAAACAATTGCATATTAACTTACCGTTTGTTGAAGCCATTACACAGATGCCCCGGTACGCAAAGTTTCTAAAGGACTTGTTGACAAATCGACGGAAGCTTGAGGACGTCTCCACTGTTTGCTTGAGGGGAGAATGTTCGGCTATCTTACAAAGCAAGATCCCAAAGAAGCTTAAGGATCCAGGGAGTTTTACGATCCCTTGTTTGATAGGAGAAGTTGTAGTAGAGAGGGCACTAGCTGACTTAGGAGCTAGTATAAATCTGATGCCCTATTCTATGTTTAAACGCTTAGGGTTAGGTGAACCCCGACCCACGAGGATGAGTTTGCAGTTAGCTGACAGATCACTTAAATACCCTCGTGGGGTCGTTGAGGATGTGTTGGTCAAAGTTGACAAATTCATCATACCTGCCGATTTGTTATCTTAGATATGCAAGAGGACGAAAATGTCCCCCTGATATTAGGCAGACCGTTCCTGGCCACTGCTGAGTCTATGATAGACGTCAGGAACGGAACGTTGACTTTGACCGTAGATGGAGAGAAAGTGACCTTTAGCATGGCGGATTCAATGAATAATTCCGCCGAGCATGATGATAAGTGTTATTACATGGATGCTTTTGAGAGGGATTTTCTTTTATCCGTCCAGGGATTATCACAGGTCACTGAAAGTTTTGACGTGGACGAGGCGATCGAGGAGCCCGAGGAGGAAGCCGATGAGCCCGTGACGGAAGTCCACGAGAGTCGAGAAGAGGACAAGGAGAAGAGCTCACTGGACGAGCCACCGGTGTTGGAATTAAAGCAACTGCCCGACCACCTCGTGTATGCATTTCTGAAGGGCACTTCAAGCTTACCGATGATAGTCTCCTCCGCTCTCGACGACGATCAAAAGGAGAGACTACTGAGGGTACTAAGGGAGCACAAGAAGGCCATAGCTTGGAAGATCTCGGATATCCGAGGAATTAGCCCGAGCTTCTGCACCCACAAGATTTTAATGGAGGATGATTTTAAGCCCGTCGCCCAGCGCCAAAGACGCCTCAACCCGAACATGAAGGATGTGGTAAAGAATGAGGTGATCAAGCTGCTAGACGCCGGGATGATTTATCCGATCTCGGATAGTTCGTGGGTGAGCCCGGTCCAGGTGGTCCCGAAGAAAGGAGGAATGACGGTCGTGAAGGACGACAAGAATGAGCTGCTTCCGACGCGGACCGTAACTGGTTGGAGGGTGTGCATCGACTACCGAAAGTTGAACGATGCCACCCGAAAAGACCACTTTCCTTTACCCTTCATTGATCAAATGCTAGAACGTTTATCGGGTCACGATTTTTATTGTTTTCTTGACGGTTTGTCAGGTTACCTTCAAATCCCGATAGCGCCAGAGGACCAAGAGAAGACGACCTTCACCTGCCCATTTGGCACGTTCGCCTACCGACGGATGCCGTTCGGGTTATGCAACGCCCCGACGACATTCCAACGATGCATGATGGCTATTTTTGATGAGTTTGTAGGTGACATAATGGAGGTATTTATGGACGATTTCTCTGTTTTTGGCTCCTCATTTGATCGTTGCTTGTCTAATCTCGAACGTGTGTTAGCATGCTGCGAGAAAACGCACTTAGCCCTTAATTGGGATAAGTGTCATTTTATGGTTCGAGAAGGCATAGTCTTAGGCCATAAGATTTCCCTTAAGGGAATTGAAGTGGATAAGGCTAAGATTGAGACGATTGAAAAACTGCCAATTCCCTCGAACGTCAAATCTATTCGGAGCTTTTTAGGTCATGCGGGTTTTTACCGTAGATTTATTAAGGATTTTTCCAAGATCGCAAGACGTATGTCTAAGCTCCTTGAGAAAGATGCCCCATTTGTTTTTGACAATGAGTGCTTGCAAGCATTTGAGTCGCTTAAGGAGAAACTCATTTCTGCACCTATTATGGTGGCGCCCGATTGGGAGCTCCCTTTTGAGCCTATGTGCGATGCTAGTGACTACGCAGTGGGGGCTGTTTTGGGACAGCGCAAGGATAACCATTTTCGGCCGATCTACTTCGCCAGTAAGACGTTGGATGCTGCTCAGTCCAACTACACTACCACCGAGAAGGAGTTATTAGCTGTCGTTTTCGCCTTCGACAAATTCAGGTCATATCTTACTTATTAGCTGTCGACAAATTCAGGTCATATCTGTCGAAAGTTATTACTGACCACTCTGCTCTTAAGTACTTATTAGCAAAGCCGGACGCTAAGCCACGGCTAATTCGATGGGTCTTACTCCTACAAGAGTTCGACATCGAGATAAAAGACAAGAAAGGAGCAGAGAATTTGGCGGCCGACCACCTCTCAAGGTTGGAGGAGTCCGAGGTGGCGAGCCAAGGCGAAGAGATTAGAGATAAGTTCCCGGACGAGCATCTATACGCCGTCCGAGAGGTAAGAGAGGATGTTCCTTGGTTTGCAGATTTCGCTAACTATTTAGTTGCGAGGGTCTTACCAAAGGAATACTCGAGTCAGCAAAAGAAGAAATTCTTTTCTGACTTGAAGTATTATTTTTGGGAAGAACAGTTCCTTCTTAAGCGATGTGCAGATCAAATGATCAGGAGGTGCGTCTCATTTCCCGAGACGTTGAAAATTATCGACCAGTGCCACAGGGGACCAACTGGAGGCCATTACGCAGCAAATCGAACCGCACAGAAATATGTTGACACGTGTGATCAGTGTCAACGGTCAGGTAATATTTCTAAGCGTGATGAGATGCCCCAGAATTTTATTCTGGTTTGTGAAGTTTTTGACGTGTGGGGCATCGATTTCATGGGTCTGTTCCCTAGTTCGTACGGTAATAAGTATATACTAGTTGCCGTCGACTATGTGTCCAAGTGGGCCGAGGCTCAAGCCTTACCCACGAACGATGCTAGGGTAGTTGTTAAGTTTCTACGTGCATTATTTTCACGATTTGGGTCGCCACGATGTATCATCAGTGATAACGGCACCCACTTTTGCAATTCTCAATTCGCGCGCACGTTAGAAAAATACGGCGTGAGACATAGTCTTTCCACGCCGTATCACCCTCAGGCAAGTGGTCAAGTGGAGGTAGTAAACCGCGAGCTCAAGCGGATTTTAGAAAAGACGATTGATGGAAATCGTCGTGATTGGGCAAATAAGCTCAATGACGCTCTTTGGGCTTATAGGACTGCATATAAGACCCCAATAGGCACCACACCGTATAGATTGGTCTATGGCAAGGCTTGTCACCTTCCCGTAGAATTAGAACATAAAGCCTATTGGGCAATTAAAGCCCTAAATCTAGACTTGGAGCGAGCCGGTGAAAAGCGTAAGCTCCAAGTTAATGAGCTTGACGAGTGGCGTTTGTCGGCCTACGATAACGCCAAGATGTATAAGGAGCGTTCAAAGCTTTATCACGACCGACGTATTAAGAAAGGAAAAGAGTTCGAAGTAGGAGATCAAGTCCTCCTCTTCAACTCTAGGCTTAGGCTCTTTCCCGGAAAGTTACGGTCACGTTGGTCGGGTCCGTTTACCGTTAACCGTGTTTTTCCTTACGACACTGTTGAGATATGTGGCGAAGAACAGGGTCCATTCAAGGTGAACGGCCAACGGTTGAAGCATTACTTGGGAGAAGAGCGGGACACGAGCGAGAAGGAGGTGATATACCTCGACTTCAAACGCCCCTAAAGGTAATGTAAGTGCGTCCAGCTCAAGACGTTAAAGAATCGCTTCTTGGGAGGCAACCCAGGTATTTGCATTCACGTTTATATTTTGTCGTTAGGATAGTTGCATTCATGTCTATGTTTTTCTATCAAAGCATTTGGATGAGAGATTAGAATCCGAATTGTATTTTTATATATGTCTAGAAAATTATCTTGAATTGTTGGGTGGAAGAAATATGTTTGTCGAGTACTCATTTTTGAGCTTCTGGCAAGTTCCACGGTCTGGGGCATAAACCCCACGGCCGTGGATATTCGTAAAATAATGACAGCATGTAATAACGTTCCACGGTCTGGGACATAATTCCCACGACCGTGGACACCCCACAAATATGGACAGCGCGTGAATGTGATCCACGGGCCGTGACCAAGACAGATCCACGGCCGTGGACTATACGGGCTGTGCTACTATCCACGGTCTGGAACCAGATATCCACGGCCGTGGATCGCACAAGAACTTAAAAAAATATATAGGGGCTCGATCGATTTCATTCGATCAAGCCACCTCCATGCACCCTAGAGAGAAAATCCGGCCGACCCACCACCGCACGACCTCCGGTGACCTCGACAAGGTTATTCCCCGACCCCCAAACCTCTGCAATTCCTCCAATCCAAGAAATAAGGTATGATTTGGTACTTTTTGACCTAAATTTTCGAAATTAGGACAAATCTTGATTTGGGGTAATTTTGTTTGTTTATTGTGATGGTTCTTGCGTTAATGCATGCCTTATATGTCGATCTACCACATGAAACACGAAATTATGGGATGTTGAGTGAAAAAATTTAGCCTTGTTGGTTGGAACTCGTTGAAAGATGATTCTTGTGGGTCAATGTAGGAATTCCTTTGCATATGGGTGTGTGTTGATCATGTAACGAAACCCGTCTTCATAGAGCTAATTTTGTGTACTATTTTCGCCACTTGTGCTTTAGTTTGGATCTTGTCATGTCGAGTCGTTGGTCGAGTCGAGCTGATTTACATGCCTTGGATGATCATTGTAGTTGCTTTTCTCGAGAAATCACATGTACTTTTGTAGGTACAATGGTGCGAAAAGGTAAATCTCGAGCTAGCACCTCCCGAGCCCCCTCTTTGTTAGAGGAAATGAGGGCGTTCGAGAAAGAGGAGCATACGACTCGATACAACAAACTTAGGTAACTCGGGTTTATTGAGACGGATCAGATAGATTACGAGGCGATCGAGAAGCACGGGATCAACGAGCAGATCTACCGGTATCTGTCGTTGAGCAGCTGGGGCGCCTTCTTCGCTATCGACCAGCCGTCGTATCTTGAGTTCCTCTCCACCTTAGAGTTCGACGAGCACAGCGTGTTGGACGAGGTGACGTTCAGAGCCTTCAACATCGAGCACACCATCGGTATTGATGAGCTGTGCGAGGGTCTGGGACTTCAAGTCCCACCCTACATCCACGGCGAGCCGTACGAGGCCACCATGGGCGTCCATCACCACCTCGCCAACATGGAAGAGCGATTCCAGCATTGGGGCGAGTTAGTACGACACGGCGGGAAGATTTACGACGTCAACATCTCGAAGGCGTCGGAGCTGAGGAGTCCGGGGTTGAGGTACATCCATCGACTGATGGTGACCTCAATCACCCCGAAGGGCGAGTCACAAGGGGCGATTAGCCTCCGGGACCTTCTGTACCTTTCCAAGATGCACAGAGGAGAGCATGTGCACCTTGGAAAGGCGATGGCTTTGGCATTTATGTCACAGGCCAAGTCCCGGAGAGGCGGGAAGATATGTGTTGGGCCCTATGTGACGGCGTTAGTGAAGGGCTTGGGATATTGGCCCGACGAGCTCCCTGAGATGACGGAGGTCGGAGGGCGACGATTGGTCGATGAGAAGCTGATGGCGAAGTTGAAGATGTTGGTTTGAGCTCCTAACTCGACTCGGACCAACAAGATCTATATGTGGCGTCCTGAGTACCAGCCATACGTCGACCACCCCGCGGCACCGGCCCCGTCCAACGAGTCACCTCAACCACTCGCGACACTTAGACCGAATGAGAGCTACGCTACATCGCAACAGGCGACGTTCGAGAACGGCGGATCTTCTGGGTTGCATGACCCCATCACCACGTCATACCTTGACGACCGCTTCGACACTTTCCGCCAAGAGTTGCTCCAGCATCATACCGCTGACATCACTCGGCTCGAGGCAACTCAGGCTGAGGATCGTCGCCGATTCGAGGAAGCTCAGCAAGCCCAAGCTGCTCAGATTCAGCAACTTGACGACCGGCAGCAGCGCTATGAGGAATCTATGAGGAAGTATGAGCAGGACCTCAGAGCGCACCAGGAGACGATGTCGGCGATTCAGAGAGCACTCACGATGATCGGGAACCAGCTCCCACCTCCTCCACCGCCCTCGAGCTCTTAGTTTATTTATTTCTATTCTCTAGACATTATTGTCATACACTCTATATCTAACTATCTCATCTATTTTCTGTTTTTATTTGGTTTTTACGTTTTCTTTTCTTTTTGTCTTATTTAGCGAAACGTGAAATCGACTTTACCCAGTCAAACAACAAACCGCACGTTTCGAGCAAATATCCCGAGCACAAAGTCTCACATGCTGGCCGTCATACACTTCATTATTCAGGGGAGTTCCTTTCTTTTCATTAAGTTATTTCTCTCCATTTTTGATTTCGTCACGTTGAGGTCAACGTGTTTCTCAAGTGTGGGGAGGGGGTACTCTTATCTTTTAAAATTTCCCTGAAAATTTTTCATTTTCTGCACTCGAGTATGACATGTATAGGAATAGACGTACTAAGCTTGGAATGATTAGTTGATATGTTTTAGTAAGTAGCATGAGTAATTAGAACACGCATGAGTAGTTGATTTCTTTTTCTACGTGATTGACCTAGTTACACGTTTAGAGATTCACACAACATAACCCCATGCTTTCTTTCGTGAGATTTTTGAGCCTATGAGCTTTTTCGCTCCTATTTTCTTGGTTATGTGTGTAGTAGTGCCTAATTTATATTTCTCTAGAACTTGCTTGTGTCATACGTGCTGAAACTATTTGAGGTATAATTTACGTGGGAAATGATGGAGGCAATAGGATTGAGTCCATTGCCAAAGCTTCCAACCACGACTGGCCACCGTAGTTAATCACTTTGAACCTGTGTCTATTTTCTTTCGAATCCTAGTAGTATATGAAAACCTTTGACTGTAAGCCTTCAGAGACATCTGAACCCGAGAAACAGCAAAAGTGAATGTCGAGTGTCGGAGTCAGGGGTACAGCCGAGCGGATCTTCGTTCAAAAAAAAAAAAAAAAAAAAAAAAAAACCAAGCAGAAGAGGACGAGCTCAGCATATCCGTGAAAGACGGAGTTGATACTAGGAACTTCCCCTTCGATAATCTTCCGTTTACGGGAGAAGAGAAGCCTAGAAATGTCAGCTCCGTTACAATGACGAACAAAAGAAAGACAAGCTCAGACGTAGTCATGACGAAGAAGATCTACTAGCTGCAAACAAAGAAAACGATGAAGCCTGGAGGTGCCCGGATAATGACACGAGACCGACACGACGTTGTTCTTAATATCCCTACAGTCTTTATAGTCATCATCTTTCATTTGACCCGAAAAAAAAAGACCTCTAGATTCCCGTAATATTATTATCAAAGGTAGTAGTCGGTACGATACACTTGCAAGCTTATGGTAGGAACTAGATTACGGCATGAATTGAGTGATTCTTTATGTTTTACGACCCTATACACTGAGTGTTGAAGTGAATCACTTGCGAGGTATGAATCTTGAATCGTGTTCTAGGAATTTTTCGTAGTTAAGTTATTGATTTACTAGTGTGATGTTCGACGTTGCTTATGTTGCTATCTTTTCGTATTTACTATTTCATGTCGAGTTGCGTAAATCTTAACTACACGTTCATGCTTTAGTGTAATTTTGCTTGAGGACAAGCAAAAGCTTAAGTGTGGGGAGATTTGATAAACGTATTTCTATACGTTTATTAGATCGTATTAATATATAGATGGTGTGTTCATTGACTTCGTCTAAGTACTTTTATGAGTATTTACGCCTATTTTATTGTTAATTGTGCTTAGGACGAGTTTTGGAACGATTCGGGTGAAAACGAGGTGAAAATGAGCCATACAGATAAGCTCCACGACCATAAGCGGGATGTCCACGGCCGTGGATCAGGGTATACTGTCGTTCCAAAGCTAAGCAATGGTCCACGGCCGTGGAGGTCTTACACCAGACCGTGGGCACGGTCTAATGCACATGGACCACGGCCGTGGAGATCAAGCGAAGAGGGTCAGAGACGAAGGTCAGTCCACGGTCTGAGACACTTCAGTCTCGACGACCGTGGACCTCGAGCAGAAGTGGACAGAGGCAATAAAGGTTCCACGGTCTGAGGCACTACGGTGTCCACGGCCGTGGACCATCAGCAGATGGTCCGAACGAAGACATAGCCCATGGCCGTGGAGGATTTGTCCCAGACCGTGGACCTTGGCAGAATGCGAAGCCTAGTGTATTTCGTGAGTCCACGGCCGTGGGAGGCCCATCCCCAGACCGTGGATCGAGCGAAAACACTGAATAAAGCTGAGAATCAACCCAAAACGAAGGGGGGGACGCACACACACAACACACACTAAACCCTAAGGTGGCTAGGAGGCGATTTGGAGCAAGAGAGACGAGAGGAAGGACTAACACACCTCAAGACGCAAGGATTTGCTCCCGGAGCGTGATTCAAGCACAACCCCAACGGAGAAACCATCCCGAGCGTGAATCCCCCAAGAACGAACCTTGAGCTACTCAAAGAAGGGAGTTTCATGTTTATTTTGGTTTCCTTCCGAATTTGTTTTGTGTTTGAACATAATATGAGTAGCTAAATCCTTGGTGTTCGGGATTAGATGATTGCTAGGTCGGATTTGTTGTTTTGACGTTGATTTCCCGTGAACACGTTTTTGGATCTACTTATTGTTATGAAATTGATACTTCGTTCAATATGTCTATGTGTTGATACGAATATTGGTGTATCGTCGAGGGCGACAGCTAAAGACGATTAGACTATTCATAAACGTTAGGGTTCGGTTAGAGGGCGACAGCTAATAACCGACCCTCGCTAATAGCAATACCGATTTAGATTCTCGAGACCGTCTAGGGCGAGAGCAAATTCGGTCTCGAGTAGGAAATTGTTGCGATTTAGGAATAAATACGTGGGAACGGGGAATTACGACATTAACAACGAGACCTAGTAAGATTCGAAATCCCGAGCACGTCTTTTACCAATCGAGTACCTCTACCTCTACTTGTCTTTGTTATTTTAGTCATATAATTAGGATTGTGTGTTTGTGGTTCCATTAGTTAGAAAACCATCCAACTATTACTACTAGTACTTACTTTGTTCCTCGTGATCGATACTCGGATACTCATCTAACTACGCTACGTTCGATAGGTACACTGCCTATCGCGCTAGGGTGTTATTTGTTATTCGTTTTAATTATTACTTGTCGCACAACCCGTATTTTACGTATACCTTAGCCGCGATCAATCATCATAATTGTTTTCCTCATCCGTCGCTCGATGATTCTAATGCCCATCGTCTTCGGACTAATTCGTCTGTATTCGAGTGGATTGTGCAGTCCACTTCGATTTCACGTACTCTGCCTTGCGAAACAGCGCGCTGTGGATGCCTTTCTTCCTCAAGCTCAACTTAGCGGCTTCGGAAGCGATCTATACGATTTCGAGGAGGCGAATAGATTTGCAAGGAAAATGGACGGTGGAGATTGGAGGATTTGCTTGTATGAGCTCGTTGACCGCGCAAGGTAATCTATATAATATAATTATAACCTACCACGTGTGCATTGCATACATGATTCGGCCATATTCTTCAAATTTAGATATTATTATTTGTAATTACAATATTGTCCTTTTAATTGATCGGCTACTTATAGGAAACTGGCTGGATTGGCTCTTTTATAATAGTAATAGATATGTATTGAGAGAGAGAGAGCATAAGACGACGACAGACATCCTCATTCTCAAGTAATGCTTAGATCCGCATTAATAGGCAGACACACATATTCCTAAGGAACCTTGTAAGAATGGCAAGACATATTATATAATTACTATTATTATTATTACCATAATCAATGGAGAAACAGCAGTACACTATACTACAAACAAGATCAGGCCGGAGAGTTGACTTCACAGGTTGGACGTTAATGGTGAATCTTCTCAGACAGTAGTCATCTTTTTATACTTCTCAATATAAAGATTATATATATATATACACTCATCGTGCAATGAGGTTCAGAGTTAATGTCCACTTTTTGAGGGTTTTTAGAGTAAGAATTAATTACGATGCTGCCTGCACGTATAAAATTATTAGTCGGCCGTGACATTATTGAAAGGAAGAAAATAGATATATGGTAGTAGTTTTATGCTATATATATAGTAATGATTGTGCATTAATCAATATTTACAAGGGCTTGAGGGTGTCACCTCACTCAAGAGACCCGTGAGAATATATCATAAAAAATAAAATTATTATGAAATATTAAATAATGTGTGGATGTATATTATTTAGAATGGTGGTTAAGTAAAAGAATTGGTTGTTAAGTTAAGAATGGATGTTGAGAAAGTTAGATATGATTATTTTATTTATTAGAATGGTAGATATGATTTTTGTGTGGTTGATGTAATATTTTATTTTGTGGATGTAATTTGAGAGATTTGTGTATATATAGGTGATTTGGGATGTGTAAAAATATATTAAAAGTATTGAATAAAAGAAGTTGTTTATCTCTCTAGTTATCTCTATAATATTTATATAATCGTCGTTAGTTAGTAAAATACTTAATAGTTATAATATTTTATAACAAAAATATGTTTCTTCTTCCAAGGATATACAGTCACGTTATATATTATAGTATAAATAAACTAATAAAAAAATAAAATCACTTCGATTATATATGTAATAACATTTTAATTCTGTAACGGCTACTTCTGTACTGATTAAATAATATCCAATCAAGCAGCAAATGCACACCCTACTTAAAACACTGTCCATTTGTGCGTTATTCGTTAACCCACCAAGTACTTGATTAAATAATTTAAATATCTTGTTTGCAGAATATATATTAATGAAAATAAATAAAATGATCATGTAAGGACGACGACATTGTTGTATTTATTAAAAGGGTGGGATCGTCTTATTACAGAGCAATGGTATGGTAGGTCCCAAGTCCTGCTTGAGAACAAACAAGCCCCGTGATTCTCGACGCAAAGGCAGCTGCAACCATGCAATTTTTCTCTTTTTTTTTTTTTTCTTTCAATTATATAATATATATATATATATATATGTTACTTGAAATTTGAGATAACGTAAATCGATAATTCACTAGGGACATGCATTTATCCTCTCAAACGGTATATTTGTCATTTATGTTAATTACAGATAGAATCTTTGGTTTATGTTAATGATTAAATAGGTTCAAAAATCAAATCTTGTATCTTATACCTCAAGTGGGTTTGATCAGAAAGTTTAGTTTGTAGTTTGTGAAATAAAAAATTATTAAATGAAAAACTATTAGGTATGAGTTTAGTTTGACACAATCATTGAGTTAAGATATATTCGCTCCCTTATGAATTTTCACTAAATGTGCAATAATGGATATTGTAAGAAACGATGTTTAAAGTTTCAAAGAGAGCACAATGTATGATAGGGAAAACCAAATGTGAAAGGGCGCAGGCAAGTTTGATGAGACTTTTCTGCTGTAAAACATGGCGTTGATATTCAAGAATCTCTTGAGATCGATGTCATAAAAAACTGAAGCTGAATATATGGTTTTACAATAAAAAATAAGACTGAATGGTCCCAACACTATGACTTGCTTCTTCCGAGTAATAAACAGACAAAAAGGGTTAGAAAAGTTTAACTTTGAATTTACTTAGACTCCAAATAGGGTTTTACCGACTCTTTCATGAATTATTATGTTATATAATCGAGAGATGAAATGAGACATGTCTGTCTGGCTAGAGTTGAAAAGGTCCGAAAATCTTGAAGTCTGTGAAAACAAACACACCTAACCTAAGTTGTTGTGTTTCTTCATGATGGAAATAAATAAATAAACATCGTCTTTCTAAGAAGGTGGGCATTTATGAACTGTCTTCACATGAGTGATAATGTTCTAATACATTTCAACAATTTAATTATATCAACATCAAACTTTTCTCACATACATGTATATATACCAAGTTTACTGATTAGTTTAAACGATGCCTTATTTCGGAATCTTTATTGTTCTCTCTCTCTCTCTCTCTCTAGAGAGATATGGTCTTACATCTTCATCCCCATGTCTAGGGTTTTTTATATTATTCCTGAATAAACTATGTTTAGAGAGAATCCTTATTCCAAAAACTAGTAGTTGATGGAATTCTCTACTTCTTTACGCATTTCTGCTTGAGGATTTAATAATTTAGCCTGCTAGCGAGAGAATATTAGTTGAACATATATATATATATATATATTATATATATAATACTAGTAGAGTTCAGATCATTGATCTTAATGAGCTTAAAGAAAACCCTAGTTCTTCTCAAATTGAGTGAGTTGCATAGATAGATAGATTGGTATGTTTGTCGCCGGATAGTGTACTAGCTAGCTAATAATGTATATCCTACTTTCTTCCAGCCGACAATCGTAATTCTAAAGTAGTAGTAGTAGTAGTAGATCAAAGAAGCATAAATAAACAGTCTTCAAAGGATCAATCACATCATGGGATCAGGAAACTCTGAGATTCTAGAACATTCTGAAATGAGCCCATACGACGAGGAAGAAGAAGAAGAAGAAGAAGAAGAAGAAGAAGAAGAAGAAGAAGAAGAAGAAGAAGAAGAAGAAGAGAGTATCACAGGGAAACAAAGCTGCGAGGTCAAAGATGGTTCAGGAAGCTCCAGCAATGACACAGTTGAAGAGAGCGAGAATAAGCCATCTGTGAGACCTTATGTCCGATCCAAGATGCCAAGGCTTCGCTGGACGCCCGAGCTTCACCTTCGGTTCGAGAACGCAGTGGAGAGGCTCGGCGGACAAGACCGTAAGTAATTCGTTTATGTCACTCAATCAATCTTGTTGTCTTAGGTGGTCGTAGTAAGAACAACAGTTTTGAGGGCGCAATTTGTATATACTGTGTGTAACTTGGCTTAGATCTGATGCAGGAGCCACGCCGAAATTAGTGCTTCAGCTGATGAACATCAAAGGGCTTAATATTGCTCATGTTAAAAGCCATTTGCAGGTAACTTCTGAGGATTTTACTAAGGTCAAAGATTATAACTAACTAGTAATGAAAGTGCCTTCATAATTTGTAATGAAAACTATATTACTTCTGGCTGGGTTGAAAGTTCCATTTTGAGAGAAATTACGAGGTTTTGTTATTTATCTTTACAGATGTACAGGAGCAAGAAGTTCGATGTACTAAACCAAGGTGACAAATTGATTAAACTTTGCACTTATTCTTAATCATGTGTATTAGGGTTTCATTAGTTGTCTTGCCTTAATCCCGCCTCGTCTTCCATATGTATATACAGGGATGTCTGGTCGAAGGATTTTCATGGAAGGCGTTGATCGGAATATCTTCAATCTGAGTCAGATTCCTCTTCTTCCAAGCTTTAATCAGAGGCAGCAATATTCCAACCTCAGGTATTGTAAGAAAAATCAAATACTGTTTCTTAATTAACTTTAAATACATTAAATTAGTTTCTAGGGTTGTTCTTAACTAGATGGTCTAGTCTCAATGAATCTCCCTTGAAAAAAATTCCCTGTTTCCCAAGATTTGGTGATTTTACTCGGAACGTTCATGGAAGTTGGATTCAAACTTCAAGTTCAACCTCGGTAGGGCGAAACATGCACGGTCCAGGATTTCAAGGTGCTGTCAGGGAAAGGATATTGAACAGCCATTATTACAGGCCGAAAGATCTTCATCAATCCAGACAAAACCCTATGGAGCTCAACTCCTTAAAGATGATGATGCAGCAGAAGATTATCGATCATGAGAAGAGAGTCCTCACGTCAGATATAAGCAAAATCAGCTGTAACAAGGGACCGTTTGTGCTGAAGAGAAAGGCCTCATCAGATTGCGAGCTAATAAACTTGAACTTATCGCTCGGACTAGAAATGATCAGCAACGAAGAAGAGCAGCCTCGGGATGATGACGAATGCCTTTCGTTATCGCTGTACACTAATCCTTCGCCTTCGAAGAGGATTAAGAAGGCGAATGAAGAACAGTTTAGCAGTATTGATGGAAATGCAAGAGGGGTGAGTACTCTAGATCTGACTCTATGAATTAGGGTTATTCTGAGTGAGATCTTGAGGTACTTATTTCTAGCTTATGCCTATTTGTATTAATGTGTTGTGTCATGGATGTTAAAGCATACGATATCATTCATATATAGATATTGCTTCTCTTGCCCCTTCTTAACCTTTTGCAAGAAGATCAAGCATCTACTTCTTGCAAAAAAGCTTCTTTTATGAAAAAGAAAAAAAAAAACCCAATGGATGATGAATAGCTTAATGCTTTTGATATGGCTCTTGAAGATTGGTTCTGATTGATTCTCATGAATATGATCAATACATTGTGAAGTGAAAACTGTGGATAAATGTGCATTTATGGATTCTTGGACAATGATGGTCAAGAGCCCTTTATCCTTCAGTTTTTTGTTTTTATGTACTGAGACTTGACAATAATCTAAGTTATTACATGTCAGCTGTTCTATAGAAAGAACCATGTTTGTTTCTGTCATTATACGATCTAATAACATAACAGTGAATGAACAAAAAATGGTTCTAAACTAAAGCCATTTCTCCATTAACTCTAACCATGTGTAATATATACAAGAAACATCCCAATTCCCAGTATTATTATTCATATTAGTAACCAAATTCCTCGGTATGGCTATTAACAGCTACAAACAGACAAGTTGGGAAGAAAGAAATGAAACAGAGCACTGAGAGAAAGTAACTCGCTGGGAATCTCTTTAATTAGCATATGTAAGAACTTCGATCATCTAGAACGTCGTCATCAGAACTGCCTCACCAAGGACATGCCCTTCAACGGCTTCCACCACCTTGTCCTTAGTCACCTGCAATCAATCAACCACACAGCAAAAGCTATGAACTTTCTTCACCCCACAAAAATTCCTACCAAGTAGTAACTCTTTACCTTATGTCCAAGATCCAAGTCCTCAACATCCAAAGCGTAAAGCTTGAACTCAATCCTATGCCCATGACTGGGAAGCTTAGGGCTCTGCCACCCAGTTTTCTTCATATCGTTGTGCCCTTCCTTAATCTTTGCAAACTCACCGCCCATCTCTTCCCCTGAAAGAGAGAAGCCCTCAGGCAAGCCCTTGAGCGTTGGTGGGATGTTGGTCACGACCCATATGGTAAACGGCACGAGCGGCCCACTAGGGTCCGGCGCATCGATGTCGTGCACCACTAAGGCCAGGCTCTTGGTCCCTTCCGGCAAGTTGTACCACTCGAGCGGCGGGGAAATGTTCTTCTTCGCGCCTTGGCCTTCAGCCATGTACTGCCTGGGGAGCTTTCCCTCGTGCCTTATTGAGGATGAGACCAGCTTGAACTCTCCTGTTGAATCAGTAGCCATTTCTTCTCGATGATTGTATAAGAGACGATCGCCGCTTTCAAAGTCTAGATTGAGTTTGGATAATCTCTAGCGTGAAGATGTCCTCCTTCCTATGTATACATACATATATATATATATATATATATATATATATATATATGGCAAGTGATGGATTAAGGATTATGTTGCACTTGTGGGATGTTTGAGAAGGTTCGCGGCGGAAGGAATATTGGGAAGCTGACACGTTGAGGTGGACGTGTAAGAGATTTTCTGGCTATAAAATATTTCCCTTTTTTTTTCTTATGTTCTAAACCATGATTAATTTAATTTAAACGTATAAGAGTGAGAGAAGACCTAAAATAATCTTTGATGTTTTCTCTATGGACCAATTTAGTTCCAGATGTTTCGCCCGAACTAATTTAGTCCCCGATTTTGTCGATTTTGAACCAATTTGGTCCTTCCGTCACTATAAACGTAAATTTTAGCGGGAATTTCGTACGTGTCACACATTAAATCATGTCTGGATCAAATTTTAAAATATTTGCAAGATATTTCGGTTTGTACTGTTTTTTTCTACTATCAATGAAGCTCGGTGGAACAGACGATATAGATCTCATGTTCGAATTTTGGAGGATAAATTTTTAGTTTCGTACCCTAATTTTAGTCACCATTTCAATTTTTTCGATCCAGACATAATTTAGTGTGAGACACGTGCAAAATTCCGGCTAAAATTGACGCGTGATAGAAGGATCAAATTGGTCCAAAATCAACAACATCGGAGACTATATTGGTTCGGGCAAAACACCGGAGACTAAATTGATGCATAAGGTAAACTTCGAAACTATTTTGAGTTTTTTATCCCTTTAAGAATCATATAATTAGTTATACCAGAAGCATCTTGATATTCATGATTATCCTCAGAGCATAAAGGGCCTTTGCATATGTAATTTCAAGTATGGATTCTACCTCATATCTGCATTAAATATTATCTTTCAACTATACAAAAACCTATCAAGTCTCTCAAGAAATAACGTCCAATAATTGATTAAACTACGCACATTGTCATTGCCATTTTAGAGTTGTTATTTTAGAGAAGGCTTCTGCCTTGTCTTGGCAAACTGTATATCACCATTGAGTATCGAAGTTATGAATTTCTCCGTTGCTTCCTCAGTTACTTCACCCTGAGAAGTGGCGTAGGTTCCCCTCTTCGGCTTATAAGCTACCAAAAGCTTATCGGACGACTTCGAAAGATTCTTATCGAAGCTATTCAAGAAAGATTGATGCTTCGAGGCGTCAAGAAGAGCGTAAGAGACCGAATCCTTCGACCCAGATGCCAAACTCCGCCTTCTCGAAAATGATTTTTGAGACACCTACAAAGAGGAGAGATTTGTATAATTCAGTTGATCTTTCTGTGAGATAATCAAATATATTTTGTCACTAAACTCTCAATGTGACGAAAAATTTAGGACGACTGCGTTCAGGAACTAAGAGTACTTGCCGATCTCAATATTTTCTCCAGCTTTTCTCTTGACTTGGGAGATTGAAAAACGCCAATCAAGCAGACGGGAACTTCATTGCTACAGATCTCATTGAAATTCGACGCTGAAAGCAAGGGAATATGTGTTTCCCCCGATTCTGATTGGTCCTTTTTTGCCGTAGATGCCTTCTTGTTCTTCGTCTCGAAATTGTCGAGCAGGCTGCTGAGGTCTTTAATGGCAGATTTCAAGTCTTTTACAGAAATCCCAGATGTCAAAACCTGCTTCTCACCATTGGATAGCCATCCCACAATAGCTGGAAGAGAATCCACTCCCAACTTTTTTACCTCTGGATCAGATACATCATGAACCTGAATTTCCCAGGGAAATGTAGGTAAGGATCTTCCACACTTCAATGTTAATAGATTTTACACATCGAGTGAGAATGAGAAATAACTACCTGAGCATCGTAGAACGCAAAACGCTTGCGATACAAGCCGCTAAGTACCCGCCAAATAACTGGAGTGTTTTTCTTCGTAGAAAGAAGCAAAAGTTTGGGTAACTTTCCCACCTCAGATTCAACATGTAACTTGCTTAGGCTGATCCTCTTAGAGAGTTTTGGCAAATGGTCTTGACAGAAACTTTTAAGGGGTTTGGCATTGGGATCACCATCATATTCTACCAATGAACCTTTTTCCTCAGATACATATGAATACACAAATACTTTTGGTTCCCTTCGAGGATTTACGCCAAGTTCCTTGCATAAGGATGCTTCAGACTCGCAATCAATTCTGCCAACCTGTGTTACCAAGTTCATGAACATTATTATTTCTTATCATCGCATCTATTACGTCAAGCAAATGAGACTATAATTACACATACCTTTAGTGCTCCCTCAAGGGAGGTGGCAACTTCACCGACTAAAGATTCATAATATGGGGTATTTTGGTGATTAGATGTGTGAAACACCAAGAGCCATGTCATCCCGCTATTTACTATATCCTTCTTGAACAACTTAGAGGTGACAGGTTGCACATTTTTCGAGGAAGTACTAGTTCTATACTGTGACCTGCCTGATCCACCAAAGCCACCAAATTGACTACCTCCATCCATGCCACCTCCAAAAAGGTTGGAGAAGATATCATCGAAACCAAAACCAAACGAGCTCTTCTTTCCAGATCCAGGGCTGCCAAAAGAAAATGAAAATGACCTTTCTCCATTTTGGCCACCCATATTTTCCCAACCACCTGGGTTGAAATGAAATCCACCTTGTCCAGGCCCATCATTAGTGAAATGTGGGTGTCCACCTTGCCCCCCAGCATCAAAGCCAGGGCTCCCTTTTTCATCCCCATAAAGATCATAATTTTTCCGCTTTTGTTCATCAGATAAGATGTCATATGCTGAAACATAAAAGGAAAAACAGAAAACAGTTGAGTTCAACAAGTCCTTCGAATTATTTGACAGGTTCAACTAAAAAACTCCGGAGACAGATACGATGAAGAATTTGAACAAGTATCGAGCGGCAAAAAAAATAGTTTAACTTCAATTACCATATGATTTTACGGAAGATGTATCTTACCTCAAAATCAATTGAGGTCAAATGAACATCGAAATGCGATCAAGGTTATAAAAATCATTATAACATTACCATGCAAACTTACACATAGTAATTCTCAACTTCACACAACATTGAACACAAAACATAACTTTTCCTTCTATTCTCTAAATTCCGTTGAACGAAGAATAAATGCTGTATATTACCGTTATTAATCTCCGAAAATTTTTCTTGGGCACCTTTGTTCTTGTTCTTGTCAGGATGATATTGTAGCGATAGCCTGCAAAACAAAAATTAAGAGTCAAAGTCTTTTTAAAGATGGACCAAAGCCAAAATCCTTGCAAGCAGCAATACATACTTGTGAAACGCTTTCTGAATTTCACGTTGGCTTGCATTGCGATCAACACCGAGCACCTGATAAACACAACAGTTTTCTTAAGATGCAAAACGATGCAAAGTCTCAAAATTTTATAAAGTATTAGAAGCATAGACAAATCAAGCACCCGGCCAATTATCATAATTAACTCGCCAATATAAACATTCAAACTTGGGTACCCCAGACCAAAATCACAATGTTTTTTTTTGTTAATTCTTTTTTTTTTCTTTCAGTTTTGAGTTGTCAGATACAGCATAATGATCTTCCATAGTAAAATAATTCTCCTTCCTTCTCAATCAGCTAAAACACAATCACGCAATCTATCGCCAACACAAGTAGAATTTCCATAGAATCACGTTGTCGTTCCAGCCCTAGGAAAGTCTCGGTCAGGACAAAAACTACAAAAAAAAAAAAAAAAACGTGGAGAAGGACTAGACTAGACAATTCAATGCACACTGAATTAAGTACGCCAAAGAAGAGAAATTTCGAAGCAAATTGGGAAAATCAGAGAAAATAACAACGACAATTGCATACTTTACCTTGTAGGGGTCGAGCGTCTTCGATTCTACGCAGAGAAGAAACAATAATCCCGAGCCAATTAACAGTAATGCCAATCGATTCATGGTTCTTCAATCCCTCAATCTCCGCAACGAAAAACACGTTCCTATTCGCAGGAGTTTGATCTCAGCAGCAGCCTTGGATTTCATTATATGGGATTTCGCGGGAGTGGAAACATCGAGACGCTTCTTCATTCATTCGCGTCTGACGTGGCGCTTAAAATAGGGCTCGACGACTGTATAGCCAATAGGATTTAAGATATCATCAAGTCTTAACGTTGTCAAAACGACATCGTACAGTTCGGACCTTATTTCTTTTTAATTTTAGAATTAAAAAAAAAATAATGAAAATTGTGTTGCAGTTTTTTTTAATAATAAAGAAAATATGGATTTCTTCAGACCATTAAATAACAAAATTTATTTCAAGTTAAATTATCGCAAATTTGTGAATAATAGGCACAAAAAAAGGATACTGAACATAAGGTAAGATCAATAAAGTGAAGGGGAGAAAAACCAAAGTAATAACATCTCATAATTTATATCAAGCACAACATAGTACTAAGTTACAAATGTAGCTGTCAAAATTTCAAGAAAAACATAAAAACTGTAGATTTTGCCATTTAATCTTATCTTAGGAAGCAGCCTCGTTCATAGGCTCGTCATCAGCTGTTGTATCCTCGGCTTTGTCTCCTTTCTTACCTGCAAAATACAACCCAGCAAATATAAGTACCAAAGGATGAGTCAAATACTTGAAAAACCCTGGATTTTTTTCATTACCTTTCTTCTTTTTTCCACCGCCTTTCTTCTTCGTCTTAACAGGCAACGATAACCAGGCTTTAATCTCGGGATCATCGATTGTTTTCGTTGGTTGAAGCTCCTGTAGAGGATGGCCCGTGACTCGATCCGATCCATTGGGCATTAGCAGAACGGTGAACTTGATGTGAGCCACTAGGTCACCTGCAAATATAATGCCTAATGAGATGAAGAAGAGATATTTGGGATTTTCTTTTTATTATTTTTTTTCGTACCAGGTTTTTCGTGAAGCACTGGATAAGGTTGCAATAAATCGTGATTCACACACTCGACCAAACCCAAACGAGCACGCTTCTCGTCTAAAGCCCTGTAAAAGATTCATCACGTTCGTTATCTTCAGCTAAAAAAGGGAAGGCTGTAGTAGTGAAAAAGAAAGGGGCTGGAGGGATATGAAGTAATATTAGAATGGACAATGGACCTTGCAGAAAATGGCATGATTGGGAACTTTTGGCTTATCTCGCTGAATATGAATCGAGAAGCTTTCATCTTTAGAAGATAATTCTTGTCAACAGCTCGTTTGTATATGGTTGTTTGTTTTTCATCCAACAATTTGGGCTGCAAATTTTTTAAAATTTTATGTTAGCACCATTGAAGTAAAAGAAACTGTTGATGCAGTATGATAATATCGGTCATAAACGGTTTGCTGAGAAAAATGGTAATACCTTGCCTTCACCGGTACTTGTAACAATGTCAACAGCATACACCTCATTTTCTTCGAATTCAGATTCATCAACTCTTGTCTCGGGGTTTGACACGTTTAAAACAACTTTGTTACCATCAATAACGAACTGTTTCATTTGATGGCTAAGGACACCCTCAACAATCTTGCAGTCATAAGCTGCAGCAACTTTCTGTATGGCCTCGGTGACATCTTTATTCTACCAAGAGGAAAACAACGAAAGGCTATCAGAAAGTCTAAACACCATGAACGTTATTTTTTGGTATCTACCAAACGCAACCACAAATTCAGAAAAATGACTAAACCCGGATTTCCATGATATTTCTATCAGTGTAACTATGACAGTGAAGAACTTCATCGGATACAATATCCATCTCTTGTGAATTTCATCATGTAGAGAATCATGTTCATCCTTCGATACGACGTTGCGCAGCTTTCAACGTAAGGAGTCACGGAAACTACGAGGCTAGTATGGACTCAAGAAAAAAAATGCAAACCACAATGAAATGAAAAAGCTCAATTAATATGGAGGATCTTTTAATTACAATTCAAGTATTGCCACTTGAATATGCTGGTATCACAAAGTACAACCATCAAACATCAAGCTGGCAAATCACACTATAGGCAACAGGAAAAAGAGGATATTAACAAGCAATTAACAAACTCGGCAAAGTTGCCTCTTTATTTCTTTCAAAAGTTTGGGCATGAGTTGAAATTACATAAACCAACTCATCAACAAGACAGGTTGCTTAGGTTAATTGGCAATTGACTTTAAAACATACTCGCAATTAATAACAAGAAAGGCATTAAACACACCCAAACCCTTTCGAAGGACAATTTGATAATGTGGTTCATGCTTAGAATACCATGGGACTAGAGAATTAATGGAAATTTTGGAATCAGTAAAAAGACAACATGCAGTCAAAAAGGTAATAGAAATAGCAAACCGGTCCAAAAAATAACTGAATTTGAACCATCAAGACTTAAATACAACATATAACTTCAAACTGGACACAATGTCAAATATCATTGAACTCACCTAACAGTCATTAAATTATTATGGCAATAACAAACAAATTTGATAACCTAAAACAGAATATTACCTTCTTCCCAGGCCTGATGAGCCGCAATGCAACCTCAGCAGCGGTATTTGCAGCAGCAATAACATCAGCTGCTCGGCCAGTGACGGGTCCTTCATGAAGCACGTGACTGTGGGCAACTACGGCAATAAAGCCATCTATATGACACCCCATATCTCTGCAAATAAATATCCCTTTATCACCTACTTGCAAATATGTGCCAAAAACAATTGCATGTTCTGATAAGATTAGAGGAAAAGCTAACATTTTCAAAATATCTCCATCTTCCAACACAGTTTCATCACCAGCCAGTGGTGAATAATGACAGACGGTGTTGTTCGCAGAGATGCAAGTTGGAAATGCAACACCCCTCTCAATCTTCTTCTTCACATTCTTGTACATGTTCCCAGTTTGCCTGATAAACCACAACCAAGTTCCAGCAGTAAAGACGTCGAAATCAGACCATAAACCACGTAAAGGTTTCAAATTTTATCTTTTCAAAGAACATATAACAATCAATTACTCACTCCAAGATGAAAGCATCTCCTTGCTCACAAAGGTCAACAATTTTAGCTTTTGGTTTACATTCAGACAACACCAGTTGCAGCGCCTCTACACAATCCATCAAAACACATAACAAATTAAAAACAAAAAACAGTCATCGTTAAACAATATCTTAATCCCACCGAAAATCAAATAGTCCAAAAAAAAAACAGAGAGATCGACGAAAACGATACGCAACTGTTAACAATTTCAGCAGCAGATTTGTATTTCGTCACAACTTCAGGATAGGAGAGATCCAGCTCCTTCTCTTCCCTTTCCTCGTCCGACATTGTTCCTACCTTCAATCAACAAATACACCCATGAAAACACTGCAAAAATCATTCAACTAATCTCAACAGTCAAACAAGGAGAAAATAATCACCAATTGAAAATATTCCCAAATCTCGAAGGAGAACCAGCAATTAGGGTTTAGCTCGAGCAGATGAGTGTAGTGGAGGTCGGCAGAGTTGCCCTACTTTATATAGCCGCTATGTATTAATAACCCTTTCTCGTAGGGTTTTTTTTTAGGCTGTAGAATAATTTAGTAAGTAAGGAGAATTTCCATATATTATTTTATTTTTCAATACTAAATTGACAATAGAAAAATCAAATTTACAATATATATATTTATTTATATATACAAAGAGTTGGCTATGATTGCCCACCGCACAATAGCATCATAGAGCTCCATGATCATCGAGGACTATTAGCAGGGAAGATCTGGCTCGGGTCACTATTCGGACTATACTGACCCGAGAATCCACCGCCGGTGCTCATCTCAACAGTATAAAGATCCATCGGACTAGTCTGACCCGGATAAAGATCCATCAACAACCCATCGGACTCTTGCTGATTCGCCGGCGCTTGAGCCGCCCAAGGATGCTTCGTCAACTTCCTCAAACCATCGAGCTCGATGATCACCTCCTTCATCGTCGGCCTATCCTCGCCGTTCAAGTGCAGGCACCTCTTGATAAGCCCGGCCACCGCCTGCAACTGCTCGAAAGACCCTTCCCTCGCCACCCTCGGCTCCAAGATCTGAAAAAGCCTATCCTCCTTCACCGCCGCCACGAAGCACGTCGAAAGGTTGCGCTCCTCCTGGCTCCTCCCCATGTCGATGGGCTTCAAGCCCGTCATCAGCTCGGCTAGGACCACCCCGAAGCTGTAGACGTCGCTCTTCTCCGTCAGCAGGCTCGAGTGGAAGTACTCGGGGTCCAAGTACCCCAGCGTCCCCTGAACCATCGTGGTCACCTCGGTCTGGTCCAGGGCCACCAGCCTCGAGGCGCCGAAGTCGGCAATCTTGGCGGTGTAGTTCTCGTCGAGCAGAATGTTCGCCGACTTGACGTCCCTGTGGATCACGGGCACGGCGGCGGCTGAGTGGAGGTAGGACAAGGCGCCGGCCGCTTCGGACGCTATCCTCAGGCGGTTGTCCCAGGTCAGCCACGTCGTCCTGCCCCGACCGTGGATGTGGCTATAGAGGGTCCCGTTCGAGACGTATTCGTAGACCAGAAGTGGGACCCGAGTCTCGAGGCAGCAGCCCAGGAGCTTGACCACGTTGCGGTGGTTCACCTGGGCTAGGATCACCACCTCGTTGATGAACTGCTCGACCTGGCCCTCCTCGGTGATCTTGGACTTCTTTATCGCCACGGTGCGGTTTTCGGGGGCTAGGGTTCCTTTGTAGACCGTCCCGTACCCGCCCGTGCCTAGGATTCGGTCCGCCGCGTAGCCGTCGGTGGCCCTTTCGAGCTCTTCGGCTGTGAAGATCTTGGTAGATCGGTTGGTCTCGTTGGAGGAGGAGATCTGCTGTCGTAGGAGAACGCCTCCGTTCTGTCGGAAGAACCGTTCTCTGAGTTTGAGGAGCTTTCGTTTCTTGAAGCTCAAGTATAGCCATGTCGAGGCGATCGCCAGGGACAAGACGCCAAATCCTACGCCTAAACTGGCCTTCAAGACAGGAAACTGAGTGTTATCGGGGATACAACCTTGGCTGTCTTTTCTACCGTTCCCATGCTCGCCGTCCGGACAAAGACATTGATAACTCCCGATGGTGTTTATGCAAATCTTCGCACAGTCGTTTAGGCTCGGGTCAGTGCACTCGTCAATATCTACGACGCATTAAAATAAAATGTTGAAAATAAAGTATAGAAAATTAAAATATGATCCACTCGCTTCAGGGCTTTTAGGTGAAGTGCTCATTCAACATGGTATCAGAGCCTAAGTTAAGAGATGTCATGTGTACGAATTCCGATGACCACACATTTAAGTAAATCACACGTCTAAAGCTTGATAAGAAAGAAATCAACCTAAACGTGATGTTCGTATTGGAAATAAACTATATAAAATTAAAATATGATGCACTCCCTTTAAGTTTAATATTTAAGGTGAAATGATCATTTAACATAAATAAAGACTGATGAGGTGAATAAACAGAGTAACGTTATTACCAGTACAACCTGGGTTGAGGTAAGGGTTGCCTTGGAACCCGTCGTGACACTTACACCTATAACCTCCCAAGCCTGTGTTCGAATCAACACATGTAGTGTTGCCCTTACACACATAGCCCCGAGACCCGTCGACTTGTGCGCAGACCGAGTTCCCGATAGCCCAATCCACTATGGTTGAGACGGTTTTACTTATGCGTTCGGCAAAATTGGGGTCCTTTAAGTCCGACACGCCGCCGAAAACAAACTCACCGGGGTCACCGAAGAAGGAGTAGGCGCACGGATCGAAGGAAAAAACCTGAGACAATGCGCATGGTAAATAATTTTTTTTCCGGCTTATCCGCGAGATGAAGTTTTTCTTACGTGGGTGTGATTGCTTATTAGGCCCGAGACGTCCGTTAGATACGACTTCAAGCCCGCCGGCAACGATGTTTGACAGCATCCTATCCCCGAGCAGTTCCTGAAAGAGAAAAGAGAGGCCATCGTATTCGTTATTGAATGACGTGAAATTTTCTTAAATAGGCGGCCATGAGGATTCTTATACATAACCTCTCTTAGCATGACTTCTGATACCATGTTGAATGACCACTCCACCAAAAAGTTTAAGCTTGAAGGGAGTGTGTCGTATTTTAATTTTATATACTTTATTTTCAACACGCTCCATCGGATCTAAGTTGATTTATTTCTTATCTAACATTAGACTTGTAATTTTCTTAAATAAGTTATCGTGAGAATTCATATCCATGACATTTCTTAGCTCGAATTCTGATGTCATGTTGAATGACTATTCCACCTAAAAGCTTAAGCTTGAAGGGAGCGCATCATTTTTTAAATTTATATATTTTATTTCCAACATATTTCAGCGGCATACCCTGGTATGACGTCCTCCGACCTCGAGCACAACGTAATACACCCGCCCATGAAAGTCCTGCCGCCATCGTCGAACGGTGTCACGAGGCCGAAATCGTCGCACCCCACCACGGTGAACTTATTGAGCGTCGAGTAGCTAAAAGTAGTCCCGTTCAGAGAAGCGTTAGAGTAGTTGTCCCGAATGACCGTGCCATTTTCGTCGTAGCACCTGGTCGCGACGACGTTGGAAACCCTCATCTGGCCGTCGGAGATGTCATAGACTTGGCTGGCCCCGACGAAGGCCAGCGGAGGGTCGTAGGCGTCACTGCAGTTGAGCTCGAAGGAGCTGTCGATGGCGCAGCCCGACCCTTTACCGATGCCGAACGGGTAGGGGACGGTGAGGTCCCCGCACTTGCTCGGGCAGTTGGGTTTGGCGATTGGGAGGACTTTTGAGATGTTGTGAGTGTCTGGGGCGGTTGTGGAGTTCGTCGGCGACGTCGTGTTGGCGGCTGATGCTGAGGTTAGACCGGCGGTGAAGAGAATGGATAGGGAGAGATGGAGGACGAATATGGTCGGCGACATTGTTGGTCAGTGATCTTTCGTTGTTTGGGCGAAGGAGACTTTTTTCTGCGCTTTGTGATTATGTAATGAGGAGGTTAACTATGGATGGGGCTGCTTGGAGGTTGACCTTAGATTAGGACAACGTTCTATAGGGAAATGCTAACTAATATCTATTATTATTTATCACACTTTATGAGTGCACTATAATATATAAATATATGATATTATTATATTTTTTTTTATAATTCAAAATATTTGCTAAATGAAATCATATATTCAATTTTTATTGTCTTTAAGTATATTAAAAAATTGTTTTATGAAAATTAAATTTGAAGAAATAGAAAGACTAAGAGTAAATATGTAATTTTACATGGCATATTAATTAATTTGGAATAGTTACTGTACCCGTCACCCTTAATATAATAGAAGACATATAATTTAATATATATATATATATTTAATAATGCTACATATTTTTTATTCCTAGTTTTCCCAATGCAAGGGAGCTGTTAAAGGGCAGCATCAATATGTTTGATGTTGGCTTTTGTATTAGTATATTTGTCCGCGTGATAGTGCCACGTCAACAGTGATTTAAATATGTTGCCACTATGGATATATTATTAAAAAAAGAAAACAACTTCCTCCCATTCATAATAGTAATTTCGCACAGACAATTGCATATGCAATTAAAAAATTTAATTAAATGACTAGTTGTAAATTTATTTATTTTTAATTAAATTGTAGGGCAGTATTGAGTTAAATTATTATTGTAAATTTATTTTTTATTACAAATTAAGAGAAAGTGGGTTAATAACTTTTTCTAATAGTGGGTGATTTTTACAAAGGTTAACTATTTTTGTCAAAATTGACATACCAATCAAAAGCAGTTAAAGATATTATAAACTTTTTCTTTAATTATTAATTTGAGAAAAAAATTTGATTGATTAATAAAGACACACCATGAAAGTTTTTATGAGGTTATCGCTAATAATATAATAGAAGATAATAATAATAATGATACTAATATCACAATTTCCGACCCAATCCTCATGACAAGCCTATGGTTGATACTAGTGGTTGATACTAACATTTTATTACTATAATTTTTTGTATATAATATAATTATGTATTAAGAAAATCTCAATTGGCTCAGAAAATGAAAGTTTATGAAGACAGCCGAAGCGATTGGGCCGATGGCATATGAACTATTTTCAAGCAAATGGGCTCTGCAAGATCTAAAAATGCCGAATCCAAATATAGGATCCGAATCGTTTATACGTCGACGTAAACCCACTCCCACGATGATACAATTCCGTACGATTTCTTAATTCTCTTTCTCCAGCAATTTTCGTAGATAAGAATGTCGGGAAGAGGAAAAGGAGGTAAAGGGTTGGGCAAAGGCGGCGCAAAGCGCCACCGTAAGGTGCTGAGGGACAACATTCAGGGCATCACCAAGCCGGCGATACGGCGGTTGGCTAGGAGAGGCGGCGTAAAGCGTATCAGCGGCCTCATCTACGAGGAGACGCGCGGCGTGCTGAAGATCTTCCTGGAGAACGTCATCCGCGACGCCGTCACCTACACCGAGCACGCTCGTCGCAAGACCGTGACGGCCATGGACGTCGTCTACGCCCTCAAGAGGCAGGGCCGTACGCTCTACGGCTTCGGCGGCTAGTGAAGGAGTTTTTAGGTTAGGGATTTGCTTAGACTGTGTAGAAAACAACACAGATGTGTAATAACAGCAATTTCAAGAACGGTGCTTCCACGGCTCTTTTTGTGTCGTTCACTTTTTCCATTTTCTTTACTAATATTTTTCTTGCATAAAAATTATTATTTTTATATTGTTTAATCGTATTAATTTGAATAATGAAAAAAAAAAAGAAATGAAAAGAGAATGGAGATGCGGGGTATCGATCCCCGTACCTCTCGCATGCTAAGCGAGCGCTCTACCATCTGAGCTACATCCCCATGATATATACTGTTGGAGGTAACTGTGTAATTAATGTTTATATAATAATTAAAATTTTAATTTTGACAAGTTAAATAATTGAATCGAGCATGTAATGTTTTCCCTTTTGTGGAATTTACTACATGATGTATGTCTGGCCTTAGTCCAAACTTTTGACAAGAAATATATTGCGGAAAGTTTGTAATAGAACGATGACCCTATATAAATGCTAATTACCACCTTCATTACGTAATAATGAATGATGGTCTTTATGTTATAAGCTCTCTTTCTTTCTATTCTATTCCAAGACTTTGAATAAGCTCCTATCATCATATTGCAATGAAATAAACCTTCCACTTTCCATGTTCAAGGTAAAAAAAAAAGGGCAAAAAAAACACTATTTTTTTTCCTCCCATGACAGATAAAATAAATGAAAAGAAGATGATTAATGATCTTCACTTCGAAGCTTGTCCAACAAAGCTGTAATAAGAGCATCCCTCCTCTCAGCTCTAGCCTCATCTCTGACCCTCCTTTGTTCTTCCCTCTCTCTCCACCTCCGATCCATCATCATCCTCTCATTCTCCAAGGCCTCCATTGTCTGCCTCCACTCCATCTCCTTCACTCTCCTATCCTCTTCTCTTTCCTCGTAGGCTTTGAACCACTGCATCTCCATATCCATCTGTTGCTTCGCATACTCATCCAACATATCCTTTATTGCACTTATAATCATACTGTTATTGCCGGGATCAATAGGGTTTGTTGTTGGTGTGCTAATTCCCTTTATCGTTTTTCTTTTCTTTCTTGCAGCCCCTTTTAGTTCCGATTCGCTCTCTTCGTTTTCGTCTTCGTCGGAAGAGGATAATCTGGCCGACGACGATGCTGCTGATGCTTTCTTTTTCGAACTCAACGTGGCGGCACCACCACCGCCGCCGCCGCCGCCCTCAGCCTCGAGCCACAGCATTCTTTCCATTCTTGCAGCAAATATGGCTTGCATCTCGTTGTAGAATGGGAACTGATGTTGCCTTGCTCCTTCGGCAGCTTCCATGGTTTCACATCCCTACAAAAGCATTTTACAATGAGTGTAATAACCTTTGCGCGGTAGTAGTAGGAACATTAATTAGATGCAATGGTCCAATGAATATAATAAGATGTACTTTTAACAAATTATCTACACGTTGAACCCTTTTACCCATCAAAGCATTTAATGATAAATTAAAGCAACAAAGTCATGAGTAGATGGGCTTATAGATACATACACAAGCAGATACATAGATACATCTATATAGACATAAAAAAAATTACCTTGTATCTTGTGACTAGGTTTTTCCACTTGCACTTGCACTGCTCGGGGCTTCTGTTATAACCCTTTTCTTTCATCCTCGTAGAAATCAGTTCCCACAAGAGTTTATTCCGTTTGGTCTCCATGAAAGTAGGGTCGAGCTCGGCCCTAACCATCAAGAAATCCCTCGTTTCTTGCAGGCTCCATTGAGGAAACCTATCTCCTCCGCTGTTATTAGTACTATTACCAGCCGTGTCAATAGAGACAGCTGATGAAGAGTATTGATGGTGACGATGATGATATTGGCCATGATCCATATATATTATTTATAGATGTTATCTCAGACGAAAAACTTAAAGGAAAAGGAAAACTTGGGATAAAGGGTTTGGTGTGGATGGTATTATATTAGTATATGCATAAAGGAAGCGGTGTGAAAATCAGGTGTGAAAAGTGGAAGAAATCTTTTCCTAGATGATTAAAAGAAAATAAATAGTTAAAAGAATTATCTTTCTATTTTTGGCTTACGTGTGTGTCCGTGGTGGCTTTGGAAAGTGAAAGGTAAAATAATGATTTTTTTTTTCCTTTCTATAATTGAGCTATGTTTAAATTTTACATAGTCATCATTTAATATAGGTCAAGAAAAATTGCATTTTTAGTTAATGGGACGTTCACATTTGTTCATATTTTTGTTGCTTCTTGTTGTGGAGCTCTCTATTAAAGGCATGAGCTTGTTTATTACACGCTAGTGTTTCCTTAATCTTTAATTATCTGCTAGAATATCATATAACATATATATATATATATGTGCGTTCAAATATATTCATACGTCGGTAGTATTATCAACCACAAGCTAGTGGAAATTCTTTTTGCAACATATGAAACTGTGCATGGGCATGTCTAATAGAGTCGAGGCGTGTGTTGGAGGATAAAAATTATAGAAAAAATGATCATTCGAGATCTTTATTTATGTTTTTTTATTAAGTACGTATATAATAATGAGACAATATATGGAAAAAAAATCATATGTCGCCTGTTCTTCCTAAGAAGTCATGCACTTTATCTATTTACATCATCGATATGATTAATGTAAGCAGCTATATTATAATTCACGCGTCGCCAGAAAATTCAAAAATTTCAACTTTCTTGTAATGTAATGTAACGATCATTTATATATATATATATAGGCAACGCGCATTGAGCCTCCTTTCTTGGGATATTTTCAATACATAAAATCATTGAAATGATTCCCACTATAGTACTGAAAAACACGAAAAGACGCGTCCGTTTTATTATTTTTTTTAATCATATAAATAAACTATAGTATTAGTACAATATTTATAAGGTTGTGTGTGACAATACAAACGGGTTTTTTGGTACCCAACATGACACGTTTTCAAAATTATTACAGCCGAAATAGAATGTAATAAAATAAATGAATTGGAATTAAAAAAAAATAAGAATTACAATTTCCATAGCAGAGGAAGAGAAAAAGAGATCCATCCATCCATCCGACACGTCATGTTGGTCCACGTGGCATGCTGCATGCATGTGGGGTCCACTCTCCGCGGATTTGCATTGACTTCTTCGAGTAAGCCGTTGTAGCTGTCGGCGCGTGTTCATGTCTCATGAGCCGCTAAATTTTACATTATTGGTCCCCATCGAATCTATTTTGTCGCTAATTTTCTGTATTTATTTCCCATATTTTACGAGATTAAATCTTAGTTATTCCTCAAATGATAAGAAACATAAAATTTGTAACAATATATAATTAAGGGGAATTTCGGTGGATAATTCTGTGTTTAAAGCTTTTTTAGTTGTGTACAGAGTTATTTTAAATTCCGGTTGATATCCCTGTGTTTAAGCCTTTTTCAGTTGGTGTCCAAAGTATTTTTCAATTACGATTGGTATCCATGTGTTTAAGGCTTTTCCAGTTGGTGACCGAGTATTTTTGCGGTACGTAACCTAAGGTATGAAAAAATATAAACCCGTGATTTTAAAAGACTAAAAAATAAGATATTTAGGTGTATGCACGTAGAGCTGTCAAAATGGGTCGAGCCCATCGGGTTAGCCCGCCCCGCCATGAAAAATAGGCGGGGTGGGTTGATATATTAAAGGCCCGTTTAAAAGCGGGCCTACATGGGCCAGCCCGTTTGGACTACGGGTTGAAGCGGGGCGGGGCGGGTTGGCCCGCTATTAAAAAATATGAATAAATAACATTTAATATTAATTAATATATTACATAAAATATATTTTTATATGAATTATTTTGAATGTATAATATATTTAATAAAATATAGGTATTTTTTTTAAAATTTTTAAGTTTCGCGGGTTGGCCCGCCACCCCGCTGTGAGGCGGGGCGGGCTACCGATATAGTAGCCCATTATGTTGGCGGGCTGGCCCGCCCCGCCCCATTTAATGACGGGTCATGGCGGGCGGGCGGGTCGGGGCGGGCTGACCCGTTTGACAGCTCTATATGCACGTTAACAGAATTCTAGAAAAGTTAAAAAAACAGTTCATATACCTAAAGATCTCATTTTTGGTCTTTTAAATCGCGAGATTATGTTTTGTCATACCTTAGGGTTACCTACCAGAATTGAAAAATACTTCGACCACCAACTGAAAAAGCCTTAAACACGGGGATACCAACCGGAATTGAAAAATACTTTGTGCACCAAATGAAAAAGCCTTAAACACAGGAGTACCAATCGGAATTGAAAATAACTCTGGACACCAACTAAAAAAGCCTTAAACACAGGGTTACCAACAGGAATTTTCCTATAATTAATTATGGTATTAACAATGGGCTTAGTTAATAGTCCGAGGTTCGTTAGGTTTGTTTGTACAAGAACTATTTATTCGGCTATATGTGCCCAATCCGCCCCGCCCCTAAGCGAGCCTACTATTGGCCTAACGGGCCTAACCCATTTTCCGACCAAAGAAAAATAAGAAAGAAAAAAGAAAAGAAGAGAAGCCAACTTGAGATTGAAAACAACGTTAGTTGTGGATGTGGTAAGGAGTAAGCCAAAAGTCATTGAAATCTTTATACCAAAAAGCTTAATCTAAATGCGAAGTAATAGAAGCAAAAGCATAGAGACAATATGATATCTACACATATCAATCGCTTGCAAGCCAAAATGGGACGTTGACTGTCTGGTCATTGACAAAGACTCATGTCAATGCATTATGGGCTGCTTAAGAGCTTGTAATATAATCTTTGAGCAGGTCATTTCTTGATCATAGTTACATAATAATTCTAAACATTATAATTTATGTCTCATAAAAGGGGAAAGAAAAAAGCAAATCTTGATCAAGAAAAAAGTTCATCTACCACCCACTTGGTCATAAAACATATCGTAAATCGTCGGCCCAAACGGCGACTTGAGAAACAAAAGGGAAAGTATCGCATCTCCTTTGCCAACTCTCAGTCTCCCAACTCCGTTCCGTTCACATATAACCGACAAACATATAGACCTTCAAAACCCAGAAATACATTGTATATATTTTCTCTCTCACAGACACACTGTACACTCTCATTCACTGTCCGAAGAACTCGAAGCTGTGGTTAGGTTTAGCTGGGTTGTCGTCTTCGAGCTCAACACCCCACACTCGACACTCCCAAGTCCTAAAAATCTGTGCTTTAGTCTCTTCTATCATGTTCTAGTCGGCACTTGCATACTCGGGGAAGTGAAATTTAGGGTTTCGAGCTCAGCTTTTCTTGAATCAAGATGGGGAACTGCTGCAGATCTCCGGCGTCGGTCGCCAGGGAGGACGTGAACGTCAACGTTAACGTCAAGTCGTCCGGGAACAACCACGCTCACAAGAAGCACAGACCCCCAAGTGGGGTCAATAAGGCGGCGACGGTCCTGCCCGGCGTAAAGAAGGTGAATATGGAGGACCGCTACGTTATCGATCGGGAGCTCGGACGTGGCGAGTTTGGGGTCACCTACCTCTGCATCGACCGTGAAAACCGAGAGCTCTTAGCCTGCAAGTCGATTCCTAAGAGGAAGCTCCGAACGGCTGTTGATGTTGAGGACGTTAGGCGTGAGGTGGCGATAATGAGGCATTTGCCGGAGAATTCGAGCATTGTGAGCTTGAAGGAAGCTTGCGAGGATGACAGTGCTGTGCATTTGGTGATGGAATTGTGTGAGGGTGGGGAGTTGTTTGATAGGATTGTGGCGCGTGGGCACTATAGTGAGAGAGCCGCGGCGGCCGTGACGAGGACGATTGTGGAGGTTGTGCAGCTGTGTCATTCTCAAGGGGTTATACACAGGGATTTGAAGCCGGAGAACTTCTTGTTTGCGAATAAGAAGGAAAATTCTCCACTCAAGGCGATCGATTTTGGGCTTTCGATATTCTTCAAGCCTGGTAAGTGGGAATGTTTTGGTGTGGTCTGGGTCTAATTGTTTGTTATTTGGGAATTCGACGTAGAAAGGTTCGTGATTTAGTATCTGGCTGGTTAAATTATATGTCTTGCTTGACTGCCAATCGTATCAGAGGCGAGTGTACTTTGGCCTAGGTTGGAGAAATTTTCTCTTGAATGTGCTGATTCTTGTTTTAGCTAATTTTAAAGTGAACTTTTTTGAAATGTTATCGAAGGACTTCTTTTAACACTTGTCGATGTTCACCGCTGCCCAAAACCGTGCAGATAGTCATGTCCAGGAACAAAATGGAGAAAATCTTTGTTTCTCTTTTTCAGTTTTGTGCATGTACCGTAAAAATAGAAGTTGGATGCAGATTCAGTCTTAAAACTGCTTAATATTCTAAACATTTTTTCCCAAAGTTACATGGAAGCTCAAGTTTTGTTTCTTGCCAAACGTGTACTAACTGAGGGTGAAAATAGTAGTGCAGACTTATAAATAGGTCAGGTATAAATCATATTTAGAATATTATGCATAAGTGTTGTTGGTCTCATTTGAGTTTTATTTGTGGTTCTTATATTTCGTTTGCTTGCTGATGCTTAATGAATAGGCTGCCTTGAGTAATTTTCTGTTTTATGTTATGCTTGTCGGCTTATGAAAAAAATTCTTTTGTCAACTTTCGGAGTTTAGGTGAGAGATTTTCTGAAATTGTTGGAAGCCCTTACTATATGGCTCCTGAGGTGCTTAAGCGGAACTATGGTCCAGAAATAGACATATGGAGTGCAGGGGTGATTCTTTATATCTTGTTATGTGGTGTTCCACCATTTTGGGCTGGTAACTGAACTCTCTCTCTCTCTCTCTCTGGACTGTTGCGTTGAATTTTCAATGCTTAGCATCTTGTCGGTTAATACAACTTTTGTTAGAGAAGTGCAAATCTTCTTACCATAGTGGCACATCTTGTTCTGAAGTCTCTGCATGTTTTGCCATTCAACCACTGATGTTGCATTTTCCTTCTGTTCATGCCTTTGTGGCTTCTTGTCTCTCTGAATGGGGGCTCATGTATGTATAATGCAATATATAAATTTTTTCAACAGAATCCGAACAAGGTGTTGCCCAGGCCATCATACGTGGGAAGATAGATTTTGAGCGCGAACCATGGCCAAGTGTATCGGAGAGTGCCAAGAGCCTTGTAAGGCAGATGCTAGAGCCAGATGTTAAGCTGCGGCTGACTGCGAAGCAAGTTCTTGGTATGTTAGATTTATGTAAAAATAGACCATTCTTCAATAGTACGTATACGTAGATTAACACTACTAAACTGACACTGTGTTTTCAGAACATCCCTGGCTCCAAAATGCTAAGAAAGCACCAAATGTTAATCTTGGGGATGTTGTCAAATCAAGGCTAAAGCAATTTTCATTGATGAACAGATTTAAGAGGAAGGCTCTCAGGGTTGGTTAATGAAGATATATACTTGTCAAACATTCTCACTCTAATATATGATATATGCTGAGAGTTATATTCCCTCTTGATATTGTGATTAGGTCATCGCTGATTTCTTGTCGACTGAAGAAGTCGGAGACATCAAAGAGATGTTTAATAAGATGGACGCCGATAATGATGGTATCGTTTCAACTGAAGAACTCAAGGCTGGAATGCTCAAGTCCAACTCGCAAATGGCTGAAGCTGAAATACAGATGCTCATTGAAGCCGTAAGTCTTCTACTTGAGAACTTTCTTGTCTTCTGTTAGCACACTACAATTGAGAGAAATTTATAGAGTAATCAGCACCATCCTCACCAACAGGTGGATACTCACGGTAAAGGAACATTGGACTACGGAGAGTTTCTTGCCATTTCGCTCCACCTTCAACGGATGGCAAACGATGAACACCTTCACAAGGCCTTCTCCTACTTCGACAAAGACGGGAATGGTTACATCGAACCCGACGAGCTTCGCGAGGCCTTGGCTGAAGACGGCGTAGATGATGTGGCCAACGACATCTTCCAGGAAGTTGACACAGACAAGGTTAAAAAGCCAATCCATTCCCCTCACATTAACTTACTTCAAAATCCAAAATAATAATAGTAAAAATTTCATTTCTATTATGATCCAAATGCAGGATGGGCTTATCAGCTACGATGAATTTGCAGCCATGATGAAAACTGGCACGGATTGGAGGAAAGCCTCTCGACATTACTCGAGGGGGAGATTCAATAGCCTGAGCGTAAAGCTGATGAAGGACGGCTCGATCAACTTGGGTGAGTAAATACTAAGAGTCTTTTTTAAGCCTACGCCATTGCTGTTATTGCCTTGCACTTTGTCAATCAAGGTTTTGGTTTTAGTGGAAGCACAAAAAAGGCTTGTTGTGTGTCATAATGTACTATCATTTCTTCCCTTCATTGAGTGATTCTATCTCTTTCTCGCCGACAAGTGAGATTGATGTATTTGTATCTGTAGTATATATTTGTGTAAGAGAACTAACTAGCTTTATTGTTTTTTAAGAACCTTCATTTAGCAATTGCATTGACAAATTTTCACTTGAATCAATTATCGTGCAAGAAACTGCTTGGAAATATATCTACATTTTAAATGCAATTTCAAGAAATAATAAATAAAAAAAATCTTGGAATAACTTTAAAAAAAACATAAAAATTCAGAACCAGCAATACTACACAATTGCATGTCTAAATGTATCCAACATAAGAATTCTTGCACCACCCATAACATGCCATAGCAAGACAACTCTCAGATCACATATTTCAGACAAGATAAGAGTTGTTTCATGCTTCAAACTTCCCCAAAAAAGAAAAAAATGGAATGAAAAAACTTAAAAACTACAACAGTTTCGATTTTTTTTCCCCATTCTTTCAAGATGCTAGCAATCTTTTCATCCCAGCCTTCTGCTCAGAAGTGAGCTTGTTAGGGAACTTGATATTGAACTTGATTCTTAAGTTCCCTTTCTTACCAGGCTCCTTAGGAATGGGCATTCCCTCACCTTTAACAACCTCTTCATATGTAGGAGAGATAATGTTGTTAATAGGTATTGTAAGGTTCCGACCATCAAGAGTAGTCACTTGCGCGGTATAACCTGTGAGAGCTTCAAGCAACGATATCTTAAGTGTAGCAATTAGATCGTTGCTGTCCCTTTTGAACACACTATGAGGTTTCTCATCGATGATAAAGACCAAGTCTGAGGGTATAACGCCTCTCTGTTCGTTTCCTTTTTCAGGAAAAGTTATTTTTGTTCCCTTTTTCCAGCCAGGTTTGATCTCTATTGCGAGGATTTCTTCCACACTCGTGGGTCTCCTGTTTAAATGAGGAATAATGTGAAAAGCACAGTTATTCTGGAGAACTATGTGCTAGTAAGAGTTCAATATCAAAGAATAACACATGATGCAATTCATAGGCGTTGATAATGTGGAAGAGTCTCCAATACAGGGACAATAACAGAGGAGTTTCCAAAATTTTCAAAGATGAAAAGCAGACGTCAACTAATAAGCTTTCAGCAGATATATATAGAGGAATTTTATGGTGCTCACCTTACGTGGGCACCTCTTGATGTGGCACTGATTCGTGCCATATCAACATGCCACGTCAACATCAGATGTGATGTGACATTATTTGACACATTTTAGGGTCCATTGATCGACATTTTCGATGCTGATGTGGCATGTTAACATGACACATATCAATGTCACACACCGAGTGCCACGTAAGGTGTCAACGTGCCACATCAGCATCGAAAATGTCGATCAATGGACCCTAAAATGTATCAAATAATGTCACATCACATCTGATGTTGACGTGGCATGTTGATATGGCACGAATCAGTGCCACATCAACAGGTGCCCACGCAAGGTGCTCACGTAAGGTGAGCACCATAAAATTCCTCGTTGATATGGCACGAATCAGTGCCACATCAACAGGTGCCCACGCAAGGTGCTCACGTAAGGTGAGCACCATAAAATTCCTCTATATATATATATATTATATATGATCTTATCTGGCAATTAACCCCACCCCAGTTAATAAAAAATCTACTTTCAACACATAATTAGAGGTGAACTTTTTTAAAATACATTTTATATTACCAACGGTAAATTTGGGCAGCCAAATTGTACAACTTACCACTAGAAGAAGAAGAAACCAATAGATACACTTATAGCCACACGGTAAGACTAAGACGAACAAACAGCATCAACATTAAAATACAGCATACACATGTTTACAAAGCACAGAAAGTTATCAAAGGCCTAGCTTTTTGTTGCATTTTAAAGTCACATCTTGCTTATTGCATTTTTTTAGTACTCATGGCCCATGTAACTGATAATCTCTTGAACTCTTGCTTGAAACAATCAAAGACTAACACGCAAGGACGAAATATTTTTAATACAAATGAAGTTGTATGACAAATATCTATGTTGGGAAAGTGAAAGGGGAAAAAAATAGAACAAAACTACTTAGCTCACAACATTATTCATGAAATCTAATCTGCTGTCATCAACGGTTCCAGAAATAACGAACCATAAATTAAATGTGACCAGTGAAACATTCCACGGAACAGCTACTAAAACGCGGAAGTCTACAAACGAAACAATTACTCCTTCGCCTTTATAGGATTTCGTCAAATAATATTTCAAATCATATCAGTCATTAAGATATTCCTCAATCATAGCAAGGAATCCCAGCTACACGTAAGCATGGATAGATTTGACCAAAAGCGAACCTTCCAAACCATGCACAACATTACCAAGTTCAATATAAGATTTTCACTACAAATCTAATAAAGTAACCGTTTGTCCACATAATCACTACAAACAGCATAAATCTGACAAAGATAACAATCAATTACCACACACCTGACAGTCTCACATTAAAAGGCAACACAATCACTTCAAAAGCTAAAATACTCAGGTAAAGATCAAGACTTTACCCACTGGCATCAATCACATCCCTTGAAATCTTCATCTTCTTTGTCGTCCCTTTGTACAAATCCTCCAAGCTACACGGCAACATCCGTTCTATCGCCGCAGCTTTCCTCATCCCACCTTCAGCAGAACTCCTAAACCCTGAAAATAAATCATCCCCAAACCTACCCCGGCCAAAACCCGACCCTCCAGCCCCGCCGAACGGGCTCGTAAACCCGAAAAACTCCGAGAAAATATCCTCAGCACTCCGCGGATTGAAACGGAAGCTCTGGGGCCCACCTCCATCCATACCAGTCGGCGGCGGCGGGACCTGGCCCTTCAGCCCTTCCTCGCCGTACTGATCGTAGATTGCCCTCTTCTGCTGATCGCTGAGTACCTAACAAAGACGACGAAACGAGCCAGATCAGTCAATCAAACAATCGAATCAGGAAAAAAAAAAAAATTAAAGGGCAACATTAATCGCATACATCGTAGGCTTCAGAGATTTGCTTGAATTTGGCTTCGGCTTCTTTCTTGTTATTAGGGTTTTTGTCGGGGTGCCACTTCATGGCGAGCTTGCGGTATGCTTTCTTGAGGTCGTCATCTTTGGCCGAACGGTCAACCTCGAGGATCTTGTAGTAGTCAACGCCCATTATCTTCCCTTCCTCCTCGCTCAATCATTCAATTCTGAAGCTGCTCTCTCTCTCTCACTTTCTTTGGTTCTTCTGCAAATTAGTTTTCTTTTTTAGTAACGGCTGAGCTGAGCTTAAGAGAGGATTAGCCTATACTATAGCCCATTGAGATGGCCAACTCCTATAATTTTATTTAATTTATTTTTTTAAATATTATTTTACCTTAAAATTATTTATTATTATCGAATCATTATTATGCATATGCGTAGAGGGAGGGATGGAGGAAGAAGATTTGAGAGAAAAATTCAAACTTCAACGAACGAAGGTTAGTTACTTGTATGCACGCCTCCTTTCATGTATGTATGGTCTTGCAAGAAAAGAAAACTACACTGTATTGTATTGTATCGTATTGATGTTTGTTTGTAACTGATATCTCTAAGGCTCAATCGGCAAGTGATGACGACGACTCCTTCGACACAATATCGGTGGCGGCGGCTGCTTCTTTTTCAGAGTTGTTGGCCTCAGCAGTAGTCTGAGTTTCAGTAGTAATAGTAGTTGGTGGTGCTTGAGGAGGAGGAGGAGGAGGAGGAGCGGAGGTTTGAGGTTGAGCTTCAGACTCCGACGCAAGCCCGAGAACAACTAGCGTTGACCTGGATAAGTTTTTAACCAAGAAAAAAGCAAAGTTTATTACAAATCGAGCCTTCTTTCATCTTTCGAAAATGAGAGGATAGAGCTCTGAATGAACCTTGGAAGAGAAGCTCTTATGTGTGGTTGGTCTGCGTGAGCGACTAGGGGAGGCCTGAGGGCGGGCGTTCGGTTCAAAGCGTTTTCCAGTTGGGCCGACGGTAGCTGAGCATACAATGATATTCATTAGACGGTATTTGTCGAAAAGTATGAAGTTGGTACGTACCTGGAGCAGAACCCCGAAGGACTGTGGCTTGGTCAAAAGGGCACATTTCAAGAATCCAACCCAGAGTTTTGGATATTTCCAAATCTACATGCAGAAATGTTTTCTTAAAACCATGCTAAGAAAAAAGAGAGAAACTATATCAGGAAACCCATGGTTAAAGGGGCGGGCGGGGGGCTACCTGCTTGTTCACAAGGCGAGAAAGGATTTCCATTATGAACTCCACCTGACATAAGACGATAATAACAGAGATTATTCACGACCATCGATCAAGGGTTGCGACCCGCCGGCGCATGGGAGAGGGATAGGGCCCTGCCCTTCCGCTCGGGTTGAAGAATCCTCAAACAAGATGATGAATATAAAAACATAAAAGGGGCTAAAGTTATATCATAAAACTCAATGATCTGCATCTTTGTCTCATATGAAGGAATGTGACTGTCAAGAAACAAAGCAGAAAAATTAGCCAACTGAGTGCAAACGTGAATAGATTTCTTCTTACCAATGCTGGAAATGCGCCTATCGCCTGCAATACTGTACGCATAAATAGCAGAGGCAGCGGAATTTGCTCGACCTGCACGACCGTGCCAATTTTAAGTAAAGAGTTAAACTGACACTAAGAGCCTTTGGAAGGAAGTTAGATGGAAAAAAATTCCATACCAACTGATTCAAGACTTTGGCGAGAACTTGCTGAGTAAAAATGTTTCTCTGCTCGAAACAAGCATTGCAGGCATCCGTGACCTGCTTGAAGGGGATAATATTTTCATGATTCGGGCAGATTAAGAGTAATATACAGCATTGACAGAACAACTATAACCTTTTTCAAGGGAATTCCATCTCTATCAGGATCAATCCCATGGATGGCGATTAATGCTTCAGCGGGCGTAAGCACTGGACTAGAATTATTCAATCCCTGGTTAATTATAGTTGGGAAACTGTCAGGTAAAAAAAATTATAAAAGTACTGAGACCACAAAAAATTGAAGTTCCATGGTTGCAGTTGTGAGCCATCATTTCACAAAAAATAAGCATCCAAACAATTTGGACAGTTGCTCTACGACGAACTCATTGCCCATGCATGCGAGACACACTTTGCATAAAAAGTTTAATAAGATCTCTCTTCAACAAATAATTGAAGTCCAATAGAGCACCTGTAGAGCACGAGAAAGTGCAACTTGAAACTTATCCAGCGGTGCATTCACAATCTGTGGAAAAAGTCGTAAAACCTGACACCAGAAGAAATTTGCAGACAAGAAGAATCAGAAAAAAAGCAGAACGAGAAAGATACGAGATATAAAAAAATAGTCAATCAGATATTGCAAGACAAAAATTACAGAAATGCAACGCCTGCTACTGTAAGGTGGCAAATGACAACAAAAATAATCCTAAACACCACAGACACCCTATCACTCAAATACAAAACATTCACATACAGCATAAAGTTAAGAGACAGGTAAACACTTTTCTAACACCATGTATCATTAAAATATTTATTTTATTAAATGGATTAGAGATAAATCCCCTCAAGATTTAAAAATATCATAGAACCATATGCATATAACAGATATATACGCACCAGACTCACACATATTTGAACGTGCAGATATACGCACCAGACTCACACAAATTTGAACGTGTACTTACGTGCTGTGTCCAGTAAGATAGAGAACACAAATATTTACATAATATACAAAAAAGTCCAGCAAAAAAACAATTATAACCTCGTCTCTGTGCACGAAAGGTAATAGAGGAATCAGAATATCCAGATCCTGTACAAAGCCATGCAGCGAAATTAGTATAGTGAATAGATTAATAACTGTTTGGAGAATGCTACAAGAGATGTTTAGCATAGATAGCAAGGGTGTAAATATAAGAACTATGACAAAAAACTGGGATCATTTTTGAAAGAAACATTATTTTATGTCCAAATGCGAAGAATTTTGATTTTTAGCCGTCCAGATGCCAAAAATTGATGAAATATCCAATTAAAAATTTACCCTTAGCTTTGAATTGAACAACCTCATGACACTGGATACCAACTCTGAAGAAGGAACTGTTCCCTCCGTCAGAGTATGAACAACCTGCAGGAGCATACACAAATATGAGCAAGTATACATATTTAAAGATATGGGAAATTTATATATTGTTGAAAAGAGAACCTGAATTACTAGTCCTTCACTTCCAGTTGGTGGATCAGCTATTATATCAAGGAGGTCTGGGGATGAGCCAATTGTTCTAACAAGTAAAGGGATTTGACGACGAATCACCTGAACCATCATTAGCTAGTAAAAATTTGACAGATGTTGATACATATTTCTAATTGGCATAAATTTAAGTATAAACCTGTTTTGCCACCTCAGATGTGCGGTCATAAACATCGAATATTTTTTGGATAAGGGAGTGTTTCTGCAATCACAACACATTTTTAAGACGGAAATTCCAAATAATAATAGCAATTGAATATAAAATATAGAAAAAGAAGATAATAAAAGAACCTTAGTGCAGAGTGCAAAATATAGAGACATGCCACGTTGCACTTCCTGATCGTTGATTGAAATATCTCCAATCGGAAAATTCACGGAAAGATTATCAGTTGAAAGATTTTCGTCCTGGGAAAAGAACCAAATTATGATGTTACAGGGCTAAGCAGACCAATGGGTAAAAATATCTTCGATCAAAGTGAAGATATAATACAGATACATAATGAGTAAAGCTACTGCATATATTCTTTTACGGACGGATGAACTTCATTTATTATATCATAAACAACTTGATATAGACAGAAGGCTAACAAAACAATCGTGACATTGTTGCAAAATAATTTTATGAAACTGAACTACTACCTTCTGTAATTCATGATGCAATCCATCAGTTCCCTTTGTCAGTGACTTCTGATCCTGAATTCCAACTGAAAGCAACATTTTCTCGGCAAAATCTTCAATTTTTTGAGATACGAATGATAAAGGATAAAGCTTATTTGCAACCTGAAGAATGATAACATCATAAAATGAAACAAATGATAATTACATAACATCATTCAAAACAATACAGGTGATGAATAATGTACCAGCCGTATTGCCTTCATTCGCACTTCTTCCAAGAGATGAACAGCACTCTGCAAAAAAAAAACCATATGTTACATGAATAATAGATTACTCAAAACTGTATGCAGATATCCAATTTCACAAAAACCAAGCAATTTTGTATGAATTGCTAATGCAAAACCGAAAATTTTGAATTTTTTTATTTCGACTAAGAAAGCCAGGAAACAACCGAGACTCTTAGTTCCTAAACGGAAAGGGCTAGCCTCTACAGTTTAAGGAATTGTATCAGAATGTTGAACAATATAAAATACTCAACAGAAGACAAAAATCATATTTCTGGAGTTAGCAATACAATCACAAAAAAACTAAATAATAATAATAATAAAAAAAAATCATTCATATAACTGAAAGTTCAAGAACCAGGATAGTGTACATATTTTTGAATCCAGGCCCCAAGCTTCGATGAGTGAGATATAGGTAATATTCATGGTTAAATATGTACATGAAAAGTGGGGGACTGGAGAGGGAGGGAGGGAGGGAGGGGGGAGAGGGAGTGACAGAGAGTGAGAGAGAAATATATATATATATATATATATATATAGAGAGAGAGAGGGAGAGAGAGAGAACCTTCAAGGCAATTTTGAGGCAAGCATCTCGAATTGGAGGTCTCAGCAAAATCAAGCTCCACACAGTGCTAAGCCCCTGTGTTACCCGATCACCACTGCGCAACTCTTTATCGTCACTATCACTACCACCAGGACAACACAAGCATTCCAGCATTTCAAAAATAGACTTCGGCAGATTTGGAACTTCACTAAGCAATCTACCCAAAGACTTGTCAGTAGCTGGGAATGATACTCTCAGGGTTTCCGCCTGAGTAGCCAAAAAAAAACTAAAAATATGGCATAACACAATCAACTCATGCAGAAGAGAACTAGCAATGGAAATAAAAACACACCACTTGGATTAGAAAAGTTTCATATACAGATGTAGCAGCTGTTGAAGAAAAGAAGTCATGGTCTTCTGCCTCGCCAAATAGCCTGTAGAGAACGCGTAATGTTAACTCGTGCCCCTGTAGACACATGTCAAGATGCAATGTTACAGTAAATCGGTAATTTTACATAATCAAGAAGTAATAAGCTGGAAGAGGAAAATAACAACGGGAAAGATGAATAGATATATCGGGTTCTATGTTGTAGGCAAGAAAATACAACCCCTAAACTGCTGAAGCTCCTAAGGAAAATGATCACTGATAAGAAGAATCACAGCATGTAATTTTATGTACATATTTATGTGTGTGTGTGTGTGTGTGTAAACTGGATGTAATTCACATATACAATTTTTTATATGATAAGAATAGGACGCTTTATTACCCAATTACTCCAACATAAGGAGTGACTGATATTTGAAAACCACTCTCAAAGTCTTTTCAGATCTTAAATATGTTTGGGCTGACTTACAATGATAGCTCGTAAAAGACGCAAAAATACATGTCTATACTATATTAAAAAGAAAGCCCTTTCTATCTCTAATATGAAAGTTTCCCCCAAAAAGGTAGTTTGGAAACCAAATTGGAAATATTTTCTAATACCTAAGATCACAAAACAAGCCTCAAATGTGTATTATGAACAGAGAGAAATCAACAAAATCACGCAATGTGTCGGAAGCTAATAAGGGGAAAAAAGGAGGCAGATGCATAGTCACAAGCCCGTCCAAAACAGAGAAGGGTGAAAGAATTATAAACTGATATCGACCTTTTATAAACGTTACAAAGTCTTAAACATGTTTTTAGCAGCACAGATAAAAATTTAGGAAGCACCAGAAAACAAAGCTAACTCCAACAAGACAATCATAAATAACACCAAATAAATGAGATACTGAGTTGTTCGTATACCTCATGATTAACATAGTCAGATAGTATATGTGCTCTCAACAATTTCCATGGATCTAGCTCTGGTGGAAACTGTACCAAACATATGCATCAAAACAAAAATTTAGTCACAAGTACAAAGATTTGAACTGGTTCATATACATCAAAGTATTTACCTCCATTCCAGAATGTGCGAGAATAGAAAAACGGGCTTCCGAACCCCCAGCAACACTAACTTGCTTATAAGCATCAACAATGCGCATAAAAGCAATTTCTTGCAGATGGTCTTTTTCATCGTCACGAAGGTTGAGGATGGGGGCAGATATCTTGGGCAGAACAAACTGGGAGGACAGACCAACAGAAGTTGGTGTCTCAGAAGGAGTGCTGGTTGCCTCGGTAGCTTCCGCTTTAGGGCTAAGCTCCTCGGACTTAACTGTCGACAATGATTGGGCTAGTTGTATAGGTGTATGGTCAAGAGTTGTCAGCATTTCTAAATTTGCATTGTCCAAATCGCTCGAACCCTTTGAAAAGTCGGTAGAACTTTCTGGAAGATTTTGATCCTGAGTGGAAAAGGATAACCCAGGAATATCGTTATCCCCAACTTCAACATCATTGATATCAGGTGTAAAGGTCGCATAAGCAGTTTCTAAAGACGAAGGAACGACGTCAGACTCATTCATCGACCAAGCAACTTGTTGACTTGAATAGGTCAAGCCATCATGCACAATATCACTATCAGTTGCATTTGGTAACTCTTCTTCCTGTGTTACCTGATCAAAGCACAGAAAAGAAATGCCACAAAGTCGCCTCGCCTTAGCAAAAAAGTTTTCTTCATAAGAGAAGATACATATGGCCCAATAAAAATGGTCGGGCAAGGTCAGATACATACCATTAGCTCAGAAGCTGGTTGATGGGAATCAGACATTCCTTCTTCTTTCTTTAGTAAATGCGTCGACTGTGCAAGTCTGTCCTCTAGCAACAACGATAAGTGTCTGAGGTGGGCATCACTATCACTCATATCAGGATATGCACCCATACTGCTATGTGAATCTTCAATTTGTTCAAATGTAGGGTTATTCAATGGAAGATTTCGCATATTTGCCATAACCACTTCTGATAATAAGTCAGCTGATATGCTAGAGATCAGAATCTCCAAAGAGGTTGCAGCTTTATCACCCTGAGCAACCAACACACCAAACATAGATACAAGCTGTTGTACGGGTCCGTTATCTGAATCAGATCTGGAAGCTGTTGGATCGCTTGAAGGGCTCCTTTCCTGGCTTTCACTAAGTTCACGTACAGATCCCTCTGAATTTTCGGATGTTGATTTTGCACGCTTTACGGACATTTCAGAATCAGGAAAATCCCCAATTCTTTTTGTTCCACTGTTACTGTGTTCAATGGCAGCAGATAAAGGAGATTTCTCATCCTGCGAGCAGCTTATGGGATCATTTAAGTCCAAAAACTAATCTTAAATGGAAGCCATAAAATGTAACGAAAAGATTTAACAAGCTACCTTGCGTATTTGAGTCGAAAGCAAATCGCCTTGTTGATGGACTCTTTCATTGTTTCCAATTACTTCTTCAGAAGATTTCTGAACAGCTGACGTTGCAACGGTTACATCTTTCAGTGCACTGACAAGACGAGCCCTCCACTTTAAAAGAAAAGAATACGTCGTGATAAATAGAAAAGAATGTTATCTAATGCTGGAGGAATAATAGTTAAATATAGAAGGTAAAAACAGAAAGAAGAAAGCGTGAAATCACGGAATGAAAATACTTACCGGTGAAGCACCAGAGTGGGTACAGCTCAAGCAGGACTCAAAAGCCTTTCTCAAAGCATGCCGTACCCCAGTAAGATGCACGCCTTTGCTAGAAGAGACTGATGGGTCCAGGCCAAGCAACACAGGAAGTATACGACCGTAAAAGGCTGGCCTTTTTATAGCAACTTCCAGAAGACTTAAAGAAAAGGAAAAACTGAGTATGAGGCAAAGTGCCTAGGAGAAAGCAAAGACAAGAGTTAGACAGCATACCTTTTGATTAGCACAATGATAATCAAATAGTTATGTGACTTTAGTGAAGGGAATCTCAGCTGATCGAGAAGTAAACTTAAACTCTGGCTGGCTTCAGCTGATAAATCTCCCACATTGAGTATTTGGTGTCCACTTCGAAGCCACGACACATTAAATTCCTCAACGTTTCCTGCAGGAAAGCAAACATTTGTGCCATGTAACCATTATGTAAACGTGTTTGTATAAGATCATTGCCGCATTATGACAACTTCCATATTTTGATCACAAGTACAAAACCTAGCAGGTAAACGAGTGCATCTACCTTCAGAAAATTGATCGGAAGGTGGCTCCAACGAGCCATTAGGATCAGGCGTGTAAAGCAGCACAATCCGTTCGACAAACTTCAAAGCAGGCAACCTTGTTCCATCGCTACCAACCTAAACGTAGTTTATAAGATCAGATAGAAATTCATATATATTCCATATCCCTTGTTCTAAAAGCCTCAGTTACCTTAAAAGCCATTGAAAATGTTTCATCTCTGAACCTGAGCAGATGTTCCCATGATGATTTTAACGATTGACTAACTTCACCTGAGTATGAGCCCTGTAAAGTTGCAGCAAAAAATAGCAGCATTATATGATGCCCAAACGCCTCTTCATAGAGACATATTACTGATGGGGAAAAGATTTAATAAAGAGAAAAATGAAAGCAATAGCAAAGCAGTAAAAACTAAGGCATGCTAATTATTTACACTGTTTCATGCAGAAGCAATACTTGGTTTGGACCAAAAAGCATCCAAGTGTGTCCTAAGATTTCGTTGATATGATCGGGAACCCACACACCACCAACTTAATAAAAAACATGTGCCAACCACATTATTAAGCTTTGTTTACATCATGGTTGAAAAACAATCTCCAAGAATAATAAAATTGTATCTAAAGCTATCCTCTTCGTATAACCATTAAGGTATCGCATTCACGTTCTTATCTGAAATTGCTTTGATGATATGCAGTGCCTGAGTTTACTGATGTATTTATGTAAGTCTGCTTTCTCAAAGATTTTGAATACTGGAACTATTACTTCTAAATAGTAAAATAATAGAAATTCAAAAGAAAATGAAGTAACTTCCATAACACGAATTTAACAAACAGTCTAGACAAAGCATGTCAGAGAAAATCTATCAACAAGAACGGCATACGAAGTTGAAATTTTCAACATGGGCACTGAATCTATTAGATCCTGAACACAATGAAACCACAGCACAAAAAATAATCACCCTCTGGACGAACCTGGGCGGCGATTTTGGCGAGAGCAGAGCGAAATAGATCAACCCCGGATAAGATGGCCTGTCTAGCGACAGCTGGTGTCTCATCCTTTAAAGAACGTATCAATGCAGGTATGACTTCAGGCAACAGGTTCAAGTGCTTCATACTCACTTCACTAATTATCCTACATTAAGCCAGATTTAGTTTTGAAATTCGACTGCAGATGAAAGATGATGAGCCAGTAATCACAGGAATCACCATAACATATTACAGAATAACATAATATAAAAGAATATTGTGTATGAAGCAAATGCTTCTTATGAATCATTCTTAAATTAGTGCAAACAGTATGACCGAATCAACTAACATCAAGTTCTGAAATAAGTCTCGGACCGCAAAGAGTTGCCTAAATAATCAGTCAATTGCGCAAAACATAAAGAATTAAGAATAGTTCGGCAGTTCATAAACAGCTTCAAGGCACATGAAAACATTTGAAGCATTGTTGTGGCCATTTCCTGCATCTGAGGGAGGATGTATTTGTTGCTTGATTAAAAAAACAACTTACTGAGTCACCAATCTGCGAACAGGGCTCGAACTGTCGCTTTGAAATTTAACAATAGGGGAAATGAATTCCTCGACCACCATAGAGTCCGCAGCAGCTAACTCGTCACGAAGCCGACGCAAATGCGCGAGTTTGGCCGGCAAGTCGCCGTGTTTCACAAAATTAATGCGACTCGATATCTTCTCTCGCGAAGTCTTCGTCATTCCCACCATAGATAGAGAATATAGAAACCCTAAATCTTGGTATCGGAGTCGCCTCTCTGAGGTCTCAAACGTTCTTCCGATTAAACGCTGAAGACAATGAAATTACCCAACCAAGGTTCATTTTCCACTAACAACGCAAAAATATAGATAATTTTACACAAAAATACCAACCATTATTACATTGTTATTCTACCAATTCAATCTATTTCTAGGCTAATTATCGAATCCATTTAACTCTATTTTCTAAATTAAAAATAATATTTCATACATATTTGTGTAGTTTTTAAATCTAATATAATTCAATATTATAATTATTAAAAATTCAATATATTATAATAATTAATATTTAATATTAAATTATAATTAACAGATTATTTTATTTTTAATTTTATTAAATTAAAAATGAAAAAATAAATTAAGAAAAAATAACATTTATAGTTTTTATTATAATGATATAAAATATTTTAAATATAATTAAAATAAGTTTTAAAATTAAAAGAAAATAAAAATAAAAATTATAATGCTAATTTTAGCGTTGATAAATAGTGTTACACTGAAAATAAACTGCTCTTCAACACAATAATAAAGTTAAATTTAGAGTTTTATTGGAGAATAACTTCAAATAAACTATCCATTGGATATACTCTAATCCGAAGAGTCGAAATACGAGGTTATATTTAAATGCATTTATTTTAGGAGGATTTCTCCCAAAGTTAGAGATCATTTCATAATATAAAATTAGAATTATCCCGTAGAAACTTAGTCGGGATGTGTAGACGATACTAGCATTATGTTGAAAAAAAATATGCAAATATAAAAGCAATTGTTTTATATATATATATATATATATATATATATATATATATAAGATGATATGTTTAAGGCTAGGAGGATTAATAAAACATCTATGTATTCCTCAATAATAAGAGACACAATGTGTATTTCTCTTCGATTTGGAATAAAGCAACGACAACTCAAAGGGAGAGGATGATCAAGTTCGAACGAGGCTATCATCGTCTAGGCATCAACAAAAGCAATCTTTCGAGAATTAACTAACCAATACATACTCAGTTGTGTTGAGAATCAGACCAAATATCAGCTCGTTTCTAACGATTTCTTGTGTCTAATTTTGGGTTTCTATTTGATTTTATGTATGCAATCAAACGATAAGGAAGATAAAGAACAAACGAATTTGCGTGGTTCGATCTAACGATCTACATCCACGGGCCAAGAAATGTGTTTTTGATTACTTTGAGAGAGTCTGTATACAACAGTATTTTCCACAGTTACAAAGATGAAAAACAGAGCTGTGACAGAGAGCTTGAAAGATGATGATCGTATGAGCTCTTCTCTTCTTTTATATTTGCTTCAGCTCTTAAGTCGCTTTCACGCTTTCTTAACAGAAAACGTAGTTGCTAGCAGCAACTTTATAAGCTTTTCAGCATTTTCAAACACTTCTCTGCAAGCTTGCTTTCTTCATGCTTTTCAGCCTCTCATCCAAATAGATTCAACCGAAGCTCTTGATTTGATTTTGCTCCTCACAATTCTCCACCTCAAAGTCAAATCTCTGCACCTTATTCTTGGCCCCAATTCCTTGTTCTCAAGGAACAGACTCATAATCAAGCAGCTTCAGACACATCTTAGACTTAGTATCTGAAACCAACTTGACTGTCTCATTCTCATGTTTCAATTCTGCTCTTGTCCATGCTTCCATGGTTGTATCTTGTTTGCCAGCTTCACTCCCCTTTATATCTCCATTGCACGTGCTGGGTTTCCCAAAACCAACACCTCTAGTAGCCACAAGAGCATATGCTATCGTATCAGCAAGCCATATCGAGTTGGAGCTTTGATCTGCCTTCTTTCTCGATCCCTCACTAGGTTGTAATCTGTTGTATTTTCTTCAGAAACTAGTTCCTCTCCAACCTTACCTAGCCAATGATCAGTTTCACCCATCGCTTCATGATCCTCATCATCCATCAATGCTAGCTGCTCCACCTCAAGTTCCACAGAACTAACTTTTTCACCACTTTCTGTTTCTAAGCTGGTTTTCTTCTGTGTCTTGCAGGCCATTTCCTTCTCATTAAACACCACATCCCTGCTGATTATACTCTTTCCCACACCAGGTTCTAGACACCACAACTTGTAGCCTTTCACTCCCTCGGGATATCCTACAAACATGCACTTTACAGCCCGAGCTTCAAGCTTGTCTGTCCTTGAGTGTGCGTAGGCCGTGCACCCAAATATCTTGAGATGCTGCAAGCTTGGTCGACGTCCTGTCCATACCTCCTCGGGTGTTTTGTACCCAATAGCAGTAGAAGGACTCCTATTTATCAGATAGGCTGATGTAGCTACAGCTTCTGCCCAAAATCTCTTAGCCACACCTGCTGCCAACATCATACAACGAGTTCTTTCCAGCAGCGTTCGATTGTATCTCTCGGCCAAACCGTTTTGTTGTGGGGTGTAAGGCACAGTCCTATGCCTAGATAACCCTTCAGACTTGTAAAATTCATCGAACTCCTTTGAGCAAAACTCCAAACCATTATCCGTTCGAAGCCTCTTAACCTTCCTCTCAGTCTCAGTTTCAACTTGAAGTTTCCAAGTTTTGAACTTGCTCAAAGCCTCGTCTTTCGACTTCAAAATAACCACCCAAACCTTTCTTGAATGATCATCAATTAAAGACATGAAATACCTGCCACCTGACAATGATTCCACCCTCGAAGGCCCCCACAAATCAGCATGAACGTACTCAAGAATTTCATCTGCAACTAGCCTTCCTGAACCAAATTTCAGCCTATGACTCTTTCCCAGAATGCAGTTTTCACAGAATTCAAGCGCCCTTATCTTGTCTTTGCCAAGCAACCCTTGCTTAGACAACTCCACAAGTCCCTTCTCACTCACATGGGCTAGCCTCTGAACCACGCCTTTTCATCACCATTTACTGCAGCAACCGTGCCTATAAAACTGATACCCTGCAGTACATAAATCCCATTTCTCTTTGATCCTCTCATGATGGTTTTAGATCCCTTTATCACTTGAAGTTCCCCTGACTCCATCTTGATCTTGCATCCTCTTTCATCAAGCATTTCTACAGAAATCAAGTTTCTTTTCAATCCAGGCACATAACGAACTTTCTTCAAGACTTTGACAGATCCATCATCTACTTTCAATGCCACATTTCCAATGCCTTTAACCTCAAGTGAGCTATCATCTCCTAGCAACACTGAGCCTCCACTTATAGCATCAAGACCCTTAAACAGAGACATATCATTGCTCATATGATAAGAGCATCCCGAGTCCAAGATCCAACTAGCATAAGATGCGTTCTCACCCACTGTCAACACCTCAGCAGATTCATAACCTTGCATCATGAATGATGCTTCAGCTGCTTGATTACTTGTCGTTTTATACTCCCTATGCTTGTTGGGACACTGCCTCTTGAGGTGTCCTTCTTCATGACAATGCAAGCATTTGAACATCTTGTTTCTTGACATCGATTCCTTGTCTTTCTTGCTCTTATTCTTATCGAATTTTCCCTTGACAAACAACCCCTCAGCCCCACTTGACTCCACCTCAACCTTGCTATCAATCTTGTTATTCAACACCTTCGAGCTTATGGCTGTTTGAACGTCATCGAGCGTCACTGCATCTCTCCCGTACAACATTGAATCCTTGAAGGTTGAATAACTCTTGGGTAACGAACAAAGAAGGAGCAAAGCCTTATCCTCCTCTTCTTGTTTCACCCCAATATTTTCAAGATCAAGAAGCAACTTGTTGAACGTATCCATTTGTTCTTCAATCGATTTCTCCTCAACCATCTTGAATGAATACAAAGCTTGCTTCAAATAGAGTCTATTCGCCAGAGTCTTTGTCAAGTACAAACTCTCAAGTTTCTTCCACAGCTCTTTCGCCGTCTTCTCCTTCGAAACTTTCCTTAAGACTTTGTCACCGAGGCTCAAGATTATGATACTTCGAGCCTTTTTTGCTATCTTCGGGTCCACCTGCTCAGCTGCTGCTGCCATCGGTGCTTCCTTGCCATCCTTCGTCACCGCCACTTCCTCATCATCCTTGATCGCATCTTCCAAACCCTAATGGATCAACAACGCTTCCATCTTCACCCGCCACAAACCGAAATCGTTTGATCCGGTGAACTTGTCTATATCGAATTTGGTTGAATTCATCGTACCCGTGCTTCGATCCACGGCTCGTCCGCACCAATTGTTGAGAATCAGACCAAATATTAGCTCATTTCTAACGATTTCTTGTGTCTAATTTTGGGTTTCTATTTGATTTTATGTATGCAATCAAACGATAAGGAAGATAAAGAACAAACGAATTTACGTGGTTCGATCTAACGATCTACATCCACGGGCCAAGAAATGTGTTTTTGATTACTTTGAGAGAGTCTATATACAACAGTATTTTCCACAATTACAAAGATGAAAAACAGAGCTGTGACAGAGAGCTTGAAAGATGATGATCGTATGAGCTCTTCTCTTCTTTTATATTTGCTTTAGCTCTTAAGTCGCCTTCACGCTTTCTTAACAGAAAACGTAGTTGCTAGCAGCAACTTTATAAGCTTCCCAGCATTTTCAAACACCTCTCTGCAAGCTTGCTTTCTTCATTCTTTTCAACCTCTCATCCAAATAGATTCAACCGAAGCTCTTGATTTGATTTTGCTCATCACAAGTTGTTATTAAGGAATTAAAATACGCACGTGTTTCATGTGTGTGTCTATGCTGTGGAGTTGACCCAAATGTAAGCTTCGTCGATGATGGCAGAACATCGTAATACATGTGTAATTCCATATTTGAGGTAGTAATAAACTACGCAGTCCTTCCTCTTTTCTTTTATTACTTACATGCCCGAAAGTGTTAGGTTTGGTCTTGGCGTGCTATCGACCAAATTCATGAACAGAATCATAAAAACCCAAAATCCCAATGAGATAGTTCAGCAAAAATCGTCGGCTAAGACAACTTTCTGCTCTGCAAAATTCACAGTCCAACGTTTTCTTCTCTGAGGTCTGAACTGAGGAGCTGAGCAAAAAAACAATCTTTTTGGATTATGGGTCGCGAGCACAAGGCTGGATCCACGCTGGTGTGGCGCAAGATCCACGGTCTTGACCCGACCCGTTCGACCGGGCAGGGTCGCGAGTTCGTCAATGGCGGGATGAGTAATTTTGCGTGTGCCTCGCTGGTGGAAAAGAAAGTGGAACGGCCCACTTCAGCTCAGCTTCTCGAACAGCCGCTGGTGCTATTGGCTTTGGTTCCTAGAGACGCCGCCGTGTTCGCAGCCGGAGCAGTCGCCGGGGCGATCTCGAAGACGGTGACGGCTCCGTTGGACCGCGTTAAGCTTCTGATGCAGGTCATTACATCATAGCTCCATTTCTGTGTTGCAGTCATTTTCATTCGTTTTAGAGTAGTAAAAATTTCTTTTTTTTTTTTAAAGAAAAGAATAGTTCTTCTTCGTATTGTTTGATGCAGACTCATGCTGTTAGAGCTGGACAAGGACAAGTAGGTGTGAAGAGTGGAATGGGATTTATTGAGGTATCATCTTTATTGCTTTCTTATCAGAACAATGTCCTAAATATACATGAAAATCTTCTCAATTTTTACCGTAGGCCTTTGCAATGGTCGGTAAAGAAGAAGGAATAAGAGGGTATTGGAAAGGAAACTTGCCTCAGGTCTGAATTCTTTTCTTTTGCTGTCCAAATATTCGAATGGGATTAATCGTTTTCTATCGAGTTCTTGGATTCAATCTTCTAACATTAGTCATTTTCTTGAAATGTTGTTCTTAGGTAGTAAGGATCATACCTTATAGTGCAGTGCAGCTTTTTGCCTATGAAACATACAAGGTGATATTCAAAAACTTTTAACATAAGCGAAAAAGGGACGTTACTACTTAGAATATCATTCAGTGATCTAAAGTTGTCGCTCTTTATTCCCTCAAACTTCAGAAACTCTTCCGCGGAAAAGACGGCGAACTTTCGCTAATCGGACGACTCTCAGCAGGTGCTTGTGCTGGCATGACTTCAACTGTCGTAAGTTGTACTAAAGAATTTGATCATTTAGAAACTTAAGCGGGATTATATGGTGTGTGCCTAGAAGCAATGAGCTTTCGGTGAAACTTACGTTTAAGATGAAGAAGACGTCGAATTCTCTGCATAAGGGAAGCTTTGTAGGATGGATCAATACGTCGAAACTTAAAATTTATTACACTTGAGTCTCAAAACACAATCTTTATCTTCTCTACTAGGTAACCTATCCCCTAGATGTCCTAAGACTGAGAATGGCCGTGGAGCCTGGACACAGAAAAATGACCGAGGTAGCAATAATACGAATCTTCCGTCGTGGCATTCATTATATACTGAGATTGATTAGCCGTACTTTCCCACAAAAATCACTTTGCATAACTTCATTCCATCTTCAGATTGCCTTCAACATGCTGAAGGAGGAAGGCGTAGCATCATTTTACAGCGGTCTAGGACCAGCCCTTATGGGAATCGCTCCTTACCTCGCGGTGAATTTCTGCATCTTCGACTTGTGAGCTTTAAAAGCACTTCTTCCCTCGTTTTACTACGATTAGTCTTAGTAGTTTTCGGTCAGATTCGAATAGTAGTTTTCGACATTTTCCAGGGTGAAGAAGTCCCTGCCTGAGAAGTACCAGAAAAGTACGGAAGTATCCATGGCCATATCGCTCATGTCGGCTGCCGTCGGCTCGGTCTTGTGCTACCCTTTGGACACCGTTAGGAGGCAAATGCAAGTGAAGGGCAGTCCTTACGCCACGGTCTTGGATGCATTTTACGGTAATGACAGAAACAGTTAGATATCGTTTTTGAAAGCTGGTCGTTTTGTTGCTTAACGAAATATTCAGGCATTATGGGCCGCGATGGCTTTGCGGGTCTCTACCGCGGGTTCGTGCCGACGGCATTGAAGACATTGCCGAGCAGCAGCGCGAGGCTGACAACCTTTGACTATGTGAAGCGTTTGATTACAACTGCTGAGGAACGGCTTGAGATGATTAAGGAAGATAACCGCAAGAAAAGGGTTGAGATTTCTATCTCACCAAGATGATGAATTCTTGGTATTATTTTGTATGTATTTTATCTTTAATAATTTCTTAAATTTGCTTGGAAACTTAATATTACTATTGCGAAGGGCTCCACAGTTAAGAGAACCTTGACGCAAACAATCGCCAGATCGACAAACTTCAGAAAATGAAAGCTATGTCAAAATATGCCAATCGTCATCAACATTTTCTATTATTACTATATTGCAAAATTTTATGTAATGGAAGAAGTCAGCTTCTCAAACTGAAGCAATAAACAAACACGTTGGACGCCTGTAAAACAGTTTTGATGGCCACGTAGCTCTTCTAGGGGTGAGCTGTCCTTAAATATAGAGTCAGTGGGTCCCACAGATTGGGATTCATGGATGTGATAAAAAGCAAGAATTATCATGCAAAGCAACCACGGCACTCCACCATGTTTTTTTTGGAAGAGATAAAAGCTAATTCTTACAAGGCAATCGATCAATTAGAGTACCATACCTTAAGGAGTACTTAAACAGTAAGCGTCCATTCCAAGTTGAGAAGAAGGCGAGCATTGCGTGTGTGCAGGCCATTGCAGTCTCATATGGTGTCTTCTTCTGTTTTGGCCCATATTGACAAAAAAAAAGTTAGTCTTTATTTCTTTTTCTTTTTTGTTTTCCTTCTGGGAAAAGCATTAACGTTAAGAGTTTGTCTTATGTTAGAGAGAAAGTTGCAGAGATTGATGAAGAACAAGTGTCTTACGGATTCTCTCAAAGCACTTGAAGCTGACATAGAGCATGCCAACACACTGTACATCAGTTTCTTTGCATTCTCTCTTTTCTTTGTTCTACTTGCTTTTGTTTTGCATTCTCTCTCATTACATCATATGTGTGTTTCTTCAGGGCAGCAGATTATTCGAGGGAATGCGACGTGGCATGCCTGCAGATGAGGTTATCGTACAGCCCTTGTGCCCAAATCTTTCTCTTCTTCCTGCAATGGGCCGATTGTTGTCATCTTGCCGGCGTTCTTGGACTGATTAGGGTTCTCATTTACCAGGTAGTCTTAGCCTCGCCTCACCTTGTCGGAAAGATTCCCTTTTTTCATAACAAAATATGATTTTTAGGCAGATTATGGTAAAACAGCCACGCCACTTCAAGAAAGGAAGGCCACTTTGAAGGAGTTCTATGGTGGGTCGTCAGAGTAAATCATTTTCTTTCGATGATGATGATGAAACTGATGAACCCTTTGCAGGCGTGATATTCCCTTCACTGCTGCAACTTCAAAGAGACGAAGGCGACAAGGCTAACAAGCTCAAACTGTCTGAAAACGAAATAGAGAAGGAAGAAGAATGCCTAATCTGCGCTGAAACTAGCACCAAGGTTGTCTTGCCTAGCTGCAGCCATTCTCTATGCTTGAGATGCTACAAGCGATGGTAATATCTAAGTTTCTTGATGGCAATGCTTATATATCTATGCCATGGCCATACATTAATTACAGAACTAATTCAAGGAAGGGTTTCTCACGGCGCAGGCGGGCTCGATCTCAGTCGTGTCCCTTTTGCCGGGACAGCCTAAAGAGAGTGAACTCCGGCGAGCTTTGGATATACACTTGCTGTGACGACGTCGCAGACCTGTCGGCCATTGCAAGCGAAAATCTCAAGAGGCTTTTCTTGTACATCGACAAGCTGCCTCTCGTCGATCCTCTGTTTCGTGATTTATAACGACGGTTTTTTGTTTGTGTATCTTTGATCGACAAGTCTGTAAAGAAATTTGCATCTTCAATGAACACAATCATAGTTTCTTGCTCCTTATTACAATCCTAAGCCTTCTCATCAGCCTCAGCCTAAACCTTACCGCCCCACATCGCCAGAAGCTAAATCCCGGCAGGCGTTTGTAAGATTTTTTCCGCGACAATCTCCTTCTTCCGCTGCGCTTTTCTCGCATTTTCCGAGGCTGCACAAAGCCGCCCCCGTCGTCTTCGTCGTCGCCGCCGCCGAAACTGCCTTGCGAAGAACGAATAGCTGCGGTCTGTTTCTTCACTCCGGCCCAGGGATCGTCGTGAGCTTCGTTATCAGACTCGCTGCCCCACAGAAGAATAGGCTTGATCGTAGGCGAAACGCTGTAGTCCTTGAAATAATTTCCCAGGCTCGTATGCTCCATGTCGAACAGCCTTCTCAAGGAGGTGCTTCCATCTCTCATGAGGTCGAATAAGCTGCTGCTGCTGCTGCTTGTCCTTCTTTGCGGAGAAGAAAACGAAGAAGTCGAGGAGGAAATCGACGAAGACGATGATGATGAGTAGTATAAAGACTTTTGGTACGATATGATTTTGCGTATCCTCGCCTTTTCTTCTTCTCTATCGTCGTCTTCTTCTTCTTCCTCTTCTGTTATCTCCGAGGCCATGAGCTTCGATAGAAGAAGAAAAATATTCTAAGGAATGGAATGGAATGTGTCGTCTACGTAAGTAGAGAAGTGATGAAGACGACGACATTAGATTAAAATATGTTGTAATAAGCCGGCTATTCAGAGGATTTGGGCTCGTCTTCAAACGATTTGGGCTTAATTTTTCTAATTTATATAAAGTTGGGCCGTTATGAGAATCTTGAAAACATGATGGTGCTAAATGTAAATGCAAATCTGATCGTTGACCATTGACCCCTTAAGATTGTCAAACATAACGGATTAACGGGAAAGAAAAAGATAATTGTTATATTAGCCAATAATAATAAATGCAATCCACATTGATATGATGCAACCTAAATCAACATTAAATAATAAATTAATTAAAAATTAATTGGACTTTGAACATGATCTTGATCTAATTATTTCATAAGTAACATGCATGCATTTCATTTATTTTCTTTTAAAGATCAAGAGTTTGGCACATGGTCTTCAATGCAGATTCTTTTCCCCCATGAAATTGCGTGTTTATTTTTTTTAATATTTTCGATCAATTTGTATCTTTTAATATTTTTACGGACTCACTAGTCAAGTGGCTTTCATAAATAAGTATTCTTGAATTATTTGAAATATATATATATATATATATATATGATTTCGTCGGATATGACTTGTAGAAAGAAGCCTAACGTTCACATTATTTTTTTTTACGGTCCCGATCGAGGTATCCCACTCGATCTGGCTATGGACTAGCTCCTAAATACCGGCGTGAGTTTTGCGCCACACAGACCTGACGGAGGCTTATTAATTGCACCACACACTCCAGTAGTGGGACTAATCCCCGGAGTCAGATGAATACGTCACAAATCCACTTGACAACGATAGTCATGAGAAATAAATTTCATGGAGACTATTCAAGGAATTATGGAGGGGGAATTCGATCCCACGATTTAACCCACAAATCCTTAAGGCCTCCTCCTTAACCACCACGCCGGTCATTGGCCCTAACGTTCACATTTAGACATTTTACAGATGTGTCCTCGTACGCTCACACGTGCGGGCGAAAGAAAAAATGGCGACAAAGCGTAACGTGGAACCATGTGATCACATGCAAAGTAATAATTGACTTGACTATTTGCAAGCTACAATAATAATAATTTAAATATACATACATTACATATATATATTGCTTGATATTATATATATTTCAATGGTTGCCAAGGCAATACATGATATAAAAGGAGATTTAAAAAAAAAAAAAAAAGAAATGTAGAAAGCTAAAAATCACACATCACAAGCAAATATCGCCATAATCACTAGCAAAATCTAGGCACAAAATGAACTAGACATGTTTAATAATAATAATTAGCAATCCATCCATTTTTTTTTCTTTTAATTTTTTTTTAGAAAAAGAAAAAAAATCTATGATCATCAATGGTGGGCAGTAGGAGAATTGCACTGATAGCACTTAGCAAAGAGTCCAAAGGTATCGACTTGCCTGACGAAGTTGGTGACGCTCGCCCACCCGCCGAACCCGAACCCGACCACCAAGACCCAAACCACCACGAATGCGTTCACCGCGTACATCGCCGTCCAGCTCGGCATGAACCGCGGCGGCTTCTCTGCAGCATTCCGACGAGCCGATGCCTTACGATACGTCAGCATGTGGGCCAGGGCCGGGATGATGTAGACCGTAAAGCTCACCAGCAAAGCCCCGACGGCCGAGTTGATGGGCCCGAAGAAGGGGAAGATGATGGCCAAGAACCATATCGGTATGACGACGGGCAGCCTGGCGAGCGCCCTCATGCATATGCTCTTTGCGTCGTGCATCCCTATCACCTTCTCCCACACGAAGTAGAGCGGCGTGCAAGCAAATCCGAATGTAATGAACTGCGCAAAGGTCATTACTATATCAACCATTACACAAAGAACAATGAGACATCAATAGATCAACTGTAATAATAATTAAGTATACTTGGTGGATAAGCATGAGGATGACGGCTGCGTCGCGCCAGCCAGATTTGGGGAGGAGGGCGAAGGCGTTAGCGTGGTTGAGGAGGTTGTCGCCGAAAGCCCAATAGACGGCCGAGGCGGAAGGGATCGTCAGGGTAAAGACGTATAGCGTGGCTAGCAAGTAGATGTACTTGAACTTTTGGGGTTTCCACATGGCATGCATGATTTCACTGTTGTAATAAGAACGACACAATAGATCATCAGAAGATGAAGAAGACGAAGATAAAAAAAGACAAAAAAAAAAAAGGAAGCTTTACACAGTGACTGCGTGTCCACCGAAAGTGTACAGTATGTTCGTGGCGCCAGTGAAGTACAAGACCAGCTTCTTCGGACCAGTGTGTTGCACATCTTCAATCTATATATTATTACAATATAAACAATGTTCAAGAACTATTTCTTCTACGATATGATGTGGGCATTGCATGGCTTCATTTTTAATCACCTGGCCATGGGCAAGAGAAGCTATGGTCAAGTACCAAGCTGTGTAAGTGGTCATACCAAGTCCTAAAAAGGACCATATTCTGTAGTTGTGGAAGGAAGGGATGAAGACAGTGGTCGCACAGCAAGCTCCGAAGATGTATGTCCATGTCCTCTTGTCTAGGTGATCGTTTATGTAGTAAATGTTGCTGTAGTAGTAAATAAAACAGATTACATCAGTACAAAAGACCTTCAGATATTGCAATAAAGAAAAGATTCTTTCTACTTTCTTTCTTACCTTGCGCAGGCTATGAGCTGTATGACAGATCCAAACAGCAGGAAAGTACAGTTAAAGGCAAGACCCACAGCTTTCCAGTATGGTCCGAGCAATCCATCTAGAACTTCAAACCACTGTAATAATCAACAGTTTTTAAGATTAAAAAAGTAATCTTTTTTTACATATAAAACTGTTACTGAATGTTAACTAATTTAACCTGGATGACATGGTTCTTGAAGCTAACACCTTCTTTCTCCTTTCTGCTTCTGTACTCAAGGTAGAGAACGCTGATGAGGTAGGCCGTCCAGCTGCCGAGTATGCCGTAGAACACTTGGAAGATGATGCCAGACAACATTCCCAGTTGTGAGAATGAGTAGGGAAGGGTCAATAGCACTTGTGCGACCTATATTAGACAGATTATTACAATGAAAAAAGATGGGACATTGTTGTAATAGATCAACAGTTGATGGAGGGAAAGATGTGATAAAAATGAGTACTTGATTTGAGGCACAACTGAACCATGCATCCCAAGCTGAGCCGCCGTGCCAGAGGAAGCTTTTGACGTCAAACAAAGACTGTACATCGTCTTCGACGTGCTGGTCGTCTTCTTTGCCGCCGTTCTCAGCTTCGCTGAAGTTGGAAACTGCTATGGTCTCCTCCGCTTGCTTTTCGTTCGACATTTTTTTGGGGCGTTCCTCTGTTTCTAACAGATCTAGAGGAGGAAGACGATGAAGAAACAGAGAGACAGTTGTTAATGAGACAAAGAATGGAGGAAATGAAAGTTTTCTTTCCTCAGATCCAATGAAGAGAGAAGAAAGAGGAATTATAAAACAAATCCCAAGTTTTTCGCTTTACTGTAGTATCAACAATGAAGGGACTCAGAGAAGAAGAAGGAGAAGAAAGAAGGGAGGCGAGGGAGAAAGATCTTATTACAGAGAGACTTTCTTCTAAGTTCTATTACTGTCAAAGTGGCAGATACATGTCTATCTGTATCTATGTATATATAAACATTAAAATAACTGTTCTTCTTTTACTTTGGAGAGTGTGGGCTTTCTTTTTTTTTTTATTATTATTTTCCTCTCTCTTTTGACTGGTTTTATTATTTATTGTAATTATAACTTACAATGAGAAGGGAAAACAATAAAAATAAATTTAATAGAGAAAGAAGCCATCAAATTGGAATAATAAGAATTATGTAAAAGTTGATGCAAAGTGCAAACGTGAAATGAAGGTAATTATCACGTGTAGGGCTTTACACCAAACCTTCGTGCCTTTTCTTTCCCATATGTCTCGTTATTCCATTTTCAAAAGGTATTATTGTAACCTTTTTAAATTAATATATTTGTATAAATATATTGTTTATAGAATTGGGAGCAAATATGTTTTAGTGATGATAAATTATAAATCCACGCCGTAAAAGGAAAGCGAACGCACAAATCATGCGCGAAATGAAAAGCCTTGTGAAGTCCCACATCGGAAAATGATGTAGTAACGGCGCTTAGGCCCCCCCCCAACGTCTTTGAACGCCGTCCACCTCCACGATCTACGGCCGTTGATTTTTTTTAAAGCATAATTTAAGCTTTTTCTTTATTTATTATTTTGTTTGATGATTTTTTTTTTAAGAAAAAAAATTAAGTACCCAGAAGTCGGAAATTGTCTTTTGGGATTTTGCATAAGACGTTTAGATGGATCGACCCCTTCTTGCATTTTTCGTTTAATTAATTATTATTCATTTATTAAGAAAAGTAAATTCTCGGTTAGAAAAAGAATAAAAGAGTATCCAAGCCAAGCCCTAGTGAATTATCAATGTTACAAATAAAATTCTTTAATGTGGAAGTATATAAGAGGGTCCTAGTTCGTGATAATTAAGAGCATATATATAGGAAACAAATTTTCTTTTTTACTTTTAAAAAAAAAAAAAGAAACTTCTTATGACAAACTGCTCAAGAACTCCTCTTTTATGGAATTTCGATGAAAGCCCACAAGCCACACAACCTATATAATCTTCTTAGGAAAAAGAAAAAAGAAAGAAAAAAACAAAACCCCCAGATTATTAGGGTTTCTTTTGAACTCGAAAATCAAATATTACGACAGAAAACCAAGTTCGATTATTGCTGACAAGCGACTAAACACTTAAAGTGCATTCGGACAAAGCTAAGGACGAGGCAACGTTAAAATAACAAAGGCCCTACTATTCTCCTGAACAACCAACGATGTTAGATGCCACTTTGTTTTTCAGTGCAATGGGTCGTTTATAATTTTCTTTTTATTTTCTTTGGCGATTTTAGACTTTACTTTTATGATCCTTAATCATTGTTGCGATATGGAGTGGGAAAAATAAGACAAGTGGTTTTATAGATTAGCTTTAGAAATCGCAATCTAATATATATATATATATATATAATATACTGTTATATTATGAATCTTAAAAAATGTGATCATTTCATGTCGTTTCGAGATATTATCCCTCGGCACCATAAAGTTATGGCTGCAATAATCTAATGTTGCTGCCCATGAAATGATAGTATTAATTAGAAATCAGACATGTTCTCTTTAGATGTCCACTCCACTAACTCAATAATAATAATAAAAAAAAAGAATATATCAAATGTGGAGTAGCTCTTCAGTTCATCATCCTACCATCAGCATGATGATGAAAAGGAATTATATATACATATTGCATTAATTTACTCACTGGTCCATTTAATTTGTAATATCGATTAATCCCTGTAATTATTGTATGTGAATAAAGATTAAAAAAGATGGTTCCCCGCAGAAAGCGTTATTATCATTACTCAAAAATATTTCATTTGGATAAGTGATGAGATATTATATATATATATATATATATATATAAAAGTCAAGTGTTAGCATCTTATCGGCCTTTAAATATGCCTCCTTTTTCTCTGCTGGCGCTGGGCTATTTTATTTTATTTAATTTTTTTAGTTTTACTCTTTAGTATCTTATGGAGATTTTATAAATTAATCCATAGATACGTTACGATGATTAATAACATCTATTTTATAGCACACATTATAAAATTACGAGCTAGTTCTTCTACGCAAGCATGGTCGTTTTTCGAAGCACGAGGTTTTTGTAATAATAAAATATATCCAGATATATAAAAAAAAACAAATTATATTAACAACTCTCTCACAAAAATATTAGCATTGCAAACTGCAAAACATAGACAATAAATTATTTATTTATTTTGTTTTTCAACTATGTGCTCAAGTCGGTGTAGTACTAAATGCCTTCTGAAAATGCATATACACTGCAATTTTCGATACCACAAATCAAATTCCTTTAAGTAAAAGGCTTCAATGTTTCCGAGGAAGCACATGCTTACATTTATTGGTGCAGTTAATTATGTAATATATATATATATATATATATATATATATAAAAGAAGTCAGAACAATTTATAGATTTATTTTGACTTTCCTTGTCTCTCATTTAAAGGAACCTGCAACTCATCGATTTCATCATGTTTTCATTTGTATATTAATTTAACTTAATTATCATCTCCATTTGGCCAGGAGTGTTACCTTATTATGCGATAATTTTATAATATCCGATATATAATCCCTTTTTTTTTTTATGCTACAAGTCCATAATTTAATTCATGTGGAGTATATCGTAATTCGTATTCCAAAGCTCAACTGCGCTTGATCTAAAGAGTAGAAGTCAACGTACATCATATATATATACATATATATATTGGATAACGAGATTTTCCAGTTTGTATAATAATAATTTATATGCGTATATAAATTATAGAAATGATCGGAGATGTAATTATAGAAATCACCATATATGATAATTGGAAAAAAAAAAACCTTGTAAATGATTTAATTTGATAATTGTCTAATGTCATGTGACGTGTGTCGTTTTGCGCGTGGCCTTGCCTCCTCCCACATCCATTTTTTTTTTCATCATGGATTTTGCCCTAAATAATTTCTTAGCATGCCCGACAAAATATTTGATGATGCCACTTTCAAATATATGAACATATATATAACGTCGCCACCTTGGATTGCTTTGATGGGTCGGGTCAGCCCATCCCCACATCCATATGGATCTTGATTTTGTTTGAGCATTCACATCTTTTTTTAGGACATTTGTACTTGAGTGATGTATAGATTGTGGCAGACATGAATTTTACAAAAAGGGATGTAATAACTCTTTCTCACCTGAATTTAAGATTCCTTTCCGAAAGTCAAAAACAAATATTGAGTAGTGGAAACTTTGATGAATCCCACTCAACATTACATAGCACTTACTCTCATCCATCATCTTTTTGTTTCTCTACACAAACAATCAAATAATATTTTTTACATACATACATACATCATATATAATTTGGGCTCTTTGGTTCGGGCCGGGCCGTTTGAAATGGGCTTTTAAAGAGGCTCATTAGTCAAGTTTTTTTTTTTTTTTTTCCAGTCAACAGACTCAACACGCATGTTGATGACATAATTGGTCAATATTTGCAAGTCACTTTTGGTTTGGTCTCCCCAAGCCTTGGATAAGATAAGACAATATTAGATTATATGACTGTAATAAAATAAGATTTTTCATTTGTTTGAGTTAGGTAGGAGATGCACACAATTCTTGTATCTAAGATGGTCAATGTCTCCTCTCCAACAATTAACTAACTACAAATTTAGGCTTGTCATTAGGGTTTGGTATGACGACGCATGAACCTTTTTCATATCGTAAATCATACGATTACTTAGGAATAATATATATATATATATATATTATATTTCTCCTAATGTTTATGTCGTTTAAGTAGGTAAAACCACGAAATAACAATATAGTTGAGTGCTGGGCAGTGGAAAAACTCGAGCTTTATCCAATCTCCATATTTGATATAATTCAACCCACAATTTGACTGGCCGACACTATTGTTGAAAACATGGATTATTTTGCATATATGTATTTTTTTATTTAATTTAATATTTGATTAGAAATATCTTAATTTCTTTCAAGATACCTATTTCTTCCATAAGCAAGATGCAAGTCGATGCCGAAATATCTAACATTTTGCACCCTTAATTACGTTAAAGACTATGAGTATATATATATATATATATAATATGCATGTTCATGTGTATTAAAATATCAAACGATGCATTTAATCTTTTTAAAGAGATGAATTCCTATGTGCTTGAATTCTTACAATTATTATTATTTTTTTAAAAAGCACATATTAGGCATGTAAGATTTAAACTACTTCAAGAAATATGTAACGATGATCATACGGTGACACCATCATATTTTCTAGAATAGGTAATCCTTTTCTTTATTCGATCAACTAAAATATAAATATCTATCTGAACTTGTGATAACTCATTCGTTAAATATAGGAAAGCCCCATTTAATCACCTTATATTTCTAACCATTTTTCACTTATCTAACTACATTTATGTTTCGTATTAGTCAAATATACAAACCCAATGAGCAAACTATGATGGCGGCACATAACAAATATAAAAATAAAAATTAAATCTTTAAAAACTAAAAAAAAAATTGCTAAATAATTGGACGATGTAAGTCGGCTATTCAAAACAAATACCTTCAAATTCAATAACATCAAAACACAAATGATTATTAAATATTAATAAATTAATCAATCCATTCATGACACTACTTCTCAACCATATGGACTTATCCTTTTTACCCTAACCACACGTACAAGCTACAAACACTTCCCCCATCTATATATATAAAACCCTCCCCATGCATAAGCCCTCCCTCAAACTCATTCCAACCAAAAGAACTCATCGTATATTCATTACATCTTGCCCTTCTCATCAACAAGATAAACAATGGGCGCCCGTCGACATTTCCAGCCGATCGAAAAATGCAGCATAGGGTCGTCGAGATCGACCCAAACCGTAGCCTCAGATTTAGACGGCACCCTTTTAATATCCAACTCCTCTCCTTACTACATGCTCGTAGCTCTAGAAGCCGGCGGTCTCATACGTGCCTTGGTCCTACTTCTAGCGGTCCCATTCGTCTACTTCACCTACATATTCGTGTCCGAGTCATTAGCTATCGAGACGTTGATCTTCATTTCCTTGTCGGGCTTGAGAGTCCGCGACGTGGAGCTCGTCGCAAGATCCGTTCTGCCTAGGTTTTACGCAGAAGATGTCCATCCCGAGACTTGGAAGGTGTTCAACTCTTTTGGGAAACGATGTGTTGTCACTGCGAATCCTAGGATTATGGTCGAATATTTCTGTAAGAATTATTTGGGGGCGGATAGGGTTCTTGGCACCGAACTTGAGACGACGAAGATGGGTCGGTTCACCGGGTTTGCCCAGAAACCCGGCGTTTTAGTCGGGGAGTCAAAGAGAATGGCTGTCTTGAAGGAGTTTGGAACTAATGTGCCTGACTTGGGACTTGGTGATAGGGAGACTGATCATCACTTCATGTCTATTTGCAAGGTTAGAATTTGAGTTCTAATTAAGTTCTAACAAATATAAAGATGTTTTCTTACACCATTTTTTGTTATTTTTTTTATTACATTATAAATGTGTTAATGATTAATTATCCTAATAGGAAGGTTACATTGTCCCTCGATCATCAAGAACAGCCGAGCCAGTCCCAAGGAACAACCTCCTTTCGCCGGTGATCTTCCACGAGGGCCGCCTAGCGAAGAAACCCACGCCGTTCGTCGCCTTAATGACGTTTCTATGGCTGCCGATCGGCTTCCTACTGTCGCTGGTTAGGGTTTACTTCAACATCCCATTGCCCGAAAGAATCGTGCGATACACCTACATGATGCTCGGAATCAAGCTGGTCGTCAAGGGCACGCCGCCGCCGCCGCCTCCGAGCCCCGGACGCCGCGGCGTAATCTTCGTGTGCAACCACCGCACCGTGCTCGACCCTGTGGTGGTCGCGGTGGCTCTGGGACGAAAGATAAGCTGCGTGACGTACAGCATCAGCAAGTTCTCCGAGATGATCTCTCCGATCAAGGCCGTGGCTCTGACGAGGGAGCGCGACAAGGACGCGGCGAACATCGCCCGCCTGCTGGAGGAAGGGGACTTAGTGATCTGCCCCGAGGGGACGACCTGCCGGGAGCCGTTCCTCCTGCGGTTCAGCGCGCTCTTCGCCGAGCTGAGCGATAGGATCGTGCCGGTGGCGATTGACACGAAGCAGCGGGTGTTCTACGGCACGACGGCGCGTGGGTACAAGCTGATGGACCCTTACTTCGTGTTCATGAACCCTAGGCCGGTGTATGAGGTCACTTTCTTGAACCAATTGCCGCCGGAGTTGACCGTCGCGGGCGGGAAGTCGTCGATCGAGGTGGCGAATTATGTTCAGAGGGTGATTGGTGGAACTTTGGGGTTTGAGTGTACTAATCTGACGAGGAAGGATAAGTATGTGATGATGGCTGATAATGATGGGCGTGTTGTTGTTCAGCCCAAGAAGGAGAAGAATGAACTCGAAGAAAATAATAAATAAATATTTATTTATTTTTAATTATTGAGTAAGATTTAATCAAGATTGTTGTTGGGATTGTTGTAGGAATAAAAGATAATGTATGTATATTATTAATCTTTGGCAATTGATCAAATTTTTTTTGTATGTATCAAATCTCATATATTCGGAAAGATTAGGGACTAAAATGTAAAAACAAAAACCCAAATCCTAAACGACAGCTAAGCTAAGCTTGAGACTTTGTAAATCCACAAAAGTCTCCGAAGTTCCAATCCCAGCCTCGACCTTAAAACATGTCCGAAACAGATCAGCGCGTGAAGATCAACGTCGGCGGCAGAATCTTCGAGACCACCGTCGCGACCCTCCGTTCCTCCGGGCCGGACTCGCTCTTGCACCAGCTATCGAGCCGAGATCTGTCCCAACCATCAGAACCCATATTCATCGACCGCGACCCCGACGTGTTCTCCACTATCCTCACCCTCCTCCGCACGCGCCCCCTCCCTTCCTCTGCCACGCGCAGCCATTCCATCCAGGAGCTCCTCCAAGAAGCGAACTTCTTCGGCCTCGAATCGATCCTCAGACAATCCCTCTCGCCGGACCCCTTGAAAGCCATCGATGCCCAGCTCACCTCCACTATAAAGCCGTCTTCGAACGCCGTCGTCTCCGATTTCGACCCCGTCGACGCGGACAGTTCCATCTGGGTTGCACACGGCGGTCAAGTCTCGCTCTACGATTGGTCCCTCTCTCACGCCGGCACCGTGCGGACCCACTTCGACCTAATCAGCTCGGTGAAAAGCGTCGGGCCCGAGGTATGCGCTGTAGGGTCCGTTCGCGGCTCGGGCCTCCATTTCTACAGCGTGGTGAACGGCCGCCGCGTCAATTCCGTCGATTGGGTCGACCCTTCCGACGTGAGGATATACAAAGCCAGGGTACACGCCATAGCCAACTCAGACGCCTTTGTCTACGCATCCTACGACTGCCAACACGGAGAGAACTGCGTCCTAATGATCGATAAAAGCTCGGGCAAGATCCTGTCTGAAATCGGCCGACTGTCCGGCAATTCATCAAAGAACACAGTCCCCACAAAGCTCAATTATGTCCCGGGCGTCAACCTTCTCCTTGGAAGCTCAGTAACATCAGGTGCATTTGGTTACTCGGGCTACGTCCGATTATGGGACCCACGAAGCAAAGACGTCGTCTGGGAGACGAACGAGCCTGGCTCGGGCAGGAGCAGCCGATTCGGCGATTCGTTTGCCGACATAGCCGTGGATAGCGATGAAGCTGCCCTCTTTAAGGTTTGCTCCAAGTCGGGCGATCTGGCGAGGGCGGACATGAGGAAACTAAGCGACGACCCGTGGATTTATTTGAAGGAGAAAAACCCGAGCTTGAGTCTCGTCGGAGGGGATGTGGTTGAGAGCTATGCATTGAGCTGTTATAGGAGGCAAGTGTTTGTGGGACGAGGCGGGGAGTTAGAGGTATGGTCTAGGGTTGAGTATGAGGAGAATGAAGAGGAAATGTACCGTAGGAACTATGTTGATAAAGTGGAGGATAAAGAGAGGGGCGTCATAAAGAAGATTGAAGGTGGAGGTGAAAGGTTGTTTCTTTGTAGGGAAGACGTTGAAGGGATTGAGGTTTGGGAGACAAAGTGCTCTTCTGGGATCTCCTCGGATGTTTGATTGTGAGGTTTGTAATGACATTTGTAGCCCTTCTTTTCCGGCAATCTCGGACTTGTTATTCGTTGTTTGGATGTTTTGATTTATTGTCGAGTTTGTAATGATATGTAATTGTAAACCGAGGTATTTCCACTCGTCGATCGATAATGTACAAGATTCCTAGTAGAGTCAATATCCATTAGGTCTATTGTCTTTAGCCTAAATTACAAGATGGATATGTTCATTTTTGCATGATGGGCATTTGATTATAGCGTAAAGGTCAAATTTTTAATGATGGGGCTTTTAATTATAGTGTAAAGATCAAATTTTTTTCATGGCTTGAATTGATACATGCAAAGCTTATCTCTAATGGTTCCACTTTATAAGAACAAAGATTGGTTCTTGCACGTGTTTGGTCTCTCCATGATTAAGGCACGTGTCACTATTACAGCCCAACTACGTTAAATAAATAATAATAAAAAAGAAAAAAAAGAGCTTGAAGATACAACTTTTTGCTGTGTTTCAACAATCCGACAGCAGAGAAGACTCTTGTTGAAGACGACTCATATCATATCACTAATGATCTGCTGCTGGCTTGTGGGCTTCACCCCACCACAATAATTCATCATCTTCCTCGCATCTCCCTCGGAATCATCGACGGCGGCGGTGATGTCATGTATGCTCGACCGTCGTCTCTTCTCTTTGGCACCACCGGCGGAGAGCTGCCTGATGAAATACTTCTGCGCGTGGCTCGCAACTTGCGTAGGAGTCCTCGTCGTCACAAAGTTCCGCGAGATGTTCCGCCAGTCACCTCTACCGTACTTCTTCAATCCCGACAGAAATTGCCTGAGAATCATTACATCATATAAGCAGTTACATTACATACAGTGTTAGTCTGTCTGTATACATACATATGTATATATATATATATATATATTGTTGATGGTTTACATTGAAAATGTTGAGGCAACACGGGAGTTAACATTGTTGACTCAGATCGAGTCAAATCGATACCCAAATAACTACTTTCCCTATTTTTGTGGACTTGTTTAAGTTTGTGCAGGTCTTATTTACGAGTTAGACCGAGCCAAGAGAGAGAAAACGAGTGGAGCTAATATAGAAGGTGGTCTTACTAAATATAGAGAAAAGAGAGAGTTCAAGAGAACAAGTCAAGATAAAACTGATCTGGAGCTCATTCAACGTCCATTATCATCTTGGTGGAGCAGTAGACGATCGTGGACATCATGGGTTGTTATTGGATCGAATATAAATAAGCAAAGACTTCAAGAAAGTCGTGTGGATCATCACATCGAGATAGAAAAGGCGCGCGCGTGCTAGAGCTGAAGAAAGGGAAGCTTTCGATTATTATCTATCTGTATTTGATCACCTTTGTGCCTAGTTTGTTAGCTTTACACTTGTGTATAGGACTAGGATCTATACGTGAGCTTTGTGTGAAGTTGCTAGGCTGATTTGCACTATCGTTGATAGTTGCTTTTTGTAATTCATTCGTATAGTGGATTTTTGCCCTGAAGGCACGCAACAAGTTTTTATAACTTGCTGCAAATTTTGAAACCCTGTGTTCATTGTGTGCTTAAATCGTTTTACAACTAAGTTGATTTTCCGCTGTGCAAAAACTTCTGATCCCGAATGTTATTTCAACATTAGGGTCAACATTTTACTGATAACTTAGTTTTTGCATCCGTATTGGGACGGACCCCACCCAACAAGTGGTATCAGAGCCTCCGCTTGATACACTAAGCGTTCTGATCTTTTTGATATGGATGCCTTAAGCTCAAATTATTTTGGTAAAGTTCCTGTTTTAGATGGTTCTAATTATGCTTATTGGAAAATTCGTATGCGTCAATGCATAAAGTCGATTGACTCACGTGCATGGGACTCTGTTCTCACTGGGTATACCACTCCTAAAAATCCTCCAGATGCTGATGGGGAAGTCGTAGACAAACCTATAGCTGAATGGACTCCTCATGAAAGAGCCACGACCGATTTTAACGAAAAGGCCTTACATGCTATATTTTCTTCTGTGGATATTTTCATGTTCAAAATCATTCAAAACTGTACTAGTGCGCAACTTGCTTGGGATATGCTACAAAGGTACTGTGAGGGTGATGCGAGTGTGAAAGACACAAAACTTCGACTTCTTCATAGCCAACTTGAAAATCTGCGAATGAGTGATGATGAAGATATTACTACTTATTTTGGAAAACTCTTGAATATTTCTAGTGAATGTCATAGCTTGGGTGAACCAATTTCGAATAAAGTGTTAAATTCTAAAGCTATTCGATCACTGACTGAAAAGTTTAATGTGAAGGTTGCAGCGGTCGAGGAAGCTCACAATCTAGCCACCCTGGATTTCAACACCTTGATGAACATCATGAAGAACTACGAGACCAATCTCGAAGTCCAGAGGAATGTATGCAAGGGTAAGAGTATCGCACTAGTCACTCAATCTTCTGTTCCTGAACAAGAGGTTGATTCTGACGATGATGTGGATATGGCTATGCTGGTCAGAAACTTCAAGAAGTTTATGAAGAATAAGAAAGAGTTGAATGTTGGTCCAACATTCAAGAATGTCGTAAATACTAAAGAATCTTCATCTATGCCTAACCGCCCTATCAACAGAAGAAATTCTGCTGAGAAAGCAAAAAATGATAAGTTTGACAAGGATTCGGTTCAATGCCACGCATGCAAAGGCTGGGGACATTACGCGAATAAATGTGCCAACACTCTTCGAATATATGGAAAAGTGAATTAGGTAAGCCTTTCAGATGATGAAGCTGATGAGACAGTTGAAGACACGGAGGATTCGAAATTTTTTTATGGGTCTTTGAGTTTTGATGATACAGGAAATGAAATTGAGAATCCAGAGAAAGACGTAGAGAACACTGAAGGAACTTACAAACTTCTTTTGACAGAATGTTCAAAAGAAAAGGAGCTGAACGTCAAGCTGAAGGAAACCATACAAGGACTGATCGAGGAGAAAGCTAATACTGAGAAAGTAATCCAAGAATTGCGGGATGGAGTTAGCAGAATGGAAGTTCTCCTGACTCGAAAGGATATGGAACTTGATACTCTACAGAAACAAGTCAAAAAGGCTGGAGAGACCTTTGCAAGGTTGAACAAAGGTAAGTCGACACTTGACGAGGTACTGTCCTTAACAATTTCTGATAAACATGGTATAGGATATAAATCTCGTGCTGCCTTTAATAATGAAACTAAGCATGCTGTAGGAAAGTCCAGAAATAGAAGTTTTAAATGTCATCTTGTTTAGAATCTGGACATATCAAACCTTTTTGCTGGAAGTTGAAAGATGATTTTGCCAAAAAGATTTTGTTGGATGAAAAGTCGGCCAACATTCAATCCAACATTGAGGAATCAGTGTTGAAAAGGATGTCTGGAGACGTCTCTGACGACTTGTGTTTAAATTCTTTCTATCATAAGAATAAAACAGTTTGGATTCCGAAAAAGAATGTTCTTGCTGATGAGTCTGTGCTTCAATGTAAAGTCGTATATACATCATTGAAAGCTAACGTTTCAGGATCTTGGTACTTTGATAGTGGTTGTTCACGCCACATGACGGGTACTAAAGATTATCTTATTGAGTACACGCCTTTGAGTAGTGGTACAGTGACGTTTGGCGGTGGAGCAAAAGGAAGAATACTTGGTCGCGGCAAGCTCAATGTCACTGGTTTTCCAGCCTTGAGGAACGTTCTACATGTTGAAGGACTTGTAGCTAACTTGATTAGCATAAGTCAGCTTTGTGATGATGAACTCGAGGTGAGATTCAACAAAGAATGTTGTGAAGTGTTTAACGACAAAAATCTTTGTGTTATGGCAGGAAAAAGATCAAGTGACAATTGTTACCAAGTCGGTGCTAAAAATGGCAGCAAGGATGTGTGTCAACTTTCCAAGGCCGAGGATGACGTTGTTCTATGGCACTACAAACTGGGTCATGTCAACTACAGAACCCTGGAACAATTGATTCAGCATGAAGCTATAAGAGGAATTCCACAACTGAAGGAGTTTGGTAAGATCGTATGTGAACAGTGTATGAGAGGTAAACAGACACATGTTAGCCATAATGTTGATCAACATTTTGTGCAACATTTTAAAACTGCTAACTGTTTTCAGCTTATTCATATGGATCTTATGGGTCCTATGGAAGTAGACAGCTTAGGTGGTAGAAAGTATGTTTATGTGCTAGTTGATGACTTTTCGAGATTTTCATGGATATTTTTTCTCAAGGAAAAATCCGAAACTTTTGAGTTTTTCAAAACGTATTGTGCTATGGTCAAAAATAACTTATGTGCTCCTATCTTTCGTATTAGAACAGATCATGGCTGAGAGTTTGAAAATCAGTTTTTTAAAGAGTTTTGTGATAAAAAAGGTATTATCCATGAATATTCTTCTCCTAAGACACCTCAACAAAATGGGGTTGCCGAAAGGAAGAATATGACTTTACAGGAAATGGCTCGAGTCATGTTACAGTCTAAGAGTCTTTCTAAGAGGTTCTGGGCTGAGGCATTGAATACTGCATGTCATATTTCGAATAGAGTCTATTTTCGTCAAGGTACTAAGAAGACGTCTTATGAGATTTTGAAGGGGATTAAGCCGACTGTTAAATACTTTCATGTGTTTGGATGTACGTGTTATATGCTGAATGATCGTTAGTATTTGACTAAGTTTGATTCTAAGAGTGATAAATGTGTTTTCTTGGGTTATTCGACTAACAGCCGAGCTTATCGAGTGTACAACTTGAGGTTGAGAACGATTCAGGAATCTGTGAATATTGTATTTGATAATGCTTCGGATCTTAGCAGGAATATTCCACAGGTTGATATTTCAGAAATAGTTCCTGCAGTTGGACATGCTGAGGATGATGGTGCGACAAATGTTGAACCAACACCTGCCTCAACATCATCAACTGAACAGGGCAGTGAAGATAATTCCATGAATGTTCGTCGAGATCCTCCTCCCAGAATTCAGAAAGATCATCCTTCTGATCAGATCATTGGAAGATTAGATGAAGGACGCAAAACAAGGGACAAACCGCGCAAAGACTACAGATCTATGGTAAAAAATGTTTGTATGACTTCCGTCTACAGCGAGGTAAGGTTTAACTGCTATGTGTCTGAAATTGAACCAAAAAACGTTCTTGAAGCACTCAAGGACAGTTTTTGGATCAATGCTATGCAAGAAGAGCTTTTACAGTTCGATAAAAATCAGGTTTGGACTTTGGTTCCTCGGCCGAGTGACATTAATGTCATAGGTACGAAGTGGATTTTCAAGAACAAATCTGATGAACATGGCAATGTGATTAGGAATAAAGCCAGTTTAGTTGCTCAAGGTTTACTCAGGTTGAGGGTATTGACTTCGATGAAACCTCTGCCCCCGTAGCTAGGCTAGAGTCTATTAGGTTACTGCTTGCTATTGCATGTTGGCTCAACATTACCTTACACCAGATGGATGTTAAGGGTGCATTTTTAAATGGTTATATTGATAAAGAAATTTACGTTGAGCAGCCTAAAGGTTTCGAAGATCCTCATCATTCTGATCATGTTTTTAAATTACAAAAAGCTCTTTATAGTCTTAAGCAGGCTCCTCCTGCGTGGTATGGTAGACTTACATCATTTCTTTTGGATTTTGGATTTGTTAGAGGCGAAGCCGATAGGACTCTTTTTGTGAAAAGGGTTGGTAATAATGTTCTGATTTCACAGATTTATGTGGATGATATTGTTTTCGGTTCGACCTCACAATCTATGTCTGATCAGTTTGTACATGCTATGAATTCCACATTCGAGATGAGTATGATCGGCGAACTAACATTCTTCTTAGGACTGCAGGTTAAGCAAAGTAAAGATGTCATTTTTATGTCCCAGGAGAAGTATGCTAAGAACACTGTCAAGAAGTTCGGGTTAGATACTGCGAAGGTAATGAAAACTCCTATGAGATCTACGCAGAAGGTAAGTAAAGATAATGATGGGGTAAATGTTGATCCAACATTATACCGTTCTATGATAGGTAGCCTATTGTATCTTTCTGCGAGTAGACCTGATATAATGTATAGTGTTTGTGTATGTGCGAGATATCAGGCTGAGCCAAAAGTTTCTCATTTAAATACAGTCAAAAGGATTTTGAAGTATGTTAGTGGTTCGTACAATCTCGGTTTATGGTTTTCTAAGGATACTAACTTGAATCTAGTTGGTTTCAGTGATGCTGACTGGGCAGGTGACGAAGATGATCGCAAGAGCACGAGTGGTGGCTGTTTCTTCCTAGGTAATAATCTTGTGTCTTGGTATAGTAAAAAACAGAATTGTGTGTCTCTTTCTACGGCTGAGTCTGAGTATGTGGCGGCGGGCAGCTGCTGTACACAGCTCATTTGGTTGAAAAGTATGTTATGTGATTATGGCGTAGAGAGTCAATCTGTTCTTATGTTCTGTGATAACTTGAGTGCTATTAATATCTCGAAAAATCCTATTCAGCATTCTGGGACCAAACATATAGATATTAGGCATCATTTCTTGAGAGATATGGTCGAAAAAGAGTTTGTTAAGATAGAGCATATAGATACTAAGAGTCAGTTAGCTGATATTTTTACTAAAGCCTTAGACTTTGAAAGGTTCTCGAGCCTGAAGAAGTCGATAGGTTTGTGTCAATGTCAGTAAAAATGTTGGTCCAGTATCTGGATCAACATTAGCATATGTCTTACATGGTTGTTACTCGTTTGATATTTGCTTCGACTTGCTCTGTGATGATTTCCTTAAATGATTTGACTCACCTGGACCATTTTCTGAAATGCCTCGATTCTTTTGCACACGATTGCTCATGACCTTTTTCAAGATACATGTTCGAGAGAAACTGAAAAACTTTCAAAGGTACACGGCATTCGCGGTGACGATGTATTCTCTGAAAAAAAAAAAAAAAAAACTCTTGAACTTTGATGGAAAAGCAATCAGGAAAGAGCAGTGCACCGAAAATCAAAGGTAAGAAAGAGCAGAAAATGAAAGAAAATTGAGTCCAGTGTGTTCGAACAGAAAATGAAGGAAAAAGTCTTTGAGTATGTTGGGTCAAATGTTGGGCAACATTTCTGACTAACCTGTTTGGCGATGCTATATTCTCTGTGTTTGTTTTTGTGTCTTATGTCTTATCTATACATATATAGTCAGTTATGTCTAGTTTATGTATCTCTCAAATTGAGTTCATGGGAAGAACGGTTATCTCATCGTGGTTCATGCGCTCATCGGCGTGTCCTAATCGGTTAGTATCATATGATTTCGACTTGTTTTACTTGGTCTCCTCATATGCACGTTTTTACTCCACTTATACATGATATTTGACCGTTATTTTGAAGCCGATTTTACAGCCCTTATTACCGTTGCATACACGATTTTGAGTGGATAAGTAGAAAAGATTTTCGACCGTTACTCTGCAACGTCATTATTTTTTTTTACCGTTGGAAAAATCTTTTCTGTTTTGGTTTCTTTATTTACTCGGTCTTGGCCTAAATTATCTCACTTATGCGCAAATCTATTCCTAAATATCTTGTTTATCTCTGCTATTTTGCAAATTCTTCTTCATTCTTCTTCTATTTTCGTAACCTAGTTTCTTTCGATTTCGATTATTCTTCATGGCAAACTCAACTTCTACTGAGCTGCAGAATGTTGACGCAACATCCAACCCACACATCGATGAACCCAATTCGTTGGCTATGGTGTTGTACGTCCCACCTGAAGAACGGTCACCTCAGCGCACAGAATCGGCGATTCCGCCTGAAGTTCCCTCACCCCAACCCGATGACGTGCCGATGCCTCTTGAAATCCGCTCGCCTCTACGCTTCGAAGTGCCCGTGCCACAAGAAGTACACTCCCCTCCGCGCGACGAAGCTCCCTTCGAGGCTGAGCAGGAACCAGAAGTCGAACCCACTCAGATGCCTGCTGATATGAGCTCATCCACGACGGACAGCTCTGAAGCTGATGACAGCTCTGACGAAGATTTCAACGAAGCAGGGGGAGAATCCTCTGAATCTGAGTTCATCGACGCTTTTATGGATGAATCTGACGACGAAGGCCTCCCAGACTCTGTACCTTTGGGAATTCTCTACAACAAGATGAGGACGAGTCGAGGGAAAAGGCCGATGGTGTTTGAATCGCCTCCGTCAAAAAGGGCGAGAGTAAGTGAAACAGCTGGAGCCGGCCGAGCGAGCAGGCTGATGCTTATGTGAATGTGATGGTGAATGTTGGAGCAGATGCTGATCCAACATTTGGCGCTGACGAGGAAATGCCTTACGAGTCTGACTGGGAGGTTCCTCCACAACCTCAGAGGTTCTACTCTCTAAAGTGTGAGGAATTCTTCAACTCACTGCGCTCTAGGAATCTGAGGATTGAGAAGACGATCGATAAAAACACCTTCCGACAGTACGGAGTGCTACAATTCTTGGAGTCGAGAAATCTTGGCAAGGCGGTGCTCAAACTGGGCGAGTATTCTGACAAGGTGACGCGAGAGTTCTATGCTAATCTCTCTGCGAAGGTCATCGAACCAGACTCACGGAAGTTTGGTAAGGTTTATTTGAGAAATCGCTTTTATGACTTTACTCCTGCTTTGATAAATGAACTGTTGGAGACTCCGGAGGTGGAGCAATTTGGCGATGCTGATATGGATGATGTTGTTGAGTTCATCACTGGTGGCAAAGTGAAGAAGTGGAAGCGCAACTTTCCAGCCACGTCTCTTACTTCACTCTACTCGGTGCTTTTCAAGTTTGCGATCTTCAATTGGCTACCAACGGCCAATGACACTAGAGTGACGGAACCGATGGCACAGCTCCTCTACGCCTTGGGGAACAACCTTCCTATCAACTGGGGAGAGTACATCCTCAACCAAATTGCGTACCAAGCTGAAAGGATTGGGAAGGGCATTCTGCCATTTCCCTCTATAATCTGGTCTGTGCTGGTTCGAGGAGGCTTTCAACTCTCTCAAGGAGACAACATAGTTAGAAGACGGATCCACTACTCCATCGCGGCGAACCATCTGACGGGACGGAACAAAGTTGTTGATCTACCCTGGCAAGGAGCCCAGAATGTTGGTCCTGATGGTGGTTCAACATCTGCTTCAACATCTGTCTTGGAGTGCCATCTCAAGTATCTGGATGATACTATAGCTTCGCTGGTGGAACAACGCGAGATGCTAAGAAGCTTCCTTTCTTCCCAAAAAGGGGGAGATGGAGATGGTGCTAGTGCTGGAATTGCTGCTGCTGAAGCTGATGAAGAGGCTGAGATGGAAGAAGCTACTGCTGCTGGAGTTGGAGTTGAAGCTGCTGCTGCAGAAGAAGAAGTCGCGGAAGAAGAAGCTGCTGCTGAGCAAGCTGTTGTAGGAGAATCGTCATCTGATTCGATCGAATCAGATGACGATTCTCTTACTTATTGTATTTGATCTTTTGTTTTGCAGATGTGTTCGCAAAGTAGTCGTGTACTAATGACTTTACTTAATGATAGCTACTTAGGTTCTGAATGTCTTGATAGTTTCAGGGGGAGCTTTTGGATTTCACTTAGCACGAGTTTTGGGAAGAAAGACAAAAAGGGGGAGATTGTTGATGTTTTACATTGACAATGTTGAGGCAACACGGGAGTCAACATTGTTGACTCAGACCGAGTCAAACCGATATTTTGTCTTTCATGCCCAAATAACTACTTTCCCTATTTTTGTGGACTTGTTTAAGTTTGTGCAGGTCTTATTTACGAGTTAGACCGAGCCAAGAGAGAGAAAACGAGTGGAGCTAAATATAGAAGGTGGTCTTACTAAATATAGAGAAGAGAGAGAGTTCAAGAGAACAAGTCAAGATAAAACTGATCTGGAGCTCATTCAACGTCCATTATCATCTTGGTGGAGCAGTAGACGATCGTGGACATCATGGGTTGTTATTGGATCGAATATAAATAAGCAAAGACTTCAAGAAAGTCGTGTGGATCATCACATCGAGATAGAAAAGGCGCGCGCGTGCTAGAGCTGAAGAAAGGGAAGCTTTCGATTATTATCTATCTGTATTTGATCACCTTTGTGCCTAGTTTGTTAGCTTTACACTTGTGTATAGGACTAGGATCTATACGTGAGCTTTGTGTGAAGTTGCTAGGCTGATTTGCACTATCGTTGATAGTTGCTTTTTGTAATTCATTCGTATAGTGGATTTTTGCCCTGAAGGCACGCAACAAGTTTTTATAACTTGCTGCAAATTTTGAAACCCGGTGTTCATTGTGTGCTTAAATCGTTTTACAACTAAGTTGATTTTCCGCTGTGCAAAAACTTCTGATCCCGAATGTTATTTCAACATTAGGGTCAACATTTTACTGATAACTTAGTTTTTGCATCCGTATTGGGACGGACCCCACCCAACATATATTACATGTGTTCTTCTTCAGTCCATGGAATTCCTTTCTTCCTCTCATGATCAGAAGACCTTCTACTGCGTTTTCCGCCAGCATCATAGCCGTACAGCTGCTTCAAGTCTTGGCATCCATGGCTGCCACTCACCCACTCCACCGTGAAAGAATCTTTACTACCGTAACATCGTACAGGTATGAACCCTGCTTCTATATCGCTTACATCTTCGACCAATTCTCTGTACTGTTCCATCACGTCGCCCACGGTCTTCCCGGGGACCATGGAGGCGACGTTGCGCCAGCCGTCGGGCGTGTCCCTGTCGAACAATGCCAGCGCATTTTCGAATAGTTTGTTCTCTTCGTGCGTCCATTTCGTCGAAAACCACTTGGGATGATCGTAAGGCGGGAGTTCCATATATGAGTCGTAAGAAAAAGATAGATAGGGGAATGGAAAGTGATGATGATTGATGATGAACTTTTTTTCACACTATGGGGTGGTGGTGAGCAATCGGTTACTAAATACTTCCCTAAATCCGCAAGGAAATTATTTAAATTCAATTAAAAGATGAAAAAGTTGAAGTCTTTGCTTGGGAATGATGGATGTTAGAATTCTTTTAAGTGGCTGGTGATGCAAGAAACATGCAAGTTTTTTTTTTTTTTTTTTTTTAAAAGAGGGAGATGCAGAGGATTTGTACCAAGAAAACTAAGATATTATTAAACTTCTGTCGCATATTATGGTTCATGGAACCTTTAGAGTGGATCAAATGTGATTTGTCTTTTTCTTTATTTATACTATTATTTATAATTATGATTAACTGAGAAAAGAGAGTCACATCACAAACATCAATGAATTCAATTGGCGTTGGTGAAGGAATCTGCTGGGTAAGACCATCTCCAATCGAAACATTAATTTTCAAACTCAAACTCATTCTCAAACTCAAAATGCATTAATTCATCTCCAACCGTTAAACTCATTCTCAAACTCAAAAGTTTATTCTCGTAATATTCACTTTCATACCAATTTTTGTAACTTTTCAATTCTAACTACATATTTAATAACTTTATAAAATAATATTTAATTTTTTAATTATATATAAATAAAATATAAAAAATAAATAATAAGATATAATATATCTTAATTATTAATAAATAACTAAGCAATATATTTTTCTTTATTATTTTATTTTTATTTATGGTTGATTTAATAATTAAAAATAAATAAAGGTCTTCAAAGAAATTATAAAAGTACAAACCCAAAAAATGAGTTCAAACCCAAGAATTGATTTATATAGGAGAGAGAAAGTCAAAAAACTCATTTTGAGTTTGAGTTTAAGTACGGTTGATACCATTTTATCCCATTTTTTGAGTTTTGGGGTACGGTTGGAGATGATCTAAGGAATCAATGGTATTTATGTAATTTTCTTGTCTTTAGATAGGCAAATACGATGTTTTTATTTGAAGCCAAGAAGTTGGAATAGTAGGGTAATAACAAAATGGATTAGGATGGATGGAGATAATCAAGATTATTATTAATTAATATTGTTAATACAATGTACGGCCAGCAGAGTTTAAAGCACAAGGTACGATGAAGAAGATGCACTTTGACTTAACTGACAGTGAGAATTAGCGTACGTGTCGAAGCTAGATTAGTTTTCTAAACCTTTTTTTTTTCTTGTTATGCCTATTTTTCTTTGCTCCTTAATATTTCAATCCCAATCATTAAGGAATTTATTATAGCCTATTTTTATTATGCTTTGAGCAAAAAGAAAAAAAATCCCACTATGTCGATGTACAATGTACACTAAAGTGTGCAAAATATAAACAAACATTTTATATATACACACGTATATTTATCAATAATGTCACAAAGTGAAGTACAAAATATGCCTAAGAGGGGGTGAATTAGGCTTATAAAATTTAAGGCTTTTCTTCTTTGAAAATTCCTTTCTTTAAGAAGATATCAATAAAACTGCAGAAGATGGTTATCACTTGAAAAACAGAGCAGTATCAATGTTATATCCTTAACCTTTAGAAACGTTCCGAAGATATCACCTGGTTTTGTTTGAAAACGTTTCGGGTTTGTCTCACAGAAAGTAAATGACAGAAAGTAAAGTGAGACAGGATTTTTATACTGATTATATCCCCAACCAGGGTTTACTCCAGTCCTTGAGGTTTGTCCCTCAAGATTTCAAGTCAATCACTAAGATATTACCGTTTATGGTTACAAAGAGATTGACACCCTTACACAACCGAAGCACGATGAATACTAGACCACCTAGGCTGCTACACGCCGAGTTTCGTTCCACGTCGTTTCCCTGGGAATCACCACTCCCCGACTGGACACAGCTCGCTACCGAAGGACCCCCCGAATCTACCGATTCTTTCCTTCGCGTGTAGAAGACTCCACTCGTGCCTCCTTGTGCGATCAACAAGTCCGAAGACAGATTTTCAGAAGGTTTCTAAAGGGTTATCGCTCAAGGGTATGGATTCGCAAATTTAAGCTCTAGCAGAACAACGAATAATTCACAAGTTAATGCTCAACACTCAAAGGAATTCGTTCTTCGGCTCAATCGTCTTGTCTCTACCCTTGACGTGAAGTGATCCTCTTCTTATAGCCGATTATAGCTTCGTCACTCCACATAGAAAGTTAAGCACATAGAATATGCAAAGATATGTTCAGAAATAACGTGCATTAACTTCATAAGATCATGCCAAGAATAAACCAATAAAGCACAACGGTCATGCATGATCTCTTACCATATTTACAGGAACTACTTACCACGCATGGTGATCTCATCCGATTCAAAACACATTCCATATATAGTTCCAGTCAGCATCTTACCATAATAAGCCCAATCAATTAATTACTTTCCATAATATGAAAACCAATACGCACAAGGAAAGATATGTAATTGAACTTCTGATTTTTAAGTCAATCAAGATGCATTCAAACGGATATCTCATGAAATTCTTTCCTAAAATAGATTGATCTCGTATACAGCTCATATATCACATTTGACAGAATATATTTTCCATATATAGCACACAGTGTGATTCCATTCATGTCACAGAATGATTCGATATATAACACACGGAATTTCCATATAAGCACAGTGTGACATGTGAGATATCAAGGAATACTTTATTCTTAAAATAAACAGAATCTCATATATTCCATGTAGAGCATAACAGCTTTCCATATTTAGCACATGATGATATTCCATTCATACGAAATGTTCATATCCAGGTGATCACTATAATATTCCAGTAATGCACAAGATCACATATATTCGACTATCTAACAATTTATTCATATTTAAGCACTTAGTCGAATATTCGTACATACTTAAACATCATAAATCATACATATCGAGTTTTCTAAGTTGTACCCTCCATTTTACATAATTACTTGGAATAATCAAAACTCTCATAAGCATAGGACAAAAAAGGTCAACACACACTTGTTCTCTCCCCATACGATTTTTCTAACAAAAAAGTAGAGCAAATCATTGGCCAGCCAAAGCGTATGCTATCCATGATTGGTTCTAAGAATAATATTAAATGAATGGCATATTTTTAATATTGATATATTTTAGGATAACATAGTGCTTATCACGTTCTTATGTTATCGTCGGGACCATATGTATAGACTGATTAGCTTAAATCTATGTGAATTTGGCTATCCATATTGTTTAGTATTTAATTAGTTAATTAACAAAAAATATTTCAAAGCTTGATAGATCACTTTCAAGCTTAGTACAAAACTTACCAATACAGAACTATTCGCTACAACTTGAGCAAAACATTGTTACTTCACTCGAAAACAAATAGGATTTTCACAAAATTATAAAAACAAAAAATAATGAATGATTTTTAAAAATAAAAAAATAAAAAAAAATAATCAACACTGTGGCAAATCTTTGGGCGGAGGAAGAATCGACTCATTAGGCCCATTTCCATTATCCACCAAAAACGCCATCTTCAACCCCCACGTCGTATGTACTTCCAAGTGACAGTGCATAAACCAAACTCCTACATATAAAATTTATTTAATTGTTATTTTAAAAAAAGATATGAAATATATGATTATATATAATAGAGTTAAATATTTTAGTCCTGCAATTTAGGGGTATGACATTAGAGGGACAATAAATTTAAGGAATTTAGGGGTATGACATTATAGGGACAATAAATTTAAGGAATATCACACAATAACTTTCAAAATTAAGCAATTTTGAGACATTATACGCCGGAACCCTAGATTATGTCCCAAATTCTAGGTTTTGGCGCATAATCTAGGGTTCCGGTGAATTTAGATGTGATATTTTACGGACAATAACTTTCAAAATTAAGCAATTTTGGGACAAAATCTAGCCTTCCAACTTATAATGTTCCAAAATTGCTTAATTTTGGAAGTTATTTCCGTATAATGCCACCTCTAAATTTTATGTCCGCCAACTCTCCTAAATTACACACGACGAAAAAAGTAATTAACCCTATATAATATTAAGGGTAAATTATGTTTTACCCCCACGTGGATATACTGAAATGCGTATTACTACCTTATGCTTTTTTTATTGCGTGAAACTCCTATGTGCTGTCTAAAATTTAGCATTATACCTCCATGATGTCTAAAACATAGCATTGTACCCCCCAATTAGGGGTGAAAATGACAAGGAGTGCATGATTAAATAAACCACGTGGGTGTTTTATGCTATTTTCAAACCATAGGAGTTTTGGTGTTAATTTTTTAAACTACGGGTAGGTTATATGCAATTTAGCCTAATATTAATAAACATATAAAACTCACCAGGATTATCTGCAGTGAACCTTATAGCCACCCACCCACCCGAAGGCACGCCGATGGTATTCCTCTCCACAGGGTCAACAAGGTTGAACTTCTTCGGGTCAGTATTCGGGTCATAATTACCCAAACCCTTACCCACCGCGAAGAAATTAAATCCATGCAAATGGATCGGATGGTTCTCCGGCGCTATGATCCCAGTATCTTGCAGAACCACCTGGACTGTCGCGTTGTAAGGCAGTCGATAGACCTTCGTCCCGCTAACCGTCCCCAAGCCGCCGCCCTTGGGCTTGCCCGCCGTGTAGTTGTACTCAACCGGCGGGTTCCCGGGAAAATCTGCCGTGAAGACGCCCTTCATCTTGAAAAAGTGGGCCTGCAGTAGGGCGGTGGTCGGCATTACGAACGTCACGTTGTTCACGCTCGCCACGACCCGGGTTCCGTTCCCGGGCCTGCAGGTTGGGCACGGGTCGAGCCCGAGCCCGACCGTGAAGAGGAGCGAGCGGTCGACGCTATGGGGGACTTTGGCGGGGTAGTTCTTGGAGTTTAGGCTTCTCAAGGAGTTCGTGAAGGCGTCGGCGACGTTCGTGGCGTTTCTTGGCGGCGTGGCGGTGAAGGCCGTCGGGGAGTTCGAGAGGGTTCCCGAGTATTGGAGGGTGGCGGTGGCGGTGGTGTTGTCCACGGCAACCGCCGGGGTGTCCATGAAGGGGGAGGTGGCCACCATGTAGTTGCCGGATCGGCCGCGGGCGGAGGTGGATAGGAGGACGTTGGTGGTTTGGCCGGGAGCGATGACGACAGTGTCGGTCGTGAAGGGCTTTACGTAGGTGGCGTCGACTTCGACGACGGTCATGGCGTGCCCCGCGATCTTGAAGAAAAGCTCTTCGTTGAGCGCCGCGTTGATCAGGCGGAGGAGGTAGGTTTTTCCCGGGAAAACGTTTAGCATCGATCCGTCTGAAATAGTATTTTGATATGCGCTTTAGCATTTCGTTTTTTGAAAAATGCTTCGGTCTTAAAATTTCCCGATGTGGGACGAAAAGGCGCAGATTGGGATTTTTTTTTCACCTGTGGAGGGACAATTGGAGGCCGGGCCGGTGTGGCCGTTGATGGTGTGCGCGTCGGAGACGTTCGGCGCTAAGCCCGACTTCAAAGCCTCGTTGATAACTGCTTCGGTATCAGATTTCCACCATTCACCTGTTTTTATCAATTGAGAAAAAAAAAGTTCAAATAGGCGTTCAACATCGTCTTCCATAGACAAGAAAATCAACTTACGCTCGATCGACGTATATGATTATCATTACCTAAAACGACGATTTGGTCGTGGTCGGGCTTGGGAAAAGGATAAGGAACGCCAAGCTTAGGCAAGATGACCAAAGCGCCATGAACGGTGGCCCTCAGCCACAAAATATGTGCATGCCACCACAGCGTGCCTCTCTGGCCCGTGACCGTGAAATTGTAGACGTAGCTATGGCCGGGCCGAATCGGGCATTGCGTGATGTAAGCGGGCCCATCGGACCACCCCGTACGGAGCTGTCTAACTCCATGCCTGCAAGATCAGCGAGACATTATTACATGGAACTGAGTTTTTTTTTTTTTTTTCCCGAAGAAACTAAGAAAAAGCCGCCATTATTACCAGTGGATGGAAACGTTGTACTTGATGCGGTTGATGACCCGGACAAGAACCGTATCGTCTTCCCGGGCGAAGATGGTGGGGCCCGGAAATTTTCCGTTCACGATGACGATGTTTTTGCTCGAGCAAAGTCGGGTCGTATTCTTCATTACCACCTGCACATAATGAGACGTCGGAATATTTTTATATTTTTTTAATATCAAATATTGAAAGAATAAATTATTTCGAGGGTTTTTTCATGCAAAGCTTAGCTCACGTTGAACTGAAAATGGCGGACAGTGCTTTCAACGAGCCCAGGCAGTAAACATGCTGTAATGACGATCAAAGCTCGAAACAAAGAGCCCATATTTTCGATTTATTTTTAATATTTTTTTTTCTCAAAATTCGGAAAAAAATATTAAAATTGACTTATTTTTATTCAGTGTGTTTTTCTTTCTAGCTCGTTCTTGGGATGACTATATATCCATAGCCAATAGATTTTATATAGGTGATGAACAAAACGACGTAGCTGCTGTCGTTTTCTTCTGTTGGTTGAAACGATTTATCCTTGGAATATAAGCTTCCTCGCTTAATTAGGCAACAATATTAGGTTGCAATTATATATAACTTTTTTAATTTCCTCATAAATCATTTTATTCCATGTTCTTCTTTCATAACATAAAAATTAATATTTGTCGGATCCATTGAAGCGAGTTACTTTCAAACACATACATTTGCCAAACTTTTTCCTAATTAATACGTTTTCCTAATATTTTTTTTCCAGGTATTTTGGGATTAATTATTTTTTTTCCCCCAATTTTAATTAGTTACGATGGATAATCAGTTAGTTAATCTTTGGTGATGCTACTACCAAAGGGAAGAAAGGGATGCAACTAATTTCTATTTGTCTCTAGGTAACTGTAATTTGGTCAATGGCGTGATGATTAACAGAAAATTATATTCATTTAACATAATTATATCAAGACTTTTTTGCCTCTTTATTTTGTTAATTTACGAAGTTTTAAATCACAACACCCCAAAAAGTCTCAAAATATCAAATCATTATTTTTTTTCCCCGGTAAATTATGAGATAAAGCATCTTAATTTATGGTGGGGTAAATAATTTTTCATCTATTTTCATAAAATTAACCATCAAAATGTATATAGGCAGTTTATTTATTAACCACCAAAGTTCAACAGATACATAAAGATCCAAACTTTAGTTTATCTTTATGGAAATCGAAGTCAAACAGCATCCAAGATTCCAATTCAATCTTAAAACTCAATAAATAACTATTAATTATTTTTCGGCTCGAAAATTAACATAGTATTGAATGTCTAAGCCATGTAATAATAATAAGCAAAAAAGCAAAGCACCTTTCACTCTTCTCCCTGTAGTAAACCAACGAGCATCTGCAGAAAAAACTCCATTATAGTATCTATCATGACATCATCAGCAGATATAATCAGTTTCCAAGAAATAATAAGCTTGCAGATTGAAATTAATCTGATGATCATAAATAACGAACAAATAATTGCGAAATAATAACGAAGTGCTTACGTGCGTTAAATAGCAATGTGGTTTGTTTCGACGTTGACCTTAATTTGTGATTCATCAGGTGCATTCGTAGTTTCTACCGAAGATTTGGTAGCCTCAGATACCTCAGAAAACAGCTTCTCGTGCTTTTCCTTCAACTCCCTGCTACTCACAGCCTCTTTAATAGCCTCCTTGATCTCTGAAATCAAGGCCTGAATCTTATTGTCCGACTCCTCGCCGGGAAGCTTGTCAGCTTTGGCCAATTCAGCCTTCAATGTTTCGATCTTTTCCTTCAGACCAGAGGAATTGACAGCATTATCTATAATCATTTTTGTCTCCTCTTCAAACGCATCCACCTTTTGCTTGGCTCCTACATCTAGAGGAACGACTTGTAAGCCAGTGGAGCCAAGGGCACTCTTAAACGCCGATTGTATCTCTCTCTTTAGCTGCATGACTCTTTCTTTTAACTCTGGGCTCGACTCAATATCCGATTCTCCCATGCCCGAGATTTCACCCTCAAGAAACTCAATCTTCCGTTTTAGTTCCTCGTTATTGAAGAGCTCAGCAAATCTATAGTTGATTTCCAGTTTCATTTCATCTCTGGAGAGTTCCTTCAGCGTATTAAGCTTATACATCAGGGTAGAGTAATTAGGGGCCTTGTGTAGATTCTCGTCAAACTCGTGCTTCAGCTGCTCGATCTTTTCCTTTAAAGCAGTTTGTGAAAGCTCATCGTTCATTTCTCTTGCTTTCGCAGCTTCTTCCTGAACCTTGAAGATCTTATCATCAAGACCTAGAGCTTTTGCAGCCTCGTCGTATTCTAATTCTATCTCGTCTTCGAGTTTTTCAATCATATCCCTCAATGCTGATACGGGAAGTTTACCAGATTTCATAACCTGTTCTTTCACTTTTTCGACCTCGTCCTTCAGTTCGGATTCCGAAGACTTGTTGACTGGGACTATGGGTTCTTCTTTCATTTTCATGTTGACTCTCTTTATGGGATCTATAGGCACGCCTTCGACATATCCGACAAGACTTCGGAACTTATGGGTTCTGTGTTTTAGCACTGCGTCCGCGTCCATCGCAACTAGCTCCTGGGGTACATAGGTTTTTTTCTTAGTGTTCTTGACATGACGAGCATATGCAATCTCTTCATAATAGAAAACCAGAGAAAAAGCGTTGACTTACATCCATCGTTTTAACGATTGCTGTCTTAATCTGTTGAGATGTCCAATAGGGATCTGTATGTGCTCCACCAAGAGGTTCCTGCAGGAATGTCATGTTAATGAAGAATGGAAAAGAAAAACAATGACTAAAGAAAAATCCTAACATGGGTTTTGTTTTGACTTGAATAACTATGGTCCGTAAGATGGTCCTCAGAAAATTTGATCTAAGAAGCATATATAGATGAACGAATATTACCGGGATAACACCGTCAACGATTCCTAGCCTGGTCAGATCTCGAGATGTAATCTTGAGCTGCTCAGCAGCCTGAAAATGGAAAAATTGATTTTCTTAGAAATATACGTCATTTGTGGTTGGAGTGTAACAAAGATCAGACACTCGATGCCACCTTCGGTGAAAATTTTGAATTCTTCCATATGATTGCAGCACAAGCTTCAGGGCTGATACATGGAATAAAGAACCATCCCAGTCAGCAATGCATTGGTTTCCACGTAAAAGGACATTAACAACAATGATCTACAACTTATGAGAAAGCATAAAATGTAATATCTCATTGCTAATGTGTAGCGTATTCACCATGAATATGTGAAAAAGGGGATCATATGCAATAATAGTACAATTAAATATTGAATCACCTGGCAACATAAAAAACGGCATTTTCAAGCATGAATAGCTTATTGGCACAACCAATAGCCAAAGCTCCACCAGAGCCACCTTCTCCAATGACAATTGAAAATATGGGTACTTTCAGACCAAACATAGTCCTCAGATTTTGTGCTATAGCTTCTCCCTAATGCATATTGCATAGGAAAAGCAGAAACAATATAAAAAAAAAAAAAAACCAATTGAGACATTTCGGTCAAAGTGAACTTTGCACTAAAACTAAAGTATAACTTTACAGTACTTGTCCCAATTGCTCAGACTTAAGATCAGCATATGCCCCTGGTGTGTCGATGAAAGTGACTATTGGAAACCCATGGTGATCAGCATAGCGCATCATTCGCAGAGCCTTCCGATAACTTCAAAAACAGAAAGTTACTATAAGTAGTAGTCACAAAAAGTAATTTCTTATCCTGTATAAAACTCCGCCAATAATCAGATCAACACCAACTAAAATTTTTCGGCACTATGCAAGATTCTGCAGCTGATTAGTGATCATTCAAGAAAGCTGAGGCGTTATAAACTGCTATTTTATGCACAATGCAGTGTCATGTGAATGTGTCAGACGAAAAGACTAAAGAGTTACCCATGAGGCGTAGGCATCCCAAAGTTGCGATGGATATTCTCTTTTGTGTTCCTTCCTTTCTGATGTCCAATGAACATATATCTTCTCCCATTTATCGTACCAAGACCAGTGACTATAGCAGGATCATCATACCCGGCACGATCACCATGTAGCTCCACAAACTGGATACACAGATGAAAAGATCCGTTTCAGAGAGAAAGAGAGAAAGGAGGGATTTTCATCATAAGACTAGTTTTTCTTTTTTCAACTGATAGTTTCAACCTAGCAGAATAAATTATACATTAAATAAAATCAGTAAGCATAAGCATTTATGTAGAAATGTTTTAGGAAGTAGAAACTAATAAAACCTTCTCTGTGATGTTGAAGATGTGATCAAGAAATGTTGGCCTGTTGGGATGGCGTGCAACATTCACAAGCTGAATAGGAGTCAAATGCGTGTATAAATCTTTCAGAGCCTGCAACAATACATGGAAAGAAACAACTAATGAGAAGCACATATCACCACAAACATAATGATTTCTACTCTAGAGTTAATCTTCCGATAATTTCACCCTTTAATTATGAAGACAAGCAATGAATAGGGTAGATCCTTTGTTAGTTATGAAACATGAAAATGAAAAATCGTGTACAGCTGATTAAACCTGTTGATATTTCATCTCTAGTGAGATAATCTGATCAGTGAAATCGAGGCCAGTTTCATTTGCCATCTTTTGCACCTGCATCAATATTCAAGGTAAGACATGAGATTCCACCGCAATATGACTATAATAGCAAGTAAATTATCTAACGAAAGATCAACACATAATGCGGGTCGAAATGATGCGGACCTCAACAATTTTCGCCCGCAGATCCAAAATTGGCCTCTCAAAATCCAAGGTAACTGGCTTTGATTTCTCTTTTGAAGGCTTGAAATGTGAGAGGTGGCTAAGTACTCCACCCTTCACATTTGGGTCGGGGTCATCAGGCCATGGATATTCATATTTCTTCACCGTCCTAACCTTTGCATCTACGGTGAAGCGTCGCGTCTTAGCTCCTAAACGAGCCTTTCCAAGGAATTTTAGGGGCACACCACAAACACCATTAGTGGAGCTCCTAAGAAGATCAGACACACTAGACTTGGACATTGCATTCTCAGTGAACGTTCCCAGTGAATAGTTCACGGAAGCCATTTTTTCACCTGTAGAAATAAAATTTACAGCAGAAAATCGTTTTGAGAATGAAGTGAAATTGTTATATCCTATAAAGTAAATTTCCACAGCATAGTATATGCTCAGAAAAGACAGATACAAAATTTTTTTTTTACTGATTATGTACATTTATTGCTATGCAAGCAAATTCGCAATCGACAAAATGGAAAGATATCAATATATCAATGTAAAATGGTATTTCTTCATTGCCTCATGAGATCGAATCAGGATTCTCTAGTTATTGCCACATTTAGTTAATAGACACAAAGTTAATCCAAGAACGACCCACAAACAGATTGATAGGGAAAAACAGATAGAAATACAATGAACGAAATTAACAATCAAACTCCAAGAAAATGGGAAAAGTGGAAAAACACATCAAACAAGCAGCATCATCGCAACAGCAATACATTTGTTTCAATACTAATCTCACACGAAACCGACCACACAAACGAATACGCTAGCTCGGATTCAAACTCAACAATTCGAAAAAAAATAAAAAGACAACGCATCACCACTTAGCTAATTCGCTCTCAACATTATCATATGCAGAAAGAAATTAAGGACAACCTCGTGGATATGGAGGTAATAAAGAGATCTCAGGTGGTAATCAAAGGAATTAGTATGGATGTGAGTTAACGAGGAACAGCTGGAGAATGAGAGCGTCGCATAGTGAAAATCGCCAAGGCTTGGGTTTGGTTTGGCTTCTGCTTAATCAAAGCTGACAATATTAACAAAATGTTTATTTATTTATTTTTCGATGATTCCTATGCTGGAAATAATAAAAAAAAAAAAAAAAAAAAAAGGATAATAACGACCACTGCGCTTAGTAATACGATGAGTCATCACTTCTACACACACGCTTTTAAACTAGTATTTCAGGTACGCTCTAATATATAAATACTAGTACTTTTAGTACTAAAAAGATATATAATATTTTATATTTTAAAGTTTTCTTAAATTAAAATATTTAATTACTAAAATTTTAATTAAATGATAAAATTGAAATAAAATTACAATTAAAGGGTAAAATTGAAAAAAAAAGATAACATACCAAATCAATTAAGCAGTTACTCTAAATAGAAAAATATAATATTAATTTAAAATTAATTATAAATAAAATAAAATTATTTATACAGATATAATTAAAATAAATAAAAAATTAAATGGTACAATAGTAATTATTCAATCTAAAATACATTAAGATAAAATAGTAATTCTATTTGTAAAACTAAAAGTTAAAGAATAAAATATTAATTTTGTGTGACAGACCAAATTAAATTAGAATTTACAATTTCAAGAGGCATTATAAAATAGATATCACCATTAAAAATCTCAGAAAATTCACAGGAAAACAGCAACCACAAAAAATTCATTACACAAATGTCCCAAATTCAACAAATCGAAACCACGAAAGGATAGATCAACCTACGTTCCAAAGCAAGCTGCAAAAATAGAAAACGTTAGGAGAAAGCTTAAAAAAAATAAATAAAAAGGGAGACATAAATAGTGAGTAAAGTAAAGAATACAAGATATGCATTATAAATTAAGTTAATCATCCCATAAAAAGGTTTCAAAATATATTGATTCTAGTTCTGCATTCCACAAATGAGCAACTACATGGACAAATTAAGGGCATTATCACTTGCAAGATGATGACACTGTTATATTGTGGTTATAAGGGAAAGAAAATAAATATAAAAACAGGGTCATCAGTTTTTTGATTTATAGCCTATATGTATCATTGAATACGTATAGCAGAAATATATGGATCTGTTATGTTATGACAATGGTGTACTAAAATTAATTCAAGTATTCTAAATGTAAGAGCAAAAGTTCTCACCTCAAATGTTGCTGGGATACATGAAGACCCTCACTTTAGCTCCCTGTTTGGAAATATTGTTTTCGCATTAATAAAACAGCCTCGTATCATCATCTTTTATAGGAAAGATTGGTTTCACTCTCCATCCATGAATTGTTAAAGATCTAGAATAAAATCGATAATTTAACACAAGAAGACTATAGCTAATTAGGACAAGAACACTACTATAACAATCTTGATACGTAAAGATCTGCATATTACCTATCTTAAATCTCCAATATTTCCATTACAAATGCATAATAGTTCATTGAGTTACAGTGTATGCATAAACGTGGTATAAGAAAGCGGATGCCCATCATCCAAAAATTTGCATTATCCATACAGTAGAACAAATTTCCAGAGAGAACCAAATTTGAACATTTTAGCTAATTCTGCTATATGATAAAACCAATAGCGATGTAGGGTTCAGTTCAGCAAATAACTGAAGTCTTACAAGTTATCATAGCTAAAGATTAAGCCTTTTAGTTCCACCTCAAACCTACAATTTAGTACTGCTAATCACTGCTAGCAAAATAAGTGAACAAGCAAGAAAATGCATGAAATACACACTTTAGATGCAAGAAAACGTACGATGGCCGCCGAATGAACCTACCATTGATTTAGGCGGAAGGTTGGACTTGAACTTGGCGCGTACAACCCCACTGTTCCCATGCGGTCGCGTCACTTTGCCCCAAATGCAACGATAGTGAGATCCGTTCTTCTTAACCTTAGCCTTGTAAACGTACGCCATTCTCTTCCCTTGGTACCAAGCGACTTCCTCTTTCGTGTTCACTCCCTCGACCTGCAACAGCGACGTGCTCGAATACTGATTCGATTTCGACCTGCGACAAAATCACAGCTAAATCACACCATTCCTCACGTCCTACCTCAAACAACAACAAATCAACCAACGGCAGGAAGCATAAATATCTCACCTCTTGTATCCGAGGATAGTGCCGTGCACGTACAGCCTCACGCGCTCTCCCTGACGACCTTTCACCATTTCTGCTGCTTGAAATATGACTCTCGGCGAGCTACCCTAACTTTTGAAGAAGCAGTGGTAGGGATGGTGATTTGATTTAATCTAGTTGGCCTGGGCTTAGTACCCGGCCCTATTTATTCAACGGGCTTATTTTAAATGGGCCATCTCATCTTAATGGGCCTAATTACAATTTTCTTAACTCTAAATAAGTAGATCCACACAACGTCACTTTAATCTCCATACTTCGACTAATTTCATCTTCAATCGAATCTTAACTTTATTGTCGACTATGACACAACTCCCAATTTCACCTGGGTAATATGTCCCAAGCCACAACAAACATCGACATTCTTAGGGTTTGAACGCTCCTAAACTATTACGCCAACTCCTCATATTTCAAGTCAAGTTCGGCTCATTGTCTAAGCTCTTAAAAATGTACGTATTTAGCTCAACTCATCTTTCACCCATAGTCATGTATATGATGTTCTTTATTTTGGTATGTTGTATGGGAAGTTTGATAATAGATTAGAGAGAGTAAGTTCTTGTGGTAATAAAACAAGGGAGGCTGTATTTCTAATGATCACAAAGTGAATAGAATACACAGAAAGCACTTAAACAAAAACTACACTGATCCATTGATCATTATATTACAGCACCACATCAATCCAAGAACGAACAACAAAACTGAGGAAGATTTACAAGCTCAAAAAAGGACATCATTAACTAAATTCATAAGCCACCACAAAAATCCACTATTTCTTACCATCTTCGATGGGCTTATCTGCGACAACCTCGAACTTTTTATACTCTAACTCATCGGTTCGATCGTGAATTCCCTCCGGCACAACGGGGCGTCTGTTTCCGAGTACAGCCCACAAGAATAGTATAGAGATAGCTCCCATTGCTCCACAGCCCATTCCGAAGATTAGTGCGACGGCAATCTTTAAGGCACAATCACTTCTCTTAGGAGGAACTACTTTAAGCTCTTCCCCTTTCTCAGGCAAGTGTTGTGGATCCATAGGCTGAGAATGCATCCAATGTGGAGTAGTTCTCGACTTAAAACTCCACGAATAGATGTTACAATGCGAGGAGTTTTGACTCGGCGAGCTCAGTCCGGCGAGGAATTCGTTTTCTTTCCAAAGCTTCGATAGATCGATAGGGTAGTTGAGCAATGGATTGAGTGGCCTATTGTCACTTAACTTGCTTAACCTCACCTCAAACCTTTTGCTACTAGCTTCATAGTCAATCCAAGCTTGCAGCTTTTCTCCATCGTTTAGCTTCAAGTGGATAGAAGACTGATTTCTCACATTAACAGATAATACAAGGCTTTCAACACCTTTGCCCTCCTTAAAAGTATCAAATTCAACTGCAAGAACCTTCCTTTTACCATCGCCCGACAACCCCATTAGCCCAGAAGCAAAGGCATTCAAAGGAAAATCTAGAGGAAACATAACAAAAGCCAAGGCGGAACCATCTTTCCCAGACATAGAAAACACAAAATAACTCGAAAATGACACCATTTGGCTAGAGTTCGACACCACTCTAAAGGGCTTTTTAGAAACAACCCTACCGCCAGAGATTTGAATAGACGAACTATCGTTCTCAACCTTAGCATCACCATAAAGAGCAAGCTTTGGCTCAAAGCTCGAACCTTTACCAAAGTTCTTGAAATAAAAGGAAAGGTCTGAGTCTGCCTCCAACGCTTTCAGATAGACATTCAGTAAAAGGAAGGCTAACAAGTACCTTGAGGGAGATGAAAATGAAGCCATAACTGATCCACACACAAGTCCTACTGCAAGAGTTCCGCGCTTATCTTTGTCTCTATCTTACAAAGGTTCTTTGGAAAAACCCCATATAATGTATAAATTGGAGCTTTTTCAGTATTTTAATGAATTTTTATGGGGTTTGCGAGCAAGGAATAGCTTGGGAAATGGGTAAGGAATGGTGGTGGTAGTGGGGAGGCGATGATGCTTTGGCTTGGAGGATGTGAAAATTAAATACGGTATTTGTTTAGTTTGTTTCTTTTCTTGCTAACCACTGGTTTACTTTTTGGAGTCTGAGTTGAGTGGTCGCTGAAATATCAAATGTGAGATTCTTTACGATTACGTCCTCCAAATATTCTCTATTTGCAGTGATAGTCCGCTTTCAATGCTCACTTTGGTTATATACAAGTGATTATTTATTTATTCGCTTATTTCATAGTCATCATCTTGAATTTTAAATATAATAATTATAGGGAAAAAAATTAACTAGTCTTGAACTTAGGGGGTGTTTGTTTCAAGTGATCCGACATTACGGTGATATTCACATCACCGTGATGTTAGTATCGCCGTGATGTGGATCAACGTGATATGTCATCACTGTGTTTGTTTTGGGGTGATATTTCATTTTGCATATCATGGTGATATTAGAATATTGTGTTTGTTTAGTCACGGTGATATGTAGGGTGATGTTGTGTAAATGTCGTATTTAACCCTCTGTAGGATGAAAGGAGAACGAAAAAGATGACGTTAGTTTTATTCGAATTCTGATAAGAGAAGATAATAAAATAAGATGAGAATATTTAATTTTTTTTGGAGATACGGAGGAGCATGAACGATGGGATATTATTTGGGTTATCGAAGAATTTAATTGTTCAATATTATTGATTTGATTTAGGGGTAATGAAAGGAAATAAAGTTAATTATAATGGATAATTTTATCCGGAAAAAAATTAGAAATATCACCCATCAGGGTGATGAAGGATCATTGAGGTTTTTTGGGGTGATCGGTAATGCGAAATATCACCCCATTTTCATCACCTAGGTGATCTTTCATTACAGCGTTGACTCATTACTTAGATCAAACAAACGTAGTGATAGAAAACAATAGCGAGAATTACGGTAATATTTTGGAAGATCACCCTAAAACAAACACCCCTTGATAACCAAAAAATGAGAAAGATTCCTTAAGCACAATGTAAAGCTCTAGCGGTAAAAGCGATACCACACCACACCACACCCATTTCTTTGTGTTTCTCCCGACAGCAAATGAACAATGGAGGAGCTGTTTTATTGTAAAAACTTTATTATTCAAGTAATAAAAAAGAAAAGAGAAAAGTAAATAAACGCATGAATATGCATGCCCATTTGTCGCCTTGACCCAACGGTCAATTCTGATCCATGTAATATTATTATTATTATTATTATTTTATTGTGCTGATAATGTGTCTCTTTTTTCGGTGCTCAACCGAACTGAAGTGGTAAAAAAAGAAGACTTTGAACAGTTGGTAGGTGGCAGGACAGCTGTGTCCGTAGGTGGGCCCCGTTTGGTTCAAGACGACGACGTTCTGTTCGACGATCTTTCTCTGTCTTGCTCTTGCTTCATTTCAATGTTGCTTTGCTTGCCTTCAAGTTTATATCTCTAATTCAAACATGTTTTTAAATAATTGTCACACTATCATCCTTTTGAGCTTCGCTAGCCCATTTTTATCAAATAAGTAGTACAAGGATAGGGTATGAAATTTATTGGTCCCCTACTTGTATAATTTTTATTTTCGTGATTGAATTTATTGTCCGCCACTGTTTGGCATGTTTTTATCAGAAGATATTTAATTCATGCATGTATATGTATATTGGAAATTAAAGGTTGAGTCACCCAACTTAGATTTATGGTTAAGTTAGATATTTTAATTAGTTAAGATTCCTCCTAGAATTATGCTCAAATACCGATTCGCTTGTTAGGTTATTTCGTATAACTACGCCTTAATTCTCATTCAAAAATAAAAAATAAAAAAATTGATTACTAGTTCATTAATATATTTTTGAGTTTTCTCTCTTTCAGGATCACAAAATATTTTCGTGAGTTTTTTAAACAAAATTCTCCTCTCAGAGTTCAAGTGTTTGGGTTCGTAGTACAATTTTTTTTACTGTTAGAAGTATCCACACAACGTCATTGCAGTCTGTATGTTCTGATTAAATTCATTCGAAAGGAATTTGAAAACGAAACTAATTTTTTTGAGCTATATGTACCATACCAAGTTCGTATAGACCATGAAACTCATTGCTTGGATTTCTCTTAAAAATTTAAATTTCTTTAAAAAAAAAAAACCCAACGAATTATGGTATAGCCCGTGTTCTTATGTGCCGATAATGATGCCACCACATTCTCTGGAAGCCCAATCCATTTGGTAAAGTTTAGGGTCAAATTGTCATTTGACCTAAATATATGTACCTATTAGTAAAATATAAGTTAAAAACTTATAATTTCACGGCGGGAACACAGTGCTCAATCTGCTCTGCTCCCTCCTCTAATTTAAAACGTTCAAAATCTTGGCGCCGCAGTCTCCTTCCTCGCTATCAACGTTCCCTCCAGAGAGAGTTATCACTGTTCAACCCTAATTAGCCTTTCTACTTTCGCTCAGAATCCAAATCGAAGCCTTGCTTTTTTTATTTTTTCGCCTGTGCCTGTGAGAATGGGAAAGCAAACGAAATCGAAGAAAGCAGCGGAAAATTTGGTAGGCAAAGGGAAAGTGACGCCCGTGCAGATCGCATTCATCGTCGATCGTTACCTTCTGGACAACAATTTCACACAGAGCCGCTCCACCTTTCGCAATGAAGCTTCGAATCTCATCGCCAAATCCCCTGTTCAAGAGGTAACGAAGACGGCTCCTCGGCTCCTATGTTTTTTTTTTCTTTTTTATTTTTTATTTACTGAATTTTCGCTCTCTATTCGGATGCAATAGGCTCCGAAGAGCTTGTTGAGCTTAGCGGCGATTCTGAACGACTACATCGCTTTGAAGGAGCAGAAAATTTGGATGGACGTGGAACGACGTCGTTTGGAGCAGGAGAAACTTCGTGTCCATAAGTTTCTCAGTGGTATGCAGGACGTGATGAATGCGTACAACGCCGGAAGAAATGACGGCGTTGCCCCTCCGGCGACAGTGCCCATGGCATCCCCTGGGAATCTGCTCTCTCATAATGATCAATCTGTCATGAAACCAGCTGGTACGATCCTTTTATTTGTTTTTGAATATATGGTTGCTTTTGTATTGATCGAAACTATATTTACTACTGCAATGATTCAAACTAACAAGGCAATTAGACTCGTCTGCTTCTAAGTTAAATGGCTTTTGCGGTTGCATTCTGCAGGTTACTGTCCTGCATACAACAGTCCAGCCATGATTTCAACGGCCGGACCGTCAAGTATCCAAACAATTGCGACTAATTTCTCTACTCCCGGTCCATGTAATCTAGCACTGAAAAGGAAAGTATCGAACGATATCTCAAATGGCAATGTGGCTCACAAGAAACCTCGCACGCCCACACTGCCTAAAGGTGAATTCGTTTGTCAGCCAGCTATCGATTGTCTTGCTCATGGTTGTGATGTTGATTGATACTCATTTTGAAATCCTTTATTCTTGCAGATTTGAGCTCAGTTACTCAACCAGCCATTGCAGAAAAGAATCAAGTGAATTCAAATATGGAATCTGCAGCTCAATCATCTTCCCGCGTCAACGATAACAGCACTTTGCCTGTTCAGAATCAGGGATCTAATGTAGTCAAGCGTTTGTTCAAGCAGAAACCTCCATCTCCACCCTCAAATTCTTCTGTTCCTAAAACACCACAACTAGCATCTTCTTCTCAGACTGAAAAGTATGTTTCTCCGATGGACAATCGTTCCCCTGCTGCTTCTAGTAAAGATGCGGCCCCTCAACAAATCATATCTGCCAACTGCACGATTATCTCTTCGGAGACAATTCGAGTTAGTCCTGGCAAGAAAATAGCGTACTATTCAGTAGAGAAGAATCACATCGCAGCTTGTTCGCCTCTTAAGACAGTATTGAAGAGGCCCATCACGAAGGAGAACGTCAAAGGAAGATTAGATTTTGGAGCTTCTGAAACACCAATGACAACAGAGAACACATCTCCTGAGAGCAACCAAACATCTGATGATCAAGGGGATGATTTTCTCGACTTGGACTTCGAGGCGTTGGGTTTGGACTTCAACCTTTCAGACTTCTTGGCTAACTTCGATGTGGGAAATGAAGAATTGGGTTCATCTTCACAGTCACAGCAACTACTTGGTTCCTCTCCCGAATCTTTCTCAGGGTATTTTAAATTTATATAGTAGATAACGCCTTCTCCTATGAATTCTTTTGATTCGTTTCAATTCATATTCTAACCATTATTTACAACTGTTTTCAGATCACCACCTGGAAATATTGTGATGGGTGGTGAACAAGTCGTCATATCTCAAAATTCATCTGCCATGGCGGGATTTCTTGGAGAGAACGACATAAACTTTGCCGGTAAAAATTCAACAACTGCCTCATGTTCTATACGTCTTATGTTTCTTTCCCTCAAGACTCTAATTACCGTTTTTATATACTGTCAAGATTCAGAATCTGTTGCAGCCGTTCGATCCGTCACCAAATGCATTACCATTCTTAGTCCTGGTCAGCCTTCCATTCTCAAAAGGTGTCTCACTTTAAGTTGAAAAGCATATCAGTTCGATTAACGCAGTCTTATCCGTGTTTTCTTGCAGTTAAAAATCAGACGAGCCAGTTGGATCGAAGATGAGTAACTAAGCTATGCCATGCCATGCCATGCACAGTGACTACTACAAACAAGTACTTGACACTCTTACCATAATCCAAAGTTCTTCAGTTATTTATGCATTTGACAAAAAAAAAAAAAATCCAAACTCTATGCACAGTTCTGCATTATCTTAAGCTAAATATTTCTCCAGCTTCTCTACTTCTTCCACGCTTCCAATATACAGAGGAACTCTCTGATGTATCTGCTCATAAAACAAACTCCACACAATCAAAGAGCACATTCTATTAAACATATACGACGATCCCATGAGTTAAATACTAACCTCAGTTGGCTCAATATCAAGAATCCTCTGATGCCCATCAGAACCTTTACCGCCCGCTTGTTCCACGATAAAACTCATCGGGGCGCACTCATAAAGCAGCCTCAACTTTCCGTTCTTGCTCTTCTTATCCCTTGGATAGCCATAAATCCCGCCGTACAACAAAGTCCTATGAAAATCACCCACCAAACTGCCTATATACCTAGCCGAATAAGGCTTCCCACTCGGGCCGGGGTCCTTTAGGTCATCGATGTACTTCTTCAACTTATCGTCCCATAGCTGATAGTTCCCTTCATTGAAGGCGTAGATCTTTCCCGCCTTTGGTATCTGTATCTTCTCTTGAGTTAGGACAAATTCTCCGAACATGGGATCCAATGTAAAGGCGTAGACGCCATTCCCTATGGTGATCACGAATATCACGGAGCTCGAGTACATGCAGTAGCCCGCCGCCAGAAGGTTGCTTCCCGGCTGGCAGACGTTTACGATGCACCTTTGGCTTTCATTGTCGAGCTATACAATCATGGAATAGGGTAAGGAATAAGACAGTTGGTCTAGAATTTTAACACAAGGAAAATAAATATATGCAAGAAAAAATTACCGTGCCATCGTCTTCAGTATCGGCGATGCATTCATCGTTAGGGCTGTAAATCCCGAAGATGGACCCCGTCGAGACGGCCGCGTCGATGTTAGAAGAACCGTCGAGGGGATCGAACACGACTATGTAATTGCCCGAATAGCTCTCCTCGACTGCCACGGGGACGTCCTCTTCCTCCGATGCAATAATGCCCGTCCTTCCACTCGATTTCAAGCAGTTAGAGAAAACCTATTTCAACATTTTACAACGTAATACTTCTTGGCTCAGTAAAGAAAGTGCCAATTTTCAGACAGTAACTGATTTAACTGACAGTTAACCTCGTTTGAGACAACGTCGAGCTTCTTCTGATCCTCGCCCTGGACGTTGACGGCGCCCTGAACCCCAGTGAGGTTCGAAATGCTCGCCCTTTGGACGAGGGAAGCTATCTGCTTGCACGCCATGGAGATGCTCGACAGCACTATGGTCAGCTCGGCGTCGATGGCTCCGACCTGTTCCTGCCTCAGCAGCCAGTTGGTCAGCGTCTGAATCTCGTAGCTGCTCTTCTTCTTGGTCGCCGTCGCCTCATCGGCGACGGCCATGCACCGCCATGTGGAGGTGGAGGTCCTGTTTGATGAAAATGGGGCCGCTTGGCGGCGGCGGCGGTTCCTTATGGTTCCGTCGGCGTGGCTGCTGCATGGCGCGGCGGCTAGCGTTTGGATGGGTGGTGGGTAGCGTGAGATGTGGTTGGAGGATGAGAAGAGTGTAGATGGGGTGGATGTTGAAGTAGCGGCCATGGATGGACTTTCTTGATATTTAATTTTTTATATTTTTTCCTACTACTCTCCTTGGGTTTTGTTGAATGAATGGCGATTTATTTTTATTTTATTTTATTTTTTTAATTATTTAGAGGGATTGTATTTGTGAGGCTGGTAAGGATTAACGTTTGATGTGGACCCCACTTATCCTCGTTTGGACAGTATGGTGAAAACTGAAACATATGGACATGGGATTGGGATTGGATATGCCTTTATTCTTTCGTCTTTTTTTTTTTCCTATTGAAATATATGATATGAATTGTGGATTGACTATAGTTTATTTATCAAAATTTCAAATGTCTAATTTGATTTCAACGACTGACTGTTGGAGTGTTCACAAAGAACTTAACTTCCACGCGGTGTAGTCAAAAGGTTTTATTAAATATTTAATATAGCGCGTAATTGATTAAATGAATTTTATATTAAGATAAAATCGATGCCAAAACCCTATATAAAGAAGTCCCCCCTTTCTACATTTTCATCGAACCCTCCAAAGTCTCTTTCTTATTGTTCGTCCTTCATTGCGACCCAATAGAGTAAAAGGAAAATCAATAAAAAAAAAAAATAGAAAAAAAAGGGTACAAAATGAATATAATGAAATTACTATGTATTCTCTTCGCTTTTTGGGCTCTAATAGTAGTTCAAGGAACTCAAGGTATGTCACGTCACATATATTAGTTAGTACTACTCAAAATATGCTTTGTTTTCTTCACAATTCGTAAATATGGATATTTATATATTCGATATTTATTTTATTTTCAGGAGGGTATTCGTCGGAACTACGTAAGAAGCATCCTTATACATATCCCCGTAAGTTGAGTGGCCAGCACGAACATGGTCTGGTCGACGCTGGCGCCGGCCGTCCTTCGACTTCAGCCCCACCATATAAATAATTCTTACTATATATAATTCATTAATATTTTTTCATTGTATTAAGTGTTTATAACATTAGTCTTTCTACTCGAGAGGCGTTTGACTTTGATTTTTCTACCCTACAAAAGATTTTACGTTTCTATTTTTTTGTTATATTATCTTTGTATCATAATATCCTTTATTTATCTTTCTAAGAAATATTATTTAACAAGAATGTTCACTTGTAGTACATCGACTCCATGCTAAAGCCCATTTGATTATGAGTAACGCTTGCTTTGTTTAAGAACAAATCATGTCATAAATATTAGTGATAGAATATCAAGTGATTAAACAAATACTTTTAGATGAAAACTCTTTTCAGTCAAAATTTGTGTCCCAACTCCCAAAAGATATATGGAAATTTCTTTAATCGAATTTCCAGATTAATTTTTATTCATTATGATCTTACCAAGAACTTTCCAAAAAAAAAAAAGCTCCCCTATATAAGCAAGCATCAACCAAACCCTTAAATAATCCCATTTCACATAGAGATTGAAGAAGAAGAGAGGAAAAAGAAAATAAAAAGGAAATGAAATCAATGAAATTCTTATGGATCATCATCATTATTGTTTGCGCTCTACTCTTCCAAGGAACCAAAGGTAAATCATTCATATTTTTGTGCTTTTTCTTGACAACAACATAATACATTATTGTACATAGACACACATCATGTAATAATAAATATTTATATCTATTTTGTTTTAAGGAGTGCATTCGCCGGCATTATCTGAGACTCGGAAGTCAACTCCGTACGGGCGTAGGATGATAGTTTTAGACTCGTCCGGCGACGACGACGACGAGGAGAGGAACGGTCCAGTGGCCTCGAAGCGCGCTCGTAACTCTATAAGAGCCCCACCATCTCAATAATATAGAGCAATTTTCAAATTCGTACAATATTTCATGAATATATTTTATTTTTATTTTTGCTTGTAATGGCGATGCTTACGATATATATATGTATTTATTTGAGACAATTGGGTTTAGGTTCTTGCAGCAAGAGAGGCCTTTAATGTACTTATCAGAAAACTAATCCTAGTTATATATATATATGTATGTATGTATGTATTGGTCTTTTAACCTCGTTATATACTAATCCTCTTCCTCGCATGCATCTCTATTATTATCTGATAACAATCATTTATGTTGCTGAATTTTCAACCTTGGAATGAGACTTACAATATCTTATAACCCAACATCTCTATCTACTAAAAATTATGGAGCAATATATTAATTTCGAGCAAATAAATCAGTATATAAATATATTAGTACTAGAGGAGTGCATAATTCCGCTGTAGCAAAATTCTCTATTGAATTGAATTGTAACGATGCATACACTGTGTGTGTGTCCTGGGTTCGAGTCCCGGCGGCGGATATAATTTTTTTTTAAGACATTCAACTATTGTATATATATTTTTATTTTAATTAATGATATAAAAGAAGAAATGGGTTAAGACAACTTTCGTTATCTTGTAATTAATTTAATGTAATTATCAGTCCTTATAAATCCTCATTTAACGCGAAATAAAAATCTCTACATTTCATACATTACAAAGGAGTCAAATTGCGTGTCCCCGACGATATATGGAAATAAAATTTTGGATTGACCATATTTTTATTTCTAAATTTGACACTAACTCATTGCCTTTAATTATTTAATCACCAAGAACTTTCAAGTTTTTTTTTTTCTGATTCATCCCACTTGAGTCGCTGTCCTTTTTTTTTTAATGTGTTTGACTTGGATTATGATCAAATGTTGAATTTGACGAAGACTTATAGAATATTTAATTGCTTTGTTTGAAATGAAATTTATACTCAATCAAAGCCACCCCCCTATAAAAAAAAGACCAAGTCCCATGGTGCATTTCCATCAAAACCCTTTCAAATATTCATCTCACAGAAGAGAGGAAATAGAAAGAAAAAGAATAATACAAATAAAATGAAATTATTATGGATTCTCTTCCTTGTTTGCGCTCTGTTCATCCAAGGAAATCGAGGTAAATCATACATAATATTCATATAAGTTATAAAAGCATGGTTTCTTGTCAACACACAGACATATATATATAGAAGCACTGAGTAAGGAGCAGAAATCAAGCCTCCAAGGCCGTAAGATGCTTAGATGTCCGGGTCGGGCTGGATCCGGCCATGGTCCGGTGGATTCCGGGTCGGGTGCTCCTTCATGTAAAGCCCCACCGTTCAATTAGTATATATCAATCATATAGTGATATAATATTATCTATATAACTAAAATATTTATTATCTTACTATTTTATTATTGAAGAGGCCCTCGTAGAAACCGTCATGGTGTGTCACTATTGACCAATCACATTTTTTTTAAAATTAATAATTAAGAAAAAAAAGTCTATATCTTTTATAAAAACCACTCACTCTCTTATCCCATAATATGTTTTTTCTTACAATAATACTTAATGTGGTAATAACTAACTCATAATTAATTTGTAATAAAAATTAAATTCACAATAATAATTAAACTCTCAAATTATCTAAAATAAAATCAAATTCACAATAATATCCTAAAATTTAATTTAAAAAATAAATTTATAATTATAGTTATTATTATAATTAATTTTTTTTAATTGCATAGACTTGAATTACTAGTTATTGTAAAGAGATACTGCTGGCTGGCTGGCGCTAATATAATAAATATCATATATGTTGGGTTTTCTGATAAACAATCGTTCGTTTTGATGAATTCTCTAACCTTGGACAAATGAGATTTACAATATATCTTTTAGGCCCAATTATCTCTATCTATTGAAAATTACGTAAAAAAAAAATATATCTCTATTAAGAAGTTAAATTAAGGTATATAAATATATCAGTGCAAGAGGATTGCAAGATTCTGCTGTAGCAAATTAACTATTGATTTGAATGGTCACGACTCACATCATGCGTGTGTCCCGGGTTCGAGTCCCGGCAGCGGATATATATATATATATATTTTTGTAAGACTTTCAACTATTATATATATATATCACCATAAAATTTCTCTATATATATATTTTTTATTAAATTTATGATAGAAAAGAAATGGATTAAAAGAACACTTTCCATATTTAGTAATTAATTTAATACAATTATCAAATGTCAAAATTGCGTGTCCCCGAAGATACATGGAAATGAACTTTTGGATTGACCGTATATTATTTCTAAATTTGATTTTACTCTTAAGGTTTTTTTTCCCTCTTATTCCTCTACTTGATATAGTCAAAGGTTTACGATCACTTTGGTATAACTCAAGTCCTCTCAAATTTTGATGTGTGGCACTGTTACACATATCCTACCCATGTTGATATACCAACAACCCCGTTAAATTTTATTCATTGTGTCGCATGTCAAATTATAAATGGAGTTGAGTTATATCAAGGTGGGTAGGATAGAATAATAAATTCCCCTTTTCCTTTTTCAACGTGTTTGACTTAGTCTATGAAATATTTAATTTTTCAAAGACCTAATAGATTAATATTTAATTGTTTTGTTGAAATGAAATTTATACCAAGTCAAAGCAATCCCTCTATATATATATATATATATATATATATATATATATAAACAGTAGCACTAGTGCATTTCCATCTTTCAATCATTCATCTCACAGAACAGAAGTGAGGAAATAGAAAACAACTATAGAAAAAAGAATACAAATTAATAATATAATGAAATCATTATGGATTATCTTCCTTGTTGTTTGCGCTCTACTCATCCAAGGAACTCAAGGTACATATCTCTTTCGTTAATACACAGACAGACACACACTCTCATATATATATATATATATATTGAAATTTATTTATTTTTATTATAGGAGTAGAAGTGGCGCCACCGTGCATGGAGCAGAAGTCGAACCTCCACGGCCGTAAGATGATGGGTTGTCTCCCACACGGTCCGGTGGTGGGGCCCGGATCCGGCCTTCCTTCCGTTTCAGCCCCGCCGTTCGATTAGTACATATATTATTAATAATATAATTATATCTCAATAATAAATATTTCTTGACTTTAATTTGTTTATTATTGTAAAATTGATATTTCTGGCGATATCATATATGTTGGGGGGATTTTTGTTCTTGCAGTATAGTGTGTGTACTGGGGTTTTCATGTAATAAAAATTATAGCATTCGCATATTTTCCTTAATGACCGTACTTAAATCACTAATCTCAGACCGCTGTGGGGCCCACATCCCGATTCGCCCCGAACCCGAATCAATCGGGTCTGTTCGACAAACACACACATATACACATATTATATATATATATATATATATATATCCACAATCCCATCAATATTTATATTTTTTTATATATGAATTGACTGCAACTGATGATGGTTGGGTGAAACATGGAATAGTCGCCATTCACAACATGGAAATTAGAAATAACTAGTATTTTATGCAAACTCTATTAATATATATAAAATATAAAATTATTTTTATAATATGAAGTTATAATATTAATTTTAATTGTAAATTAATTTTTATAAATTAAAAATTTGAATCTTGGAATATAATTGAAATAAATTTGAAAATTAATGGTAAAATGGTAATTAATATTGTGATACGAAGGTAGTTACTTTATGATGTTGTCTCTTAATATAGAGTACATATAATAGTATTTATTATTAGTTTTTCTAATGAATTCTCAACCTTGGAATGAGTTTTACAATATCTTTTAGGCCCAATTATCTCTATCTATTGAAAAATATGTAACAATATATTAATTTCAAGCAGTTAAATTAAGGTATATAAATATATCAGTGCAAGAGAATTGCAAAATTCCGCTGTAGCAAATTAACCATTGATTTGAATGGCCACGACTCACACATGCGTGTGTCCCGGGTTCGAGTCCCGGCAGCGGATAATAATTTTTTAAATAATTTATATTTTTTATTTAATTAATCATATAAAAGAAATGGGTTAAACAAACTTTCCTTAATTAATTTAATGGTCAAAATTGCGTATCCTTGGATTGACCATATTTTATTATTCAATTCGATTTTACTGACTACCGAATTTAATTACTTATTTAATCGCCGGGAACTTTCAAGGTTTTTTCCTGAAGTCACGGTCTTTATATATAATATATATATATATTCAAAATTGGTTTATGAAGTATTTTATTTAACTAGGAAGACTAGGTTGAAATTTTAGCTATGCTATGATATATTAATCAATCGTATTAGGTGAATGGTACAATAGATATAGATGTGAGTTATATAGGCTATTTTTCTACCATATATACTTATTTAATCTACTAAGATAATATTGGCTTTTTTAATTTAATATTGCTATTTTTTGTATTCATTAATTAAATAGGATTATTTTGAAAAATATTAATAAAATAGGGCAAAACGCTGGTAATGAAAGCGACGTCGCGTCCATTAAACGCGACGTCGCTTCCAATGGAAGCGACGAGTATGCGGGCCGCATATTCCAAAATGGGCCTTCGTCGGGTCCATTGGATGCGACGTCGCGTCCAATGGATGCGACGTCGTGTCCAATGGATGCGACGCCGTGTCCAGATGTACTCCATTTATATCTCTGCTTCTGAAAAGGCTGCAATGACTTCTGAAAAGGCTGAACTCTGAAAAGGCTGAAGCAATGACTTCTGAAAAGGCTGAATTCTGAAAAGGCTGAAGCAATGACTTCTGAAAAGGCTGAAGCAATGTCTGATTTATGAAAAGGCTGAGACACTGTGTAACTGTTGTCGTCGTGGGTAATAGGCACGCCATCGTGGGTATTAAGCACGACGAAATCCATTATATAACGAATTCATATTCTTCATATTTTTCAAAGTTCAGAATATCTCTTAAGATTCTCAGTATGACCTCTCGTAAAATTCAAGTCGTTGTGTATTTTGGTGGTGAAATTATATACGAATCAAACACCATTCAATATAGTCTTCAACCGATTGGTTTTCGACGAATTCATCGCGATACCAGTTTTTCTCAATTTTTGAGCATACTGTACGAGATGACTTGCGTCGATAGCGCTTCTTCCTCTTTAACCGTTCGTGTGAAGAATGAATACTTTCAGCATTCTCGAATTTATCAAAGGCTCTTAAACATTTCAAACGATGCTGAGCTCGCATACTTCTTGGATGCAGACGCCGAGCTAAATTTAATTGAGGTGTTTGTCGAGACAAATGAAAATGTTCATTTTGATCTTAATGAAGAGGCTCCTGAAGAATTCACCAATCTTGTATCGAGTTACTCAGTTCGTAATATCTCAGCAGTTACTCAAGGAATGAGTAACGTTTCGTTCCACGCTCCTCATGAAGATATTCCTTCAAGTAGCCGGAGTTTTCCTAATATTTCAACAGTGGCGGAACCTGAGATCGTGCATGAAGTCGAGCACAACAGTGACGTTAGCGATTCTGAAGCCGATGATGAAGGTGGTGCACTAGATGATTTTCCAGATCCCGCAGAAGACGAAGGTGGTGATGATGATGATGGCAATAACAATCTTCCAGAAAATGATATTTCGATGCAAGAAGATGATACTCCAGCTCTTTATCAGACAGTGCCGTTTAATTCAACATATCAAATGGCTCCCTCAGAAGGGGACGGAGACGGGGGTGATTTTTACGATAGAGACAATCCAGCGTTTGCGGAAGGTATGACTTTTAATAGTAAAGATCATTTGAAAAGTGCTGTTGAAGATTACTCTTTGAGGGTTGTTAGGCGCGAGTTTCACGTTGTTGAAAGTAAGAAAACCGCATGGAGCGTGAAATGCAATCACAACGACGAATGCCATTGGAGATTACGAGCTTGCTTCAAACCAAAAAAGGGATTTTGGAAGATAACAAGATATGGAGGACCACACACATGCTACATGAACGAGTTGGCGAGCACACATCGTAACATGTCACGAAACGTAATTGCGCGTAAGTTAATCGGAACAGTGACTACCGACCCTCAGTATCTTCCCAAAAACGTCCAACAGCTCGTAAAGGATACATTTGGGTACGACATCTCATACATTCAAGCGTGGCATGGATTTAAACGAGCCAAAGAAAACGTTTATGGCACCTGGGAAACTTCAGTCCAACAACTTCCCATCTTCATGAAAGCGTTGCAACGTTACAATCCCGAGACTGTTGTAAAGTGGTTGCATCTTCCAACTAATATGCCTGGACTAAAGAAACTGGGGTATGTTTTCTGGGCATTCAAACCTTGTATTGATGGCTTTAAGCACTGTCGTAGAGTCGTCTGTGTTGACGGTACGCACTTATATTCAAAATACGAACATAAAATGTTGATTGCATCAGCAATCGATGCCAATCAAAATATTTTTCCACTTGCTTTTTCCATTGTTACAACCGAAAGCACACATTCTTGGAAATGGTTCTTGAACTTACTTAGTGTCCACGTGTTGGAGAATCAAGCTGTATGCCTTATTTCAGATCGACATCCAGGTATTTTGATATATTTCATTTGATTTTCTTATATCTTTTTTTATTGATGATAAATTTTGTTACTTACAATCTATAATGCAGGTATACTGGCTGCTGTAAGAGAGCTCGAAGCTTTTAGGCCACCAAATGGACAACATCGTTTTTGTCTACGCCACGTGGTTTCAAACTTCAACACAGAATTCAAAGACAAGGATTTGAAACAATTATGCCATAGAGCTGGGATGGCGCACACACTGGAAAAGTTTAATCGGATTATGGAGCACATCAAAGATATCAAGGAAGAAGCGTGGGCGTGGTTGGACAAAATTGACAAAGAAAAATGGACGTTTTCTCATGATGGGGGATAACTAATATGTTCTCGGTCTCATCGACGCATTGTGCCTATTATATAATTAAAATTATTGCATGCAACATCTTAACAACTAATATAAATCTGAGTTAAATTGCAACATACCATCACGTCGATAAATGCAGTATCTCCCATCTGAAAACCTAGCTCCATGTGAATTGTAGACGGAGATATATAGCGACGGGTGACAGATCGATACCATGTAAAATAATCTGCAGTGCACGGCGCCCCATCACCTATCTCCATTGCATCAACTATCGACTCGTATCGAGCTAACCAATACGCTTCATATTCTGCGTGATGCAATCTCCAGTCTCTTCCCGCGATATTGCGAAGATTGAACCGATATAGATTTCGATGTAAATATCGAGGAGCGTCCGGGATCGACTGTACCATTCCGAACTGTCGGACCACACGGTCGGGGTAGTGCCACTCAACAATGTTATAACATATCAGTGGACACCTTGAACGACAACAAGCTGGTCGGCATTCAGGTCTCAACGCCATAATCTCCGGTGCATTATCATCATACGGAGTCCACACAAACTGCTCCATCGACATGCTATCGAACGACTCTCGTATGGCACGTAAATTAGAATTTGCGGAGGTGGTATGATTCAACAGTGCATTCCACCTTAATAAAATAAACAAAGTTTATAGAAAAAGTAATAATATTACAAAATCATAAGAAATTAAAAAAATAATTCCACAGTACCTTGCCGCATGCGGCGGAATGGGAAGCTGAATTCCATCGACAACGGCGGGTAGCATCTCCACTCGAGGATGGATAATAATGGGCTGCACGGGTAATATACGCATCCACGCCCATACCTATACAAGATTTAATTAAATCGGTTATTCTATTTACGACATAATAACGAAAAAAAATATATTAAGATAAATTAGTACCTGAAGCAAACGCAATGCTCCACCAATGTTCATCTTTTGCTTTTGACATGATGTACATAGCTCTCTGTACATGAAAGCTAGAACAGCACTGCCCCAACTGTAAGTGTGCACCTCATCGATATTCTCGAGCAACGGAAGGTACGTCATCGACGTAGTACTTCCGCTGGAATCGGAAAACATAACTGATCCAATGAGTAATAGTGCATATGCACGTGCGTGCTGATCTACTACATCATCGACGCTCTCATCGTCGATCGGATTGGCTTCTAACCAGTCCGCCAATTTTCTCAAAGATACTTTGGTCCCGTGGTACGTGCCCTCCTCAGGTCTGTAGCCAGTCAACGCCTCACAGTAATCTATCCACTGCTCCGTCGACTTACGATGGATCACTCCGCTAACAGAAACACCATCGACTGGGAGTGCCCAAATAACACCGACGTCCTCTAAAGTAATGGTCGCCTCCCCCATCGGTAAGTGAAACGTGTGCGTTTCCTTTCTCCATCTTTCTACTAGCGCCGTAATTAAGTGTGGATCTAATTTCTGAGATCCACAACTATATACGCCATAAAATGACATTGTATCCAACTTTTCCAAAACACGACCATGCAAGCGCACCGGTCGTGAAGGCTTACCCCATACTACGCCTTCCAAACCTCTCACGGTCAACGGAGTATCTAACGCACCATCCGCATTAGATAGCACATCGTTACAACGATGACTATCCTGAAATATCAATAACGACCGATCGACGGGACCGTAAAATTCATTCGTATCCATCCTAAATCGAACGACATCGAGTTAAAATTCAAAACCCCCAATGATGAATAACAACTTTAACAGTTACAAATATTCATCATAGCTTGCTAATTAATATACCTTCAATAAGAAAAGGGAGTGGTGTACGTGTGGCAGCGGCTACGGGCAGCAACGGGGCAGCGGCTACGGGGCAGCGGCTAAGGGCAGAGACGGCCGGCGAAGACGGGCAACGACGACGGGGCAGCGGCAACGGGCAGCGACGGGCAGGCAACGACGACGGGGCAGCGGCTACGGGGCAGCGGCTAAGGGCAGAGACGGCCGGCGAAGACGGGCAACGACGGAGACGGCCGGCGAAGACGGGCAACGACGGAGATGGCCGGCGAAGACAGGTGCGGCGGCGACGACGGAGAAGACACGGCGGACGGCGATGCTGAGTAAGGAGAAAGAAAGGAAGAGAAAGGAAGAAAGAAGAAGAAGAGGAGGCGATAGAATAATAAATTCCCCTTTTCCTTTTTCAACGTGTTTGACTTAGTCTATGAAATATTTAATTTTTCAAAGACCTAATAGATTAATATTTAATTGTTTTGTTGAAATGAAATTTATACCAAGTCAAAGCAATCCCTCTATATATATATATATATATATATATATATATAAACAGTAGCACTAGTGCATTTCCATCTTTCAATCATTCATCTCACAGAACAGAAGTGAGGAAATAGAAAACAACTATAGAAAAAAGAATACAAATTAATAATATAATGAAATCATTATGGATTATCTTCCTTGTTGTTTGCGCTCTACTCATCCAAGGAACTCAAGGTACATATCTCTTTCGTTAATACACAGACAGACACACACTCTCATATATATATATATATATATTGAAATTTATTTATTTTTATTATAGGAGTAGAAGTGGCGCCACCGTGCATGGAGCAGAAGTCGAACCTCCACGGCCGTAAGATGATGGGTTGTCTCCCACACGGTCCGGTGGTGGGGCCCGGATCCGGCCTTCCTTCCGTTTCAGCCCCGCCGTTCGATTAGTACATATATTATTAATAATATAATTATATCTCAATAATAAATATTTCTTGACTTTAATTTGTTTATTATTGTAAAATTGATATTTCTGGCGATATCATATATGTTGGGGGGATTTTTGTTCTTGCAGTATAGTGTGTGTACTGGGGTTTTCATGTAATAAAAATTATAGCATTCGCATATTTTCCTTAATGACCGTACTTAAATCACTAATCTCAGACCGCTGTGGGGCCCACATCCCGATTCGCCCCGAACCCGAATCAATCGGGTCTGTTCGACAAACACACACATATACACATATTATATATATATATATATATATATATATATATATATATCCACAATCCCATCAATATTTATATTTTTTTATATATGAATTGACTGCAACTGATGATGGTTGGGTGAAACATGGAATAGTCGCCATTCACAACATGGAAATTAGAAATAACTAGTATTTTATGCAAACTCTATTAATATATATAAAATATAAAATTATTTTTATAATATGAAGTTATAATATTAATTTTAATTGTAAATTAATTTTTATAAATTAAAAATTTGAATCTTGGAATATAATTGAAATAAATTTGAAAATTAATGGTAAAATGGTAATTAATATTGTGATACGAAGGTAGTTACTTTATGATGTTGTCTCTTAATATAGAGTACATATAATAGTATTTATTATTAGTTTTTCTAATGAATTCTCAACCTTGGAATGAGTTTTACAATATCTTTTAGGCCCAATTATCTCTATCTATTGAAAAATATGTAACAATATATTAATTTCAAGCAGTTAAATTAAGGTATATAAATATATCAGTGCAAGAGAATTGCAAGATTCCGCTGTAGCAAATTAACCATTGATTTGAATGGCCACGACTCACACATGCGTGTGTCCCGGGTTCGAGTCCCGGCAGCGGATAATAATTTTTTAAATAATTTATATTTTTATTTAATTAATCATATAAAAGAAATGGGTTAAACAAACTTTCCTTAATTAATTTAATGGTCAAAATTGCGTATCCTTGGATTGACCATATTTTATTATTCAATTCGATTTTACTGACTACCGAATTTAATTACTTATTTAATCGCCGGGAACTTTCAAGGTTTTTTCCTGAAGTCACGGTCTTTATATATAATATATATATATATTCAAAATTGGTTTATGAAGTATTTTATTTAACTAGGAAGACTAGGTTGAAATTTTAGCTATGCTATGATATATTAATCAATCGTATTAGGTGAATGGTACAATAGATATAGATGTGAGTTATATAGGCTATTTTTCTACCATATATACTTATTTAATCTACTAAGATAATATTGGCTTTTTTAATTTAATATTGCTATTTTTTGTATTCATTAATTAAATAGGATTATTTTGAAAAATATTAATAAAATAGGGCAAAACGCTGGTAATGAAAGCGACGTCGCGTCCATCAAACGCGACGTCGCTTCCAATGGAAGCGACGAGTATGCGGGCCGCATATTCCAAAATGGGCCTTCGTCGGGTCCATTGGATGCGACGTCGCGTCCAATGGCCGCGACGAGTATACGGGCCGCATATTCCAAAATGGGCCTTCGTCGGGTCCATTGGATGCGACGTCGCGTCCAATGGATGCGACGCCGTGTCCAGATGTACTCCATTTATATCTCTGCTTCTGAAAAGGCTGCAATGACTTCTGAAAAGGCTGAACTCTGAAAAGGCTGAAGCAATGACTTCTGAAAAGGCTGAATTCTGAAAAGGCTGAAGCAATGACTTCTGAAAAGGCTGAAGCAATGTCTGATTTATGAAAAGGCTGAGACACTGTGTAACTGTTGTCGTCGTGGGTAATAGGCACGCCATCGTGGGTATTAAGCACGACGAAATCCATTATATAACGAATTCATATTCTTCATATTTTTCAAAGTTCAGAATATCTCTTAAGATTCTCAGTATGACCTCTCGTAAAATTCAAGTCGTTGTGTATTTTGGTGGTGAAATTATATACGAATCAAACACCATTCAATATAGTCTTCAACCGATTGGTTTTCGACGAATTCATCGCGATACCAGTTTTTCTCAATTTTTGAGCATACTGTACGAGATGACTTGCGTCGATAGCGCTTCTTCCTCTTTAACCGTTCGTGTGAAGAATGAATACTTTCAGCATTCTCGAATTTATCAAAGGCTCTTAAACATTTCAAACGATGCTGAGCTCGCATACTTCTTGGATGCAGACGCCGAGCTAAATTTAATTGAGGTGTTTGTCGAGACAAATGAAAATGTTCATTTTGATCTTAATGAAGAGGCTCCTGAAGAATTCACCAATCTTGTATCGAGTTACTCAGTTCGTAATATCTCAGCAGTTACTCAAGGAATGAGTAACGTTTCGTTCCACGCTCCTCATGAAGATATTCCTTCAAGTAGCCGGAGTTTTCCTAATATTTCAACAGTGGCGGAACCTGAGATCGTGCATGAAGTCGAGCACAACAGTGACGTTAGCGATTCTGAAGCCGATGATGAAGGTGGTGCACTAGATGATTTTCCAGATCCCGCAGAAGACGAAGGTGGTGATGATGATGATGGCAATAACAATCTTCCAGAAAATGATATTTCGATGCAAGAAGATGATACTCCAGCTCTTTATCAGACAGTGCCGTTTAATTCAACATATCAAATGGCTCCCTCAGAAGGGGACGGAGACGGGGGTGATTTTTACGATAGAGACAATCCAGCGTTTGCGGAAGGTATGACTTTTAATAGTAAAGATCATTTGAAAAGTGCTGTTGAAGATTACTCTTTGAGGGTTGTTAGGCGCGAGTTTCACGTTGTTGAAAGTAAGAAAACCGCATGGAGCGTGAAATGCAATCACAACGACGAATGCCATTGGAGATTACGAGCTTGCTTCAAACCAAAAAAGGGATTTTGGAAGATAACAAGATATGGAGGACCACACACATGCTACATGAACGAGTTGGCGAGCACACATCGTAACATGTCACGAAACGTAATTGCGCGTAAGTTAATCGGAACAGTGACTACCGACCCTCAGTATCTTCCCAAAAACGTCCAACAGCTCGTAAAGGATACATTTGGGTACGACATCTCATACATTCAAGCGTGGCATGGATTTAAACGAGCCAAAGAAAACGTTTATGGCACCTGGGAAACTTCAGTCCAACAACTTCCCATCTTCATGAAAGCGTTGCAACGTTACAATCCCGAGACTGTTGTAAAGTGGTTGCATCTTCCAACTAATATGCCTGGACTAAAGAAACTGGGGTATGTTTTCTGGGCATTCAAACCTTGTATTGATGGCTTTAAGCACTGTCGTAGAGTCGTCTGTGTTGACGGTACGCACTTATATTCAAAATACGAACATAAAATGTTGATTGCATCAGCAATCGATGCCAATCAAAATATTTTTCCACTTGCTTTTTCCATTGTTACAACCGAAAGCACACATTCTTGGAAATGGTTCTTGAACTTACTTAGTGTCCACGTGTTGGAGAATCAAGCTGTATGCCTTATTTCAGATCGACATCCAGGTATTTTGATATATTTCATTTGATTTTCTTATATCTTTTTTATTGATGATAAATTTTGTTACTTACAATCTATAATGCAGGTATACTGGCTGCTGTAAGAGAGCTCGAAGCTTTTAGGCCACCAAATGGACAACATCGTTTTTGTCTACGCCACGTGGTTTCAAACTTCAACACAGAATTCAAAGACAAGGATTTGAAACAATTATGCCATAGAGCTGGGATGGCGCACACACTGGAAAAGTTTAATCGGATTATGGAGCACATCAAAGATATCAAGGAAGAAGCGTGGGCGTGGTTGGACAAAATTGACAAAGAAAAATGGACGTTTTCTCATGATGGGGGATAACTAATATGTTCTCGGTCTCATCGACGCATTGTGCCTATTATATAATTAAAATTATTGCATGCAACATCTTAACAACTAATATAAATCTGAGTTAAATTGCAACATACCATCACGTCGATAAATGCAGTATCTCCCATCTGAAAACCTAGCTCCATGTGAATTGTAGACGGAGATATATAGCGACGGGTGACAGATCGATACCATGTAAAATAATCTGCAGTGCACGGCGCCCCATCACCTATCTCCATTGCATCAACTATCGACTCGTATCGAGCTAACCAATACGCTTCATATTCTGCGTGATGCAATCTCCAGTCTCTTCCCGCGATATTGCGAAGATTGAACCGATATAGATTTCGATGTAAATATCGAGGAGCGTCCGGGATCGACTGTACCATTCCGAACTGTCGGACCACACGGTCGGGGTAGTGCCACTCAACAATGTTATAACATATCAGTGGACACCTTGAACGACAACAAGCTGGTCGGCATTCAGGTCTCAACGCCATAATCTCCGGTGCATTATCATCATACGGAGTCCACACAAACTGCTCCATCGACATGCTATCGAACGACTCTCGTATGGCACGTAAATTAGAATTTGCGGAGGTGGTATGATTCAACAGTGCATTCCACCTTAATAAAATAAACAAAGTTTATAGAAAAAGTAATAATATTACAAAATCATAAGAAATTAAAAAAATAATTCCACAGTACCTTGCCGCATGCGGCGGAATGGGAAGCTGAATTCCATCGACAACGGCGGGTAGCATCTCCACTCGAGGATGGATAATAATGGGCTGCACGGGTAATATACGCATCCACGCCCATACCTATACAAGATTTAATTAAATCGGTTATTCTATTTACGACATAATAACGAAAAAAAATATATTAAGATAAATTAGTACCTGAAGCAAACGCAATGCTCCACCAATGTTCATCTTTTGCTTTTGACATGATGTACATAGCTCTCTGTACATGAAAGCTAGAACAGCACTGCCCCAACTGTAAGTGTGCACCTCATCGATATTCTCGAGCAACGGAAGGTACGTCATCGACGTAGTACTTCCGCTGGAATCGGGAAACATAACTGATCCAATGAGTAATAGTGCATATGCACGTGCGTGCTGATCTACTACATCATCGACGCTCTCATCGTCGATCGGATTGGCTTCTAACCAGTCCGCCAATTTTCTCAAAGATACTTTGGTCCCGTGGTACGTGCCCTCCTCAGGTCTGTAGCCAGTCAACGCCTCACAGTAATCTATCCACTGCTCCGTCGACTTACGATGGATCACTCCGCTAACAGAAACACCATCGACTGGGAGTGCCCAAAGAACACCGACGTCCTCTAAAGTAATGGTCGCCTCCCCCATCGGTAAGTGAAACGTGTGCGTTTCCTTTCTCCATCTTTCTACTAGCGCCGTAATTAAGTGTGGATCTAATTTCTGAGATCCACAACTATATACGCCATAAAATGACATTGTATCCAACTTTTCCAAAACACGACCATGCAAGCGCACCGGTCGTGAAGGCTTACCCCATACTACGCCTTCCAAACCTCTCACGGTCAACGGAGTATCTAACGCACCATCCGCATTAGATAGCACATCGTTACAACGATGACTATCCTGAAATATCAATAACGACCGATCGACGGGACCGTAAAATTCATTCGTATCCATCCTAAATCGAACGACATCGAGTTAAAATTCAAAACCCCCAATGATGAATAACAACTTTAACAGTTACAAATATTCATCATAGCTTGCTAATTAATATACCTTCAATAAGAAAAGGGAGTGGTGTACGTGTGGCAGCGGCTACGGGCAGCAACGGGGCAGCGGCAACGGGCAGCGACGGGCAGTGGGTACGGGCAGGCAACGACGACGGGGCAGCGGCTACGGGGCAGCGGCTAAGGGCAGAGACGGCCGGCGAAGACGGGCAACGACGACGGGGCAGCGGCAACGGGCAGCGACGGGCAGGCAACGACGACGGGGCAGCGGCTACGGGGCAGCGGCTAAGGGCAGAGACGGCCGGCGAAGACGGGCAACGACGGAGACGGCCGGCGAAGACGGGCAACGACGGAGATGGCCGGCGAAGACAGGTGCGGCGGCGACGACGGAGAAGACACGGCGGACGGCGATGCTGAGTAAGGAGAAAGAAAGGAAGAGAAAGGAAGAAAGAAGAAGAAGAGGAGGCGATAGAATAATAAATTCCCCTTTTCCTTTTTCAACGTGTTTGACTTAGTCTATGAAATATTTAATTTTTCAAAGACCTAATAGATTAATATTTAATTGTTTTGTTGAAATGAAATTTATACCAAGTCAAAGCAATCCCTCTATATATATATATATATATATATATATAAACAGTAGCACTAGTGCATTTCCATCTTTCAATCATTCATCTCACAGAACAGAAGTGAGGAAATAGAAAACAACTATAGAAAAAAGAATACAAATTAATAATATAATGAAATCATTATGGATTATCTTCCTTGTTGTTTGCGCTCTACTCATCCAAGGAACTCAAGGTACATATCTCTTTCGTTAATACACAGACAGACACACACTCTCATATATATATATATATATGAAATTTATTTATTTTTATTATAGGAGTAGAAGTGGCGCCACCGTGCATGGAGCAGAAGTCGAACCTCCACGGCCGTAAGATGATGGGTTGTCTCCCACACGGTCCGGTGGTGGGGCCCGGATCCGGCCTTCCTTCCGTTTCAGCCCCGCCGTTCGATTAGTACATATATTATTAATAATATAATTATATCTCAATAATAAATATTTCTTGACTTTAATTTGTTTATTATTGTAAAATTGATATTTCTGGCGATATCATATATGTTGGGGGGATTTTTGTTCTTGCAGTATAGTGTGTGTACTGGGGTTTTCATGTAATAAAAATTATAGCATTCGCATATTTTCCTTAATGACCGTACTTAAATCACTAATCTCAGACCGCTGTGGGGCCCACATCCCGATTCGCCCCGAACCCGAATCAATCGGGTCTGTTCGACAAACACACACATATACACATATTATATATATATATATATATATATATATATATCCACAATCCCATCAATATTTATATTTTTTTATATATGAATTGACTGCAACTGATGATGGTTGGGTGAAACATGGAATAGTCGCCATTCACAACATGGAAATTAGAAATAACTAGTATTTTATGCAAACTCTATTAATATATATAAAATATAAAATTATTTTTATAATATGAAGTTATAATATTAATTTTAATTGTAAATTAATTTTTATAAATTAAAAATTTGAATCTTGGAATATAATTGAAATAAATTTGAAAATTAATGGTAAAATGGTAATTAATATTGTGATACGAAGGTAGTTACTTTATGATGTTGTCTCTTAATATAGAGTACATATAATAGTATTTATTATTAGTTTTTCTAATGAATTCTCAACCTTGGAATGAGTTTTACAATATCTTTTAGGCCCAATTATCTCTATCTATTGAAAAATATGTAACAATATATTAATTTCAAGCAGTTAAATTAAGGTATATAAATATATCAGTGCAAGAGAATTGCAAGATTCCGCTGTAGCAAATTAACCATTGATTTGAATGGCCACGACTCACACATGCGTGTGTCCCGGGTTCGAGTCCCGGCAGCGGATAATAATTTTTTAAATAATTTATATTTTTTATTTAATTAATCATATAAAAGAAATGGGTTAAACAAACTTTCCTTAATTAATTTAATGGTCAAAATTGCGTATCCTTGGATTGACCATATTTTATTATTCAATTCGATTTTACTGACTACCGAATTTAATTACTTATTTAATCGCCGGGAACTTTCAAGGTTTTTTCCTGAAGTCACGGTCTTTATATATAATATATATATATATTCAAAATTGGTTTATGAAGTATTTTATTTAACTAGGAAGACTAGGTTGAAATTTTAGCTATGCTATGATATATTAATCAATCGTATTAGGTGAATGGTACAATAGATATAGATGTGAGTTATATAGGCTATTTTTCTACCATATATACTTATTTAATCTACTAAGATAATATTGGCTTTTTTAATTTAATATTGCTATTTTTTGTATTCATTAATTAAATAGGATTATTTTGAAAAATATTAATAAAATAGGGCAAAACGCTGGTAATGAAAGCGACGTCGCGTCCATTAAACGCGACGTCGCTTCCAATGGAAGCGACGAGTATGCGGGCCGCATATTCCAAAATGGGCCTTCGTCGGGTCCATTGGATGCGACGTCGCGTCCAATGGCCGCGACGAGTATACGGGCCGCATATTCCAAAATGGGCCTTCGTCGGGTCCATTGGATGCGACGTCGCGTCCAATGGATGCGACGTCGTGTCCAATGGATGCGACGCCGTGTCCAGATGTACTCCATTTATATCTCTGCTTCTGAAAAGGCTGCAATGACTTCTGAAAAGGCTGAACTCTGAAAAGGCTGAAGCAATGACTTCTGAAAAGGCTGAATTCTGAAAAGGCTGAAGCAATGACTTCTGAAAAGGCTGAAGCAATGTCTGATTTATGAAAAGGCTGAGACACTGTGTAACTGTTGTCGTCGTGGGTAATAGGCACGCCATCGTGGGTATTAAGCACGACGAAATCCATTATATAACGAATTCATATTCTTCATATTTTTCAAAGTTCAGAATATCTCTTAAGATTCTCAGTATGACCTCTCGTAAAATTCAAGTCGTTGTGTATTTTGGTGGTGAAATTATATACGAATCAAACACCATTCAATATAGTCTTCAACCGATTGGTTTTCGACGAATTCATCGCGATACCAGTTTTTCTCAATTTTTGAGCATACTGTACGAGATGACTTGCGTCGATAGCGCTTCTTCCTCTTTAACCGTTCGTGTGAAGAATGAATACTTTCAGCATTCTCGAATTTATCAAAGGCTCTTAAACATTTCAAACGATGCTGAGCTCGCATACTTCTTGGATGCAGACGCCGAGCTAAATTTAATTGAGGTGTTTGTCGAGACAAATGAAAATGTTCATTTTGATCTTAATGAAGAGGCTCCTGAAGAATTCACCAATCTTGTATCGAGTTACTCAGTTCGTAATATCTCAGCAGTTACTCAAGGAATGAGTAACGTTTCGTTCCACGCTCCTCATGAAGATATTCCTTCAAGTAGCCGGAGTTTTCCTAATATTTCAACAGTGGCGGAACCTGAGATCGTGCATGAAGTCGAGCACAACAGTGACGTTAGCGATTCTGAAGCCGATGATGAAGGTGGTGCACTAGATGATTTTCCAGATCCCGCAGAAGACGAAGGTGGTGATGATGATGATGGCAATAACAATCTTCCAGAAAATGATATTTCGATGCAAGAAGATGATACTCCAGCTCTTTATCAGACAGTGCCGTTTAATTCAACATATCAAATGGCTCCCTCAGAAGGGGACGGAGACGGGGGTGATTTTTACGATAGAGACAATCCAGCGTTTGCGGAAGGTATGACTTTTAATAGTAAAGATCATTTGAAAAGTGCTGTTGAAGATTACTCTTTGAGGGTTGTTAGGCGCGAGTTTCACGTTGTTGAAAGTAAGAAAACCGCATGGAGCGTGAAATGCAATCACAACGACGAATGCCATTGGAGATTACGAGCTTGCTTCAAACCAAAAAAGGGATTTTGGAAGATAACAAGATATGGAGGACCACACACATGCTACATGAACGAGTTGGCGAGCACACATCGTAACATGTCACGAAACGTAATTGCGCGTAAGTTAATCGGAACAGTGACTACCGACCCTCAGTATCTTCCCAAAAACGTCCAACAGCTCGTAAAGATACATTTGGGTACGACATCTCATACATTCAAGCGTGGCATGGACTTAAACGAGCCAAAGAAAACGTTTATGGCACCTGGGAAACTTCAGTCCAACAACTTCCCATCTTCATGAAAGCGTTGCAACGTTACAATCCCGAGACTGTTGTAAAGTGGTTGCATCTTCCAACTAATATGCCTGGACTAAAGAAACTGGGGTATGTTTTCTGGGCATTCAAACCTTGTATTGATGGCTTTAAGCACTGTCGTAGAGTCGTCTGTGTTGACGGTACGCACTTATATTCAAAATACGAACATAAAATGTTGATTGCATCAGCAATCGATGCCAATCAAAATATTTTTCCACTTGCTTTTTCCATTGTTACAACCGAAAGCACACATTCTTGGAAATGGTTCTTGAACTTACTTAGTGTCCACGTGTTGGAGAATCAAGCTGTATGCCTTATTTCAGATCGACATCCAGGTATTTTGATATATTTCATTTGATTTTCTTATATATTTTTTATTGATGATAAATTTTGTTACTTACAATCTATAATGCAGGTATACTGGCTGCTGTAAGAGAGCTCGAAGCTTTTAGGCCACCAAATGGACAACATCGTTTTTGTCTACGCCACGTGGTTTCAAACTTCAACACAGAATTCAAAGACAAGGATTTGAAACAATTATGCCATAGAGCTGGGATGGCGCACACACTGGAAAAGTTTAATCGGATTATGGAGCACATCAAAGATATCAAGGAAGAAGCGTGGGCGTGGTTGGACAAAATTGACAAAGAAAAATGGACGTTTTCTCATGATGGGGGATAACTAATATGTTCTCGGTCTCATCGACGCATTGTGTCTATTATATAATTAAAATTATTGCATGCAACATCTTAACAACTAATATAAATCTGAGTTAAATTGCAACATACCATCACGTCGATAAATGCAGTATCTCCCATCTGAAAACCTAGCTCCATGTGAATTGTAGACGGAGATATATAGCGACGGGTGACAGATCGATACCATGTAAAATAATCTGCAGTGCACGGCGCCCCATCACCTATCTCCATTGCATCAACTATCGACTCGTATCGAGCTAACCAATACGCTTCATATTCTGCGTGATGCAATCTCCAGTCTCTTCCCGCGATATTGCGAAGATTGAACCGATATAGATTTCGATGTAAATATCGAGGAGCGTCCGGGATCGACTGTACCATTCCGAACTGTCGGACCACACGGTCGGGGTAGTGCCACTCAACAATGTTATAACATATCAGTGGACACCTTGAACGACAACAAGCTGGTCGGCATTCAGGTCTCAACGCCATAATCTCCGGTGCATTATCATCATACGGAGTCCACACAAACTGCTCCATCGACATGCTATCGAACGACTCTCGTATGGCACGTAAATTAGAATTTGCGGAGGTGGTATGATTCAACAGTGCATTCCACCTTAATAAAATAAACAAAGTTTATAGAAAAAGTAATAATATTACAAAATCATAAGAAATTAAAAAAATAATTCCACAGTACCTTGCCGCATGCGGCGGAATGGGAAGCTGAATTCCATCGACAACGGCGGGTAGCATCTCCACTCGAGAATGGATAATAATGGGCTGCACGGGTAATATACGCATCCACGCCCATACCTATACAAGATTTAATTAAATCGGTTATTCTATTTACGACATAATAACGAAAAAAAATATATTAAGATAAATTAGTACCTGAAGCAAACGCAATGCTCCACCAATGTTCATCTTTTGCTTTTGACATGATGTACATAGCTCTCTGTACATGAAAGCTAGAACAGCACTGCCCCAACTGTAAGTGTGCACCTCATCGATATTCTCGAGCAACGGAAGGTACGTCATCGACGTAGTACTTCCGCTGGAATCGGGAAACATAACTGATCCAATGAGTAATAGTGCATATGCACGTGCGTGCTGATCTACTACATCATCGACACTCTCATCGTCGATCGGATTGGCTTCTAACCAGTCCGCCAATTTTCTCAAAGATACTTTGGTCCCGTGGTACGTGCCCTCCTCAGGTCTGTAGCCAGTCAACGCCTCACAGTAATCTATCCACTGCTCCGTCGACTTACGATGGATCACTCCGCTAACAGAAACACCATCGACTGGGAGTGCCCAAAGAACACCGACGTCCTCTAAAGTAATGGTCGCCTCCCCCATCGGTAAGTGAAACGTGTGCGTTTCCTTTCTCCATCTTTCTACTAGCGCCGTAATTAAGTGTGGATCTAATTTCTGAGATCCACAACTATATACGCCATAAAATGACATTGTATCCAACTTTTCCAAAACACGACCATGCAAGCGCACCGGTCGTGAAGGCTTACCCCATACTACGCCTTCCAAACCTCTCACGGTCAACGGAGTATCTAACGCACCATCCGCATTAGATAGCACATCGTTACAACGATGACTATCCTGAAATATCAATAACGACCGATCGACGGGACCGTAAAATTCATTCGTATCCATCCTAAATCGAACGACATCGAGTTAAAATTCAAAACCCCCAATGATGAATAACAACTTTAACAGTTACAAATATTCATCATAGCTTGCTAATTAATATACCTTCAATAAGAAAAGGGAGTGGTGTACGTGTGGCAGCGGCTACGGGCAGCAACGGGGCAGCGGCAACGGGCAGCGACGGGCAGTGGGTACGGGCAGGCAACGACGACGGGGCAGCGGCTACGGGGCAGCGGCTAAGGGCAGAGACGGCCGGCGAAGACGGGCAACGACGACGGGGCAGCGGCAACGGGCAGCGACGGGCAGGCAACGACGACGGGGCAGCGGCTACGGGGCAGCGGCTACGGGGCAGCGGCTAAGGGCAGAGACGGCCGGCGAAGACGGGCAACGACGGAGACGGCCGGCGAAGACGGGCAACGACGGAGATGGCCGGCGAAGACAGGTGCGGCGGCGACGACGGAGAAGACACGGCGGACGGCGATGCTGAGTAAGGAGAAAGAAAGGAAGAGAAAGGAAGAAAGAAGAAGAAGAGGAGGCGATGGCTTTTATATCGCGACGTCGCGTCCATTAACCGCGACGTCGCATCCATTGGAAGCGACGTTGCTTTTAATGGACCAAAACCCTAGGGTCGGCCCATTTCACAAGCCCACTTATTCGTCGCTGCCATTGGAGGCGACATCGCGTTTAATGGACGCAACGTCGCTTTCATTACCAGCGTTTTGCCCTATTTTATTAATATTTTTCAAAATAATCCTATTTTATTAATGAACCCAAAAAATAACCCTATTAAATTAAAAAAGCCGATAATATTGCATTCTTTTGATTTGAGGTTGGTTGATTTAGTAAGGTCAATCATTTCTTTCAATCTTTATTTTCAAACCGAAGATTGATATTTAACTACTTTTGTTGAAATGAATTTTATACTAAACCATAGCCGCCCCTTCCTCCCCTATAAGTACATTTCGATCAAACCCATCAATTATATACATTCATCTTTAAGACCCACCAAAATCGAAAAGAACGTAGAAAAACAATACAAATAAATATGAAACTATTGTGGATTTTCTTAGCTTTATACTCGTCCAACGAACTCAAGGTACACCATGCATATATTATTCATTGATTTGTGTGGTTTTGTTGATAATAGATTAGTGTTAATATCTTATATTATATTATATGCCTACATACACTACATTCGATACCCTGAAAGTATTTTTAGAATATAAATGCTATCATAAAGAAAAAATAAATAAAAAATAAAAAGCCCCTTTTTCTGCAAAATTAAATTCTGTACTTGTATTTGCTCGCCTCTTCTTGAATAAGTTATAACTGCATGGTTTCGACATGTCAATACATAGACGACAGACACACCCACCCTCACATATATGCATATATATATATATGTATATATAATAAATATTGAAATTTATTTATTTATTTTATTTTAAAGGAGTGTACGTGGCAGCGGAGCAGAAGTCATATTATCTCTACGGCCGCAAGATGATCAGTGCTCTCCCGCCCCATTATGGTCTGGTCGGGTCTGGGTCGGGTACTCCTTCTGTTACAGCCCCGCCGTTCATTTAATATATATTAATATAATTATTATCTAAAGAATAATTAATGTTTCTCGAGTTTAATTTGTTTATCATTATTGTAAAGAGATATATGTGAGGGCTGTTAGGGTTTGAATTTTTTTTTTTTTTTTTGTTCAAGGCAGTGTAGTATGTGCACTTGTGTTCTCATATTTTTCGTAATGATCATCTACTTAATCAGCTTGAAAGTCATGCTATGATTCTTGAACTTATTTTGTAGGGTTTTAGAAAAATATAGACAAAAACATTTATTTTCTTACACCAACGAATTGAAACGAGATGATCATCCCTTGAGGGGCTTTAATGGCAGCCCATTTTCTGAAGGCCCGCTGGGAAAAGCACACTAAGTAAAGAAATGAGATTTAAAATATCTTTTAGGGCCGGTTTTCTCTATCTATTATAAAAAAAAAAATATGGAACAATATATTAATTTCAAGTAGTTGAATCGTATATAAAAATATATTAGTACAAATAGCTTAAAATATGGAACAATATATTAATTAACTATTGATTTGAATGGTAACGACACACACGCGTCTGTCCCGGGTTCGAATCCCGGCAGCGAATTTATTATATATTTTTTTTAAAAAAAAAAAACTTTCAACTATTTAATATATATTTTTATTTAATCAACGATATAAAAGTATGTCCATGCTATCTACCCACTTGGGTATAATTCAAGTGGGTTGAGATTGTGACATGTTTCCCATCTTAAAGTGATGCTGAGATTAACACCTTGGATTGAGAAGGTGTGACATATGTCACAATCTTAACCCACATGGGTTATTACCAAGTGGGTAGGTAAGAATAAACCATAAAAGTAATGGGTTAAATGAACTTTCCAGTAATTAATTATTGGCTCACCACACCACCTTTTATTATTAATTATTTAATCGCCAAGAACTTTGAGGGTTTCTCTTAGTCACGCATTTAACTTGAGTCAAAAGTTCTACAGTGTATTTTTTTTTTTCTAAAACAAAATTTTGTTTGACCTAGTTTATGGAATATTTAACTTAGCGAAGACTTTATTGATATTTAGTTGTTTTATTTGTCGAAATGATGTTTATACTAAATCAACGCCATCCACCCATCAAACCCTCTTTCAATGTGTATGTATATTAACGTTGGTAATGAAATTAATGTAGAAGATTGGTTTCATTTGTCCTCTTTTTCTGAATAAAAATCATCAATTGGAATAGAGTTTTTCATTGAAAATAATAAAAAAAAAACATGGTTAAGAAAATAAATTTTATTTAATAGTCAAAAGTTAAAAAATAATCCAAATGAACTACGAAAAAGAATTAGAAAAAGTGAAAATAGTTAAAATAATGTGTCCCAACTCCCAACAGATATATGGAAATTTCTTTAATCGAATCTCCAGATTAAAAAAAAAAGGGCTCCCCTATATAAGCAAGTATCAACCAAACCCTTCAATAATCCCATTTCACATAGAGATTGAAGAAGAAGAAGAAAGGAAAATAAAATAAAAAGGAAATGAAATCAATGAAATTCTTATGGATCATCATCCTTATTGTTTGCGCTCTACTCTTCCAAGGAACCAAAGGTAAATCATTCATATTTTTGTGCTTTTCCTTGATAACAATAACATAATACATTATTATACATAGACACACACATCACGTAATAATAAAGTATTTATATCTATTTTGTTTTAAGGAGTGCATTTGCCAGCATTATCTGAGACTCGGAAGTCAACTCCGTGCGGGCGTAAGATGATAGGTTTAGACTCGTCCGACGACGACGACGAGGAGAGGCACGGTCCAGTGGCCTCGAAGCGCGCTCGTAACTCTATAAGAGCCCCACCATCTCAATAATATAAATCAATTTTCAAATTTGTACAATGTTTCATGAATATATATTTTTTTGCTTGTAATGGCGATGCTTACGATATATATATATATATATGTTGGGGTATCAAACCCAATCCCACATTGGATAATTCGAAGTTTGATCAAAAGTATATAAGCTTGTGGGTTACTCCCTCTAATTACCAATTAACTTTTAGAGTGCAACCCCACAAGGTTTATAGGGTTGCGGCAGTTCGAGGTTAATTCGATCCTTACAATATACATATGTATTTATTTGAGCCAATTGGGTTTAGGTTTCTTGTAGCAAGAGAGGCCTTTAATGTACTTATCAGAAAACTACGTTCAATATATATATATATATATATATATATCTTATATTACTATGGAAACGTAGGTGTGTGACACTGTGTCCATGTTATATAATAAAATAAATAATTTATTTTGATTAAAAATATATAATAAAAATATTAAACATAACTATCCACTACGCACAATAGCTCACTAAAGGGAGGAAGCTGCTTTCAGTATCTTTCTTTAAAACTAACTTAAATAATAATACAAAAAACTACCCACTATCGGTACGGTAGTAGTGAGCTGAAGTAAAATAAATCTCCTCCCGACAGATCCTCACCTCACCACCACGCTCACGCTGCCCTTACCCGCAACAAACGCCACAATCCGTCTTCATCCGCCGCGCTGTTCGTCGGAAGAGACCCTAGCCCTCATCCAAACGTACTTGTGAAACATAGTACTCTCTCCGCCGTGGAAATCTGAATGACAACCAATTACTACAGGAGATCCACCACTGCACCGCACCAATCACGGGTGGCTGAGGCGGAAAATGGAAAATGGAAAATGGGCCCGAGATCAACAAAAGCAACAACCCACCGACGAACCCGTCCTCCTCCGACGATGAGGACGACGAAAATGACAACGATCGCAGGAGCAGCGTGAAGAGGATCAACGATCTATACTATACAATGCCAGCGGGAATCAGGTAAATAAACACATCACACCAAATGGGTTTATGATAAAAATACCAGGTCGGGTCATTTCATCTCCTTCGGTGGGCCAATTTGACGAGATTAATCGTGGGATGAACCGAAGCCCTAGCATTTACCCCAACAACGTATACACTAACCCTAATTTCAACCCAAATCAATCCAGAATTGGGACTTTTTTTGGTGCCGTGTTGGTATGAATGGTGCCACGGTTAGAGCAAGATACCTAAAGAATAGGTTTCGAGGAAGAATGTGGTTAGTGAGGTTCTAAAGAAAAAAATACTGTTAATGGGGAGGGATATATGATATTGTAACAGCCCTACAAGTCTTGAGAGAAGGATTTATGAGGATCGAAAATGGCCAAATTTGATATGGGTAGGCAGGCATGTGGAGGAGATTAGAATGGGGATGGAGTTGAAGAGAACATATATGCTACTCGATTCCCAACGGAGGATTGTTGAGCCATTTGCAAAGACTGTAAACGAGAGGAAGAGAACAAATAAAAAGGCATCAAGAACAACCAATCATTCAGACCAGTGAAGCATGTTCGGTAAGATATCCGATTCATGATTGTGTTTGTGCTTCCTCAATCTATGGGATTTGTGGAAGAAGTTGAATAATGATTGTGTATTGGTTTGTGATATTTGATTAGTGTATTTTTTTAACATGTTGTGTGATTGCTTGAATTAGGTGTTTATAATTCTTATTTTTGTTGATCTTGGTAGAAGTTATAACTCATGAAGTTAAACAACATATATTTTCTTTCTTCAGACGGAATTGTTGATGTTGATTTAGTACTTTTTGAAGTGGATTAACCTTCGATTCTTGATTATCAACTGAAAGAAAATGCAATCGACACAAAACCCAGCGATTTAACGTGGTTCAAATCAATATACAATTCGATATTGATCCTACATCCACGGGAATCTTTCCACCTTTCTCTTTGATCGAGGTAATTACAGAGGTTAACTCGCATATCTATCTATTCTATACACAAGATATCAATCTAGGGTTCTACTCTACTCGACATACAATCAATGAATTCAGAGAAAAGAAAGATTCTAAGAGCTAAAGTTGTAGATGAATGAACTCTGCTCGGCTCCCTTTTATATTCATTCAGCTCTGATGTATTCCAAGTGATTGTACCATAGGCATAATAACTTGTACATAGAACTTATAAAATCGTCGCCACCAGTAGCAACTTCTTCATCCCTTTCTGCTCAACAGTTGAATAACCGTTAAGTTGGTTATTAACACTTTCAAGCTTTAGCTTTTATTCTGCAACACTTCAGCATCCAAGCAGCACCTTTCTCCCAGCTTGATTCTGCATTCAACTTATGACTATATCTCACATTTCTCCACCTTAGTCATAAGTCTTTATGTCACTGTTGATCAAACATCATTAATCTTGCTTGAAATCGGCTTTGTTATTGCATCAGCTGCATTATGGTCTGTATGGACTTTCCTAAGCAGAATTTGTCCCTGCTGCAGCACATCTCGAATGAAGTGTACCTTGACATCTATGTGTTTAGTCCTTTCGTGGAACACACTGTTCTTAGCCAGCTGCAACGCACTTTGATTATCACATAGGACCTTCATCTGAGACTGTATTATCCCAATCTCGTTCATAAAGCCATAAATCCACATGGCTTCCTGATAAACATATTTCTATACGTTTATTAGATCGTATTAATATATACATGTTGTGTTCATTGACTTCGCCTAAGTACTTTTATGAGTATTTACGCCTATTTTATTGTTAATTGTGCTTAGGACGAGTTTTGGGACGATTCGGGTGAAAACGAGGTGAAAATGAGCCATACAGATAAGCTCCACGGCCATAAGCGGGATGTCCACGGCCGTGGATCAGGGTATACTGTTGTTCCAAAGCTAAGCAATGGTCCACGGCCGTGGAGGTCTTACACCAGACCGTGGGCAATGGCTGGAGATGATCCACGGTCTAATGCACATGGACCACGGCCGTGGAGATCAAGCGAAGAGGGTCATAGACGAAGGTCAGTCCACGGTCTGAGACACTTCAGTCTCCACGACCGTGGACCTCGAGCAGAAGTGGACAGAGGCAATAAAGGTTCCACGGTCTGAGGCACTACGGTGTCCACGGCCGTGGACCATTAGCAGATGGTCCGAACGAAGACATAGCCCATGGCCGTGGAGGATTTGTCCCAGACTGTGGACCTTGGCAGAATGCGAAGCCCAGTGTATTTCGTGAGTCCACGGCCGTGGGAGGCCCATCCCCAGACCGTGGATCGAGCGAAAACACTGAATAAAGCTGAGAATCAACCCAAAACGAAGGGGGACGCACACACACATCACACACTAAACCCTAAGGTGGCTAGGAGGCGATTTGGAGCAAGAGAGACGAGAGGAAGGACTAACACACCTCAAGACGCAAGGATTTGCTCCCGGAGCGTGATTCAAGCACAACCCCAACGGAGAAACCATCCCGAGCGTGAATCCCCCAAGAACGAACCTTGAGCTACTCAAAGAAGGAAGTTTCATGTTTATTTTGGTTTCCTTCCGAATTTGTTTTGTGTTTGAACATAATATGAGTAGCTAAATCCTTGGTGTTCGGGATTAGATGATTGCTAGGTCGGATTTGTTGTTTTGACGTTGATTTCCCATGAACACATTTTTGGATCTACTTATTGTTATGAAATTGATTCTTCGTTCAATATGTCTATGTGTTGATACGAATATTTGTGTATCGTCGAGTGCGACATCTAAAGACGATTAGACTATTCATAAACGTTAGGGTTCGGTTAGAGGGCGACAACTAATAACCGACCCTCGCTAATAGCAATACCGATTTAGATTCTCGAGACCGTCTAGGGCGACAGCAAATTCGGTCTCGAGTAGGAAATTGTTGCGATTTAGGAATAAATACGTGGGAACGGGGAATTACGGCATTAACAACGAGACCTAGTAAGATTCGAAATCCCGAGCACGTCTTTTACCAATCGAGTACCTCTACCTCTACTTGTCTTTGTTATTTTAGTCATATAATTAGGATTGTGTGTTTGTGGTTCCATTAGTTAGAAAATCATCCAACTATTTGATAGGCTAGATATTAAATCCTAGGATTACTACTAGTACTTACTTTGTTCCTCGTGATCGATACTCGGATACTCATCTAACTACGCTACGTTCGATAGGTACACTGCCTATCGCGCTAGGGTGTTATTTGTTATTCGTTTTAATTATTACTTGTCGCACAACCCGTATTTTACGTACACCTTAGCCGCGATCAAGTTTTTGGCGCCGTTGCCGGGGAACTAGAGTGATATTAGGAAGCCCCTAGTTTAGTACTTTAGCCATTTAATTCTTTCTGTTCATTATTTGCATTGTTTTACTTCACTTTAATTTTCTTTATTTCTTAACTTATCCTTCGTACGTAAACTTTTTGGATTACGAGGTACCTCTACACGGTGTATGACTCGTAGCCATCCATCGGAATTGATCACAGACGTAGACCCAGATTTTGAGAGGAACGTACGAAGGAGACGCAGAGCTGAAACCGAAGGCTCATCAAGCAGCGAACAAGCGCTCGTTAGCTATTCAGACGACACGGTCGAGAAGTTCGAGGACGCAAGAAATTTCCAGCGAGAGCGTTCCGTGAATAGACCAGAAGAAACTACAGAAATGGCGGACCAAAGAGCCCAAGTTCCTGCAGAAGAACCACCACTTCAGGATCTTCTCAGGACGGCTACTTTCGGAGGGACCGAAGCAGCTATCGTGATCCCACCGTTCGAGAATAACAACTTCGAGCTGAAGTATTGCTAGATCCAGATGATATTTCAGACGGCTCAGTTCGAAGGGAACTCCGACGATGATCCATACTCTCACCTGAAAGTTTTCCTCACCATCACTGACATTATTAGAGTGAACGGAGTTCCGAATGATACCATTAAGCTGATGTTGTTCCCGTTCTCTCTCAAGTATCGTGCGAGGGAGTGGCTCGAGCTTCTACCACCGAGATCCATCGTCACATGGGAGGAGCTGAGAAGTGCTTTTATCGGGCAATTCTTCCCACAATCCAAGGTGCTAAAACTCAAGAATGAAATCTCACTATTCCATCAAAAGGATAGCGAGAATCTATATGAGGTGTGGGAGAGATACAAGACGTTATTGAAGCGGTGCCCTCAACACGGGATGTCCAAGGCAGCGATTGTGAGCAAGTTCCATGATGCCTTGAACGATCAGACGGCTCATATGCTAGACGGAGTGGCAAACGGAGGGCTCGTGAAGCTGAATGCCATCGACGCGTGGAATTTAAAGGAGGACTATACACGCAACAGCTTCATGAGGGGAAATTCAAGGATGAAGGCACCCGGAGTTTTTGTAGTTAGCGAAGACACGACGATGAACGCTAAAATGGATGCCCTCCAGCAGCAAATCGCCGCGAGCAACCTACAAATGCAGAACATACTGACGGCGTTGCTCCCTAAGGTAGTCCCGCCCAATACCGTTAACGCCGTGATGAACCCAATGGCGACCATCTCGCCACAACCAACCCCGTACACACCTTCGTGTGGTGTTTGTGGAGCAGCCCACGAGACTTCGGAGTGCCAGACCATGTCGTCAATAGAGCAGGTCGACTACATGGGTAAATTTGAAGGGTAGAGGAGTTTCCAGCCTCGATCGCACCCGAACCTGTCTTACGGCCAGCCGGGGCAGCAAGGTTCAAGACCGTCGAGCTACCAACAAAGGCCACCGGGATTTCAAGCGGGTGGATCCAACTACCAAGCTGGAGGGTCAAGCAGCCACTATCAACAGTCCCCAACCCAAGGATCAGGATCCAATGACATGAATGAAATGAAGGACATGATGGCGGCGCTACTCACAAAGTTTGGGAAGACGACGGAGGTTCACGAGAGCCGATTGACAAGGATGGAAGACCAATTTCAGAACCTTGATATTCGAAGCCAAAATACCGACGCATCTATCCGCCAGCTCGAGCAACAAGTAGGCCAATTGGCAAAGCAGTTGACGGGGCGATCACAAGGGTCATTGCCGAGCTACACGGAGACCAACCCGAAGGAGCAATGCAAGGCCGTGACGTTGAGGAACGGCCGGGAGCTGCAAGAGGTACCCCCGAAATCCACAAAGAAGTCCGTCGAATCGATGGCAGAAGGAGCCCATTCGAGCCGAAGTGAGGAGTAGGCCACGGACAAGGCTGTTGAACCTGAGATGATGCCGGAGAAGGACACCGCTGAGACCGAGGCCGAAACGATGAAGTCGAAGGAACCATCGAGGCCGCCGGTGAAACCCTATCAACCGAAGATCCCGTACCCGCTAGGCTAAGGAAGGATCGTGTAGACGATCAGTTTGGTAAATTTATGGCTTTGTGTAAACAATTGCATATTAACTTACCGTTTGTTGAAGCCATTACACAGATGCCCCGGTACGCAAAGTTTCTAAAGGACTTGTTGACAAATCGACGGAAGCTTGAGGACGTCTCCACTGTTTGCTTGAGGGGAGAATGTTCGGCTATCTTACAAAGCAAGATCCCAAAGAAGCTTAAGGATCCAGGGAGTTTTACGATCCCTTGTTTGATAGGAGAAGTTGTAGTAGAGAGGGCACTAGCTGACTTAGGAGCTAGTATAAATCTGATGCCCTATTCTATGTTTAAACGCTTAGGGTTAGGTGAACCCCGACCCACAAGGATGAGTTTGCAGTTAGCTGACAGATCACTTAAATACCCTCGTGGAGTCGTTGAGGATGTGTTGGTCAAAGTTGACAAATTCATCATACCTGCCGACTTTGTTATCTTAGATATGCAAGAGGACGAAAATGTCCCCCTGATATTAGGCAGACCGTTCCTGGCCACTGCTGAGTCTATGATAGACGTCAGGAACGGAACATTGACTTTGACCGTAGATAGAGAGAAAGTGACCTTTATCATGACGGATTCAATGAATAATTCCGCCGAACATGATGATAAGTGTTATTACATGGATGTTTTTTAGAGGGATTTTCTTTTATCCGTCCAGGGATTATCACAGGTCACTGAAAGTTTTGACGTGGACGAGGCAAACGAGGAGCCCGAGGAGGAAGCCGATGAGCCCGTGACGGAAGTCCACGAGAGTCGAGAAGAGGACAAGGAGAAGAGCTCACTGGACGAGCCACCGGTGTTGGAATTAAAGCAACTGCCCAACCACCTCGTGTATGCATTTCTGGAGGGCACTTCAAGTTTACCGGTGATAGTCTCCTCCGCTCTCGACGACGATCAAAAGGAGAGACTACTGAGGGTACCAAGGGAGCACAAGAAGGCCATAGCTTGGAAGATCTCGGATATCCGAGGAATTAACCCGAGCTTCTGCACCCACAAGATTTTAATGGAGGATGATTTCAAGCCCGTCGCCCAGCGCCAAAGACGCCTCAACCCGAACATGAAGGATGTAGTAAAGAAGGAGGTGATCAAGCTGCTAGACGCCGGGATGATTTATCCAATCTCGGATAGTTCGTGGGTGAGCCCGGTCCAGGTGGTCCCGAAGAAAGGAGGAATGACGGTCGTAAAGAACGACAAGAATGAGCTGATTCCGACGCGGACCGTAACTGGTTGGAGGGTGTGTATCGACTACCGAAAGCTGAACGATGCCACCCGAAAAGTCCACTTTCCTTTACCCTTCATTGATCAAATGCTAGAATGTTTATCGGGTCACGATTTTTATTGTTTCCTTGACGGTTTGTCAGGTTACCTTCAAATCCCGATAGCGCCAGAGGACCAAGAGAAGACGACCTTCACCTGCCCATTTGGCACGTTCGCCTACCGACGGATGCCGTTCGGGTTATGCAACGCCCCGGTGACATTCCAACGATGCATGATGACTATTTTTGATGAGTTGGTAGGTGACATAATGGAGGTATTTATGGACGATTTCTCTGTTTTTGGCTCCTCATTTGATCGTTGCTTGTCTAATCTCGAACGTGTGTTAGCACGTTGCGAGAAAACGCACTTAGCCCTTAATTGGGAAAAGTGTCATTTTATGGTTCGAGAAGGCATAGTCTTAGGCCATAAGATTTCCCTTAAGGGAATCGAAGTGGATAAGGCTAAGATTGAGACGATTGAAAAACTGCCAATTCCCTCGAACGTCAAATCTATTCGGAGCTTTTTAGGTCATGCGGGTTTTTACCGTAGATTTATTAAGGATTTTTCCAAGATCGCAAGACCTATGTCTAAGCTCCTTGAGAAAGATGCCCCATTTGTTTTTGACAATGAGTGCTTGCAAGCATTTGAGTCGCTTAAGGAGAAACTCATTTCTGCACCTATTATGGTGGCGCCCGATTGGGAGCTCCCTTTTGAGCTTATGTGCGATGCTAGTGACTACGCAGTGGGGGCTGTTTTGGGACAGCGCAAGGATAACCATTTTCGGCCGATCTACTACGCCAGTAAGACGTTGGACGCTGCTCAGTCCAACTACACTACCACCGAGAAGGAGTTATTAGCTGTCGTTTTCGCCTTCGACAAATTCAGGTCATATCTTACTTTGTCGAAAGTTATTGTTTTTACTGACCACTCTGCTCTTAAGTACTTATTAGCAAAGCCAGACGCTAAGCCACGGCTAATTCGATGGGTCTTACTCCTACAAGAGTTCGACATCGAGATAAAAGTCAAGAAAGGAGCAGAGAATTTGGCGGCCGACCACCTCTCAAGGTTGGAGGAGTCCGAGGTGGCGAGCCAAGGCGAAGAGATTAGAGATAAGTTCCCGGACGAGCATCTATACGTCGTCCGAGAGGTAAGAGAGGATGTTCCTTGGTTTGCAGATTTCGCTAACTATTTAGTTGCGAGGGTCTTACCAAAGGAATACTCGAGTCAGCAAAAGAAGAAATTCTTTTCTGACTTGAAGTATTATTTTTGGGAAGAACCGTTCCTTTTTAAGCGATGTGCAGATCAAATGATCAGGAGGTGCATCTCATTTCCCGAGACGTTGAAAATTATCGACCATTGCCACATGGGACCAACTGGAGGCCATTACGCATCAAATCGAACCGCACAGAAGGTGTTGGAGTGCGGATTTTATTGGCCTACGCTATTCAAAGACGCTCAGAAATATGTTGACACGTGTGATCAGTGTCAACGGTCAGGTAATATTTCTAAGCGTGATGAGATGCCCCAGAATTTTATTCTGGTTTGTGAAGTTTTTGACGTGTGGGGCATCGATTTCATGGGTCCGTTCCCTAGTTCGTACGGTAATAAGTATATACTAGTTGCCGTCGACTATGTGTCCAAGTGGGCCGAGGCTCAAGCCTTACCCACGAACGATGCTAGGGTAGTTGTTAAGTTTCTACGTGCATTATTTTCACGATTTGGGTCGCCACGATGTATCATCAGTGATAACGGCACCCACTTTTGCAATTCTCAATTTGCGCGCGTTAGAAAAATACGGCGTGAGACATAGTCTTTCCACGCCGTATCACCCTCAGGGAAGTGGTCAAGTGGAGGTAGTAAACCGCGAGCTAAAGCGGATTTTAGAAAAGACGATTGATGGAAATCGTCGTGATTGGGCAAATAAGCTCAATGACGCTCTTTGGGCTTATAGGACTGCATATAAGACCCCAATAGGCACCACACCGTATAGATTGGTCTATGGCAAGGCTTGTCACCTTCCCGTAGAATTAGAACATAAAGCCTATTGGGCAATTAAAGCCCTAAATCTAGACTTGGAGCGAGCCGGTGAAAAGCGTAAGCTCCAAGTTAATGAGCTTGACGAGTGGCGTTTGTCGGCTTACGATAACGCCAAGATGTATAAGGAGCGTTCCAAGCTTTATCACGACCGACGTATTAAGAAGGGAAAATAGTTCGAAGTAGGAGATCAAGTCCTCATCTTCAACTCTAGGCTTAGGCTCTTTCCCGAAAAGTTACGGTCACGTTGGTCGGGTCCGTTTACCGTTAACCGTGTTTTTCCTTACGGCACTGTTGAGATATGTGGCGAAGAACAGGGTCCATTCAAGGTGAACGGCCAACGGTTGAAGCATTATTTGGGAGAAGAGCGGGACACGAGCGAGAAGGAGGTGATATACCTCGACTTCAAACTCCCCTAAAGGTAATGTAAGTGCGTCCAGCTCAAGACGTTAAAGAAGCGCTTCTTGGGAGGCAACCCAGGTATTTGCATTCACGTTTATATTTTGTCGTTAGGATAGTTGCATTCATGTCTACGTTTTTCTATCAAAGCATTTGGATGAGAGATTAGAGTCCGAATTATATTTTTATATGTCTAGAAAATGATCTTGAATTGTTGGGTGGAAGAAATATGGTTGTCGAGTACTCATTTTTAGGCTTCTGGCAAGTTCCACGGTCTGGGGCATAAACCCCACGGCCGTGGACAATCATAAAACATTGACAGCATGTAATTTAGTTCCACGGTCTGGGGCATGAACTCATCCACGGCCGTGGACGTGCCGATGCCTCTGCCTACATTCAGACGATCTCCACGGCCTGGGACATATTTGTCCACGGCCGTGAACCATCCCAGCGCAAACAAATCATGCACGGACCGTGACCTAATTGAGGCCATGCCCGTGGATCAATCGGGACCGGGCTAGCAATATGCTTGTCCACTGTCTGGGACATAATTCCCACGACCGTGGACACCCCACAAATATGGGCAGCGCGAGAATGTGATCCACGGGCAGTGACCAAGACAAGTCCACGGTCGTGGACTCTACGGTCTAGTCAAGTCATTTGTCCTGTCCACGGTCGAGGACATAGTTCCCATGCCCGTGGACACCCCACAAATATGGGCAGCACGCTGTTATTGTCCACGGGCCGTGACCAAGATAGATCCACGGCCGTGGACTATACGGGCTGGGCTACTATCCACGGTCTGGAACCAGATATCCACGGCCGTGGATCGCACCAGAACTTAAAAAAAAAATAGGGGCTCGATCGATTTCATTCGATCAAGCCACCTCCAAGCACCCTGGAGAGAAAATCCGGCCGACCCACCGCCGCACAACCTCCGGCGACGTCGACAAGGTGAATTCCCGACCCCCAAACCTCTGCAATTCCTCCTATCCAAGAAATAAGGTATGATTTGGTACTTTTTAACCTAAATTTTCGAAATTGGGAGAATGGTTGAATTGGGGCGATTTTGTTTGTTGATTGTGATTTTTCTTGTGTTAATGCATGCCTCTATGTCGATCTATCACATGAAACACGATATCGTTGGATTTTGAGTGAAAATGTTAGCTTTGTTCGTTGAAAATCGTTGAACGGTGATTCTTGTGGGTCAATGTAGGAATTCCTTTGAAAATGGGGTATGTGTCGATTATATTGAGAATCCCGTCATCATAGAGCTATTTTTGTACTATTTTCGCCACTTGTGCTTTCGTTTGCATCTTATCATGTTGTGTCGCTGGTCGAGTCGAGCTGATATGCATGCCTTTGATTATCTTTATTGTTGTTGTTTTTCTCGAGGAATCACATGTACTCTTGTAGGTACAATGGTGAGAAAAGGTAGTGGTCGAGCTAGCTCCTCCCGAGCTCCCTCGTTGTTGGAGGAAATGAGGGCGTTCGAGAAAGAGGAGCATACGACTCGATACAACAAACTTAGGCAACTCGAGTTTATTGAGACGGATCAGATAGATTACGAGGCGATCGAGAAGCACGGGATCAACGAGCAGATCGACCGGTATCTGTCGTTGAGCAGCTGGGGCACTTACTTCGCTATCGACCAGCCGTCGTATGAGGAACTCACCCTTGAGTTCCTCTCCACCTTAGAGTTCGACGAGCACAGCGTGTTGGACGAGGTGACGTTCAGAGCCTTCAACATCGAGCACACCATCGGTATTGATGAGCTGTGCGAGGGTCTGGGACTTCAAGTCCCACCCTACATCCACGGCGAGCCGTACGAGGCCACCATGGGCGTCCATCACCATCTCGCCAACATGGAAGAGCGATTCCAGCGTTGGGGCGAGTTAGTACGACACGGCGGGAAGATTTACGACGTCAACGTCTCGAAGGCGTCGGAGCTGAGGAGTCCGGGGTTGAGGTACATCCATCGACTGATGGTGACCTCAATCACCCCGAAGGGCGAGTCACAAGGGGCGATTAGCCTCCGGGACCTTCTGTACCTTTCCAAGATGCACAGAGGACTTGGAAAGGCGATGGCTTTGGCATTTATGTCACAGGCCAAGTCCCGGAGAGGCGGGAAGATCTGTGTTGGGCCCTATGTGACGGCGTTAGTGAAGGGCTTGAGATATTGGCCCGATGAGCTCCCTGAGATGACGGAGGTCGGAGGGCGACGATTGGTCGATGAGAAGCTGATGGCGAAGCTGAAGATGTTGGTCCGAGCTCCTAACTCGACTCGGACCAACACGATCTATATGTGGCGTCCTGAGTACCAGCCATACGTCGACCACCCCGCGGCACCGGCCCCGTCCAACGAGTCACCTCAGCCACTCGCGACACTTAGACCGAATGAGAGCTACGCTACATCGCAACAGGCGACGTTCGAGCACGGCGGATCTTCTGGGTTGCATTACCCCATCACCACGTCATACCTTGACGACCGCTTCGACACTTTCCGCCAAGAGTTACTCCAGCATCATACCGCTGACATCACTCGGCTCGAGGCGACTCAGGCTGAGGATCATCGCCGATTCGAGGAAGCTCAGCAAGCCCAAGCTGCTCAGATTCAGCAACTTGACGACCGGCAACAGCGCTATGAGGAATCTATGAGGAAGTATGAGCAGGACCTCAGAGCGCACCAGGAGACGATGTCGGCGATTCAGAGAGCACTCACGATGATCGGGAACCAGCTCCCACCTCCTCCACCGCCCTCGAGCCCTTAGTTTATTTATTTCTATTCTCTAGACATTATTGTCATGCACTCTATATCTAACTATCTCATCTATTTTCTGTTTTTATTTGGTTTTTACGTTTTCTTTTCTTTTTGTCTTATTTAGCGAAACGTGAAATCGACTTCACCCAGTCAAACAACAAACCGCACGTTTCGAGGAAATATCCCGAGCACAAAGTCTCACATGCTGGCCGTCATACACTTCATTATTCAGGGGAGTTCCTTTCTTTTCATTAAGTTATTTCTCTCCATTTTTTTATTTCTTCACGTTGAGGACAACGTGTTTCTCAAGTATGGGGAAGGGGTACTCTTATCTTTTAAAATTTCCCTGAAAATTTTTCATTTTCTGCACTCGAGTATGACATGTATAGGAATAGACGTACTAAGCTTGGCATGATTAGTTGATATGTTTTAGTAAGTAGCATGAGTAATTAGGACACGCATGAGTAGTTGATTACTTTTTCTACGTGATTGACCTAGTTGCACGTAAGAGATTCATACAACATAACCCCATGTCTTCTTTCGTGAGATTTTTGAGCCTTTGAGTTTTTTTTTTCGCTCCTATTTTCTTGGTTATGTGTGTAGTAGTGCCTAATTTATGTTTCTCTAGAACTTGCTTGTGTCATACGTGCTGAAACTACTTGAGGTATTATTTTTGTGGGAAATGACGGAGGCAATAGGATTAAGTCCATTGCCAAAGCTTCCAACCACGACTGGCCACCGTAGTTAGCCACTTTGAGCCTGTGTCTATTCTCTTTCGAATCCTGGTAATGTATGAAAACCTTTGACTGTAAACCTCCAGAGACATCTGAACCTGAGAAACCGCAAAAGTGAACGTCGAGTGTCAGAGTCAGGGGTACAGCCGAGCGTTCAATAAAAAAAAAAAAAAAAATCCTTGCCAAGCAGAAGAGGACGAGCTCAGTATATTCGTAAAAGACGGAGTTGACACTAGGAACTTTTCCTTCGATAATCTTCCGTTTACGGGAGAAGAGAAGCCTAGAAATGTCAGCTCCGTTACAATGACGAACAAGCTCAGAAGATTCATAACGAAAAAGATTTACTAGCTGCAAGCAAAGAAAACGATGAAGTTTGGAGGTGCCCGGACAGTGACACGAGACCGATATGATGCTTTTCTTCATATTCTTACAGCCTTTATAGTCATCATCTTTCATTTTACCAAGACCTCTAGATTCCCGTAATATTATTATCAAAGGTAGTAGTCGGTACGATACACTTGCAAGCTTATGGTAGGAACTAGATTACGGTACGAATTGAGTGATTCTATATGTTTTACGACCCTGTACACTGAGTGTTGAAGTGAATCACTTGCGAGGTATGAATCTTGAATCTTGTTCTAGGAATTTTTCGTAGTTAAGTTATTGATTTACTAGTGTGATGTTCGACGTTGCTTTTGTTGCTATCTTTTCGTATTTACTATTTCATGTCGAGTTGCATAAATCTTAACTACACGTTCATGCTTTAGTGTAATTTTGCTTGAGGACAAGCAAAAGCTTAAGTGTGGGGAGATTTGATAAACGTATTTCTATACGTTTATTAGATCGTATTAATATATACATGTTGTGTTCATTGACTTCTTCTAAGTACTTTTATGAGTATTTACGCCTATTTTATTGTTAATTGTGCTTAGGACGAGTTTTGGGACGATTCGCGTGAAAACGAGGTGAAAATGAGCCATACAGATAAGCTCCACGGCCATAAGCGGGATGTCCACGGCCGTGGATCAGGGTATACTGTTGTTCCAAAGCTAAGCAATGGTCCACGGCCGTGGAGGTCTTACACCAGACCGTGGGCAGTGGCTGGAGATGATCCACGGTCTAATGCACATGGACCACGGCCGTGGAGATCAAGCGAAGAGGGTCAGAGACGAAGGTCAGTCCACGGTCTGAGACACTTCAGTCTCCACGACCGTGGACCTCGAGCAGAAGTGGACAGAGGCAATAAAGGTTCCACGGTCTGAGGCACTACGGTGTCCACGGCCGTGGACCATCAGCAGATGGTCCGAACGAAGACATAGCCCTTGGCCGTGGAGGATTTGTCCCAGACCGTGGACCTTGGCAGAATGCGAAGCCCAGTGTATTTCGTGAGTCCACGGCCGTGGGAGGCCCATCCCCAGACCGTGGATCGAGCGAAAACACTGAATAAAGTTGAGAATCAACCCAAAACGAAGGGGGACGCACACACACATCACACACTAAACCCTAAGGTGGCTAGGAGGCGATTTGGAGCAAGAGAGACGAGAGGAAGGACTAACACACCTCAAGACGCAAGGATTTGCTCCCGGAGCGTGATTCAAGCACAATCCCAACGGAGAAACCATCCCGAGCGTGAATCCCCCAAGAACGAACCTTGAGCTACTCAAAGAAGGAAGTTTCATGTTTATTTTGGTTTCCTTCCGAATTTGTTTTGTGTTTGAACATAATATGAGTAGCTAAATCCTTGGTGTTCGGGATTAGATGATTGCTAGGTCGGATTTGTTGTTTTGACGTTGATTTCCCATGAACACGTTTTTGGATCTACTTATTGTTATGAAATTGATTCTTCGTTCAATATGTCTATGTGTTGATACGAATATTTGTGTATCGTCGAGGGCGACAGCTAAAGACGATTAGACTATTCATAAACGTTAGGGTTCGGTTAGAGGGCGACAGCTAATAACCGACCCTCGCTAATAGCAATACCGATTTAGATTCTCGAGACCGTCTAGGGCGACAGCAAATTCGGTCTCGAGTAGGAAATTGTTGCGATTTAGGAATAAATACGTGGGAACGGGGAATTACGGCATTAACAGCGAGACCTAGTAAGATTCGAAATCCCGAGCACGTCTTTTACCAATCGAGTACCTCTACCTCTACTTGTCTTTGTTATTTTAGTCATATAATTAGGATTGTGTGTTTGTGGTTCCATTAGTTAGAAAACCATCCAACTATTTGATAGGCTAGATATTAAATCCTAGGATTACTACTAGTACTTACTTTGTTCATCGTGATCGATACTCGGATACTCATCTAACTACGCTACGTTCGATAGGTACACTGCCTATCGTGCTAGGGTGTTATTTGTTATTCGTTTTAATTATTACTTGTCGCACAACCCGTATTTTACGTACACCTTAGCCGCGATCACTTCCTTCACAGCTTCAGTCATGGCCATATATTCGGCTTCCGTGCTTGAGAGAGCTACCACTTTCTGCAAGCAAGCCTTCCAGCTCACAGCTGTGCCAAAGGAGGTGAAGATATAACCAGATAATGACTTTCTTGTGTCCACACAACCTGCAAAGTTAGAGTCTACAAAACCAGAAATAATGTTAGTTTGATCTGTTTCTTTGTTCAGCACATAAACGAGTCCTTTACTTGTTGTGCCACTGACATATCTGAGGATCCACTTGAGAGCATACCAATGATTCTTCCTCGGTTTGGATATAAACCTGCTTATCACACTTACAGCATAAGAAAGATCTGGCCGTGTGCAAACCATGGCATACATGAGAGAACCGACCATGTTTGCATAAGGAATCTTTCTCATGAGCTCAGCTTCTTTGTCATCCTCATCTGTCTGAGCTGCTGTCAACTTAAACTGGTTTGTTAAGGGTGTTGAGACAGGCTTAAGTCCCCTGAATCCAAACTTATCTAATACCTTCTCTAGATAAGATCTCTGAGATAGAACTATCTGTTTCTTAGCTCGATCCCTCTTAATTTCCATTCCAAGTATCACTCTTGCATGGCCTAAATCTTTCATTTCAAACTATGAACTCAGTGCTTTCTTGATTAGACCAACTTCAGCCTTGTCTTCACATGCTATCAAGATATCACCTACGTATAGTAGCAAGTAGATGAATCTGTTGTGACAAAATTCTTTGTAGTATACACACGAATCATACTTACTTCTCATGTAATGATGACTCTGAACAAATTCATCGAACCTTTTGTTCCATTGCCGAGGAGATTGCTTAAGTCCGTACAAGGATCTTTTGAGTAGACACACCATATCACTACTGTCTTTTACCTTAAATCCTTCTGGCTGAGTCATCAGTATCCTTTCTTCAAGTTCACCATGTAGAAAGGCTGTTTTAACATCCATTTGTTCCAGCTCAAAGTCATACTTTGCTGCGAGTGAGATCACAAATCGGATTGATCTATATTTAACCACGGGTGAGAATACTTCATTGTAGTCTATGCCCTCTCGTTGAGTGAAACCACGTGCTACCAGACGTGCCTTGAACCTCACTTGATCTCCCTCAAATTTTCTTTTGAAGAGCCACTTGCAAGTTATGACTTTTGCTCCTTTTGACCTTTGAACTAATTCCCAGGTTCTGTTCTTCTTTAATGAATTCATTTCGTCCTTCATAGAATTCTTCCAATGCTCACTATGCCTCCCAGTTACAGCCTCATTGAATGTCTTAGGATCATCTAATATTAATCCTTCTCCAACTGTAAAAGCAAAGGCCACCATATCAGCAAAGCCAAATCTATCAGGTGGTTTACTTGGCCTTTTCTGCCTATCCCTTGCCAGCTCATAAGTGCTCAAATCATCTTGTTCTTGAGCCTCATCAGATCCTTGTTCTTCAGGCTCTTGATAGGTATCAGGAACTTCATTAGTCTCCACATCAATCTGCAGTTCTTGATCCTTCAGCTCTACCCCATCACCACTGGTAAATTCTATTTTCTGTATTTGATAAGCCATCTGATTTTCCTTAAAGATAACATCTCGACTTATAATGCATTTTCTAATCCCTGGTTCGAGACACCACAACTTGTATCCCTTAACACCATCTGGATATCCTAAGAAGACGCATTTCAATGCTCTGGAACCGTGCTTATCTTCTTTCACATGAGCAAAGGCTACGCACCCAAACACCTTGAGCTTAGAGTAGTCAGCTGATTTCCCAGTCCATTTCTCTTCAGGTGTTTTGAGTTCAAGAGCAGCTGATGGGCATCTATTGATGAGGTAGGCGGCTGTATTGACAGCCTCAGCCCAAAATACCTTAGGCAAGTTAGCTGATATCAACATACATCGAACCCTTTCCAATATAGTTCGATTGAACCTCTCAGCTAAACCGTTCTGCTGAGGTGTATATGCTACTGTTTTGTGGTGGTGTATTCCTTCTTTCTTGCAGAATCCCTCGAATTCCCCAGAGCAGAACTCCATACCATTGTCTGTCCTAAGTTTCTTGACCCTTTTGTTCACCTGATTCTCAACTAAACACTTCCATTCTTTGAATCTTCCCAGTGTTTCAGTTTTGGATTTGAGTATGAACACCCATAGCTTTCTTGAGTAATCGTCAATCAAGCTCATAAAGTATCTGCCTCCTCCATGTGATTCAACTCTAGATGGCCCCCATAGGTCAGCATGAATATATTTCAGCTGTGCCTTAGCCCGAAACCTGCTGCAACCAAACTTTACTCTGCAAGATTTTCCATATACACAAGTTTCACAAAACTGCAAGTTTGTGATCTTTTCTTTGCCTAGAACGCCTTGTTTCGATAATTCTTGCAATCCCCTTTCACTTACATGACCTAACCTTTGATGCCACATTGTTGCAGCATCCACTTTAACTTCCGAGGAGTTTAATGTTTCCTCAGTTGAAACAGTTCCAGATAGTGAGTAAACACCAACTCTTTTGATTCCTTTCAAGATAACCATTGAGCCTCGAGTAACCTTCACCATACCTCCTCCAATCTCACTCTTGTACCCTTCATCATCTAGAACACCAAGAGATATTAAGTTTCTTTTAAGGTTAGGAATGTACCTGACGTTTTCAAGTGAAAGTCGCATCCCATTTGGCAGTATCAGCTTGACAGTTCCAATTCCAGTCACTTTGAGTGATCTGTGATCCCCGAGCAGCACCTTTCCGCCATCTATTTCCTTGAATCCTTGTATCCATGACTTGTGATTAGTCATATGGTAGGAGCAACCGGAGTCAAGTATCCAAGATTTTTTTTTCGTTTCACTTGTGACCATTAAGACATCTGTCGAATCATATCCATCATTAATTGCAGACACTTCTGCTACTTCTTTTCCTTTGTTTCTGTCATTCTTGGATCTTTGTGGCCAATTCCGTCGAATGTGTCCCTCCTCATGACAATGGTAGCATTTAAATCTGCTTTTCGATCTTGATCTTGAATCCCTTCGGCCTTTCTTGTGCTCCTTTTTCTCAGACCTCCCTCTAACATTCAAGATTTCTGCTGAACCTAGTGATTTTTCAACATCCTTTCTGTTATTGAGTTGTCTCGAACTGAGAGCCGTTTGCACATCCATGAGTTTCAGCGCATCTCTTCCGTACAAGAGAGTTTCTTTGAAGCTATTATAGCTCTTAGGTAGAGAGCACAAGAGGAGCAACGTCTGATCTTCATCTGAAATCTCCGCATTAGCATTTGCAAGATCCAATATCAACTTATTGAAAGAGTCTATCTACTCTTCGATGTTTCCTTCCTCTTTCATTCGAAAAGAATATAAAGCTTGCTTCAAGAAAAGTCTCTATTAGGAATATTTTCTAGTGTTCAATAATCATGTTATCTTTGTCTAGAGACTTAATTGTATTTTATGTAGATATAGGGACTAAAGTGTAAATATACCAAAGTATGCTTTGGTATATATAGGGCAAGTGTGTGTAAAATACACACAACTTGAGTTTTAGTTTCTCTCACTATATTAGATTTCTCTCTCATCATTAGCATAATTAGGGTTTAATTGTAGAGAGGGAAAGTGAGGTATATTGTAGAGAGAAACTTGGATTGCAATGAAGATTGATTGAAGATTTAATCCATAAGCTTCCGCGCAAATCATTAAAGGTAATCTCGATTGATCTTAATTCTCAAGTTTAATCATATGTTGGATGAAATCTGGGAACTACAATTGGTATCAGAGCATGCGTATTTGAATTGATAGATTTCTAGCTGAAATATAGTTTACGATCGTTGTACTGTTCATCGCAAACTTGTTTACGATAGCTACTGTTCATCGCGATCATCACTGTTCATTGCATTTTTGAGTGTGTTGCTTGCTTAGATGTTTGCGATGTTGTGTTTGATACTGTTTGCGATGATTAATAGTTGATTAATTGAGCTGATTATTGCTGAATTTGGACCAAATTATTGATTTTCGATCGAATTGTTCTTATGATCTTCAAAGTGTTCATGTGAAAAATTCAAAAATTGTTTATGTTTTGCTTTTGATCTGGTTTAATCGAGTGTTTTTACATGTTTAATTGCTGTTTTCGATCGATTATCTGAGCTTAATTCGAGAACTTAAGTGTTTTTGATCGAATTTAATCGAATTGCAAAGTTTACGAATCGGATATCGATCGTAAACCTCTTGATTATCTGTTTACGAATCCACATTCATCGTAAACCTTCACATTTCTACTGTTTACGAATATATTTCATTCGTAAACTATCTTTAAGAAAGGTTTACGAATACTTTTCATTCGTAAACGCTTTAAGGAAAATGTTTACGAATATTAACTTTGCAATAGTCTGTTATTTAAGCTTTACGAACAGAAAACTTTACGATCGAAACTTTATAGTCTACGGTCAAAGCATTTAAGTTTACGGTCAACCAGAGGTTTACGAAAGATTTTCAATCGTAAACCTTGTTTACGATCTCAACAGTGTGTAAAGGTTTACGAACACTTTTCAATCGTAAACTTTACTTTACGGGTTACTGTTTACGAATCAGTTTCATTCGTAAACCAGTAAAAGGAAGGTTTACGAATACTTTTCATTCGTAAATATCAAGGCACTGTTTACGAACATTTCTCATTCGTAAACTATCTAAGTGAACTGTTTACGAATACATTTCGTTCGTAAACTATAAAGGCACTGTTTACGAATCATTTTCATTCGTAAACTAGCAAATGAAAAGGGTTTACGGATCACAAAAGTTTACGGTCAAATATTGCCCGTAAACCTAAGGACCCGTAAACATTTGAAAAGGTTTTGCTACTACGAATTTTTTTTTGTACCTACTTTTCAAATGTTTACCGAGGCTTAGAAAAATTTTTGGGTAAAGAAAATTTTTTTCGGTAAAATTTTTCAGTACAAAAATTATTCTCGGTACAATTTTTTTTTCGTATAAATCATTTTAAAATCATTTGCGAAAACCTTTTCATACAAACTTAGACCCGTAAACCTCTATCTGAAGACACAAACAAAATTCGATCGAAGATGAATTGAAGACCTCTTGATTATCATCTGGATTTGCTGCTCGATAATCAAGTAGGTTTCGGATCCACTCTACCCAGATCGAACGGTTTCTCAAACGATTAAGGTTTGAATTAAGCTTCCGCGCATTTAACATTTCGTTCAAGCCAAACGTAAACTTACACTTACTTTACGAAACTTACTGTTTACTGCTCTCATTCATTCGTAAACTTCAAAGCTTTACTTTACGATTGTCGCAGTTTACGAATCTATTTCGATCGTAAACATTCACATATCTACTGTTTACGAATAAATCCCATTCACATATCAACAAGATGAGGGAAGTTTCGACTTCATTAATAATGGTTTTGCAATTAATTGCAACCTTTTAATCAACGATTCTGCAAGACCGTTTTGCGTATGAACATGCGGCACATGGTGCTCAACAACAATTCCAATAGACATGCAATAATCATTAAATGCCTTGGAAGTAAATTCACCAGCATTATCAAGGCGTATTTTCTTTATAGGGTAATCTGGAAAATGTGCTCTTAATCGAATCAACTGAGCAAGCAATCTCGCAAATGCTACATTGCGTGTTGATAACAAACATACATGAGACCATCTAGTTGATGCATCGATCAATACCATAAAGTATCTAAATGGTCCACATGATGGATGTATCGGCCCACAAATATCACATTGTATACGCTCCAGAAATATTATAGATTCATTCTTTATTTTCACTGGTGATGGCCGAATAATTAACTTCCCTTTAGAGCAAGCGACACATGATAATTCATTAGGTTGAAGAATCCTCTGGTTCTTCGTTAAATGTCCGCGTGAATTTTCAATAATTTTTCGCATCATAATTGCACCGGGATGGCCAACCGGTCATGCCAAACAATAAATTTAATGTCATCGGTAAACTTCTGGTTTACAGTGGATTTGATTCGATCGTTCTAAGATTTGTGTAATATAGCCCAGAATTAAAGGATGGTAATATTTCCACAACTTGTTTACCATTCGAAGTTACTTTTGTAACGTATAAATATTCGGTATCTCCTTTTTCTGCAGTCTCAACGTGATATCCGTTATATCGAACATCTTTAAAGCTTAATAAATTTCTTTGAGACTTAGGAGAATATAAGGCATTTTCAATTATCAGCCTTGTTCCTCTGGGCAGTAAAACATTAGCTCTTCCGGAGCACTCAATTATATTCGTGCTACTCGATATAGTAATAACACTGGCTTCTTTCATATCAAGATGATCAAAATATTTCTTATTTTTTAGAATCGTATTCGTCGTTGCACAGTCTGCAAGACACAATTCTTCATTGCACATGCCTGCATCCATCAAATAATATCCTCAATTATACTCGTATAACTTCTTTGAGAGAGGTTGATCGTGGTCGAAAAGTGCTCGTGTTCGATTATACTCGAACAAGATCTTCGCCGGAGGTTGATCGTTGCCGGAGAGCGCTCGTGCTGATAACGTGTTATAAAATATTTATTGTGATTATTATTTATATTATGATATTATTATTATGGAGAGAAATATTAGAGAGATGAATTATGAAATGTATTTCTATACTTGTGTGTATTTTTACAATACAACTCAAGGTGCCTATTTATAGGCAAACTTCTCAAATTACAACCACAAAATAAAATATTACTTCAAAATAAAATAAACACATCTAATTTATATTCTCATCATCCTTATTTAACCACCATCTTTATTTATCCATCATTATTCATAATACGCATCATCTTTATTCAACTTTATCTAACCAACCATTATAAATAATATACATCCACATATCTATTCACAATATTACATAATAGTATATGAATATATTAGTACTAAATGAGAGCATAATTTTTTATTGAATTGAATTTTAACGACACATACACTCTGTGTGTCCCGGGTTCGATTCCCGGCAGCGAATATATTTATATATATATATATATATATATATATATTTTTAAGACATTCAATATATATATATATATATATATATTAATTAATTAATGATATAAAAGAAGAAATGGGCTAAGACAACTTTCGTTGTTTTGTAATTAATTTAATGTAATTATCAGTCCTTATAAATCCTCATTTAACGGGAAATAATAATCTCTACATTTCATACATTACAAAGGAGTCAAATTGCGTGTCCCCGACGATATATGGAAATGAATTTTGGATTGACCATATTTTTATTTCTAAATTTGACACTAACTCATTGCCTTTAATTATTTAATCACCAAGAACTTTCAAGGTTTTTTTCTTTTTCTTTTCTTATTCATCCCACTTGAGTCGCTGTCCTTTTTTTTAATGTGTTTGACTTGGTTTATGAAATGTTGAATTTAACGAAGACTTATAGGATATTTAATTGTTTTGTTTGAAATGAAATTTATACTCAATCAAAGCCACCCCCTCCTATAAAAAAAGACAAGTCCCATGGTGCATTTCCATCAAACCCTTTCATCTCACAGAAGAGAGGAAATAGAAAAAAATATATATATACAAATAAAATGAAATTATTATGGATTCTCTTCCTTGTTTGCGCTCTGTTCATCCAAGGAAATCGAGGTAAATCATACATAATATTCATATAAATTATAAAAGCATTTGTTTCTTTTCTTGTCAACACACACATATATAGATATATAATATTGAAATTTATTTATTTATTTATTTTCAGGACTGTATGTAGAAGCACTGAGTAAGGAGCAGAAGTCAGGCCTCCACGGGCGTAAGATGCTTAGCTGTCTGGGTCGGGATGGATCCAGCCAGGTCCATGGTCCGGTGGATTCCGGGTCGGGTGCTCCTTCGTGCGAAGCCCCGCCGTTCAATTAGTATATATCAGATAGTAGTGGTATAATATTATCTATATAACTAAAATATTTATTATTATTATTATTGTAAAGAGATACTGCTGGCTGGCTGGCGCTAATATAATAATATCATATATGTTTGGAATGTTGGGTTTTCTGATAAACAATCGTTCGTTTTGATGAAGATTCTAACCTTGGAATGAGATTTACAATATTTTAGGCCCAATTATCTCTATCTATTGAAAATTACGAATATATCTCTATTTCAAGAAGTTAAATTAAGATATATAAATACATATTAGTGCAAGAGGATTGCAAGATTCCGCTGTAGCAAATTAACTATTGATTTGAATACAACACATGCGTGTGTCCGGGTTCGAATCCCTGCAGCGGAAATAAAATTTTTTTAAAGACTATCAACTATTTTATATATATTTTTATTAAATTTATGATAAGAAAATAAATGAGTTAAAAGAACACTTTCCATATTTAGTAATTAATTTAATGCAATTATCAAATGTCAAAATTGCGTGTCCTTGAAGATACATGGAAATGAACTTTTGGATTGACCGTATATTATTTCTAAATTTGATTTTGCTTTCAAGGTTTTTTTTTCCCCTCTTATTCCTCTACTTAGATATAGTCTAAGGTTTAGAGTCACTTTTTTCGGATTTGTCTTTGCCTACCACCCATTTTGGTATAATTCAAGTCCTTTTTAATTTTTAATTTTGACATGTACACTCTTATATATACCTTACCCATGTTGGTATAACAATAACCACGTTAAATTTTATTCATTGTGTCGCATGTCAAATTATAAATGGAGTTGAGTTATATCAAGGTGGGTGCGATAGAATAAATTCCCACTTTCCTTTTTCAACGTGTTTGACTTAGTTGATGAAATATTTAATTTTTCAAAGACTTGATTAATATTTAATTGTTTTGTTGAAATGAAATTTATACCAAGTAAAAAAAATCCCTCTATATATATAAAAAAAAAACCCAGTAGCAGTAGTGCATTTCCATCTTTCAATCATCCATCTCACACAGAAGTGAGGAAATAGAAAACAATTATAGAAAAAAAAATATACAAATTAATAATATAATGAAATCGAGTGTAATACTCTTCACTTTTTTTTGTCTTCAACTTCAGAATCTCGTCTTCTTCCGGAAGAACACCCTTCAAAATGGAACGACAGTCTCATAAGGGGAGAAGAAAATCCTACGAGAAGAGACACCAACTCCCAAATCGGAAGGCTCAAGACACCTAAAAAAGCAAAAAGAAAAAAAAAACATAGAAATGAAAAGTCGGACTTGAAACGATAATTTCAGCCCATTATCGATGGGCCCGTTAAGAGAAAGCCCAGTAAGAAGTCGGACTTGAAAGTGAAACGATAACAAATCTCTCTCACACACACACATCTATATACATGTACACATATATCTCCACGATGCTTTTTATTATGTGATGATGATGGTTAGGTAAAATCTTGGAACAGTCGCATTCAAATCAAAGAAATGGGAATATACAGTACAACGATGTACATATATATATATATAATATGTGAGGTAGACCCTCAAATACGAATATATAACACGGATCATACAAGTCTGCATGTGGTCAAAAAAAATCAAGCCCAAGTTCTACTTTTTACACACCACCCCTGGGCCTACCTTATGTATGTCAGAATAATTTTTTTACATATATAGAATAGAAAATCAATGGAGATATAATAAGCAAAATTTAAGAAATTAATTTAATATTTTTGGAGTTGAGGAAAAAGGGTCGGCAGTCCTTGCTATGTATTGTTTGCATTGCATCGATTCATATCCTTGGGGTGGAATGGAATTAAGATTCAGATTCATCACAGTCCAATAATTACCCCATGTACAGATTATATATGGGCTGCATATTATATGCATTGCATGGACAATCAATACACTGTAAAGTTTCAATATTATTTACCGACATACTTCCATCATAAAAAAGAAGCATTTATTATTATTATTAGAAAGTATGTTGTATATTTAATTATTTTCCAAGTTTCTAACAGAAGTCCTGACATTAATGTCTTCTTTCGTCGTAGATTTGTCTTCTTCCTTCATTACACCACCTCGTTTTCTTCTCACCGTTTCCACTCATTACACCATGAAAACAAACCTCTCTCTCTCTCTCTCTCTCTCTCTCTCTCTGTGTGTGTGTGTGTGTGTGTTTATGATTATGGATACTAAATAGAAGAAACAGCCCCTTTCGTTTGACATAGAAATGGTAGACATAGAAATGCCCCACCGCATGGTAGACATAGAATGCGGCCGCCAGAGCGCCACCGCAGACGAAGCCGGCGCCACCGGAGAGACGGTGGGCGCTAATGGAAACGAGGGCGGTGGCTGTTTCTCTTCAGAAGACGCCGACGACGAGGGTTCTTCCAATGAGTTCTACTCAACCGCCAATGGCGACGGCTCGGAGAATTCAGCCGAAGTGGGCTTAGATTCTAGAAGACGATGCTCATCGCCCGAAGCTTCGGACATAGAAATCGGCGACAATAAGCTGCATTTGAAGCTCGATAGTCACGACGAAGCCGAGGGAGACTGTCGGATCTGCCACCTGAGCTTGGTGAGCTCGAGCCCAGTCCGAGAAATCGCCATCGAGCTGGGCTGTTCTTGCAAGGGTGACCTGGCCGCCGCTCACAGGCGCTGCGCCGAGACTTGGTTTAACCTCAAGGGAAACAAGTCAGTAATAACCAAACCAACCTTATTAATTACAGACAAACTATATAAACTGCTTCGATAACCTCGTACTTCTGTTATTTATCCTTTATCTCCACTGTCCTAATCGTTCTTGATGAACCCTCTGTCAGGACTTGCGAGATTTGCAATTCGATCGCCAGAAACGTCGCTGGGCCCAGCGACGTCGAAGCCAACCTGCAGTTTCAAGACATGGATAATGAGATCTCAGAAAGAAGTAATAATATTGCAACGATTTCCATCCCAGGGGATCGAACTTGCTTGAACGGTCATCGTTTTCTTAACTTCCTCCTCGCTTGTATGGTGTTTGCCTTCGTCATTTCTTGGCTCTTCCACTTCAACATCCCATCTTAAAACTGTTTATAAATAGTAAATAAAATGTTGTTTAATGGAGTCAATAGATACTGTAATCAGCTATAATATATCGTAATGTCTTCCTAAAGTGCACCTTGAAATAGTAAATATGAATGGGGGCCTTTGACATTAGTACATTAGTTTGCAATGAAATCTAAAAAGATGATGATGATATATATATCGGAGTTTCTTGAATCCCAAATCCAATGTACCCTCATAATTAGGATTCTGTTAGATTAAAATTCAAAAGTATCATATCATTATTTTTCGCTAACTACTTCTATCTATCTATCTAAATAAATAGTCTGACATGATCTCAATATTCGAAGAATACCCACTTTCAGTCTTCCTTAAACCTTACTTGCTGAGTTCTTGAAAGCCCTTATACATAGTTGTAATGAAGATGCCGCCGTCTGAGCAAGCCAACCTTGGAAAAGCGCCTGTTTACTTGAAGCTCTACGATATAGCCGCCATCAATTGCGTCACTCACTGGCTCGGCATGGGCATGTACCATTCCGGCGTTCAAGGTATCCAATCGTTCGACTTCATGGCGCCATCATATCAGAAATTTTTTTCGCCAAGATTATTTATTATTATTATTATTATTATTTTAATCTTTAGTTTACGACGCGGAATATGGATACGGCTGGCACAACGGATCCCTTACCGGCATCGGAAAATTAAAGCCGAGGGGAGCTCTGGGCTTTACGTTCAGGCAGTCGATTTTGGTCGGCTCGACGGACGTGAAGCAGGAGGATGTAATGAATGTAATGCTGAAGTTCGCCGGAAAGTACAACGGAGGTTCTTACCACGTCCTCGCCAATAAATGCAACCATTTCTCCGACGGCGCCTGCGTTAGGCTGACCGGAAATCCCATCCCGAGGTGGGTCAATCGCCCCGCCAGAGTCGGTGAGTGAAACCTTTAGTACTATTTAGTTGCTATAATCGAATATTTAACAGTTTCTTCTTTCTTTTGTTCCCTTGAAATATAGCCCGGCGGCTATTCTGTGGGTGTATTGTTCCTGATTATTTGAATGCTCCGGCGAAGGTCAGTGAAGGCAAAGCAGAGAAAGAAAAAGCACAGAGAGTTTCGAAGAAGGTGAAGAAGAATGGAAGGAAGATTTCCAACTGTAGTGTAGCAACTAAAAACATAGGCGGGCCGATGATGTCAGATTGTTCATAGTGCAATGAATCGTTTTTGTTTATGCAGACATTATAAAAATCAAATCTTTACTGTTTTTCTTGATCACAACAAGGGTAGTAGTTCATATGGAAGGGTGCAGCTTTTACTTATACAGTATATGATCCAAAGAATCTATAAGCTCGTCGAATCTGTAACTCTCAGCGTTCCTCCAAGATCGGTTGGCACGAGTGGGATAAACGAGTGCAAAACGTCTGTTATTAACGGTCGATAGCTGGGCTCGGGCTGGACGCATAGAACGGCTATGGCAGCCACCTATGTAGAAAGAAACAGAAGCTGTAAGAACTTGGACAACGTCTATACACAGCAGCATGTTATTGATACGAACCTGATATAAATGCTTCAAATTCATCGTGTCTTTAATGGAGGGATCGACTATGTTAGGAAGCTTCGTTCTGTCCTTAAGATGAGGACTCGCCTGTTTAATAATTAGGAGCATCTTTGAGTTTTTGCAGCTTTTTGTACCAAAAAAAGATTGCTACTATGATTATTATTAACATTACCCAGGTGACTATTGATTGGCACTGTGTTTCGTCGATTCTTTCGACGGGTCTTTTCCCGGTTAGAAGCTCAAGAAGTACAACGCCGAATGCATACACATCGCTTTTGTCCGTGAGCTTACCTGACAGATTATTGTCCGCGTAAGTTCATTACCATCTGTAAGAACGAATGAGACATTAGTACATACCGTCCAACAGGTATTCTGGGGCTACATAGCCTAAAGTTCCCGAAAGTTTAATATCAGTAGTCTTCTTTGAGATCCCTCCGCTGATCGCAAGCCCGAAATCAGCAATCTGAAGGAAAGTTTCGAACTTTATTCGATAGACAAAAAGCCCATATCTGCAAATCGATGAATTTTAAACAATTTTACCTTGGCATTGAAGCTTGAATCGAGAAGGATATTCGAGGACTTGAGATCTCTGTGGATCACGGGAGGGTAGCAGTGTTCGTGGAGGTACTCCAGCCCTCTTATCAGCGATGAGAAAAATGAAGTTAACCTCGGGAAAAATTGCGAAATGATACTATCGAAAGTAAGGGTTTGAGCTATGGTACCTTGCAACGTCTAGAGCAATTTTCAGCCTCAGATGCCAAGTCAGTGCTGATCCATGAGAAGGTCCTATGAAGAAAGAATCAGAGGAATTTCATACTGAGATATTATATATGTTAGAAAGAGATGCATCGAATGGGAATAATACCGTGTAGGCGGGATTCAAGGCTACCGTAATCCATCGTCTCGTACATTAAGAAGCGTTCTTTGCCATGAATGCAATATCCTAGAAGAGAGACTATGTTCTGATGCTGACACCTACTGAGAATTTCGATCTCATTCTGCATATTTCGAAAAGATTACAACCTTAAAAATCATCAAGAATAGAGAAAGGATGACCAAGAATCTGCAGACCACCTCGAATTCTCTTTCAGATTCCTTCCCTCCGTCGAATATCTTCTTGACAGCTGCGTGGAAGTTGTCTGTAAACTGAGCCTTATAGACACAGCCTAAGCCTCCTTCGCCTATGACGTTGGCAGGGTCGAAGTTGCCTGTAGCAGAAACTAACAGCTGATACTCGATAGCTGCAACCGAAGCTTTCTTGCCGCTCATTCTCGAGTAAGTAAAGACGGGATTTAACGATATCCTCCTCGAAGCATCTGCAGCTGCAAACGAATGGCAATTTAACTATGTGAGGGTATAAAAAGAAAAAGGGCAGATTTTGGAAGGACATTACCTAAATAGCCATTGCTTTCAGCAGCATATTTCTTCAACCTTCTCAATCTACAGATCCATAACGAACATAACAGCAGCAAGATAACGCCCAGAAGAGATGAAGCCACAATAAGTGCTATGAGGATCGTCTTGTTCAAATCTTGATGATGTATTACTTTGACCATGGCAACTTCTGATGAAAGTTTAAAATGTCAGATGCCAAGTTTAAGGTTCTGAGAATAGATTACCAAAAAGACACAATCTAAGGATGTAAGAAACCACCATCCCATTCCCATGTCCAATCAGTGAAAGCAGAGTAGTCATTGAGCTAATACATACACGATTCTAACAGCCCTTCAGAGTCAATCGCAAGAAGACAGTAAAAACTTACAGAGTGCCCAAGCTATGGAGGATCAAATCTACTCCATAGTGAACTTAAGAAAAGAAAAACAACTATACCTGGAGAAAATGGACTTAGATCGGTACTATGATTCGACATTGGATCTGCTGTGAGAAACAGTCTGTTCAGCTTGAGCTAAAGCAGAGGAAAAAGGCGGAGATAAATAATTGCAAGAAAGCTTCGCTGCTCTGCCCTGCCCCTCCTTTACTTCTTCCTCCTTCAGGGACAAAAAAAGAAAAGAAAAGAAAAGAAAAAGATGTGATCTTTAACTTATTCTCTTCTTCTCTTGTCTGATTCTTTTGTGTCAGTGTTCAAATTTCAAACAGTTTTTAAGGTGGAAAGAAGCGTTCTTTATTCAAAGTTGGCTCTATCTGCGAGGGGGTATAGTGTATCTCAGTTTCGTCTTCTTCCTTTCTTTTTCTGTGGGGAAAAGCTGGAAGAACAGTACAAAAAAGACTTTGAAGAGGACAGTTTGGTTTGGGGAATGCAAGAAAAAAGTGAGCTTCTTCTACAATCAATCATGTGGCAATTATTGAGCTTATTAAAAAAAACTCAGGCCAGAGATGTGCGCTGTATATTATCAATGAAATATGTATTACAATCTTTTAGCTTTTGCTCAAATCATGTCCGAAATTATTTCTAATTTTTATTTTCATCCTCTAAAAAATTATATATGTGTATATATATTAAATAATAATAATAATAATTACGTTCTGAAGAGGGAAGTTGGAACTATCATTATTGGCTTTGGGTTTTTACATGTTACCCAAAAAATTCAATTTTGTAGCTTGGTGTCCATTGGTATGGTAATGACTTATCTGTTTCATTATATTAATTGCACCGCAATATTTACTGGTGAAGAAAAAAAATTATAAGTTCAATATACCATCTAATAACTAAATAAATAAATTGACATTGAAATAAAATTTATGTCTTTCTTATAAAATTCAAGTTCATATATATTATAGATATAATATTTAGCACTCAATATACAGATTGCAAATCAAATTTCGAGAGAAGAAGATCGGTCAATTCCTTAATTTGTTGACTAAGAGACTACAATCAGTCAAGTCAAAAGTATATTAAAATAAATAAATTTGTCTAGAGTAGATCGAATTTAATTAAAAGAAATACTGTTATCTTAAATTATAATGGTAAAAAATCCGACCAACTGAGATCTGACTTATGTAATAAATATATAATATAATAAGGCCCCAGATCCTAAACCAAACGTAGTTGATTGTTCCGAAGGTCACATACAACTGTAATTAATCTTCGAATAATAAATAATAATAGCTTTCAAGATTTTAATACAAAGTTTTTAAATTTAGATCGAAAACATTAAATGCTGCAGACGACATTTGGACGACCCCATGTCCAGCTAACATTAACATCTCCTTTTTTTAATTAATCTACGATTTATATAAAATAATTCGTAATTATCAAAATAGAAAATACAGAGCCATGAGGTCAGATCTCTTTCTCAGTTGCGTTTTATATTGGGTAAGTTTTGAGGATAGGGTAATTGGACTGGGCTTTAGATGGGCCATCACGTTGATTTAAATGGGCCTAGTCTGCGTAACTTTCAATGGGCCATGACTGCGTGCTTTAAATGGGCCGACACATAAATTAAGTGTAATTAAAGTAAATGGTAAAACGAGGTTAAATGTGGTTTTAATTTTATCTCAAATATAGAATAATATAATAGTCCATGTTGGTCATCGCATCGCCCACAAATTAAAGTCTTAAACTAATTATATTTATATTTATATATTTAATGATATTTGATACTTACATACAATACAACACACACCAAACCAATACATGAATGTATAACTGTTCCCTTTTAAGAGTTTCATTTGCCATCCCAAAAACTCTCTCTCTCTCTCAAGAAAAGAACCAAACCATCAAGAGGTCACAGCCCACGCCAGCCATGAGCCAAGGAGACGAGCCCTGGGTCCGAGTCGCTATCTCGAACGTCGACGTCGTCGCCGAGATCCTCATGCGGCTCCAAGAGTCTTCTCATCGGCCGCCGCCGACAAATCTCAAGAAGCCTCTGAATTGGACCATCCGTCAGCCACGGTCGAAGCTAGCACCGTCCAAGAAGCCGGCCCACCACCTAGTAGTAGCCAGTCCCACCACGCCGCTCTCGTGGAGCGCCGGCTCGGAAGAGTCCGCTCGGAGCTGCGTCCACCTCCACGTCAGCACAGTGCCAGACATCGCAAGATCTAAGGTAACATATGAGACCTGATGCTGTGTGTTGTGGTGTGCCGCCACGCCTGAGCTTCAGCGGCTCGTAAGTTTTTACCTGCGCGTGAAGGGCACGTGCACAGTCACGTCCGGCTGAGGCCGGCGCGGCGGTGGTGGTGGCAGCGTTGTCCTAGGACTTTTCTTTTTCCCATGTTTTGAATAAAGTCGCTCGCGTCAGTTCCTTCTATGTATGCATTGACGTTGTTACCCCTGAAATACCGGGTCGGATAAATACAGCCACCATCCGGGTCGGATCACTATTTTTTCGGGTAAAAAAAGTTTTTTTTAGGGTTAATTATTTTCTTAGTCCAATAATTTAAGAAGTGTGTCATTATAGGGACATCGAATTTAAGATGTGGCATTATAGGGACAATAACTTTTAAAACTAAGTAATTTGGGACAATTATCCTAGATTTTGTCCCAAAATTACATAATTCTGAAAATTATTGTCCGTAAATGCCACCCCTACATTTCGTTGGAACCCTTAATTATATGCCTGCATATGATAATTTGGGGTAAAATTTAGGATTCCGATGTATAATGTGCCTAAATTGCTTAATTTTCAAAGTTATCGTCTCTGTAAAGTCAACTCCTAAATTCAATGTCCCTATAATGCTTAAGTCTCTAAATTACAGGACTAGAAAAATATTGAAGTATTTTTTAAATTTTTTTCCAAAAAAGGAAAAGTATCTATTGTTTTATTTTTTATTTGATTGACTCGTTCTTTATAACCACTTAGCTCGGATCCATTGATATCAAGTGCCTGTCGAAGGGCATTTTGGTCATGTTGGGAAATAATTTCTTAATCTAATCCGAGTTTTTGATGATTGAATTATATGTCAAAAAGCTTATGATAATTGAGAGGGTAGAGCGTGGTGGGGTTGGCCTATTGCTGTGGCAAATAGGTCGAGTTTGGTGGAGCGTTGTTAGTGGTTGTGCACTTCATGTTTTAAATTAAAAACTATTTTTAAATTTTTTTTTAAAAAAAGTAAATAGCATTACTATATTTATTTAAATTCATGTGTGGGATTTAAACTAACCCCCAAGCATTTGTCTTTCTTTTTTGGACAAAATGCACGTCGATATTTCCTAGGCTCCGCAGAACAACTGTGGACTTGATTTATCAAACTTTTAACACACCATGCAATAAAAATATTATTTCGGGAGACCTCATAAATGATTGCGTACAAATTCGCATGAAGGGCCACCTACGAGACAGATCTATATATAGAATATATGTATTTGCAATATTATTTCAAGATTCCAAAGTATTGGACTTGCATGGAAAATTATCCGTGCTGTCCCTTTGTTTCATAGGTGAGTAGTGAAGGGAGTGAAAAGGCTGCTGCATCTAAAAGGGCAAGAAAGAGGAAGGTTAGTAGTGCGTAAGATTTATGATTCAACTAGCAATACAAACAAAACACAGTGGGGTAAGAGAAAATCTTGTATATCCATTTGCAGAGGCAGACACTCGAAGAACTCAAAGATGAAGAGAGCTCACTGCTTAAGGAAAGAAAAGACTTGAAAAGGGTATTCTTTTTTTTTTTTTTTCCTTCAAAATAGTCTCCACTGTAATAAATTGGATTCATATTCATACTCATGTTAATGTGCATACCAGGAAATAGCAGCACTGCGAGTCAATCTTGAGAAACAATGGGCTGCCAATGGTTCATTATTGCAACAGTCGTCGTCTTCAAAGATTGCAAGTTCTGCATCGCCGTGCAAGAGATTAGCCATTCCTGATCTAAATATCCCGTTTGAGGAGGATGCGGTGAAGACCGAAGTACTCTGTGGAGTTAGATGAAAAAAAAGTAGCATCGTAATATACTGATTTCCAACAAGCTGGAACTAACGAGTATAACCGATGTAGCAAGTTTTAACGAAAACGCTGTTAGAGAAAAAACAAATGTTAGATATCTTAACCACGTCATTCTTTCAAAAGATATGGAATCCATAATTATATAACTTGTTAGCAGCGTGCAGCGTTTCTGTTGCTAGCCATTTGTGGGATCATGTTCAGCCTTCAGAATCCTTAGCTGCACGAAGATATCATATCTCGTCGATTAGTTTTAAAAGAAGTCAAAAAATACTTGAAACGATCAAGGAACGAAATAGAAAAGTTGTACTACCTGCTCCTCCAATGATTCAATCTTCTTGTCCTTTTGTCTCAAAAGTTTTTTCTCCCTACAATGTATGAACAAACCGAGATTCCAAATAAATGGAAAGGCTCGAACGAACTATAATCGCAGGAGAAAGGTGGCCTCGAGATCCAAAGGGTTAACAGAGTTTTTACCTCTCCACGGCTTTGGCTATTTTAGATTCCCATATGGCCTGGTTCCTCAAAAAATTTTCGTTGCTCTACAAGAGGAAGAAGAAGAACATTATTAAGACCAATAAACAGCTTAGCATCACAATATGTGCAGTATTTGATTGTATGAATGATATCTTGAAATATTGTCTAACCAATATGAAAGATAAGACTCGATAGACTCACATCGTAGAGATATTTCTTTTTCTCCAAGCACTTGTCAACCTTAGATTTCATTTTAAGAAGCTCTGGGTTTTGGCTTAATGCTTTCTCCACAGCTACAGTAGTTTCAACTTGTTGCAGCAAAGACTCAAAATACTGTAACCAGGAAAACAGAAAACACGAAGTTAAGCGAAAGGCATAAAATATACACGAGATGCATTATCCTAGTAAATACTCACAATCTTTTGGTTTTCAAGCTGCGAGGTAAGCAGCTTGTACTCGTTCAATATCTGCACCACAATAACAAGATCGTGAAGGTGATGTTGATTAAAATTATACATAACAAAAGAAACCAAAGTAGTGAAACAGTACAAATTCAACTTCGCTGTCCAAAGATGCTTCACCACTCGCAGTACAATCACCATGACTGTCATCTTTATGTGAACCAAGACGGTTTAACTCAACCAGCTTTCGATCAGTTTTAGATAGGATCAACCTGTGAACGTAGTTATCACCAGCATAGTCCCACACTCGTTGAGTTTCCAGTTCGAGGGAATAACAGTGTTGTGTTTCTTTCCAATGATCCACGGCATGTTCTTCCTTGTATCTAACAAATCATGCAATGAAAAGCAACATCAAGCTATTCCTCACCACCCAAAAGGCTAAAAGTTATGATATACTTTGCATGAATCAGGACATACCTCCCACAACCGACAAAGCCACATATGATGCACATCCAAAGATTTTCTGAAGTTTGACAAACATAGCATATTGATTTCTCAGGCTGTTCCTGGCAATATCGGCATACCTAGACAATTTGCAGCTTATTAATATCAGCAATAGAGCCACAAAATATTCAAACTACTAAAAGCAAAATGTGTTACAATCTCAACTAAATGATTGTAAATGCACGGGGTTATCATGTAACACATACCGGGCAAGACAAATCCGTCCATCTAGATATACAAGAACAATGAAAGGAATGATTGCATATTGTGATCAGAATCCCTCCAGAATCTTGGTCTAGTCTTTCTGCAAATGTAAATTACAAAAATTGCAGCCGGAACCTAGTTAGCATTCATGACTTATAATAACAGACGTAAAATAAGATGTTAAAGTAAATAAGTGCAAATACAGTTGAAGCGAAGCTATTTACAGAATTTGCGAAGAGCATGAGTTCAATGAGATGATATATCATTCCGAGAACATCAATTACTGATTACATGATACAACAGAAGGCCCGCTAGAACTGGGAGTTTGAAGGCACGTGATTTAATAGGACTTCTGGCCAAGTGGTATATCATGTCCATGGGAGTGTACAAAATTGGTAGCCAATTTCAATAACACACAAGGTATTCATTTCATACCCCATTCTAAGTTATTCTTAAGTACAAATGAAAATGTAAACATCTGTGAAATAAGTAGTAGTCTAACATTCAACATAGCTGTGAAAAGGTTAATAAGAAATAATACCTAGACAAACTGGACAAGAGGGCTGTTCCGTAAAGCTTTTGGAGGTGGCCTGTGCATGCTCAATGGATGCGGTGTATTGTATATCCACAATGAAAAACACCTGACAAGTAGTCTCTTCCTGCATTCAAAGAGATATATAATTCGAAGCATAATTACAACTGAAATTTATCTTGTTTATGCACACATACAAAGAGAAGAGTACCTCAAGAGATGTAAACCGTTTTCTGTTGAAATGCTTGTAGAAGGAGTCTGCTGAATTCTGATCGTCAAGCGTCATCAAGATACTGTAGCGATCCTCTATGCCCTCAGTTCTGATCATTCAGAGACAACAAAAATATGAAAAGACGGTGTCAGCACAATCGTGCACCAATATTAATAAACTTACCTGACAACTCGCATCTCCAACACGTGCTGAATGAACGGACCACAGAAGTGGCAGACGTCCGAGTATGTCATGTGATTGGGTACTCCAAGTACGCATATAAGAGGTTTCCTATCAAGCTAAAATGGAACTGTTAGTTAAATATATCGATTTTAACACGCAAATCATAGATAATTCTATTATATCAAATTCAAGAATCCTACAAGTTCACCCATATATAGTTGTCAAGCCTTAGCTCAAGAAATCAACGAAGCACTTGGGTAGATCACCTAAGCAACCACTTATATCACCATTTACTCCTTAACGACGCACTAACAATAATAATAGAAAATTTTCAATCAAGCATGCCGTAGCGAAGCACTTAGACGAAGCAAAAACAGAGTATGTATTACGATAACAGTCGCATAAAGCAATACCAGCGAACAATGCTCAAATCAAGTACCAAAAACTCAGCTACTTCTTTAACACATCCCCATAAAACACGCCCCAAAAAGAAAAGGGCAAAAAATATAAATCGATTTACAGGAAGTTGAGCCGAGGACTGACCTTCGTTATCGCGGTACAAATGGAGCAGGCCTCTGGTCCCTTCAATCCTAGGATTTCCAGAAGAAAAATGCAAGGCTTGAGGAGTCGAAGAATCTCCATCGGAACAAAACAAATCCTCCACCAGAGCTCCAGCTACGGCGGTGCTGGAGCTCATCGAAGCCTTATCGGCCATGCTATCGAACACTGTTTGCTCTTTTGCGATTGAACTTTGATGGAGATTGCACCAAATTGGATAATAATGTTCCAAATTGGGGAAACTTTCAGTTATTCACACTTGACCCTCAATCTTTGGGAAAAATCACAATTTAACCCATATTTTTCTTTTCTATATTCGACTAGTCGACTATATTAATACGATTTACTAATATCCAATTTGATTTTTATTTAGTGGTAATTAAAAAATATATATACAAGTATGCAAATAATATAATACTAAAAAAATATACAAGTATGCTTCGAGAAGACGTTTATGTATTAATTAATACCTTTTTGTTAATAAAAAAGCTTGAGGTTGTAATATTATTAATTCTTTGCCACGTAGATAGCACCATAAGACATTAATACTTAATTGATAGTCACAATCTTTTTTTTTTTCGAAACGATAGCTTGAAAATACACGGGCTAAATAGCTCAAAAGATCTCTCCGGTAACATCTGCCGATAGAGAACAAATGCTCACATAGGAGCATAACCAACCTAACACGAAACAAGAAAAAAAAGCCGAAAGAAAACGAGAAATTCAGTTTTGAACACGAACAACTAAAGTTCCTACCACAAAATTAGCTATTAAGCTAAATTTACAATATTCTTCACTTTCTTCGGTCTTCAACTACAAAACTTCGTTCTTCAACTACAAAAATCTCGCTTACTTCGGAAAGAGCTCCATAAAGGGAGATGAAAGCTCCACGAGAGAGACAAAGCTCCCGACTCAAGAGCTGAGAGACACGAGCTCCCTACTCGGGAGATTCGTGGGTGTGGGCGGCGAACGAGGGTAATGGATGGCGGGCGGCGGGCAGCGGGCGGGAGCGGCAGGAGGCGGACGGCAAGCACGGACGGCGGACGGCGAAACGACGGAGGGCGGTAGTGGCGGGCGACGGGTGGATTTGGCGACGAGGGTGGGGCGGCGAAGGTGACGTGTGGCTGCTGCGACGTCGGTGGTGGGCGACGACAGCAAAGGCGGGGTCGGCGGCAGCGAAGGCGGAGTCGGCAGGGGTGGCGGGCGACATGAATTTTTTTTTTTTTTTCTAAACTGTAAACTAGAAAAAAGGAAAAAAAGCTCCCCCAACCTCCAATAATGGAGGCGGGGGAGGGGAAGAGGGGAGAATGGTTGCTTGTTTGAAGAGGGAGGGGAGGAGAAGGGGGAGGGGGTGTGGCCGCTAGGGTTAGGAGATAGAGGGGAAGAGAGAGAAGGGGAAGAGAGAATTGATAGTCACAATCAAACTGGTAAAATCATTACATATGTATGCAATGACGTTGCTAACCTTCAATTGATAAATTATGTGAAATAAGAAGAATAAGAAAATCCCACTTTTATATAGTAACCAATAAATATAAAAATGTTCATTCTTATTGAAAAACTGAATAAATTAGTATAATTTTCGGCATTTATATATATTTAATTATATAATTTAGTCAAATAGACACGTTTTTGGGATCTTTGCTATTTGGAAGGTAACTACTGTCCTAATTCCTAAACATCTCATCCCAAATCGTATAGTTAAACCTCTCTTAGCTCTCCACTTGTAACTATTACACAGTTCATTCAATCAAGGTCTTAAATACGACGCGAGCGAAGACGACCTTCAGCAAAATCTCTATACATCCCAGCCCAGGTGAGGATTTGCCCGAATAAAAGAGAAAGAAAAATGGTGGCTCTGAAAGAAGGTAGTAGGCCGCCGTGGGTTGGTCTAGGAGCAGCTGTTTGGGTTCAAATCGCCGCTGGAAATGCGTACACCTTTCCGCTATACTCGCGTTCGCTTAAATCAGTTCTGGGATTTCATCAGCAGCAGCTTACGATTCTTGGCGTGGCTAATGATATTGGAGAAAACATGGGGCTATTACCTGGGATTGCCTGTAATAAGTTTCCGCCTTGGGCTGTGCTCCTTGTCGGCGTTTTCATGTCTTGCCTGGGTTATGGAGTTCTTTGGCTTGCCGTTAGCAGGACCGTTGAGTCGCTGCCTTATTGGGTGGTGAGTTTCTCTGATTCTTCTCTTCCTAGTTAAGATTGTATGGTTAGGGTTTATGGTCTTGCTGATACTGTAAACTTTGCTTTTGTCTGAAAAATTGGGATGTTTGATCTGTACTGTAGTTTGTCCTATGATTCTAAACTTCTTTGTCGCTTAACAAATGCCAAAACCTTCCCAGCTGTGGATTGCTCTCTGCATCGGCACAAACAGCAGTGCTTGGCTTGGGACAGCAGTTTTAGTGACCAACATGAAGAACTTCCCTGTAAGTAGAGGCACAGTTGCTGGAATACTCAAGGGATACGTCGGTTTGAGCGGAGCTGTGTTTACGGAAATCTTCACCATGGTCCTTGATGGATCGGCTTCGAATCTTCTTCTTCTCTTAATGATCGGAATCCCTTCTATAGGCTTGTTGATGATGTTCTTCATCAGGCCATGTACTCCAGCCTCTGGGGATGACTCATTAGAGCATGACCATTTTCTTTTCACTCAAGCAGCTAGTGTGTCTCTCGCCGTTTATCTTCTTACGACGACGATTCTGAAGAACTCTTTGTCTCTCGGGAAGGGTATATCCTATGCGTTCATTGTGATAATGGTCGTTCTGCTGATGGCCCCTTTGGCAATTCCATTGAAAATGACTCTATTCCCTAAGAATCGTAAGAAGCCAGGACAACCCTCAGATTCAGGAAGTGGAGACAATGGTGATTCAGATGTAGTGGATCCTCTCTTGAAGCCTTCTTCTTCTTCAACGTATCTTGGAAGCTTTTACGAGCCTGAAGATATGTCGGAGGTCGACTTGCTTCTAGCTATAGGAGAAGGGGCAGTGAAGAAAAAGAGAAAACCGAGGAGAGGCGAAGATTTCAAGTTTCGCGAAGCAATCGTAAAGGCCGACTTTTGGCTCCTCTGGGTTGTTTACTTCGTTGGAGTTGGCTCTGGTGTTACTGTGTTGAATAATCTGGCTCAGATTGGGGTTTCACTTGGCGTGAATGATACGACGATGCTGTTGAGTTTGTTCAGCTTCACTAATTTTCTCGGTCGCCTAGGGTCGGGAGCTATTTCTGAACACTTTGTGAGGTAACACATATAAGTAATCTAAGCTCTATTGAATCTGAGTATGCTGATGTTGTAATAACTATATATTGTAGGACACGGACGTTGCCTAGGACATTTTGGATGACAGTTACACAAATCATCATGGTCTTAACTTTCCTTCTCTACGCTTCCGCCTTCAGTGGAACCCTCTTTGCAGCTACGGCATTGCTTGGAATTTGCTACGGTTTTCAGTTTGGCATAATGATTCCAACTGCTTCAGAACTGTTTGGCTTAAAGCACTTTGGCATAATCTACAACTTCATGCAACTGGGAAATCCCGCTGGGGCGCTCTTGTTCTCGGGCTGGCTCGCGGGGAAAGTTTATGACACCGAAGCAGCTAAACAAGCAGGTTCGTCTTGCATGGGCCCGAACTGCTTCAGGCTTACGTTCTTCGTTCTTTCTGGGGTTTGTGGTCTGGGAGCTTTACTAAGCGTTGTTCTTACTGTTAGAATCAGACCGGTCTATCAGATGCTCTATGCTGGGGGCTCTTTCCGTTTGCCTCAAAGTTCTGGTCATTGATTATGCTAATCCTTTTTTGGCAGTATTTAGTTTTTAGGGGCTGTGCTCTTCCTCTTACGCTTTAGTCATGTCCTTGAGTCTCTATATATATAGATATGCTTATAAGATGCTACTAATGACCGAAAGTTCGATGAAATGCTTGATTTGTATCTGTCGAAGAGAAAAACTTTTGTAATACTCGTATATTGATTCTAGCATCATAACTTCTGTGTAAGACTTTTTCATACCAGAAAATCGCCTTCTATCTTCATCTTGCAAGTAGACTTTAGGCACCATATAAGATTAGAAAACAATGAACAGTCATGTAGTCAGCCTTGTTACTGCTACACATTGATGGTTAAGATATAACTACAGTTGAGAATGAGATTATGGTTGAGTCAACTACTAACATGCAGAAAAGATACTTCTAACTATAGCAGAAGAAATGGCCTTTTTTGCTTCATGTAGGCTTCATGTTTCCAAACATTAAATCCCACTTTATCTCTTCGATACTGCTCGACCAATACTCACCGTCTAGAGAACGAGCCACCGTGCTCGAAAAACTAGTGTTATCGCAGTTAACTTCGCCAGCCCGTGCAATGTCTTTAAACCCGACATTTAACTCCCACCCATCGGAGCTATGAGCCTCGTCAACCATACCATAACTTCCATACGTAAGCAACAGTTTACGATGGGGGCTGTCTTTTTTCTCTTCACCAAGCCATTTGGGCTCGGCTGAATTTATCATAAACCTCTTGTTCCTCTGCAGCATTGCTACCTTCCATCTCAAACTGTTGCTTCTCGTCGGGACAATGATGGGGAAGTTGGAAGAATCCCGACGGCGAACCATTGTCTTGACATGCTTGGCTAGGTAGTTCTTTGTCTGCTTAAGTGCGAGCACTAACCAGTTCATCGGACGTATCATCGTTCTTCTGCCGCCTCCCTCCTTCCTAGCCATCTTGATGATCTCTAGTCGGTGTTTCGCCAGTGAAATGCCCATGCTTTGAAGGAACTCATGGCTGAAGTAGGACATATCGTCTCGTTCGAGCTCGTTGTACTTAAAAGTAAGGGCGTACTTGCGGACAAGGGAAGGGTCGAGGTCAGATTTCGACAGCCAAGTGAACCAATCCATGGCTTTGTTTTTGAGTGATAGAAGAAGAAGATGGATAAAAGAGCTGCAAAAGGTAGCTTCCCTTTGGTCCACTTGGTTTTGGTAGTTGAGCTTGAGAGTGACAAAAGATACATTGTCTGAATTAGCCTCATTTAAGGGCATCGTTCTCTGGGCAGTTGAGTCACACATGGAGTGAATCCTAAGCTAAGTGATTCTACTTCGTGTAAGATGACAGCCGACATCATTTAGCATCACTAAGTGCATCGTTGACCTCATCAAAGTCTTAAATATGAAGTGGTGTAAAAAGAATACATTAATCGATCTTTGTGATGTTAATACCTACGCAATAATGATTAGTACAGCATTACAAATCTTGTTTATTTCATTACAGTACAGTTGGAGATAAACTACAGATTTATGTGGCACGCAAGAAAGTTAGTAGTCATGTAATAGATGGAGAAGCAATGTCATTATTGCAGTAAAACTGCTGGGCCTAACTGTTCAAAAATGAATTTTCGACAATGATCTGTATTAAATGAAGATAGGAATATAAATATGACATTATCTTACAGCGACTTCTCACCGTTGAAAGTACATGTTAACCCACATAAAGCATGAAAAAGAACCATCTTATTACATTACATTAAGAGTATGGTTGTTAATCCAAAAATATAATTCAAAAACTGTCCATGAGATAATATTTATACCTTTGGTTCGAATAGTTGAGAACAAAACAGTCAAAGAGAGTAACAGCCGATAAAAGAGATTTAAAAAAAAGAAAAAACCCTTTTACCATTCAAGAAAAGATCACCTCGATGTACTTCCTAGCATTGTCCCACGCCCCGCCGGTGTTAGACGCAGAAATGGCGATTTTTTACAGCAAACAAGAAAAAACTCAGCAGAGAGGTCTAAAACCGAGGGAATGATCATTTTTTGAGATATATTTGGAAGACATATTAGGTTATGATATGGTTAGTTTCGATACAATCAGTTGCATGAGTATTAAGTACCCTTTCCAATAGCAGCAGTGGTATTTCTAGCAGAGCATCGAGGGCGTCGGTTCGTTCGCGAATACTATGGCGCTCATGCCCGCCATCTCGGCTATGCCACCAAGCGTTGTCACTGATCGGTCCATAGGTAGGCATCGATGGCCAGCCCCGTGGCGATTGTGCTCAGCATGGCAGCTACGGCGATTCCATGCATTGCAGCAAAGGTGAAGCTGAGGAAGATGCTAATGGCCTATTGCGAAAATGGGGATGGATGATGACTGATTTGTATCCCAAGGCGAGGCGAGGCGAGGCCGAATATAACGTTCGTAGCAGCGCCATTTCTGCAAGAATCTGCAACATGGGCTGCCAAAGAAAAGAGAAGATTCATCCATATAAACTAACTGGAAAATTCATCATTATTTGGCTATTTTAGTAGGGTGGTTATAATTCAACTCATATTTGTAAGTATTACAGTTATATATTCAATCCCTTCAATCATTTTCTCTCAGAAAAGCTTATACATTTTATTATACACCAATTTCCCCTTCCTTTTACTTTAAATAAATATATTTTTCTCACACCATTGGAGTCAACCACATTTATTATAAACTCGCCCATGAAAATTCAAAAAAAGTTGACATGCATTTAACATCATTCACGCCATATCAAAATATTTGGTTACATTACAAATACATTTTCATGCTTCATTCTTTTTCTTTCCTTGGCCTCATTTGCAGCATCTTTTCCCCATATACATAAAATGGCTTCTAAAGCCAACACTTCAAGCAAACCATATCCAAAGGAATCCGACCCAAATACGATGTTCATCCAAGCCGACCCGTCGAGCTTCCGCGCCGTAGTGCAAAGGTTCACTGGGTCCGACCCGGAAAAGATCCAACCCGGATATAACCACCTCCATGAGAGAAGGCCAAGTGCAAGAAAGCTAGCAGAGATCAAGCTCCATAATGATGAAGACGACGAAGAAGGGTAGTCGCAAAACCTCAGTTTATTACAACAACAATGAAGTTACTGATTATGTTTCTTTTGTCAAATTCTTGCAGTGTCATTTCAGTATTCTTCTACCAATCTATATTCTGCAAGGCCATATCAAGCTAATAGCTTTCTCAGACAACATACGACTATGGTTTCGCCAGTTTCGCCGCTCGATAGTTGCAGCAGTTACCTTTCGTCGCCGTCCAACATGGATGAAGAAGAAAGAGCCATAGCTGAGAAAGGGTTTTATCTTCATCCTCCGACTCCAAGAGGATCCGACCCGCCGGAACTCTTGCCTTTGTTTCCACTATATTCCCCCAGAGATAATAATTAATCCATAGCATCATTATTATAAATTTTAGTTAACTCTGATGAAGTATTGTTTTTTCCTAGATTAATTACTTGTCATCAATCATATGTTCTTGTGTACTTGCCATAGTTTTAGAAGTAACTCCTAGCTTAATGTTAAGCCCACCAAAAAAAAAAAAAGCATTATATGTATAAGAATTTTAAATGAAGGGATTTAATTTTTTGTATTTGCTATAATGTTATTACGTCACTCCTTGACTAAAAATTCTTGGTTCGTTAAGATACGTGCTAAGGTAAGTAAGCAATTATTTTCATTACACGCAATGGAGTTGGACTACTTTACACATAAAGAAATAATCATAACCAATTGCCTTTTCATTACACATAAAGAAATAATTCATTTTTCATATATATATATATATATATATATATTAAATAGCAAATGCAACTTAGGTGTATGAAAGATGATAATAAATGACGAAGAAGCTGCAGATTAAAGACGAGGAATAAATAAGAGCAACAGAACATATCAAATAACAGTAATCAATGAGTCAGTCCCCTCATGTTTATTGTATGAGCATTTAATTCTGCACAAGGTTCAAACTTTCAAAACCGTATGAAATATTTTGGCTGCAATCATCTTCAGAGTTATTAATATTCTACAGATTTCATTCATGGGTACAAAGATTTGCTCTACTACAATATGCTGCTGTTGATATAATGCTATCGCTATCGTTCGCAGCAGCAATATGATCCAGCCGAAAGAATTTAAAAGAATCCGTGCGGTTAATCCATTCTTCGAATGAAGAATGATGGATCATAGGTTATCTTTGAACCATTTCATAGCTCCATTTGCAACAGATCTGTAGTAAGAAAGTGAAAGAATGCATTTTTTTTTATCAGAAAAGATCAGCCGAAGGTATATCAGTATAGGCGAATAGGAAATTTACCCTGCAAAGTCTTTCAACTTCTTCCATACATCATCGTCTTCATCTTCTGATTTGGTTTCGCTTTCTGGGACGGAACCATTTTGGCTTTCCGTGCTTTTATCTGCAAAGATGAAGAGTAATCATCCAGCTTAGACGGTTGTTGTCTGCTCAAACAATAGGCCCACTCGACATATTATTACATGTATTATGTGACAGAAGAAAGATTCGAATATTCATCAGCAGCTAGGTTAGTTTTTTCGATGCAAATGATTAAATAACTCTTATCTTACCTGGCTGTTGTTGTGGAACCTGAGGACGGAGTTTTGTACGACTGGCCGGGGCCTTACTAAGAGAAGCAAGCTCTTCAAGTAGTTCACGTTCTTGTGCGCTGTAATAGAAAATAAACTTTCTTATTTACTCATAAACAACTAATAAGGATGGTAAAGTTACAAGAGAAAATAAGGCGTTAAAATCATCGAAGCTTCTCTTCTACTAAGAGAGTTAGCTCTTTAACTGCTTTCTCATACTACTACAAATTTAATGCGATGCTGCCTCAAATCAATTACAAGAGGATGTAGAAAGTGGAATTGTACCTAACTCGCTTTGGTATGCTAACTTTAACGGTGAAAAGATGATCGCCGCGTATCGAAGGCCTATTCAACTTCGGCGCACCTTTCTTTGCAAGGACAAGCACGTCTCCAGGCTGAGTACCAGGAGGAATTTGCAGGTCGTTCATTCCTTCGACGGTCTTAACCTAGTCATATATATACGGATTAAAATTACAAAAATGTATCTTCAGCAAGCAAATTTGTCAATTTCACTCAATCGCCAATACGTTTGTGTTTTTTTTTTTTCCTAATGTTTTGATTCTTTCAATCGTCTAAAATGAAAAATGTGGATGTGAACAAGAGCAAAGAGTGCAACGGAGGCACCTGTATTACAGTCCCCAGAATGGCATCAAGATAGCTGACTGTGATTGTAGAAGTGAGATTGATACCATCCCTTTGAATCTCGGGGATATCTTCAATGTCTAGATAGACGAAAAGATCTCCAGGTGGGCCTCTGTAAGACATATTCGACATTCAAAGGGATATTAACAGAAAAGGGCAGTAGCACCATGCATTCAAAAGTGCCAAAATATATATATATATATATATATGTGCTCCTTGCCAGATTTCAGTTTTAACGTTAAGCTTGCAGTTTGAGCTATAATGATAATATTCATCGAAATGTTTAAAAAGATAACCACCAGGACAGAATATTCGGAATCGCCTACCCTTTTGGCCCTGCATCGCCCTCTCCAGCAACTCGCAGTATACTGCCTTTGCTCACGCCCGGAGGAATTTTGACTTTGATATCTTTCCTTACCCTTACCCTTCCCGAGCCCGAGCATTTACGACACGTCTCAGATATCATTTCACCGTCCCCACCACATGTGGGGCATACTGAAACCTTTATTATTACAAAGAGAGATGTAGTTCAGCATTGAGAAAAAAATCACGTCCCACTGTTCAAATTTAGTATTAACTAAAAGAACATGAGAAACTCAACGATATAGCATAACATACCTGGGAAAACATACCGAAAGGTGTTTGTTCGGTTCTCATGACTTGACCTCTGCCACCACATGTTGAGCATATCCTCATTTTGGATCCGACCTTAGCTCCAGTTCCTGAACAGACACCACATGTTTCTAGATGCGAAAGTTCAAACTCTTTCTCTGCCCCAAATATGGCAGCTGAGAACTCCAACGTTATGTCATAGCTGGAAAGAAGAAGGTTTTAGAGTAATGAGTCGATCCCTAATTGTGAAATGAAGTATGGCGGAATGTAATTTACCAGCAAGATACATTCAGACCCACCAAACATATTATCTTTAAGATTGGAAAAAAAAAAAGGTTTGTTGATAGAATTAAGCCAGCATAGCTTCAAGTGATGAAAAAACATCAACGAAGAAAATGGGAGAATAATAAGATGATGTCATAGAACAGTCCGTTGAAATTTACTCACCGAATATCTTCACCTCTAGAAACAGTACTACGTCGCGAAGTTCCGAATCCAGATCCATCCATTCCAGGGAACCCGCCCATGCTAGGCCCGAAAAATGCCTCAAAGAGGTCAAAAGGATTTGTTGCCTATGGAATAGGACATGCATTTGTCCACGTAACTAACATTAGTTCATTTTGCAATAGGGCAAGCATCATATTTCAGAAACCTTTACAGAAAACGGACAACAAATAATGCAAGTTCTTTACTATGGGCCATTGGAACTTTCATGACTGTATGTGCTGAAGTTCAACGAGATTGTAACAAAAGACATTCGAGCAATACCGTGTAACCACCACCGCCACCGATACCGCTCTTTACTCCAGCTTCGCCGTATTGATCGTACAGAGCTCTCTTTTTGTCATCTGATAGTACCTGACAAAGTCATTCTTTAAAATCCTCAAATTAATTTGAGCCACATCCCACATTGACTTGAACTTTGAAGTCCCAATATATCACTAAGTTTTACAAAGCTTCGACGGTTTATGGACAGCAAACACATTCATTACAACAATATTATATCAAGAGCACAACACACTGTAGAGACCTTTAAAGTAAAAAGAAAAGAAAAGAAAAAAAAAACAATATGGAGACTAAGCACAAGGATCATATAACAGATATCTTTCCTTGTGATCTTTACCTCATAAGCAGCACTGATCTCCTTAAATTTTTCAGTTGCTCCAGGTTCTTTATTGACATCAGGATGGTACTAAGCAGCAAAAGAGAAAGCAATCAATTTCATTACATAAATTTACAATGCAAGAATAACAATCACGAATGTAGGATGGACAAGGTAGTTCATGCACATCCACTATGGTAACCATTTTATACAAGAAAAAAAAAATCAATTCTACTCAAAGAACAAACTCTTCCAAAAAAAAAAAAGAACCCATCGCCCATTTGCAACCAAGAAAGTAAAAACCAAACCTTTTAACCCAAAAGTGATAAAAATTCCCAATTGCTTACCTGCCTTGCCAATTTCCTATATGCAGCCTTAATATCCTTACTAGTAGCAGATTTGGGCACACCGAGGGTCGAGTAATAATCAGCTGCAGCCACTATACCTACTCTCTTAAACCTCCTCGCGCACATTTTCTTGTTCAACTGAGCTGCGGATGATGACGAAGCTTCTAGAAACTTCTTGCCGGGCAAATTCGTGAAGAAGCATGAAGTTGAAGAGCCCAGAAAGCGCTTATTGTGATTTTGATATCCATAACCCAGCGAAGAAGGAAAAGCCAGTGATGTGGCCGTGGAAGCCATTAACGAGTTGGATAACAGCTTCTTCAAAACAGTTCAAGATCTGGGAAAGTTTTCTTGCAAGTAATTGTTTTATGCTTCGCGGATAATGTGATGACTTTCGCCTTTGTTTCAAGATTTCCACGTTCCTAACCTTCTAGAGTGAACGTAGAGAGAGCAAAAATACCAAAAAGGAGATGAGAATGGATTTTTATTTACTATATTGTTTAATTCATTAATTTTTGCTTAATGTTATATTTATATATATTTCAATATATAATTTTCCATTTTGTGTGGTGTGTATCCAAGTAAACGTATCTAAGGGTGTTCATTGGACGGTTCGGTCCGGTTTTTTCAAATTTCGGTTCGGTTTTTCAGTTTTCGGTTTTACAGATGCCTAATCCGATATCCGAACCATTTTAATTTGGTTCGGTTCGGTTTTTTACACTTCGGTTCGGTTTTTTCGGTTCGGTTTTTCGGTTAACCGTTAAAGATTTTAATTCATATATGTGCATATATTATATATACAAATATATAGGAATTAACTCGTATAATATATATATATATATGTTATAATTGCATTACATATATATATGAATTAAATAGTAATGATATGATAATTGCATTACTCATATGTGTGTGTAATTCGTGTATATACCTTTTATAACATCTATATATATATATATATATATGAATTAAATGTTATAACATAGATAGTGCGTTATAAAATAAACATTGTACTTTTAATTATTTTTTATGAAAAATATAATTATTTTGTTGGACTTTATTATCACTATAACTATTAATCACTTTCATAAACTACAATATTTTAAACTTGTCTAAGATAAATGATATATAATTAAATATATTTCGGTTTTTCGGTTATTTCGGTTATTTTTTCTGAAATCCGAAAACCGAACCGAAAAACCGAAATTTTCTAAATACAAAACCAAAACCGGCCGAAAAACCGAATTAACCGAACCGAAAAAACCGAAAATTTCGGTTCGGCCGATTTTTTCGGTTTTATCCGAAATTTGAACACCCCTAAACGTATCAAGCAAACAACTCCTCCATATATTTTCAAACGGGCCGGGATGGAAACGAATCGGGTCAGCCCTTAGTCAATTCAACCATATCCATTTTCGTTAGCCCAGCCCATATAGCCCATGGGCTTTCGATTTGAAAGGTAAGTGAATTAGGGTTTTGTACAATGTATTTGGTTAATATTTTGTCACGCTCAGATTATTTAATTGTAATTGGATTTCCTTTATTTATTACATCACACATATTATTTAATTTCAACATTAATTGAAATCTGACAGCTTCAAATCTCTGTAATTGCCTCTCTATTTTGTCTGACCACATAATGGGACATTAATGATAATTATGATTTCATATAACCTACCTAGGATATGACAATAATTAATTACCGTACCCATTCAAATTTATTATATGTCCACTATATTTATTTTTATTTATTTTATAATTTTTATTCCTGATGCATGAATCTTATCTTGATTTGTTTTATGTTAATATTCATTTTTCATCCTTCCATTGAGAGCCCTCCAAATCTCTCTTTCAAATATTATGATTAAAAGCTTTGACATTTAAACACGATCATATTAAAGGCAAAAATGCAATCCGATTACATGGAAAATCTATGTATTCTCCTCCCTTGGTCAAGGATTGCGTATTTTAAAATAAAGACTAAACCTATAAATCTTATTTTCCTTAAAGTGGAAAGAGACATTATATAGGAAACGTCAAAAAAATTAAAAAGAAAAAGAAAAATTGAAGGGGTTCATTTGTCATTTGCTGACAAACCCACGTCACTACTTCACTCTCCATTACAGAAAGATCCGGCGGCTCAACCTATGGGTTTTTTTTTTCTCAAATTGATAAGTAAATTGACCTATCGATAACATCGTGATAACTTATCACGCTGTCCAAGCGATTATCAAACTTTCTGACAACGATGCAAGACCTCACCGTCATTCAACACGTGTCACTCACCATTGCAAATTTTGTTTCAGGCCTTGTCAGAATTGAGATTTAGTATTCAGACCATGTCAGAAAAAAAATTAGTTTTAAGAACCCGATTTTTATAGTAACACTTTATAGTACTGCAATAACAATACATTGTAAGTTTGTAACACAAAAGTACGCCTGATACTTCTTCTATAACACTTTATAACACTTTTGTAAGTTTAGGTTCTTATTCCTAAATTTTACAGAAATTGGTTCCTTTGAAATATTTTTTTTTCTAACATGGCCTGAATACTATTTTAAAACTGTAAAGGGCCTGAAACCTAATAAACCCTTCACCTAATAGATAGATAGACAGACGTTAGGTGAATACACAACCACGCGCCTTCAGGCGCGTAACCCTACTCTCGCCACCCTCTATATAAAGACCACCTTAGAGTGTGAGAGAAACACACCGAGCAACCTTATAGAAATCAAGGTATTTTAACTCTAACATGTCTTCCTCTTCCTTTGTCTGCATGAGCTCCATTCTTGCTCTTTGCCTTTCATTTCTAGGTCTTAATTTCTTGGTTTCGGTTTCACATCTTTCAGCATCCTTATGTTTAGGCGTTTGCCACCTAGGGTTCCGGTGAGAAAGAAACAAAGCGCGTTCTCCGAACGACGTCGTAGTTTCGTTTGAGTCATTCACTGGGGCCGTCGCTAGCGCCTGTATATTTAGGGTTTGTCTCTAGGGTTTCGCAAGACAAAAAACAAAACGCATTTCTCTAACCGACGACGTCGTTTAGTTCAAACCATCCATCGATGCCGTCGCTTTCCATTGACGAGTGCCTTTCCCTTTTATTTATTCATCGGTCACTCTGCCGAACCCCACGAATGGAATCGTTTAGGTTTTAAATTATCCGTGCACGTTGGATTTCATCAACGACGTCGCTTTTCTTTTATTTATTCCTCGTCGTCTCCGCCGCATTCCATAAATGGCGTCGTTTAGGTTTAATTATCCATGCGTCTCGAGTTTCATTAACGATGTCGTTTTATTTCAATTTATTCCGGAGGGTTGTGTGGGCCTCCAAGCCCAATCCCCCATTAGCCCTGGCCTCTAGCCCGAGTTGATGTCGGTATTACCCCTAAGGGGTTATCTGGTTGAGCAGAGGGTCAAATGGACCCTCCAAGCCATAGTGTAGATCTAACTCTGATGCCGTCGAGGACGTTTTGGTTCTCTTAGTGTTGGTGACCATCTCTTAGCTTATACAGTGTCATTACTTTCTAAGAGGCTTCCTTATCCACAAGCAACATCGTTTTGTTTGATTATCCGCCTGTGTCATGTCGTGGTTTCATTCGATCTAGGACAGTGTTTTGTTTAATTGTTCATATGTGTTCGCTTTTTGTTCATTATTTTCGAATTTGTACCAAAATAGTCTTAATCTGTTGTTTTTATTTAATCGTTTTTTGATGCTTAATTTTTGTTTTGGTGGTTGTTTTCTTGCAGTGAAATTATTGTTGTTACTTTGTCTCTAATCTTACAACATGAGACTTAAAACCTAATTCCTGAGAATAGGGAGCACGATAAGCTGTCGAGGCACGGTGATGCCCATTCGGCTAGAGCTGGGTTGCTGGTGGAGATAAAAAGGTTGGTTGCCGCAAATTCTGATTTCAACAAGAAGCTTCAATTTCCTGATATTAAGACCTCGAGGCTGAGGAGCCTAATCAACCATAGGTAATAAAACTTCGCTGTGCAATAATTTTTACATGTTCGCTGTTGTTCGACTGCGCTTTTTTTTTAACTGCAAACGCATTATTTTTCCGATGGCAGCTTGAACTGGCAGCACCAGCTTTGCAAGTATCCCAAGTTCAACCCCGAAATAGAGACGTTGTACGAGGATCACGTCTGCGTGCAGACGAATAATGGTCCTCAGTCTCATATCCCCCCGAAGCAATACAGTTAAAATTCTTCATCTTACAACATGCTTGAAACAAATCAACGATCCTATGTGTTTCAGTACATATTCTCAACTTCTGTCGACGGTGCGATAAAAGCATGGCTCTACACGGGCCAGAAGGCAGACTTTGCTACACATGGCGGAATACACAATGTCATGGCTCGAGGTTAAATTTCGATTCATCTACTGCGTGTGTGTGTGTGTGTGTATGTGTGATGTCATCTCTTTTAATCTTAATGTATCTTTTTATCCGAAAAAAATACCGGGCTCTTCTCCTGCGGTATGGACGAGGCCAGAGAGTCATTCATCGCAGAGTGAGATGATTCTCAAGGATCTACGAAGAGGGCATACCTCGGGCTGGCGAGCAAGCCAGTCGAAGTGATTCATTTCGACACGATAAATAGCCATTTTTTGGTGGCTGGCAACAACTTTGCCGTGAAGTTTTGGAACATGGACAATGTCAACGTCCAGACCTCCGTCCGACTTGACGGTTTCCCGGTAATAAAACTAATTTTAGCTTAATTTTTTGGAGGATGAAAAAATTTCGAAAATGTGACTATATTCGGGATCTTAAACTTTTGCAGGCTTGCCCCATCGTTCGAGCTAGTAAGGAAGGGAAACTTCTGGCCGTGTCGGCCGACGACAATAAAGTTAAAATACTTGCAAACAAAGAGGGCATTTGGCTGTTGAGGGAGACAAAATCTGCATCAAAGGTAAAAAAAAATAATATACTGTTGAAAGCATAAACTTGATTTGGGCTCATACAATTAAATTGTGGATTTAGCATTTGGGCTTAGGAGAATTATTAGCCCAATATCTAGAAGCTTACGAATATTCTAGAGAATATTCATAGAACTCTATAGAACCTCATAGAACTAGATATAGGAGAATTATTAGCCCAATATCTAGAAGCTTACGAATATTCTAGAGAATATCCATAGAACTCTATAGAACCTCATAGAACTAAATATAGGAGAATTATTAGCCCAATATCTAGAAGCTTACGAATATTCTAGAGAATATCCATAGAACTCTATAGAACCTCATAGAACTAGATATTTATTAAGGTGTATTCTAGATTATGATGTGTGTGGCTAAATATTAGCCACACACTACTATCCGCCTCCCCCTCTCTCTGCACACAAAAAAACCCTAACTTTTCTCCCACTTCCTCCATAATGGAAGCTGGGGGAGCCCTTTTCTTCTCCATTGTCTTTTAATTGTGTTTTTTTTTTCTCTTTTTGCTTTATTAGGTCTTGAGTCTCCCTGTTTGGGAGCTTTTGTCTCATCTCGTAGGAATTTCTTCTCCCTTATGGGAGCGTCGTTCCCTTTTTAGGGGAGTTTTTTCCTGAATAAGACGAGATTCTGAAGTTGAATGCGAAAAAAAGTTAAGAGTGTTATAGATCTGGGTTCAATAGACATAATTGTGGAGTTTTAGACTCGATTTGTAATAGGTTCTTTAGTTTTTCTTGTTCGAGCTTTAAATCTAGCTTTCTTTGGTTTATTCGTTGTTTTTTTCTTTCTTTTATTCTTATTTGATGCTATCTCTCTTTGTAGAGATTTCGTCTCTACTGGATGTACGATTGTATCTAGAGGGCTTATTGGGCTATTTAGCTCTGTATTTTTGTTAATATATTGAACTATCGTTTCGAAAAAAAAAAGTTCTAATAGAAAAGCCTTTTTTCTCTAAACATTAGCCTCTAATATCCTATGTTGAACAAATCGGTCTAGGCGGCCAACCTAGGCACTAGTCGGCCCACACCGTGGCGAAAATCAGCTAGGCGGCTGAATCGATTAATCGGTCCAATATTCTTTTTTTTTTTTGTGTGTGATTTATTTTAATTAATAAAAAATGGGAATATTTGTACTAACATTATTTTTGTTGTGATTAACATTATTTATTTTGAACGTTTTGATAAACTTGATGCACATTTATTTGATATATTGAAAAAAAAAATAATGAAATACGGGTATACCGTCTAATTTCTGATATCAATTTTCTCCCTTCCCTTAAAAGTTCAATTTTCCAACATATATAGTCAGTTAATATTCTGTCCTTGGGGCTTGTATTAATCTTACATACATCTAATGTCTGAATCACTTGTCATCTTCAGGCGTCCGTTTCAGGGCAGTTCAACCACCCGAGCTCAATGGCTGGAGCCGAACTTAGCTTGGGTCTGAATCTACATGCTTCGGGAGGAACGACGACTTGGAGGATAGCAGAAATAAGCGACCAATCTCAGCTGCGTTCTTTACGAGCCCCTGATACTTTGACGCCTATGAGTGTAAGTGTTTGCTTAATCTACATCATCTTAGATTCGAAGACCTTCTTAATCATTTTTTATACATAAATTTCAGATTGTGAAGCTTCTTTATACCCACTCGGGGGATGGGATTATCGCATTGTCGTACAACGGTCAGCACAAGGTGTGGAAGTGGCAGAGAACTGAAAGGTTTATCAGTGGAAAGGTATTGAGAGCTTTCTAAAAATGTGGATTTTCTTTTCCTGCCGTTTTTCTTGCTGAGTAGTCTAATTCTTACATGTATAACGTTTTTATTTCAGGCTACAGCGGCTATTCCCCCGATTCTTTGGGCCCCTCCGAACCACTCCACACTAATGACTAATGATACAGGCCGAGTGAATCCCGGGCAAGCCATGCCGTGCTTAGCCCTATCGAAGACCGGCTCTTACATCGTCTCAGCCTCGGGAGGAAGAGTAACCCTTTTCAACGTTGTAACGTTTCAGGTTTGTTCATATCATTTCATTACACAGGTTTGTTTCTGAAGTAAATATTCTTTTTCTTACAAAGGGATTGATCATTACTCTTTAACTTTTTTTTTAGGCGTTGTTAAAGATTTTAGCTCCTCCACGAGCGGCAACTTGCCTTGCTTTCCTCCCTCGAGACAACAACTTTGTCGCCGTAGGAATGATGGACGGTTCGGTTGTCATATACAACCTTAGAATTAACATGGTTAGATCTGATCTAGTCCATCATCTCCTTAGATTATCCCATACATATATATTACTATCAGAATATGATCTTCGAATAATCTGAGCTGCCGATTTTGTTTTCCTGCAGGAGAAGGTCAGGCTGAGGGGCCACACGAGCCGAGTCACTGGGCTCGCCTTCTCGAGCGGCCACAACGTGCTCGTATCGGCCGTTGCTGACGAGGTTCGAAAACTTTTGACTTCAGAACACAGTTTTGTTTGCTTGTTTAGTTGGTTCCTTGTTTTTGTGTAATGATTTGGGATTGTTCATCAGATCATTTCTTGGGATGTTGATTCATGGGAGAATAAGATAACGGCTTCACTGTTCGTTGCCCCCGGGCGGGCCCCGGTCACCCACTCCAAGACCCGGCTTGAGTTTTCCCCCAACCAGGCTCGGCTGATGGTCGTCAACGAGACGCAGATTGCCATATGCAATGCAGCGACGCTGGAATTGGTCAAAAAGGTACCAAGATTGATTATGCCATATAAGATCATATATATGGAACAAATGAGATCTCAAGGTGCAACCTTTTTTTTTCTTTTTTCTTGCAGTGGTGTTTGGCGAAGGGGTCTCCCACAGTAGCCGACGCCACTTTCTCGTGCGACGGCAAAATGATCTATGTGGCCCTACATGACGCCACCGTCAATGTGTTGACTGCTTCTGGCCTGAGGGTTTATATGCAAGATTATGCCGGCATCTTATATTGCTCCGAGAAACCCACTGTAAGCAACGCATCGAAATCTGAGTACTTTTAAAATAAAATAAGCTTGTAATGATTAGCTTTGCGTATTCATTGTTTGACCAGCAATCGGAAGCCGACCTTCCCGTTGGCCATTGCTGCACATCAGACTGTGAACACTCAGTTTGCTATGGGGTTTAATGATGGTGGGGTTTATGTGTTGGAGCCTAAAGAAGGTGAAGTGAAATGGGGCGATGAGCCGCCTGAGGAGAAGGGCGCCACCACCAGCAAGGCTGCTGCTATGGGTTGAGGACTGTTTGAAGTTTGTGGAAGACTTTTTATGATTTGGTTGTGTTTCTTTTTTTTCTTTTCTTTCAGGTGACAGTTCTGTGTTTCGATTTCTGAAAACTTTTGATTTGGCTGCCGTTTTTTTATTTCATGTTGCGACGACGGATTGTGGTTTGTGATGGGATTATTGCCTCTTTATTTTCTCATGTTTGGCTGTTTTTTTTTTCTGTTCTTCTTCCTTTCCTGCTGGACAATGTGTTATTCATGCTCCGACTAATCAACAATGCCTATGTATCTTTTCTAAGTCCACAAAAATTGTGAGAATTAAGGTGTCCAAGTAGAATCGAACCATGACTTTAATTTCATTTGAAGATGTCATGACTCGGCTACTTGACTTATCCTCGGTGGACTTATGTTGGGTAGTTGGGGGAGTGTTAGAATATTATGGTTTCTAACATAAAACACAAGTCACAAACACCAGGTGAACATGATTGTTAGCCTTTCAACAGCCCGGGTGGTGGGATCGAACGGCAGAATGTGCTACCAAACATCAACTAAGAAATCAACCATTTCCTGCTGATTGTTGAAGAGCTTTGAAGTGATGAACTTTAATCTTAGTTACGATTTAAGACATACGAATAAAGTGGTAATAAGAACACTGAGGAACGGGCCTAGGAAATGGCTTGTTGCTGCTACTGAGCAAATTATCAAAGATAGCATTCCAGCTGATAAACAGAAAAACACAGACGAACCATTCTGACAGTAAGTTGCGAAGCCTATTGCTGCCAAAGGAGAAAGGATTTTATTTCCTTTAATTCAATAATTTTTTTGCTTAATATTATATTTAATATATATTTCAATATATAATTTTCCATTTTGTATGGTGTGTATCCAAGTAAACATATCAAGCAAACAATTCCTCCATATGGATGGGATGTGTTTTCAAACGGGCCGGGTTGGATACGAATCGGGTCGACCCTTAGGCACTTCCAGCATATCCATTTTCGATTTGGAAGGCAACTAACTGATTTAAGGTTTTGTGCAATGTACTTGGCTGTAGAATTCCTTTTTCAGACAATGTAATATTTTGTCACCCTCAGATTATTTAATTGCAATTGGATTTCCTTTATTTATTACATCAGACATATTATTTAATTTCACTATTAATTGAAATCTGACAGCTTCAAATCTCTGTAATTGCTTCTCTATTTTGTCTGACCACGTAATGGGACATTAATGATATTATGATTTCATATAACCTACCTAGCATATGAAAATAATTAGTTACCCTATCCATTCAAATTTATTATATTTCCACTATATTTATTTTTATTTATTTTATTATTCCTGATGCATAAATCATATCTTGATTTATTTTATGTTAATATTCATTTTTCATCCTTCCATTGAGAGCCCTCCAAATCTCTTTCAAATATTAAGATTAAAAGCTTTGACATTTAAACACAATCATATTAAAGGCTAAACCTATAAATCTTATTTTCCTTAAAGGGGAAAGAAACATTATATTGGAAATGTCAAAAACATTAAAAAGAAAAGAAAAATTGAAAGGGCTCATTCGTCATTTGCTTACAAACCCACGTCACTACTTCACTCCCATTACAGAAGATCCGGCGGCTAAACCTATGAGGTTTTTCAAATTGATAAGTAAATTGACCTATCTATAACTTCGTGATAGCTTATCACCATGCCCATGCGATTATCAAACTTTCTGACAACGATGCAAGACCTCACCATCATTCAACACGTGTCACTAACCATTCACCTGATTGATAGATGGATAGATAGATAGACAGACGTTAGGTTGAATACACCACCACGCGCCTTCAGGCGCGTAGCCCTACTCTCGCCACCCTCTTATATAAAGACCACCCTAGAGTGTGAGAGAAACACATTGAGCAACCTTATAGAAATCAAAGGTATATTAACTCTAACATGTCTTCCTCTTCCTTTGTCTGCATGAGCTCCATTCTTGCTCTTTGCCTTTCATTTCTAGGTCTTAATTTCTTGGTTTCGGTTTCACATCTTTCAGCGTCTGTATGTTTAGGCGTTTGCCACCTAGGGTTCCGGTGAGAAAGCGTGTTCTCCGAACGACGTCGTAGTTTCGTTTAAGTCATTCATCGGGGCCGTCGTTGGCGCCTGTATATTTAGGGTTTGTCGCTAGGGTTTCGCGAGCCAAAAAACAAAACGCCTGAGGAGAAGGGCGCGACCACCAGCAAGGCTGCTGCTATGGGTTGAGGACTGTTTTGAAGTTTGTGGAAGACTTTTTATGATTTGGTTGTGTTTCGATTTCTGAAAACTTTTGTTTTGGCTGCCGTTTTTTATTTCATGTTGCACCGTGGATTGTGTTTTGTGATGGGATTTGGTAATGAAACTTTTTCTCATGTTTGGCTGTTTTTTTTTTCTGTTCTTTTTCTTTCCTGCTGGACAATGTGTTTCATGCTCCGACTAAGTTGCGAATCTGAATTACATTGTCGGCTACGAGTCTACTACGACTTTCAGTGGGACTAATCAATCATGCATATATATCTTTTCTAAGTCCGCAAAAATTATAATAATTAAGCTGTCCAAATAAAACAAACTCTTTATACTATTACATAAAACATAAGTCACAAACACCAAGTGAACATGATTATTAGCCTTTCAACAGCCCGAGAGGTGGGATCGAACGGCAGAATGTGCTACCAAACGTCGACTGAGAAATCAACCATTTCCTGCTGATCGTTGAAGAGCTTTGAAGTGATGAACTTTAATCTTAGTTATGATTTAAGACATACGAATAAAGTGGTAATAAGAACACTGAGGAACGGGACTAGGAAATGGCTTGTTGCTGCTACTGAGCAAATTATCAAAGGTCGCATTCCACCTGATAAACAGAAAAACACAGACGAACCATTCTGACAGTAAGTTACAAAGCCTATTGCTGCCAAAGGAGAAGGAATTTTATTTCCTTTAATTCAATATTTTTTTTTGCTTAATATTATATTTAATATATATTTCAATATATAGTTTTCCATTTTGTGGGGTGGGTTCCCAAACGTATCAATCAAACTCCTCCTCCATATATGACCGGGCCGGATTGGATACGAATCGGGTCAACTCTTTTAGGAAGTTCCAATATATCCATTTTCGTTAACCCATCCCATATAGCCCATGGGTTTTTGATTTGGAAGGTATATGAATTAGGGTTTCGTGCAATGTACTTAGCTGTAGAATTTCTTTTTCAGACAACGTAATATATTGTCACGCTCAGATTATTTAATTGCAATTGGATTTCCTTTCTTTATTACATCAGACATATTATTTAATTTCACAAGTAATATAAATCTGACAGCTTGAAATCTCTATAATTACCTCTCTATTTTGTCTGACCAACATAATGGGACATTAATGACATCATGATTTCATATAACCTACCTAGCATATGGCAATAATTAATTACCGTATCCATTCAAATTTATTATATTTACACTATATCTATGATGTTTTTTATTATTATTCAGATGCATGCATCTTTTTCTTTTTCTTTTTCATCCTTCCATTGAGAGCCCTCCAAATCTCTCTTGTTATTATTATACACAATCATATTAAAGGTAATAATGCAATTCGATTATATGGCAAAAATCTATATACTCTCCTCCCTTGGTCAAGGATTGCGTATTATATAATAAAGACTAAACCTATAAATCTTATTTTCCTTAAAGTGGAAAGAGAAAATATATTGGAAATGCCAAAAACATGAAAAAGAAAAGAAAAACTGAAGGGCTCATTTGTAAATTGCTTACAAGTGCGATAGCCTATCTATAACCATATGATAGCTTATCACCCTACCCATACTGTTATCACACTCCACTAATTTCTTACACCCACCAGCATTCATCAACACGTGGCACTTACCATTCACCTGACAGAGGGACAGACGTTAGGTGAAATACACCAACACGCACCTTCAGGCGCGTGGCACTACTCTCACCACCCCAAGTAAGTCCCAACTCTATATAAAGACCACCCCAGAGTGAAAAATAACACACTGAGCAACCTTACAAATCTAAGGTATATTGACTTTAACATGTCTTCATCTTCCTCCTTCACATTAGAGTCTGCGTCTTTCTTTGTCTGCGTTTGCTCTTTTCCTTTCATTTATGGGTCTTTCATCGTTGGTACGTTTAGGCGTTTGCCACAAGGGTTCCGGTGAGAAAAACAAAACAGCGTCGTATATCTCTGAACGGCAGCGTAATTTTGTTTAAATCATTCACCGGCGCCGTCGCTAGCGCCTGTATATTTTGTCGTTTGTCACAAGGGTTTTCGGTGAGAAAAAAACAAAACGGCGTCGTGCTCTCTAAACGACTGCGTTCGAATCATTCATCGACGAGCGCCGTTCCGTTTGATTTATTCATCGGTAACTCCGCCGAACCCCATTAAACGATGTCGTTTAGTTTTAAGTGTCCATGCGGGTCGAATTCCATCGACAGCGCCGCTTTTCTTTAATTTATTCCTCGGTGTCTCCGTCGCGTTCCATAAACGGCATCGTTTAGGTTTAATTACCCATGCGCTTTGCGTTTCGCCAACGATGTCGCTTTATTTCAGTTTATTCCTCGGCGTCTCCGCCGCATTACGCCAACCAAGCCCTAGTGTAGGTTTGTCTCCGATGCCGACGGGGACGTTTTGGTTCTGTTAGTGTTGGTGGCCATCTCTTTTACAGCGTCGTTACTTTCTAAGAGGCTTAATTATTCATAAGCGTCATGTTACAACGATGGTGCCGCTATGTTTAATCATTCCTCGGCGTCTCCGCCGAGTTCCACCCACAACATCGTTTTGTTTGATATATTATCCGCTTGTGTCATGTCATGGTTTCATTCGATCTAGGATGTCGCTTTGTTTAATTGTTCATATGTGTTCGCTTTAGTTCATTATTATCGACTTCGATACTAAAAGAATCTTAATAATTCTAGATCTCTTGTTTTTATTTAATCGTTTTTTTTAGGATCTTAATTTTTTTTTCTTTTTTGGTGGTTGCTATTCTTGCAGTGAAATTATTCTTGTGCACTTTGCTTTCATTAATCAGAGTATATAAGATGGCTTGTTCATTGAACACTGAGCTTAAATTCCTGATATTGCAATTCCTAGAGGAAGAAAACTACAAGGGGGCTCTTCTCAAGTAAGCTCAACCATTGATCTTATTTATATATATTGTCTCCCATCTGTAACGTTGTTGTTTTAATGGCGATTGTTTTATCGATCAAAGGTTCGAGAAGGAGGCGGCGATCTACCTCAACATGAAGCATATTGAGGAGGTGATTATGAAAGGCGATTTTGAGGAAGCTGAAAACTATCTCAAGGCCTTTACCTCGGTTGATAAGAATCGCCACTCAATAAAGATGTTTTTTGACATCAGAAAACAAAAGTACCTTGAAGCACTCGACAGGTAAATGCTTATTATTATTATTATTATTATTATTATTATTATTATTATTATTATTATTATTATTATTATATCGCCCTTCATTGCCGATTTCATAGGGGTGATCGTGCTCAGGCCGTGAATATTTTGACGCGCGAACTAAAAGTATTTGCAACCTTCAACGAAGAGATCTACAAGGACCTGACCGTGCTCGTGACCCTGGAAAACTTCAGGTAGCTTACAAAGAATTATCCGACGATTCAATCTCTGTTACTTTAATTTGTCTCTAATCCCCTACAACATGAGACTTAAAACAGGGAGCACGATAAGCTGTCGAGGCACGGTGATGCCCAGTCGGCTAGAGCTGGGTTGCTGGTGGAGATAAAAAGGTTGGTTGCCGCAAATTCTGATCTCAACAAGAAGCTTCAATTTCCTGATATTAAGACCTCGAGGCTGAGGAGCCTAATCAACCATAGGTTATAAAACTTCGCTGTGCAATAATTTTTACATGTTCGCTGTTGTTCGACTGCGCTTTTTTTTTTAACTGCAAACGCATTATTTTTCCGATGGCAGCTTGAACTGGCAGCACCAGCTTTGCAAGCATCCCAAGTTCAACCCCGAAATAGAGACGTTGTACGAGGACCACGTCTGCGTGCAGACGAATAATGGTCCTCAGTCTCATATCCCCCCGCCTCAAAACCCTTCGATCGATGGCGCCCAATCTCATATCCCTCCGTTGCATCTTCTGTCCAACGCTGCTCCACCTCAGATTCCCCCGCCTGAGAATCATTCGACCATCCGTGCACCTCGGTCTCAAGCCCCGCCTTCCAATCCTTCGACCAGCACGGCTCGGTCTGAGATTCCCCCGCCTCCGAGTTATTCGTCCAACACTGCTCGGTCTCAAATTTCCCTGCCTTCAATAGTGCTCACACCTTCGACCAGTAATGCTCGGTCTCAGCTCCAGCCTTCGCAATCTTTGATAGGACTCATGGCTCGATCGGCTGGACATCCACCCATGGGAGGCCTTAGTGTAAGTATATATTTATATAAAAGATGGTTGATAGGTTTTTTTAATGGTCATATTTGTTTGTTATAATTTTTTATTCGTAATAGTTGTCCCAGCACATTCCTGCCCCACTCTCGAGACCGTCCGCGCCGTTGATGCTAAACCCAACGACCGTGTCCAACCCAGCAGTGGACTCCTCAAGACCTCGTAAGTGATTTGACTCGCTCTTCGTTTCTGTTCGTTGTGTGACATCTTAATCATATAATCTCTCAAACATAATACACATGTCCGTATAATGTTATACATAAATTGCTATGTGCAGAATCTGTGAATGTGCCGCCCAAGATAACAAGAAATCTTACCGCAATCGGGAAGGTAATAATATTACAATAAAAAGGCATGAGCCCATATGTTGCATGACTTCTGACTGACTCTAGGGTTTTCATCTTGATCTTTTGCTTATGTTAGTTTGATCATTTCTTTCATTGGCTTTTCGTCGTCTACAGATGTGCGTGCGTTCACCGGCTATTTATACGAGCCAGAGCAGCGCTCCGCCAGTCACTTATGCGGGTCAGAACAGCACAAGCTCTTTCCATACCAGCAATGGCGACCTTCCAGTTAACACCGTGGCTACGCTGGAGCAAAGGTCTGCGGTAAAGAGCTTGGATTTTCATCCGGCGATAGAAGTTCTTCTTCTCGGTAATTAACATGCCCTCGTCTTTTTTTTCATCGAAATTTCGATCGAAAGATGTTTGTCTGACCCATAAACATATATCGATTGTGTTTTCTCTGTTTCAGTGGGAACTTATGCTGGCTACATCTCTACATGGGACGTCGCACTAGGACAAATGCTGGGGTTTAGAAGCTTCCAAGTCTGGGACCTGTCGAAGTGCTCGGCGACACTGCAGGTATTCTATGATTTCTTACATTGTACACTTTTAAAACTGAGCTTTTAACTGATCCTACAAAATTCTCACGCCCGATATTTTCTTTTTTTTTTTTCTAGGCATATCTGGCGAACAATTACGTCGTATCGGTGAATCGTGTCAAGTGGAGCCCCGACGGAATTCTTTTCGGTGCGTAGTACTAACAGTTGCATAAGAGAACTGTTTTTTTTTTTTTGGGTCTGAATGTAATGACATTTTTACGAAACTCGAATTGATCTGCAGGAGTCGCATACTCAAAGCACATCGTCCAAGTGTATGCTCTCGATGGCAACCATGACTTCAAGAACCATATCGAGGTACCTTTTTTCGCCTATCTTTTAGCTTCTAAAGCTTCGATTTTCAATCAAACTAACGATCCCAACTAAAGAGCTCTCATACTTTATTACATCTCATTGTACTTCATAAATCTTCATTTCAGATCGAAGCTCATGTTGGAAGTGTCAACGACCTGGCCTTCTCACGCCCCGAAAATCAACTCAGGCTCGTGACTTGCGGAGACGACACGTTGATCAAGGTTCGTATCTTCGGTAAATGGGGGTGAATAATAAAAGGAAGCTATATTCTTGATTTCTGACAAGTTTTATTATCACATATGCATAATGCATAGGTATGGGATCCTTCCAATGGTGCTTGCCTCTACACCTTCGAAGGACACAATGCGCCAGTGTCTGCCATCTGCGCCAACACCAAGAACGATATTGCGGTATGTATGGGTAAAAAAGAAATTCTCCGAAGCAATACAGTTAAAATTCTTCATCTTACAACATGCTTGAAACAAATCAACGAGCCTATGTGTTTCAGTACATATTCTCAACTTCCGTCGACGGGGCGATAAAAGTATGGCTCTACTCGGGCCAGAAGGCAGACTTTCAAACACCCGGCAGAGTATGCAATGTCATGGCCTACACTGCCGACGGTTCGAGGTTAAATTTCGATTCATCTACTGCGTGCGTCTGTGTGTGTGCGATGTCCTCTCTTTTAATCTTAAAAAATCTTTTTTATCCCGACAAAAAAAAAAAAAACCAGGTTCTTCTTGTGCGGTATGGACGAGGCCAGAGAGCCATTTATGGCGGAGTGGAACGAATGCGAAGGATTGGTGAAGACGGCCTACCTCGGGCTGACCGGCATGCCCCTCGAAGTGATTCACTTCGACACGATAAAGAGCCGTTTCTTGGTGGCTGGCGACAACTACACCATAAAGTTTTGGGACATGGACAATGTCAATGTCCTGTCCACCATCAGACCAAACGGCCTCCCGGTAATAAAAATAATTTTAGCTTTAAACTCTGGAGGATGAAAATATTTTGAAAATGCGACTATATTCGGGATCTTAATCTATGGCAGGCTTGCCCCATCGTTCGTGCCAGTAAGGAAGGGATACTTCTGGCGGTGTCGACCAACGACAATAAAGTTAAAATACTTGCAAACGACGAGGGCATTCGACTGTTGACCGAGACTAAATCTGCGTCGAAGGTTGCGAATAATCACTTAAACTTAGCGTGGGCTCGTATTAATCTTACATACATCTAATGTCTGAATCACTTGTTATCTTCAGGCGCCAGTCTCAGGGCAGTTCGGCCTCCCCAGCTCGATGGCTGGAGCCAAACTTAGCTTGGGTCTGAACCTACATGCTTGGGGAGGAACGACGACTTGGAGGATAGCTGAAATTAACAATCAATCTCAGCTTCGTTCTTTACGAGCCCCTGATACTTCGACGCCAATGAGCGTAAGTGTTTGCTTATACTACATCATCTTCGATTCTACTGTTAAGTTTTTTTTTTATCCATAAATTTCAGACTGTGAAGCTGCTTTATACCCACTCGGGCGACGGGATTATCGCATTGTCCTACAATGGTCAGCACAAGGTGTGGAAGTGGCAGAGAACTGAAAGGTTTATCAATGGAAAGGTATGGAGAGTTTTCTAAACATGTGGATTTTCTTTCCCAGCCGTTTTTCTTGCTTAGTTCTCTAATTTTTGCATGTATGACGTCTTTATTTCAGGCTACAGCGGCTGTTCCCCCGAGGCTTTGGGCTCCTCCGAACCACTCCGCACTGATGACTAATGATACGGACCGAGTGAATCCCGAGCAAGCCATGCCGTGCTTAGCCCTATCGAAGAACGGCTCTTACATCATCTCAGCCTCGGGAGGAAGAGTAACCCTTTTCAACGCTGTAACGTTTGAGGTATCCGTTTGTTTATGAAATAAGTATTCTTTTTCTTACAAAGGGATTGATCATTACTTCTAACTTTTTTTTAGGCATTGTTAAAGATTTTAGCTCCTCCACCAGCGGCAACTTGCCTTGCTTTCCTCCCTCGAGACAACAACTTTCTCGCCGTAGGAATGATGGATGGTTCGGTGGTCGTATACAACCTTAAAATTGACGAGGTTAGATCTGATCAAGTCCATCATCTCCTTAGATTATCCCATACATATATAGATTACTACCAGAGTATATGATCTTCGAATAATCTGAGCCGTCGGATATCTTTTTTTCCCGCAGGAGAAGGCCAGGCTGAGGGGCCACAAGAGCCGAGTCACTGGGCTCGCCTTCTCGAGCATCCACAACGTGCTCGTATCGGCCAGTGCTGACGAGGTTCGTTGACTTTTTGACTCTTCGCAGACCTCACTTTTGTTTTTGCTTCTTTGGTTCCTTAATTTTTGTGTAATGACTTGGGATTGTTCGTCAGATCATCGCTTGGGATGTCGATTCATGGGAGAATAAGAAAACGGCTCCACTGTTCGCTGCACCCGGGCAGGCCCGCTCCAAGGCCCGGCTCGAGTTTTCCCCCGACCAGGCTCGGCTGATGGTCGTCAACGAGGCTCAGATTTCCATACACAATGCAGCGACGCTGGAATTGATCAAGAAGGTACGAGGATTGATTATGCCATCTAAAATCATATATATGGAACAATGAGAACTCAAAGGTGCAAACTTTTTTTTCTTTTTCTTGCAGTGGTGTTTGGCGGTGGGGTCTCCCAGAGTGGCCGACGCCACTTTCTCATGCGACGGGCAGTCCATCTATGTGGCCCTGCATAACGCCGTCGTCCATGTGTTGACTGCTTCGGGCCTGAGGGTTAAGTGCAAGATCATGCCCGCATCTTATATTGCTCCGACCAACCCATTGTAAGCAACGCATAATACGCATTATAATATATATATATATATATATATGCATGTAATGATTAGCATTGCGTATTCATTGTTTGACCAGTTTGCCATTGGCCATTGCTGCACATCCGACTGTGAACACTCAGTTTGCCATGGGGTTTAATGATGGTGGGGTTTATGTGTTGGAGCCTAAAGAAGGTGAAGTGAAATGGGGCGATGAGCCGCCGGAGGAGAAAGGTGCCACCACCAGCAAGGCTGCTGCTATGGGTTGAGGACTCTCTGGAAGTTCGTGTGGCTTGTTTTAAGTTTGTCGGAAGACTTCTATGATTTGGTTGTGTGTTTTTTTTTTTTTTCGTTATTTTCGGACGGTGTGTTTCAGTTTCTGGAAACTTCGGATTTGTTCATGCTTTTTTTTTTTAATGTTGTGATGGATTGGATTGTGTTTTGTTATGGGATTTGGTAGTAAAACTGTTTCTGGATGATTAAGGATTTTTGCTTCTATATTTTCTTATGCTTGGCTAGTTTTTTTTTTTTTTTTTTCCTTCTTTGTAAGACATGTGGTCCCCACATTCCGACTAAGTTAAGTTTAAGTTTGGAGCGACTCTGAATTTAATTGTCGGCTATGGGTCCACCACGGCTTCCAGCGGGACTGATTTCCCAAGCCTACGTGTCCTCCGAAAAAATTAAGTGTTTAAGTGGAATCGAATCCATAACCCCCACTTAGAAGAGATGTCATGGCCCGATTATTTGACTTATCCTTCATAGACCGTCGGAGGTATATTCACTGTGAGCTGACGCCACACACTTTGAATATGAGATTAATCCCTGGGACCAGCTCGAGTGGTCGGTCATGCCTTTGGAGACTAGCTAGTTGTGTGTTATAGATATTATGGTTTCTGATAAAAAATATATCTTTCCCCTTTCAACGGCCCGAGCAGCGAGATCGAACGGCACAATGTACTCTCAGTCGTTCAATCCTTCCTCTTCCCAACGTCAACTATAAAATCGACCGTTTCCTGCCGAGTTTTGAATATCTTAAGTTTCGATTTAAGACATACGAATAGAGCGGTAATAAGAACACTTACGCCGAGAGGAACGGGCCTGGGAAACGGCTTGTTGCTGCTACTGAGCAAATTGTCGTAGGTCGCATTCCAGCTGATAAACAGAAATTGACAGACAGTAAGTTACAAAGCCTATTGCTGCCAATGAGTGGTATCGCCCGATTTTCGGGTTTGAGACTGCTTAGCGCCATTTCCGTCTTGTCTGATTCCAGAGAAGAAGACCTACACAGAAAAAGATCTCAAGATGAAATGAAAGCCATGGCGATGCAATAAACCTTAAGCATCAGTAATAAGAATACAACAATGTAACTATCCAAACCATGATTTACGAGTTCATTTTGAAGGCCCTGTGTTAACGTGCTCGATGATGAGATACTTCCGTTCGCATTATTACAAACCATTGTCCATGTCGCAAGTGCTGATCGTCCAAAAATCTTCGGAGAAAGCGTTTCTATTATGATCTTCGAGCGATGCATCAGGCTTGGAGTTTAGTTTGGACTTTGCATCGCTTTCCAAAACAGCCACTGCTCTGTTCCAAAAGGAATTCATCATCAGACCATTTCAGAGGGAAAGCCCACAAAAGAGAAGAGCTAACTTCTGCAGAAATAAGTGACTATGCACTTACCCCATACAAGTCACTTACCCCATACAATCAATGATACGAAAAAAAAAATCCGGGATAAAACCCAAAATGTTACTCAATATTTACCCTATGGACCAATTTAATCACCGATGTTTCGTCTGAACTAATTTAGTCCCCAATGTTGTCGATTTTGGACCAATTTGATCTTTCTGTCACGATAACGTCAATTTTAACGAAATCTCACATGTATCTCACAATAAGTCGTGTCTGAATCGATAACACTGAAATGGTTACTGAAATTAGGGCACGAAACTAAAAATTTCTCCTCTAAAATCCCAACATGAGCTATAGATCGTCTGCTTCGTCGAGCTTCATTGACTGTAGAAGAAAACAGTACGAACCCTCAAATCCTCCAAATATTCCAAAATTCGATCCATACATGATTTAGTATGGAGCACGTGTGAGATTTTCGTTAAAATTGACGTTTATCGTGACGGAATGACTAAATTGGTCTAAAATCGACAACATTGGGAACTAAATTGGTTCGTACGAAATATTGAGAACTAAATATTTAATTGAAATCTGAGCCATATTTTATTTATATTAAATGATTGTGATTTATCTATACCTTTGTTTATTGCAATTATTATTTTGTCCATCAATATCCTAATTTATCCAATTATATCCTCACAAGTTAGTTTTTATTTATATATTCAAATTAATATGCAATTAAAATTATAATTTAATATATATCAAACATCTTGAATTATAAATAACTTATAATATAAACTTATATTACATATTTATATATTAGAGCACACACAATTATAAATAACTTATAATATAAACTTATATTACATATTTATATATTAGAGCACACACAATTGAATGTGCAGAAAATTATTTAGAACTAGTGGTGGGCCTTTTTCATTGCATTGCAGCAAATCACAAACTCACAAGTCTTCAAGAATGGTACTTTCAAAAATTCATATTAACATCTTGCTGGTCCAATCCAAGACACCGTACGATGTCAAGAAGACATTTGGCAATAATGATAACAAGCACTACGAAAAGGAATGAAATTTAAAAGTAAACAAATTGTGTCGAACTCAATTTTTACCAATACCACAATCTCCAGGATAAGTTCGATTCAGAATATAAACTTTAAAAAAAGGGAAACGAACATAAGAAAACCTTAGGGACCATTCCACACGAAGACATGATAAGATACATATATAAAACCAGAAGGGAAGAGGTCGGAATCTCTTTGCAGTCCTAGTCCTCGGCCTGTTCGTTCTCTCCACCCTCCCGTGCAGCAGCAGCCATTAACTCATCAAAATTTGCTGTTTTCCCAAGAATTACTTCAATCTGAAACAGAACAATGATGAATATCAACTTCGATAGAGATGTATGAGGGTAAAAGTTTCGTCAGTTAAATAAGATCAGCCCCAGGTAATATTTATAATGTTATTTCAAAATAACAGGGTGCAGTGCAACATAATGTCTTAAGGGCTGTATACTGTAATAATAAATGTTTTCCGACAAATATATCGGTTGCTTGTCATAGTGAATATTTGAAGAGATGGCCTGCTCTAACAACCATGGAAGGATGCAGTTGATTAAGTGTCTTGAGTTGAGTAAGCTGTACTTGCCTTGGGTTTTTGAACCGGCCTTCCTCTTGAATCATCTTTTATTTCCACCGTTGATGTCATTATCTCTACATGGATGGCAAATATTACGTTAAATCTATCAGTCATCTAAAATTTTATAGATTTCTATTTAAAACTTACTCTTCTCGACAGCAAATCCGTTGTTCTTCAAGATTTCAGCAATCGAGACTACAGTTGAGATAGCTGCAATTATAAAAACAAAGATTATACGGGATTCAAGCTACTTCGAACATATTATGTTGTATAAAAACACGCTAGCAAAATACAGTCCAAATCATGCACAATATTTTAAAAATATTCAGTATCTAGATTCTAAAATCATCTGCAAAATGAACTTGATGTGACGTCGAAGGCAATAAATGATAAATGCTGTCACAAAACTCCCACAAATCTACATGGCATTCGAATCATTCTTCTATTTGGAGTTTAACTTTTGACTAGTGCACATAGATACAAATTAAAAAGCGAGTAACAAGAATCAATGCGATTTGGGCAAAACAAAAAAATAGTAGAAAGTGTGTTTATTGGAATAAACCCCACTTCTTATATATATGTGTAGAGTTCGGGGTTACATACATGCAAATAAAACACTACTAGATCGAATTCTAATAAATAAAGTAAATTATTTCAGATATGATACATCTAATACCCTACAAACCTAACAAATACTTAGCAAAGGCACATAAATGGTGTAATGCCTCAAATGAAACAAGCTTTTACCAAACACATTTCATAGAGCAAAGCAGATCAAGGCGCACGCCTCATCAAAATGAGGACCAATATTCTATCTATTATTGAATTCACTTCCAATTAATATGTAAAACAATGCAGAAAGAAGGGACTAAACACATAAACCGAAGAACGTAAACAATTAAACTCTTCCCTGTTAATTATTATCAACAATAGCATCTCAAAAGTATTTGCCGCACAAAAAAAAAAAAGCAAATTCACGCCCAAATACAAATAAATCCACATCACTCACCCATTCCAAGAGCAGAAAGCTCCACATCTTCGTACTGTTGCATGTATCTCTGCACTCATTAAAGCAAATATAAGATCAATCTAAAGACAACTACAGAACGAAACAAGAAATTAATAATTAAAAAAAAAACCTTGGCGAGATTGACATAGAAGAAAAGCGGCTTCTTCGTATTTGACACTTGGATGCGATTTTTCTTCTCAGATTCAGACACGTTCATCTTCTTGACTCCCTCGGTTACCTCCTCCATTTAGACGGCGGAACGATTCACCTAACCGTGTGTGCAAAATATGTTAAGAGCGGAGGGGATACTGAAGCTAGGGTTTTTAGCTGCGATTTGGGGATTGCGTCTGCCGCCTTTATTTATAGTGTGACGTTTGTCCACGTGCGAGTTATCCGAAGACCGAAAGTTTCTCTTGCCACGCATCAAACGATTTTAGAACGCCGGAAAATATGGAATGACAAAACTAACCTCCCTTTAAATGTTCATATTAAAATAAAGGAGAAATTTCTCAAAAATACAAATTACTTAAAAATAATAATTAAATATCAATTAAAAAGGATAAAATTCAATGATTCTCAATGTTTATTATATGGATAATTTACACTAGAAAAGAAAACAATACGTACCCCAAATCATACAAATATCCAAAATTCGATCCAGATATGATTTAGTGTGGGACATTTGCGAGATTCTCGTTAAAATTAATATTAATCATGAAGAAATGACTAATTTAATCCAAAATCGATAAAATTGGGGATTAAATTGATTCATGCGAAACATCGGAGACTAAATCGGTCCACATAATAAACATTGGGACTATTTTGACGCTTGCCATTTATGATGTGAAGCCTTCTTGTATTGGGCCTGAGCCCAACTAAATATATATATATATATATATATTGCCTCAAGGTTCTCTCAGTAATCAGTAGTTTAGTTACCAAAAGAAAATAAGAAATCGAATTAAAATAAGGAAATTATAGCTTCTGCAAAATCGATGGCAGGCACTGCGTGTTTTATGATAGTAAGCAAGAATGATATTCCGATTTACGAAGCTGAAGTTGGAACTGTTCCTAAAGTACGCTCTTTTATTGTTGAGCTGATCTGATTTATGTGTTGAGCTGATCTGATTTATGTGTTGCTGAATTTGCTAATAAATAATTCGTGGTGGCGCTTATTGAGATGAATTGCTTTCTTTTTTATTTTTGGCGAATTTTTTTTCCCCTTTTTGTGGAGCATCTATATTTCATTTTCACGATCATTCGCTGAATCTGAATCTGTTCGGATTAGTGTTAGTATATTCGATTTCGAATTTGTTTTGCTTAGTTTTTCCCCTAGTTGATTTAGCTAATATGAATTCCATCAGCGTTGGACTTATTTGTAATCTGTTGTGGCAGAAGGAGGATGCTGCTCATGAACACCAGTTCATATTGCATGCCGCGTTGGACGTTGTTCAGGACATAGCCTGGACTACAAGTGCCATGTAAAGATTCTTGTTTAGTTCACTTCATTATAATGTGTCTTTTACTTGGGAGCTTGGCATAGTTAATCTTGAATGTTTCATAATGTAATGAGAGATTTGTGGCATGGCTGCTCCTTTTCGTATGTGTTGCACGGTGCAGGTTTCTAAAAGGCATTGACAGATTCAACGATATGGTGGTGTCGGTGTATGTGACTGCTGGTCATATCCTTTTATGCATTTAACACTTTGGTAGTTCACTTGTCATTTTGTAGAAAACCTGCATTATGTAGTGGGGAAATACATAGGTTTAGAGTCATTTTACAATGGCCCGTAATTTCCTTATACCGTAATGGTTGAACTAGTTTGGAGCTGAAGTAAAACTTGGGAGACTCTTGTTAATGGCCTGGTCCTTGATCAGCTATGATTCACTGGAATTGAGTTTTACTACATTTGCACTCAAAACTGTTGTTTTTTCGCTTCCTTTCGACTTTCTTTGGTTGTGATGCTAGTCACTATTCTTTTTTTCCCCCTTGTCTGACAACTTATCCATCAACCCTCGGTTTCATTTGGTTAACCATTTTTTTTTCTATAATATCATCCTTTGAGAGTTGTGCTGTATATCTTTAATACTTGATTCAAGCACCTCCTATTTGTCATCTGTTTGATTTCGTTGACTAATGAAAGCCATACATACTCGACTAATGCTGCTACACGATTCTCGCAACGACGATGGTATCAAAAGCTTCTTCCAGGAAGTTCACGAATTATATATCAAGGCAAGTTCTGTTCCATCTCCTAATTTGATTTTTCCCTTATGTCATACTTAGAAACTTTGATTTGTTGTAGTATCATCGTCTTAAGCACGTTGGATGTAATGATGCATCACTTCAACTATGGTTGAAATCATTCATTGTCCATAGCATTCAAATGAAGCCATTTCAGATAAGATAAATAACATTTACTTGTAGACGTTGAGTAAGCTCGTATGAACGTAAAATGGATCTTATTAGAAGCTAACATTTTTGCAGACTCTTCTCAACCCTCTGTACCTTCCGGGAAGCCGCATTACATCATCGCATTTCGACACAAAAGTCCGTACACTGGCAAGAAAATACCTGTGAAGCCATTCATGATCGATCATTACCGTCTATCCGAACGGCTTGCATGGAAGTCCTTTGGGGCCCAAAGTTGATTTTAGTGCTGATATACTGTGGCCACTATAGGTAAAAGTGCACTTTCTTTTCTCTTTTGTGATAAAATGATGGAAGAGTAGACATCATTCTTCAATCAAGATATTGCTTATCTACTCGATTTCTTATCATTTCTTTTTATTTAGTATTTATATTATAATTGTCACATTCAATGTTTAATTATTGAATGCAAATCTAGGGCGGTGAATTGCAATCTATTATGCCCCCATTTTATCTTCCCTTATATTTGACTTTCATGCTGTATTTTATAGTGCCGTTTTATTAAAGTCTGATGGTGGAGAAGTCGACCATTAAACCATATGTATGGGTTAGATCAGTTCAACTAATATTATGATTCTGTTATAAAAATATTAATTGTGATTAATATTATATTAAGATTATTTTATTATAATTATACTTATATTAAGATTATAATGATAATATAGCTTATAATATAAAGAGAGAGAGATTAGAGAGAGATTAAGTATTTCAATACTTGGTGTGTTTTACAATGAACTCTAATCACCTATTTATACTACTAATAATTCACTATTACAACTAATCACATTAATTACAATTATACACCTCACACTAAAATACAAACTCTTCAATTAAACACCTCATCTTATCATCTTATCACATTATCATCATTTAATATAATACTTCCAAATCATCAATAATTTAACTAATATTATTATTTAAAACATCCACATTTAATTATTTCATAATACTCCCCCTTGGATGTTTTCAAAGAATATGCCTCGTTAAAACCTTATTAGGAAAAACCCAATGGGATAAAAACCTAATGAAGGAAAAAGAGTACATGATTCTTTTAGATACGCTTTCGATTGTTGCCTCATTAAAAACCTTACTGGGAAAACCACATGGGAAAAACCTCAGTGAAGGGAAAAAGAGTGCAACGCGCATTTACTCCCCCTGATGATGACATCATTTAAGATCTCGAAGTTTTCGAACTCCAATTGAATATACCAATCTTTTGAAAATTATTGGGGAAGTGCTTTCGTGAATAAATCTGCAAGATTTTCACTTGATCGCACTTGTTGTACATCAATATCACCATTTTTCTCTAAATCGTGTGTAAAGAAAAATTTTGGTGAAATATGCTTTGTTCTATCTCCCTTAATATATCCTTCCTTTAATTGGGCAATGCATGCAGCATTATCTTCATATAAAATCGTAGGAAGTAACTTTTTCGATACTAGCCCACTGGTTTGTTGTATATGCTCAATTATCGATCGCAACCAAACACATTCTCGGCTAGCTTCATGAATAGCTAAAATTTCCGCATGATTAGAAGAAGTAGCCGTTAAACTTTGTTTAACTGACCGCCATGAAATAGCGGTTCCGCCATGTGTAAATAAATAGCCCGTTTGCGATCGAGCATTATGTGGGTCAGATAGAAAACCAGCATCTGCATACCCAATCAAATCTGTTTTTGATTCATTAGAATAGAACAATCCCATATCAGTTGTTCCTTGAAGGTATCGAAAAATTCGCTTAATTCCATTCCAATGTCTACGAGTCGGTGACGAACTATATCTCGCCAATAGATTCACAGCGAACGCTATATCAGGTCGCGTATGACTCGTTAAATACATTAGGGCTCCAATAGCACTGAGATATGGTACTTCAGGACCAAGTAATTCTTCATCGTTTTCGCAAGGTCTAAACGGATCTTTATTCACATCTAAAGATCGAACAATCATTGGAGTATCCAATGGATGAGCTTTATCCATATAAAATCTTTTCAATACCTTTTTCGTATAAGTCTCTTGATGTACGAATATCCCATTCTTTAAATATTCAATTTGCAGTCCAAGACAAAATTTCGTTTTACCGAGATCTTTCATTTCAAACTCTTTTTTCAAACAATTAACGGCTTTTGATAACTCTTCAGGAGTTCCAATTATGTTAATATCATCAACATAAACTGAAATGATGACAAATTCATTTCCAGATCTTTTCATAAATATGCACGGGCAAGTTTGATCATTTTTATACCCCTCTTTCGATAAATATTCACTTAGGCGATTATACCACATACGCCCAGATTGCTTTAATCCATAAAGCGATTTATTTAGCTTGATTGAGTACTCATTTCGGGGCCCTGAATTTTCAGGTAACTGAAATCCCTCGGGAAGTTTCATATATATATCACTATCAAGTGATCCATATAAATAAGCGGTGACAACATCCATTAGACGCATATCGAGTCCTTCACGTACTGCCAGACTAATTAAATAACGAAAAGTCGTTGCATCCACCACAGGAGAATACGTCTCCTCATAATCAATACCAGGTCGTTGTGAAAAGCCTTGTGCAACAAGCCGTGCTTTGTATCTCACAATTTCACCGTTTTCATTTCTCTTTCTGATGAAAACCCATTTATATCCAACCGGCTTTACATTTTCTGGTATGCGGACTACAGGTCCGAAAACTTTTCGTTTCTCAAGTGATTTTAATTCTGCCTCGATTGCATCTTTCCATTTTGGCCAATCATTTCTTTGTCTGCATTCTTTTACAGACCCTGGTTCATGATCCTCATTCTCATTTATCTCATTCATTTCATGTAGCGCTACGTTAAATGAGAATTTATTGTCAACGTTGACTTTTTCTCGGTTCCATCTAATTCCATTTTGAGCATAATTTATCGAGATCTCTTCATTATCATTATTCTCAAAAATTTCAGGTACCTGATTTCCATTATCATAATCATTAATGCCCATTGACTCTTCTAGAGTCGATAAATCCTCGACTGGACCATTCTTATTATTTGCTCCTTTTCTTTTTCGAGGATTTTTATCTTTGGAACCCGAGGGCCTACCACGTTTTAGTTGTGGTTTAGGCTCGATCATTATATGTTCTCCAGGAACATTAACTTTTGCAGGAGCATTAACAGCTGGTATATGTGACTTAGTCACTCTTTTAAGGTCAGTAAAGCTATCTGGCAGTTGATTAGCTAATCCTTGTAAATGAATTATCTTTTGAACTTCTAGTTCACATTCTTTCGTTCGAGGATCATAATGATTTAGCGATAATTCATTCCAACTAATACTCATTTCCAGCTGTTTCTTTTCTCCCCCTAATGTCGGAAAATTCGATTCATCGAAATGACAATCGGCAAATCTAGCCGTAAATAAATCTCCAGTTAGAGGTTCTAAATATTTTATTATCGATGGAGATTCAAATCCGACATATATTCCCAACTTCCTTTGAGGTCCCATCTTCGTGCGTTGTGGTGGAGCAATTGGAACATATACCGCACATCCAAAAATTCTCAGATGGGAAATATTTGGTTCCTGACCATAAACCATTTGTATCGGGGAGATATCATTATAACTTGTTGGCCTGATGCGGATTAGTGCCGCTGCATGTAATATAGCATGTCCCCAACAAGAAGAGGGAAGTTTCGACTTCATTAATAATGGTCTTGCAATTAATTGCAACCTTTTAATCAACGATTCTGCAAGACCGTTTTGCGTATGGACATGTGGCACGGGGTGCTCAACATCAATTCCAATAGACATGCAATATTCATTAAATGCCTTGGAAGTAAATTCACCAGCATTATCAAGGCGTATTTTCTTTATTGGATAATCCGGAAAATGTGCTCTTAATCGAATCAACTGAGCAAGCAATCTCGCAAAAGCTACATTCCGCGTTGATAACAAACATACATGAGACCATCTAGTTGATGCATCAATCAATACCATGAAATATCTAAATGGTCCACACGATGGATGTATCGGTCCACAAATATCACCTTGTATACGTTCCAAAAATCTTATAGATTCATTCTTTATTTTTATTGGTGATGGACGAATAATCAACTTCCCTTTAGAGCAAGCAACACATGATAATTCATTCGATGAAGAATCTTCTGGTTCTTCATTAAATGTCCACGTGAATTTTGAATTATTCTCCGCATCATAATTGAACCGGGATGGCCCAACCGGTCATGCCAAACAACAAATGTATTATCATTAGTAAACTTCTGGTTTACGATGCATGTGATTCAATTGTTTTAAGATATGTGTAATATAGCCCAGAGTCAAAAGATGGTAATATTTCCACAATTCTTTTGTCATTCGATATCACTTTTGTAATATGCAAATATTCAATATCTCCTTTTTCTGCAGTCTCAATATGATATCCGTTATGTCGAATAGCTTTAAAGCTTAATAAATTTCTTTGAGACTTAGGAGAATATAAAGCATTTTCAATTATCAGCCTTGTTCCTCTGGGCAGTAAAACATTAGCTCTTCCGGAGCCCTCAATTATATTCGTGCTACCCGATATAGTAATAACACTGGCTTCTTTCATATCAAGATGATCGAAATATTTCTTATTTTTTAGAATCGTATTCGTCGTTGCACAGTCTGCAAGACACAATTCTTCATTGCACATGCCCGCATCCATCAAATAATATCCTTTATAAACAAACACATAATATTTATTATTGAAAAAGAAATATTGCATTACAAACATATAGATAACTTAAAACAACGATATATAATAAAACACACAATAGTAAATCATAATGCATAAATAAAATCATAGCAGATTAATTTTCATCGATCAGAAAATCCGCAGCTTCCAAATGAGCATTTTCATCATTGGCATCAGAGGTAGAGGCGAATTCACCCTGAACAAAATTCATTTCGATTTTCTTTCCTTTGCCCTTTTGAGATTCCTGATATAGCTCAACAAGATGTTTGGGCGTACGACAATTGCGCGACCAGTGGCCAGAACCACCGCAACGATAACATTTTTCATCATTATTCTTTTGTTCAGTTTGCCTCTTCTCATCTTTATTATCAAAACTTTTCCTCTTCTGGGGAATATTTTGATGACCGCCACGATAATTATGATAACCACCACGGAAATATTGATAACCACCACCATAATATCCTCGGCCACGACCACGGCCTTGACCACGACCTTGACCACGACCACGTCCACGGCCGCGATATCCACCACGTCCACGTCCACGATCATTACCTCGACTGTTGTCATTATTAACTTTGACTGCATTCGCTTCAGGGAGTGCAGTAGAACCAGTCGTTCGGGATTCGTGATTTTTCACCAGCAATTCATTATTTTGCTCAGCCAAAAGTAAACAAGAAATTAGATCTGAATACTTTTTAAATTTTCTCTCCCGATATTGCTGTTGTAATATCATATTCTGTGGATGAAATGTGGTGAATGTTTTCTCCAGCATATCGTTATCAGTAATTGTCTCTCCACATAATTTCAACGTGGAAGTAACTCTATAAACGGCAGAATTATATTCACTTACCGACGTAAAATCCTGCAATCGTAAATTCAGCCATTCGTACTTTGCATTGGGGAGAATAACAGTTGTCAAGTGGCCATATCGTTCTTTCAGGTTTTTCCACAACTCAGCTGGATTCTTTTCTGTTAAGTATTCAACTTTCAGATTTTCGTGAATGTGGTGGCGAAGAAAAATCATAGCTTTCGCCTTGTCTTGTTCAGTTGTGGTTTTCGTGGGATCAATGGTGTCACCTAAGCCTTTTGCTTTCAAATGGATTTCAGCATCTAGTACCCAAGGTAAATAATTTTTTCCAGTGATATCGAGTGCAACAAACTCAAGGCTCGCCAAGTTCGACATATTACTATAATAAAATACAAAACATGTTATTAAAACTTTACATAATAAAAAAAAAACTTATAATTAATCTTCTTTTAAATCTTCTTTTGTATCTTCTTTTGTAAAAGTTCTTATAAAAAATGATATCCACATCCAGATCAGTGTCGCCGTAATCATAATCATAAGTAAAAGATCAAACATCGGACATAGCGACATCCTTCAAAATAAAATATATTTCAGTAATTATAATATTAAAGAAATTACAATTAATAATTATATTTTAAAAACATTGGTAAAAATATTATCCACATAGCGGAAATGATCACCGTAAATAATGTAAGGAGTAGAAGATCCATCTTTGTATAAAACGACATTTTTTTTCTTATTAAAGAAAGATTAATAATATGCCGCTACTGAGGTTGGGATTACCGCAAGACCTCGTGGGCTTGTGTTGTGTACGTGCATAAATAAAAAAAATCACACGCCTCCACGGGGATCGAAACCTGGACCTCTCGTCACTTGTAGTGAACGATATTCCGCAAACCACTCGGTATTGGCGTTTAGTTATAAAACCTTTAAATAATACTTTTATAATATATTTTTAAATTAATCACAATTAATATATGATTAGTATAAATTAAAAATTAAATTACCATACCTTGACTAAACTCGTACGAGATCTTCGACGGAGGTTGATCTTGACGACGGAGAGCGGTCGTGCTGATAACGTGTTATAAAAATATTAATTGTGATTAATATTATATTAAGATTATTTTATTATAATTATACTTATATTAAGATTATAATGATAATATAGCTTATAATATAAAGAGAGAGAGATTAGAGAGAGATTAAGTATTTCAATACTTGGTGTGTTTTACAATGAACTCTAATCACCTATTTATACTACTAATAATTCACTATTACAACTAATCACATTAATTACAATTATACACCTCACACTAAAATACAAACTCTTCAATTAAACACCTCATCTTATCATCTTATCACATTATCATCATTTAATATAATACTTCCAAATCATCAATAATTTAACTAATATTATTATTTAAAACATCCACATTTAATTATTTCATAATAGATTCATGATTAATTCGGTTTATTGAACTAAAAATTTGAATTTTTTTTGTATATTATTTTTAATGAATAGGGCAGGTCAAAGTTGGTTTTGGTCAAACCTATATGGGCCTGACGTATGTGAGCGTGACTTAGTTTTAACTCTGAATTTTTTATTTTTTATTTTTATTTTTTTTGGGACAACTGGTCGAATTATTTTCATTTATTATTGAATTATTCATACTCATAAATTACGTATGTTTGATGGTTACTATAACCTATTTATTGAAAATGGCAGATTTTTTTTTTAGATCTTTCTCTAATGAACCTATCGAGACATGGAAGGGACACATTTATGTAATGAATACGAATTATACGTCTCTTGATAAAAACTTGGCTTTCAAACATAATCATATTTTTATACGCTACTTATTTGACTTAGGGAACATTTTTCTACATTAAATTTCAAAAAACAATTATATATATATATAAATATATTATGCCTTCATGGCTATGATATCGCACCTTGAAATAAACAGTACACTAAAACGAAGACCCTTCACTAGCATATTTTTTTGGCATCAATGGCAATTAATATCACGAGTGAATATTATGCCCTAATCTTCTCCAGTTAAATAAACCATAAGTCGCCATTGACATTGCCGCATTTAGAGGGTTTACTTCATCTTGCTTAGAGTTGAGTACGACTTTTTTATTAGTAAAATCAATAATCGTAAGAACTATGAAGTGATCCATAAATGATACTTTTGAACTAAATAACAACCCAATCGTTAACCAAAATAAGAATCCAAAATCTAATGTCTGCCATGAAATTAAAAAATAAATAAAAGGAGAATTCTGCTATAACGATTAAGTTTCAACTTAATACATATAATATTAATCACAAAACAAAGCAGTTTCATAGGATGGAAGTTGGAACACACGCATATTACATGTATATTAATATTATGACACTAAATGAGAGAGAAAATCAAAACTAAAAATCTATTCTTGATTTCCTAAAAACAGAAAAAAAAAAAAAAGACATTTCTTCGACTCGACACCATAATTCAGCTTCAGGAAGAAGATAGATATCCTTACAAGTCTCATACCACGCGCTTGTCCGCCGCGCGACGGCGCGTCTTGCTACCACGACCAGCAGCACTGCCCTTCTTCCCGAAGCACCCGCAGGCCGATACACGCGGCGACGGCGGATCAATCGCCGGAGATACCCTGCCGGTGCGGAACCCACGTCCTCCGCCGTTGGATCGGCTCCTCTCCATCCTTAATCCGACTGCCGGCAACGGGCTTCCGCCGCCAGTGGGTCCTTGCTGATCTTTCTTGTCGTCGTTTTCTTTCTTGGCATCGTCGGCGTTATTACCGCTGGTTTCTCCTTCCTTTAGTTTTTGTTGTTCGTTTGCTAGCTGATTCAAACCGGCGAGGAACTTGTCGTCCCACACCATGCCTGAAGATCCCTGCCGGCGGAAGGACACTGCAGATCTCTGTAAACCTTCCATTCTCTCTCTCTCTCTCTCTCTCTCTCTCTCTCTCTCTCTCTCTCTCCGATTGGGATTATTAGGCGTGAATGATTAGCATAGAGATAGAGAATTTTTTCCTCTATAGACGATATATGTATTTATATTATATTTATATTTATATAAGGTATTATAGAATTAAATACAGGGAAAGGAAAACGATGGATGTGTCTCTCAAGTTATAATGCAATCCTTTAATTTTTTTTCTTATGGAAAAGTTTAGAAGAATATATATCTCTAATTAATCTGAAATCATGATAACTGCTACATAGGGAAAAAAAAAAAAGGAGATGGGGAAAGGACGAAATTCAGGATAAGAAAGATGACGTGGAGAAAATATTAATATTAATATAATATTTTTTCTTATGAAATTTAATATAATTTCGGTAAATTGGATATTGATTTGGCGACAAATGAAAAGATGTCACGAGAAGCAAATTGGGGCATATAATAAGTCAACCACTCATAATTGTTTTTGTTCCATTTGTTCATTTTCTTTTTACGCATTTAATTTAATATTCTGATTTCTCTTGGTTAGGAGCATAGTGGGATTATCTTACCCATTGCACAACTACTCTAATAAGTTTTATGAATCGAAATTTTATTGGCACTTTATTATTTTTATATATTTATTTTAAAAAAAATTGCAACAAGTAAGGTTGGCAATAGGGCCGACGAAGGGCTAATCACCACCCTCCCTCCAACACTTATTGGAGAATCCTCGCTCCGTTTCATTAAGTATATTGGAAGAAAAATTTCTCATCGTATTCATCCATGTGGGCTCCGCCTCACATTTTTTAACTAGTGAATATTTTATATTTCTGATAAAATAACTTAAACGGTAGTAAAATAAAATGCATTCGACAAAATTACCGTAAAACATAAATAAAAACATATACATATATATATATAACTTTGGTGGCGTCACATTTGTGGAAGTAAATGTGAGTGAACATCGGAAGTTAATAGATAAGATTGTGAAAACTGGAATTGTCATGAGAAAATGAGAACTAAAGAAATGATGAATAACGATTAGATTTTATGATATTAGGATCATCGGGGAATGGGGCGGGGTGTCTGATCCTCGTCTCCGCCCCGTCCCTACAAATGGGGTGTAAATTTCCCTGTTGTCGACCCACATGAAGAGAGAAACAGCGAATCTCCATCCAGATCAGGACCAAGGTAGTTTTTTTAATTTAGGTGGTCCAGTTCTTTCAACAAAGTGAGGCTCTATATGATAGACGCCTTAAAATTTTGGCCCTAAAAAATGTGGCCCCAGGCCTTCAAAATTTGGCTTTAAAATTGTGTGGCCCTATGCAACATGCCAGAACATGCCCAAATGCCAAATCCAACTATGATTGGAACAGATCCCTACGAAAAATGGAAAATCTCTGTCTCGTTGCAAAGCCTACAGAAAATAGTAAATACATAGTAAGGTATTTAAGATTCATTTTAGGTCGGCCCAATCCACTTGTGAGATTGATCCATATATGCCAATCAAATATTGGTGTACATCATAAACCACAAACATTTGTGATACAACTCAAGAATGATTCTTTAACATGTGATTAAAAAGGTGTAATAAAATGAAAAAAAAAAAACTGTAAACCTAATGATGAATTTTATCAACTTTACCCATTAAATAATAATGTATGATCACTTAATTACTACGAACACTCCATAACCTCACATCATCAACCACCGGCCCACACAAAGTCCCATCTGTCCGCATGTGGTAGTACGAACTCAAGAACCTAACCCTAGTCCTTGGCAAGACAGCCTTGAACCTAACCGTTGCACTCTTGAACCCTCCAAGCCCTTTCGACAAGTAATCGACTTGAAATACTTGCTGCCCGGCGGCCAATTCGACCATCATCGGCCCTTCGCAAGAGTCCCCACTGTCGCCCACGAGGAAAGCCATGTCGTAGGTTTTCCCTGGCACGGTTCTAACGATTTGGGCCAACGCACTCTCCCTTCCGCCGACCAGCTCGACTGCCCGCTGACCTTCGGGCACCTTAAAATGGTCCGAGTCTATGTAATTCACGGCCTTTAAGGACTCGATCATCCAGCCCACGAGCGGAGAGTGGTCGTCCTCGATGTTGGGCGGTATTAGGACGCCCGACGAGGTGTTCTTGAAGATGTACGGACCTTCTTCGAAGTTCCCATTTTTCAACAAGTTGCCTGCCGATATTTGCATGCATGGAATTCAATGGCAAATCGAAATATATTAAGGTACATATTAAAGAAACTTTGTTTTTCTTACCTCTTTGTCTTCTCGGCGGAGTCAAGCCCTTGAGAGCAACTTGGTCAATAATAGGGCCGCAAGCTTCATCCTTACTAACACTCGGATTGTGAAAAACGATCTCAACCACGTCGGCCTCGGCCAAGAAAGCCCAAGAATAAGTATCCCAGCCATTGCCGCTATATATAGTTTGCGTGGGCAAAATCCCCCAATCTTTATCCTCCGAGTTGGGCGAAACTGAGACGTTCAACTTCTCTTCCTGCCCACAAGTTCGGGCAGCCTTAAACGAAATCGAATAGAACACACCGTTTTGGACAGTGACTTTGGTCTTGACACGAGCGTCGTCTCCTAGCCTAACTGCCGAGGAACCTTCCGGGACAATGAGAAGCATGTCGCCTTGTTTCTGACCGGACTTTATGTACTCTACTACCCCCGAAGTTTCCCAGTAGGGTATGGCCTTGGGATCAGTGACTATCGTGCCCTTCATTTGTGAGGGCTTCGGGCCAAGCTCGAAGTTACCGTTAGGTATTTCTCCTGAAAAAAGGGTTTCGAACTTAGGGTTTAGTAGAACACAATCTTGTAAGAATAAAAGACTGTTTAAGACATAGAAAACTTACCATCGATCAAAGCTAATGCAGCATGGACAATGGCGCAGAGCAACAGCAATAGCATCGGCATTCTTTTCGTATCGTTTCTCATTATTCTCATGATATATATATATATATATATATATATATATTTATCTGTATATGAACTAAAAATGAAGGATTCAACATGTTTATATATGCATATTTCTTGCCACCAAATGGCCCATCAAGTTGGATTAAACTAAGATATTTCTTGTAATAAAATAAGAAAGATAATTAGATATTATATTGTTTGACCTGCTAACTGAGACAGATTGCTCGAGCACCACCCCACATCAATGGCATGGCGAGCATGGAGGTGTGCCTTTTGGTCGTAAGGTTATTTTGGTCTTTTTGAAATATTAGTGTTTAAGTAACCCTAAAGATCGAGCACATGCATGGAATTAAATACGTTGTTACTTAATCATAACACAAAAGATTTTTAATAATTAATGTTTTTATCTAATTATAATGTAATAGAAATTGGGAAGGTGAAGCTTGGGTCGAACATCAGCTGGACAAGATCTAACTGGTGACTTTTATTCCTGACAATATGCAGTGCAATAATTTCGTTTAATAAGTATTTTTATAATTGAATTATTAGATTATGATTATGGAATGGCAGTTGAGATCTGCAATTTCCATGTGCTATTTTGAATATCGTCGTTGATTGAGGAAATGATATTTATTTAATTATGATTATCGTAAATTGAGCTGAATTCCTAGTTATAAGCCTACTGAGATTCTTGTTCCTCTTTTGGGTCGGCAATCATTCAATATTTAATATCGTAACGCCATGTGCAAAGGTCAATTTTTGTCTTTGATTCGATCCCATTGATTGATTATTTAGTAATTGCATAGAGAAAAAAAAGTATTCATAAATATTTGTACGAAAATATTTTGGGCTGAAATGGGCCTCAGTCATAGCATAACATCATTGTATCACGAACTAATATATACTTGAATTTGTTAAGAATCCATTTTCCATATGTTACTATATAAATTTTCACGTAAGCCTAACTCCGAAGTATAAATTATATATATATATATATATATATATTGGTGAAATTAATGTGGTCGGAGAAGATGGGGACAATCCAATGTTGAAAGAAACGATGAAAGCCATTGAGATACAAAGTTTAAACACGAAACTATTACAATGGTAAGGGAAGAAAAAGGGCGCAGCAAATATCTCAGCTGACGTGGCGCAACAACGGCATATGAAGTCCACGTGGACCACTAATCACGTGCTTATATTTCGTATGATTAATCTTTGTTCCACGTGGATAATTAGCCACCGTAGGCAGAACAGAAATGGAATATTTCTTTATTCCTTGAAGTTCGTATCCGTTATTTCTTGAAACTTTAAAATGATATTTTCTGAATTAAAAATATATTTATTTATACACGAAATTTCACCTACCTCTTTCTTACATAGGAGTTTGGACATATATATTAAGTGGACTGTTGAAGGTGGAATCTCACTATAATATATATTAGTGACTCTTGCCAATTCAAGCACGTAATTAACGCTTTTAAACGTTTTAGATCGGAAATTACATATTCATGTGACAAAGGCTTTAAATAATATTTAGTCTATAATATTGTGGTCGTTTTAAGTCTTATGGAAATTGAGGCTTGATGGCCATTCTTTGGCATATTTGGGGATTTGGTGGAGAGTGGGGCCCATACGCAAATTGCAATTCGTGAAATTACTATAATTTATTTATAGCCGACCTTTTTGTTTATTTAATTAGTACCTTAATTATTGTGAGTAGGCTGCAATTGACAAGTAAACAAGGGTTGGCCGCGAAGCTTACACGACTTTACATTCTAAATATTATATATATGTATATAATTTATATATAGAAATTGTTAAAATAAAATCAAGTACGATATCACATAGTTCCACATATTATCAAACAATTGAAGTATTATCAGGGTCATTCAATATGCGTATTAAAACGTTTTTAATGTTAAATTCTCATCTATAATTTCACGGTAATAATTCATTTTAAGTCATTATTGTCAAATTTAAAACCTGCCAGCAACAAATAAAGTTTCCTTGCCTTGATCAAATTGATTTACTACTTGTCTGCGGGTGAGCAAGTCGTTATTTTCGTGGGAATATTCACATGATTTCTGCAAAATTGCATTTTATATAAATAATAATATGATTTGTATAACATAAAATGTCAAGATTAAAAAATAATAATCCTTATTTCCTACTTTTAATCAAGCATGTTAAATTGATGTAAAACAAAGCCTCTATGATGATTCTAAATTAATTTCCTCGATTAGAACTAATCCTTATTTCCTACTTTTAATCAAGCATGTTAAATTGATGTAAAACAAAGCCTATATGATGATTATTTAGCCAGAAAATTTGCTAAAATTCAGCAATACTCATTATTTAAATAAGTATCATTATTAAAGTTGGTGAAAATAGCCCAAGTCTTGGCAGTATATGCACTTTAGTCACATGATTCATTTGAACTTTTAGTTGGACCCCAAAATCTACCTAACATAAATATCCTATTTTTATTTATTTTTATATTTTAGCTTTCAAGTTTCTCTTTCTATTTCTTGTGGTGCATTTAAATATGCATATTTTTCTTTTTAAGCCTTTGGTTTTAAATTTTTGTATTATTTAATTTTAAACCATTCATGTGACTATAATACTAACCTATATAGTAGTATGCCCACTAATAAAAATATGTATATATTTTATGTTGAAAAATGTGCAATTAGTTTGTAATTGTTCCCTGACAGAAGATCTTTTTAAATCCAAGAATTTCCAAGAAGGAATAAAAGAAACAGAAAAAGGAAATTAAAACTTCTGTCTGAATACAAATTTTGTGTTTTTTTTTCTTTTTTTTTTTTTTTTATTGGTGATATATAAAGATATTTCCAATATCGTTCTGAGACCTTCCTTGAGCAAGAACACCAATTGGCTTCTCTTTCACTCCATAAAGATCTAATTCATATTCGTTTTGGGAGAAGTAAACTAAGGGCGGAGATAAAGTTAGGCGTTGGGCAAAATGCAAGCTGTTCTTCAATCGAAAGGGCTTCTATCACTACCTTCAAACCCCAAAGTGAGGCCTTTTCTTCAGCAACCATCGCATGGTTTAAGGTACAGATTCAACCCCATAAGCCCTCTGTCAAAACTTAACGTATCACCTTTATCTGTCGGCGGGCTTTCGAAGTTCCACGTTTCAAACGATCGATTTCAAGGCCAAAAGAAGAAAAATTCGTTTATAGTCAGAGCTGAGGCTGCTGCTGCAGCTGATGGGTCGTATGGAGGGAAAGAATCGTCACCACCTAAGGTTATGGGTATTGAGTTGGTGACGCTCAAGAAAATTATACCTCTTGGGTTGATGTTTTTCTGTATCCTCTTTAATTACACAATCCTGAGGGATACTAAGGATGTCTTGGTGGTGACTGCTAAAGGGTCTAGCGCTGAAATCATACCTTTCTTGAAAACTTGGGTGAACTTGCCTATGGCTATTGGGTTTATGCTTCTGTACACAAAGATGGCTGATGCGTTGCCAAAGCAAGCACTTTTCTACAGCGTGATTGTTCCGTTTATCGCCTTTTTCGGGGCTTTTGGGTTTGTGCTCTATCCTCTCAGCGAGTATCTTCACCCCACAGCTCTCGCTGATAAGCTTCTGAACACCTTAGGTCCAAGGTTTCTTGGACCCCTAGCGATTATGAGGATATGGAGTTTCTGCTTATTCTACGTTATGGCAGAGCTTTGGGGGAGTGTTGTCATCTCTGTTCTGTTCTGGGGATTTGCTAATCAGGTTATTTGACTTTTGAGTTTTAGTAATAACAACTCTGTTGTGTGCTCATGTCTATCTATATGGGACTTACTTTCATTTGTTGATTGAAGGTTCTTCTTTATGATCTATATACTGCATGATTATGTGTTTTCCATGGCCTGATTATGTTGTAAACTCTGCTGTGCTCTCATGGCCTGGCACTGTTATAGTTCGTCTAGGTTAACTTATGATACATAAATATGTTTTCTATGCCTTGATCTTATTCGAATGCTTCTCTGATGTGTGAGATATCTATCTAGGAGCATTTCAAGTCTCTTAAACAGGCCCAATACCCTTGTTTTTGCAGATTACTACTGTTGAAGAAGCCAAGAAATTTTACCCTCTGTTTGGCCTCGGAGCAAACGTGGCCCTTGTTTTCTCCGGTCGAACCGTGAAGTACTTCTCTCAGTTGAGAGAAAACCTTGGCCCTGGCGTCGACGGTTGGGCCGTTTCCTTAAAGGGAATGATGAGTATCGTCGTAGGGATGGGACTAGCAATATGCTTCCTCTATTGGTGGGTGAACCGTAATGTCCCGGCTCCTACACGCAGCCTTAAGAAAAAGGTAACCATAAACAATCGTTTTGTTGAAGAGAAGTTTCAAAGCGGTTTAACGGTTACATTTCGTATTTTTTCTTTCAGGAGAAGCCAAAAATGGGAACAATGGAGAGCTTGAAGTTCTTGGTATCGTCAAAATACATCAGAGACCTCGCGACTTTAGTGGTGGCGTACGGTATCAGCATCAACCTCGTCGAGGTCACGTGGAAGTCAAAGCTCAAAGCCCAGGTAATAAAATCAAAAACATTATCACTTTTTTTTTTCTCCTACAACTTTCTGCATTCTCGTTGATTATTACACTACGTAATCACGCAGTTTCCAACACCAAATGCATACTCATCGTTCATGGGCGATTTCTCGACTGCCACCGGGATAGCGACCTTCACGATGATGCTTCTGAGCCAATGGATCTTCAACAAGTACGGCTGGGGAGTTGCCGCCAAGATTACCCCCACTGTCTTGCTTCTGACAGGAATTGGCTTCTTCTCCTTAATACTTTTCGGCGATCCCTTTGCCCCCGCTCTGGCAAAGTTCGGCATGACTCCCCTTTTAGCAGCCGTCTACGTAGGCGCCATGCAGAACATCTTCAGCAAGAGCGCAAAGTACAGCTTGTTCGATCCCTGCAAGGAAATGGCCTACATTCCATTAGACGAGGACACAAAGGTCTGTGTACTTACTAAACTTTTCTTGCTTTCTTCTTCTCATACTACTTTGCATACCATTTCTCAAACGTTTTCGCTATATCTTTGGCCTAAAGGTTAAAGGCAAAGCAGCGATCGACGTCGTCTGCAACCCGTTGGGGAAATCGGGCGGTGCCCTAATCCAACAGTTCATGATTCTAACATTCGGTTCCCTAGCGAACTCCACGCCCTACCTCGGAGGGATCCTTCTTGTCATCGTTCTTGCATGGCTAGGAGCTGCGAGGTCTTTGGACACGCAGTTCACCGCTCTGAGACAAGAAGAGGAGATCGAGAAAGAGATGGAACGAGCCGCCGCTGTTAAGGTTCCCATCGTCTCTTCTTCGAACGAAAGCGATGGAAACGGGTCGGTTAATGCCGGGCCAGGCTCGAGCCCGACCGGGAGCGGGAGTGCTTCGTCGGAATCGTCTTCTCCTAGGAATGTGTGATTATTGCAGTATCGTGTCGTTCGAAGGATGAGAGATTGATGGAAGATGTTCTGGTTTGGGATTTGATTTCATTGTAGTATTAGGTTTCATGGTATGCCATAAAATTCTTGGATGTTTAATTTCATTGTGATATCTTTTATATTAGCCCACACATAAGTAGAATAAAGGTTGTTTTGTGTGTCATCGTCATTATGTCCCATGATTATTTTGATGAAATGTGAACAAATCTCAAGAACTTCAATATAATAACATCTTAAGGAACACAAACACTAATTACATAACCACCAAAGGCACACAATGACACAACCACAAGCAGCATTAGGGTTTTATTTGTACATTATTATTCTTGTCAAACTGTAACTGCTATTATTAAGTAATCGAGGGCTTCATCCTAAAACCAATTGGTGATAGGTGAAGGAGCCTCTTGAATATAAGGTGAGTCGGGTGAGGAGAATTATTCGATATGGGATATAATAGAAATCTCAACAGCTATTACATAGTATTTTACAATGCTTCAGTTCAGACAAGAAATCTCTCTCTCTCAGACACACACGTAGAAACACACACAAAAACACACATTATTTATTGATGGTAAGCAAGCAGACATAGTTGGAATTTCACTGATCAACGAACCCCACAGTAAGCATCGATTGCACCTGACATTTTAGCGCCGCCCTCTTTGCAGAATTCGAGATATTCAAGGTTGCTGAAGTCGTTGAACTTGAGTGGATGTTCGTCGTCGACGAGCTCCTCGGGCACTTGAAGAACCCCGCGAACAAACGTGAATGATCCAACTGAATACTTGTCTTTGTTCCCCTCGGATGCTATCACCTTGTGCAGAGGGCAATACAACCTGCCATTGCTCCATGCCTGACCAAGAAAATCAAGACAGCTTCGATGTAATAAGACCGTGGTAGGGTTTTAAGGACGAGTCTAGCTGTAATGAATTAAGATGCATTACTTACCATGAGGGCTTCGCCAACTATGACGACAAAGGAAGAAGGAAAAGGGTCGAAATCGATCCAATCACCTTCGCGGGTTTCGATCTGCAGACCTTTGACTTCGTTGGTACTAACCACGGCCATGAAGCTCTTGTCTCTATGAGGAACAAGCCCGATCGAATCTTTATCGTTTTCACCTGATGACGGCGGCGGCGGCTTGTACTTCATGAGCCTCATCGGATATATTAAGGATTCCATCAAAGGGTTGTAATATTTCTCGTCCAAGCCATAGCTAGTGAGCAGCATTTTCATCACCGTTTGGTGCACTTCTGCCGATTCCTTGCAGTACGAGTTTATGGCGTCGCTGTTCGATCATTACAAACAATGTAAACATCAAACATCATCTATATTACTACCCTATCCGAATAATAGTACGTAATTAAAACACATAAAATACCGAAATTTATCATATCCGTCGGCCCACATGAGGCTGGTGAACATGCCTGCGCCTTCAAGGGTATGGCAGTCTTCAATGCCGCAGTACTCAAACAAAGGCATGATCTGATAATTCCCGCCGTAGCCAAGCCCTGGAACTGGACAAGTGTACTGCTTCTTGGTCTCGAGCGGCAGATCGAAGAACTCTTTCATCAGATCGAACATTTCTTCGTGTAGCTTTGGCCTCGGCTTCTCGTAGGATACCACGAAACAACCGTAGGATTCTAAGGCACGTCGTACTGAATCGGACGTTGATTTCCAGGAATTTGTGTCGTCGGAGTTTGTGTTTGCTTCGGTGAACTTTATTACAGGGAGTTGAGGTTGTGCATGAGAACCCATTATCTTATTCTTTGTTTGGCTTGAGCGTTGCAAATGTGTATTCTTGTTTGTACTTGAAGATTAGTGATATGGAGGAAAGTAGGGTTTTTTGGGTTGATGAATGTTTGCTTACTTATTAGCTGCAAGAATTTCCCTTCTTATTTGGACATGAGAGAACGAAGACAAAAACTAAAACATCGAATCACATTAAAAAAAAAAAATTAATTATTATTTTTCCATGTATATTAAGGGTGGGTAACTACACATGACGATTATAATTTTAGAATAATAAGTTTCAAAATTGAAACAATTTAAACACATATAAACAGTTGTTATTTGAGGACAATAAACGGTTTCAGAATTTTGAAATTTATTGTCCTAAAATTGCTTGAATTTTGAAACTTACTGTCTTCAAATTGTTTCAATTTTGAAACAATTGTCTTAAAATTACATTGTTTAATTAAGACGTCCTCAAATTGCTTCAATTTCGAAATTTATCGTCTTAAAATTATCACCCCATAATTCACGTGTCCTTAAAATGTTGCTCCCCCAAATATACATAACTAAAAAAATAATTAAGCAAAAAAAAAAAAAAAACTTTTTGGCCACTTCATGACATCTCCATTTAGACATTATGAGTTTGAATTCACTTACACCTTTTTGACTTTATTGTAGTCTGCATGAACCTAGGACAAATAGGGAATAATCCCGTTAGAAGTCGAATCGTTTCATAACCGATAATAAGGTTTAGATTTGCTTCAGATTAAACGTAATTAGAGTGTGGAGACTGTTATGACATCGTGCGTTGATTCCAATAATGCTTAAAAAAAAGAATAATCACTAGATGACAAACCAAATCTAATATATATGGGTCATCATCCCCCACGTCAAAAATTACATAAATTAAAATTATATGTGACTATCTGGTCCAATCCCCCTATAATTAAGAAATTAGACATCAATTTCGAGGCCTTAATAATGTATTGGGTTACCGTACAATGGACCACAAATGATGATACATCAATCTGTATTTTGCAATCAATATTAGCTATCAATAAAGATACTTAAGTACGGTGCTCATTAATTATTAGAACTAGTATTTCCCGCACACTCGATGCGTGTGCTTAAAATATAAATAAAATAAAAATTATTTTTATAATATGAAATTATAATATTAATTTTAATTGAAAAATATGTTATAAATTAAAAATATGATTTTTGGGTATAATGGGAATAAATTTGAAGATTAATGGTAAGATGTTAATTAGCAATGTCATACCAAATCAATTTGCATTTGCCACATCGTTAAGGTCCTCACCAATTATATAAAGGTATAGATCTATATAACCAAAGAACATTTTGGTATGCCATCAGATGATTGTCCTACAAGATGTTACGTAATTGCTAGTCATATGTGAGGTTATGCTATAATATATATATATATATATGTAATGATCTTTTGATTATGTCATAATTAGACAGGCGATGACAAAGAGTTCGTTCTCTGTTCCTTTCAGAGATGAAATATTATTTTAAAGAGATAACTTGCAGAAAATGAAAGAACTAGTAAAAAAAAAATTGCAAATAAATATATATCTTGAACAACACTATTGTAGGGGCAGTCCAATCCAATCCATGCTTACTAGCCTTGCTTAGTTAAATGGATGTGTTTTTTTTTTTTTTTTTTTTTTTTTTTTGGGTTTTTAATATATAATATAACAATAACAACTAATGTGATAACATACAGTATAAACTCGATAAGTTAATACTCTATTATTTAATAAACTCTTTAAGATAATACTTTTTACCGGTCCCGACTCGGGGATAACGTACTAAATTAATAAACTCGCTAAAATTATAAGATAATAGATTTTTGGTGATTCCTATAGGTCCCATATAAAATATAAATTAATAATTCCTTATATTACATAATATATATAGGGAAATTTTGACCAATAACTATGTGTTTAAGGCTTTTATAATTGGTGCCCAAACTAATTTTCGGTCCATATAGGTACACATGTATTTAAGGTTTTTCCAATTGGTACTCAAACTAATTTTTCAGTCCACGCAAGTACTCATGTGTTTAAAGCTTTTTCAATTTGTGCATGTGTTTAACGCTTTTTCAATTTGTGCACAAATTATTTTTTAATTTCCGCAGTTATCTATGTATTTAAGGCTTTTCATTTGATGTCCAAATAAATTGAGAAATTACTATGTGACGCTCACGATTTATATAGTGATAGACAATGACGGATAATGACTTTTGCACGACAATCTATACTGTATATAAAGTGCAACCACACACGTAGTAACTGCCTAGTTTATTGGGATGCCAGGTGGAAAAGACTTAAACACCGGGGTAACTATCGGAACTGAAAAATAGTTTGGGTACCACTAGAAAAGCCTTATAAACGCATTGTTACCTATTAAAATTGAAAAATAATTTGAACGCCAGTTCGAAAAGCCTTAAACGCCCAGTTACCTACTGAAATTTCCCATATTTTTATTAAGGTTTCTTGAATACTCAATTGTCTTTTGCTTTTGTTTAAACGAATTGAACTTTGAATCAGGTCTCTATTAAGGTAGGTGATTGAATAATTTTATCAAATTGAGCTCTTCATTTGATATATACACATTGTATGGTAGTTAAGTGAAAGTTTGAGAGGCTTTTTTTCAAGGAGAGGGGAGTTTGAAAATTAAACATTTCATTATAAATTAATAAAATATTAATTTATCGATTAATTAATAACTCTTTTAATTAATAAAATTTGCTGGTCCCAAGCATATTAATTTATAGAGTTTGTACTGTATTATGAAAGGGGAATATGGGTCTGCCTACTTGTATGGAAAACTGACTGGTGTGCTTAAGGCTAAGCCCAAATTTTATTTATTTCTTGGGTTTTCAAAATTGAGCCGAGAGCATCTTTGCCATTGGTCAAATTAAATAGTATTAATTTACTTTTGTCATTATAGCCAACAAATGGGGTGGTGGCGCAGTTGGCTAGCGCGTAGGTCTCATAGCTTCTGAGTAATCCTGAGGTCGAGAGTTCGAGCCTCTCTCACCCCACAACTTTTTTTTTTTTTTTCTTTCGATTTCTTTATATAATTAGTTAGTATAAAAGGCTATTTGTTTAAAGAAGAAAAAAATGGGAGAATTTTTAGATCTTGTAATGACATAACAACCAACAATACTTATGACACATACATACATACATACACACACTGTTTTCTATCATCAATAACTCCTCCAAAGATCATATCTCTTCATCCACTTATGGTTGAGCCCTCCGAAGATTCTTTAGGAGCTGCTGCAAAAGAGAAATATATATATATATATAGATTCACCAATCGAGCCGATGCCTCATTTCCATTGTCGAAATATGTAAATAAAGCTAAGCTTTTTACCTAATCCCATAATAGCCTCGGAACTCCTCATCAATCTCAGCCTCTTACAAGAATCAACAAACATTCTGCCACATATATATATATATAGTCAAGAGACTCAATCAAAGGGAAGAAAAAAGAACAACGTATGAAAGAAACTTCAATCTATCTTTAAGACAATGATGTTTACTTACTTCCAAGGAACATCACCGACCAGCATCAAGTCTCCATCTCCATCCTCGTAGGTAGGCACGTAATGCTCCGTACCATTCGAAGGGTCCATGATCATCTTTATCTGCTGCTTATGTATGGCTAAACATGGAGCAAACATGTCCTCCAATGCAGCCAAGAGCTCATCGTAGCCACCGTAGTTTTCCAGGTCAACTTTCCTCAGGTATGGAGCTCCGTCGACGGCCACTTTCACGTACTTTCGTTGTTGGCTTTTTACGGCGACGTTCTTTCTGTATGATCTCACCGGAGGCCACCCCACAACCTCAGACCTGCAAATCAATTACCTTAATAATTGACAAATGTAGATCATATAGCAATAGCATTATTATTCTCCAAACTATTCATCATCATAAACTATTGGCAAGGAAGGGGAGAATATATATTACTTGGATGGAGGTGGTGTGGAGACTTCATCGTCGTCGCAACTCGGCGTCGTCTTAACGTTCAAGTCAACCGTTGCGGACAACCACCGCTTGGCAACGCCGGGAAGTCCTAGGGTTAGCTCCGTCTTCGGCCCAACGGAATATTCATAGTCCGTCAGCATCTTTCTTTGCCTCCTTAACGATGTAGAAGAAAGAATTGCTAGCAGGTTGTAGTAGTGTAAAGGATTTGTTTGTCTGATGGTATGTATATAAAGGGAAGACGATTCGCTTAGCCATATCCCATTGATTGACACGTGTCCTTCAAAGAACGGTCCTGATTGGTCTGAACATACCAAAGCGATTTGTTGGAGATTATAAGACGTGGGCCCACGGTGTTATGATCTTGTCTCAACCTTTTCTTTTCTCTTTTTTTTTTTAAAAAAAAATTAATTGTTTTATTTTATCTCTTCCCACGTTCTTCTTTTTTTTTTTTTTTTTTTTTTTTTTTTTTTTTTTTTTTTTTGTGTTGGGCCGGTTTTAGCGAATGATGAAATTTAGTCCTCGTGTGCTACAACTTGAAGTGGGGTCCACTGTGTCGGTAATAAGGTCAACTGTGGTGTGAAGCCCTAATGCTTTGTCGGGCAATCATTCAAGGACGTACCGCCACGTGTGAGTTTATTGTCGGTTTTGCCCGTATCTCTTATGACACAAGCGTCCGCCTTCCTACCGGAGTTCCCGGTCAAACGGTAACTTTGAAATTTTTTATTCAAATTGGGTGGAGATATATATTTGAGCCTTCTGTATTTTATCAATCACATAATAATATTCTTCTATGAATGAATATATATACATATGGGACATATGGGGAGTGTTTTATTGCTCTGAGGAAGTAGACATGGAAAATCATGAGATTACACGGAAATCAGCCGTGCTTATGCTTTAATGGAGGGAATTCGATTATTGCTTTACTACTATGATATATGAAGCAATAAACAGTTGGGATTTTCTCTCTTTTTTTTAATTGGTAATATATATATACATTCACACATTGGTATGTCCGATGACGACATATACTGAGAGTCAAAGACAAGGAGACATATCGTCCTATTAATAATAATAATTGTGTCACTTTGGTTCAAGTAATAAAGTTTTATCTTTGGGTGTAATGCAACCAACGAATTTCAAGAAACAGATACAACGAACTCAACTAACTACATGCCCGGATTGATTTTTTTTTAATATTAAATAATTATAATAAATACTTTAATACTTTGGTTCAATGCGATTAATCTCCGATAGCTTCTTTTTTTCGTTTTTTTCTTCTTTCTCTTTCTCAAACATGATATATATCCGAGGAATTGATTCAATGAACTTTGATATTCAGATAATACAACATTGTTCTATGATTTCTCGACGACTGATTCTATGACGATGTTCAATGACCATTCATAGAAATCTGCAATGATTTTAAGTAGAGTAGAGCCCACATATAATTTCTTGTATAATGATAAGATTTTATTACATAAACTAAACACATACTTTATGCTTTTTTTTTTATTGAGTCGAATAACTACTAATTGCACAGATATGTGAATATTATTAGAATGCTGCTATATATAAAACATAAAAATAAAAAATTCAATAAGAATCAATATTAATAGAAAATATATCACTTCTTTTTTGCCTAAATAATTTTATAAAAGATTCTACTGATTGGATATTTTAAATAAAGAAACAACTAATTAAGTATGAGCCCAATATTTCAGAAGGCCCAAGCTTACCCATGCCAGCCAGGACTCAAAACGAATCTGATGGATGGATAGAGAAAATAACTGCATCAGTAATCACTAATCAGTATTCAGGAAGAAAAAAAACACATATATGATGAGAAAAATTATATACAACAATAATATCTTTTATTTATTTATTTATATACTTATAAAGATGATGCATTCCATTCACGAGCCAATTGACTTTTCTGACAAAATATCACGGGCCAGAAATAAATGTATGATTCGTCCCTGATTATCATCATTTTATCATTCGATTCGATCCCATCCATAAATTATTCCATTAATATGTTTATTCAAATTAATTTCTGAATTGCCGTAACAAAAACCGCTAGAAAAGCCAGAAAACCATCACATGTCTGATCAAACTTCGATTCCACTGTTTTTTCTTTTGGCACTCAACTCTAAGTCCCATAGAATCACAAATATAATATGCTAAATATAGCCTTCAATATTCATTTTCATGTATATGTTGAAAATAATGCATGCATCTTTTCTCATATAATAAGACAAGAATCATAACAACTTGCTAATCACATGATGACTGATATGTGGAGCTTCTCTCTGTGTATATATAATCCTTATTGTGGACAGAAAACAAACCATTGTTATATCATTCGACGCTTTGAAGAGTTCTTCTTATTACAATCTAACTATGAAAAGGGGATATATGATGAGGAAACTGATGTTGGTAGTCATGTTTGTCGGCTTAATGCTGACAGGGAAATCTTCTGCTTCCTTCAAAGACTGCTACGCCAAATGCTTCATTACATGCATGATTGATCCTGCCCAGAATCTCTGCAACTGCACCACTCATTGTTTGAAAGATTGCATCTTTTCTGATATTCTTCCTAGGGAAGAATTAGGTCGTTCAGCAGCATCAGACAACCTCGGATTCTGCAAACTGGGCTGTGCTTTTTCCACATGCATGGGTTTTAGCACCAAGAATAAGCCCAGTAAGTTCTTTTTCTTTTCTTGATTAGCCGAAGACATAAGTACAATTATGAAATGATTAATGAATTGTTATATTTGTTTAATTAATTTCTTCAGATGGAGATAAAATGGGCAACTGTGTGGGATCTTGCTCTAACAAGTGCACCGAGAGCTACAGTACTCCACCTTAGACGACGACCCAAGATATTGCAAGATTATTTGATGGACCTCCCTCTTTAAATTACATTGGGTTACTATAATTATTATTATGATTAATGAAATTATTGTTATCATCCCAATTATTAATACGTCCTTAAAACTTGGGTCGTCCATCCAAACGTTTGGTTGATGGGCTGTCATATATATATTTCTTAAAGCTAAAATGTAAGAATATTCCAAGCCTCACCACACCAATAATAATAACTAGCTTTATAAGTAAGAATATCTAACTTCAGTACAACAAAGTGCATGAAATCATTAATGTGATGTTGGTATTATTCAGTTCTCATCAGAGAAAGTTTTTACCCATTCACGCCTTTAATTCGGACATAGAGACTAATAATGAGTTAAATATGGTATACACTCAGCTTGTGTCTTAATTAATTACACTTTAATTTGGCACAGAAAAAGTGTTGATAATAAGTAATAAGATGATGATGGACTATTTATTATATTAGCACTTTTGCCCATATTTTATTTCATTTCACTTTATTTATTTTATGTTATATGGAGGGCAAAAGAAGATGGAACTAGCACTTTGTCCACATTATTACCATTACCAACCCTACTTTCCTAATATAAGATCAAAGCTTTCCTTCTCGAAATGCAACTTGTTCTTACCTCCAATCGATCAATTATTCCTCCATGATATGACCTTCAACGACCAGTCTACGAACTAATAGCGTGTTACGTGTTGAACGACTCGTGCTACTAATGTGCGCACACGACAACTACTTTCCCATTTACGTGTTTTCGAATGCACACACGTGCTTTTCGGACGTCTACGAATCTTCGGTTATGTCGTCGCCGTATTTTCTACTTGACGAAAGGACTTTTGGACGAACCACACACCATAACACGTCCAAAATGGAATCTTACATCAACAGCCTATGTTTTATAATAAATCTCAGACATATTGTGTACATAAGTTTTGATTAGTGGATACAGATTGATTTCCTCCAAAGTTGGCTTGATTTAATTTAGGCTAATAAAGTGGGAGAAGTATGATGACAAATAGGGTTTTTTTTTTTTTCTAAGTGTATCATGATTGCTTATAGTACTCTAGCAGTCGCATAGCTATTACCACTTATATGCAATGAGATGGAATATTCCATGGAATAAACTCTTGCATTATCAGCAGGGAACTCAAAAGCAACATGGTTAAAGTTAGCTTGCAAGTTCTAAGAATCAAACTCAAAGGTAAGTGCAGTGCACATGCCCTAAAGGAAAATTGATCAAAAGAGGGTTTGTTCATAACATATTAAGTTAAGCTTATGGAATCTATTGCAGAAACATAAACATGTTTTACCTTTTATCATGTCTATGTCGATAACTGATCATATCTTGATGTGCTCAGTTTACCAACCGAAATCTATGGCTCGAAAGTTCATCGAATGCAAGAATGTCGATTGTCGTATCTTCGATGCAACATTACTAAACCCTAATTAGTTGTGCTGTCGTAGCCTGGACCATGGAAACTGAGATGTTGTAATAGTGTTCCGTCTTAAGCTATCGCGAATAAGAGCTCGACACGTAGATTGATTCATCTGTGCCCATAATATGTTCCCATTAGGTGTTCCACCAATAAGGTGTTGACACGTGTCTATCTTATTTAAACATGGGGTGGTTGGTATAATGGGATGAACATGTGTCAACACCTCATTGGTGGAACATCTCATTGGAACATCAAATTGGCACAGATGATCCAATACCCTCGACACGCAAAACTCTCTCCGGGTATTGCCTTGTTTAAGACAATCAAAAGATTGTCATAAAAAGTTGAAGGGTATATTCTTGCGAAGAAGTGGCGTTTCCACGTCGAAGTTTAAAAAGTATTTAAATCTGGTCCATCCATGGTGTCTCATTTTGCTTCGAATCAGTCATCTCTATTTGACTTGCATACCATATATTATAAACACACGCAAAAGCATCCATTACTCGCCGCATATCATGGAATCAAGTACTCCTTCGAAGAGTTGTTTTTTAAAAACTTGAATTCTGAAGATTAACTTGATTTTTATTTTTTTTTTGGCAGTCAATTTTAGGTTAACCTTAATGCACGGAAAGTTTTGAAATATAGAACGATGTCCTTATTGACGACTTTATTCCATGGGATATTATTTAGTACATTCCAAAGTTCCATTTACAAAGTTAAGAGAGCTAAGCTACAAATCTGACAAAAACGCAAGACAAAGTCACATGCAATGGATATGCAACAACGTGACGATGAAGTGAGCAAAAGCTTGTTCGAGAAAAAATTCAAAGGGTTTTTGGGTCGAGAATAGATATGTAATAATCGATCAGCTTAGTTCATGGAAGTTCTTTTATTTCCTTTTTATTTCTTTTGGTATATTATACAATTTCGCTTCTTGATTCTACATGAAAATGGTGTCGACCACCACACTATAACAATACAATATATTTGATTTAGTCAATTAAGATGTTCTTTCATGTGTGTGCTTATTCTCAGCTGGTCAAAATTCAATGATATTGTGGTGTCTCTTCATCTTGCTTTTAACCTTCCTTTGTGTCTCAGAATATATCTCATTTATATTTGAGTACTTTTATAGTGGTCGTGCCAATCAATAAAAATAATGCATATAATATTATTATTTACTAAATGGTGTCATTCTTTTCCCCAAGACCATAAGTGATATGCATGTTCATTAATGTTATAATGAGGGTTTACTTCTGACGTATGTAGTAGTATACTGTATTTATGGTTATTACGATGTCAGCAACACATTTTCTTTAATTATTAACTAATACTCATGATTAGTCTTAAAATTGTCGGAAATACCAAAAAGTGGATTTTAGATATATCGTGCAAGTTTATATTTATCATTCTTGAAAATCTCCAAATTCACGGGCAAAGACATGAAATTACGTGCAGGTAGATAAAATAAATAAATTAAGTAAACCAATGACGAAATAATAATGTAAAACATATCAGAAAATTATCATAGAATTAGAAATTAGTTTTTCTTTTTAACTTTTTGCATTTTGAAATATTTATATGTAGCATCATATTCTCAACATTATGCGTATTTATCTACAAAGTCAAATCTTTTTAAAATCCTACATATATGGGCTTCGAATTATTCGAACTACATGCTTAATATACGGAGTTAAAACAGTTAAAACGCGTTTCCCAACAACGGTTTCACGCACATCCATGTATATATAAACCTCGTAAGCTTTCAGTTCCGAAATACTACCGAGTTACAGTTCTTTTTTCAATTTCCCAGACAGTAACCACCTCTCCAACCGCCACGAAGAAACAAAGAGATAAAACCTCGTACTCACTCAAACAAGCATAAGTTTCACGCAAAGGGAGAAACAAAAAAATGTCTTTGAATTCGAACAGAGTTGAAGACGTTCGAAGCCCATCCAATATCCACATTGTTAGACAAGTTCCGGCCATGGAAGTTCACAAGGTCTGTCTCCCGCCGGAGAAGACGACCGTGCAGAAACTGAGGCAGCGCCTTTCTGAAATTTTCTTTCCCGACGATCCATTACATAGGTTTAAGGATCAAACGGCGTGCAGGAGAGTGATCCTTGGGTTGCAGTTTTTCTTTCCTATTTTTCAGTGGGCCCCCGAATACAGCCTCGAGTTGTTGAAATCCGACGTCGTTTCTGGGCTCACTATTGCAAGTCTGGCAATCCCACAGGTATGGAGTTCTCTCTGAAAAAAGGAAAAAAAAAAATGAAGTCTTTTACGTATTTGATGGAATATATCAACAAAAAAAGAAGGAAAAAAAAAAAAGATTTTTTCTTTCTGGGTTGATCATTATGTTTCAGAAGTTTTGTCTGTAAGAAATATTCCGAAAGTGCTTTCAGTATGAGAGCAGAAATGCTTTATCTTGTTACAGTTCTGAAAGTATATCAAGCAATTTACATATCATGGATTTTCATGGCGTTTTAATTATTACAAGTTTACAACGTTAATCCTTTCATTGAACTGCCAACGACCATTTTCTTTTTCTTTTTTTTTTTTTGAAACAGGGAATTAGTTATGCGAAATTAGCGAATCTGCCGCCTATAATCGGGCTTTGTAAGTATTCCGACGAATCTAAGCCTCTTCGATCTTCTGTGTTCGCTATATTGACTTTGTAGTTATGCTGCAGACTCAAGTTTCGTGCCACCCCTCATATACTCTGTTCTCGGGAGTTCGAGACACTTAGCAGTGGGCCCCGTCTCAATAGCATCGCTCGTAATGGGCACGATGCTTAACGAAGCCGTCTCATACGCTGCCGAGCCCGCCCTTTACCTTAAGCTGGCTTTCACTGCCACGTTGTTTGCAGGATTATTTCAGGCCTCTCTGGGCTTTTTAAGGTACAATGGCTGTAATGAATTGTTCTTCAAAATCACTTTACTTTTCTTTATCAGAGTTAAGTGTTAAGTTTTTCTTTTTCTTTCTTCTTTTTTTTTTGGGAAATTTGCAGATTGGGATTTGTGATTGATTTTCTGTCCAAGGCCACACTCGTCGGCTTCATGGCTGGTGCGGCGGTGATCGTTTCATTGCAGCAGCTCAAAGGGCTTCTTGGAATAGCTCATTTTACCAGCAAGATGCAGCTTATACCAGTTTTATCTTCGGTTTTTCATCACCGAGACGAGGTAAAGCATACGATAATGTCCTGAATATTTATCGACTGATGAAATTACTATGTTTTTAAGTTTATGTAACGATCTGCAGTGGACGTGGCAAACGATCATCCTCGGAGTTCTCTTCCTCGTGCTGTTATTGACGACGAGGCAAATAGTAAGTGTTCGTAATCTCTTTGTTTTTTTCTTTTTCATGATGATATAAATTTTAATATTAAACGCAGAGTATAAGAAAACCAAAGTTCTTCTGGATTTCGGCTGCTGCACCGTTGGCGTCGGTCATCACATCAACCGTTTTGGTCGTATGCTTCAAGTCCAAGCTTCACATGATAGCTATTGTAGGAAAAATGAGAACTTCAGAAGGTTTTTAAGATATTTTCGTTCGAGTTTCTTGGTAATAATAAACCCCATCTGTCTGCAGATTGGAGATTTGCCGAAGGGTTTAAATCCGCCGTCCTTGAACATGCTATACTTGAGCGGCCCTCATCTCGCTTTGGCAATCAAAACCGGCATTATCACGGGGATACTTTCTCTTACAGTAAGTTCATTAAAATTTCATCATTTTCTGCATTAAATACTAATCGATTCGAAAAATGTAGGAGGGAATTGCCGTGGGAAGAACATTTGCATCTCTTAAAAACTACCAAGTTGATGGAAACAAAGAAATGATGGCCATCGGCCTCATGAACATGGCTGGTTCTTGCACTTCATGTTATGTCACAACAGGTCATAGAACATTTTAGTTTCTCATATTAACATCCTCGTGATTATACGAAATAAACGAAAAGAAAAAATCGTAATAAATCTAAAGAGGGCTTGATTTAATTTCTCCTCCCAGGGTCGTTTTCACGTTCTGCTGTGAATTATAACGCTGGAGCACGAACGGTGGTGTCGAACGTAATAATGGCATCGGCAGTCCTCATAACGCTGCTGTTTCTAATGCCTCTCTTCCATTACACTCCCAACCTTATCTTGGCAGCCATTATTATTACAGCCGTGGTTGGTTTGATCGATTACCAATCTGCTTACAAGCTGATGAAAGTGGACAAGCTTGATTTCATGGCTTGCTTGTGTTCCTTTTTCGGCGTTCTTTACATCTCAGTACCTATTGGTCTTGCCATAGCTGTAAGTCTTATTGTCATGCATTTTAAAAGTAATTATATTATACTTCTCTTGAATTTGTAATTCGATTTTGTTTGACATCTTAGTATATTTTTCAGGTGGGAATTTCAGTTTTCAAGATTCTATTGCACGTCACGAGGCCAAATACGGTCGTTTTAGGGAACATCCCGGGGACTCAGATATATCATAGCCTTAGCAGATACAGAAACTCTGTTAGAGTGCCGTCTTTTGTTATCCTCGCAGTCGAATCTCCGATTTACTTCGCGAATTCGACTTACTTGCAAGAAAGGTTGGCTGTGAAGTTATTACAGTGTTGCTTGCTTCTTACGTATGTTAGTTTCGTAATCTGAAGCCATCGTGGTTCAAAATTTGCAGGGTTCTGAGATGGATTAGAGAAGAAGAAGAAGAGTTACTTTCTTCAAACAAAGAAAGTAAAGAAAGTAACATCAAGTGTGTGATTCTTGACATGACTGGTGAGTTCTTACACTTGCGTTCTTACATAGCGTTTTTATTTCAGCAAACACTTAGCATCCGAAAATAACCTCTCATTTTTTTTATTATTATTTCTATCATCTTCGATCAGCTGTGACGGCAATAGATACAAGTGGCATCGATATGATCGGTGAACTCAGAAAAGTGCTCGAGAAACGATCGCTTAAGGTAAGCTAATCTGCAGAGCTATGAATGTTTTGATTTTTTTTTTCATTGAGTGTTTTAAAATATAATATCATCGTCGTATTTTGTAGCTTGCGCTTGTTAATCCCGTCGGAAGTGTAATGGAAAAACTGCATCAGTCGAATGCGTTGGAACCATTCGGTCTAGAAGGGCTTTATCTGACAGTTGGTGAAGCCGTCGCTGATATTTCTTCATCATGGAAAGCTCAGCCTTGAAGTGATCGACTTGTTTTTTATTAGTAGCCTTTTTCTGATACATCAGTTTTGTAAGGAGCTTTTGATCTCTCTTAGTGTGAGAGTACAACGTTACTGAGAAATCTGTAATGGATGTGTTGTGTAATGAAATAAATCTTGTCATTAGCTTTACTTAAACCATCAGTTTTTCTCTACGAATCGTTTTGCTTTTGGTTGACCTTTCGCCTTCGTGTGACCTTCCTCGAGGAACCGTTAGACTTACCGCCCACGACAGCATTTTGCTGCTGCTGATCTTCCCCGACGTTTTTCGACGAACTTGTCTGCCCCTTGAGCCTCGACAATTCTCCCTCTGCAGAAGACAAATCGTCTTCTTGTTTTTTTGTTCTACTTTCCAAGTTTTTATTCTCCTCTTCTAGCTTCTTCGCCATGTTCTGGGCATCGTTCAGATTCTCCCCAGCTTCTTCGTACGCCTTTTTCTGCTCCTCAATAGACTTTTCTAGCGCGCCTTTCTCATCTTCGAGGTCTGAAACCCGAGAATTGGCTTGCTCGAGGTCTTTAGAAAGATCAGACGTTTGTATACTGATCTCATTGAGTGATTCATTGGCTGCTTCTAACCTTTCCTCGAGATCTTTTCTAGCTTCCTTTTGTTCAGACAGTTGGGCCTTCGATGTCTCTAAGTCTTTGCTCAGAGAAGACGATGTATTCTTTTCGTCTTCAAGACCATTGGCTGCAGTTTCTGCTTTATTACGGGCACTGACGAGCTTCTTCTCTAGATCGTCGCATTTCTGCACGGTGGCTTCAAATTCTTGAGACTTAGTTTTCAGCTCTTCGTTGGATTTCCTCAGCTGCTCCTTAACAGACTTTAAATCTCTGCCCAAGTCCTCAGCAGCTTCTTTCGCTTCACCGAGGTTTCTCTGTAATGAATCTTTAGCTTCGCCGAACTCTGTCTGAATCTTTTTAAGCTCTTCTTCGAGCTCCGAAGAAGAGTTCCTAGATTCCTCCAACTGTTTGACAAGCCCCGAAGCTTCTTCCCTCGATTTCTCTAAATTCTCCTGCAAAGTTTTAAGTTCTTTTTCGAGATTCTTCACCTTCTTCTTTTCCGTATCTAACGTTTTTCTGAGATCGTCCCTCTCGCCTTCCAAATTTGAAACGAACCCTTTCTCTTCGTCAACTTCTTGCAAAGCAGCCTTAAGCTGTTCCTCGAGTTTTCGAAGCACTGTTTCTTGTTCCCCCAACAGCCCGGCGGTCGAAGCTGAATCTTCTTCTGCAGATGTCTTAAACTGCTCGTATTCCATTACAAGGGCTTCGAACTCTTTGCTGGATTCATCTGCACGAGCATCAGCTAACTCTTTCATCAGATTATCCATTGCAGCGTTCTTAATCTCCAGCTCGTTTTCTTTACTCGACAACTCATCTTTCAGTCGAGAAACCTCGGAGTTTAAACTAACGGCTTGATCCTCAGATAGCTGAGACTCAGACATCAGTCGACTTATATCTCCTACCTTCTCGGAGAGTCGGGCGTTAGCTTTCTGCAGATTATCTTCCTTCTCCTTGATGTCTGATGAAATTAACTCAATCTTCTTTTTTAAGACATCTACGTGGCTTTGTCTCTCCTTCAGCTGTTCTTGAAGCTCCGTTTTCTCATCCCGGGCCTTCCCTAAGCTGAACTTGAGATTCTCTACGCGGGATTTTCCCTCTTCGATCAACCGTTTTTCTCTCTGAAGATCTTTCTCGAGGCTCGCAGCAGCGGCGTCCGCTAACTCCAATTCACGGGCTAAAGACAGCTTCTCCTCGGTTGCCTCCGCAAGCTCCTTGGTTCGATAATCTCTCTCGTTCGAAAGCTTAGATTCGAGTTTTTTCTCCAGGGAAGTGAATTTAGCTTCCTTCTGCTTCAGTTCGAGATTAATCTACGCAGACGAGGCGAAAAGATTTCCAGTGAATGTAAGAACTATAAACTTCGATCAGGCAATGAATAAACAGACATACAAACTGTAATGAGACTTGGGATTAACTGATTCGATAGTAGCATCCGAAGCAGCCTTTTCCTTCCTTATCGTTGCGTTAAGAGCAGCTAGAGCGCCCGAGCCAGTGATCCCGAGTATATTAAAAAGAGGCGAAAACGGATTTTGCTGCACAAAAAAACACACAGTTGTGAATTCAATGCATTATTGCTGCATCAGAAAACCATCAACAGTAGATGGAAGGAATTAAACCTCAGCTTTCGGTTTCTGGGATGATTCTTTTATTACATCCTCAGCAATTTCTGATAACAAATCAAGACAGCATAGCTATTACTACATGAACTAGTGAGAAACGTAGCAAAGATCCTTCCTTTTATCTTCTAGAAAGATCATCAAGAAATGTAAGAATTTACCAGAAGCTGCTGCTTCAACAGCTTGGGCTTTCAAGACAACCAATGGAATCACAGCAAAGGCCGTCAGCACGGCGGCTCTTCTCCTGCAAGAGATGTTCTGCTTGAGGTTTTCTTGACTCGAACAAGCAATGTACGACGTGCTCTTCCTCTTTGCCGCCGTGCAAGAAAATGAAAATGGGCGCGGCGGCGAAGAGTAGACAAAGCATGAGCACCCTGGTGTGGAAGACATTGTGTTTCTTCTGATAAGCTAAGTGCATTGCTGTCTGTCATAGTGAACTGAAGTGAAGCCACATAAGTTTGCTTTTCTTTCTATCCTTTTTTTTTTTATCTCCTTTCTCTTTGGACAGAAGCTCATGGAAAAAAAGAAAAAACAAATAAAATCATTGTTCATACTGTTCATAGGCCCATGCATATTACATATACTGGGTTCTACTAGAAGCCCAAACAACAAAGAAAGTGATGACGTATGCGTGATGTAATGTCCTTTATGGCAAAAGGAGCAATCTTTACTGCGCATGAGACTGCTTTGCGGTGCTTCCTCAGTGAAGACAATGTAGGGATCAAAGCAGAAAGTGGGCTTTAATTCTAGCTGCTGCATTCTTTAATAGGGTGATTTATTGCTGCCCTTTGATGATGACGACGAAAGGGTTATTGCAAGTATTGAAACTAAGCGCCATTGATGATTCTTGGTGAGGTATACGTTGAACCCATAAGTTCTTTGATCAGTATTAGGTTATGTAATTTGCAGACGAATCTCTGGATATTGTAATAAAAACTCCAATAGAAGTAAAAAGACATTCATGGAGCTCGACTAACTCGTCATGGATTTCACTATTTTTTTTAATATATAAAAAAAGAAATTATTGGGACAAAGGTAGATTTGTCCAGACAAGGGACAGCTCATGACAGATCTCATCAACTTCCAGTAGTTTCTAGTTGGGTTCTTTGGTTCCCTTCTTCATCCTCCATTAAACCTCCACCAAGGACGACGGTGAATCTATCATTGTTCAGGCATTTTGACAAACAATAATCGAACAATGTCAGACGACCAGGCGGTGACACTCTATACTATGCCATCCTCCTCCTTAACGGACCACAGCATTAAGAACTCTTACTCCATCAAGCTAGCCATAGCCCAGGTCCTCCGCGGCGGAGCCGTCGTCGAAATCTCGACCCTCGACCAGGCTAAGACCGCCGAGTCGGCAGGAGCGTGCTGCGTCTGCGTAACTGCGCCACCGTCGCTACAACCCACCACCAAATCTACCATCTGCCGCATGCCGGACCCTTCTCTGATCAAAGAGATCAAGCATTCCGTGGCGATCCCAGTCATGGCTAAGGCACGCGCCGGCCACTTCGTGGAGGCCCAGATCCTCCAATCCCTCGGAGTCGACTACGTCGACGAGAGCGAGACCCTGGGCCTTGCCGACGAAGACCACTTCATCAACAAGCACAACTTCAACACTCCCTTCGCCAACGGCTGCCGCGATCTGGGGCAGGCCCTGTGCAGGATCCGCGAGGGCGCAGCTGTGCTGCGCAGCGAAGGCACTACCCTGGCGGAGACCGTTAGGAGCGTGAGGAAAGTGATGGGCGAAGTCAGAAGGCTGAGCAACATGGACGAGGACGAAGTGTTCGCCTTCGCGAAGAACATCAACGCTCCCTACGACGTGGTGGCGCAGACGAAGCAGATGGGTAGATTGCCCGTGGTCCACTTCGCTTCAGGTGGGATCGAAACGCCCGCCGACGCGGCTCTGATGATGCAGCTGGGTTGCGATGGGGTCATCGTTGGCGTCGGGATTTTTGATAGCGACGGTGGCGATTCTTATAGTAGGCTGAGAGCCATCGTCCGCGCGGTGAGGAGGTATACCGATGTCGACGAGCTGGCCGAGGTGGGTTCTGGGCTGGGGGATCGTCGTGGCTTGGACGAGGATTTGGAGAGGTTAAGCGTCAATGACAGCCCGAGGATGGGCGGTGCTGGCGGCAGTTATTGAGATCTCCTTGCCACCACCACACTTGCCGGCCATTGTTGTTTTTGAGATAAAGCGAAAAATAAGGCCTTTGATGTCTTTGTCGCCATTGTTGTTCTTACACGGCAATTCAAGTTCACTACTGCATTTATTACAAACGAGTCATTTCTTAGCTCGTTGCTGAGCATTCACTGAGTGAGTTCATATTTTCTGTTAATGTTATGATGATTCTTCAGGCATGTTAAAAGCTCAATGTCAAAGAGGGGTGTTTTTGTGTAATAGCCGAAGGGAAAATGTTCTAGAAGTTCTAACTACAAATCAAACTTGAAGGGGCAAATATGGTAAAAATCTTAAACGTGAGGGGCAAATATGAATAAACGCTGTATGAAGAAATCCTTTGGACTGTACCGTACAACTCAAAATGACCCCGCGCCACCGTGTACTTGCTAGAACATGCGATGAACAGATGTTGAAATAACCAAATCAGAGACCATCACTGTCGGGATCTTGGCCGGACAGTTGTCTTCTTCAGTCTTCACTGTTAGCTTCTTGACAAACTCAACCTACCACGTCTACCTTAAATTTCTGTTTCTGATCTATCAGCTGCAGTGAAACGGAACGTACAAGTAAAACTCTGCCCCCAGCAATCTTAATCGGTGGAGAAAAGAACTCGTTGAAAAGTTTGGAACTTTCTCCTAAAGTTGGATGATACGAACAGCTTGGGTGATTTTCAGAATGTTCTCGCTGAAGGGTTTCTTATCTTAATTCCTTACTTTTGATATTCTTTATTGGTTTTTGCTCGTTGTGGGTGGGATTGAACTACGGCGAAATGAGCAGCGGCGAAAGGGAATCTGTCACGGCCAGAGCCTTGCTGGAGGAAGCTAAGAAGCGGACTGTACTACTGGTGGTTTCGGCCGTTGGATTATCCTATCTCATGTCATGTTAGTGAAGTTTTTGTTTCTGGCAACTGATGATTTAAAATTGTTCTTTGTCTGCCATTGTTCGTCGATGATTTGTGATAGATATGTTTTTAGTGACTATGCTTATCTTGGGTCATTTCCTTTGGGTGCGAGCTCTTCTGTGTGCCTTATTGTGGTTACATATTTGTGTTTAACTTAGTATGTTCTCCTTTGATCTGTAGTTTTGATTCATTTGATGCTTACTTTCTTGTGGAAGTAAATGTTTCTACTGGGATATGCGAAAGATTGTTATTCATGTCTAACTCTGTTTTTGTTTCAGTAACAAGTAAATCCATCTTAATCAACATGCCCGTTGCTGCGCTTTTTATAATCATGATTCGCTATATATCTATGGATTTTGAGATGCGGAGGAGAGCTGCAACGTACAGAGGAAAACAAATGTCTGCAAACGTTTGGTCTGAAAGAAAACATTTCGAGGGTCCTAAAGTTGTCGATCAGTCTGAATGGAGACATAAAGTGAACTCTCCTGTAGTTGAGGAAGCCATTGATAGATTCTCGAGGCATATTATTTCCGAGTGGGTAATAGATCTATGGTACTCCCGTATAACTCCGGATAGACAAGGTCCAGAAGTGCTTGTGCAGATCATGAATGGTATAATCGGAGAAATTTCATGTCGCATGAGAAGCATCAACCTTATCGATCTTTTTCTAAGGTTTTAAAATTTAGTTACTGTTGCATTTTTTTAGTGGGCTGTCAAAGAGTTTAATTCCTTTCGTACTCGAACAGGGATGTCATCAATCTTGTGAGCAGTGAGCTGGAGTTTTTTCGTCTGAGCAAAGCCAAGATTGAGAAGCAACAGTCGCGAGTTTTAACTATTGAAGAGCTCGATATTGCAATAAAATCTGTTCTGATCGATGAGAACAAATTGCATCCTGCCTTATTTTCTGCTGAAGATGAGCACAAGGTTATCACTCTCTTTGGTTATCTCCCTTTATGCCTCTTAATTAAATGTAGTCTGACAATTTTCTTCCCATTATTTAACAGTGTTTTATGGTTTTTGAAGTTGTGTTGTTTCTTTTAGACTGCTCTAAACTGCTCCATGTCTTGGCAGTTTCTCCAGCGTCTGGCGGATGGTCTCATCTTGTTTACATCAAAGCCATCAGATCTTCAATGCTCTTTGTTTCGCTACATCTCCAGGGAACTACTTGCGTGTGTCATACTGCGACCTGTATTAAACCTTGCCAACACACAGTACGTTGAATATTTACAAACATCTTACAGTGAGATTTTTCTTTTATCTTACAACATGTCATTCATTGCCAGGTTCATTAATGAGAGAATTGAAAATCTTGTTATTTCTTCAAATGCTGACAAAGCAAGTAAGAATAAGCAGCCATCACAATCTGGGACGCAAGAAAAGAACCCATCTGATCATGCTTCATGGTCTCCAGATCCTTCTGTCACGGGCGTTGAATTGGTACCATTGCATAAAGATCAGCAGAAGAATGACGATGGGTTTCTTGATTCCGACAAAAAACTTCGAAACCCTCCTTGTAATGACCCTTCACTGTATGTGGATGCATGCTCCATATCTCCACGGAGTAGTTTGATAGATACTGACAAGAATGGGGAAATAGGTATTGTTGAACGTTCTGGGGAAGAGTGGGGTGATAAGTTGGATTTGATTTTACGAAGGAAAACCGAGGCACTTGCTCCAGAGCATTTAGAAAATATGTGGACGAGAGGAAGGAACTACAGAAGGAAGCAATATACGAACCAGCAGTGTGATTCTGCACAAAGGAACGTGTCAGTTGGGGTTCCTGACTCCATGGAAAAACCAAAGATACTCCCTACGCATGAGAAGGAATCAGGTTCTTTGGGGAAAAAGTTATTAAGATCTGGCAAAGACAAAACCTTTTCAGATGATTATGATATTTACGACGAAGAGGACGACGACGATGATGATGAAGAAAGTGTTCCATCTGAGACTGAATATTTAAACTGTAGTTATACGGATGAGGAAGAACTCAGCGACGTCACTGGGCTAGATTCGCCTGGTGTTATTGTTTGGGATGGTAAAAGTAGAAGAAACACAAGTCAGATTCATCATCCACTTGAAACTTCTGAGAGGCACAAGAGGACAAAGCCTCGCAAACATCTTCCCCACTTTAAAAGGTTGCGAAGAAATAAACCAGCGAACAAAAGGTCTAGATCTGGTGAACACGTCTGGAATGAGGTTGAAAGAACTAGCTTCTTGTCCGGAGATAGACAAGATATTCTAAGTAGCTCCCTGATAAATTCTGCTGCTGTATATTCAAGTGAGGATTCCGAGGCAGAGTTGTTAGGTAGAATACGTAGTGGGGCGAAAACTTCATCATCGATGTCCTTGTCTTCATTACCTGAAGGTCAGAGCTTAGCTGCTGATTCAGCAAAAAAATCTATTGTTGCTGATTCCGTTTTGAGGCTAAGATGTGAGGTATTTCTTTTGAACCATTGGTTTATGCAAGTTTTTATGTTACCTTAAGCATTTGATGGAGGCGAACTGCTACCTATACTTGCAGGTTGTTGGTGCCAACATTGTAAAGAGTGGTTCAAAAACATTCGCTGTTTACTCATTGTCTGTTACAGATGTAAACAATAACAATTGGTCCATCAAGAGGAGGTGCAATGATGTTGCTCACTCATTTTTTCTTATCTCCATCTATTATTTTCTTTGCATGGAAATTTTTGGAATTAAATCACCTAATTTGCTTGGCCACGATGTCTAATGGGATAACTGAGAACTTGATATAGATTTATACCATGATTTTGAAAATATTTTTAGGGGGAAAGGATCTCTCTCTCTCTCTCTCTCTCTCTCTCTCTTTTTGTACAAAAGTAATAGAGAGAGTTGGATCCTAAATGATGCATTTGTGCATGTATGTTCTCCAGCTAATTTTGTCTTGTTCATCAGATTTCGGCATTTTGAGGAGTTACATAGGCGCCTTAAAGACTTTCCAGAGTATAATCTTCATTTGCCACCGAAGCGTTTCTTGTCAACTGGTTTGGATGTATACGTCATTCAAGAACGGTGTAAATTACTTGACGAATATTTGAAGGTCATTGCATAGGCAACACTTGATATATAGATGATGCTGCTTGCGCCTTTGAGTTTGTCATTTAACTTGCTAATGCGTATCTCTCTTCCATACGTAATATGATTTAGTCATTCATTATATGTCATCCCAGTGCAATAAACACAGAAATCAGAATTGGTTGTTTATAGCAGAAACATCACAAAGGTTTGAGGCAGTTTGGAAAGTATAAAATAAAAAAAGATGCAAACTTGTGTTTTGTCGAACTTGCGCTTTTTCTGTATGTTTTTACTGTGCTTTCTCTTGCCTTGCTCAAGCATACATAGATGAAATGACATGATGTCTTGGCTACCATTTTCAGAAACTTATACAGCTTCCAACTGTTTCGTGCTCCATTGAAGTTTGGGATTTTCTTAGCGTTGATTCTCAGGTTTGTTGCGTTCCATTTTTATTTTTCTTGAAGCTTCAGAACTTTGCCGATCAAATTCATCTTTGCTTCTAAACACATGCAGATGTATACCTTTTCAAATCCCTTGTATATCATCGAGAAACTTCCAGGTATAATCTGTGTACAGTTTTTCCATTCCCATTTAACGTCCGTCTACTTAATTCTATTTTTACTATGGTCTAGCTTTAGGTGACCGAGGTACCATGCTGCATCAATACAACGAGGAGTACGTTGACGTCGCTAAACCTACAAATGAATTTTCACCCTCGAGCACCGAAAATATTGAAGAATTGAGAAAGACTTTTGGAGATCCACATAGGGACACACAAATCCCCGAGTTAAAGAACATTTCTTCTGCTGTTAAGCCAGAGAAGCCCGTCAAATTCGAACAAGCCTCAGATTCGGTGAAATCTTACGAGCGGGCCTCTGATCCAATGCTTCCTATCGAGGTATTTGACATACACACTTCGATTCACCTCTGTGTCGTTATTACACTCATACATGAAACATCATATTTGTGTGCATCTTGATTTTGTTCTACAGTGGAGGCCGCCAAATCTAAGTGCCCCCATACTCGACTTGGTTGACGTCGTTTTGCAACTCAAAGACGGTGGATGGATCAGGTCTTAGTTCCTTTAGACAATACAGTTTATTACATGTCTTGGATCAAACTTCCTCATTCTGCGATTCCTCATGCAAACTTCAAATTTCCCAGGAGAAAAGCCTTTTGGGTGGCCAAGCATGTCTTACGGTTAGGCATGGGCGATGCTTTTGACGATTGGATAGTCGAAAAAATCCAGTTCTTGCGTAAAGGGTCTGTCGTTGCTTCGGGAATTAATCGATTGGAGCAGGTATACCTTTCATATCGATCAGTCAATCCTTCCCAGTTTATTACTGCTCAGCTGAGTTCATCTCATGACACACTTTGCATAGATATTATGGCCTGATGGGATATTCATTACAAAGCACCCAAGAAGGTTAAAGCCTCCTTCTAGCCCATCTGAGGATTCTCCTGAATATACTCCCTTGCCAGAAAAACTAGAGGATGCCCAAGAACTGGAGGATTTGCAACAGAAGGAAGCTGAACGACGAGCGAAATTAGTTTATGAGATTATTATCGGTAATTATTTGTTATTACTGTTTAAAAAAAAACTACTTTGGTGGATTATGTTGAGATCTTAAGGCGCCAGCCGCTGTAGTTGGAAAGTGTCATGTAGATAAGGCGCCAGCCGCTGTAGTTGGCCTTGTTGGTCGGAGAGAATACGAACAATGTGCTACAGATCTCTACTACTTCATTCAGGTGATCCTCGTTATTGCACTTAGTTATTCGTCTCAACCACCGTTGGCATATATATAGCTGATTTTGCAAAAGATGGAATTGAAACTGTAGCTGATGAAGTATTTTCATGTGCAGTCATCTGTGTGTATGAAGCAGCTAGCTTATCGTCTTCTTCAGCTTTTGCTTCTCTCGGCTTTTCCAGAACTCGGTTACGTTTTCAGACATGTTGACGATGAGGAGACCAAACTGAACTGAATCAAGGAAAATACTGTTTTTCTATTTCAACAGTTCCTCACTGTAATCAACATTGTTGCGAAAATTTGCAGGAATGTAAATGTACAATCCCTCGAGGTAAAATCAGTGCCCAATAAAGTATAGTTCATTAATAACATCAAAATAAGCAGCCAAATAAAATAGCCAGATGATGGGCTGTTCCAAGATTCCAACATGTCTGAAAATTTTAAAATTCATAAAAGCTTCAAAGAAAAGGGGCAAAAAAGGTACAATGACAATCTGTCTCCATACTAGACAGGCTCCTTAAGCAGATGCAGCTACTGCCTTCTTCCTTGGGGCAGCTTGAGTGCCTTAAACCACCAGAAGATTTCACATTGACAAATGCAAGATTCGATTTAAACCGAAAAAGAAAAAACAGAGCAATTCATAGAAGCATTGCATACCTTCTCTAAAGCCGGTCTTGAATCTGCGGGGCACGTGCTTGAGGTACCTCATTCGTCCAGTCCCAGTGGTCTTTCTGCGAATGGCTTTAACGCTCCAATTGACTGAATCCAACATAGATTGCACGAAAATAGTTAAATGATTTCATTTTCAGGGATCAATATAGAACCAAAATAAAAAAGGGGGTTGAATTTGGGGTAAATAAAGAGTATTGTGCATCTGAATCACCATGTTCCTTTCGAACAATCACAAACTCAATGCAAGAACCAAAGCTTTGGAATCAATTATAAAATGGGGAATTAAATATCTATGTAAAACGATGAGCCATACATCAATGGAAGCACAGAAATCAACAGAAGACAAATGACTTCCCTGAATGATATGGTTCGCCAAAGCACAAAACTTTAACACCAAAGTTCGTTCATATCAATTGTACGCTCGAAAATTCAGTCATTTGTATTCAAACTCTAACGATGCGCCGCAATCAAGTCAGGAGATAATTATGTTTTCCCAACTAAAAATGCAACTTCATATAGAAATCAGGCAAAATTTGAGAAAACCCCAAACAGCATAGAGATCAAAATGTGGGGTAAACTCACATGTCCTCTTGCGAGCAGCTGGATAAGCGCAAGCCGAGCATCTGCTCTTCTGAAGATGGAAGCTGCGTCGCCCACACCTCACACACAGTGTGTGCGTCTTGTTTCTTCTCTTGCCAAAGCTGCCCGTTCCCTTACCCTACAAGTACATACACGAACGTACTGTTTATCATACAAGGAATTTAAATCAATGCTTGCGTTTACGACAGATTATTCGAAGCTTCGAAGACATTATTACCATTGCAATCCACTAGAACGAGCTCGAAATCTGTTTGGGAAGAATAGAAAGGGGTCGTAGTGGTGCGGCGACGTTAAGACGAAGCGCCTTTAGGGTTTGGTTTTCGGCGTATTGTTGGGCTTTTAATGGGCCATTAAACGGGCCTTGATATACTGGCGGAAGCTGTAATTCATTAATGGGTCTAATGGGCTTTGAATATTGCTGGATTGTGGAGATAAGAGACCCTTGGAAAGATATTAATGCTTCAAGTGAAATTAGTATTTTAAGTTGTGTTCAATTCAATATTTAAATATAGATATATTTTAAGAGTTATTTTTAAATGAAATTTTTATTTTTATTTAAATGTTTCTTATTATAAGTATTTATATTAAAAGAACCTTATAATAACTGTCAATTTCATGTCAATTTGAATAATACTTACTATTTTTCTATTAATGCTATTGATAATGCAAAATTAATAAATAACATTTATATAATATTTAAAACAAATATAAAATCAAAATTTATATACTACTTAAAATTAATTACTTAAAAATTTCTTTAAAATTTTTAATTTCAATATTTTATGAAGCATATTAATTATTTAAAAATTTTAGTTTCAATATTTATTAAGCATATATATGAATTACTAGTAGGTATTTAGTGGTTTGCTATTATAAATAAGCATAAATGTGTTTTAAGGACTTGCTAGACGACCAATAAGCTGCAATGGTGGTTCTTGCCACCAACATTTAATGTCATAGATTCCATACATAGGCACTTACAAAGCTTCGAAAAAGAACACATATTGCAAGACTAGAAAGCTTAGATTTTTCCACGTGGGCCGGGCTTCGGCGGAAGCTGAGGTCCCTTAACGATCGGCAGAACATCGCCGGTCGCCTGCGAGCTCACATAGGCTAAAGTTGAGCCGCCTCCCAATATCAAGAACTTGAGCAATAGACCTCTTTTGGTGAATGGCGCGGCAAATGTCTCGAAGAACTTGCTCTGCAATGAGTTGTACGGCGAAGGAGCATCGTTTCCGTACAAGTCCCACTGGCCGGTAGTATTGCTGATGTCTTCCAAATCGAAGTAGACGCTCTTGTCGCCGTATTTTGCAACCACCGCACCAGCCCTACAAACCATTTTCGAACAACAACGAATGTCCCATCTTGTTCCAAGTCGGTTGGTGAATAATGTGCTACTATATTATTACCTCCTAGAGTTTGTGGGCCTAAACCCGACGGTCGAGGGCTTGGTATTGAGCAGCCTAGTTCCGGCGAGTGAGCTTCCGTTGAGTCCCTTAACCTTGGTGGGCTGAGCGAAGGTTGAAGCTGAAGCCATGTTGTGGGTGGGGCTATGTGGCTAAGAGCTACCAAGAAGAAACTACTTATTACCATGTGGTGATTTGATCTCTTGGGGGTGCTTCTTAGGATCTTGTAAGGCCAAGTGGGCGAATCATCTTTGTTGAAGAGATATGGTTTCATATCCGTTGAATGCCACGTGGAGGAATGGTGGATAGGATTGGCAGGATTATCCATCTTTAAGAAAATAAAATAAAGAAAAAATAATAATAATTGGTGGTTCTCCAACAATCATCTCCCCTCCTCCACAGCCTGTTGACTTTTAGGGCAAAGGTAAGCTTTTCCGACAAGCTCTGCTGATCGGTTCGTGAAATTCTATTCTTCAGTGTGTTAGATTATAGTTCAATGCTCGACGTTTTACTAATCTTTTGTGTTTGAGTGTGGTACTCAGTGAAATGGCTTCAGCTATTGTAGCAAAGCTGCCTTCCCCGCCATTGATGTTGGCCAACGGTGCGCAAGCCTTTTCTGGGACACTTTCAAGAATATCATTGCCTCCCATCAAAGGTAATTTTGAATGAAACCCCTTTCAAGGATTCTGCCATTAAATATTTGTGTGTTCTTGCTGCTTGAATTTGTTGTTTTATGCAACGTTCGATTGGCTATAACGTAACAATTGTGGTAAAGAAAGGTTTTTTCGAACCCTTTATCTCTAGGACGAAATCACAACACATCTCATTCTAAGTACACATTGTTTGAACTCGGGAAATTAGCACTTATGTCTGCCATCTGTTTGTTATATTTCCAGAGAGAAAAAATTATCATAGAATAGTCACAGAAGCTACCAGTGGAGGCTCTGAGTCTTCTATCGTGAAGTCCCTACAGAGTGCCGTAAGTTCAAGGAAAAAAAAAACCATCCTTTATCTTTTCAAAGACATTCCTTCGATTATCTGAACTAATCTCCCCATACTTTTTATGAACTCATTTGAGTAGTGGGACAAGTCCGAAGATCGAGTAGCTCTTATTGGTTTCGGATTTGCGGGCATTGTGGTTCTCTGGGCATCTGTAAATCTCATCGCGGTAACTCGCTGATCTTTTAACATAGATAAAATGCCATGGAAATTTTCAAATGTTGATAGCATCTCTTGTTGATTTGCATAATTATGATTGAATTCTTGCCTTTTGATTCGGCTTGTCGTGGTGCTTACTACATAGGCCATAGACAAGCTTCCTGTCATTCCAGGCTTGCTCGAGCTCATAGGAATATTGTTTTCTTCTGTAAGTACACTTTAGCCTCTGCAAATACAATAGCTCGACACAATATTCCTTCTTTCGCTAACTCGTAAACGTTTTCCTCAGTGGTTCACATACCGATACCTATTGTTCAAACCCGACAGGTACACATCTCAACCATTCCTGACGTATAATCTCGATTTATATAGTTGAATATATACTGTTTTTCGTATAAATATACATATATATATATTTGGATACAATACAGGGAAGAGCTTTCAGGTAAGATCAGCAAATCAATATCAGATATCTTGGGGCAATGAGCATCTCTTTGTCTAGCTAGTTGGGCTTGTTCATGTTATTCGCTGTGGACTGAGTGTTTATAGTTATATTTGGTTCGACGTGATGTTGAGTTTGTCATGAACTTAGATCCTGCGAAACTTTGTTAGAAGGAAAAATTTATCTAAGAAATGGAAGATAAATTATGAAACATTTTCAATTGTTATACCCAAAAATGGTGGGACTAAAACTTGCATATTATTTGAGTTGTGGGATTCAATGCTAAATATTTTTGAGTTTATCACATTCTTAAATTTTGCAAACCATATAATAAACTTGTTGTTATTTTATGTTATATCGTTAAATTTGATGAGTGCGTTGACTTCCGTAAGTCTAAGTCATAACGTGACAACCTACCCTATATATTGAATTAAGTAAACACACATAATGCGCCTTTATAGAAGAAGAAAAAAAAGATTTTACTTCGAGGGAAAAATAAATAAATAAAGACATCCCTTTTAGAAGTGGAAAACAAGTGTATAAAGTAAAAGTAAATGTAACTCACAATTTGACAAAAGAGTGTCGTGGGTGATCGGTGATGACAGCATTACGTCATGGCTACGTAATAAACTAGTGATAGTGAAACATGTCACATAATACTATTAATATACGTATGATTATGATAATAGACGTATATTCGAACTCGATTTATGCACTTATATATTAATATATAAATAAATATATGATGCCAATAAGGGATGCTATATTCATTTTGATCACTTTATTTAGTTATTTTCGGAGGACGAAAAAACCCTAACCTGCATGTCTTGATATATATAATGCGATGTTATATATCATGCTTAGAATGTTATTCCATTACAATATATTTACTAAAGATCGATCTATCTCTTTGATAATGATGATTAACCCATATTAAACAGAACTTTATTATAATAAATTTTATTGCAGCGCATCATAAGCAGTCAAGCCTTTATACTCTTCTTGTAAGAGAATGACTGATTCTGATGTCACATGATGATGAGTTACCCTAATTAAGACCATACCACGAAGGTAAACATACATGTATAATTACAATTAGAAACATGGAGGGATACCATTAAGACCATAATTAATTAATTAATTTGGAGATCATTTAACCATTGATGATTATCTCAAAAGCCTCCTCCAAAAGCTGCTGGAGCCCAGAAATCTGCACCACTATCGTTGTTACAGACCTTTTGAGTCAAAGAGATTGGAACTAAGCAAAGCCCTCTACTCCTCAAGCCTTTCATTACACTTTGGCTTCCTAATAACTCCTGATATATATATATATATAATTCACATTCCCAATGAATACATATGCTCTAACTATATTATTGAATTTCAGTGTATGTAAAGCTTGGTCTTGCATAGGAAAATGTGTAAGAAAAAATGGGCATGAATGAAGGGATTATGTCGTATTGATAAACTTACATGAGAATGTAAGTGATGGCTCGCACTTGATGATGCATTACGGATATATGGAGCACTCAGTGCCTGCACTTATTCAAGAAAGTACAGCAGGAAATAATTTCTCACTGACCGAAGGAATATTCAGGACTGATACTTTGTTATTTTGTGTGTGGATGAAGGAAAATTACAAGGAAAAATCAGACAGATTTTACCTCAATCTGCCCATGAAGGAATCTAATGTAGCCAATGGCTTCTGACAGTACAGAAGCAGTGTCAGTCTGCAAAAGCGAAAAACATGCCACACAAAGTTACAATTTTGTCAAATTTAAACTTTCTTTAATCGATGTCAAGAGACAATAAGAGATGGGGTAGTGTAGCAATAAAGAAAGAGAAATGAAACTGTTATCTTTTCTTTTTAATGAGATTAATCATTCCTTTTCTATATGAGAAAATGCTTCTACAGTAAGATTAATCAGTCTCTTCTCGCTAGTTTAATGTATAGAGCTGAGATTGTACTGTGACTGAAAAAAGATTACATTTTTACAGTAATTTCACCTTTCCAAATGGAGAAACAAGTTGATGAATTGCAGTTATTCGATCCCCCAACTTCTCCTTTCTCACCTAGATCACGATTGAGATCATGTAAGAGAGAGAGAGAGAGAGAGAGAGAGAGATGGTTCTTCTGACCTTCATAGCAGGTTGGGCTGAAGACTGTTGAACCCTAGCCTTCTTTGATACCCCACCGTTGGTCGTGCTGTTAAACTTAATTTTTTTCATATAATATATTAGCAAATAGATTTGTAGTCCTAACAGTATAATCAATCAAGAAACCATACGAGTATGTAAGAAAAATAGCAGAAACAACGGCTAAAAATTGTCAATAAACAATAATAGAAAAAGCTCCCTATATCAGGACTCCTAGTCTGAAAAGATTATGATTCATCATTATTCTATTTTGGCACGCCAAGAAAAAAAATGAAATTATCATGCTGCCTATGAGAAATCATACTATTTTTCTTTTCCCATTTACATGTAGGTCTATGACCATCGCTTTTTCCTTTATTTGATAAATCTTTCTACCTTGGAACAATAACATAACGATATCGAATACAAAGTCTTCCTTGCTTGTTTTACTTAGGATTACTTACCTCAGATGAGTGGTCTAGATTGTGCTGATGCTGACCCTTATTCACTCTCTTACAACCGTACAAATCCAAGAAGTCGTTGTTCAAAGCCGTGACGCAAGATGTAAGCGAAGAGACCGGGATTAGTCGACGTTGAAGAGGCCAACTGCTTGTATTATTATTACAAGGTCCAACAGCACTAGAAGCACTATTCTGATGGATCAACACATCGTTGTTTTGATCATATAGTTGGCTCATGCTAGATTGAGGTATTAGCTGATGCACATGCTTCACATCATCATCATCATCATCATCGTCAACTATGGGCCTTCGCCTTGTAAGAGAATTATGATAAGGATTCAAATTCAAGACTTGATCTTCCCAATTTTCCAACTTCTTTTGTTGCTGGAAAAGACTGGCACCTCCTTCTTCTTCGCTTCCCTGCAAACTACCCCTGATACATATATATATATATATATATATATATAGTCATCATATAGGTTATTGCTAGTCTTAGAAATATTACACAGGCATGCATATATGTATGTTTCGATAAAAGAGCGTAATAAGAGAACAACAGAGAAAAGAAAAACACAGCAACTCAAAAGGTAATATATGGGAGGGAGAGATAGCGCGTGAAGAGATATACTTACAGAAGCAGTTGGCTGAAAGACCTAACTGGAAGATCCGGGCAAAGACTATGATTATCAGCTGAGGCAGAAGAATCTGCAGAAGATGTAATAACATTCGAAGATCCATACACAAACTGATGATGCTCATGGCCGGTATTGTTGATAGAGAGCTGACGCATGCTATCATTCATGCTCCACCAGTTAGGGTTTCCAGCCATCATCAGTAATACTCAGAACTCCGATGTAAGAATATTTTTTTCTTGGCAGCAAAGATGATACAGATCTCTTCAGCTTCCACTCTGATCATTAAAATTCCATATTCTTTTTTACCAACATTTTGCTCTCTTATCTTTCACTTTCTCTCATATTTTAGTAAACAAAGACAAGGCTCTGCTGAACCTTTCAGAACTATGCTTGCTTTTTCTCACAGCAGGTCGAAGAAACCACAATGTCTTAGTCATCAACAGACAAGTCTTTTATACTTGTGGGGTTTTCAGCTGCCTGTGCTGCTTGTTCTTGATTTATTACATTATTTTCTTTTTTATTTCTTGCTTTAACTTTATCATAAAGTGGAACGGTGATAAAAGCTGATGGGGAGTGTTGGGATTATATATATAGGCCAAATAATGTCAATATATAATAAAAAGACGCATCTTTTCTCATTTTCCCTTAATGATATATATTTATGATAGATTTATTATTTGTAATATTGCTTGCTTTACGCCACCCTCGTACTTATTCTTTCAAAGGAACATTTCTTGATTAAAAAAAATGGAATTTTATATCTTTACAATCGCCAATCAAAATTTTTGTAACGAGCTTTAGTAATGAAACCATATCTGCAATATATTCTCCTCCCAAGAATAATAATCCCAAGAGTTGAGTTTTAGAGAAGGTTGAAGAAAAAGCGTAGCTTTAGAGTTTTCTCTGTTGTTTGTATTCGAATCATTCTTTTTTTTTTTCTTGATTACCACAAACAATAGGGTCTTCGTTCTTACAATAAAATGCGTCGACTTAACGAACTAAAGAAGCTCGAATCGTTTAAATTTCATTCAATGGGTGATGCCTTGTACGGACTAGGACAATCTCATTACTGTCTGTACCTTTGTACTTTCCCAGGTATATTATCTCAATCCCGCCTAGTAAAACAAATCTTCACCCGCCCGAACCACCGAGCCGTTGCATTGCAACGACGGGCTCATTACACCTGGAGCACCTAAACGATGACGACGCTGAACATCGGGTCCGAAGACAATAGTAGCAATACCTGCCAATAAAGGTTTTTGCCTTTAAAACGAAAAGTTGTAAAAAACTAGAAACATTTCAAGCACTTCTGTGTAGATATTCCAATAACGTCTAGCTTTAATTTCAAATTGTCTGTTTCCTTAGAGTAGTTCTTGACGATGGTTTGCATGAAATTTCAGGAGAAAATTGCGAAAGAGTAAGGGATCGAACTAAAATAACAGAATTAAGGACATATTTGTGTTACCTATGCTGGCATGGGAGGGCTAGAAATGGAGTGGTGGGTGTTGTTTGGCAGATGGGGCACAAAGCATCGTCTCTCTCGGCCTTCGAAGACTTATCTTTTGAGAACGGACGGAGAAATTTTTTAACAGACGATGAATTGAGAAGAGGAAGAAGCAATAGGAGCATTTCCTGCATTCATATTATGTCATGTTTAAGTAGGCAAATCTTATCAAAATTAGGAGAATTCTTTGGAGAAAACCAATAAGTGTCGGGAGAACTTACCGAAAATTCATTCCAGACCAACTGCCTGTTCATGTACTCAAAACTTACAGATCGGTTCATATTGGGGCTTCCGTAGACGAGTCTTGCGCGCAAGATTCTCTCAATGAGACTCCTATACCTGCATATGAATGAAGAGCCATTATTGGTCCCACACATATTTTGGACGTCAGCCACTTAAAAATTGATTTAATACATCAAAAGGTTTCACTCAACAGAGTCGTGTAAACCTTCATCATATTATGATGCTCTCGAAAGTTCTGATACAGAAAAATGATCTGATGTGTCCGTTATCTCATGCAAATACTTAAAAGGTTTATGAAGAAATGAATTTAAGGCGAGACCAGGATTTACTGAAGACAACGGTGGATGGCTAGTATACAACCGTTCAGACACTGGAAATTTCAGTGAAGCATAATAATACAGACCAACTGAAAGCTGTCATTAAGTATATGCCTTTGAGGGGTTAATTGTTATGAAAATAACTTTCATTGCCCCTCGATTATGTCAAAACATTGGATAATCAATCATCTAATTCTCCAAAGCCAGGCGTCGCGAAACTAGATTATTAACGTTTTAGGAATAAATTACAGTTCAGATCCTATCAATAATACAAGTAGATAAGAAATGGGATTGACGTACAATTACGTCACTTATTGCAAAATAATCATTTGAAGTCCGTATAATATAAGCTTTCTACCATATAAATAGATAGAAGTCATAAGCATATAACGAGACAGATATAGGGAATTGTCAAAGCAATACCTTCCTGTCAATAGAAATATGAGTAAGTTTCCGAATGATGCAGCGTTGTACAGTCCTTCAACCCGTTGTAACAGAAACCAACTTCGACGGGCCAGTGATGTCTGGTTAAAAAAGACAAAGATTTATTGCAAATATTTCAGTTGAGCTAAACACTTTCGTGTAATTTGTTTAACTGTAATTGCATATTAGCAAAGGCGAAGATGAAATTAAGAAACTGAATAAAGTAGAATATATACCTGCTCTGTGCCACCCCACCTGCGGAACGCAGAAAAAGACTGAAGGCGAGTCCAAATATACTGACCACCAACAGTTGCAACACAATACCATATCTTCTGGGAAACAGTTAACCCTGGCCCCTCTAGCCCGGTTCTTACTACAGATACATGCCAAAACTATAAGTCAGTACAAGGCACAAGCATTTGAATAAGTTGAAAATCAGCAGAATGCACAACCGTGGATATTCCTCAATCTTTTTGTCTAGAAATCTACTCGCAAGACATTAAGAAGCACTTGTCTTGGCTGTAATCAACTAAAGCCATCAGAGAAAATATACTTTAGTAAGGCATAAGAACCAATGCAGAGGTTGCAGGACTGAGTCACCTGTCTTCCGAGCAATAATGCTCAACTCTAAACTTTATATGAACTATACTTTTTAAGGAAATTGGCCGTTTCATTTTCAACATGGTACAAAATAGACAAAATAATCCACTTGCGCAAATAAATCAACTACTAACCTTTTCCCCTTTCTTCAACTGCACGTTCATCTCTGTACCTCAGATTCATCAGGGCATTCCCAGGTGTTGGCTTATCCACCCAGATCGAAAACCTCCATATGAGAAATTCAAGAAAGGCGTCCAGTTCAGCTTCATACTGAAACAGCATTCCTGGCTAATCCCAAGAAGAGTGAAAGGAAAAAAAAATCAAAATCCCTGCGAACTCCCAAACCCTTCTTCAAACTCTAGGATGGACAATAGAGATCAGCAGGATGAATGTTTACCTTCATCAAAGAAAAGACCTTTACCAACTGTTCTTTCAACATGGCTGACATTTCTATATCAAGCCTAGCAGCATCAAATTGATTCACTCTAGATATCTCAATTGGGATCAACTCCTGCCAAGAGTACCCACCAACAGTTAACAATAACTTACGCTAAATCTTTGGCAAAGGCTTGGATAGATACTTCAGCAGTTCAAATGCAATCACTCGTAAAAAGAACAGCCTACTAACAGTAAAGAGCTTACTAATTTTGACCTCTTTCCACCCATTACTAATATCAACGAGAAATCGAGAGCTTTTCCATTTCCCATAAATTAAACGCTTACCCTATCAGCTGAAGAGAGGGCTTGCCACTTAGGAAGAAGATTACGGCATGCCGCGATCCACGAATCTTCGGATGGTGGTGTGTTTGAAGAATTACCGCTTGTGGAAGAAACTAGGGCTTGTCTCTCCATTTATCCTTCTTTTCGCCCGACTATTTGCTATGGTAATGAATGGGATTGCCTGTATACATACCTTTTCTCAAGAAACGAAAGAAAAAGCTCTCTTCGTCTCAGCTATGGAGATGGACCAACACTAGACTGCTACGAAATGGGGCAAAGTCATAACAGCTCTACACTTTCTCCATTTTCTTTTTAGCATTTTTTTTCTGAAATATAAAACAAGGGCATTTTTGTAATTTCACATGTCATGCAATGAAAATTTTAAAAAAAAAAAGAAAAAGAAATCGTCGACAGCAGGATTCGAACCTGCGCAGGCAAAGCCCAACAGATTTCGAGTCTGTCTCCTTAACCACTCGGACATATCGACTTTGATTTTATATAATGGATTATATATTTTATATTAATATTTAACTGTTTAATTTTACTATGCATTGACATTTTTTCCATGGTACATTTTACATTACAAGATATTACAGTGAGCGTTATGGACAACCTAAGTATGTTCAACGGCGTCTTATCCTATCGGTATTGTTCTTCATCTTCATCGCCGCGATCACTTTCTTTTACAGCTAGATTACATGAGAATAATGGGATAATAAAGGCTTTGAGTTTATATAAGGGGTGAAGTGGAAAGCAAGTGAGGGCAGAAAGAAACGACGAATTTGAGAACGAAATTGCATGCAATGAAACTGTGATGTAAGAGTAAGAATGAGTTTAACTTCAAGAAAAAATCGATTATCACTCTTACATTGTTCCATGATGTTTTTGCAAATTCATGTGAAGAAAGAAAATTGGGATGAAGTGTACTTATAGTATATTCCAATCTTTTTATTGCTAATTATAGGCATTAGAGAAGAACATTTAGGCGACACGGTCAATGGCGACCCGACCCGCTCTGATCGGTTCGAAAACAAATCCCGCTTAATTATTACAAAATATTTTGATTATTTTCACTTCAATCGAATTTCATATAAGACCTAAGTGAGTATCATAATTAAACATTAGCTCAACTCATTGCAATATGTAGTGTTCAAATGTTATAGGATGTATTTTTTATCGCAAGTACTATGTACTTTGTGGGTTGTTTAGTTTCTGGATAATCATAGAGAAATAACACAATTTTTTTTTTATGATTGATGGAAAAAGGTTGGCGGAGAATTTAATATTAATCATATCATATTTTAAGATGATTAATTAATGTATTAAGATAACAAGTGTCGTGTAAGAAAAACTCTTCCCTAGTCAAAAAGATATTTTAAACTTATGTACATGTTTTGCCTTATGATAGGGTTTACTAAGCAAATCTACCACGTGTCATTTGTTTACCCATTATCAAAAGACAAAAATCAAAAGTGTGTATGATTAGATATCAATCATCGCATGGAACTTGAGTTTTTGTGTTTGGCTTTGTTCTAGGAAAGAATAGAGGGTTGGATTATGTGGTTAATATATACACTAATCAATATAAGTAAATAATGCAACGTCTACAATCGAAGGATTTGTCAATGCAACTCTTTAGTTTCTTTAGTGTGTACATCAATCCCTATGATATATATATCTTTAATTTCTTTATTTTTTGTTTTGAGGTATTCGACACAACATCATCGTAGTACATATATATTCTGACGAAGTTCAGTCTGAATCAAATTTAATTTTTATTACCAGCCAGACTAGCCCTCTTGTATGTGCTTTCGCAAGTCCATATAGATTACGATAATCAAGAGTAATGACAGATATAAAGAGATCGACACTTTCCTTCTACTAGGACCTATTTCTTTTTTTTCAATTACTATAAAATAAGTTGTCCGACAAGGATGCGTATTCTTGTAGTGCGCTCCATTAATAATTGAACACAATAAAATATTGATAAAATGCGTATTCTTCTAGGTACACTCCATTAATAATTGAACATTAATCATTGAACACAATAAAATATTTGATTAATAGAAAAATATCCCAAAGTCCCCATGCAAACGAATTATAGGGTATATGTCAATTATAGTACTCATCTTTATCTGTCACGTTTCATTTAATCATTTCCTTTAAATACCACACCTCATGAGGCTCTACTTCAATCATTCGACAATAATCATCGTCTCCTAAACTCTATCTTTCTCTTACCTTTTAAAATATCTTTAGAAAAAAAAAAAAAATTGAACTCCCAAAACCCTCGACCACAAAGCCCTAGAGCAACACCATGGAGCAAAACCTAACCCTAATGGTCGCCAAGAAGCTTCGCAAACTACTCCGAATAGCATACTTCATGCTTCGAAAAGGAATGGCCAAAGCAAAGCTACTAGCCCATCTTAGCATGATCGCCAAACGCGGAAAGATCGCTAGTAAATCGGCGTTACGCAGCCTTGCATTCCACCCCCACCACCACAAAACCCTAGCGAAAGAATACAAATTTAGCTGCAACGATAGCCCTATTCACAATCCTATTCTCCGCCGCCTCAACGAAGAGCAAAGGAGATATCGCGTCGACGAAAGCATGGTGGCGATGGCTTTCGAAGTTATCAACAGCGGATGTGCTTCGCCGGCCCTTCCAGGGTTTGGGCCGAGCCCGTTGGTTAGGCAGCTGAGGGTGACCGATTCGCCGTTTCCTTTGAGGGATTCCGAAGGTGAGGATAACGGCAATAAGATCGACGAGGCGGCGGAGGAGTTTATAACGAGGTTTTACAAGGATTTGAAGAGGCAGAACACTATGGCTTACTTGGAGTATTATTCTTGAAATTTTTTCAGTCGAAAATGATGGATGAGCCGTGCGTTTATGTGTTCGAACGAATAATATTTCTTATTATGAGTTTCTTGGTGAAGTTATTACATATATGTTTTGCCTTAATGTGTCATTGAAATGGTTTCTATTCTAACGAATGCAATAAGCTTATCAAGAATCTTGAACTTTGAAGGAGCAAAAATGTTATTATCAAACAGTACAAAATACAGAGCGTCTATTTTATTATATAGAACCAACTAATTAAGCCCTAAAAATAATTATAAAATGAAACTACGCCTTTTGTTGGTAACAGCCCTTAAAAACGTAAAAACTTCTTTAGCACTTTTTAGAACAAATGAGTTCTTTATAAATGCTCTGCCTTTGTAAGAATTTCAAGTGCTTCTCTGTTCTGCAGTTCAACTTCTTCTGCCCATCCTTCCTTAAACAACTTCACTTCTGCACATCCTTCATTAGATAACTTAATATCCCCCCACAAACTGGACGGAATATATCAATTACGGACATTTTGGATAATAACTCTTTGATTCTTGAGCCACACAAAGGTTTAGTAAACAAATCAGCTAACTGATTTGTGCTGGTAACTGGCAAGAGCTTGATGGATGATGACTGTATGTGATGACGAACAAAGTGTGCATCGATTTCTATATGCTTTGTCCGTTCATGGAACTTCGGATTCATTGCAATCTGGATTGCTGACTTGTTATCACAGAATATAGTTGGCACTGAAGATGATGAAACTCCAAGATCAAGCAGAATTTGTTTCAGCCAAAGAACCTCTGCTGTAACTGACCCCAATGCTCTATATTCTGCTTCTGTAGAAGATCTTGATACCGTATTTTGCTTCTTAACCTTCCAAGACACCATTGAAGAACCAATAAATACACAAAAACCCGAAACTGATCTTCTTGAATCTGTACAAGCAGCCCAATCTGAGTCTGAAAAAGCTTTAATCTGCAAATTCGAAGAATAACGCATTAGCATACCCTGACCTGGTGATCCTTTGATATATCTAAGTAAATGATGCAATGCTACTAAATGTGTAGTTCTAGGATTAGAAACAAATTGACTCAATTTGTTCACTGCAAAACAAATATCAGGTCGAGTAAAGGTTAAATATAATAGTTTTCCAACAATTCTTCGATAATGCGTTGCATCTTCTAAGAGTTCTCCTTCATCTGCTGCTATCTTTAAAGAAGTGTTCATAGGAGTTGTCACTGGTTTTGCTCCCAAATAGCCCGTCTCTTCTAACAGCTTTAAAGCATACAATCGTTGAGAAATGTATAGACCTCCATTACAATGTGCTATCTCCAGACCTATGAGAAATGTATAGACCTCCATTACAATGTGCTATCTCCAGACCTAAGAAAAACTGCAAAACACCCAAATCCTTTAGCTTGAATTTATGATGCAAGAATAACTTTATATCATCTATGACCTCAAGAGAAGGTCCCGTAATTATAATGTCATCAACATAGACTAATAAAGCAACAAAGCTCATTCCTGATCCCTTGACAAACAATGTATGATCTGAACCTGTCTGAATAAATCCATAATCGAAAAGAGCCGAAGAAAACTTAACACTCCATTGTCGAGAAGCTTGCTTAAGGCCATATATTGACTTATGCAAACGACAAACTAGTTTTCTATTATGTAGATCATCAACTGGTTTATAACCTTGCGGCAAATCCATATAAACTTCCTCATCTAGATCATCATTAAGAAAAGCATTATTAACATCTAATTGGAACAAATGCCATTTTTGAGATGCTGCTAAAGAAAGAAGAACTCTCACTGTTGTTGACTTAGCTACAGGCGAAAATGTGTCTATATAATCCACTCCATCACGTTGATTATATTCTTTAGCTACTAAACGTGCTTTAAACCTCTCTATATTACCAGAAGAATCATGCTTTAATTTATATACCCAACGACAACCGATTGATGTCTTCCCTTCAGGCAAAGGTACAACTGACCATGTTTTGTTTTCGTCCAATGCTTGGAGCTCTTCTTCCATGGCCTGTATCCATTCAACCCTTTTAACTGCTTCATGATAAAATCTAGGCTCATTAATAATTGAAGTATTCAGCACGTAACTTCTGTATGAAGGTGATAAAATATCATAGGAAATATAGTCTGATAAAGGATATAATGCTGATCTTTGTTCCTTAGAAAAATTGCAGTGAAAATCCTACAAATATGAAGGTGGTTTTCTGTGCTTCTAACTAAAGAAGAATCTTGCAATTCTTCTTCTAAATTAGCTACTTCATTTCCCAGTGAAGTGTCATCCATTAATTCATGCAAACCACCATCAGTCTGATCTTCCCCTAGTTGATTCAAGCCATCTACCTGCTGCACATCTAAATCATAGAACTTAGAGGAAACTGATAATAACTTATTGCTCAATCGTGGTAAAACTAAGTTTTCAAAAGGATCATTTGAAGAATCAGAATTGATCAACTCCTTTTGTTGGAAGGGGAACACATTTTCATCAAATTTAACATCTCTTGAAAAAAAAAACATGATGCGTTTGAATATCAAGCAGTTTATATCCTTTCATACCATTCGGGTAACCTATAAAAACACATTTTCTAGCTCTAGGCTCAAACTTATCTCTATGTACATTATACACATATGAATATACTAAACAACCAAAAGATCTCAAAAGATCATAGTTCATAGATTTTCCAAAAAGTACTTCATATGGAGATTTGTTCTGCAAAACAGTAGAAGGCAGCCTGTTAACCAAGAACGCAACAGTCAAAATGCAATCAGACCAAAAGTGTTTAGGTAATGCTGATTGAAAAAGAAGTGCACGAGCAACATTCAACAAGTGTTGGTGTTTTCTTTCAACAACAGAATTCTGTTGAGGAGTGTAAACACAACTAAATTGATGTAAAATACCTTTCTCCTGTAATAATGAAGTCAACTCTAATTCTTTGGCTTATCAGTTCTTAACATTTTTACCTTCTTCTTGAATTGTGTTTCAATCATGCTCAAGAAAAATTGCATAATTTTCAGCACTTCACCCTTTTGCTTAAGTAAAAATACCCAAGTAAAACGGCTATGATCGTCAACAATGGTAAGAAAATATTTATAACCTGAGTATGACAACAAATTAAAAGGACCCCAAATATCACAATGGATTAGATCAAAACATGAAGAAGAAAAATTATTATATGACTAAAACGGAAGTCTTTTCTGTTTAGCCTGTTGACAAACATGACAAACATCGTCTGAAACTAAATCCTTATATTTCAGTACATCTCTTAAACCTTTTAAAACCTTAGAAGAAGGATGTCCTAGTCTTTTATGCCAAATTTTAGCAGGCACTTTACTCATACAAACTAAAGAATTGTTCAAGCTCGAAGTTTTAACAACTGAAGATCCTTTCAATGTATAAAGCCCTTCACAAATCCTACCCTTGCCAATCAAAGCTTTGAGCCTTTTGTCCTGAATAACAAATTTATTAGAGGAAAAAACAACTTGCAAATCTGTACTTTTTCGTTAGTGCACTTACAGATAAAAGATTAAAATGAAACTGAGGCACAAATAAAACATGTTTAAGTATCAAGTTATCCGTTACCTTAATACTACCTGTTTTATAAGCATGTACACACGACTTATCTGGTAATGTAACTTCAACACAATTTGTATCATATAATGTTGTAAAAAGATCATAATTATAGCATATATGCCTTGAAGCTCCAGAATCTATAAGCCAATCTACCATATTCATTCTATCAGAAACATTAAAGGTTAAACATAAACCTGTTTCTTCTGAGACAGACACTCTATTGATTTGTGAAGAACTTCCAGCTACTGGTTGGTTCAATAAACGCCTCAAATTCTGAATCTGAGATTCATTAAGTTCCTGCAAGAAATTCAGTGTAGCACTAGAAGAATCATTAGCATTAGTGTTTACTTGATCTGTATCTATGATCATGTCTCTTGAATCATGTCCCACTTGATTAACTCTAGTCTGATTCTTGAATTTAGGATTAGGCTTGAACCCTGGTGGATAACCATGTAGCCGATAACACGACTCTATAGTATGACCTATCTTGTTACAGTGAGTACACACAGGCCTGTTTCCTTCTTTCTTCTGACTACCAGTTTTCTTGTTCTGATCCGAAACATTGCTGAACGAATTCCTTCCAACATACATAGCCATCTGTTGCAGATTATTAGGCACAGCTTCCGAAGTCACCATTCTCTGTTTTTCTTCTTGGATAACAAGCGCAAATACTCTACCAATTTGAGGCAACGGATCCATCAAAAGAATCTGACTCCTTATTTGTGAATAGGAATCATTCAATCCCATTAGAAAAGCAAGAACAAGTTCTTGTTCATGAGTACTCTTGCATTTAGCAGAATCACAAGTCGGCCTAAAATTACTCATCTCATCCCACAAAGATTTTAATTTTGTATAATAATTACCAACAGAGAGATGAGTCTGTTTCAGATTGATGATATCTTTTCTGATCTGATAAATTCTAGGACCATTTGTTTGCTGAAATCTTTCCTTTAGATCATCCCATATTTCTTTAGCTGCCTCCGAGTACATGATGCTGGCTGAAATTTCCTTTGACACAGAATTCATAATCCAAGATTTCACAATTCCATTACTTCTTTTCCACGCTTGAGACATCTTGACATCAGTTGCAGGCGGTTTTTGAATTGTCCCATCCACAAATCCCATTTTATTCTTGATATCAAGAGCTATACCCATTGCCATGCTCCAAGAAGGATAATTTTCTCCAATCAATGGCTGCTGAACAATTGTTAAACCTGGATTATCCGAATGATGAATAAAGTAAGGATCGAGTTGATCATCCTGAACATTTCTTGGTATTTCTTCAGAATTTGTTTCGGCCATTCTTGTTGACGAATTTCTAATACGAACTGAGAACACTCTCGCCCTCCGATAGAATCTACTTTCTTCAGAGTTGAACAAACAGCTTGACAACCACAAAATCGATTATCTCAACTAAGCCTTGTTCGATTGATCGTACTGAAGAAAGAATGAAAATATAACGAGTAAACACAGCGAATCAACGCTCTGATACCATATCAAGAATCTTGAACTTTGAAGGAGCAAAAATGTTATTATCAAAAAGTACAAAATACAGAGCGTCTATTTTATTATATAGAACCAACTAATTAAGCCCTAAAAATAATTATAAAATGAAACTACGCCTTTTGTTGGTAACAGCCCTTAAAAACGTAAAAACTTCTTTAGCACTTTTTAGAACCAATGAGTTCTTTATAAATGCTCTGCCTTTGTAAGAATTTCAAGTGCTTCTCTTTTCTGCAGTTCTTCTTCTGCCCATCCTTCCTTAAACAACTTCACTTCTGCACATCCTTCATTAGATAACTTAATAAAGCTTACTTGTTAGATTATCAACAATATACTAAATACTACTTACTATTCATTCTAGAACCATCTCGAATATGAATGAAACTCACGTGGTAATAGATCAAAAAAAAAGTTCAATCATTTACGGTGTATTATTACCCACTTATGAGGTTGGTATTAATAAGCCAAATGTACAAATATCATGTCAAGGAGTTCAATCATTTTTCGTGATCATATCATAAAAAAAAATGATAACAAATAAATAAAAATAAAAATAAAAGCGAAGTATAGGAGTGTGATTGGTGGTGGGGTTCGTTTCTCTTCTCTTCAATTATTGATGAGTTCGAAAAAACCGTATGTATTTGATTCCTTTTTTTTCTTTTTTAAGGGTTAAGGTAAATATTGTGTTAATTTACTATATTTTTGTTAATTAAAAAGCACAGCTTCGATTATGTTGGGCTCCATCCAACGTTAATATAAATATTTTTTTAATGTTAAGGCCTAATAACAAAGGGGACAAAAGAATCCAAATTCTTGTCCAATGCTCCGACGTAAATAAAATGATATAATTAAAAAAAAATTCATTCGCCCACCGTGGGGCTCGAACCCACGACCACAAGGTTAAGAGCCTTGCGCTCTACCAACTGAGCTAGACGGGCTATAATATTTATACATCATCATTTTTATATTCATATAAATATTATAAGTGGTTCAATTTGGTTGGTAATGTATATTTTCTACCTATTGTTTTAATGGACTACTAATCTCACTCACAGAACAATCCATAAAAGGAAGATGGCAATCCAATGAGCTGTAATGGTTTAATCTATTTTTGTTCTCATCCATATTTATGTCTCTAAGTTTATCATCATCCCTTCATAAGGTCATGTTTCTTACTAAAGTTTCAGTCTTGTGGATTATTTTAATGGGATTATTACATAAATTTGAGACAACACTTGCCTTTGCTGCTTCTTGCAGCAACAGTGGTCGGTCATATCTTTTCAGTACCTCTTGACTTATAAGTATAACAGAAGATCATAAGGAGATCATCATCCGCCAGTTCTTGAGAACAAAATGGATGATTATTCAAGAAAAGATAAAGATAAAGCTCGTCGAGAACTAACGTCGGAAGACAAAGACCTTGAATTAAGGCAGGTCCAGCAACAGCTCTCAATACGTTTCGAGAAACACTTATGATGAACAAAGCTTCTTCAACAACCTTTATGTAAGAAATCAAGCATGGAAAAGGCGCCATTCAAGTAATGATCATCATCATCATCATCGTGCTCATGTTCTTCACCTTCAACAGTCACAACAAGGCTTGATAGGCCCACCGGCGGACATGCATTGTGCAGAAAAGAAGACATCTTCACCAGCTGTGCACAAAGGGTCAGAAAAGGTGGCTCAGCTTTTATTACTATAGTTTTTCTTGCACACCCTTTTGCTTGTTTTCTTTGTTGCTTCTTTTTGTACACTCTTTCAGGGGATCAAACAATGTATGTGGTTTTATGATATTATATGAGCTTTTATTACACAAGGACGATGTCTAACTCTAGAAAGAAAAATATCATAGGCTTGCTCCTGGTCCAGTTGCCGGATAGCCTCCTGTTCGATCCTCCCGGAAGAACCTAACAGGCGGCAGAAAACGTCGTTCAGAACGAAGAATCGAACATCCGAAAACCCATTGAAAATCCCGCGAGAAACTTGCTCGTCAAGGTCAATATGGATGGTATTGCATTGGGAGAAAAGTTGATCTTAAGGCTTGTGAAGGTTATGACAAACACTCCCAGACTGTTGGACAGACTCTTCAGAGGCCTTCTTGCAGGTGAAACTGCTTTTCTCTTCATCTGCTCGTTAAGGTTTGTTCCTATTTTACTTACAAACTGAAATGAAAAGATAACTGAGGGCAAAGAACTGATATTCCTATGGTTAACCAATACTACACATGCAAGAAGATGAAACCACTGTTAATGGTTTTCAGGCTGTAACTCAACATATTCATTGTTCTTCGCAGGTGTGAGTACTTAGGGGAAAGCTCTTTCTTGATGATAATTCAGTTTGACATGTTGCTGTGTTTTTCTTTTGAATCTTTTTTTTTTAGTAATTTTAAATTTCTTCAGAGGAGGGTTTTAGACATTCCTGTAATAAGGCTTCAATCATTTGCCAAGATTTAATCCATCCACGCCATTAATGTACATATGCTTAGTCCAATGTGTCGCTGTCGCTTGTTTCATCACTTCAAACGAGTTCCAAGAATGGAAATCTAACAGATAATCTGCCTCGTTAGAAAGGAAGCTAACGTTAAATCAGCTATGATGTTTGAGTCAAAGGTTGTCTGACATTTCTAAATATAATGCTCATTTCAAGCCACTGAAGAGAAAAACTGAGAACAAAAATGGCTGCTTCATCATCATCTTCAAGAAACATGGTGCAGCAGCATGGCCGTCGCTTTCTGGTAATTTCAGCTTCTTGCACAGTTGAGAACTTGCGATCTAAACTTTTCTTCCTTATTATTTATTTGGATTTTGATAAATATTTTGTTTCAGAAACTCTTCAAATTCGAAAAGACGATAGGACAAGCCACGAGGTGGATCAGAGGCCTAATCAGAACGGAAAGGACATCGCCGAAAAGGAGCCGTGAAGGCATTCCATCGCGAGCCCATTTTGGGCCTTCTGTTTCCGGGCAGGAAATTGATCAGATCAAGAACGCCATCACGGTGGCCGCCGCCACCTTAGCAGCCGCCGACGCAGCAGCTGAGGCTGCCGAAGCAGCGATCGACAAGGCTGCTCATCTCAGCTCCTCCATCGACGGTCGGCTCGAAAAGGAACAGAGCCAGCACACCATCGACGTCGCCACCGCCAGCGTGGCAGCAGTTGAGTCCATCGTGGCGGCGGCTGAGGCGATGGTGGTGGTGGCACGACTAAGCTTCGGTAGGGGCGGCGGCGGCCATGAGAGGGTGAAATTTGCTGCTGTGATGATTCAAAGAGTTTACAGAGGCCATTTGGTATTTGCATAACTACAAGTGATCTAATTATATTTGGTTTGGTCTGAATTTGATTCAATCTTTTGGCAGGCAAGAAGAGCCCTAAGTGCCTTGAAAGGGCTTGTGAAGCTGCAGGCCATTGTAAGGGGCAACCTTGTAAGGAACAGAGTTTCTCGGTCGATACATAACCGTCATGGGTCGGAGGAAGAGATGAGGCCGAGAAAGATATTCGTAAGACTTTTAACATAAAAATTTTGGATTCTTACCATAACATCTGATGTTCTTACCATCTTCCATGGTTCATTTCCAGGAGCACCTCGACAAAACTAGCTCATCTTCCCACGGTAGTCGGGAAATAGTTGCAACGGACAGTCGGATAAACTGCCCGGTCACACCTGCGGTCAAAAGCACATGCGGGGGTTGTTTCTTCAGGCATCATTGTAATAAACGTCCTAACTATATGGCAAAAACGGAGTCTTTCAGAGCCAAGTTGATGTCTCGACGTGCCCCGAAGCAGAAACCCGAGACAAGACTGCGGCAGAGGAGTCTTTCGAATAACAAAATCGTAGATTTTACAAGTTAGCTATAACTCTAGTGATGCTTGCTGTAATAGAAAAGCTCAATCAAGCAGACAGAAAGAAACTCAGTTATTAAATGTGATTTGAGGTCTTTACAAGAGCATGCTTAAAACAATCATGCATTCTTGATTATTACCTACTTCCTACTTCAATTCCACAAATGTTTTTGTGACATTGAGACGTTATGTCTAGGCAGAAAAACTTGAAAGAGAGAGTAGGGGGAATACTAACTAATTCTCCATCTTTAAGAAGATTCACAGTCAAGGTATAGGGAATGGGAAGCGGCCAAGAGAGCAGCGCCGATGCCCGAGCCATCGTTCGAGTGCTCGAAAACGACCCTCGTCGAAGGACCTTCTTCCCCGAGGAGTTCGCCGACCGTGTTCTCTAGGCACTTTCTGTACTCTGCGTAGTGCTCGTACAATCCACCGTCCATGGCAATAACTGTTTTCGATCCTTCTTCGTTTGGATTACTACCATCCCTTCCCATCTTCTTCAAGATTCCCAAGATCCCGGCGGCGGCCAAGCGGGCCCCGCGCGTGGCGATGATGTTGCAGAGCTCGATCACGACTCTCCTTGCGTTTAGGGAGCTATTGGATATCTGAGATTATGATAGATCGTAGCACCCATCAAGGGCACAAAGATTAAATCGTACGTAATAACTTTGTCATAAGTAGGTGATGCAATCAATATGAGTTACCTCTAATACATCCTTAAGTTTAGCCTCAACTACTTTTAGATCGGCAGATGTGTCCTGATGCATGGCTGACATGACAGGCGTCCTAAAACAATTCGGAACTCTTGAGATTAATGTTATTTTCGAAAGGAGTACTGATAGATACACATCTATTGTATTCATTCTATTAGTTTCAAAGCTTTCACTTATAGGAGCACCTCAATATGAATGGAATCTTGAGCTTTGGAGGAACATCGTCGCCAAAAAGGGATGCTTCTTCAGCCATTTTGAGCAAGACCCGACGTAGAATCTCACCCAAGTACATACCAGAAGTAAGCTTTTCGAATATCTGGACAAATAAAAATCGAACAAGAGTTTTCGTAAGGAGTTGAGCTCATCAAACCAGCTAATAAACCTCATTATCGTTCCTACCTGTTCGCCAGGATTTAGACTTTCAACATCCAAAGCATGGTCATACTCTGTTATCGGAAGGTGAGAGGACCTGAAGTTTCCCCACTCCATGTTTATCACCTGATGTAAGAAAGATTTCGTGGTCTCAGTGGATCTTTTCTTTTTCCAGTCCATATTTTGATTCGTCAGTACAAACTAAAGCAGTTACGTAAATTTTCTAACCATCTCTCCAGTGATTGGCAACGGGCCATGCCACTTTGGAATTGCTTGGGCACGTTCGGCATATGCAGCATTAGTCCCAGTACCCAAAATCACGGCTATGGCGACGTCTTTGTGGGTATATCTTCCTCCTGCTAATGTTCCGATTGTATCATTAACCTGAATTAACAGATGCAAAGTTAAATTCAAGAACGAATAAATTTGGTAATATTGCCCGCAATTGAAAGCTTTTAGGACATATGATCAAGTTTACGGAACGAACCAGAGCTGCCACTCGCATGTCGACGCCCTTTCTTTGCAAGGCTTTAGTCAATTCAGCTACAACATCTTGGCCAACCTATAATTATAACACACATGAGATATTAATGAAGCGAAGATTAACGTAACAAACGAGCGGGAAAATAGAATTACGGTATCATCAATGGAGAAGCCCTTGGTCCATCTAATTAAAGTTCCGGAATTTATCGAAGTTTGCATGACGGGGAAAGAGAAAGTGAAGCCCAATTCCCTCTGTTTTCCAGTAGGTTGTTCGTAGACTTTTTCTTCTTCGTCAACAAAATTAGCGAGTTTTTCCGCAATATAGTCAAAAAGTGCCTGAAAATCGTTAAGAAAAGCGTCTGGTAAGAATTATATGTGTAATAAACCCGAAAAAGATTTAAAAAGAAAGTGAATGTTTACATCCGAAGAACCACTCATCAATGCTGGGGGTATTGATGCCTCGGTAAATTCCTGATGAACGATACCACCTTCTTTGCCTCCTAATTGAACCCTCAGAACACGGAAGTTTGTGCCGCCAAGATCTAGAGCGTAATATACACCTTCCTCGTCTCTAGCAAAAGGATGAAAGTTTAGATTGAATTTATCAAGACTATTCTTACAACAACACATGAAAAACAAATAATTCAAGCAAACATGGAAGTAAAATACATCTGAAATCGATGCAATCTCATACTAAGATCCCTAAGAGTTTCTACTCTTCAGAAACAGAGCCAAGCACCACTTATAGGGAATCTCTGACCTTTCTTAAGACTCTAAAACGATTTCCCACCATAATGAGTCAATGTTTCTCTCATGCACTAGCAAAATATATTAGTAAATGAATAAGTCAAGCTGATGAATGGCAAAAAAAAGAACACAAAACATCCCAATTAAAGCAGAAAACGGAAAAGATAACACTGAAACTACATATCGCATAGCCCTTGAAACGATCTCAAAGTCCCATAACAGCCTAAGGTAGTGAAATCCCTTTCCGATTAAGTTCTCAAACACACAAGAGGGTGTCTCGATCTTGGCCCGAATCAGTATAAAATCAGATCAATACAACACCAAAACTAAGAGACTCAAAAACCCGAAACAAGAAAGATTTCCAGAGTTCAGAACCTCAACGCATCACAGAGGTTAAGATGCGTACTTTGGGTCAAGGCAAAAACAATATTTGCTTCACTTAGTAAGTAGCTGACTCTACTCCTATTAAAGGATTAATCAATTAGCATGGTCAGCTCATCTCATGGATGTCAATAATTCCTTGCAATCTCCCAAAATTAAGTCTCATATGGATAAATCTATCAAAATTCATCCAAGATCTTCCATACCCACAAACAAGAGAACAAAAACGAAGAAACATTTACCCAGTTGGGAGATTATCAACATAGCTGATAAGCATCTTCAATTTGCTACCGCCCTCAGATGTCAAACCAGCATGCATCTCCACGGTCATTGCATCAGCAACCTGCCTCAGCTTAACCTCCGGCGTCCCACACTTCTCCTCGAACTCCTTCAGGATAGAAACAGCTCTGCTCCATTTCCTACTGCTCTTCGTCCGACGCCTCACCACCACCAACGCCACGCCAGCCACCGCAACAGCTCCGATCACCGCCGCGCACACTGCCACCTTGCCCATTCTCCACTCGGAACAAAAAAAAAAACTAAATAAATAAAGGGCGATCGAAAAGATCTTATCTTTGGTGATAAAAAAGCTGAGAGGGTCAAATGCTTTGGAGAATCTGCAGGAGGAAGATGAGATCTGTGGCGCGATGCGAGCTTTGGGTCGGATTTCTGTTTGCTTTTGGTGCCCCAAAAAGATGCGAGTTCGGTAAGGAGTTGTACGATTACCTTAAAAACTTAGAAATTAAAATTTAATCATATAAATACAATTAATTAAGTTGATTAATGTCCGAATAATATTAATAGCAATATTTCTTACCGGCCCAATAATATTATAGTAGCCCAATAACTAATTATTTAGTATACAATTACTGTTTAACAAATAATTACATTATGGGCTTTTTTGAAACAAACACTGCTCACAATTATTAAATAACTACACTATATCCTAAACCTCGAAATTCAAGATTCAAATTTGATATTATTATGTCCCCATGATTTAGCCAATTGTCTCAACATCATTGGTTCGATTTCACTTAATTTTTTTTATCGTCGTTGCTCGTATGAATTGGGACGGGGACACATAAGTCAAAGGAGGATTAATCCCCCTTAAAGATGTGATCGAATCATAGTTGACAATGATGTCTAAATTTGATTCAGACTAAACTCGATCGTGGTGTGAAGTCTATATGGGTCGACTCGTAGCTGACAATAAGGTCTCAATTCAGACTAAATCCACTCGCAGTGTGAGGACTGCACGGTTCGACACGTGGGTAATAATGCGGTTTAGATACGATTCATACTGAATTTAATGTGAGTGCGCGGATTGTTGTGGCGTCGAATGTGATACCTTTCGTCGGAAAAAAAACATGGCTTAATTATTTTTCGATCATGTATATTAGGGGTGGTGGTTATAAGGACAACAAAATTATAGGATTGCAATTTTAGGACATTGAAATTAAAGGTTGCAATTTGAGGACATTACGTTTCAAAACTAAAGCAATTTGAGGGTCCTCAAATTGCTTCAGTTTTAAAACATAATGCCCTCAAACTGCTTCAATTTTGAAATATATTGTCTAAAAATTGTAGCATTTAATTTAAGTATCCTCAAATTGCTTAAATGTCGAAACTTATTGTCTTAAAACATCACCTCCTAATTTAGATATCCTTAAAAATGTCATTACTCTAAGTGTTTGTTTGGTAGATATGTTTAAAAATTTTAAACCTTGGTTTAAGACTTGTTGTGGTGTTTTGGTACACGTGTTTACATTAAACATGGGTTTATATATAACAGTTCTAAATCCATGTATACGGGTTTAGATAAACCTATCTCTCAGCTGTGTTATTATAAATCCACTAACCAAATACACATTTTATTTTATACCCACTAATTAGTTTTATATAAACTTTACTAACTTAAACCCTCCTAAATATAAACCCAAGTACCAAACGAGCACTAAATATTAAGGACTATAAATAATTACACAAAAAAAATCAATATTATTATGAATTATGTGATTTTGTAAAATAAAATTACTAAATAAAGCAACCACCTTAAATTTCAAACGCCTCAATAATCAAGCGAACATTAAATCGATGACACAAAAAGAGGGAATCACCACAATTAAAACGGTGGGTAAGAGTGTTCCATCGCGTAGGCTTTTCCTAATTATTTCACCTGCAAATGAGCTTCCAATTATTCGATTTTCTTCCCACAATTTCTCTTCTCTATAGTTCGACGATGAATCTTATCTAAATCCCATTAAAGCTTGAGAAGGAATTTGAACACCGTACGTTATTACATTTACCACCTTTCAAATTTCCAAGATCTGCTGACGCGGTTGAACCTTGTAATAAAAATCAGTACTTGGCAACGATTGAGATTTCTTTGCACTATAATGGGAAGATATTACTGTTGTAGAGTCAACGAAACTGCAATGGCAAACAGATCCCACAAGATTCGCCATTGATACTGTAAAAAGTGGAAGAAGAACTCAAAGACTTCACTGCAAAAGCTACAATAATGGGGTTAGGTACACGCAGATATTGATTGGGTCAACGCCCAATTGAATGAAATTAATTGAAATTTGAGGATGAGTTCTGTATATTCTAACAAGGGTGGGCCCACGTAAAAAAAAAGGTAGTTTTTCTATACATACATACAGAAGTGTGTCTGTATATAAATATTAGAGATGGTTCTTCTGTGGTTTCTTTCTATAAAATATTACAAAGGCCTCTTGAGATTCATCTGATTGGAGGATTTGGAGATTTTGAGTGCTTTTTTGAATTTGAGAGAAGGTTTGTTTCTTGAGTAACTTTCAAGGAAAAATTTAAAATATTTTCAGTGTACTTACATAGGCAGGCATTCAGCTTTTCAAACAAGTAGCTGTGATTATTACAACTTTTTTCTTGAATTTTGCAAGTGGGATGTGTTTTCTTTTACCAGAAATTATGATTCTTTTTCTTTGTCTTCCTTTCTCATGAATAATGCTTCTGCAATTTCTTTGTCTGTGTGAAATGTTTCCATCTTCTTCCTACTATTTTCTTTAATCTATGCATCTCTGTCTTTCTGTGATGCCCTTTTGTCTTGTAATACTGTTGCTCACAGTCTGTGTCAGAGAGGGAGATGAAATTTCGAAACAATAAAAATATTTTATAAAAAAAAAATAGAGAGAGAGGCTCCATTGTTGTAATAAACTAGGGCTATTTTAAGGTTACCTTCCTCACTGCTATTACGTTGCTTTCATTTTCATTTAAAACACTGTAAAGATCCTAACTTTACTTCAAACTAGACTCTGTTCCTGACCAAAAAAAGCTGTGGTCCTAACTACTTTCACCATTCTGAAAAATTCTTGAAGCTTTTTCATTACAGCAACATGGGGAAAGCTACAAAGTGGATAAAGGGTCTGCTTGGGATGAAGAAAGACAAAGAAAACGTCGAAATAAATTCCAACTACGGTGATAAGAAGGAGAAGAAGAAGAGGTGGGGTTTCGTCAAACCTGCCAGAGGAGAGACTTCATCAGGTGCGTTGAAAGAGACGCCATGGCCGCTGAGGTCTTACATTGCCGAGGCGGAGAATGAACAGAGCAAGCACGCCATCGCGGTTGCCGCAGCCACCGCAGCTGCCGCGGACGCCGCAGTAGCCGCCGCTCACGCGGCTGTGGCGGTGGTGAGGCTCACCAGCCAGGGCAGGGGAGGATTGTTCGTCGGTGGGAGGGAGAGATTTGCAGCTGTGAAGATTCAGACTGTGTTCAGAGGCTATTTGGTACGTACGTACGTCAGACTATTACCGTTAATATCATCAGAAATTCTTCCCTTTCATTTCATATGATCTTAGAACATTGTGGGCTTTTTTAGGCCCGAAAAGCTCTAAGAGCTCTAAAGGGGCTTGTGAAGCTACAAGCCCTTGTAAGAGGCTACCTTGTAAGAAAAAGAGCAGCAGCAACTTTACACAGCATGCAAGCACTTTTTCGGGCCCAAGCTGCAATTCGGGCCCGTCGCTCCGCACACAACGACCGTAGGTTCCACCCCGAGTCGAGGGCCCGAAGTGACTTACTCCACAGCAAAAGGTTCTCAGCTTCGTACGAGCCTTCTTACAGCTCATTCGAAGACAGCCCGAAGATAGTGGAGATCGATACTTACGGCGGGCCCAAGTCTAGGTCTCGAAGAATTAGGACTATGGCCGTCCATGAAAACTTTGATGATCAATACTACCACATGAAACCCTCTCTACTTCCATGTCCAAACTCTAGTGACAATTTAAGAATCCCTAATCGTTACAATGCTCGGGATTACGATTGGGGATATATTGAAGAGGATTATAAGCTATCGACGGCCCAAAGTACGCCGAGATTTGCATTCATGGCCCGGGGAAATAGCGTATTACCGCAAGCTACGCCTTCCAAGAGTGTGTGTGGGGGTAGTTTTTTTAGTGGCTATTATGGTGATTGCCCTAGTTATATGGCGAACACGCAGTCTTTTAATGCGAAGCTGAGGTCGCTTAGCGCTCCGAAGCAAAGGCCCGAGCCCGTCGGGCCGAGGAAGAGGCTTTCGTTGACGGAGGTAATGGCTGCGAGGAGTAGCTTTAGCGGCGTTAGAATGCGACGGAGGTCGTGCTCTCAAGTTCATGGAGATTTCGAGCTTTACATGAATGGTTTAGACAAACACAATTGATGTGATATTTGTCTATTGTTCTTCTTTGTATTTGAAATCTTCGAAAGATAGAATTTACTACAAAGTTCGAATTATTACCTAAAGTTGTTGAAATAAATGGCGTACCTTAAATTATTAATTTATTTTGAATCGTTACTCATTCTCATTTCCCGCTCGAATTTTTATAATATGGTTTCTTTCTCCATCGACATTACACAAACCTAATTATCATATATCCATATATGCTAATATATATATGCACGTTTTACAAGAAAATAGACACAATTTCCAACCTAAAACGCATAGTATATGCTTGTGACAGAATTTGTATAATGCTGGAATATTCCTGATTATCTGTTTGCTCAAAGTATACGTATTTGCAGACATCAAATTTAAATTTTTATTGTCTTATTACTCTAATTTGATATAGTTTTTAAATTTAGGGTGGACTCCTACCTTTTTCCACTTAGGAAAGTAATGATCTAAATGGGCTATAAAAAGATCGCCTTTAATGAAAGAATAATAATTTTATCATTATCTCGAAATATAAAAAGGATGAACAAGTTTTACACCATGCTCTAATTCAAATGTAAATTTGATTAATAAGTATGCATATTTTATATAATTTTTTTCTCATTAACAAGATAAAATAATGAATATATACATATATTCTTTTTTTTTTTTTTTCAAACGTACGAAAAGTACCCTTTTCCCCTACCTTTTTTCTTCAATTTCCAACGATTTGTTTGACATTTTAGCTATACTAATTCATTTTAAATTACACATTTCTTTATTTTTTAAAAATATAGCAATTTTCAACCATTTATTATTATTTTTTCTTTCTTTATTTCCCTTGGGCTATGGTTGGTTGATGTGGCATTTACTTTTTCACCAAACAAATGATTAGGGTTTTGATTTGACTGACTTGTCTTTTCTTGTGTACACCTTTTCTTGAAATTCTTGAAATTCTCTAAAAAGACATATTTGTGAGGTTGTGTTCGGCATTTGTGCTTTTCTTTTGACTGAACATTATAATGCAGTCAGTGTTTGATATTTACGAATTACGATGGTCATCTAAAGGGGGGCGGGCGTATTATTTTATATTTTAATTGATATACTTGATAGTAAAATCACAATTTATACTTGATAAGTTATATACTTACTGATATACTTTGTAATAACAAAGAATCTCATTTTTACAAAGATTATTTCTTTCGTCAATTTTTTTCATTACTTATGACTATAAGCTTAAACCCTAATTTAGTGGCATGTCTCATCGAAATCTAACATGGATCATTAATAATATCATATAAAATCTCTTTTTTCCCATTGATTAGTGGTCCATTGACTATAGGCTAACGTCTACCCATCCCTTAATCAAGAATTTAAAATTAAGTAAATAACTAATTGAGAGAAAAAAAAAAGCATAATATAATGATCTGAGGAGCCTCGGTAATAGCTAACCTATGTGTATTAGGCGGCAATATAAGGTATTTAATTATCTAATCGATGGCATTATAAAGATAAACTAAAAGTAAGTACTTTGAATTTTGAAAAGGTGGCGTTGAATATAGCGAAAGGGAATTTGAAATGCAACGGCATTTTCTTATTTTAGTCAAGATGTAACATTAATTACAAAATATAATGTAAACGAGTTAGGAATAGTGTGATATTCATTTTTATCCGTTCGTGTCGGGTTTTTTCAATTTTGTTGATGGGCAATTTACCTTTATTTGATGATCCATTTGGAGAAAGATGAATATAAATTTGAACATCATCATCATCATCATCATCATCATTATTATTATTATTATTATTATTATTATTATTATTATTATTATTATTATTATATATTAATGCTCATGGGTACATAGTAACTACCCAAATTAATTGGTATGTCGGGTCAAATTATAAATTTATCCTTAATTATCCAAATTAATTGGTATGTCAGGACTAATTACAAATTTACCCTTAGTTTTATGATTTATTCTATTTTATCCTTACAAATTAATTTTTTAAGAAATTTACAAATAAAATATAATTAAAATTGAATTTATGATTTTATTGTTATATACTTACATATTATAGCACACGAATATGCGTGCGTCAAATACTAGTTTATTATTAAGTGAGAGGGATATATAAAAACTGAAATTGATATGTAAAGTTAATTGCTATTTGACCATTCTTTTTATAATTTATTTCAGTATAAGTTGTTTACAATTGTACCCCTTAATTTTATTTATTCTAATTACATCCTCACAAATTATTTCTTTAAATAATATTTTACCTACAAATATTTAATATTACATATTTATATTTTAAGCACACACATCGAGTGTGCGTGAAATACTAATTATCTTACTATTTTATTATTGAAGAGGCCCTCATAGAAACCGTCATGGTGTGTCATTATTAGCCAATCGCATTTTTTTTTAAAATTAATAATTAAGAAAAAAAAGTCTATATACTTTATAAAAACCACACACTCTCTTATCCCATAACATGCTTCTTCTTACAATAATACCTAATGTGGTAATAACTAACTATTAATTAATTTATAATAAAAATTGAATTCACAATAATAATTAAACTCTTAAATTATCTAAAATAAAATCAAATTCACAATAATATTCTAAAATTTAATTTAAAAAAATAAATTTATATTTATAGTTATTATTATAATTAATTTTTTTTAATTGCACAGGCAATTGACGGTGCGAAATTACTAATTATTATTAGTCAGAGAATAAGAAGTGCTAGCTTTTCTTCATAAATCATACCTCATAAGTCATAGAATGGCAAATTAGTGTTGGTTATTCTAATAACTATAATGAGTTAATAATATGAGGTTTGATTTAGGCCTTAATATTATGTCAAGCAGCCCATTTAAATCTATAGTGCAGTAAGTGGCCCAACTAATTGTAGTTTCAGTTTCAATATCTAATTCCCAAGTTTCAATTTATATATATACTTAAAACAATTAATATGTCCGATATGAGAGGTGCGTGCAGAGTCAAAAGATAATCACAAGTTATTTCCGACGGATCGTAAAAGCAGATATTCTTTAAATATTTTTCATCAATTTCTCAAACGTAATCTGTGTATTATGATTACATATTTAAATGTAATCCATATAATATGATTACGTATTTAATATATTTAATAAAGTGGGCTAGTCGACAGCTGTTTTATGACAAAAGCTCCGCTTAATTCTTTATAATATAATCATTAAATATTTTTCGTCGATTTTCTCAAATATATATAGAACACACCTGCTAACAAGAGTGTAAGAGTCAACTGCTTTGTTTCTTTATTACAAAAGCTAGGGTTTTCTAACTCATCCCTAGTTTCTCTCTCACTGACTGAGACTGACCGACGGCCGGTCCCTTTGTTGGCATAAACAGGTACAAAAGATGTTAATGCCTCAATTTCCTCACAAGTCAACAGATGTTTTTTTCTTGGCAAATGATTGAATCTTTTGATTTTCAGAAAGCTGATTAACTAGTTTTCTGCTGTCCTTTTTCAGGGTTTCAAGAAGGATTAGTTTAAAAGAATACTCTATTTGTTACATTTTTGACTTATTTAAATTGAAAATGGAGAATCAAGGAGCTAATCAGCATAATCATAAAGTTGGAGATCTTGTTTGGATCCCGAAGGATGGTAAGAATTGGTGGCCGGGGAAGGTTCTTAGCCCTAACGAGCTTCCTACAAGCTCCGATTATTCTCCCACGCGCAAGACTCAAGGAAGAACGCTGATAAGACTTCTTGGCTTAGGAAGTGCTAATGTGTAAGAACTGCATTTGATGTTTCATTGATTTACCGTTGTTTTGAGTGTTTTATCATCATCTGAGATATATAAAGCATGTTTATTGATGTACTGTTGCCAGCCAAAAAAAAAAAAAAAGTCCATGCGCAGATGTATAGATATATTCGACATTTGAGCATAAAGTTGAGATGAGTAACAATTTTTAACGCATTTTGAAATTTCTACGTGTTACTTCTATTTCCTTTTCTAAAGTCCATGTCAACTTAATTGTTTTTTCTTGGCTGGATAGGGTTTAATTCGTTGTATAAGGAGCTTGTAAATATTGTGCGTGTCTAAAATGCGCGTTTTTTACTATTTCAATTGTTCTATTTGGTTCTCTTGTAGGGGGTGGTACAATATGGAGGAAGTGAGAGCATTTCACTACGCCGAATACAACCTATGGATTCATCAAGCTAAGGCATCGATGAGCAGCGGCGACGATGATGCAGTTCTAAATGCACTTGAGGGTGAAGTGCGCGCTCATCCACTAGGTTCTCATCCTTTTGACTTGAATTTCGAATACATTCTGAGTGAAGAAGAGTTCGGAGACATCTCAAGACTTGCTCATTCAGACAGTCCCGAGAAAGAGATGTCTCAAAGTGGGAAGTATTCGGACGAAGAAGGCAAGAAAAAGAAACAAATAAGGCGCAGGTGTAAGAAATCAGCGCTCGATAATCTCGGGGTAGGAGAGGTTCAATTGCCCTCTAAAAGGAAACGAAAACTTCTGCCTCTGGTCCGCGAGTTTCTGAAAAAGAAAACCCGGCGTTATTCTTCTTCGAGAAAAGCCTCACTGATGCTTGCAGGTACGTATATTCTACATCAGAATGAGCGATTACTACTATCCTTATAAAACATGTCGTGTTTTATGCGCATGATGATTGCGCTAGAAGCGTATTCTATCTGATTAGCGCGTACGAACAATAAATTCAGGTTTAACCGATTTTTCAGACAACAACGGCGGGAGAAGGAGAAGGGATCTATTTCCTCTTGGATGGCTTGTAAGGCGGGGGAGGAAGTTCGTCATGACAACTAGGCGCAAAGACACCACAGCTTGTGTGGCGGCGGACATGGTCTTTAGTAGGCTCCATGAAGATCTAAAATGATCATAGTCATCTTGCACTGTGGAATGTCTTTTTCTTTCATCTGTTGTCATTAGGAGGATCTTTACTTAATATTTAGTCATTGTAGACAATAGATATGTATATACTCATGCTGTAATTATGTGGAATATACGAGCGTTCTCATGTTTAATTCAGTTTATAAGGGTTGAATGTAGAAAAATATAATCTTAATTACATAATAATGTGCTAAATTTTGACAATTATGGCGTTATTTTATAGTCAATCGTAGTATTTTTTTCATATCGAATTCGGGAATGATTTGATCTTAACATGAGAACCTAATCTACAAACACTAATGTAATGCAAATGTACTGTATAAATTCTAAACTGTATTCATAATGTCATATAATTTGCTTAACTTTTGTGCAAATATAGCACCAAACGTCGTAAAAGCAGATATTCTATAAGAATTTTTCATTAATTGTTCTCATAATACATAATCTGTATATCATTATGAGTACATATCTAATTATATTTAACGCAATGAGACAATCGACATCTGTTTTACGACAAAATCTCAGCTTAATTCCTTAGAAATATATCATTAAATAATTTTCTTCGTTGTCTCAAATATGTATAGTGTTAAAGAGTCAACTGTTTTTTTTTTTAATTATTATTACAAAACCTAGGGTTTTATAAACCCATCCTGGGCTTCCCTCTCACTGACTGAGACGGACGGCCGGCGGTCCCTTGTTGGCATAAACAACTACCACAGATATTCATGTCTCAATTTCCTCACACGAACCCAAGCATAAACTAAATTAACAAGCGGGATTCTTTTTTTAAGCTTCTCATTTCATGTGTTTAAATGATTTTAAGCTTTTTTTTTTTTTTTGATTGAATCATTTGAATCAATTTTTGGATTACTGACTGATTATGCTGTGTTTTTTTCAGGTTTTCCAGAAGGCTTAGTTTAAGATCTCTTTATTTTGATATTCTTTTTGACCTATTTAAACTGCAAATGGAGAATCACGGCGCATAAATCAACATGCTTATAAAGTTGGAGATCTTGTTTGGATCCTGAGAGATAGTAAAACTTGGTGGCCAGGGCAGGTTCTTCGCCCCAATGAGCTTCCCGCAAGCTCTAATCATTCTTCCACAACGAGACGAAGAAGAATGCCAATAGGACTTCTCGGCTTAGGAAGTGCCAACGTGTAAGTACTGCATTTTTATGTTTCATTGATTTTCGGTTTGACTGGTCTATCATCATTCTGAGCAGTACAAAGCCTGTTTCGTGATGTATTGCACGGGAAAATAATCCATGGCAGATGTATATAGATATACTCGACATTTGCGAATAAAGTTTAAAGGAGTACCGATTTTTTTTTTTTGACGCATTTTGAAACTTTCACTCATTATTTCTATTTCCTTTACCTTAAGATTCCAAATCAACTTTGAATTTCTTGGCTGGATAGGGTTTGATTCATCCTTGAAATCAGTCATAAAAATATAAATAGCTTGCTAATATTTTTCATGCATATTGCGCATGACCAGAAAATGCGCGTGTTTGACAACTTCAATTGTTCTATTTTGTTCTCTTGTAGGATCTGGTACGATCTGGGGGAAGTGAAAGCATTTCACTATGTCGAAGTTGAAATGGGCACAAGCTCATTCCACTCAGTTCTGATCCATTCGCTACCCAAAATACACAGCGCAAGAAGCGCACTCATGCTGTGAACTTGAATTGTGAATATGCTCCGAGTGAAGAAGAGTTAGAAGACATCTCGCGATTTGCTGATTTAGACATGCCCGAGAAAGAGATGTCCCAAGCTGGGAGCGACTCAAACAGAGAAGGAAAGAAAAAGAAACCAAAAAGGCGCAGGTGTAAGAGATCAGAGCTCAAAAGTATCGGGGTGGCAATAGGGGCGGCTCAATCTGAGGAATTACAGGAATATGAAGTCTTCACAAAAGGATTTGGATGATCAATCGCATGACAGATTAATCCTAGCAGCAAAGGGCTTATAACTCTGTTATTTTTAGTTATAGCTATCAAAAGGGCAATTTTGTAATTTTATATAAGTTGTAGCATAAGTATAAAACGTTTTTACTTGTACAGTGATGATTAACGAGATATACTCAATACATTGACGATATCTATCTCCTTCTTGATGAAATTGCTGCCCGCCAAGATGAATCTGTAATTCTTCATGGTATCAGAGCAGTAATTGATCGAGGTTTTCGCTAGACATTGAATCGAATCGTTGAGTCAAGAATCTGAATTTTGTAGAAATCTGAATCTCTTTGTGAAATCGATTAGAATCATGAGTTCATCTGAAGAAATCAGCGGAGAAGGTCAAATCAATGCTGCAGAGATGGATGAGGATTATCAGCTGCATGGATCCGACAATCCAGGTATGATGATCGTCTCCAATCCTTTAACTGCGACGGACTATTTGATTTGGAAGATCTCCATGATTGAAGCACTCGAAGCGAAAATGAAAATTGGCTTTGTGAATGACAAATATCTAAAGCCTGCAATCACCTCCCCGGATTATAGAAGATGGCGCAAGGTTAACAGTATGGTTACAGGCTGGATTAAAAGTTCGATTTCGAAGGAAATTGTGAATAGTTTTATGTTTATACATGATGCTAAACAACTGTGGGATGAGATAGCTGAAAGGTATGGCACACCAAATATATCTGCCATCTACGAGATCAGGCGTGAAATTGTATTTCTGAAACAAGGAAATATGAGTGTTGTGGAGTACTACAACAAGATTCGTAACTTGTGGGATCAGCTAGATCAGCTCAGACCTGCTATTGATGCAGTTGCAGCAGTCAGAATGAAAATTGAAGAGAGGGAAATGGAAGATAAATCGATGCAATTTCTAATGGGGCTTAGCGATGTGTTTGACTCGGAAAGAAACCAGCTATTGTTTCTTGATCATCTGCCGCCAGTCAATAGAGTGTACGCCATGATTGCTAAAGCTGAGAAGCATAGAGAGGTATCTATGAATATGACAACACCCACAGATAATGCTGCAATGATGGCTGGTAGTTTTGCTCAGAAGAAGATTGTCAATGGCAAGAATCTGATGAAACAAAGCAAGGGACATCTTACCTGTAATTACTGCAAGAAATCTGGTCATACGAAGGAAGAGTGTTTTAAATTGAATGGAGTACCTGAATGCAGCTATTGCAAAAGGCAGGGCATACTAAGGAGGATTGCTATAGATTGAATGGTTTTCCAGACAACTTTGGGTCCAACAAAGGCAGCAATATCTAAAAGGGAAACCATACTTTCAAGGCAAATGTAGTCGAGACTGAGCTGTATAATGGAAGCTGCAAGCAACAAGAAGAGGTTTATGCACACATGATGGAGATAATGAAATAGGAGTTGGCAAAGGCAATGAAGGGAAAAGAGATGGCAGCAGCGTCTGATCAAATCTCTGTCAACTTTGCTCATCTCGAAGGCTTTGCAGGTACTTCTACTCACTCTAAACTCAGTAATAGCACATATGATATAATGAGTGATGATGCATGGTTAGTAGACACAGGTGCCACAAATCACATGTGTAAAAATCTCAACCTCATTCCCTGCCCGAAACCAGTAAAATCCTTCATTCATGTATGCTTACCAGATGGGAGTATCAAGTCTGTTGTTTGCACAGGAAATGCCCCACTTTCAGTTGATATAACTCTCAATGATTGCCTTTATATACCCTGCTTTCGATACAATTTACTCTCAGTCAGAAAACTCACCAAAGACTCATGTACCTACTTCAAGTTCTATACTGAATTTTGCTTGTTGCTTGACTTGCAGAATAGCAAGATTCTTGCAGCAGGAAAAATCTACAAAGACCTTTATATACTAGACAAAACATCATTTTCAGAGCAGGCAGTCTTGAGTGCTCAGCAACTATATGCATCTAGTCTTTTATCCTTTAAAAAAGGTTTATGTTTCAGTGTATCCAGCCATAGTCTTTCTTCCATTTCAATCAATAATTGGCATTGTAGACTTTGACATCCATCTCTTCATGTCATGAAACATTTGCCTAGTTCTATTGTCAATGAAAAGAACATCTTGAAAACTTCAGACTGTGATATCTGTCCCATAGCAAAACAACATAAATCTCCATTTCCTACCAGCAGATACACACTTCTCATTGTTTTGAAATGCTTCACTTAGATATCTGGGGTCCATATAAGCAACCTACCTTATCCGGATGTCACTACTTCCTGACCATCATTGATGATTATAGTAAGTTCACTTGGATTTTTCTGATGAAATACAAGTCCCAAACCACAGAAACCTTTAGGAAATTCATCACTTATGCTGAAAAACAATATGATGCCCGAGTGAAAATGATCCGTTCTGACAATGGGTCAGAATTTCTTTGTTCTTCTTTCCAGGAAATCTTGTCTAACAGGGGGGTAGTTCACCAAAAAAGTTGTCCCTATACTCCACAACAAAATGGAGTTGCGGAGAGAAAACATAAACACATTATTCAAATAGCTAGATCACTTCTTTTTCAATCCAAATTGCCAAAAGATTTTTGGGGCGAGTCTGTCCTTACCGCAGTACATATTTTAAACAGATTACCATCTAGAATTCTTAAATGGAAAAGTTCCTTTGAACTCCTTCTGACCAAACTTCCAGATTACACCTATTTTAGGAACTTTGGTTGCCGTGCATTTGCTCTTAATAATGATCCTAGCAAAGATAAATTTGATCGACGATCCTTAAGTGGGCTATTTGTTGGGTATCCAATGGGGCAAAAGGGGTACAAGATATTCTGTCCATCCTTGAACAAGATAATTGTTTCACGAGATGTAACATTTCATGAAGCTACTTTTCCTTCTATAAGCCTTGAAAAATCAGAAATTGTCCTACCAAGTGTATCTCTTGGTGATCCTTTTGGAGGTGATTGTATAAATTTTCCCAGCACTGAATCTCATCCTAGTGATTCTCTACATAATCATCAAGTAGTGACATCCCCTCCGCAAACATCTCCTTCTTTACAAAGACTTTGTACCAGAAAATCAACCTACTTTTTCTTGTCCACAACCAAATCTCAGAAAACGCTCTAGACCAAAACAAGCCACAAGCTGGATGAAAGACTTTATTAGCATAAACTCAGTTTCTCAAGACTGCTCTGTTTTCCCTTTCACAAACCAGAATATCACCTTCACACATGCACATGAGGCTTTTATGGCAAACCTGTCTACTTTGCATGAACCAACCACTTATAATCATGCTAGAACAGATCAAAAGTGGGTGGATGCCATGCAACAAGAGCTGCAAGCTCTTGAAGCTAATGATACATGGGAATTGGTAAAATTACCTAAGGGGAAGAAAGTCATTGGCTGTAAATGGGTCTATCGGGTGAAGTGCAATGCGGATGGATCTATCAACAAATACAAGGCACGGCTTGTAGCAAAAGGATTTACTCAAATGGAGGGGAAGATTATAGTGAGGTTTTTTCACCTGTGGCAAAGGTAGTGACAGTGAGGATTATCTTTGCACTAGCTGCGGTCAAGCATTGGCCATTACATCAATTAGATGTAAATAATGCCTTTCTTCATGGCCGTCTCGATGAGGATGTATATATGCGCCCTCCTCCGGGCTATCTTAAGGCTGGTATGTCTCAAGTTTGCAAGCTAAAGAAGTCTTTATACGGTTTGAAGCAAGCATCTCGACAATGGAACATAGAGTTCACTTCAAAGTTGCTAGAATTTGGTTTCGTGCAATCGGCTCATGATCATTGCTTATTCTTGCTTGTCACGGAGTATTATCAGATTTTCTTGTTGGTTATGTGGACGATGTTCTATTAACCGGGACATCAATGTCTAAGCTGCAAGAGGTGAAAGACTTCTTGGATCAAGCTTTTACAATTAAGGACTTGGGACCTGCCAAATTCTTTCTTGGCATGGAGATTGCAAGATCAAATGAGGGAGTTTTCATCAGTCAAAGAAAGTATATTATGGATGTTCTGCGTGATACTCACATGCTAGACAGCGCTTCAGCATCAACGCCACTTCCTGGAGGTCATGTTTTTGCTACGGTAGACAAGGATTCCACTTTGCTGCTGAAAAATCCTTTGCAATATAGGCGTTTAATAGGTAGACTGCTCTACCTAAACTTCACAAGGCCTGACATTACATATGCCATGCAACAACTCAGCCAATTCGTTCATACTCCACGCATCTCCCATTGGCAAGCTGCTCAACATCTTCTAAGATATTTGAAGCACACTTCTTCAGCTGGTATCTTCTATTCAAGTGACTCAGACTTGCAATTATTTGCTTATAGCGATGCAGATTGGGGATCATGTCGATCGTCAAGGCATTCTTTAACAGGCTACTGCATCTTCCTTGGCACAAATCTGCTCTCGTGGAGGACTAAAAAACAATCTACCATCTCATGTTCTACCGCTGAATCGGAATATCGTTCGATGGCTTCCACAGTTCGAGAACTTCAGTGGCTTTCTTATATTCTATCTAGTTTGCAGGTTAAGCTGTCATTGCCCATTCCTCTACACTGTGATAACAAAGCGTCCATATACATCACCTCGAATCCCGTCTTCCACGAGCGTACCAAGCACATTGAAATTGACTGCCACGTGGTACGCGATCAGTACAAAGCAGGATTCATTCTACCCACGCATGTACTATCTTCGCTGAACTTGGCAGACATATTTACCAAGTCACTTCACCCTCATGGCTTCTATTCTATTGTGTCCAAGATGAGCTTCAAGCTACCTCACGCTCATCTTGAGGGGGGGCTGAGGAATTACAGGAATATGAAGTCTTCACAAAAGGATTTGGATGATCAATCGCATGACAGATTAATCCTAGCAGCAAAGGGCTTATAACTCTGTTATTTTTAGTTATAGCTATCAAAAGGGCAATTTTGTAATTTTATATAAGTTGTAGCATAAGTATAAAACGTTTTTACTTGTACAGTGATGATTAACGAGATATACTCAATACATTGACGATATCTATCTCCTTCTTGATGAAACTGCTGCCCGCCAAGATGAATCTGTAATTCTTCACAATCGCACTCTAAAAGGAAACGAACTCTTCTACTTCAGGTCAGAGAGTTTCTCAAAAAGAAAAACCGACATTATTCTTCATCAAGAAAAGCCTCACTGCTGCTTGCTAGGGCTTTTCATTCAGACGATAGCTTGTATTGCAGATGTATTTCTATATTATTCTTCCATTAAATATTTCAATGGCCTTATCAATTTTAGTTGTATAAAAACCAGTTCCATGACATGTTTTAAAAAAATGGACGACAATGCGTTGGTTTCTTTATTTGCGCTGAAAATGCGAAAGAAATCATATCGTCCTTATTGCTTGATTAGGGTTTTGCTCTAGGTATAAAAATTGTTTTTTTGTCTGGTACATATATGCGTTGCATATGTCGTATTATTGTTCTCGCAAAATTTTGGTACTCGGCTGGTACGATTTGGGAGAAGTCAGAGAGTTTCAATGTGCCGATTAGTACAAAGTCTGGATTTATCAAGAAAAGGAAACAGGCTGCACCGAAACCCTCGACAATAAATAGATGAGGAAAACCTTGAAAAATCGATGTGTGGGCTCGTCCACTTGAGGCCAATCCCCATGATAATGCGCAGAAGAAGAGCACGAGAAGCACACTCGTAAGGTAGCGGCATGTTTACTTGTACTTCTACAGGCGCATCAAAAGGCGTGGCGGCGGCACCATTAACTGCGCATATATATAAAACAGAAAAAGCACTAATTTGAATCAGAAAGAGATGGGTTCAAACAGTCGAGATGGCGCTAGCAATAATGCGAGAATAAGAACTGATCTATTTCCTCGGGGTTGGCTTGTTAGATGGAAGGGGATCTTCGTCCCCAAATATAGGGACTTTCAAACTTCTTCTCCATTGATCCCTCGTCTAGGGGAAGTCGTAAGATATATTCTGGCGCTTTGTTTGGTTATAGGTCACCACATAAAGGCCCTATAAATAATTTATTATCAAAGCCCACTATAAGTTATCTTACCCATTTTAACATGTTTATTTATACAAGCTTTTTTTTTAATATGGGGCTTGAAAAAAGGAAACCAAACATGATATAAGTCCTTATTAATTATACTATCTGATGTTATATTGGATAGCAAACAGGCCCATCAAGGAGTAATATGTAGTTGGAGTCGATGTGATTTTGTGGTTATATATTATTAACATTTTCGGCGAAACGAAAGATTGAAAAATATAACCGATGACGTCTTGGCTTATTGATCAAAATTGCGGCCAAAAGGCTCGCATGATCAATTCGCTCATGCGTTCTTAATATCTTGGAGCGAGTCTGCCACACAACACACGTGTGTATATATATATATATTATATATATATATAAAGGAGAGTTCTGTCTTTTTTTCTAAAAGTTTATTAGTTTTTCGAGCTCATATCGCCCGATTTATCCTAATATGGTTTACGTGATTGGCGTATTTTACAGACTAATGCATTAGCCCTTAGAGTCCCCGGTTACGCAATAATAATAAAAAAAGAAATATTAATAAACAATTTTAATAAAAAAATATTCAACTCGAAATTTTAACTGTGACTACCTACAATATTTTAAAAAAAAATTGCGAGAAAATCAAAAAGAAAAATAAAAATTATTTCCTGATTTAAAGTGAAAAAGTGATGATATCTTATTTTAAAATATATTATCATACGTAAAAGAATAATTTCATTCGTGCATAAAAACGTGAATAGTTCAATTAATAATGAACTGTTGTTACTTGAGAACATATATGCATACACATCAGTGTATATCTATCTCTCTCTCTGTAGTCAGAGTAACACATCACTTCCTCACCGATAAATGAATGTAATCGAATCTGAATTGGAGCTTGTGATCTTCTTTTAAAACTCTCCATTGAAATCAGAGCTCAAGCTGGAAGGTCTAGCGGAAGCGAGAAGGTTTAAGGTTGTGTAATTTTTTTGTTTGGTGGTATTATATAGAGAATGGGCGGTGGTGATAGTGGTGAGGTTGAATCAGCTACGACGAGTGGTGTTAGTGCGCTCGAATGGAAATTCGCTCAAGTCTTCGGCGAGAGAGCTGCCGATGAACAAGTGCAAGAAGGTCAATTTATGATTTAAATTGAAACATGACTTACTTATGGCTATTTTTTGGGTTGATTAAGTTGAAGGTTGGGGTTTTTAGTAGATTTTCTGAACGCCGGGTTGTTGGTTGATTATTTGAACTTGTTTTAGCATGAGAACGAAGTGGAGGTTTGATTGTTCATTATGTGATATTTGCTTCAAGTGGAGTGATCTTATGGGGAAAGGTCTATCTTTGAGGATTTGCTGTGCAAGCATTGGTTTCTTGGGTGTGTGTTTGGATTCTGTTTGCATCGCTAGTGAGTTCATTGTTAGTTAGGTGAATTATTGTAAGAATTGTACATTGGTGAAATTCCTTTTTTTCAGTTATGGAGTCATAAACGGTTTGTCGTGTTACAGGGTTGGTCCTGTTTTCCGGAAATTCACATACTTGTTTGCACTAAGCTGGCTCAGGATGTTACCCCATACACGTGGTGTTTTAATGCTTTACTTCGGATATCTTAAAGTGGATATCTTTGTTCAGTGGTTTATTGTGTATGAAACATGTCACGGAATAGTTAGGTAAAGTGGACAAGAATATTTGTGTTACCGCTTCTACCATGTGGGCAATGATTAGGCATTTTATTACTAATGATTGATTTTGTCGTTGTTTCCATGCCATTTACCAAGATTGTATTTCTGACTACCTTCAAATGTAATTCGTGGAGGGTTCAAATTAATATGCTGATTCTTGAACGCTGAGAGTTAAATCTAGAACTATATTCGTTGCAGTGGATGTCATCTCTGCAGTTGAGTTCGATAAAACTGGGGACCATCTGGCTACTGGTGATCATGGTGGAAGAGTTGTGATATTTGAAAGGAATGACGGAAAAGCAGTAATATTCCATTGATTCTGAGGATCCTAATTTATTGGTTTTAATTTAGTCATCTGAATTTCCATTGTACACTGCTTTTCTGATTTCAGCATAATTGGAGTCAAAGTGATCTAGAGAAGATGGACTACCCAGTTAGTCGACAACCAGAATTTAGATACAAGACTGAGTTCCAGAGTCATGAGCCTGAGGTACTTTTTTTTTCTTTTCAGTATTCTAGCTTTCTCTTCTTATGCTTGTCACACCCGTCTATGAGACGGTAAACAACTGCTTCTGTCAGAAATGCAAACCTAAATTGGACATTAGTTTTCTGTTCTTGAATTATCAAGTTGCGTAGGGGCTTCGTCTACTTTGTTGTGTAAGTGATGCATCCATGTCTATACTTTTCTTCAGTTTGACTATCTCAAGAGCTTGGAGATCGAGGAGAAAATCAACAAGATACGCTGGTGCCATGCTGCTAATGGTGCCCTCTTTCTTCTATCCACTAATGACAAAACCATTAAGTTTTGGAAGGTGGTTTATTACATCTTTAATCATATCATAGCCTAATTCAAAAGTTCTTGATTCATTTTTGTTTTCCACCACGTGATCTGAAAATTTTGCCCAATTTTTGTGACTTTTTATGTTTGTCTTCTATCGCAATATATACGTTATTTGCAAACTCAATACAATAATTTCTACCCAACCCATTTGCCAACTAAATATAGAGTTCTCTGATCGGCCTGGTTCCTTTAGTTTAATCTTTTCCTGAATGGAGGATCGTCTAAAATATTTTCCAGTTATTAAATGTATGCATCGAAAACTTTATTGTTGCATAATCTAATATGGTACATGTACATATATTAGATTTATAAAGCTTCTTAAAGGGAAATGTCAGTCTCAATCAGCTATCATTGTTATAATATATTCAGATATTTGTTTCTTTTTTGGTTTTACACAGGTCCAAGAGAAGAAAGTGAAGAAAATTTGTGCTGTAAATATTGACCAATCTAAAGCTTCAGGAAACTGCAGTATTTCAAGTTCTAGTGTATCTTCTAGTCCTAAGCAGTATCTTTCTAATGGTGGCGGTCCCAATCGATTTTGCAATAGTTCGAGCAATGACAGTAACTTTCCTCATGGGGGCTTTCCCTCGCTACGATTACCGGTGGTAGGAGCACTAAGTTCTTTATATGTCATTCATATACATGGGTGTCCATATTATAACGTCTTAAAACGCCTTTTGAATAATGTTTTATGCTTTGAATATGTGGAATTATTTATTTTTTGTCTGATCGGCATGTGGGTCATTTCTTTCCTTTTTTCCCCTATAATCATGTCGAATCTAATATTTGCTAAGCACAGCTTTGTAATCATTACCATTACTCTCTAGTGTGCATTTGTCAGTATTACATTATATGGTATTCAGTAGTGGCTCATAGCGTGGACAAAGATTTAAGAAATTTTAAATTAATGGGTAAAATGTTCAATTTTTTCTGCTGTTCTTGTAATAGCTGATCATTCTGCAGGTCACAAGCAGTGAGAAGAGTCTGATGGCAAAATGTAGGAGGGTATATGCCAATGCTCATGATTATCATGTTAATTCCATCTCATATAACAGGTTTATGTCTTGATTTTGCCGAGTAAATCATTTTCGCTGAACCGGTATTAATTTCTATCTGAATGGTTCAGTGATGGAGAGACATTTATATCAGCTGATGATCTACGAATAAACCTTTGGAACTTGGGAATTAGCAACCAAAGTTTCAATATTGTTGATATGAAGCCATCTAATATGGAGGATCTGACTGGTGGGTTAACTTGTATTTATTTAGTTATTTTGTGCGTGTCAGTCCTCCATACCTTACCACCAATTTTGTAATTTTCAACTTCTGCAAGCTAAACAACAATAGTGAATGAAAAGTCGTACATTTCTTCTGATGTTGGAGAAAATGGCATAATGAGATCATTCCTACTTGTTTCATCTTTTTGATACCTTTTACTATTGCAGAGGTGATAACATCAGCAGAATTCCATCCCAGTCTTTGTAACGTGCTAGCATATAGCAGTTCAAAAGGATCAATTCGCCTCATTGACATGCGACAAGCTGCATTATGCGATTCACATTCGAAACTGTAAGTTCTTTGTCGTGTCAAGCGGCAGATGTTGGGCGTTAGTCTTTCTTGCCAACTTCCGTTTATGTATGAGATTTTCTCTGTTTATGTATTAGATGATTTATTGGTTGCTCCATTCGTATACAGATTTGAGGAGCCGGAGGCACCTGGCTCAAGATCGTTTTTCACAGAGATTATTGCTTCAATTTCAGATGTTAAGTTCTCAAAGGATGGTAGACATATGATAAGCCGTGACTATATGACTCTTAAGGTTCTATCTTTTGTATTTATAAACATACTTGTAACATTCCGTGTTATGAGATTACACAATCTTTCGCACTTTGCAAGTATGCTCCACTCTGATCTTCCTTAATCGGTTTCAGTTGTGGGATATTAATATGGATTCTTGCCCAGTAGCAACATTTCAAGTTCATGAATCTTTAAGACCAAAGGTAGTTGCTGTGAACTCTCGACTTCACCCAGGACTTCTCTGTGTGTCTTGTTGTGATATATATTGTTAACGCATCACTCTCTCTAATATCCAGCTGCACGACTTGTATGAAAACGATTCCATGTTTGACAAATTTGAATGCTGTCTGAGCCGTGATGGTGCCCGAGTAGCGACTGGTTCTTACAGGTTTTTGCACTATTTTCTGACCAGTTTTCTCTCAGTTGATCTTCTTTATTGTCTCTTGAGCACTATCTAACGAGATTTTCACCGTTTCAGCTATCTATTCCGTGTGTTTGGTTGTGCTGCGGGCAGTGCTGAGGCAACTACTCTTGAAGCCAGCAAGAGTCCAATGAGGTACTTGTGCTGCTACATTTATCCGACAAAACACAAAAACTGTATGGAAGTTAAATCTCTATTGTAGAAATTGGTATGCATATTTCTAGGATATGGAAAAGATTACTGATAATGAGATTGGCTCGAGCCAAAAGATCCATTTGAATGGATGTCTTATATTAATCTATGCATGTATATTTCTACAATTGCTGAAACTTACGAATTATCAGGAAGCAAATCCAAACCCCATCTTCCAAGCCTTCACAATCACCGAGCAGCAGCACAACCAGCGTGGTTAAACACGGTATTCTTTTCTCTGAATCCTTCCCTTTACAGTTTGCGATTTGCTGCATACTGAGGATCAAAGTAATGCTTCACAATTTTTGTATTTTTGTTTTGCTTAATTTCTGAATTCAAAAAGCGACCTTCATGCAGGCTCGGAAAGTCCAGGGCCTGAACCTAATGGGAGCTCGTTCGATCTCAAGGAAAAACTGCTTCACTTGGCCTGGCACCCTATCGAAAACTCAATCGCTTGTGCCGCCGCAAATAGCTTGTACATGTACTATGCGTGAAAATGCCGTCAATTTTGGATTGTAATGACGAGGAGCAGTCATCATCTTTCTTCTCCAACGGTTAAGGCTCGATGAGGTTTCTGATAACTGATTCTAATATGGATTAACAACATAGACAGTGCTGCTCTCTCCCCTTCGTCTGTCCATAGAAGTGTAAAAAGGAAAAGGAAAAGACAAAAGCTTGTAGAATTCTAACAAAGGTAAGTTCATTGGTTTGTAGCTCTTACATGAAAGATCATCCTCTGGGAAAGATTATTGTAATTAGTATGTGCGTTTTGCTTGGGTTTAATATTTGTTAATATAATATTATTCGATATTAACAGAAACTGCATAAACCGAATTCTCGTTTGGATTTTTATTAACAACTACTCCGTAGAACATATAGTTTCTAAAGTTTGGATTTTTATTACAGCTACGCAATAATATATACATGAAAATAACCAAAAAAAAAAAAAAAGAACTTTACTCCCTTGTTTTTTAGATATTATATTCATATGATTATTAAAACGACACAACGGCAATATTTAAAGATAGGATTATAAACGTGATCGATTAGCTGAAGCTTTTTATGAAGGTGATATCATCTTCTTCTCTTGCCCTTTGTTTGTTGGTTATTACAAGCAGGAATATTTGGAAGTTTGTAATGCCCATACTGCGATATAGTAGTGGTGGCAGATAGATAAGAAAAGGATTCCACAGTTAGAAAAAGAATGGCCAAGATTTTAGCCTGCAAGGGCAGCTTCAACAGCAGCAACCGTTATTATCTGACGACTGGCGCTGCAATCTTTTCACCGCCGAAAGCCAACATGGTTGCTATGTGCTCAAGCTTCTGTCCTTCGGTCCCTAAATCGTTAAGAGCCAACCCCATTTCTTCTTCTCCTATCAAGTCGCGGAATTCTCTTCAAGTTGCGGCCTTTTCTTCCCAAGAAGCCTCTTCGTCTTCAAAAGGTTATTACTCTCTCTCTCTCTCTCGATCGATCGATGACTGAATGTTATGTGAGCTGCAATTGTTCGATTTAGATGGAATGCAAAGTCGAATTGGCTTTCTGGGTCTTGGAATTATGGGGTCTCCAATGGCTCAGAATCTCATTAAAGCAGGGTATGCCCTTAATCTAATGGCTGAATTCAAAATTTTCGACCTAAAAATTAATGTGCTTCTATCATTCTGTTATCTTGCCATTTGCCAGTTTGATGCCTCTCCTCTTAGCTTTAAAGACAATTAACATCCTTTCTTTGAATGTATGGCCATGATTGTGTTGTTATTTGTCATTGCCCATTATATTGCAGGTGTGATGTTACTGTCTGGAATAGGACCAAGAGCAAATGTGATCCCCTCATCTCAATGGGTGCAAAGTGAGCATTTATTCAGTTTGTTTCTTCGCAATCGTTTTTTTCATCCAATCCCTTTCATATGTTAGAAAAACGCCTTATGAAACCGTCTGTTGTGTCATCATCTTGCTTTTGAGTTTCCATCGCTTTTGTATTGGCAACTTTCTCGGGCTAAAAGCAAAACGTGAGGTGACGTAACTTGAGTTCTTCGTCTGGTATTGCAGATACATGTCCTCTCCCGAAGAAGTAGCAGCTTCATGCGATCTCACATTTGCCATGCTTGCCGATCCCGAAAGTGCGGTGAGTTTATGAATCTTTAGGTTCAAGTGATTGGATATTTGCGTTTGTTCTTACCATGCCAAACTTCATTTTTTTTTACCAGGTGAATGTAGCGTGTGGAAAGAATGGCGCTGCAAGTGGTATGCGCGAGGGAAAGGGGTAATCTCTTCGAAGAATCTTAAATTTACATAGCTATGTAGCTATGGTGCTTGATCATAATTCGTATTTTATCGGAAAAGAACTGTAAATCCCTCTTGGGTTGTTTCTTACATCCATGGCGGAGCGTTGTCACTCGAATATCTTACATCTGACTTTTAACCCTTTTCTTCGACTGGCTCTGCAGTTACGTAGATGTTTCTACTGTTGATGGCGACACTTCGAAACTGATCAGCGCGAGCATAAAATCGACAGGAGCCCTGTTTTTGGAGGTTTTCGTCCCCGAATAACAAATAACGAATTTTTTTTTCATAATTTATCTAAATTTCATTCTTGAATATCAACACATATATATCTCACTCGGAGCCATGCTTCCATTTTATCTACAGGCCCCAGTTTCAGGCTCGAAAAAGCCAGCCGAAGATGGCCAGCTAATCTTTCTTACAGCAGGTAATGAGTTAAGGACTTTCTCGCCTATGGTTACAATTTCTTGACAATAAGCATCTACGAAGGTCTTATATTAACCAGCAAGCATAAGCTTAAAACTGGGCTGCTCTACTTTCGTTTCAGGCGATAAATCTCTATACGAAACCGCTGCTCCTCTTCTAAGACATCATGGGAAAAGTAACACCTCGACTTTCTTACCAAAATGATTACATCATTACTGTGTGCTGCTCTCTTCGCTTACCTTTCGCTGAAACGTTCTAGTCAAGATTCTACCTCGGAGAAGTTGGCAACGGAGCTGCAATGAAGCTTGTCGTCAACATGATAATGGGAAGGTTCTAAATCTTACATTTCCAACCAAAAATTACACCTTTTTTTCATCGACTTTCCGAGATAAGAATTTCAAATGTCTGTTTGTCTACTAACAATGGATCAGCATGATGGCATCGTTTTCCGAAGGGTTGCTCCTTAGCGAGAAAGTCGGTCTTGACCCGAGTGTTCTCGTCGAGGTCAGATTCAATACTACACTACACAAACACACACACATCATTCATATATATGTTCATCGATCTTTTATATAATGGCAGGTGATCTCCCAAGGTGCCATAAGCGCACCAATGTACTCCATGAAAGGTCCATCAATGGTCAAATCTTTATACCCCACAGCATTCCCACTAAAGCATCAGCAGAAAGTAAGCAAATACGTACATACATATATTATATATATATATATATATATGTACGATTCTTGTATATACTATATATATATATATGTATGTACGATTCTTATGGCTAAATGAATGAATGAATGGTGTATTTTGGTAGGATCTTCGGCTTGCTTTGGGATTAGCAGAGACTGTGTCTCAGCCGACTCCCATAGCAGCAGCTGCAAACGAGCTCTACAAAGTCGCCAAGTCTCGCGGTTTAAGCGACGATGATTTCTCTGCGGTGATCGAAGCTTTGAAGATGAAACTTGAACAAAGATCATAGATTTGATGAATACCAACTCCAACCGTACGCTATAACCCAAAAACATGAAATAAATGAAGAGAACCGCACTCAAAATGAGTTTTTGACTTTCTCTCTCCAATTTGAAATCCATTTTTGCGTTTGAACTTAAATTCGAGTTTGTTATTTGAAAATTGCACCTTTTATTTGCTTTGAATTACTAAAGCACTAATATACAAAAATAAAAAAGAAATAATAATATAGAAATGAAAATTTATTAATAATTGTGATTATTTATTTTAGTAACAGTACATTATATCTTATTATTTATTTTATTTTTTATTTATATATAATATAGTAGTTGAATATTATTTTGTAAAGGTTTGTTATTATTGAGCGGTTATAAAAGTTGGTATGAACCGAATATTTTAAGAATATTTTTTTGAGTTTGAGAACGCATTTATCGTAGGAAAAAATTACTGCATTTTAAGTTTGCGAATAAGTTTGAGTTTGAAAATGAATTTTTATTGGTCGAATAAATACTTCATTAATATTTTATTTTCAATACGAATTTTGTGTGAATCTGTTTTTAGTTTTTATGAATTCAATTCTATTACTTTCGTGGAGATTTGAGAAAAGTGTCGGCCACGTTGCAGCTGCCAGCCAAGCCAACCACGTTCTTCTTCTTATTCTTAGTCTGTCAGCAGGCGACGCTCTGTTGAGGGCGGTCCCATGCACGCGCTAGTCAAACAAAGATCATTAATTACTATTTAAAGCGGATTCTGGATGTGGGCCCCGCCATGACTGTAATAAATTATAAAGCAGCAGTAGGACCATTACCAAAGCTCAGGACAGAGAGTAGGTATTTTTATTTTCTTTCATTACCTATTATCTGACGTAGCTGTTTAATTTTCACATTTTTTATTTTATTTTTCATAATTATTAGTGTTACTTATGTCACGGTATTACGACTAAATTCGATATGAATCAAATCTAAACTTTACTATCATCTATGAAATGAATTTGGTTAAATCGAAATTAAATTTATTGTCTTGACTATTGGACAACCTGTACCTCACTATCCCTTTTGGCTGTGTATACTGTCTCATGTCAAAACAAACATTAAGTTTTTTTTCCGTGCAATATATGGATGTTGATATGCTTTTATTTGATAGTCATTTTTCTATGTGAAGAAGAAATTGAGAGGAATAGATAATCAAGGGAACAATGTGTGCATGCGTTTAATCAGGGCCGTTTTTTTAATTTTGGTGGTCCAGTTGTGTTTTAAGAAAATGAGGCCCACATATAATAAGTATATTAAATTTTGGCCCAAAAAATATGGCACCGGCCTAAAATTCTGTGGTTTTATGTAATGGACGATGATGCACATGCACAAATCTGACCCTGCGGTTAATAGTGGGACGAGGAAGTTATATATATATATATATAATTTTGTATTTTTTTAATAAAGATGGTAGGATATTTATTTTTTCATTTTTTTTCAAGAAAAAAAGTGGACACTTTTGTCCATATTATTCTATTCTATTACTATTACATTTAATCTTTATGTTTTTTATGATATAAATCTTTTATTGGACACTATTTTTATTAATGAAAATTACTCGTTTAATTATCGCACTCTTTTAATTGAAAAAATACGTACTTTTTTTGAGGAAAAAATAACAGTTAAGTATCCAATTTCGGAGCATTATTATCCTCTTTAATTGCTAAAAAGATGGTGAACAGTGATTTACGATTCAATCAAAATCAATCCCAGCCACAGAAGCAAGCGCGTCTCAGCCACGCGCAAAAAGAAAAAAAAAAAAGAAAACAACTTCGCAGAGACTTTTGCATCTCTCTCGTTAGAAAAAAAATACAACAAAAATCAGATAGGACAGACAACACAACCTCATTCAATCACTTGTCTCCCTCCTCAATTTCATTTCTCTGTTTGAATTGAAAAAAGAAAAAAAAAATGACTACCACTCCTATGATGCCACCTGGGCTCGTCTCCAATCTCCAGCAGGTCCTCTCGAACCGCATCGTCAAATCCCAAGACGACGGCGTTCCATCCGCCGACGAAAGCGGTTCGAATTCGGGTCGGGTCAACGACGCCGTCGATGAGCCTGAGGATGACTCGAGGCCGGTGTTGTTGGTCACGAATAGTGATGGGATTGAGTCGTCTGGGCTTTCGTACCTTGTTCAGGCGCTTGTAGCTCTGGGGAATTACAGTGTCCACGTCGTCGCACCTCAATCGTAATTACTTAATCTTTTATGCTTTATATTGATTTTTTTTAAAAAAAATAATAGGGATTTGTCTCTCGGTGCTGTTTTTGTATGAGTTACATTGGCGCATTATGATTCATGCTGTATTGAAGGCTAATTAGATATGTTTCGATAGGTTTGAATGATATTGGAGGTTTGATATAGGTGGTTATGATTCTTAATAAGTCTGAATAAGCTGGTTGTTTGTTGATATTCGAAACTTTGGCTTGTCACTGTTTGTTTCCATGATCCTATGAAGTTTTGGGTATGTTCTTTTTCTTTCAAAAATTGAAACTTGGCTTCGTTGGTTCGTGAAATAGATAAAAATTGAGCTTCTTGCTCATCTTGCAGTTTGTTTTGGGCTTTCGACGTAGTCATTTGATCCTCTAGCTTGTTGGGAAAGTGGCGAAATTGATAATCCTTTCCCTTTTTTTACACGACTGCTTCCTTTGTTGTGGTGGATTTAAGGGAGTTTTGCTGCACAGATGTTATTCATTATGTGAACGAGTCCCTCGCTGTTTCCCGAACATTTTATGTTTTGTCTTTGATTTATGACTTGTGCTTGATGGAGAGGATTATGGCTGTATCATTGTTGTCTTGTTCGTTGAAGTTCGTCAGATTGTGTTTTCCTCTTCCATTCTTGTGAATAGAACGCTGACGTTCTGGTTTTTGGTGGTCTTATAGGGACAAATCCACTTCAGGGCATTCAGTATCTCTAAAGGAAACAGTTGAGGTAGCTTCAGTTGAAGTTAACGGTGCTGTTGCTTATGAAATTTCTGGTATATACGATTTTGATTTATGTTTATCTACTGTGCAATGTAACTCTTTAACTTTATGGCATTATGGTTAACCTCACTTTAGACTGAGATATCGAATTTTGCTTCAAAAATGAACTTAACGCCAACACATATTACATGAAACTTTCAGGAACCCCTGTAGATTGTGTATCACTAGCACTGTCGGGTGCTCTGTTTTCATGGTCTAAGCCCCTCTTGGTACGTTGTACCTTATTTTCACTTGGTCTGTTTCCTTTTTTTCAATTTGTCATTTCAAGCATGCAAATTATGTCAACTTCTTTTACGAATAATCAGGTGATAAGCGGTATCAACAAGGGTACCAGCTGTGGCCATCATATGTAAGCTGCTGATTCTGTTGTAATTTATAACTCAACATTTTCCTTTTGGGTTCCCATTTGGAAGCGCTGTTCTTACATGAAGATGACCGACAATTCTAGGTTTTACTCTGGAGTTGTTGCTGGGGCTCGAGAAGCGTTAATTAATGGTGTCCCGTCCATATCAATATCGCTAGACTGGTACGTATGGTAATCTTATTGCATTTCGGTCACGCTCATGATTATTACACGATTCCGTGAATGAGTGGTATAGGTTCTAATTCAAGTTATTTCAGGAAAAAGGATCAAAGTCAGGATAGTGACTTCAAAGACGCCGTTGATGTTTGCATGCCACTTATTAATGCCACCATAAGAGATATAGAGCAAGGGATTTACCCAAAAGGTCTCTCTTTGAATGTAGAGGTTCCTAAGTCACCAATGGAAAACAAGGTTTGTTATTGTATGACACGTTTATGGGATTTGCTTAGCAATTTTGTAGCTTTCATTACAGAAACTGGCAATTAGTACATACTTCATTATTGATGTGGTTAATTTTCTCTATATGATCTTAATTTTCTTACAGGGAATTAAGGTTACCAAGCCAAGCCTGTGGAGATCTAATCTTAGCTGGCAAGCTATATCTGGGACAAGGAACAAGGCGGCTGCACGATTTACTGGAGGCCAACCAGGCCTCGGCTTCCAATTTGCGCAGCTCGGCCGGGATGCCTCTGCTGCTGTAAGTAGCTTATAATATTTATTCATTTATGTCCGTATTTTATGTTTAAATGTCTGTCTTCAGACTACCATGTGAGATCAGATAGTTTAATTGTTTTAAACGCTTTCATCATAGGGTGCTGCACGTCGTTTCTCTACGCAAAAGAAAGATGTTGAGGTTGTGGAATCAGTTGGTGTTTCTGGGAAATCTACTTTTGAGAGGACAGTCAAATATTTTCGAGCAGAGGTTACCATCTCTATATCAAGATCTTCTTGCTCGTTGTTCTTTGTTTCATTCATCTCATCATTACCTTTCTTTTTTTTTTATCTTTTTCTGGCGTCTACGACTATTTCTTGTTAAAATGAATGACTTATATATATAATATAGTTCAATGAACCTATGAAGCTTGTGAAGTATTAATACTTAGATTTGAGATTTTACATTGCATTGGTGGCTGATAGTTAATAAGCTCGCTCTCCTTATTTCTGTCAATAATTTTCGGGACATCATTTTTCCAGATGGTTGAAAAGGAGCAGCAAGAAGACGGTGAAGATCTTGATTTTAGAGCACTTGAGAACGGCTATGTAAGTACATCCTTCCTCTAGGTGCATATCATTCATTCGGACAATCGTTTCGTTCTAGGTGGAAATAATCACTTGATCCTATGAAAGCAGTTCGAAAATGTCTTTTTTGATCTAATTACTGAATAACATCCGCTTAAACTTCATGTTTCTTTTTCAACAGCTTGCGGTCTCCCTACTCACTTTATCCGCCCGCTTAGATCCCGCGACAGAGACCGCCGCATTAGACTGGATTTCTTCTGCAATGAAATTGGAACAGTGAAAAGGATTGGTTTTGTACATTTGTGGCCACCATATATTTATATTAGTCCGCTCTGTCTTTTTTGTCTGAGAACTTAAGTGGCCATATTTACAAATGGTATTTATCAAGATTATGATGACTGTATTTTATACGTTTTTTTCGATCATCTTATTCTTAAATGGCGCATGAATTGCCAGTTTTCTTCTCTTAGGTCCCTTCTATTGATACTAGTTTGGGTTGTAATGTACTGTGCTTCCAACGTTTTAACTTTGCTGTAATGAAATGTATACTAACTGCTTTCTCCTCTGCTTCTTCTCTAGATTTTGTCCCTTAAAGATATGCTTGCTCTTGAATTTGACATCATTGCATTGGTAAATAAAGAGTTTCAATTTATTAATATAACCATAAGCACCCTCTCTATTATTTACAAAAAATCGTTATTAATCATCATTACATAGGTGACATTAATCTGGGATGAATCATGCATGCATATTGCTTAGATACGTTATCAACTGCCTCATTTTGATCTTGAAAATTTTGTTCTTACTTCCTTTCTTTGTAATTAATGCCACTTTCTAATGTTCTAATAACAGAAACTGTTCTCACTTCAACCAGATATATCATCTCCATAATCTGCATCTCACAAAACATAGTACAACATCAATGTATGTATGTATGTATTGTTGGAAAATTTTGTGTATTCCGTTGTGGACGTCTGGTCGATGGCTGCAAAACTCAAAAACCACTTCGTTAGATTTGAAGTTGAGGCACGTACTACGTACGCTGTCCGTAAGACGTTATTGCCCCGTATTTCAGTACTTCGGGTTTACGCAATCCGTCTCGAAGATACAACGATTTCAGAATTTTGATCGCTGCACAACGAACCAAAATTATCGGCGAATCTACTTAAGACTCGAGCCTTTCTTGCACTTTCTTAGAACTAATATGCTTCGTACGAATGCATGAATGCAAAGAGCTAATTGAATGAATTCTTTTCAATATGGGAGAACCTATTTATAGAAGTAGAAAAAATCACTAAGGGTTATGAAGTTGAAAAGGTACCTTTTCACTTCTACCTCTTAGGATTAAATCGTGCATCTTTTCAAATGATGTTTTTTCATATTAATATCCATTCACCAATTCATTGAATCTAACAATCCCCCACATGACTGAAATTAATGCAAATGCATGCTGACTCTTGCAAGAAAGTCTCGACGACCCATCATTGCATCAGGATAGATAGCTTGTGGCTTTGAATCTTCCCTAGTGAAATACTGTAACACCCGGGGCCGATGAGGGCGGGGAGTGATCGCCGGTGCCAAAGGGGAGCACGGACAAGGAGCGGCTCCCGACGAGGCTTCTAGGCGGAGGGATACATGAATGAACCGATTCCACATCCGAATGAGAGGGATTCTGAGACTGGCAATGTATGGGCGTGTCAAGTCAAAAAGAATGATATAAGAGAATTGATTGTGCTACTCATATCACCAAGGTGCACCTTCCTTTTCGGGAGCTCATCCATAAGAACTTCAAAGTTAAGCGTGCTTGACTTGAAGTAACACTGGGATGGGTGACCCCCTGGGAAGTAGCTCAGGGTGTGTGCGAGTGAGGACAAAGCACGCTGGAAGGCTAGTGGTGATACAGTGGGGCCAGACAATCAATGAAGTGCAGTGGGCCCAACCCCAGGTCCCGTGAGCGGGCTGTTACAAATGGTATCAGAGCACAACCTCTTCCAGTACGATGTGGTTCGGGGACGAACCAAGCGGAAGCTGGTGGGCATGTAACACCCGGGGCCGATGAGGGCGGGGAGTGATCGCCGGTGCCAAAGGGGAGCACGGACAAGGAGCGGCTCCCGACGAGGCTTCTAGGCGGAGGGATACATGAATGAACCGATTCCACATCCGAATGAGAGGGATTCTGAGACTGGCAATGTATGGGCGTGTCAAGTCAAAAAGAATGATATAAGAGAATTGATTGTGCTACTCATATCACCAAGGTGCACCTTCCTTTTCGGGAGCTCATCCATAAGAACTTCAAAGTTAAGCGTGCTTGACTTGAAGTAACACTGGGATGGGTGACCCCCTGGGAAGTAGCTCAGGGTGTGTGCGAGTGAGGACAAAGCACGCTGGAAGGCTAGTGGTGATACAGTGGGGCCAGACAATCAATGAAGTGCAGTGGGCCCAACCCCACAGGTCCCGTGAGCGGGCTGTTACAAATACTATCGGGTTTACTCGCTGCTCATTGAACATGATGTCTTGAACTTGCGGCTTTTTGTGTAAACCAAGATAACATCATACACACAATGATGAATCTGATCTCTTTCGATTCTCACGTTGTGTCCATTTCGGCCTTGGACCGTATCTCTGATTCATAAGTGTTTCCATTGAAGCGGCCCCACTTCTCACTTATATAGGTGATCGACTATTAGGACTTAATCCTGGAGTAGCCCGAAATACTCCACCAATTTTGGTATAGCCATCATTAAAAGCATAAATGCTTACCCTACCACACGTCATCGGAAAATTACTTGGACAGCTCTCGAGAATGGACATAGAAATTTCCAAGTATTCGATAGAACCGGTCTCAGCTTAGTTGTCTCATTGAACCAAGTTTGTGGGATCTCCACTCATCATGGTTGAGTTACCATCGAGCCCCTTCTTTGGTGTGTGGATTTTTAGTCTCGTTCCCCTTACTGCAGTATTTAGCTGTTCTCTAGGGATTCCTTTTGTCAAAGGATCTGCTATGTTCTCCTTAGACTTCACATAGTCAATGGAGATTATTCCGCTAGAGATTAGCTGTCTTACGGTGTTATGTCTCCGACGAATGTATCGAGACTTACCGTTGTATATACAACTATGTGCCCTATCGATAGCCGTCATGCTATCGCAATGTATCATTATAAGTGGCACATATTTATTCCAACACGGAATATCCTCGAGAAAATTTCGAAGCCATTCTGCTTCTTCACCAGCTTTATCCAGTGCTATAAACCCCGATTACATCGTAGATCGAGCTATACACGTTTGTTTCGAGGATTTTCAGGAAACCGCTCCACCACCAATGGTAAATACGTAACCACTTGTGGACTTGGAGTCTTTGCTATCAGAGATCCAGTTTGCATCGCAGTATCCTTCAAGAACTGCTGGATATCTCGAGTATAATATGCCATGATTAATCGTATCCTTCAGATATCTTAGCACTCATTTTAGTGCTATCCAATGGCTACTACCCGGATTGCTAGTAAATCTACTAAGTTTACTTATCGAATAGGCTATGTTAGGTCGAGTGCAGTTTGATAGATACATCAGGCTGCCAATCACCCGAGCGTATTCGAGCTGTGATATGAGTTCTCCTCTATTTTTGGCTAAATGTAGATTGATATCCACAGGTGTCTTAGCCGGAGGATCATCGAAGGCGTTAAATCTCTTTAACATTTTCTCAACGTAGTGAGATTGTGTCAAGACAATGCATTTGGGTATCTTATAGACATTTATCCCTAGTATGACATCAGCCAAACCCACATCCTTCATGCTGAAGTAATTTTTCAACATGTTTTTGGTGTTCATAATTATTTTGTGACTGTTTTCCATGATCAACATGTCGTCTACATAAAGATATACAATCACAAACTCATCGGGTGTGCCCTTAATGTGAACACATTTGTCACACTCATTGATTTTGAATCCATTCGATAGCATAATCATATCGAATTCCACATACCACTGCTATGGTGCTTGTTTAAGCCCGTAAAGCGACTTCACGAGTCAGCATACTTTATTCTCTTGCCCTGGGGCAATGAACCCTTCGGATTGTTTTATATAGATTTCTTCCTCTAATTCCTCGTTCAGGAAAGCTGTTTTCACATCCATTTGGTGTATCTCGAGGTCATACAATTCTTCAATAGCAATGAGAACCCGAATGAACGTTATCCTTGTTACGGGCGAATATGTATCGAAGAAATCGTACCCTTCCTTTTGGTTGAACCCTTTGGCGACTAATCGAGCCTTATATTTCTCGATAGACCCATCAGTTTTGAGCTTCCTTTTAAGGGCTCATTTGCATCCTAAAGGCTTACATCCCTTCGGAAGATCTACTAACTCCCACGTATGATTTTGCATGATGGATTCAATTTCGCTATTGACAGCTTATTTTCAGAACGGAGCTTCTAGACTTGGCAATGCTTCTTGCAATGTCCGAGGTTCGTCGTCCATCATGTAATTCAGAAAGTCAGGTCCAAATGACTTTGCCACTTTCTATCTCTTACTTTGCCTTGGTTCCTCAATTTCTTTAGAAGAACTTTCGACGGCATCGTGAGATCTTTTTCCAGAACTCATTTCCTTCTTTTCCTTATTTGGAAAGATGTTTTCGAAAAACACAGCATTTCTCGACTCTATTATCATCCCTATATTCATGTCGGGGATTTCAGATTTGTGCACCAGGAATCTGTATGCACTACTGTTATTTGCATATCCTGATGAAAATGCAATCAACAGTCTTGGGTCCTATCTTAACATGTTTGGGTTTAGGTACTTCGACCTTTATTAGGCACCCCCACACTTTAAGATACTTGTAGGACGTCTTCCTACCTTTCCATATTTCATATGGAGTTTGGTCCCTCTTTTTGTGTGGCAACAAGTTTAGAATGCGATTTATTGATAGAATGGCTTCCCCCCACAAGTTATGGGTAGTCATATATATAAACGAAGTCCAAGCTCGGCTCGAACATATCCGGGGCCAGCAAGATCATCAGCAGATCACTCGTCTTTTTCAACTGATCGTCGGTTCGGACACCGACGACTAAGGACTCAAATGCACATGCATCGAAACGTTATGTCTTGAAGTTGAGTGCTTCTTGTCTTGTTCATAGGCCCATCAACCGACTTGTGGCGAGCATTTTAGCTATGCCCAACGAACCACATTCGACAAGATCGTCCTGCACCACCCTCTCTCAGCCCAGATCCGACGCGAGGCGCCTCACCCAGCCTCAGACCCATGAGCTGCCCTGCAACCTCGCATTCCCATTGCTCGCAGGCGGCCTTCACAGCCCCGCGCTGCACAACAGAGAGAGAAGTGGTGCAGCAGCCACCATAGCGCCCAACGGTGATTTCTGTTAAGCAGTCTCTCAGTTATGACATCGGAGAGTGCTGCCACTACCCAATGGTGCTGCGTTTTCTGTTATACGTGCGCCTGACGGCGCTGATATATGGCAGCCCAAATCACAGCCCTAATGTACAGCAAAGCGTACAGATATGCAACGCCCAAAGGCAACATCGACACACTAAACTTCAGCAGCCTGCGCAGGCTAGCAGTGCTGTATGCAGCAGCTTGCCCAGCCTCGTCGCACAGCCCAAATCCAGCGCCCAACGGTGCTGCCTATACGAGAGCGTGCGCAGCCCTGGAATGCCCAATGACGCGCCACGCACTGAGCGCCCTGGGCTACGTGCCCAACCGCGCAGTAGTGTGCCCAATGGCGCTGCTACGCTGCTGCCCCGTGAAGTCAACCCCACGCTACAACCCTGCATCGGATCCCACGTTGCACCACAGGCCCAAGCCGTAGCACCCCAGATCTCGCAGCCCTTCAGCAGCCAATTATGCTGCTTGTACATCAGCCACAGCCCCGCAGCGCAGCTGCTGACCACAGCGCCCAGGCGCTGCTACGTGCAGTGTAGTGGCAGCGTGCACAGCCATACATCGCTGCGAGGGTGTTTCCCTGCGCGGTCAATCTCGTGCCGCAGCCCCACAGTGTCTTAAGGTGTAGCCTGTGCATCAGCCTCACAGATTTGCAGTCCCGCTGCGTGAACAGTGTGTAAGAATGGATCATCTGGAGTGCGTCGTTCTGGCAATCACAGAGCCGTCGAAGAACGATCACTTGATCATGCTGTTTAGACATGGGTACCATCGCCTGCCTTGCGTTGCAACCCGACTACGTAGTTCTGATCACCACCTGGTGCTTCGCCGTTAGACAGTACTCGCACCTATCGTTGACTGGAGAGCATTCCCAGATGATTGCGTGAGCCTAAGTGTTGTTCGTTTGCAGGCCGATCGTTTTGGTTAACAATGATCGTTGTCGGGACTGTACAGTTGATAGAATCTCCAACATGTTGCTTATTACGTCGGGCTGTTGACAGAATCTCGATCGTCCCTTTTTTTTTTTTTTCTGGTCGAGAGGCACGAAGTCAGACAAACAGCTTTTAGTTGATTGGTGGCTTCCTGAAAAGCCACGGTTTGTATCGTGAAGCTTTCTGACATCCTTTTCTGCACCGTAAATTTCTCCTCAGCATAGCTTATGAAGATCAAGGGGGAATTCTCAAGGTCCAACACTTTAGTGCACATGCACGTGTTCTCATGGGACAACGCACTGTTTTTCCTTCACCGATATATCTAATTGTTTCATGTTCACAACTGTTAGTTTCTGTTTCCTCATACACACCGGTTGTTGTCGGTACAGTAGCCATCGACACAAGATATCGTCTTACGATTGTTGGAAAATTTTGTGTATTCCGGTGTGGACGTCTGGTCGATGGCTGCAAAATTCGAAAACCACTTCGTTAGATTTGAAGTTAAGGCACGTACTACGTTATTGCCCCGTATTTCAGTGCTTCGAGTTTACGCAATCTGTCTCGAAGATACAACGATTTCAGAATTTTGATCGTTGCACAACGAACCAAAATTATCGGCGAATCTACTTAAGACTCGAGCCTTTCTTGCACTTTCTTAGAACTAATATGCTTCGTACGAATGCTTGAATGCAAAGAGCTAATTGAATGAATTCTTTTCAATATGGGGAACCTATTTATAGAAGTAGAAAAAATCACTAAGGGTTATAGAGTTGAAAAGGTACCTTTTCACTTCTACGTCTTAGGATTAAATCGTGCATCTTTTCAAATGATGTCTTTTCATATTAATATCCATTCACCAGTTCATTGAAATTCATTGAATCTAACATGTATGTATGTATGTATGTATATATATGTATGTAATACTAAGTTTACCTAGCTCGAACTCCAGCTGTCAAGACGATAACTCCTCTCTGGCGAGCCCATGTAATAAAACCTCCCTTCAGGCTTCACCTCCGCCCCCAAATCCCTCAGCCTCTCGAGCTCAGGCAGCACCACGGAATCAAGATCCGGCCTATCCCTCCTCCTCATCTCGCAGCACTGCAGCGCCACCTTTGCGTACCTCAGAGCCTCCTCCAACGGCCAATCCTCCACCGTCGGATCGAGGATCTCCCCGAACCCGCCGTTCTCTATCGCGCTCTCCACCTGGTGGGCCAGCCCCATGGGCGGCCTGCCCGTGATAATCTGCAGCAGAAGCACTCCCAAGGAATACACGTCGGACTTCGTCCCCAAGACGCCCGTCTGCTGGTACTCGGGATCGATGTAGCAGAACGTCCCCACGGCCGCCGTGATTCGATACTGAGTGACCCTATCCGCGTCCTCGGGCGGGACGAGCCTCGCCAGCCCGACGTCGCTTATCTTGCTGACGTAGTTTCTGTCTACCACTCTCAGATCGTACCTCTCGCTGAAACTGCTTTAGGCCATCTGATACTTCCGATCTCAGGACTTTAATGGCGACGGGCGTGTGGTCTAAGGTGGCTTTATAAACAGGCCCGTAGCCTCCTTCGCCAATCTTGCACGAATCCGAGAAGTAATTAGTAGCCACTTCTATTTCTTCAATGGAGTACCTTCGATAGCCCAAGGAACCGCAAGAGTGCGCACTGACGGCCTTTTTCTTCGCTTCTAATTCTTGCTTGAGTCTCTTCTCTGCGAACTTTCTCTTCTCGGACTCCATTTCTGCCAAGCGTTGCGCTCTTTGTGCTATTTCTACTGCGGCCTTGCACTTATTCTTTTCCTCCTTTGCGATGGCTAAGACGGCGTCTTGGCTGTACTTGGCCTCGTCCGCCGTGTTCTTTACCTTTTCTCTTGCAGCTGCGGCTTCTTGGCAGGCCATGTTGTACCTATCAAGGACCTGATTTAAGTCGAGCTTCATCCTCTTCAATTCGTCTTCGAAATCCTACAAACACGTTAGAACTGTTAAAACCGATATATACGCAGCGCTTTTCTTACTACTAATTTACTCTCTATCTGGTTAAAGCATGGCAGAAGCAATGAACTTACAGCTTGTGAAGAAGTAGATATCCTAGACACCTCAGAAATCCGAGGCTGGTCCAAGTGCTCGTAAGACATGTCTGAGAAAAAGCTTCGCGTGTCAGAACGATCGCTCGATCCCGCTGAGGATGCAGAATATGCAGTAGCATTATCCGGCCCTCGAATTGGAATGCTTAGGTTGTTCGAAGGCTGTTTGAACCGTGACATTCTGCTTAGAATCCTATGAGGTAGTGTCGCCCCCTGCCCATAATCACCACCGTCGGCGTTCATCGAATTCTCGGGCCAACAGTAACTGCAGGAAAACGCCGCGGGCTCGGAGCTAGAACACGACGGTTCGATCTGGATAGGGTTTTTACAGCCGGGGCATTTTTTCCAGGAAAGTAAATCATCGTTGCTGCTCACTGAGTTTCTAGATGAAGATGTACTATTGCTTTCGAATGATCTGTCGGCAGATATGATCAGATGAAGCTCCCTGCTGCTAATGTGGGGCGAACCGAAAGGTGAAGTGTTTCTGCTGTTTTCCGACGATGACGATGATCTGTGTTGATCTGACCTGTTATTACATGGCCGAATCAAGAAGCTCATTACTCCATAGAACTCTAATGCAAGAAAAACTCTTTGCAAAACTCTCCTTACCCTGACAATGATAGCCTCGTCTTGGGAGTGAAACTTCTTTCGAACTCGGAAGTTTTGGCTCCGCTGCCAGATTTTATTTTGTTCGATTTTCCCTTCGACACGACGTAGACGGAGCAAGAATCGTGGACATATTTCCCGACATTAGTTGGGACATCCGTGTACTTAAAGGCCCTGGAAATAATAACTTGCTGAAGTTAAAATCTATACGAAATATCCGAAGAACGTTAACACGCAGATAGATTGTATATTCAGGTACCATGCTAAGGCGCTTTTAATCGGAGCGCCAAGGACAACATTGACGATGGAGTGGGTGTTAACGTAGTCAGACAAAGCGCCTGCTATATCAGTGTCGTGAAGAACCACCTCCTTCGCTCGAACCTAAAATCAAGCACGATTGCGTAAACTCAAGCTCAGTTTTAGCTAATAATGCCAACCGATTGAACATCACTAGTAATCTCTTTCGTTCGTCGATCAGTTTAATCTAGAAAAATATTTTTTTTTTCGTTTACCCTTTTTCGAGCGCAGAAGCCGCGGAATGGGAGGAATAACTGTTGCAAATTGGTTTGCGACGGCGAAATATCTACTCCGCGGTCCACATTCTCTACGCATAGTCGGATAAATCAAAAAACGAGCCAAAATATCATAGCAAACAAAATGCATGCGTGTTTGATGATAAACAACAAAACCCTAATTGTAAGAAATAAGCGAAAGAGTAAGAATACCTACGAGGATGCAAGGTTTGCATCATCGTGCAGACGTGCACGAGGATGATCGTACGGTTCGTCAAGTTCAAATTCTCGACGGCCCATCTGACCGCAAACGGGCTGTTCTTGTCCTTATCAATTGCCACCGCCGTGGATATGTACGTCCCATTACTATGATCGTTGTCGAAAATTGCATTTGTTCCGTGATTATAGGCCATTCATAGGGATTCGCACGCACGGCTGATATGAATTAACGCGGTGGCACCTTTCGTCGTCCCCGCCGCCACCCAAGAGGTGGCCGCCGCTGCATGTAACGCCGGAGGAGATTTGAGTGAGAAAATATACGTTATATACCTTCTTGACCAATATATTATTTTTGGTAGCTGGTCAATGTTTTTTTATCCTACATTTTTGGAGGAAGGAAGCCTAGAGTAGCTTTCCCCACCTCTCTCTTTTTTTTTTTTTCTTCTAAAAATTTATTTCTAACTCTTTTTGACAACATAAATTAATTATAATTTGGGAATACTTTTTGAATACGAAATGGGTCTGTCACTGACCCGACGGTTAACCCGAGTAAGAAACATTTACTATAAACACCCTACACTTTGCAGTAATTACAGTACTTAAATCTTTCTTACAGGGTAAAGAAAGACTGTAACTAACGAATCTAACCTTAGATGGACGTGGGCCCACTATATAAACTAACGATTGGCCAACAGAGAAACAGCAGATAAGACTAAGGAGCGTTTCGATTCATTCGGAATAGAAAGAAACAGAGACAACATCGACTGAGCTGAATCAATGTCGTCGTGTTCGGCTTCTTCATCTCTGTGTCTATTCAGCACCACTTTGCTTCATTACAATCGCGGTTTTCAGAATGTCAAGCCGCCTGGGAAGAGAGTTTTCATTTGCTTCTCATCCAAGAAGAAGCCGCAGCTCAGTTTCATGGACCAGATTCTAGATTACATTGAAGGTTACTGACCATATCTTTTAACCTTATTGTTTTTTTTTCTTGGCTTCAATATACGTATACACTGTCTGAGTTTTGAATTGTCTGAGTTAAGAATGAGTTCTGAATACGTAGGTGGTCCAAAGTTAAGGAAATGGTATGGTGCGCCTGATCTTCTGCCTAAAGATGGAAATGAGCTTGAAGAAGATGAGGAGGAAACAGAAGAGGAGATAAGAGATGCTGTAATAATCTCTGATGGAGACAGTGAGATTGGACAGGTTTGATTCTAACTAATTCTGTCATCTATGATTGAATAAGAATGCCATTTATAGTTATCATCGGTAGAATATCTGAAGTTTCACTTCTACAGATGATCATACTCTCGCTAATCGTGAAAAAAGTTCGAGTCAAAGCTTTGGTGAAGGACAAAAGATCTGCCATGGAAGCTTTCGGAACTTACGTCGAGGTTGGCCCCATTGCTTCTTTTTGCATATATTTCTCATTTTTTGAAAAAAGAAAAATCCTTTATCTTACTAGTTTTATCGTCTTAAAAAGCCCGTGGCGAAAGACACAAAGGATAAGACGACCTTGACGAAGGCTCTGCGAGGTGTTCGTGCTGTCATATGTCCAAATGTATGTCCTCCCGAATGGATTTTCAAAGAAATTTTTTCTTAAATTTGAGTTTTACATTATCATATTAAAACAATTTTCAGGAAGGGTTCGTATCGAATGTTGAGGATTGGAAGGGCATCGAGCATGTGATCCTTTTATCGCAGGTATATCAGCAGCATTCCTCACAATCATTTGACAGCAGATTATCTAATAACAAATATCTTATTACAATAGACTTTGTGAAGATTTTCAGTTGTCTGTTTATAGCGGCTCGACCGGCCTTCAAGCGGTCATGAATAGCAATGCAATAAAACTGATAGAACGAGAAGAGAACATGCTGAAACTCTCGGGAATTCCCTACACCATCATTAGAGTCGGGGCTCTAAAGAACACTCCCGGCGGCCAACAAGGTTTTTCTTTCGAGGAGGTAATAGATTCGATATTAAGTTCGATTTTATCGAGTAATGAGGCGACAAGAAAGGATTTTGATCGACAGGGATGCGCAGCAAAGGGGAGTATTAGCAAGGAAGATGCTGCATTCATCTGCATAGAAGCCTTAGAGAATGTGCCACAACAAGCTGGATTCACCTTTGAGGTTAGTGAGAATATTTCATTATTATGAGATGATAAATTTTCACTTTTTAATAACTTGATTAATTTTTGTGTGTCTTAAATATCGTTATTACAGGTCGTTAATGGATCCGAGAAAATTTCGAACTGGAAAGAGTGCTTTTCTTCATTGATGAATAAAGCATAGATTAATCATTGTTGTATGTCCTTGGACATATGATTGATTATACATTAAAAAACTTACAGACTAACGAATTTTCTGTATTGATTTTAAAACAAAGTTTTCATATCAAAACTTGCGCCGTGAGAAGTCCGCTGGTTATCAAATCCAATCTCACATCGGTTAAAGAAACAATTTGTGATCTGCATATATTGGGTTTACTATATCTATCGCCAATTGCTTTAAAATGAAATTCTACTTGGGCTTATACGCTGGGCTTCTGAGTTTGAACTAAATAGAATATCGTAATGAAGCTAAAGAATATGGTATAGTGGTGATATTTATAGTTGAAATAAAAATAAAGTATACATTAAGAAGTGGACCTATATAATTAGGGTTTTGGGATGTATTTGTACAGAAGAAAAAATACATGGAAACCCTAACATAAAACTGTGATCCATATTAACAAGTCATATTCAAGCCAGATGAAATCTCTGTGTATGTAATATTATTATGAATATGAAGAACTGCTAAGAAAAACATATTTGAATAGTTTGCTGCTAACAATTCCAAATCTTATCCAGGAAGCTCTTACAAGGACATAAGAAAAAGGATGAGATCTGTATACATTACACATTATGGATATATTATTATTCTTCCTTAAAGAAATACGGCATCGGATCGGTGAATTTTTGTCATATTCTTAAGTAAATTACGTTTTTTGTTTTTGCGGACAGTTGACTGAACCCTTATAATTTAATTAGGAGGATTCGGCGTAATGAGTTTTCCTATTTACCGTAGTGCCTAGTTATGTTATGTTCAATACTTTCATATATTCTGAAGTCCAAACGAATCGATATTAAATTTATAGAAATATTATTGACCGTGTGTGGCGACAGCAATTGATGGCAACACCATGTAAAGAACAGAATCCGAATCCGAAAACAATTAATGGTTGATTGGAAAAAAAATTATTTCAATTAGATTCCTCAAAACCGAAGAGATCAAAGTTCTTGTGTATAAATAGGGCCTCTCTGTCTTGTAGTTTCACACACTTTCACTGGGCAGTAAGTTTGCACTCATCACTCTCTGGTGATTCTCTTCTCCTTCTTTCAGGCATTTGATTCTTCTTCGTACATGATTATAGCTTTAGAATTCTTGTTATTACACCTTTGTTTTTCTTCTTCATATATATACTATTGTAGGAATAATTCAACGATGTCGGGCAACAACGCTGGTCTAGAGTTAACAGTTCCTCTAATGGCTCCGTCGAACCATGCGCTTATGCCCCACCAGATTAATGTTCTTCTCGTCGATCACAACCCCGAGGAATTGATGAAAGCTGCAGAGTTGCTCGTACAATGCCAATACCAAGGTAAATGGTAATTAAATTGAATTATATACCTTTCATTTCCTAGGGTTTGTGACTTTGTCAAGACACAGTTTTTGCTGAATTGATGGCTTGTTAATTTTTTTTCTCTTTATTATTCACACACAAACACACAGTGACCTATATGCTGTACGCATCTGCTGCAATTTCGATGATAACTTCCGGGCGTACAAGGTTCGACTTGGTCATCGCGGACTTAAACTCTCCCGACCTCCATGGAGACCAACTCCTCAGATGCTCAGTCCAAGTCGAGTTGCCTATAGTTTGTAAGATTATTACTTACTCATCAATGGAATTAAATTAAAAATGTAATGAAATGAACTTACATTTTAATCACAGTGATGGCGGTGGATTCTGGGGACATATTCAGCGCTGCTACAAGGGCGCTCGAGTCTGGCGCATTCCTATATGTGCAAAAGCCACTGACCATCGATACGAGCAAATATCTGTGGCAACAAGTGGCGAGGGAGAAGAAAAATAAGATGGATCGTTTGGCTTTAATGGCGTTGAACAACAACGTTGAGACCCAAGGAGCAGCGATGCATAACCCTAACAACGTTCCTCGCGGGCATCATCTCGGTCAAGGAAACCCTAATAATATCAATGCGGGGGGCATGGCAACGACGACGCTGAGCAACTTTAGGTCGATGATGCAGGAACAAAGGGGGGGTTCAAAGGGGCCGACAGTGAATGAGCACGGTGCAGGCGAGGGCGGGTCGATGAGTCTAGGGAGTAGTAGGTCGAAGCGGAAGATGTGCACCGAATGGACTCAGGGGCAACACGGTAGGTTCATGGATGCTGTCAGTAAACTAGACGATGGAAGTATGTTTTTCTTGAAATCTATACGTCTATTATTGAGCGACTGATCGATGATTGAATCTTATTACACCTATATATGTGTGTCTCTGTTAGGCTGTTTTCCAAAGAGTATTCTTGAGCAGATGAACGTCCCCGGCCTCACTAGGATCCAAGTGGCTAGCCATTTGCAGGTACAATATACGTACATATAACTTGAGAAATTTTGATTTGAGCCATATTAACCTAACTTTTACACACTCTTGATTAACTAGAAATGTCGCAATAAAAGCCGCCGTAGCCCTCCAGGACAGCCCAAAGCCCGGCCCGGATCTAATTCTTCTGAAAATTCGGGCCCGCCCCAACCAAGGAGATTCGGGTCGAAGCCTATGATGGGTCAGGAGGCCGTCCTGGCGCTCGACCCGGGCCAGCGGCAAGATGGGCCAGATGGGAACTATATTGCGTTTATGATGTCTGATAGGCTGGGCATTGAATCTTCTTCAACGGCGGCTGCGCCTCCTATGCAACCATCACCTCTCTATGATTTCTTCAACAACTTTATTGGAATGCAAGGTGAGTGTGGTGGCAATGCTCATGGCGGTGGCGGAGGAAATGATCTTGAGGAGGTATTATATATGTATCATCTATATATATATATATATATATATGATATTTGCATTCACAAAATTATGTATATTTATATATGGGGATGGATTCTAATCGTTAATATGTGTTGTTAGTATTTGAAGAGCAGTGGTGGGAAGACCAAGGAGGACCAGGCGGAGAACAAGGGCCGCGAGTAGTTGGCTTTGAAGATGTATATATTTAATTATTTAGACTCTTAGTTATTAAGAGTTTATTTAATTAAATATAGTGATGTTATTTAATTATGCTTTTGGTTGGTTGGCTTTTATTTTTCCCAATAAGAACTATATAGCGTGAGCAGTCTGCTGATTTACTGCTCATTGCTTGCTTTCAATTTGTTGCTTGCTTGAGACTTTTTGGCGGGTTTTTTCCCGTCAATATTGCTATTTTATTTAATATATAAATTTAATAATTACATTTCCCGTTTATATTGTTTGAAGTTATATGTATTCATACAAAATATTGTTGGGATTTGTGACCCAAAACTCGAGGAATTCAATGTCGGAAATGTTGAGTATCAGACTGAATTCTAGATCGAACTTATGGCTTCTTGAAGAATTTTTGTATGCGATCAAAACAGAAATTAAACAATGAATAAGGAGACGATGTTTACGTGGTTCGATCGTAAAGATCTACATCCACGGGCCAAGAAAGAATTGATTACTTTGAGATGAATCTGTGTACAATCGATCTATATGGGTTACAAAGCAAAACAGAGCCTTTTTCTGTGATTCTAAAGCGCTCTCTTCTGTTTTATCTCGCATTCACGTCTTTTAACCGTCCAACGAACTTAAGCAACATAGAGTAAGAAACGTTGCTGCCAATAGCATCTTTATAAGTTGATGCAGTCCAGCGATTTCTTCATGCAAGCTTCGACGATTCTTCAGACTTGCACTATCAAGAGCTTGCTTCATTCTTATTACCAGAATTTCTCAGCTAAGACTCTTTGAAGTTGAGTTTGTCTTCACAATTCTCCACCTCAAACTCAAATCAATGCTCCTCTTTCTTGGCCACCCTCCCTCTATTCTCAAGGAAGATTCAAACAACCAATCAGCCTCAAACACAACTCAAACTTTGTGGTTGAAAGCGCCTTGGTTATCATATCTGCAGGATTTGATTCTGTGCTGATCTTCTTGACTTGCACAGCTCCCTTTTCGATCACATCTCGAATAAAATGAAGTCTAACATCGACATGTTTTGTTCGCTCGTGGTATACACTGTTCTTTGACAGCTGAATTGCTCCTTGATTGTCACAGAAGACATCTATATGAGTCTGATTCATCCCCAACTCATTCATGAGTCCTCTCAGCCATAGAGCCTCTTTTACAGCTTCTGTAAGAGCAATATATTCTGCCTCTGTTGAAGATAATGCCACGATCTTTTGTAGGCTAGCTTTCCAACTAATAGCAGTCCCATATGAAGTAAATACATATCCGGTCAGAGATTTCCTGGAGTCCAAACAACCAGCGAAATCTGAGTCCACAAAACCACTCACTTGACCACTAAAAGTTTCTGCTTTCTGATATTCAAAGACCAGCCCTCTGGTTAAAGTTCCCTTTATGTATCTCAAGACCCACTTTAGTGTTGTCCAATGAACTTTCCTGGGACTTGACATGAATCTACTGACCAAACTTACTGCATATGAAAGGTCAGGCCTGGTACACACCATAGCATACATGATCGACCCTATCACATTTGCATACGGTGTAAGTTTCATATACTCAGCTTCTTCTTGTGTCATTTCTTCGGCGGTGCTGCTTAATTTGAAGTGTGATGCTATTGGGGTCGCAGCCTTCTTAGCCTCATTCATACCAAATCTTTTAAGCACTCCTTCTAGATAGCTTTTCTGAGACAGACACAACACTCTCTTGCTCCTGTTTCGAATGATTTCAATCCCAAGAATTTTCCTGGCCGATCTCAAGTCTTTCATCTCGAATTGTGCCTTGAGAGAGTCCTTTAGTTCCCGTATCTGTTTCATATCTTGACAGGCTATTAGCATGTCATCAACGTAAAGCAACAGATACATCAAACATCCATTCGAACAGATTTTGAAATAGACACAAGCATCATACTTACTTCTCATAAACTTATTTTCTGTCATGAACTTATCGAACCTTTTGTTCCATTGTCGGGGTGACTGTTTCAAGCCATAGAAGGACTTTCTCAGAAGACACACCTTGTCCTTGTCTTCAGCTCTTATGTAGCCTTCTGGCTGACTCATATAGATCACTTCCTCAAGCTCACCATACAGAAACGCAGTTTTAACATCAAGTTGCTCCAGGTGCATATCGAGTTGGTTTACCAGTGAAAGAACAAGCCTTATCGACCTATGTTTCACAACCGGGGAGAAAATCTCATTGTAGTCTATACCCTCCTTCTGTGTGAAACCCCTGGCCACTAACCTTGCCTTAAACCTCACTAAACTTTCATTCCCAGACTCCCTTTTCTTCTTGAAGATCCATTTACAGCTTACTACCTTGTGATTCCTTGGTCTTTCAACTAGTCTCCATGTTTCATTCTTTCGTAGTGAGCTGATCTCTTCATCCATAGCTTCCCTCCATTTACTGCTTTCATTCCCTTTTATAGCTTCATGATATGAGCTTGGTTCGTCATGATCAGGATCTTCAGCTGCAATGAAAGCATATGCAATTAAATCAGCATAGCCATATCGAGTGGGAGGTCTAATCTCCCTTCTTGTTCTGTCTCTAACCAAGTTATAATCCTCTTGATCCCTTTTAGAGTTTAGTTCCTCTTCAAATCCACCTGGAGGGCTAGCTACTTCATCATTCGATTCAGCATTTTCATCACCAAATGCTGCTGGTTGCTCCACCTCAATCTGCATAGAACCAACTTTCTCAGAATTTCTGTTTTCTGAGCTGCTGCTTGTGTGTGTTTTGCAAGCCATTTCTCTCTCATTAAAGACTACATCTCTACTGATTATGCACCTTCCCATACCAGGTTCTATGCACCACAGTTTGTATCCCTTCACGCCTTCAGGATACCCAATGAAAACACACTTGATAGCTCGAGCATCAAGTTTATCATTCTTTGAATGAGCATAGGCCGTGCAACCGAAGACTCTGAGATGTTGCAAGCTAGGTGGATGTCCAGACCAGACTTCTTCAGGTGTTTTCAGATTTATGGCTGTAGAGGGACTCCTATTAATCAAATAGACTGAAGTAGCAACTGCTTCAGCCCAGAATTTCTTAGACAAACCAGCTGAAATCATCATGCACCGTGTCCTTTCCAGAATTGTTCTGTTGTACCTTTCTGCCAGCCCGTTCTGTTGCGGAGTGTAAGGTACAGTCCTATGTCTAGCCAGCCCTTCTGTCTTGCAGAATTCATTAAACTCTTTCGAGCAAAACTCAAGACCATTATCGGTTCGAAGCTTCTTAACCTTCCTACCAGTTTCTGTCTCAACCAGCAACTTCCAGGTTTTAAACTTGATCAGAGCCTCATCTTTCGTCCTTAATATCATCACCCACACCTTTCTTGAATGATCATCAATAATAGACATAAAATACCTGCCGCCTGACAATGATTCTACCCTCGAAGGTCCCCACAAATCTGCATGAATATAGTCGAGAATCTGATCCGCAACCAGCTTACCTGAGCCAAACTTCACTCTATGACTTTTTCCAAGAGTGCAGTTTTCACAAAAATCTAATCCTTTGATCTTGTCATCTCCGAGCAGACCTTGCTTAGACAACTCTACAAGTCCCTTCTCACTCACATGAGCAAGTCTTTGATGCCACAATGAGGCCTTATCTTCAATTCTCACTGTATCTACAAAACCTGCAGCAGTTGAACCTTGCAAAAAATAAATCCCATTTTGCCTTGTTCCCTTCATTACAGTTCTTGATCCCTTGCTCACTCGAAGTTGTCCTGCCTGCACCTTGATTACATACCCGCATTCATCAAACATCCCTACCGAGATCAGATTCCGTTTCAAACCAGGGACATAGCGTACTTCTTTCAAGATTTCTGTACAACCATCATGCAATCTCAACACTATATCTCCTATACCTTGGACCTCAAGAGAATTATCATTTCCTAACAGCACAGAGCCTCCATCCATCATTCTTAATTCCTGAAACCAATCTTTATTGTTGCTCATATGGAAAGAGCAGCCAGAATCTAAAATCCATGATGTCTCAGAGGCCTTTTTCCCCACAGCCAACACCTCAGCTGAATCATACCCATCCATTGTTACAGATGCTTCTGCTGCGGTCTGTTTTGAGCCTCTTGACTCCTTCAATCTGCTGGGACATAATCTTTTGATGTGTCCTTCCTCGTGACAGTGATAACATTTTATCACCTTGCTTCTTGACCTCGATCTTTCGAATTTCTTTCCCTTCTTTTGCTCTCTTTTATCTGATCTACCTCTCACATGAAGACCTTCTGCCACAGTAGTCTTAACCTCGATCTTACTATTTAATACCTTCGAGCCTATTGCTGTCTGGACATCATCGAGAGTTACAGCGTCCCTTCCATACAGCATTGATTCCTTGAAGGATGCAAAACTCTTTGGTAACGAACACAATAGGAGCAAGGCTTGATCCTCATCTTCAAGCTTGACTCCTATGTTTTCAAGATCGAGTAGCAGCTTGTTAAATGTATCCATTTGTTCTTCGACTGGTTTTTCCTCAACCATCTTAAATGAATACAATGCCTGCTTTAGATATAATCTGTTCGCCAACGTCTTCGTTAAGTACAGACTTTCGAGCTTCTTCCACAGATCTTTCGCTGTCTTCTCCTTCGAAACCTTCCTGAGAACTTTGTCACCAAGGCTCAATATAATGATACTACGAGCCTTAAGAGCCATCTTCGCATCCAATTTCTCAGCTGCAGGAAGTTCTTCTTTCTCCTTTCCATCTGCCCTCTTTCCATCTGCTGTCTCTGCCACTTCATCCTTGATAGCATCTTCCAATCCTTGATGAACTAGCAGTGCCTCCATCTTCACCCGCCATAGTCCAAAGTCATTCGATCCATTGAACTTATCGATATCGAATTTCGTTGAATTCATCCTTCCCGTGCCTCGAATCCACAGCTCGCCTGCACCAATTGTTGAGTATCAGACTGAATTCTAGATCGAACTTATGGCTTCTTGAAGAATTTTTGTATGCGATCAAAACAGAAATTAAACAATGAATAAGGAGACGATGTTTACGTGGTTCGATCGTAAAGATCTACATCCACGGGCCAAGAAAGAATTGATTACTTTGAGATGAATCTGTGTACAATCGATCTATATGGGTTACAAAGCAAAACAGAGCCTTTTTCTGTGATTCTAAAGCGCTCTCTTCTGTTTTATCTCGCATTCACGTCTTTTAACCGTCCAACGAACTTAAGCAACAGAGAGTAAGAAACGTTGCTGCCAATAGCATCTTTATAAGTTGATGCAGCCCAGCGATTTCTTCATGCAAGCTTCGACGATTCTTCAGACTTGCACTATCAAGAGCTTGCTTCATTCTTATTACCAGAATTTCTCAGCTAAGACTCTTTGAAGTTGAGTTTGTCTTCACAGGAAATGGACCGAAACAAGTTAGAATTAAGTTCGGATGACGACTGGATGGAACGCAGCTCGCAACCCCCGTTCATGGCCACGTGCAGAGGCCTTCACGGCCATGAAGGAGGCGAGCAGCATGGCTGCCAAGGGAGCCCGACATGGTCAAGCGGTGAAGGATGGCTGGGAGCAAGGCTGAAGCCTGGTTCGAAGGTTTGAAGCGCAGGATCGACTCACGGCCGTGAATGGCTTCTACGAGACCGTGAACGCTAACAGTTTTCATGTAGTGGTTATAATCGAATTCATTCTAACTCCAAGTGAGAACCTTCTAGGCCTTATATCTTCTATATATAGGGCGAATTAGCTCGATCTTTGTACATAGAACTCGGAGAGGAAGCTACAAACTTGTAATCTCTGAAAATAGATCAATAAAGATTGATTATGCGTTTTCTATCTTTGTTTTTTAGCGTTTTACGCATCAAGATCGAATCTTTCGATTTGGTAATCATCAACTCACGAAAGTATATCGAGTCTCGAACCCCGAATCAACCGTGAACCGTCCCAACTCTATAAACCTTGTGGGGAGTTTCACTCTCAAAGCCAATTGACAATTGAAGGGAACAGCCTACAAGCTTATATACTAGTGATCCACTTTCGAATTATCCGATGTGGGATTGAGGTTGAACCCAACAAATATATTAAACGTGGATTTCGACTCCATCATCTAATTCATGTGAAACATAATACTACACTACCTAATCAACGAAAAATTAGTGAAATATGATTTAAAAATAGATAAAAACGTCAAAAGAATATATATAATTTCAACAACATAGCTTTGGACGGGTAACTTACTTTTGTTTCTTATCATATATTTCTTCTTAAAGTTGTTTACCAAATCAAGGTCGTCATTATTAAAGAAATGAAGCTTCTCCAATGATTGAAGCCATTTTTTTTTTCTAATATATATATATATATCTATAATACTTTATTTTTGAGACACAATAAGGACGATTTATTAGCCGTGGACATGTTAATGATTGAGGTTAGGTGCAAACTTTAATTATTGTAATGACAGTGGGTCTATAATTATAGGTTGGTCCCAAAATGTAATTATAACTTATAAATGGACCTCATAAATTGCAGTCGTTCACCTATGCCCCACAAACTATTTCATCGACATGCTTTCCTTCAGAAATTTCCATATCTTGTAAATCAGTTTTCATGCTATTTTATCATCATATATTCCTCAAATTTAAACTTCCGAATATATATTATTTTAGTTTGTTAAAAAAAATATAAAAATTGTCATTTCTTTCATATATATATATATATATATATATTTGAGAATTAGCAGTAAGCTCTCTCTCCATTTTCTTTTTATTACAAAATTATCCTTAAATTCTAATCAAGTCCTTCCTCAACTCCGCCGTACGCCGCCGTATCCACCAGGGTCAAACTCGGCATACAGCTGTCCGACCGAGCCAACGCCGCACCTGATCGTCGCCTATTGATTATCGGGCTTGAGGGCGTTGACCTTATCGATTTCGGGCTCTCCAAGCCCTTCCGCAGGAGTTGGCTCATGGCCCGGATTAGATGTGCCGCAGGGTCACGCGGCGGGCACGTGGCCCGAAACTCGTTGCAGAAGCTCAGATGTCGGGCCATGGCTTCGTCGGCGCTTAGCGTCGTCGTTCGACTACGCAGAGCTTCGTATTTCACGGCCTCTGCACACAGCCCGCATATCCATTTTCCACCATACCTCTCTCGAATTGTTTCAATGTAGGAAAGAGTGCACTCTTCCTTTAGCCCGCAGCAATCGCATTGAACAACAACGTCAGATTCCGCCGGGCCCGAAAAATTATTTACAAGCCCGTCAGGCCCGGCAAACATACTTGAAGTAGTAATCATCGACATCCCTATATTTTAAAAAAAAAATTGAAAAAAAATTGCAGATTTGTATATAATTAATTAAGATCAAGAAAACTTAACATCTCAGTATATCAGATCAATCTTACCTTTGAATATGTATATGAACGCAAGGTTTTGCTGGCTTTGAAGAAGATATATATTATATGGATATTCTTGGATCTATCTTTCCTTTTCCCACTCGCCTTCTTGTTTCACCTTGCTTTCTTTGATGGAAGTCATATTTCTAACATATATATATATATATATATATATATATATTGTTTGTGTGTGTGTGTGTGTGTTTTCTTTATCTTCTGCGTGTGTTCTTGCAAGTAGAGATGTGTAATTGGTAATGGCTTGAACAAGGAAAGCTCAAGTCACATGGATTATGTCTTGAGAGGAAATTGGCAAGGTAAGAATGGAAAGAATAGGGTTTATATATAAATAAATAAATAAATACATTAAAGAAGAAAGAAAAGAAAAAAAAAAAGAAATGAAATAGTCGTTTCATTGTGTGGAAAATGAGGATCAATGATTGCCGATATAGCTTGTACGAAACAGATTAAAATTATTAAATTTTTTTATGTCATGGCAGATCCGTAATGATAATATACTGACCTAACATTAAATTGTTTATACACATATATATATTTGAATTGCGAATTTTACTAAATGTAATTGAATTAAATAGATATTATAAAAGATTAGGGTGGTGGCGGTTGTGAATAGAATAAAAACAATGACAGTTTTCAACTCCATCGTGACCATTTGTTAGTGATTTTCCAGCTCAATGGCATCTACGCAATTATTCATTTTATTATCCGAATATATATATATATATATATATATTTTTTGAAAATGTCTTTGTGCTGTGTTAGCCAGTGAAAACTCGCCACGTTCGAGTGGCCGACGTTTTTTTTATTATTTTATTTTATCATTGTGTGAAGAAGCTTGGATATCAAAATTATGGTATAGTTGTGTTCATATCATAAAATTATAAAATATGGTCACAATGGTCGGAATTAGAGTATAGTTAATTCGTGCCGTAACACCTCAGTTCACATTTGACAAGCATGACGATTCTTACCTATTCAAATAATGATTATTGTATTTGTTTATAATTTCTCATGATGCACACGTTTCTTAGATTTTATTTTATATTTATTTATTTTCCTTGTAATAGAAGAACAAGCAAGAGAGATTCCATATTATTGCAGAGAATGAAAATAAACGCAGGGGATGGATATATAGGGTTTATCTTGTTTTATATATTTGCGTACAAGAAATGTCTAGTAAAGCTCCAAATTATAAAATATGTACACTAACGTAAAGATGTAATAATAATAATAATAATAATAATAATAATAATAATAATAATAATAACTGAAATGCCATTTTCAAGTTATTTAAAGTCAACAATTGTATGTCATTGGCGTAACTACGATGTTGAGTTACTGGGTAGATTTGAGACGTATTCATATTACTTTGAAAATTAGTCCCAATTTTTGATAGTTTGTGGTTCTAACATAAGTACGTAACCTGATAATGTTGGATACCTCGGGAAAAAAAAAATTATTTATTTACATCTAATAATTTATTTTTTCTAATGAAATTCATAATCTATGTCTTCAATCCAAAGAATGACCTTGGAAATGCTTGCTGTAATACCCAAATTACCCCTCTCTTCTTTTTTTTTATGTCCCGATTTATCCCACTCATTTTGGTTATGATCTAACCCTTAAATATCGATGTAGGCTTGCGCCATACAAATTTGGTGACAGCTTAATTGCGTCACACACTCTAGTGGTGAGACTAATCATTGGGGTCAGATGTATACATCACAAATTCACCTGACAACGATAGTAATAAGAAATAAATACCATGAAGATTACTCAACAAATTATGGGAAGAGTATTCAATTTCATGACGTAACCTACAAATCTTTAAGGCTCCATTAACCAAGACCTCGTTGTCACCATCTCCCCTTCCAAGTAGTCTCTTTTGTGCACATATCTGATGCACCCAAAGTTAATGGGTTTCCAGCAATAATGACAGGGAAGATGGTTTAAAGATTGCCCCTTTTCAAAGGATTTTTTTCCTTTTTTTCTTTTTTTTTTTTCTTCGTAGTCACCAAGCTGAGTCGATTATTTTGCAGCCGATGCTTTGTTGTAGCTGGATTTGTTAGATTTAAGGAGTGGGGTTTTGGCAAATACGGGAAAAGACTGAAACTTTTTGGTTTAGCGGGCGATCATGTCGTGGGCAGGCCCTGAGGATATCTACCTCTCCACTTCTCTAGCTAGCTATCTTGACAGTGAGTTCTTTTTTTTTTTTTTAATTATACGTCTTTCCTTTACTTATTGGATGAAGGAAGTGATTGTATTGGTTTGTTAGGGGTCTTCTTGAGCATTCTCAGTTGATTTAGTGATGGTGTTTCTCGGTATTCTTGAAATTCTTGGAAAGAAAGTTCGAACTTTGCTTTTGATTCGTGTAGTTTTTGGTGAGATTATGCGAGCTAGGTGTCTGTAAAAATGCATGATTGGCTAATTCACTTTGTGGGAATAGTGTGCATGAGCTTACTATTGGGCTGGGATCTGTTTTGATTGAGCTTTAGTCACTCTCACATGAGGTGGTTTGTGCACTGCTTTAGGGAGTTATGGCTTGCATTACCAGCCTCGCATATGAATATAAATGCGAAGACGTTTCATGTCTGCCTATTTCTGAAGCGATTTCATCACTCATGACTCTTTAGGCTGAGCACAATTATCATAATGTAAATGCATGAGAAATCCAGGAAAAAGACGTTTCACAGGCCAATAACAAGAACAGAACTTGGGTATATAGTTCGTTTTTCAGTCAAATACATGTCTTGGCAAAATATGAGACGATTGTACATTCACGTAGGAATTTGGATGGTATTGATCTGAAAATACTTTGAGAACAGAGACAACTATGAACTACCTATCATCATATTTTTCCATTTGTGAACTGGACTTTCTTAATCTGTTATCATCATTTCTGCAGAGAAACTTCTTGTGTCACTTCGAGATGGAAGGAAAATTTTAGGGATTCTTCGTTCTTTCGATCAATATGGTAATATGATAATGAAGTCAAGTTGCATACGTACCAATTCCTCACCATCCCTCTCTCAACAACTAACCAAATTTGCTTTATTTCATAGCCAATGTCGTACTGGAAGGTGCATGTGAGCGTGCTATCGTAGGTAATATATACTGTGACATCCCATTAGGCCTATACGTAATCCGTGGAGAAAATGTTGTCTTAATCGGAGAACTGGTATGCTGCTTTGTTTTAATTCACATCATAACCAACCGTTTTTCTTCTCGTTCCCCTCCTAAGTTGCCCGATACGATTATTCAGGACTTGGATAAAGAGGAACTTCCCCCGCAAATGGCCCGTGTTTCAGAAGTGGCCATAAAAAGGGTAAGCCAGCTTCAATTTTCACGGTTTTTATCTCACTTTAGCAATGTTGGTCAGCCCTTTCGTATTACTTCGTTTTAAGACTATTTGGCTATAAGAACATTATCCTACATTGGTTAGAAAAATGATGTAACTCTCAAATCAACGATGGATGACGATGTTTAAGGAAGGCTGTCTGAGTTGTGTTCTTTGTTCAGGCACAGAAAGCAGAAAGAGAGGCTTCAGAACTGAAGGGCACCATGAAAAAGAGGATGGATTTCCTCGACATGGATTAGAAGTGATGTGAAGCCGACTTCTGCAAATATTACAATAGACGTGTCGTGTCGTTTCCTTGCCCGTAAGTTATGCGTTAACTGATTCAGTTCTGTACCGTTCACAATATATATATTTTTTACACTTCCATTGTTTTCTTTCTCCTATATATGCTTCAAGATAGTGCCTTTTATCTATCCTGTTATGAAGTTGAGTTCTCTGGGTTCTTCCTCTATTTTTTTTTTTTTTTTTTTTGTTTTGGAAGAACTTGTAATAATAATGTTACCTTGATCACAGTACATGTATAATAACTGTTTAAAGATTTATTTATTCATTTATTTTTATCCAAAATGAAAAAAAAAATAATCAATTTAGGGTGAGATAGTGCATCTAATGTTGGGAAATAAATCGACCGAGTCGATTCAATCGGTCCAAGACCCACGATATAAAAAAATTAAGAACGAATCGAAAGACAAGAAATTTAAGTGTGGTTCGTCTCGAATTCATAAAAGATTCGAGACTACATCCACGGAGAAAACCCGAGATCTTCATTTATCTTTTCCGCCGAGTGTTTATAAGTTTCCCATCTTCCTCGCATATATAGATTACAAGATGAAAGAATTTACTTACACACTCAATGAATCAACCCCTCGTTCTATCTTAGGGAGAGTACTCTCTCGATGGTTCTTTCTCTTTGTGGCTGAGATCGAACAAGTCATCTTCTCACTGCTGCTCTTCTTTTGTAACTTTTGTAGAGCACTTCTCTCGTGGCAAGTGGCAACTGATTTTAATATGCTCCAATTGTTTCTTCATTTTGTGTAGCGTTTTAACAAAACGCTTCATTCTTGACAAACGATTTCAAACAAATGACTTCATCTTTCAAGAATTTGGCCTTTGATCTTCACAACGTCTGCTATTTTCCCCAGTAGGTCTTATAAATTACTGAATCGAAGGGTCGAGAGATGACTCCGTTTTTCTTTTCACATGTGATACCGATCTAATGGTCTTTGTAAACACGGACCTATTTGGGTTATTCCATGATTCGAGGGCGGGCTGCCGCTGCGTTGGAAGATGATATTTTTGAGCTATATAGAAGTGCTTATATGTTTCCGAGTTTTTGCTGATTTGTCATGGAAAAGGGTTATGATCAGAAGGGCAAGGAAGATGGTTATAACGAAAGCTTTTTTATTCATTAGTCAAACGGAAGGTTACACAATTACAAGTAAAAACGACATGCAGAAGTAACATACGATCTTTCAAAGGCTTCAAAACTTCTGCAACGTCGATCCACGATAATGATATATCAGACGAATGTGCTAATGCACTTATTATATATTATAAAACGAGAAAAACACACAAACACACACACACACGTATACTAGGTTGTCGTGCCTTCGCTTCAAATCAGACCAGTAATTAAGCTGACTGCACCAGGAATAAGAACAAGCACTCGACCAACCAAAGCATCGATCACTGTAAGGACTACGATGGGGATCCTCAGGGAAGCAGTAGGGATGTTGATCAAGCACGAAGTGGAAGGAATGGTTGCATTGAGATAGCAGCTTCCCTGGTCGTTCAGCACGCTATCAGCCGTAGTAAAGACGAAAGAGTAAACTCCAGCGGTGTCTGTGATGGTGGATTTAACCACCCTTGCGAGGGACCCACTTCCGCAGACAAGATCCACCCTTGTCTGGGCGATGGGAGGGAATGTCCCCGCCACGGAGATGGAAGTGTTGGTGCACGTAAGAACGCCGCCGAGGACTCCGCTGGTGATTAACGCAGCTGAGGAAAGCATTGCGGTGGAGGAGATGGTGATAATGAGAGCGAGCACGAAGAGAGTGAAGCTAATTGCTGCCATTTTTCTTTGGAATATTAGCTTTTTTAAGTGCTTGCTTTCAATATTACTTATGTTATTATGTCTTGGCGAGTTTTCTTGATGTTAAAAGGGTGCATATTTATAGGCGATTATGGATGAATGAAAAGCTGTGCTCCATAGCCATTATTTCACTGATATCCATATATGTCTGTTGGCCGTATCTGAAATTTGTTACAACAAAGGAATTGTTAACCAACCCTAAAAAGCGGGATAAAGTTGACATTTATAATATATATGTATATATATATGACGTGTGTGTGTGTGTGTGTGTGAAGTGGAATGTTTTCTTGTTCGTCTTGCACACGCCACATACACCATCCGACATTAAAGAGCTGACCTAAAATATCAATTTTAAAGTATATAGCTACTTTTTTTTTATGTAACTATAAACTACATAGATCGACAAAATGCCATACATTATCAGAGCTCTCAGTGTGGTAGGGTTTTATTACGCTATCTTTTATTCTAAAGTATGCTGTAGCTATATAAGAACTTACCCGTCTCTTCGGGCACTCTAAACAACACACCAAGCTTAATTCTACCATGGAGATTTTCTAAAAGTCTTCACTTTTATTACCACGCATGTATTGTATTGTATGATCGGCAGGGACAGTTATTATTCATCTTTAAACTAGGTAGTTTTATAGTATCGAAGGTGATAGTTTTCCAAGCTGATGATCTCTATGAGAATTGTGAATTGATTGATCTTTGTCCGTAGTGGATAATAATAAAATATAGACAAAACGGTCCCATATCTATCTATCTATCTATCTCCACTTGACAGAAAGAGTATATATATTGTTAGGTTTCTAAATTTGGGTTAGCTTCAGAAATCAATTGGGACAGTTATATATCAATAATTTTTTGCACCCTATCATCCCTATAAGTCCCTCACTTAATTCAACGATATGTTATAATAATTATTATTATTATTATTAGAAACAACAACATCCCTAATTTAATATATCAAGTTGCTATCAAAGATATGGTAGATTAGTGCCGAACCCTATATATCAATGGAGGGTACAGTTCAGACTCTCTTCACTTGCAACGAACATATGGTTCATCGCTGCACAATTTCCCCTATAAATATGCAAGTTTTGAGCCCTCTTATAACACACAAGCCACACCAAAAAACTTCTGTAGTAAAAAAAAAAATAATAATAATAAATAAAAAAAGAAGACTTCTATTGTCCTTTTAATTCCAAGAAAAAATGGCGTTCCGTGCTACGCTCATATTCCTTGCCCTCTTCCTCACCATATCCTCCACCGCAATGCTTTCCTCGGCTGCATTAATCAGCGGCGGAATCCTCGGTGGCGTTCTTACATGCCCCAACACTTCCATCGCCACGGCGGGGACACTCCCCGTCATCTCGCAGACAAGAGTTGATCTTGTCTGCAGAAATGGGTCCCTGGCAAGGGTGGTGCAATCTGCTCTTACAGACATTAATGGAGTTTACTCTTTCGTCATTACCATCGTTGATACCATAACAGACTTCGAAAGCTGCTATCTCACCGTTCCGGCCACTTCTTGCTTGATCAACGTCCCAACTGGCGCTGTCCTGAGGTTTCCCATCATAGTTCTTACAACGGTCAATGCTTTGGTTGGTCAACTCCTCGTTCTTATTCCTGGTGCAATTAGCTATATACTCTGATTTGAAGGGCACGACTGAAACAAATGCCTGCGTGCTCTAATATGTGTGTGTGTGTGTGTGTGTGTGTGAAGTTTACGTTCTAACCATAAGTGCATTAGCACAGTAATTTCCTTCCGTCTTTGCATGTGATGAATGTGTCATTTAGCAAATGTTTGGGTTGCTAACTTCTGTTGAAACTGATCACGCCATATATTTATGATGCCTAGTCATTATATATATATATACATATATATTCAAACGATAGTTTCATAAATAAAAATTCACAATGGTTAAAGAGCATAGAGCCTCCCACTTAAAACAATTGAATCACTATGACAACAAATTGAAAAAACCAAAAAGAGTACAAATTTTCAAGTTTTAAAAAAAAAAAAAGAACTATCAGGCTTAAAACTCCATAATAGAAAGTAAGGTGAAACTAATAATGAAGAAAAAATAAATCTTGATGATTTATAAAATATGGGCCGATCCGAAAGGGGTTAAGTCCACAGAGGCCAAGAACTAAGACACTTGTAAAAACATCGTAGCCCACAATAGGCTCAAATCAATATCTATATAATATTTTATATACGGAAAATATATGTCAAGATCTTTACATTACCTTTTTTTTTTCTATTATCTTTATGCAAATTAAAATAATAATAATATCTTCCTCTTTTCTATTATCTTTGTACATAGTAATTTATAACCATAAATGTACAAGAAGTATTGACCTATATGTATCAAATATCTTAGTCCCATTCTTGAAAGTAACTCACCAAACTCATCTCTTTCAAAGTGTACATTATCATTTATCCCTACTTCTTACAATAGGAGAAGGTACCAGAGAAAAGCAAAAAAAAAAAAAAAAGATTCGATCCGCATAATCTATCAAACTTCCTATAATTCACTCCTATCTTACATCCACAAGTATGTAATAATATATATATAAATAATTTCAAAGTGCAAGAATATTCTCCATCTATAGGAATATGACACGATTTTCTTGAGACGGCGGCAGTAGTTGCCTCGGCTGCTCACAACGGTGGCCACCGCCGTGCTGTCGCTGTCTAACTCTAAACGATGCTAAAAGTCTCTCACTTGAAATCTCATACTCCTTCCTCTCATCCATGTAGATTTGCCTTTCTCTGCATTGTTCGCTGCAAAATCCCAAATCACCCCTGAAAGATAAAAGACAAAAATTTAATGATATGTTCCAATAATTTTTCTTGTCTGAACACACACACAGGTGCGTGCATACCTATACATGTAGACTTCCTTATCGAGACTTAGGGTCTTGTAGCAAAGATGGCAAGACTTTAGATAGCAGAAAGATTCATCTCTGCGGCGGTGGTTAGACTGATTAGCAGCTCGATGATCGAGCAAGAATATGGGCTTAACGTTTTTCAACAAGGGTTTTATTACAGCAGCCTCGGAGTTTCCATTTCCTAGGGTGATGAGTATCCTCAGGCCTTCTCCATCATCGGACTCTCTGCAGCAAGAGCCCACGAAATAACCCATTTTCTTGCTTCCCTTGCAGGTGATAGGCAGCATCTTTTCTTCTCAGCTCTCACTATGATATGAAGCTTTATTCTCTGTTATTATTCGTGGGAGATTAGGACAGCTTGCTATTGTTTTATAGCTAGGAAGAGTTTGAGGAATCTGTGTGTAGTGAAATGATGAAAAACTGTGTGCTGCAGTTGTGTTGTTAAATAATGTGAGATTGAGTTTGTGAGGTGGAGATGGGAGTTTGATATTTTAATGGCATCAATTGATGCTTATGTCATGTGACAATTGCATTTCAACACGTGCGCTTTTCGTTTATTTTAATGATTCGTGTAAGAACCTAAAGCGCGTTTACTTTTTCACTGTACTGACGAAGCAAAAAACGTGAAAATGCTCGTAGTGTACTTCAACGACTTCATATAATAGGGTTAGTTATTGCTGTTGTTTTATTAAATTGTTTTATTAAGTTAAATGAGTAATAATAATAATTATAACAGTACTTCCAATCCAAACCGACTGTTTCCAAAGTACTAAACCTATTCAGGCAGATATCATGTTTGGTAATAACACATTAATATGCAGAGGGAAGTAAAAGAAAATGCAGAGAGAGAAAAGAATAAATAAATACAGAAGAGAGAGAGAGAGAAGACTTTCAAGAAAGTGACTAGAAACTCATGTATCATGGATTTATTATATTATTGAAGTACATTAATTATTATTATTATTTAAAAAAAAAAGAAGAAAAGAAAAGAAATCTTATCTCTTCATCAATCACAAAATGCTGTAGCAATTATGGCAGGGAGGGATGGGAGCCATACCGAAACGTCATATGTCTGTGTTGTACTCCCTCTGTTTCTAAAAGAAAGTCACTTTGTATTTTTTTTTTGTTTCTAAAAAGAAGTCGTTTTGATGTTATCTAGAAAAGAATATATGTATATTTCCAAATTCACCCCTCATATTAAATAAAAAGTGGAAAAGTGATTATATGATCAAATAATTAATGAGGGGTATAAGAGACATTTTAATTCATTTCTTAATATGTGTAAATTGTTTAAATGACTTTCTTTTAGGAACAGAGGGAGTATGTTTTAGTGTAATTAGGAAATAAAATATATATGAATTAAGAGGTGCGTAGGGCATACTCGTAAATTGTTTTATGTCAGAATCCTAATAGCATGCGAAGGTTAAGACAGCGCCCCTAGTGACTGTCTCACTGAATGGACACCATCTTTGAAGAGACATGCATGCTTACGAATGGACACAATCGACTGTTGACTTGCACACCCTAATTATTAAACTAATTCACGCAGTCACGTGAAATTCGTCCCAAAATTCACCGAAATACGATATTCATGAAAATTGAACTCGTAAGCTCACCTAACAGTTGGAATACCGCCCAACATACATTTCAAGTCAAAGTGCCAAAAAAAAGTCAAATGTACTATTAATATGTTCAAAATAATCTGAAAATGAAAAATGTAGCAGCCCATTATCAAGAATCATTGGCTTAAATGGGGTGAGCCCATGAGGGTTTGAGTCTTCCACCAAAGCTCTCTGTGTGATCTTGCCATGAGATTAGTGAGGAAGATGATGAAGAAGAAGTATCAATCTATTAATTATGAGCTTGCTTTTCAGAGATGTCACGTGATTAACTTTCAAATTCAAATAATTAAGATTGTCATTAATGTGAACTGTGAAAGCACTACAATACACATTACCATATTACGCATTGATCATTAATTCCTTTATCTTAAAGTTACGTTTTTTTTTGCAAACTAATCTGTTTCTTTTCTGGTATTAGTAATTATAGTCTGCATTGATTATTACATTTAACAGTTTCTCCAATAGTATACGTTACCTTGATATCTGTGCAGACGTTATTAGTAGCTTTCCCTACCAAATATTTCTATAGAAACTCAAACCACAATCTCGTGTGTAATAATAACGTTAGGTGGCCATTACGTTTTAGACGCCATATAAAACTGAAACTAAATGCATTGGCAATCAAGAACCTCCTAACAAGGTTGGCAAAGATAATAATTTCTATAAATCTATGTAATTTTTTTTTTTAATTAGGGATATTTTTCCTTTCTTTGTCTTTGATTGACATGGTGTTGAATTCAAGGGAAGAATATGTCTGAGTTCCATGAATCTGCTGAAGAACGTCAGGGTTATGAGTTTAACTGTCACGAAGATTTCACCAAGGTACTTTCTTTCATTGCCGTATCTTTGATCCTTCGCCTATTACACACACAGATTGTACTACGTTGTTTTCAGTTCTTGGAAGAGGCAAAGAGGAGCATAAGAAGAAGAGAATAAGAACAAGAAAAGATCATCGTCGTCATGGAAAAACTTATTTTTCTGCTGTTTAAAGCCTTACGACAAGCATATGCGAGGAGCCGACGAGTATTCGGGCGTGCCTTATACGAATCTCGGCAGAGATAGCAACGGACAGAAGCTTCGACTGTATGGGCCGATTTACTTGGCAACGTAACTCAGTTCGATATTTTTTTTTGTAAGAACAAGCTATTGCAATGCAATGCAATGCAAAAGTTTCTATGTACGTCGTCGCCTTAAAAATTTAAATCCAGCCATCGAACATTATCGTATGCATAACCAAGAAATCAAACTTGTTCCTCAGCCAAGTTTCTCGGGCTCGAAGGATTAACCGTCGAGCTGTTAACATTCCCGCCAATCAAGAGCCTCTTCAATGACTTAAATCTCGTGGATAACGCAGATATCTGCCGTTCTTCTCCATCTTCATCTTCGTTTGTATGCTGAGGAATATCGATAGCTACCGATGAACTCGACGATGGCTCTTCGACGTCGTCATCCCCTCCTTGAAGATGAGCCCGAGGACGATGATCTTCTTGCGTAGTACTTCGATTCTCTGGCTTCTCATTCGATGAAACAACGAGGCTCCTACACAGCGGGCACGTCGGGTGGGACTGAAGCCACATGTCGATGCAGTCGACGTGGAACCAATGGCTGCACTTAGGCAAAAGCCTTGCCTTTTCGCCCTCAAGAAGCTCGGACAAGCACACGGCACACTCTAGCTCATCATCTTCGAAAATCTTGGGATCGAATGTCACGATGGGAATGGCTTCCAAGGCAGAAGGGTGTAGACCCTGCCGCCCTGTGTCGGGTACTTCGTAGTGACCGGCGGCGAAGTCCAGGCGGCGGCGGCGGCGGGGAGGACTCCTGGCGGGGGTGGGGGTGACGGGCGGCTGGTGGGACAAGAACCATCTGGCGTACAAGTGAAGGGAAAGGACGAAGATTAGAATGAAGAAGAGGAAGATGACTGAGACCATCATGATCTTCCCTGCCCGATCGATCGTGGCCGAGCTGTTAGGATATTCGCTGTCCATGGTAGTATGTGATGACTGGCTTGGACATCTTCTGTTCTGTTATAGATATATATATATATATATATGCAGAGAGAAGAGAGAAATGAGTTCATTAGCAGTCGTACTATGGATGATATTAAAAATGAGAACAATAGACAGAGACCAATTGAGTCAACTTCTTTGATGGGTCAGAAGAGAAGTTCGAACACAAACAAAAAAGAGAGAAGAAATAGGTAAATAAGAGAAGCACTTATTGACTTTGACTTCTAATTTCGATTTTAATGTCATACACAATCACAACTGTCACAGTTCAGATGGGTCTAAGATTCGGGCCTCAGTTCAAGTTTATTTGGGCATATGATGAAAGGGCCCATTATCGACTTAGCTAGAGTAGAGCCCTATAGACCGTTACCTTACCACATCATGGAAGAAGGTACGAGGAAGTTGGAACTTGGAGAAGAAAGCAACTTAAATTTTCTTGATGGCCAACAGCTGCACATAGGTTACAGATGGGTTTTTTTTTTTTCAGCTACAGATCTCCTAACAAACTAATCTTGAAAAGTATCGTCAGTTTTTGACAGATTCCCCAAATTTCTAAAAAAAAGAAAAAGGTTGGTGTGGGACTTGCATTATCCATAACAATCAAATAAGTAAAATACTTTTCTTCTAAACCCATTTTTGAATTTTGACAAAATTGGAAAGGAGAAAGGAAGCCCTTGATTCTTGAACACATAGGATACCTTTGTTCATTAGCTCGTGAGGATTAAAGTAGCAAAGAACGCCATGGTTGTGGTTGGAGCTTTGATGGGCGCGGCGAGCAGCACCTTAGCGTACTACCACTGCGCCTATCGCCACTCCAGCTTGATTTCCCTCTTCTTTGTTGGGAATTTCGATCAATCCCAGATTTTCGATAAGATTATAAAATAGAAAACAACGCAGCGACAAGAATTTTTACGTTTGATTCAAAACGAACGAATCCTACGTCCAGGAGATAACTATTTTCTCTTCACACCGTAGATTACAAAGCTTTCCCTACTCTTTCTACACTCAAGATTATAGAGAATTCAAGCTTTCTTCTACGGTTAATCTACAAGAGAAAATCTTCTGAAATGAGATCTCTCCATCTCCTAACTGCACGCACGTTCATATTCCTATTTAAATAACTGCATTGCTTTTATGTTGTACATCATGCTTCGTCAGTGATACTCTAGCAACTTATTAAGTTGCTACTGCTAGAATCATCTTCAACCAATACCCTTAGATCTTTGATCATCATCTTGCAGATCCAACGGTCAGGATATATGCATGATTATCTTCACAGCCGACATGCTGATTGTCTTGGTTTGTTCTCTGGCGATACTAGGCGTCATTTTCCGGCACATGAACACGTCGCCGTCCCCGTCGACCCACTGCACTGGCAGGTCTCCCTGAACGCTGCCAACTCCCTCTTTGCTTGTCTGGCCAACACCCTCGGCGCCGCCGAGTCCGTTCTGCGCGTCGCTGCCACTGGACACGACAGGAGGCTCTTCCTCAAGGTTTCTCCTTTCCACAAACAAACAAAAAAAGACCCTTTTTTTTTTTCGTCAAGGCGCTGATGATTAGCTATCTATCTGCTGCTTTTCCAGGTTGCGGCGGGCCTATACTTGCTTTCCGCGGTCGGCAGATTCTTGCCTGGGGTCGCCGTCGCCTACATAGGTTCTGTCCGTAAGTCTTGATTTGTCTCTATGTAATTAACACAATCAGATCTTCTTCCATCTTCGATGTTCTTGGAAAATTCTCAAGCATATATCATATCCTCTGCTGCTGATGCAGGATTTTGCTTGTTCTGTCTCTACCTTATCTTTGAGGGCTCACAAAACAGCAGCATATGTTTAGCAAGGATCTGCGGGGGAAGAGATGCTTCCATTGCTGCTCATGATAGTGCTGCAATGCAACGTCTTCTTGATTCTTCGTAAATCTGAATTCATCTGTAATGAAAGGATACTTATAAAAGAAATGAAGAAAAGTTTAGGGACTAATTGTATTGTTACACCACTCGAGAGATTAGCTGAAAAAAGGGGGAAACAAAACGTCGGAATTTTACGCTGGTAAGATCGCTACTTCTGATCGATTTCTCGAAGATCTCACTGTCGTCCGCCAATAGGGCCGCTTCAGCCGGCAGGCACCAAGTCCGCCGCATCCATTTTGTTTAATGAGCGTTCCTCGCGTCGCCTCCTACCCATGGTATTCGACTATGTTTTCACGAATGAGTTTTTTGTTATTCTTTCATCCTTTCGTATATGTTGTGAGAGATTGATGTCTGCTTTTTTCTAAATTAAAGGCATTGCAGACGATCTTCGATAGGTACAATGGATATCTGGCTGCATTTAGACCCGAAGAAAACTAGCTGAAGAAGAAAGTGGCCTCGAATCTGATTGGGGAAATGTACCCTTTTCGTTTCTGTTCTTCGGCCAAATTGTTTGCCGTGTTCAAATTTTTCGGATATATCGTTTTCTTTCTAATTTAATGCAGGTTATGTGAGATTTCAAGAAGAACACAACAATTTTAACGTGGTTCGGACAAAAATCCTACATCCACGGAACGATCAATCGATGATTTTATTGAGAGAGTTCTCTTCTTTTACAATCATGAGGTAGAACCTTCTTCTTCTACCCTAGCTTACTGTAATCGACCCTAACTCTCTCTTGGGTGAAAGGAAAAAAAAGAAAATTACATTATAACGCACGCCACATGCTTGATATATATATCACAAGACCTCACAGTAAAAAAACGATAATAACAGACTTATAAAACCAAAATCGCGCATTTCCTTAAATCGTCGATAGCTGCAGCAATTCCATAAGCTAGCTCGCCCTTTTTGTCCAAGAAAAACGTGTTGGCAATAATAACGCTTTTCAACTCTGTTTGCTTCACTGCTTCTGCTGCTAACTTCGGCCGCTGCTATTAAGCCTTTTTGGCACTTGGCTGATCTTCATCAGCGCTTATTTGCTTCAACAGGTTACTACCGTACTCGGGACATCTGAACTCTCAGGTTCTTATGTCGACAAAAGAGCATAAATTGCTCGAGCGATGGCCGAATGAACCCTCCGTTTTCCAACTGTGTTTTAAGATCAATGTGTCTACTAGAAGTTCCTTCGACCCAACTGATAAACGATTGCAGACCTCAAGAACTTTTTTTTTTATTGCATAAGTTTCCTTGCTATTATTACATCATGGAGTTGTACTTGCAAAAGAAAGAGAGACATATCTTATAATTTAAGTGAGTTAGTGAGTGAGGAAGCATAGCTCGTGAATTTGCAATACTGCCCACTGACTGTAAGGTTGTTGCATTGCATGGCTACAACTAGGGAGACAAACTCCTTTATGTTTGTTATTATTATTATTATTATTATTATTATTATTATTTGGCATTAATTAACGTATAGTTTATAGTTCGCTGACACTCTAACTATAGATGTTATTACATATTAATTAGCCAAATTTAGCAAAAGAAACGTCTTAGTAACAAAAACGACCGACAAACAAACAATCGAATCAATGCTCTCTTTTTTCTCTTCACGTCAGTTTCATTTGGACCATTTGCTACTTGCTATTGATTGCTGGTAATATTTTGATCGTATCAAACCCATGTGCCCAATTTCTAAACCCACATGTCAAGTTCTATATCTATATTATGGCAATGTTTTTTTTTTAATATAATTTATAAAGAGAAATTTTATGATGCTCACTTTATCACCTTACATGCGCCCTTATTAACGTAGCACTGATTCATATCACATTAACACATTTTAAGTGTCATTGATCGACACATCTGATGATGGGTCGTATATCGATATTGTACGAATCAGTAACACATTAACAGAACGTTGATTAGCATGTTGATATGACAAGAATCTGTTCTGAAGTAAGATGAGCTCTTTAAAATTACTAATATATATATCTATATCTATCTATATATATATTATGGACAACGTTTAAATAAGTGGGACCCTTAGTCTGATGAGCCAACAGCTGGAAGATGGTAAGGTATGGGCCCCCACTCAGCCCGGCCATTCATGTAGGAGAAAAAAAATTAAATAATATCTACGTACCATATAAATATTTCCATACATATAAAAAAGATAAGAGAAACTGAAATTTCATAACATTCAAACGATTGTGGAGTCGCTATTACAAATTTACTTTTGTTATGGCATGATTTCCTACGTTGCAGGTAAATAATAATTAACAAATAAAAAAATGACGTGTATTTGTCGTTTAAAGGTCAACTTTCGGAATATTTATGGTTGTATATTACTATATATTAATATTTTAAAAAGAATAAATTGACAATTTAACCTTGAAATTCAGTGTCTTGCCGACATATTTGAATCACAAAGCAAGAATCCAAAAGGCGTTAGTTAACTAATCAACATGTAAGAAAGAGTTCAATCATAGAATTATTATTACATTTATCTCTTTCTATTAAAAATAAAATAAGAATAAAAATCAATAGTACACTTAACCTATACCGCCAAGGTATGGTATGTGACAACAAAAAGAAAATGAAAAAATAAATCAAATAATTAAAATCCACTCAACATCTTAACTTGCTTAAGACATCCCTAAATACTCCGTAGTACTCAAGATTAACTACTTAATCACACAAGAAAGATATTAAACAGTCAATAACAAGAGCTTTCGAACAAGTTTAAAGAACTGTCACATCGTCTGTGTTTGTAAGCTCTGACACATCCATCAAAACTTACACCTCAAAATAAAAAAAAATTAAGGAAAAATTATTACCAAGCTTCAATCATGCATATTCGATTAAGAGTGATGGCTCGTATCATCACGCCGAACGTCGCCGCCGTGGGACCCACTCGCCTGAGCATCTGAAGCACCAGTCCCACCACCGTAATTGCTACTATTCAACCCTTCTAGTATACCTAATTGCCCTTCTGACCCCAAAGCACCACCGCCGCCGCCACTTCCCGGCAACAATGAAACCAACGGCGCGGGAAAATTCATGAAACGAAACCCACTTGAAATAGCCCCTCTATGCAGACCACCGCCGCCGCCACCAATGTTACAACCATTCACACTAACTCCTTGATGATTACACCATATTGAATCGTGACCACCAGCTATAATGCCTTGGTTGCTGTAGTTATTCGAATTTCCGAGCATCCAAAAACTCGCCGGAATCGAACCTTGTGAAGCCGCCATGGCCCCGGCGGTCGACTGCGTCACGTAGCCTCCCATTTGGTGGTGGTGGCGAAGTTGAAATTCATTTTCTTCTCTACTTCGTTTTCGTCCCATTACACCGTCGCCGTCGTTCGTATCGTTACCAGTTGGTTCTTCTGTAATATCCAACGTTGTAATGATATTATTACTTCCATTCTCATTGGTATGGTTGTCTTCGTTGCTGGGGCTCTCTTGCTTCGCAAGCATCAAACTAGGATTGAGGTTTACATTCACATTTCCGCCATGGAAGTTCAAGAAAGTCGTCGTTGAGGGAGCTTCCTCGCCGGTCGACATGGAGAGCCCCGAGAACATATGGTGTCGATGATGCGGCATGGCGTAGTTGGCTGTGGGGTTGAAGAAGGATGATGATGGCGATGAGTTTAAAAGGGAAGGCATGGATATGCTCGAACGTCGTCCTGAGCTACGCAGCGAGATATTGAGAGAAGCAAAGTTCGCCGGAATAGTCCCCGTCCCGGTGGCCGCGATGACGGAAGGCTCCGCCTGTTGAAGCAACCACTCCACCGTCTCACCATCGGATTTGTGGCCGAGCTCGCGCGTCAGCTGGAAAACCCTAGCGGCACACAGAGCTGGCATACGGATCCGTCTGCCTCGGCCGTCGACTTTGGTGTGGCGGTCCTTGGTGGAGCTTCTCTTCGGCGGCTGCTTTTTTGGGGGTTCGGTGGTGGCTATGGAAGTGGTGGTGGCAGCAGCGGTGGCGGCGGTAGTGGCGGTGGTGGTGGTGTTAGGGACGTACTTGTGTGTGGCGATGGCAAGGGAAGGGTATGATGAGGTAGAGGCTGTAGAGGTGGCTTCGACCGACTCTTTCTTTTGGAGTAGTTGAAATGGAAAGTTGGGGCGGTGGCGGTGGTTGAGATGGTGGTCGTCGCCGTCCATGATCGGTGGCGGAGAGTATGATCGCATTAGGGTTTCTTGTCGGAGTAAAGGGAAAATTGAGTTCTGTTTATGTCATATGCTTTCGTTGTGGAAACCTAGAATTTGATAATGTTATATCTTCAATTGAACTAAAAATAGAAAATAGGAACGAAAGTAATAAATGTTATATGCTCTAGCTATTTTTTTTTTTTTTAAAATTATATATGTTTTTTTCCTTCTTTTCTTGGACTTTTCTCGAATTAATGAGAGAGAGAGGGAGAGAGAGAACTTTCGCACTAGCTTTAAGCAGCAAATATAATGAGCGATAATTATATGGGATCAGCCATAAAAAAGGGAAGAAAAGGGGCAATATAATGGTAAATGCTTGCTTTTATTTCTCTTTTCTTCCATATTTTCTTTGCTAAAATTTATGACTTCAAAACCTTTTCAAGAAATGCAGAGAAAGGAAGAAAGAATGAATTCTTGCGATGATTCTTGATAGCGATGATACTTTTTCTAGTGTAGGATTAACTGATTGCTTGGTCTATATTTTTATTTTTTATATATATTTTTTCCTTTTTATATTATTCTTTTAATATATTGTGCTTTGTTTGGACAGAAGCCTTTGGTTCAGACTCCACTCCACGTGAGGTGCTCTTTTTATCAATAAAGACAATGGTGTCCACTGTCCATGGTAGGAACTCCATGTAAAAAATATAATAGGTTTAATTAGAATACATATCTATATATATATATATATAATTATTTATAAATGAAAGGCATTCAAGTAATCATTTCGTTTTGCCTTTTGTTTCGCAGATAGGTACTTTGGGATCCATGCTTTGCCTTTATGAGTGTTGTATTGCTAGTGAAATCATCATAATAGTTTATATTTAAATAAATTAAAAACATATCCTAGGAGATCTAAATCGGACATTCTCTATATTTCTTTACATCATATGTCAAGAATGATGCAAAAACAGGTAATTTTTTATTTTTTAAAAGTTTTATGTAAAAGACCAATAAAATAATAAAGAATAATTCATTCAATTGTTGGCTATATATTTTATTTTATTTTACAACAGCTGGATTTCGACGTATCATTTGCGACCACGATCGATGGTTTGCCCGAAAAATGTGTGACACAAAAACATTTGATAAGTTGCTTGTCTAATCAATTTTCAGTTTGAAATTATATTTATATATTATATTATATATATAGTTGTATTTAATTTTCCAGGTTGCCCATGCCATGTGAATGTGAAGGCTTTGCTGCTTCTTTTTAAGACCACACAAGGCTTTGCTTATCTGCCTTCTCCTCCTAAGTAAAGATGACAGCCCAATAATCTAACTTTGTATGCAATTTCTTTTATAGTATTTAATAAGTCTTTCCTCGTCTCTCTCATTTAATAGTGGTATATGTAGGTGAATATATGAACAGAAAACATACGTCATAAATTACATATAACGTATATTCTATATATATATATATATATATAATTACATAATAGAATTACAATGAATTAAAAAATATGTTTTTGTAATATTGCATGGGCTAAACAAAAGCGAACATGACTAGAGGTGTAAACGAGTCGAGCCGAGCCCAAACATGATCTAACTCGAGTTCGGCTCGATTAAGTATTATCGAGCTCGAGCTTGATAAATTTCAGCTCGATCTCGAGTTCGATCAAAAACAATAAAAGCTCGTTTCGGCTCGATAAGGTTAGTGTAATTTGAGGTATTTGAGCTCGAATTCAGGCTAAACTCGAGTTCAGTATATATTAATAAATAAAAATACTTATTTTAATATACATTATAAAATATTTAATATATTTAAAAAATTATAGGCTCGACGAGCCACGTGCCTAAATATGATAGGCTTGAAAGCTCGACTCGATTGTTAAAGAGCTAGTTCGAACTCGATTTTAACCGAACTCGAATCAAGTTTTGATCGAGCGGCTCGGCTCTTTTACATCGGTACATGAAACTATGAAGCATATAAAGCCTATTACGTTGTTGGGCTAAATGCAAACATGAAAGTAATAGTCATTACTATAGAGCCCAAATTCAAATTCTTAAAACGTCAGGTCAAAGTATCACAAATTTTTTTTTTTTTTTAAACGATAGTTCATTAAAATCAACAACGTAGAAACTTATAAGTTATAATAGCACAAGTTCATATGATGAGAACATAATTTTGATAGTTTATTAAAATCAACACAAATTTTTTTCGTACATAATTTGATACAATTTTTTTTTCAAACAGTAATTCATTAAAGTCAAAATACGTTGAAATGATGAGAACATAATTTTGATATATTTATAATACATATATATATATATATAAGTTTTTTTGTGGGATTTCGTATAAGCTTATAAGTTTAAGAATATAGTAAAGTAATTCATGCAATTAAATCTAAAAAAGATTGACCTCTTCTCATGCCGGCGAATAAAATAAATTTAAAACAAAAACAAAAAAAAATTGTCTCCAAGTTCTTGTTATTACACACGCTTACTTCCTCCTTTCCCTCTTCAAACTGTCTTTGAATCAGTATATCTATCTTCTTAGTACAGTTGTCGCATTGCATCGTCTCTATTAGTATACATTCATTCATTCACATCATAGAACGTCTTCTCAATCATCATCATCGACGATATGAACATACCATGGATCTTCATCATCTCTCTCTTCGCCATTCTATCGATCTCCGACGCAGAGACGGTCGAGGTAAGAGACTCACTTGTCCAATTCATGTCCAAGCTCGCGCCCGAAAGCACGCCTCAGAGGGATCGAATTTCCGGCTGGAACTCATCTTCGTTCCCATGCATCAGCGAATGGACGGGCGTCACTTGCAGCAACGACGGAGCGCAAACCGTAAAGAAAATCGTCCTCGAAGGGCTCAGCCTCGCCGGGGCCTTAGACGCCGCTTCACTCTGCAAAGCACGGTCGCTCATGGTCCTCAGCCTTAAGCACAACGATGTCGTCGGGCCTTTAGCGGAAGAGATATCGAACTGCGTCGGCCTCACGCACATCTTCTTACAGGGCAATAAGATGAGCGGGAATCTGCCTCGATCCTTGCCCAGACCGAATGCTGAGGATCGACCGGGCGAAGCATGCTCATGTCTTGCCCGTCGTCGCCTTTTACGTCTCTGGGCGGGAGAAGCTTCTGGTATATGAGTTTCAAGAAAATGGAAGCCTCTTTAGTGTTCTTCATGGTAATAAAAAGCCCTTTATCATCATCCATCTTCAATCACCTTTTTGATTATGTAAGAATGATTGTGAACCCTATTTCGTCGGGATTTTAGGATCGAGAAACGGGAGATCGCTGGACTGGGACGGCAGAATCGACGTCGCCGGGAAAATATCCTCCGCGCTGGCGTACATGCACGAGCGTCTCGCGGCGGATAAGATCGCCCACGGGAACCTCAAATCTTCTAACATTCTGTTCAACCGAGAAATGGAGCCGTGCATAAGCGAGTACGGTTTAGCAGAATCCCTATGTCTGGACAACAACTCGCCCGCGGAAAGATATGCGCGGGACCCATTTAAGGGGGACACCTACGGTTTGGGAATAGTGCTTCTAGAGCTCTTGACGGGGAAGTTAGTACAGAACGGACACGAACTGGCGCAATGGGTTCATACTGCAATAACAGAGGAATGGACGGTGGAGATTTTCGACAAGTCAATTGCGTCTGAACGCCCGAGCGAGGAACAAATGGTCGGCTTGCTTCGTATCGCCTTGAAGTGCGTCAACGTTGACGCTGAGGCGAGGCCTAGCGTTCGTGAAGTCGCTGAGATGATTGAGGGTTTAAAGGAGAGGTCTATTGTTTGTGAAGATCCCTGATATAAATCTTGATTTGTTTACCAAATTCATTCATTTATCAGAAAAGGGTGTAAGGACTACATTAAAATCAGACGAGAACACAAACTATGTCAGCCTAAAAATCTTACACAGGTCGTTAGACGATTCCTATAATGTTGTGTGGCGACTACCACAGATATATTATTCCTATTTGCGATCAAACGGAAGTTATCTTCACTCGCTTGTCCCTTTGCAACTTTCCCGACCAGCTCGGACGCTGTTGCTCTTTCCAAACATGTTGATCTGCGCAAGACGAGATATCGTTCGTAAGAAGCTTGCGGAGTAAATTAGTTATACTACAGATTCTTGGCGAAAAGTCGAAAGTACAGAGGGAATAGAGAGAAACATTGTCCTAACCTTTCCTTTGTAAGATTTTATAATTGCTGCTAACAAGTTGTCTCCTGCTATGCTCCTCACTAGCATTATCATATCATCCCTTGAAATCTTATGCTTCTGCTAATAAAACAAGAAGAAAATGAAATGTTTCGTCGACGGAGAATTATATTAACTAAACAGAGGCTAGTCCCTTTATTACCTTGAAATCGCTGTGATGCCTGGCGATCGACTCAATCGCATCGGACGGCAAGAACTTGGAAAGAACCCTAATCAGGGTCGGGAAAGGCATCCATTCCGATCGCGGCAGACGATAATGTTGAGCAGCAGATTGCGATTCCCTTAGGAAATCTGCAGTCCAACAGCACAGTTGGTAATAGTTTTAATCTTTTGCGTGAGAAAATAGACGCAAAATTGCGACCGTCCTTACCTTTGCACGGAGGGGTTGTCCTGAAGCTGACGACAAACTCAGGCAAGACATGAGTGTTCATCCTCGAAGCCCACACTATGTACTTCTTCGGACATGCTAGATCGTCGACGCCCGAATCGAATTCCTCGGAGCTCGGATTGCACTGCCCCGAACCGGGACCCACAGGCTCGGGTTTTCCGATTATTACACGGCAGAGCAGCATGTGCCTCAGCCCATTCTCATCAGAAACTGCTGCTTGCATACTGTATCATTTGAAACGATTCGATAAGCAATGACCTTCTAAGCAATGATCAGACCAAAAAAAAATGTATATTTACCTTTCGATCGGATGATCAACTGGCGATAGATAGAGACCTTGCCCATACACTCCATCGTTCGTAGGAAGGCCGAAACCGTAAGAAAGAACACTGCGAATCTCCTCCTCCGAGCCACCATACCAAGCATACTTCAAGTTTGCATTGCCATTGCACTTGGCTTCCGTAGCTTTCGAATAGGCACAGAAAGATTGAAGCTTTGCACGCCTGGCGACGATGGATAGGTCGTTTCGATGAATGCCCTCGACTTTAACGTCGAATCCATACGAACTCAGGCTCAAGACCAGCTTTTTATTGATTACTTGGTGTATTTTTTCCCCTTGGCTCACTCTGACCAAGCCATCAGCGGGGAGGCGATGATCTTGCCGGTCATTTGTTTCTGTCCCTGAAACTCCACTTTCACAATCTGAAGGATAATGATCATCCACTTTAAGCCCAGAAGGTGAAACTTCGTCGACGTCAAGATCTTCGAATAGGGTTAGTCCAGCGTTCATCGAAGGCAAGATGTCTATGTAATAACTGACTTGGACTTTGAAGATAGAAAAAAAAAAAAGAAGAGAAATTTCTTGGCAATGAAGAAAGCAAAGGTGTGTACGGCAAGAAAAAAGGTCTGACTTTACAACAAAGATTGAAGCGTCAAGAACACTCGGTATTTATAATCTGAAAATGACATATCCCTTGTTGAAATATCTGCAAATAAAAAATGGTCTGTGACTGTATAATGCGTATGTGATTTACAGCAGCAGCGGCCCAAGTAGGGGAAAAAGGAACGAACGATGTAAGATCAGAGAATAAGAGATAAGAATATAGAAAAGAAAACGATAGGAACAAATGGCCCACAGACGAAAAGAAGTTAATAAAGATGGTGGATCATATTCCCAGAATCAAATTCCTCTCCTAATAGCAGATGAATAAGAAAAAGACGATGATGAAATAACTCAAATGTAACAGTGAAGAAAAATTTAAACGTTTGACAACCTAAATGTATGCCAGTGTAGATATATATGGATGGATGATGATGAAAACTGCCTGCATCTATAAATAGCAACGAAAAGGTTTGAGAAAAACAAGCATATACAATACACCGCCTATAGTTTTTCTTTTTCCGTCGGAATTCTCTTTTTGGTGGGCGGTTTGAGAGAGAAGAGAGATTGACGGTTTTATAGTTTGTGTCGGTTATTCTATTAATAAAAAATAAAATAAAATAAAATATCGTCGAGATCTATCTAACTTGGGACACGTAAGGACGATGAATGAGATGATTTTGACTGTTGTATTATCAATCATTCTTTACTTACGAAAGGAAAAGGTCGGCCGGGATAAAACACAATGACTCCAATATTTACCTTATAAATTAATTTAGTCTCGATGTTTCGCCTAAATTAATTTAACTCAATGTTGTCGATTTTGAACCAATTTAATTCTTCCGTCACGATAAACGTTAATTTTAACGAAAATCTCATACGTGTCTCACAATAAATCATGTCTGAATCGACGAAATTGAAATGGTTACTGAAATTAGAGTACAAAACTAAAATTTTTTCCTCTAAAATCCGAATATGAGATCTAGTTTATATGCTTCGTCGAGTTTCATTGACTGTAGAAGAAAACAGTACAAACCCCCCAAATCCTGCAAATATTTCAAAATTCGATCCATACATGATTTACTATGGGTCAAGTGTGAGATTTCCGTTAAAATTGACGTTTATCGTGACGGAAGCCGGTTCTCTCTAGTGAATCGCATAGGAAGGAGCACAAAGTCTCTGAAAGACCTGAAATTGGTTAGAGCGTCTAGACTGAGACCAGGGAATATAACTTCAAGTCCAACATTGGAGACTAAATTGATTCAAACGAAACATCGAAACTAAATTGCCCATGGGGTAAACATTAAAGACCATTTTGAGTTTTATACCGTCAAAATTATATTACACTTGTTGAAGAAACAGACAAAGAAAAAGAAAACCAAGCCTAACATACAGAATAGGGACCACACACGATAGTAATCATCGAGAAGAGAGTTATGTTGCCCAACGACTCTTGCATGAATGAATAGAAACTGAAGACGATGAATCAATTCTTATAATTATCGAAGTATTTCCACCTTTGCATCTACTGAAAGCTTCAAATACAATGGCATATACTATCATCCAATGTCTCCTCTATTCATTACACGATTGATTGTTCTGAGGGGAACAGATCGTCATAAAGGAAATGAAAAGAAGATAAAAATTACCTCCTTCTTAACCATAAACTTTGCAGATAGTAATAAAACTGAGAAAAATGGCTTCCGTATCTTTAATTGTGTGTGCGTGAGTGAACGAAACAGCAAAACTTTCCCGAGACTCATATTGGTGAAGAGATTGCCTAACGTATGCACAATCGCCGATTGAAGAATCCCAACAAGCTGCAAATATATGATCGTAAACGGTATTCCGCCCTGTGGTTAACAATGTAAGAAGTGCCATCTGAGGCACACCGAGTGCCTGTGAACCACTGATTTTTAGGCCGTTCGTAACGATTGAGGCCCCACATTAAAGGTCCAGCACAGTCCCGACGGCGAACTGAACGAGCGTGGCCGTCATTGGACGAACAACACCATCATGTTTTATTATAAAGTAGACATTAGCATTCGATACAGTTATTACTACTACCATGGTAGGAGCCTTCAAGAGCAGATAAAACTGATGAAAAGAAAAGATCTTGACATCCCAAAAAGTCTTAAACTTTGCACAATTAAACAAAGCAAGAACACGTCAGTCTTACAAAAAAAAAGGCAACTTCATTAGACAAACATTGCAATGAAAGTTTGATTTTAGTTGAACAAAAACCAATGCAAAGCCTTTTTCTTTGGGAAGAAAATAAGCACGTATATTATCCTTCCTTCGATATCTACCAACCCATAATAAGTAAAAATCAGCTACACCCTCCGATCGTAGAGTAAATTCACGCACGCTGAGCTGATAAGAACATAATTTAAATATGGCAAAAACCTGCTTGTTGTATATGTTGAAGCAGATGTTAAACAGGTACCAAAGGCCAACGAGCGTCCCGGCGGAGAGGCTCTTCGAATTGGGACTCTCCGTGGGTCCCACGCTCTCCGCCGACGAGGCGCGCACAGACGCCGCCACTGCATCCTCACTCACTCCGTCCACTCTCCCAGGATTCGGAGTCGAAAACCAACGGCTCCGATTCAGCGAGCAGCCAACGAACGAGGAGACGCGATGAGAAGAGGGGTCGTTGGAGCGGTGGAGGGAATGGAGAGCGAGGGGCGAAAAGGTAATCGCCGCGCGTTGAATTTTTATTTCCTATTTTCCTTCTCTGATATTGAGAGAGAAAGAGAGGGGCGTTGGTTGTATTGTATCGATGTTCTCGTTTGGAAGGAGTGGAGCAACGTCGAAGGTGGTCGGACGGTGAGGGGTAAAATTGTAAAAAGATTATATAATGGTCGGAAGGTGAGGGGTAAAAAAATTGTAAAAGATTATCACGACATTGAGAAGTGAGAGGAGAGGTTTTCCGTTCGTAACTCAAATTCATTCGTAAATTCGAATTGAGAAAATATCTAATAAAATTATAATCCGTACGTTTGTTATTTTTCATGATTTGTGATGCATTTTTATTTTAAGTACTTGCATGTTACCTTAATATTTTCTTTCAATGGCATGATTATCATAGTTATATAAAAATAAATAAAAAAATTAATAAACAAATTTTGAGTGTTAAAATAATGATATGTCTTTTGATTACAATTAAACAATTATATATATATATAAAAACAAACTACATTAATAAATATGGCAATAATAGAAATATAAAAATAATTTGGGCAAAAAATATAATTTTAGTAAATATTTGAGATGTTGAATAGTGCAAATGCATTTTTTAGTGTCTAAGAGAGAAAAAAATATATAAACTCATTTTAAGTTTGAGTTTGCATTATGATTGGAGAAGAATTTTGAATTTCAGATTGGATCGGATATATGGTCTAATGATAGGTAAATAGTTAGGTAAGCTACATAGCACAAACACAACACAACTACCTTTTTTGTTCCCTCTCATATTATTAAGTACTTCAACCTATTTTTTTCTCATTTTTTTTTCTTCATATTTTCACCATTTTAACGTCGTCTTTGACGATAGGTCATGTGGCCGAGCTTCTAATATATTTGGCGATAGGATGATCAACGTAAGAAAAAGAGAAGTTTTGTTCTATTACGAATCTTTGTTTGGAAGTATATGTCGTTGCATTATAGTTCGAGCTTCTTACAGAAAAATATGATGTGCAAGAAAGGCTATAATGTGAACCAAGTTGGTCATTTTCAAGGTTGAGCTTTCCATGAAGAACAAATGCTTCATGAATTTAGGGTCTACTAATTAATATTTGTCTACCAATTAAAGTAAAATTTATATCTATTAATTGTAGGGATGGACTTTCTTCAAGTGGACACTGAAATTCATTTAAAACCAATTGCAATTTTTTTTTTAAGCAAATGAACGTTTATTTATTTTATTTTTTATTAAATGCATGGGGTTTTAATTATTAATTGTGAGTCAGGATGGTTTGTTAAAATTGACTTTCGAATTCGGTTCATAATGCGTATAAATGATATATTATAAATCTATACTATTTATAATGACTCATGACCTTATAGTAAGTGACATTCAATTAATTGGTATGTCATCAATAATTACAATTTTACCCTTTAATTGATATGTGATGAATAATTGCAATTTTACCTTTAATGTTTAAATTTATTCCAATTATATCTTCCATAATCAATTTTTTATATAATTAAAAGTAACATAAAATTAAAAATTATAATTGTAATTTCATCTATTAAAATGAACATAAAAAATAACTAACATTATATATTTATATTATAGCACACATATTGAGTGTGCGTAAAATACTAGTATATATTAATCATGCGTTTATTTTAATCACTTTTGGATGAATAAATATGTAGCTTGCATATTTGTATTTTCACGTTTAAAAAAAAAAGTTGGGTGGATCTTCAAGAGATATGTTAACTATACATCTATGCTATGCAATGCAATATCGAAGTCATTTTTATAAAGGTAATAATAACATATTCTAGATGATGTCCATTAGTTAATCATTACAAATGAAATTATCATCTTCACGACCATATTATCTACATGCGTCTTGACAACATAATGCTTGGTTTGTCACTTCATTTAGTTGGTTGTTGTTAATATTCACTTGTCGCATAATTACCTTTATATATTAAAAAATTAGAATATAATATCTCTTATGAGGCTTAAGTCAAAAGTTATAATTATTATTTCTTTTTATCTGATTAAATCATGCATTTCATATCACTAATTCGAATCATTAGTTAAAACTTATTCCTAGAACTTTGGATCGATTAGACTTAAGCATGAGAATTAATATCAATAAACTTATTTGAATGTCTCGCTTGATAAGTTATATACGTCAGCAAACTCGATAAATTAATACTTGATTATTTAATAAACTCTCTAAGATAATATTTTTTATCGGTCTCAACTTGGGAATAACGTAGTAAATTAATAAACTCTTTAAAATTATAAGATAATGCATTTTTGATAACTTATATAGACCTCATTTAAAGTATAAATTAATAATTTTCTGTATACTACATAATATTATATGAATGAATTACGAAAGTTTCTTGTATTGAAAAGTCATATGTATATAATTTGTTTGTGTTATCATATTTTGATATTATATTTATATCGAAAATAGTTTTTAATGCCCATAAAGTGAAACATTGAACAATAAGAAGCATAACAAGGTATGAGATTAAATGATTATTTTAAATTTGATCATTCATTTGAAATGTGTTTTTAAATTGAATATTTCATTATAAATTAATAAAATTTTAATTAAATATATAAATTATTAAATTATTAATTTACATATTAATTAATAACTCTTTTCATCAATAAGTTTTGATGGTCCATGACCATGACTATTAATTTATAGGGTTTCTAATGTATTTATTTTGAACCAAGGAGAGAAAAGAGAATACTCAACATATATTAACTTCGATGGATTAAAAAAAATGGATATAATTATTTAACATCGATATTTCATAATAATAATAACCATAAAAATAATAATTACTAAGCTTTGGTCGTTAAATCGCTAATGAATAGCCATAATTAAAGTAGATTGGCAATAATGCAAATTCACGCAATGAAAGGTAACGGTAAATCACATCAATCACAACTGTAATTAACATTAAGACTTTATTAAGTCATTTATCGATATGATGTGAACTTTGAAAACTACGTCGCTGCAATGCAAGAAAAATATGAACATGTTTGTCGTGACGTGTCCAATGTCTCCATTACAAAAGCCACCAAGCTTATATTATATTATAATAGTCGACTCGTGCCTTATTGGAAATAAAAAAAAAAATTAGAAAACTTTTTTCATAGCTAATTTCTTGCCCAAATTTAATAATTTTTTCAATGGCAATAATAGTGTTACATATAAATGCGAAAAAGTATTATACAATACAATGACAAGAAATGGCACAAATGGTTGGGCTAAAAATGGAAAAACATAAGGAAAAAGACAATGGGATACAATACATAGGCTTTAGAGAGTGTGGGGGCGCATTGGAGTTAACTCAAGAGTGGACTCATCCACAGTTATTTATGGCTCCATTTTATTAAAGATTTAATTTTTATCATCCGACGTGTCATCAATCATTGTAATGAAGTTTCCTCATGGAGGATGAATTTTTTTTTTTCCAATATTTTTTAAGACTATTTACGATAATGCAATGGCAAGAACCTAGCAGTGGAAACCCTAATATGAATTTGAATTCCTTGTCTAATATATACTATTTTTGTTATGGCCATTAGTTTATGTGTATGTAAATAGAAAAAAGAAATATTTCATTTTGTGTTTCACCAATAGAAACCGATTAAATGAGTCGAAATCATTTGATTGGGAGATCGATACGCAGCCACGTAGTACTGTTTCCCTAAGTGTACTTTTAAGGAGTATGTTGATTGTCTTATTACATCTTTCTTTTTCCTTTTTCTTGAATTTTCTAAATTTTATACATACCCATATCACCATTATGCATATGAATATATATATATATATATATATGTATAATTCTATGTATAAGTTTGGAAATATAATTGTCGGCAAAAAGATGTATACTTGATCAACATCATATCAAAATAAAGGTGTCATGAAATCCACGTTTCTTCATGCAAACATAAAAGTTGTTAAATCACCTTTTTTCCTTTAGTGGGCGGCTCTTTTTTTTATATATGAAAAAGTAATTGCGTCGGTTAATAAAACTATTTTTTGCCCAAAAAAAATAAAAACTTAATCGAATTTAATTTACCATTTTTTTATAAGATTAAGTTGGTCGATTAAAAGTATTGTTATATATTATATACTAACTCGCAAAATGGGATAGCAAGTGTTTCTTGAAATAGTTAATATTTCCAGTTCCATATTTATTACAAAAAAAAAAATATAGCTCAAAATCAAGTATAATCATAATTAGATAATGGTCCATGGTGGTAATTAATGCCCACGGGCTAAACTAATTAATAAAATTAATCAACTATAAAAATGGAACCCTAAAAATAAAATAAAAAATAAAAAAATTGAGTAAATGTACAGAGGCAGGCCCGCCATGTCAATTAAGCACGTGGCAAGTCTTGAATACAATTTATTTCTGGGAAACCGATAATACATATTAATTAGTCACCATATTTAGGTTTTAATCATCAACCATCGTATCGTTAATTGTCACTGTACGGACATGAAACTATACTATAGTAGAGGAGAACTAACTGACGACACTATTTATAGAACTGCCCTTCGACGTTTACTTCTCACTAATCCTCAGAGAGAGAGAGATAGAAAGATATATATCTTGAAAACTAAACAACCTTCACCATGGCTTCCATTCCAAGTAATCAGAGCTTCTAAAAGTTCCCAAGTAAAAAAAAAAAAAGAATATATATATATATATATATAATATAATATTATTGTTTAGAAGCTGTCTGGAAATCAGGCGACAATCATGGGACGACATGGATGTTGTGCGAAGCAGAAGCTGAGGAAAGGCTTGTGGTCGCCAGACGAAGATGAGAAGCTCTACAGCTATGTCTCCAAATATGGCGTCGGTTGCTGGAGTTCTGTCCCTAAATTTGCTGGTAATAATAAATTTATCATTATTTTCGTTTTTTTTTTTTTGGTCATTTAAAATATTGGATTAAATGCAGGTTTGCAGAGATGTGGGAAGAGCTGTAGGTTGAGATGGATAAACTACCTGAGGCCAGACCTTAAGAGAGGGATGTTTTCCCAGGAAGAAGAAGAAAAGATCATTTCATTACATGAAGCACTTGGCAACAGGTTTTTCTTTTTATTTTTTAAATTATATTTATTTTCACAATTTTTAAATAATTTGGTTAAAAAATTTGCAGGTGGGCTCAAATAGCAGTGCAATTACCAGGAAGAACAGATAATGAGATTAAGAATCTATGGAACTCAAGCCTGAAGAAGAAGCTAACAAAGCAAGGGATTGATCCAAGAACTCACAAGCCTATCATACTCGAAACTCAGCCGAAGGACGAACAAGAATCATACATAGACGCAAAGGGATTAGATTTCGATAATCCCGTGATGATTGAACCTCCGTTATTGTATCAATCGAATGAGGCCGTCTTCTCAGACAGAGAGAAGTACGATCATCCTCTGTTCTCGACGGAGTCTCAAGAGAGTGGCGACCCTAGTGCATGCGGCTCGAGTCTGATGTCTCATATCCATCAGTATTTCTTGGCAAGGCCGTATGAGATAAAGAACCAATTCGAATGTAATCCCGACCCTGCTTTTGGATTAGAGTCGATGCCTTATGCTATGAGTTTCAGTACGAAGGATCAAGATTGTCCTGAAGCAAAAGAGTGCTCGAGCAATAGCACTGCGACGTTCTCTTGGGACGGAGAGAGTCGGCTCAAGACAATGTTTCAGTACGATTTTAACGGAATGGAGATCGATGGGACGAAGCAAGTTCAGTGGCAGGAATGGAACCATCAACAGGCTTACGATCATCGTCAGGTTTCGGGGGATTTCAGCTGCTATGACTACACACCAATGTTGCAAGAAGATTATCAGCAAAGATAGAGAAAAAACAGGTAAAAAGATAAGAGATTCTCATTTCTCTCCCACGTATAAAACAATCCCAGTATCATTACATAATCCTTGATGGCCTCTGTTATTGTTATTACTATTATTTTTCATGATTCTTTTGTGTGAGACCTTGATTGTACTATTTGTGTTTTGAACCATGGCAAAGGTCACATTTTTATCAATCTATGCAGAGAATGATGGTGATTTTATTTTATACAAATAAATGATCCCCAATACTCAGAATACATGAAAATCTTATAGCATAACAATGGTAAGAAAGTTCTTGGTAAAATACTAATGTTTTTGAAACCATGGCAAATATCACATTTTTTATCAATCTAATCAGAGAATGATGGTGATTTTATTCTATAGCAAAATAAATGATCCCAAATACTCGAATTTGAAAACCTTACAGCATAAAAATGGTACGAAAGTTCTTGGTAAAATACTATTGTGCTTTGAACCATGGAAATGATCACATTTTTATCAATCTAAGCAGAGAATGATGGTGATTTTGACTCATAGCAAATAGATGATCCCAAATACTCGAATTTGAAAATCTTATAGCATAAAAATGGTAAGAAAGTTCTTGGTAAAATACTATTGTGCTTTGAACCATGGCAAAGATCACATTTTTATCAATCTAAGCAGAGAATGATGGTGATTTTGACTCATAGCAAATATATCCCAAATAATTGAACTTGAAAATCTTATAGCATAGTAACAATGGTAAGAAGGTTCTTGGTAAAAAAAAAAAAAAAGCAAAACAAGATGAACTGAGACGAAAGCATAAAATGACATAATCTAACCTATGATTCCAAAGAGAGACTCCTCAGGCGGTAAGAAGCACGGCGCCGCCGGCCTCCTTAATCTTCTTCTCCGCATTCTTCGAGACCAGCTTCGCCTTCACGACGACGGGCTTTCCCTCGGGCAGAAGCCCCTTTCCGAGGACCTTGAAGTACCCAAACTGAGCCACGTCGACCAGCGGAACGTTGTCCTTGCTCGCCTTGTCCTTCACCTCCTGCGGGACCATCGACCACAGGCGGTCGACGTTGAGCGTCGGGCAGAAGAATTTGTTCCTCAGCTTGTGGAAGTACCTCATGCCGACCTTACCGAAGTACCCCGGGTGGTACTTGTCGAAGAGGATGCGATGGTGGTGCATTCCTCCGGCGTTACCTCGACCGCCGGGATGCTTTCGGTGCTTGCCGATCCGGCCATGCCCGGCGCTGACGTGGCCCCTCTTCTTCCTGTTCTTCTTGAAACGTGTCGTCATCGTTCATCAGCAGAGTTTTTTCGTGCGAAATGGTGCATTTGTGCCTTACATACATAGAGATTGTATTGTATGGATAAGCGAGGGTTCAGATATTATTGGGCTTTTGATCTATTGGGCTTTATTTGGTCGGTAAAGGCCCAAGAAGCCATAAATCATACCAACCTTGCTTGTCCAAGGCTTAAGCTGTAGCTTCTTTTTATTTTTATTTTATTTTATTTTTTGAGTAATCTAACACCAGAGTATACTCTCTTCACTACGACTAAATTCAATCTAAGTAAAATTTGAACAACATCGACTATAAGACTTTTAAGTGGAACTAATCTTACTTACATGTGTGTAGTGCTATTTTTTTAATGTAGGTGGCTCAGTTCTTTTAACAAAATGAAGCCTTATATGAAAGACACCCAAAAAATTTTGTCCTATATAATTAAATATGAGCCTTTAAATTTTAGTTTTAAAATAGTGTGGCTCTATGGGCAAGCATGCGTATGCCCAAATCCGGCCATGTATGTGTGTACCATTCCAAATTTCCCATACTCTTACAAAATTCAGTTTAAAGTGAATCTAAACCACAACATCGTCTATGGAACAGCCTCAACTTCCAAGGAAATTAATCATTACGGCTTTTGTGTACCTTCTCAAGTCCGCAAAAGATATCAAAGTGGGATCGAAACCATAATATTATTTTTGGGTCAAGAACAAGTACAAATAAGAGATGAATCATTAAATTTTATAATTATTGGCTTTACATCATAGAGCATGATTTGAGGAAAACAAAAAAACAAATTAAAAAAAAAAGAAGACGAAGCCCTCCAATGTTCTTCTCTTTCGACCATATTCCTCCGTCTCCTTGCCAATTGATTATCATAGATCAGCTGCATGGGCAATTTACAAAGACCATACGTCATCGTTGAAACAAAACCTCTCACATAAATCAAGACAAAAGTCAACGATGATGTAATAAATAATTACTTACTACAAACAATGGGTATATGGGAAGAACTCTTCCAACTCGCAACTAACTGGAAGCAAATCTACATCTTCATGGTTAGGCTTAAAACTTAGCCTCTTTGGATTCTCCTTGTAGCACTTGCACACGTCGTCGGGCTTAGCAGCCAGCCAAGACCTTGCACCATCGCAGCAGTCGTTGGACGGACTACGGTCCCAGTTGGTTAGGTAACCGCTGCACGGCTCGAGCTTCTCTATCGGGATTTTATAGCAGTCCAAGTCGAGGGAATGAGACGTAACGGCCGCGAAGGAAAAGCACGAAAAGACCGTAAAGATAAGTGCGAGGAATGGTGAAGGTTTAGCCATTTTTTTTTTCTTTTTTTCTTTGGCCTTCGATGTGCTTCGTGGGTTGTTATTTATTTATAGTGTGATGATTAGGGCATTGTGAATATGATCACGAAGGGATGATAATTTGGAAATTCATTGATTTTGTAGATAATGTATTTAATTTAGAATTGATGTGAAAATAGAAGGAAATAGTATATGTATATTTCTGATTTTCTTTTTTTTTTTTTTGAAAAAGGAAGGTTGATTGATTTATTCTAAATATATTCTGGAATTTCTTTCTTTTTTTTTTTAAGTATTGCAGTTGTAATTACAAGTGATTTCTGATTTTCAATGAGTAAAGAGATTTAATTATTTTTAATCCCGAGGTATCTCACTATTGGCTATGAATTTATTCGGCACATTCCAAAGATGAACTAATATCCAGGGATTCCGTTTCGTGAAGAAACTATATAAAGGAGAACGCAACATGTGGTTGAAAATGGATATAATGTTTCAATTGAAGGAGTAGGAAATCTTCGATTAATTTTGGAGGGTGGTTTCATTTTGAAATTCATCCGCATTATCAAGACGTATTTTCTTTATTGGATAATTCGAAAAATGTGCTCTTAATCGAATCAACTGAGCAAACAATCTCGTAAATGCCACGTCGCATGTTGATAACAAAAATACATGAAACCATCCAGTTGATGTATCAATCAATACCATGAAATATCTAAATGATCCACATGATAAATGTATCGATCCACAAATATCACCATGTATATATTTCAAAATACTATGTATTCATTCTTTATTTTTACTAGTAATTGCTGAATAATCAACTTCCTATAGAGCAAGTAACCCATAATAATTCATTAAATGAAGAATCTTCTGATCCATCATCTGAATAACAGGTAATAGCAACTAATGATTTAAAAATCAAGCTTACGTAAATTTCGGTTGAAAATTTTTAACTTCAGCTAAACAGCCATACACTCAAAAACTGAATTCAATTTTCGATTTTCCCATAATTCATAAGGGATTTTAGACATTGCTTCAGTAGGAACCCCCACCAACATCAAAAGTGTTAATTAAATACCCTGCTTGACCAACCAAAACGGATATATATTACCACTAATTTTGATTATTTCTTCCTCATTGAATTATCACACAATACCGAGAAATAAGGTATAATTAATTAAAAAAAAAAAAAGAGAAATCATCCATGTAAAGTGTTACATTCTTCATCAACATCAAATAGATATTATATACACACCCCAAATCTTTGCAAAGGGCAAACGAAGCATCCATGCTTACCAATACATAGACATCTCAATATCTTACTGGTCAGTATCTTCTCAAGGGATCCTTGTTAAAGAACGGTTGTCGAAGAGCTTCGCGAGCGGACAATCTCTCCTCGGGATTATATCGCAAGAGGCCTTGTAACAAATGAATGAGGTCGCCAGCAGAGTAATCTATGTGCTGCATGATGAGATTTGGGAGCCTCGGCAGCTTCAAGACGGCTCTGATGCTGTCCCTCGACGCTGCTCCCTCAGGCCAATCTAGCCTACCTCTTCTTACATACTTTTGCGACTGACGGCTATGAAAAACTATACAAGTCAGCAATCGTCGAATGAAAGGCGGACATGAAAGAACATAGAAAGTGAGAAGATATACTCTGCAGTTCTCAACATGTGCTGGGGAAGAGGACAGAGGACTCTCTCCATCATCGCAAGGTGTTCCAAGTTCTCGTGTGTTTGGAACAGAGCCTCGCCCTGTTGTTGTAATGATTTTTATTAGTATCGAAGTACGGTGAATTATAATCGAATCGAAAGCGAATGAGCAGTGGTTTGGAGGATTAGCATACCGTACAAAGCTCCACCAAGATGCAGCCAACGCTCCATATGTCGCAAGGGTAACTCCAACCTTGTCCTAAAATCACTTCGGGAGCTCTGTAATGACGAGTGGATACAATGTATGTTTGGTCCATCTTATCATATGTTGTGCTTCCAAAATCGATTACTTTGATAGCACTTGACTTTGGAACTTTCTTGTAATATGAACTATCCGTTCGAGACCTCGACGAGCCCTAAAAAAAAAATCAAATGCAAGCATGAAAAGGGGCATGAAAAGAGAGACTTGTGGATATTACTATCCTGATGAACTACCTTGAGGTCGGGAACTTTTAAATAGTCCGACGACACAAGAAGTATATTTTCAGGCTTCAAGTCCGTGTGAATGAGGCGTAAATCATGCACGACTGAGGTAGCACACAAAAAAAAAAAATCAACTACGTAAGGGAACAAACATAAAAGGACAAGAAAGAACTGGGACCAAGTTTTAGGTACTTTAACGGCAGCGATAAGAAGCTACCATTAAATTTGGCATGCAACAAAATCATATGGAGTAAAACTATTTACACACATGCTACACATTCCAATAGTTGTCTGCCAATCTCACGGACAAGATCAATGGGGAATGGGCGATAACTGTTTTTGCGTAGGAAATCGTATAAGCTTGGTCCAAGCTTCTCAAAGACCTGTTGACACCATTTAAGCCCATCCAAAGGTTTAATCCCCAAAATATTGTCAGGTCCGGGGAATTAATCAAATTAATCATGTACTCACAATACAGATATGGTTACGATAGTCAAACCAGTTCCGTAACTGAACACAACTGCAAGGAATAAACTCGTTCAACCCACGTAATAATTTACAATGCAAAAGAAAAAAAAAAGGAGCGGCAGTATGCAAGGAAACAGAAAAGTGACACTCACCGTTCGCCGCCTTTGTCATGTCTACCTAGTTGTTGGAGCATTTCTATCTCAATCATTGCTGCGTCACGGTACTTTTTAATACCACGGACAATCTTGATGGCAACCATTTCCTTTTGTTCCCTGTCCCAGCACTCTAAAACCTGGCCAAAGGTGCCTGCAGGGAAGATATAAATTTAACAGTTGCACTAAAGTGCTTCACCTTCGTAAATCAGCCTCCCAATACATACCTTCACCCATCTTGCTGTGGATTTTGTCTGCAAATAAACAAACGCCAGAAAACATAAATGAGTGTGAATGATAATTAAGAAGAAATGACACAGCTTACAGCTATTACAATCAGATCAACAGACATAATAAAATGAATCCCGGACCATTCTTGAAAATCCCAGAAAACATTAATGCATTCTACGAGTAGATGATTGCGAAATATAAATCTCATGGTGGTAAAAGTAGTTACAGCGAGCAGTTAAATTATCTCCGATCTCAAACATATAATGGCCATCTTTGTCATCTGCTCGCCATGGGGGTGACCCATTTCGATCCAATCCCTTGACAAAAATAGAACTAGGATGGCTTGAAGTTACATAGCTTGTCAGACTCCCAACCTCTTGCCCAGAAAACAATCCTAGCTGAGCCTACACACAGCCATTCATCCGTAGATTTTCTTTAACAAGAATAGATATCAACTGCTATCTCCTCCGCACGATCTGAGGTCACACTACACACAATTCTCCCAACAAAATAGCTAAGAAGAAATAAAAGTGATTATTAAGCATCCTGACAACATCGGCAACCAAGTACTCGCAGATCACAAACAAAACGCAGGAAACAGCCACAAAGCAGCTGAAAGAAAAAAATCAAAAGCAGGCAGATTTACAAGAAAAATTGCTCATAAAATATACAAAAAATAAATTTACTAATACCTCATCCCACAAAAAAAATAAAAAATACCTTATCTTTCCGTCAGATCTACATGAAAACCACAAAATAGAAAACAAGGCTAGGGATTTCAATCTCAGCTGAGAAAAAACTTACCCTTTGAACTTGAGGTAAAACATCCCAACCCAAACGTGGCCGCTTCCTAGGCCGTCGATCCATCGTCAATTCCGTCACGTGTTCCATCTCCATCGTATTGATTCGCTCGAAATTAGAGAGAGAGAGAGAGAGAGAGAGAGAGAGAGATGAACAGCCTATCTTAGTGGTTCGCAAACTGCGAGAATGCGCGAAATGAATATCATAGCCTGCTTGACGCGAATATCTGACCGTCCACGTGGCATCATCAGATGTCATAAAAATACGACAGCCTCTGCTTTCTTTCCCCTTCCTTACCGATTATATATTTAAATAAATATAAAAAATAAAAATTCCAGCCCAGCCTTACGTTGGAGCGATTCGCATAACTGAAGCAGACTTCTCTTCTTTGTCGTAATACTTCCACGGTCATATTTCAAGAATTCAGACAGAAACACACCAAGTGAATTGCAGAAAAAAAAAAGATATATGGAAGGAAGGCATCAATGGTTGCTATCAATGTGCTGCCACGTCATCGTCGCAGAAAACTTCATTTTCCAGCAACTTCAGTTGTTTGTTTATTTATTTATTTATTATTTTTAAAAAAAAAAAATTAACAGAATAAAATTTGTGAATAATAAGTCAACGGTCCTCCTTCCTTAATTGCGGTAAATCAATCATCAATCGGCCCTCCCTCAATTTTCCAAAGCTTCCCTCCATTGACGAAGCCCTAGAAGCAAGCACGCCTCAGTCACTGACCATGTAACGTTTTTCGGATTCTTTAGTCGTCTCCATATTCACTACAATTTCTTCGGCGGCTGATTTTAGGGTCTCTGTACCGATTGTTTGTTTGGGTTTTTTTTTTTTCCCTTTTAGGTCAAGAGAAGAGCTGGCAATGGCGGCTGTAAAAGGCGCTTTAAAAGCTTTGAGAAAGCGTCATTTACTTGAAGAAGGCGCTCACTCACCTGCCTATACGGCTCTTTCGCGTCCAATCCTGAGTCAGGTTAACTTTTGATATCGACATGTTTCTCAAAGTTGGGATTTTTTCGTTCCAAGTTGTAGTTTAAATTGCTGAATTTAGCTATGTGATTGCTTGGTAGCGTTTCGTGTTATCCGATTGTATGATTGTAATAGATCCATCCAAGTGGCCACTATCATGGTTGTTCAGATCAACTGTGAAAGTATGCGATTAGGCAAACGTTGACACTGCATGATGCTTGTCATGGTTGATGGTTATTGGTGGTTAAGCTTACATTTGTGGGAAAAACATCAGGACAGATCTTTTGTAACGCAGGTGTAAATGATCCGAGCTCAGATATAGATATGCTTTACGTTTTTGTTAGTCTAGTCAAAGATTTCATGTCGTTTAACTATATTGGCGAGTTTGAGTATTGGTAAGCATGCTTAGTGCACTCTAGTTTGAATGTCAAACATGTTTACAAGATCCTCTGTGTAATGTAGCTTTCCATGGGCTTAAGGAACGACAAGGTGAGCTGAATGTGGTTAAGTGCTACTCACCTTGCTGAGGAAGTTAGTGTTCACATACCGTGAATGTAACTGTTGTTATAGTTCGTGAATCAATATCATTTCTTTTACCATCTTTTAATAGTTAAAACATGTTTTCTGTTTGTAAATGATGGGTATGAGGTGCGGAAAATACTTATGAACTTCATTGCAACAAGCTGAATGAACGACCACAAAACTGCACTTGAATAGCTTATATTTGTCACGTCTCAATTTTCACAGTATCTTATGGAGTACTTTGTAAAAACCGAATATATTGTGGTTAGTAGAAAATGAGTATATCCTTAGGTCTTTTGCACTTGTTTGAGTTAGATTTTTTTTTTGTAACTTTAGAAGGTCGAATTTGAATTACCACCCTTCTACAACGAATGTCATCACTATGCTTTTATCATGTATTTTGGCTCAATCTGTTGTTTTATATGCATGACAAAGGGCTCAGAATGGAAAGAGAAGGCTGAAAAACTTGAAGAGGAGCTCCAGCAATGTTACAAGGCTCAATCTCGGCTGTCAGAACAACTAGTGGTTGAAGTGGCTGAATCCAGGGTTTCAAAAGCTTTAATACAAGAGAAAGAAACAATGATATCGGAACTGCAAAACGATCTTAATCAAGCAAGGTTTCATCCACTCATTCTCTCTATTTAATCATTAATACATCAACGAAAGCTTCATTGTATGAATCGCTATGGTGGCTGGGGTTACAAACCATTTGATCTCACCAGCGGTTTACCCTTACTCATTTACAGGGATGAATGCTCTCGACTGACTGCATTATTGGAGGAAAAGACAAAGGCTCTTGAATTATTGATCGGAGAACACCAGGACACGAAAACGCAACTCGAAGCAGCTATTGTTAGAGCTGAAAATGCCGAGACAGAAAACAAAGATTTAATTGACAGGTGGATGCTGGAGAAAATGAAAGACGCTGAACGGTTGAATGAGGTATTATTTAATGTTTCATTCCATTCTAGTTTTCCTATTACTTCATTATGCTGTAATTTAGTCATATGGAGTCTCACTATTTCCTTAGCCTGTGTGTACTTATCTACACTTAATGATCAAATTTTAACCAACTCATTCCATCCTTTGGTTTCTCTTCTTATATTAATGTATCTATTCATCAGGTCAATTCTCTCTATGAGGACATACAGACTCAGATCAAGGGAGCCAACATGCAACGCCTCGCCCGCCAGCAAGTCGACGGCGTAGTTCGCCAAAGCGAAGAAGCTGATGAGTATTACGTTGAGTCGACGGTCCCCAATACATGCAGGCAAAGGATCCCAGCCCATGAAGGTGGCTGTTCTTCTATACTATTTGAGTACAACTCCAATAAATTAGTCACCGGCGGACAAGACAAAGCAGTTAAAATGTGGGACACAAACAGCGGGGCCCTAGCCCGAACCCTCTACGGTTGCATAGGCTCCGTTCTCGATCTTTGCATCACACATGACAACAGATCCGTCATAGCAGCAAGCAGTGCTAATAACTTGTACGTGTGGGACGTTAACTCGGGCAGGGTCAGACACACCCTCACGGGCCACGTGGACAAGGTATGTGCCGTGGATGTGAGCAAAGTGTCCAATCGTAACGTCGTGAGCTCTGCTTATGACAGGACGATCAAAGTGTGGGATCTTCATAAGGGCTATTGCGTCAATACCATCATATTCCACAGCAACTGCAACGCCCTCTGTTTTAGCATGGACGGGCAGACCATCTGTTCGGGCCATGTTGATGGGAATCTCAGGCTCTGGGATATTCAGACGGGGAAACTTGTCTGCGAAGTTGGGGCCCATTCGTCTGCTATTACATCTCTGTCTTTGTCTAGGACTGGAAACATGATCTTGTCCAGCGGGAGGGATAACTTGCACAATCTGCTAGATATTCGTAGCCTTGAGATATGCGGTAAGCTGAGGGGGAATGAGAACAGAGTAGCTTCGAATTGGAGCAGATCATGCTTGAGCCCCGATGATAGCTACGTTGCTGCTGGGTCTGCCAATGGGTCAGTTAATATTTGGTCGGTTTCGAATTCGAAGATAGTCAGCACTCTGAATGAGCACACTTCCCCCGTTTTGTGCTGCTCGTGGAGCAACCTCGGGAAACCTTTGGCTACATCGGATAAGAATGGGAATATCTGCATTTGGACTTGATAGTTGAACTTCGACACGTCAGCGCCGATTTCTATAATGCCACTTACAATTGGGTAAAAGCGTGAAGTTTTTCGTATTAGCAGTGACAATGAAGTGTGGGAATGTTCTCATTTTCTTTTTAAGAAGCTGTAGATATTACATGTACAGCAGTGACTACATTCTTTGGTGCATTCTTTGGCTATGAGATGCTTTAATTGCTTTTGTAATCAAGCAGGCCTTTCTTACAACTTATTCTCAAACAGACATGAAATTTCAAGCGCTTTGGTGATGTAAGAAGACTTCTTTTTTCATATTCTTCACCTATACATAACTTTCCAGAAGATTTATTGATTTGATTGGAAGTTTTTCTCTATGAACAATCCCATGGTATAAAACGTAGTTTGCTTGTCACTCACAAGATAATCCCTCGCCCATGAAAATCATGCACGAGCACGACAGTGATAACCTCGTTGACCGACTAGTTAATTCAGTTTTGGTGTGCTAAATAATCGAAAGAAAGATGACGAAAGATTGATATTGACTTTGTTCGCAATAATTGATCAACCCTCACGAACCAACCATAGACTGTGAATTCCCTCTCGCATATGCTCATCACCAAAGGCCAAGAAACCCTAATGATCTCACAGACTTTGTCTCCATCTATCTGGGATTAGATTCTTTACTGAAGTAGTAATAAGAATGTCTAAACATATATACATGATCACTCTTCCTCTAACTCTATCTGCAGTTTCAACTGAGTTCGAATTGATTCACCTCTCAAGTGTATATTTGACGAACAATTCGGGTCACTTACATGTGAAGGAACATGGCTTAGGATACTCATCGAAATGTAAGAAGAAAATGGCGGCTAAACGTCATTCGCCCACATGGCATTATTATCTCCAAGATCCACTTAGTTAAATTACATGTATATATATATATATATATGTTATGTGGGAGGCATTCAATTCTTGCAAGAGCTGATAAAACTCGAAGTGATCAGTCGGCAAAAGACCTGTCGGGGACTCGGCCAAGGGCGCAGATCAACTGGCAATAAGTTTCGGTCCCTCTTGTTTGTCTGATCTGATCCGATGGGATATAAATCAATGTTGTTCTACTCCATATATAATCCACTCCTGGCTGAGTGATCATTCTATGTATATTCTGCGTAGCTTAAGCTCTATAACTTTCCAGGTTAAAACCCTTCAAGTTTTAACAGCCATGAGCCCCACTGAGGTGGAGGCCAATACATTACATACACATACACACCCACACACACACACACACATATATATATATATATATATATATAGAATTAAAGAAATGCTTTATCTGTAAATATAATATGTTGTGTGTGGTGTGTAGCGAGAGAGGGAGAGAAAGAGAAGAGATTCATTGAGGCATATTGAACATAGACAAGATGTCTAGTTTCATACAATACAAAAACCTCTACTTCGAATATTCAGTTATATATTACCTCGTTCTTTAAACAAATAGGGTTTATAATATGGTAGCTTTGGGAATACTTTAGTTCGTCGGATCTCTCAACGTTATAATATTACATCGGAAAAACCCATAAGGAATGCAACGGAGAAATGATTGAGACATGCATTAATAATTTTTAGTTATCATTGTCTTAGAAAATAATAATTTTTGGCTCTTTTTGTGCTTCATATAGCCAAATCACTTGTCTAGGGAAGGTCGAAGATGATTGATCGAAAACCCCGGCGGCCGTCTTAACACTCTTGATGATGAAACCGTTACTCATGTTCTTGTCGTCATTATCGAACAACATCATTTGTATACATGACATGGAAGAGATTAACACACATGATATTACTAATACTATAATATACCCAAGAAAGAAGAACTAATATACGATAAATGGCTGGTACGATAGGCGGAGAGCCCACGAGCGTGCCAAGGAGTCCTTGAAGGCGCTGCAGAGGAGCAGCGCCGAGCTTAAGAGGTCGGTCGGAGAGTTCGCCGGAAGGGAGACGTTCTTGAAAGATAGGGTGGCTCAGCTCGAAGCTGAGAATCAAAGCTTGAAGCAGCGTCTGGCTGTTGCTGAGAGATTTACACTTCGGAGCTTCTGTCCTCAAGTTCTTGAATAACTAATGACTTCAGTTTGATTATGTCTGAATAAGTAATCAACTACGTTGACATGTTATGATCGTCGTCATGTTTGCCTTTTGTGAGAGTTTTTTATGGATGATCGTCGTTATGTTTGCCTTTTGTGAGAGTGTTTTATGGATGATCTGTTGGCAAATATATATTACATTTGTTCGACTTGTGAGTACGACATAAGTTGTCGCGACTGTGCTTTTATTCATGCTGCAGCAATGTAAGACTGCTCTGCTAATAACTGGTTCGACTGAAAGCTTGCACAACTGCTCGACTGACTGGATTGTGCAAGACTACGAGGCTGTTGAGCTAAGAACTTACATGACTGCGCGACTGACTGGATTGTTCAAGACTGTGAGACTGTTGAGATGAGAACTTGCACGACGGCGCGACGAGCTGGATTGTGCAAGACTGTAAGACTGTTGAACTGAGAACTTGTATGACTGCTCGGTTGTTGGAAGATCTACAAGACTTGGCCAATACAACCTGCATGAAAATTCGAAAATTGTACAAGCACAATTTCATTAAACCAGATTCGCTCCTTCCCGTATATGCTAGAGGTTTAGTCGAGCGTCTATTTCCCAAGATACTTCGAATATCTTGGTGTCCGTTAAGCACAGATAACGACTCCAACAACGAACTAGAAGATGAACTCGTAATAAAGCTTGTGTTTTTTCTTGTGTCTATTTGCTCGTGTTTTCTGTGTATTTCTCCATTGAAAATGGTCCTATCTTTATAGGAACACACACATTTAGGGGAGACGTACCTTGAACTGAATAGTCGTAACCCAAAGTCTCTTGACTTGAACAGTCGAGTGACCTATCGCATCCACGTATGCGAACAGTCGGTCAGTACAGTACCATTAGAATTTTTCGGGAGAAAAACATTATAATTCGGAGCAAAAGACGAGTTGATCGGGCTCGCTGGATTTCACACACGTGTCAACTGGATTTGCACCCCCTGCGCGCACGTGAGTGACACACATAAGCATAATGTTGCCTGTTTATTTTAAATCAATAAAATGCACACTATTATATAAGGTGTGTCAAATCAATTTACTTTTTCAACGTGGAATTTCCACTTTATTTCCCTCCATAAATTCTCATTCACAAGCCCAAATATTTAAAGTTCAAATACTTTAAATATCCAACATGATCGTCGTTATGTTTAGTTTTTACGGATGAAGTTGGCTGAGCTTTCTGATCAACTTTGATGGTGTTTTTCTGCTAATTACTTCATTTGGATCGCCAATGAGGCCTTGATCTAGTGGTTAAGGAGGAGGCTTTGAGGATTTGTGGGTTAGGTCTTTGGATCAAATCTCCCTCCCACAATTCCTTGAGTAGTCCCCATGAGATTTATTTTCCATGACTATCGTTGTCAGGTGGGTCCTCCGTCAGGTCTGTGTGGCGAAAAGCCCACACCGGTATTGAGGGGCTAGTCCACAGCCAGGTCGAGTGGGGTTACCTCGGACAGTAAAAAAAAAAATTACTTCATTTGGATTGGGTCGGGCAACCCGGGATGACGGTGGACTATTTTGCAACGGGCTAATTTTTTACTTTTGGGCCTGTAATGGATCGAACCGTTACTGATCCAGCCCATTGAAAACACAATATGTTATGACCCAGTCAGACACTAACGTTCAACAAATTTACCACGTGCGATGATTAACCTACAGTCTACATTGAGTTAGTGCCACGTCATCATACCAGGTGGAATTTGATCGAGCTACTCCACGACCACAGTCGAACGCCGTTTCTCTGTCCCTTCTACAGATACAGCCTGATCTAATAATCTACACAATTTTCGGTTGACGGAGGACTTTCTGGCTGCCATTGCTGCGATCTTAAGCGCCGATTGTGAAGCATAATGTCCTCCTTTTCGTCCTTTGGCGTTCGGTTGTTTCCCTCAATTTTGCTTTCATCGTCGCTTTCAACGTATTTACCGGCGTTTCTCATTTTTGCCCGCGTAGAGGCACGGCACGGCACCGCACAGTACATGATAAGCATGTACTTTTGGTGTGTGCTGTTGAGAGGTTCTCTAGGGCGCTTTGGGGTGTACAGAAGAATATGATTCGAGCCTTAAGGTGAACTTTCTGGGTTTATTTTGTGTAGTGATTTATTAGTTTTGACTTCGCAGTGGTTTTTTATGCTCCTCACCAGGCATCTTTCACTTGGTTTTATGGGTAGAGATAGCTGCTGGAGTGGCCTCTTCTCGGTTAGTGATCTTCTGCTCTTCTCTATGTTAATTGTTATTTGATGATGATGATGCTACTGTGCTTTATTGTTATTTGTTTTGTGAATAACGTTGCCTTGTTAAATGTTCCCTTGATCATCTGCTATGTGTTTTGGTTATGTTGCCTTGAAAAATGTTGGGGTTTATGCGCTGTGGTTTTTGTGTTTGAGCTCTTCCTTTTCGCTTGTTTATTGTGATTTTCTTACCAGTCGTTTGGTTTAGCTTAGCTAGCTGGTGGACACTGAAAAGGAATTTGATCCTTCTGAGTTCCCTCATTTTCTAACTTTAGTAGACCTTCTTACCACCAATTAGCTACCTCTTCATGTAAACTTTGAAGTTCTACTTCTAAATCGTCTGTTATGTCCATGGTTCATCAGAGATTCCTTTGCTTGTCTTCAGTGACTGGGTTACTTTAGTTTATACAGGCGAGGCTTGACAAAGGGGTGGCGTCAAGGTTTTGATTTTGTGTAGTCAGCAGTATTATACTGCGAATAAGAAAAATCATTAGGATTAATCAATTCTAACCGTGATCCTACTCATTTGATGATGCCAATATTGAGTTTTTGTAACATTTGGCTAATCGTTTGAAAGTATTTTATTCGTCTGATTCCTATACTTCATCTTATGTGTGGTTTGGGACAGGGGCGGAGTCAACATTTTTATTTATTATGGTCCACGATATAATATACCAAACAAGAAAAAAATATTATGAACAATCAATTCAAAATGTGATCCTACTCATCTGATGCCAATATGTCATTCATGTAATATTAGACCATCTTTTTTAAGTATTTTATTCGTCTAATTCCTTTACTTTATCTATGTCCGGGGTGGCACAGGGGCGAAGTCAACATTGTGATTTAGTGTTGTCAACGATATAATACGACGAATAAGAAAAAATGTTATGATAAGTCAATTCCAGATGTGATCCTACTCATTTGATGCCAATATTACATTCGTGTAATAATTGACCATCTTTTGAAATTAATATACGTCTGATTCTGTAATTAACAGCTGTATCCGCCCGTTGTAATTACAGATAGGCGCCCTGTTATATATAAGATTGTCGAAGTCTATCTTATACGCACTTCCTATTGTTAATTCTGAGACCTTGAAATTCTAGAACCATCCTACTCTGGGAAAGAGCATTTTTCACTTTTCAGAAGGCGATCTTTTCTTCAACTGAGGTAAATTAAGTCTAAAGCTTCTGGATCTAACCTTTCGTGTTCATCCTTCGGCTGCCTGCATTGCTTAGAGGGCTTAAATTTCAATTTTTGTTACCAATCAAGATTGATTCTGCGTTTATCGTCCATTGATCTACTTGTTTTTTACGCTTTAGGCTGTTAGGTGTCTCACGAGTCCATAGACATGTATAATTTTCCATTTCTTAATTAGCATAGTCAGGTTAAAGATTATTAATTATGCATTCAATTTTATCTCCGCCACTGGTTTGGCAAAGGCGTGTGTGGTTTGTTTGGTGTGGTCGGCATCTTTTCACATCGCGTAATCGTGATGAGCTTTAATTTCATTTAGTAACACAGATTTTCCTTTTTGAATATTTTTAATTCATAATAGCTGGTTTTTTATATGATTCATTTCATTGTCACAGCTTCTAGTATGACGAGAAAAAGACACAGCGATGACATCCATCAGTTTCAAGAAAGCGATGAAGGAAGACGAGGCGGTGCGTGCACCACGATACCCACCGGCGCAGCGTGGGGACTATGGTGGTCGTGACAGATCCCCACCACCGCCGCAACGGTACACAGATGCACCTTCTTCCAATTACCAGCATCAGCGAGGAGAGTCCCAAGCTCAGCCCTGCAGCAGAAATCCCTCTCGCTATCTGGAATATTCTTCTAGTGGCCACTCTAGGGCACGAGCTTCGGAGCAAGGGGGATCATATCCTACAGATCCAAAATGATAGGCCCCCCAAATCGCACAAAGGAGCCAGTTCTTCCTCGCGGCCGACAGAGAAGTCAGCTCTGAAAAGAGATTCTGAGGAATTAATGCGGACGCGAACTTCAGCCACTTTCTGGCAAGTCAGTGAGGTTCCCTTTACGGCCGGAGAAGGGGATCAAAGGTGCTAAGTGTATTGTCAAGGCCAACCACTTCATTGCTGAGCTGTCGGACAAAGACTTGCATCGATATGATGTGGGTTCTTTTTTCTCTTTTTCTATCTTATATTGGTTTTGTTTGCTTTTATTGGGGACTGTTGGTTTCGTGTGTGGTCCACTGATCTGTGTTTTATTTTGTACGACAGGTGTCGATATATCCGGAAGTTGCATCGCGGGGGGTCAACCGTGCTGTGATGAAGCAGTTAGTAGAGCATTACCGGGTGTCTCAGCTAGGGAAAAGGCTTCCAGCTTATGATGGAAGGAGGAGCCTCTACACTGCTGGGGCTTTGCCTTTTAACGTTAAGGAGTTTACGATCGAGCTCACCGACAAAGAGGATGGTCCAGGGGGGGCCAGGTTTTTCTTCTACATGTTTCGTAGGAAACTTCTTTTTTTTTTTTATCTCCGTCTGTTTTAATATACTTCTAGGTTTCATGTTTTGGATCACCTTGCAGGAAAACGAGGTCGTTCAAGGTCGTGATAAAGTTTGCTGGGCGTATTGCATTGTCTCAGCTGGGAATGTTTCTAAAAGGCAGACTACCAGATGCGCCTCAAGAAGCCCTGCAGGTTTTGGACGTAGTTCTTCGTGAAATGCCCACAGCTAGGTATGCTATATGGGGTCCTTCGATATCATTTCATTTCTGTGGTTTATCGTCATCATATATTATCAAATAAATTCTAGTAATTATAATTTTTTATAATAATGATTATGATGATGATAATATAGCATGATATTGATAGGAGTATATCAGAACATGCATAACGAGTATTTTCCTCATTTGCAGTTATTTCCCTGTTGGTCGCTCTTTCTACTCCCATCTTATAGGTGGAAGCAATTCCAGGCATTCTCTGGGTGAAGGGCTCGAAAGTTTGCGTGGTTTCTACCAGAGTATACGTCCCACGCAAATGGGATTGTCACTGAACATCGGTGAGCAAGTCTACTGTTGGCTCTAACTTTTTTCAATAGAGTATTCGAAGATATGAATTGTGCTTATTATGTCATATTATGCAATCAAAATATACTTTCTATTCAGTAGTTTTTGTTTCTTATATGTCGATTCGTGGTGCAGATATGGCTTCCACAGCTTTCATCGAACCACTCCCCGTAATTGAGTTTGTAGGCCAGCTTCTCAATAGGGACGTAACATCTAGAAGTTTGTCCGATGCAGACTGCGTGAAGGTTGGACCTACATATGTTCTAGCTATTCCCAATGTCCATATTTTATTAACTTTGATCTCATCTGTTCCAACCCGTGAAATCCATTTCAATATTTTAGAGTTGTTGTGCTCAGCATACTGCTATCTGTATTACATCTGCATATTCAACTTGTGTATAACATACGTGTTAAATGATGATAGATCACGAAGGCTTTAAAAGGAGTGCGGGTACAGGTAACGCATCGGGGAAAGGTGCGACAGAAGTATACAATCTCTGGTTTGACATCGAGAACTACTAGAGAGATAACGTAAGAATCTGCTGATATATGTCATCCATGGTGTAACTTTGGAATAATAATCGAGCTGAAATAATCTATTTGCTGAACTTGCGCTGCTTCTATAAGATTTTCTGTTGATGAGCAAGGCACGCGAACAAACTTGGTTGATTTCTTTCAACAAGCTCATGGATATACCATCCAAAATGCTCAGTTGCCGTGCCTCAAAGTTGGAAACAACGATAGGCCAACCTACCTCCCGATGGAGGTATGCTGTATAGTCAAGGGCCAGAGGTTTTCAAGAAGGCTTAACGAGAGGCAGATCACCAAACTTCTCCAAGCCACTTGCCTGCGCCCTAGGGAAAGAGAGCAGCATATACTTGAGGTTTCTTGTGACAATACACGTCATCCCTCTTGCCCGTTATCTATCTTAAAAAATTAACTTTCCACTTTTTGTTGGGTTCTAAGAAGTTCTATTTGCTTCTTAAATGTCTATTTTTACCTGTGTTCCACAACTTTCTGCTCCACAAGTAAATAATGGTTTTTATCATGCTGTTTTTGTTAGACCGTACGTGGCAATGAATATGGCACAGACCCTTATGCAAAGGAGTTTGGGATAAAGATAAGTGAACGAATGGCTGAGGTTGAAGCACGCGTCTTAGCTGCGCCCCTGGTAATGCGACATTTTTCTTTATCGTCTTTGTGTATTAAAATTGATGTTGCATATGTTTCCATCACTTCCGTCATCTTTTGCAGCTCAAATATCATGATTCAGGTCGAGAAAGAGACTGCCGCCCACAAAAAGGGCTCTGGAACATGAAGAACAAGGTTTTTCCTGCAAATATCCCCCCATCCTCTTTTCACTTAAATATCTCTTAAGCATTTGATGCTTTTTCAGTTTTGTCCTAGTTCAAGTACCTTCATAGGATTTCATTTGTGGCCGCAAATTATTTTTTTAATTGTACATCTAGCATTTCGACAATGGTTTGAAATATTCGTTAATTGTTGATCCCCTGCAACGCAGCGGATGGTACATGGTGGCAAGGTAAGTCATTGGATCTGTATCAACTTTGCTCACAAAGATAGAGAGAGTGCCGCAGATCGTTTCTGCCGAGAGATTGCTCACATGTGCAACACATCTGGCATGGTAAACATATATTTTTATTTTTTTTTCATTTCATTGTTATTCCCTGCAAATTTCTGTAGTTGCCATATTTATTCTTCTTCTTACTACATGCAGGCATTTAGTAGTGAACCGGTCCGTCGAGTTCCGACTGGCCGTCCAGATCAGGTGGAAAGAGTTTTGAAGGCCGCTTACTTGGATTGCATGGCGATACTGCGGCCAACCAGAGAACTAGACTTAGTCATTGTTATCTTACCGGATAACAATGGAAACCTTTATGGTGAGCCATTGCAGAATTCTAGGTTTATGCCTGGTCTTTCTCTAGAATCTCTGAAAAGAGTTCATATTTTATTTCTTTTTTCAGGCAACGTAAAGCGGATATGTGAGACTGATCTCGGGATCGTCTCACAGTGCTGCCTAGAGAAAAATGTTTTTCGTAAAGACGTGCAGTTCCTCGCCAACGTAGCTCTCAAAATAAACGTGAAGGTTGGAGGTGCGAATACGGCACTCGTTGATGCAACGACTGGGCGAATCCCTATAATTGGTGGTGTTCCCACCATGCTATTTGGTGCTGATGTGACCCATCCCCAACCGGGCGATAATACAAGCCCATCCATCGCTGCAGTATGAATTAAAGAGAATACTGACTTCAGTTATCTTAATTCACATGCCATGGCTTTTCTTTTGGGGGCTTTTAAAGACTGGCCCTTTTTCACTTTGTCTTTGTCAGGTCGTTGGTTCGGTGGACTGGCCCAACATCAGTAAATTCATGGGCTTGGTTTCTGCCCAGGCTCATAGGGAGGAGCTCATCCAAGATCTTTACAAAACTTGGCAGGATCTTGAGAAGGGGACCATGCATGGAGGCATGATAAGGTAGCTAAGTAGATGTATCAGTTTTCGTACACCAAAAGACATATGTCTGCCTGCTGCATCTTTTCTTGCCCAAGAAGAACCTTAACGTATGATGTTTGGTCCGATTCTTTTGGTGTTTGTTAGGGAACTGCTTCTTGAATTCTATAGAATACATGGACGGAAGCCGCACCGCGTTATCTTCTATCGGTAAATCTGAAATTAATGTTTTACTTTCATATAGCTTGCATTTTTCTTTTATCTAATCGATGCACTTGTTTGACTAGGGACGGGGTCAGCGATGGGCAGTTCCAGCAAGTACTGCTTTTTGAACTGGATGCTATACGCAAGGTTAGAATCGCATATGTCTTGGTTTAAATATTCGAATGAGGACAAACCACATCTCATTCCCATGAGCTTGGCTTTGTTCTTATTACCAGGCATGTGTTTCCCTGGAACCTGAAGGTGACTATCAGCCGTATGTGACGTTTATTGTCGTCCAGAAACGGCACCATACTAGATTATTTGCAAATAATCACCGGGACCGTAACAACGTTGATTGTAGCGGAAATATCTTACCAGGTACTGGCTCTTCTTCCATAATTAATAAAAAATATGAAATATGATTCGAGCCTTAAGGTGAACTTTCTGGGTTTATTTTGTGTAGTGATTTATTAGTTTTGACTTCGCAGTGTTTTTTTATGCTCCTCACCAGGCATCTTTCACTTGGTTTTATGGGTAGAGATAGCTGCTGGAGTGGCCTCTTCTCGGTTAGTGATCTTCTGCTCTTCTCTATGTTAATTGTTATTTGATGATGATGATGCTACTGTGCTTTATTGTTATTTGTTTTGTGAATAACGTTGCCTTGTTAAATGTTCCCTTGATCATCTGCTATGTGTTTTGGTTATGTTGCCTTGAAAAATGTTGGGGTTTATGCGCTGTGGTTTTTGTGTTTGAGCTCTTCCTTTTCGCTTGTTTATTGTGATTTTCTTACCAGTCGTTTGGTTTAGCTTAGCTAGCTGGTGGACACTGAAAAGGCATTTGATCCTTCTGAGTTCCCTCATTTTCTAACTTTAGCAGACCTTCCTTACCACCGATTAGCTACCTCCTCTTCATGTAAACTTTGAAATTCTACTTCTAAATTGTCTGTTATGTCCATGGCTTGATGAGCTGGGCCAACCCGTCAGGTCTGATGGGCCTAAATTTTTTAATATTTTATAATGTTACAATTATATAATTATAAAAATTTAAATCCCATAAATACATCTAAAAAATACTTTTTTACTCATAAAATTAAATAAAATATACAAAAAACAAAAGAAAAAAACTAATAAAAAGCGGGCTCAATTTGGCCTGCGGCCCTGACAGGTCGGGCCAGATAGGCTCGAACCCCCCGCTCTAACTACTAGTAACTGATTAGCTATCTCTAACAACTTCCCCCTCACTCTATAAAAGCAACAGCAACGCAGTTGTTTATTTATCAATCAAATCAAAACTTTAAAAACCAAAGAAATGAAGAAAAGGAAGTTCACCGCCCTCCACAACCAACCTGCGCCAGCCACTGTTCACCAACAGCCTGAGGAGCCACCCGCTGCCCTTCACAACCCACATGCGCCGGCCACCGTTCACCAGCAGCCTGAGGAGCCACCCGCCGCCCTTCCCAACCCACCTGCGCCGGCCACCGTTCACCAGCAGCCTGAGGAGCCACCCGCCGCCCTTCCCAACCCACCTGCGCCGGCCACCGTTCACCAGCAGCCTGAGGAGCCACCCGCCGCCCTTCCCAACCCACCTGCGCCGGCCACCGTTCACCAGCAGCCTGAGGAGCCACCCGCCGCCCTTCCCAACCCACCTGCGCCGGCCACCGTTCACCAGCAGCCTGAGGAGCCACCCGCCGCCCTTCCCAACCCACCTGCGCCGGCCACCGTTCACCAGCAGCCTGAGGAGCCACCCGCCGCCCTTCCCAACCCACATGCGCCGGCCACTGTTCACCAGCAGTCTGAGGAGCCCCGCCGCCCTTCACAACCCACATGCGCCGGCCACTGTTCACCAGCAGTCTGAGGAGCCACCCGCCGCCCTTCACAACCCACATGCACCGGCCACCGTTCACCAGCAGCCTGAGGAGCCACCCGCCGCCCTTCCCAGCCCACATGCGCCGGCCACTGTTCACCAGCAGTCTGAGGAGCCTCCCGCCGCCCTTCCCAACCCACATGCGCCGGCCACTGTTCACCAGCAGTCTGAGGAGCCACCCGCCGCCCTTCACAACCCACATGCGCCGGCCACCGTTCACCAGCAGCCTGAGGAGCCACCCGCCGCCCTTCCCAGCCCACATGCGCCGGCCACTGTTCACCAGCAGTCTGAGGAGCCTCCCGCCGCCCTTCCCAACCCACCTGCGCCGGCCACCGTTCACCAGGAGCCTGAGGAGCCACCCGCCGTCCTTCCCAACCCACATGCGCCGGCCACTGTTCACCAGCAGTCTGAGGAGCCACCCGCCGCCCTTCCCAACCCACCTGCGCCGGCCACCGTTCACCAGCAGCCCGGGGAGCTACCCGCCGCCCTTCCCAACCCACCTGCGCCGGCCATTGTTCACCAGCAGCCTGAGGAGCCACCCGCCGCCCTTCCCAACCCACCTGCCCCGGCCACTGTTTACCAGCAGCCTGAAGACGTCCTTCACCCTCACGATGACTGGGAATTCGACGGGTTGGAGTCGGACCATGGTGAGGCAAGTGAGGAGGATACCGACAACGTTCCGTGGGATTACGACTCTCCGTCAACTCCAAGTGGCGATGACTACTGATGATGACGAAGATGTTCAATTCGTCATTGCACCGGCGAGGATGATGAAGATAAAGAGGGCAGGCATGGATGGTGACGACGACCAGCAGTGATGAATGATTTTCTTGATAAGCTTTGTACTTTTCTTGACACACTTTGTAATTGATCGAGTTTGCTCTCACGCATTAATAAAATGATTTGAGTTGAAGGCAATTAATAATCGATATGAAGATTAACCGCAGCTTAAAAGCTTGGTTACGTTACTTGATTTCAAAGCCAATTTACTTTTGAAGCTGAGAGCTGCAAATTGCGATAGACGAGAAATGGATATTCTGAGCATAACCCGGAAAATCAAGCGCAAGGAGAAGGAGATGCGCATTCTAATGGTGTATGACACTGCGTTCGTTGTCAATGTTTGTTATTTTTTTTTTATATTTTAAATTCTGAGGAAGATTTGTGTGCTCTTGAAAGTTCATGTTCCTTTTCATTTGTCATCGCATAAAGGGGTCTCGATAATTCGGGGAAGACAACAATGGTGATGAAGATTAACAGCGAGGACACCAGTGTCATCAGCCCGACCCTTGGATTCAACATCAAAACCATTTCTTATCAATAGTAAGAAATTTTCCTTTTATTTTGAGGCGTTGTACCCTAGTTTACCAATATTTGGTTATTTCTTACTGTGTTTTAATACGATGGATGAGTGGGCATTATTGGTAGGTATACTTTGATTTTGAATATATGGGATGTTGGAGGGCAGAAAACGATAAGATCATATCTAATTGGTGTTGATTATCGAACATGTGAGTGGACAGAGTATTCCTTTTATTGTTGGAAAATTTCGAATTTTGTGGGAGTTTGGAATTCCCTTTCTTGTTGTTGTTGGTCTGGTGTATTTGGAACCACGCCGAGAAATTTAGTTTGTACGGAATGCTATGTAGCTGTCATAGTGATTTCGATGAGGTCTTCAGAGCTAGTTCGATTGTGCTTATTTTTACATTAGGTACGATTGAATTAGGGCTTCGTTTATTGGTTTTCGTTGTGATTTCTCGATATGGAAGAGTGGAATGGCGATATTGAAGTTGTATGTTATGTGTACTCATGATTGCTAAATCTGTATGTTCGTTCTCTCCAGCATTTAAGTACACGGCGAATGAGCTCAGGATAATGGACGAATCGAATATAATACGTAAAGCATCAGAACCCACACAACTTATTGAGCTTGTAAGATCTTTGGAAGCTCATCAGAGTGATATATGTCTATAATTGTTTTGTCCAAAAACTGCAGTTGTTGTCTATCCAATCCAATGACAGATACTTTGTCTGTTTCTTGAAGGTTGCAAAGTTGAAGGAAAAATGGGCATGGGAAGATACAACGTTAGAGCTGCCCCAGCAATTGAAGCACAGACTAACAGATGAGGTTTTGCATTGGTTAAAAAACTTGGATTCAGCTGCTACTATAGCACAGCAGCAAGGTTGGTGTTTTTAAAGATTCAAGAGTATATGTACTTCTTACATCACCCGAGCTCTAGTCCAGTCCAGACGTCGAGTGATATAAACTTTATGATCTGAATGACTTGAAGATTAACTATTCCTTCAAGAATTATACATAGAACCCACCCAAACAGTTCATAATAAATAAGTAGATCCCCGAAACGTATATGTTACAGACTTGGATCTGTAAATATGTTTTTTGTTTGTCCTTCTATTTAACAGAAGCTGTTGAATCCTGGCGCAAGGAGAAACTATTAGAAGCTAAAGACGTTGTGAATGGAAGAATCTTAAACTCGACAATTCTGTCGACTGAAGCCAGTATGATTCGAAATTTATACTAAACTCGCTCATTCATGCACATTGGAGAACTAGGTTAGACTTGAAAGGTTTCCTTAATTACGTTTCAGGTCATATCGCAAGGGCTTGCTTTGAGTGCTAACTGGGCAGAGTTCTCAGAACAGATTGGTCTGTGGTTTCCAGTCAAAGTCATCATCAACGAGGAGCACGACGATAAACCAGAGGATGAAGAAGATTATGGTTTTAGAAAAATTCCATCAAATTTTATGGCTTCGTCGAAGGTGTTGCTTGCTCGTTTACGACGGCGCTGCTGTCCGATGGGGACTTACTCACCATAAAGACTCTGCTTACGATTGTTGCATGGCGTGTTTGGACCAAGCAAAGCACGCCAAGGAAGGAGAAAAGAAATGCAACATATGGGTTTATTGCCCTTCCGAGAATGGATTCTACTCACCAGATATATACAAGCACAGCAATGGGGAATGCTGGCTTAAACACGTAAGACTTTATCCCGCCCCATATTAACTCTTTTTCGCCCTGCTCCTTACTTTCTGTCTAGATTTATCGTTAGAATAACATTCTGAACGAAACGATCATAGCCTTTTGTTATTATAATGTACAGTCGGAGCCGCCTAGGTTGAATTTCAAGGATACGTATTCTGAATCGTATCGAAATGCTCATCCTAATGCTCCCCTCGTTGTTCCTTGGGTTTCTGGCGTAGTCACCGTTTAGTTTTATTCGACGAACAAAATCGAGACCGAAGATTACTTTTACTAAGTCACTAGGTTTTGTCTGTGAAATTCTTGACCTGCTCATTCTTTTTCTTTTATGGCCGGCGTTGGTTCTGTAAGAGAAAAAAGCCAACGCCACTTTGATCATCAGCAATGTGATATTTGAATGATGTCGTGTAATCTGATGCTAAGGGAAATTGGTATATGAAGGTTATTTTTTATGGATTATTATTTATATTTATGTCAATAATACATTCTTGAAATGATGTGATACTGTTTTGAGAGAAAAAGAAAAGTTGCTGATTGAAGATTTACGGAAGAGAAAGAAAAAGACGAGGGAATCGCAAAAATGATGTGGGAAGGTGGTGGAGGCGGAGGATCGTCCTCATCGCCACCGTCTCCTCCTCCTCAGCCGCCTCTTGCCGGCGGAGGACGGAGGAAGCCGTCTTGGAGGGAGAGAGAAAACAATAAGAGGAGAGAGAGGAGAAGGAGAGAGAGCCATTGCCGCTAAGATTTACGCTGGTTTGAGAGCTCGCTCAGGGAAACTACAATCTGCCCAAGCACTGCGACAATAACCAAGTTCTGAAAGCTCTTTGTGCTGAGGCAGGTTGGGTTGTTGAGCCTGATGGATGGAACTACTTATCGCAAGGTGCTTCCTTTCTGCAAATATTGCTCGATGATTCGATTCTTGATGTACTTGTTATAGTTGAATGTGCTCAGATCTGATGAGTTGAGATGTGGGTTTTGCTGCCTCGTTTCCTTTTCTGGAATTTTACTTAGATGGTTTTGATTTTGGAAGAAAGCTTTTTCCTTGCTTCTTTAATGAAAAAAGGATTTTTTTTTTCTCTGTTTGAGCTTGCTTCTCTTTAGTATCTCCTTGTCTACCGTAGATCGAGGGGTTTGGTACTAGGGAAAGAAAATGAAGTCAATTGTTCTGATGTTGATAACTCACTTGATAGTTATCTGCATATGCAATAGACTATCGTTTACATTCTCTTACATCCCATGTTGATCCTATCCTAATAACACTCTCCGATTTCCATGTCTTTACGCAGGGATGCAAGCCAATCCCAATGGAGTTAGGAGTCAAGAAACCCGAGCCCGCCCTCGTCTTACTTCGCCAGCCCAATCCCTCCTTACCAACCTAGTCCAACTTCATCTTCTTTCCCGAGCCCAACTCGCGGTAATAATGAAAACCCCTCTGCATCCCACTATCCCTTCGCATACCTCTTAAGCTCCATTCAATCTTCCCTTCCTCCCCTACGAATCTCCAACAGTGCGCCCGTCACCCCTCCCCTTTCCTCGCCGACAAAGCAGCAAAACCCCAAGCAAGCCTTCAACTTGGAGAATCTCGCTAAAGAATCCATGTCTGCTCTGAAGATACCTTTCTACGTTGCTTCTGCGCTGGCGAGTCCAACTAGAGGTGCCAGGTTCGCATCGGCTGATACAATTCCCGAGTGTGATGAGTATACTCTGATACTTCTTCTACAATGGGTTCGGGTCGGTGGGTCAATTTTCATGGTTATGGGTCGGGCAGTGTAGTTGGAAATGAGGCTACGGCTATGGAGTCTGCTTTGGATAAGGGAAAGGGTAAGGAGTTTGGGTTTGAGAGTTTGACTGTTAAGGCTTGGGAAGGTGAGAGGATTCATGACGCTGGAATGGACGATCTTGAGCTTACGCTAGGTTGGTATTGCAACCTGCACATTACTGTCCTGAGTTTTCAGCATTTTGAACAATTTGGTAAAGAAAGAAACTGGCAAATAGGTTTAACATTTAAAATAAACACGGCATTGCTGTCATAATCAACCATAACCTGCTTCAGATTGGAGATACCCATTGATCACAACCACAGAATAATCTGTCAATGATGTCCAAGCAACTCCTTCTTTGACCCAAATCCATACATCACTAGCCCGAAACCACACCTTGAAGGCAAAAACGGTACGTAAAAACTAAATATTCAGAAAAATATATCGTCTAATTGAAGTAAACCCTCAGGAAACAAAAAACAGGCACACATTAACAGAAATTGGCACCTCAAAGCAAAAGCACTCCGAGTATGAATCCTTGTAGCTATTCAGCAGTCTACATATTTCCTTTTCGTGCTTAGGCTCAACGTTAGCATAGGCTTCTCTCAGATCCTGCAAATTCGTCACGTTTAACTCCAATCTCCCAATTAACGAAAGTAATCCGCCAAAAAAAGAATAGCTTTTCATCAACGAGCTCGACTTCAGAGATTTTGCGAGCGGAATTTTTGCCTGAGCCGCGCTTCAATTCTTTCGATAAGAAATAATTTCTCGAGAAATCAAATTCATCCAATTGGGTCCATTGGGTACTTTGAACGGAACCAATAGGCAAGAAAATGCAATTGAAACTCCGTGCCCTAAAATCTTTCTAGTTACGGGCCTTTTGGGCCCTTATTAAATTAGTTGTTGTAGGGCAGGGCAGAAGATGCTGCCCTAACTAGTATTTCTTCAATAATTCCGTCGAAATCAAGCTATGGAGGAGTTGGAGGAGGAGAGTCAAAGAACCCTTCTTCTCCATCATCTCCCTCGTCATATTATCGAAGAAATTCTGTCACTACTCTCTGTAAAGTCCCTATTAACGCTCAAGTGTGTCTCTAAATCGTTATATTCTGTGATCTCGGACGAAGATTTCGTGAGAGCCCACTTTCTGAAATCGTCAAAGGATCCATCTTTCGCCCCCCACAAAATTGCCGCAAGCGAAGTATGCACACCACTGCCTCGTTTCGACTCGTATATCACAACTCCTTCGTTCGAATTAGCTGACGTTGCCCGTGCAAAACGACGTTGCACGTCAATCCGTTTATCAGTCGAAAGACTCGCTACAGATATTGAGTTTTCTAATGGAGAGGCCGAACGAATTACAAGACGTTGGTCCAACTCCGTGAGATCTTCAAACGGGCTTCTTTGCTACTTCTTATCAAAAAAAGATTTAATCTTGCGCAACCCATCGACACGAAGGTACAAGATATTGCCTCCTCCTTTTTGCTGCTTTGGGAAGAAAAGGAAGGTTGATGACGACAGTTCGGTATATTCTTGCGGGTTTGGTTACGTGGAATCCACTAACGACTACAAGGTTGTCGCATTCTCGCCTCCTCAAGAAATCGACGGCTCCGAGCTCTGTACGGTGAAGATCTACAGTTTAAAAACTGATTCTTGGCGGACAGTTTACGAGAATTATCAAGTCGGAAAAGCACCAATGGATTCGATGGCGAGGCATATTTGCGGGATGCTCTACTGGTTGAGGATATCTAGAACCGATAAAGGCTTGCGATGGGAAATTAATTCGTTTGATTTGGAGAAGGAGGAATTCGGGACCACGGTGAAGCAGCCTCGTTCGTTTTCGAAAGAAAAGTGGTGTTATACGCCGCAGTTGGGGGTGTTTAATGGCTGCTACCTATGCGTTCTTTGCGCTTTTAAGAATTCAAGTACGTATCTATGGGTGTTGACGGAGCCTCGACGTTGGACTATAATTCCTATTCATCCCAAAGCGCGTGTTAAATCGGAATCTCATTGGTTTGGCGTATGCACGGATGGGGCGATTTACAGAACATATGAACCAGAGAGCACGCTGTTCTATTACATGATAAAGGAGATGCGGAAGAGGAGTCTTAGGATCGTTGACTTGGATATATTCAACGGCGTTTGTGATCATGTCGAAAGCTTAGTCTCGCTTGGTAATAATTCTTTCTTTGAAGAAGATGGACAAGTAAATTATGGTGGCGTTATAGATCTTGAATCAGAGAATACGAGTTTGGAAGATTATGATGATTTTATTGATGATGAAGACGAAGAAGAAGGTTAGGAAGATTGTGCAGCTAAGAAACAACAAAGATTGGCGGCATTGGTGACTTTTGATGATTTTGTCTTCCTTTTTCTTCTGTCTTTTAGCTTTGAAAACATATAAGTACCTTGTTTATTTCTTTCTTAGTAGTATTAATAAGACCTTTTTCATCCATGATACATGCATGATATTATTGGGGTGTAACATTTCTGGGCTCGACCTCGAGCCCTTACAGCTGAGCTCGAGCTCGAGCTTTTTAATAAAAAAAATTAATAAAAAATATAAAAAAAGGGTACGATGATTATTATTCATAGTCGTCAGTGATTCAGCAATTGAAGTAGCAAAAGCAAGCAAACCCCGGAATGGAAAGTCAGCATGGAAAGCACCTTTCCTGTACTTGCACTGATCAATATAGTGAGTGATCCGAGTTGTCACAGAAACCCGTCCATGTCTGGCTATTAGGAAAATGGAGCAATAATCTTAATCTCGGTTTTCATCGACGGGAATTTTTTTTCCTAATCTTTGGATATTAGGATTTTGGTTAGACATTGTTGCAGATTTGACAACCAAATATATTACTATTTTCGATTTGCACTCATCATTTACAGTTGATTTTTATTAGCCATGGATTGATTTGTAAGTAGAAGTTCATAGTTATTATTAGATAACGGATGTAATGAATAATAATTTTAAAATTTGGTTTCTACTTGTCTTTGTTAAATTTTTTTGCTGAGCTTTTGTCTCTACTGGAATTTGCCTTCTTTCGGATCCGCAATGGGCTAATTATTACTTTTGGGTCTGTCGTGGATCGAACTGTTGCTGACCCGACCCGTTGAAAACCCAATTTGTTATGACCCAACCTGACCTGACAGTAGTGTGATTTAGTGCCACGTCATCGTACAGGTGGCATTTGATCGAGCTACTTACTCCACGACCACAGTCAGAACGCCGCTGTCTCCTCTTTCAAAGCAAACAGCTACTACGGCCTGATCTAATAATCTACACAATTTTCGGTTGACGGAGGACTTTCTGGCTGCCATTGCTGCGATCTTAAGCGCCGATTGTGGAGCATGATGTCCTCCTTTTCGTCCTTTGGCGTTTCCCTCAATTTTGCTTTCAACGTATTTACCGGCGGCGTTTCTCATTTTTGCCCGCGTAGAGGCACGGCACGGCACCGCACCGCACAGTACATGATAAACATGTGGTGTGTGCTGTTGAGAGGTTCTCTAGGGCACTTTGGGGGTGTACAGGAGAATATGATTCGAGCCTTAAGGTGAACTTTCTGGGTTTATTTTGTGTAGTGATTTATTAATTTTGACTTCTCAGTGGTTTTTTATGCTCCTCACCAGGCATCTTTCACTTGGTTTTATGGGTAGATATAGCTGCTGGAGTGGCCTGGCCTCTTCTCGGTTAGTGATCTTCTGCTCTTCTCTATGCTAATTGTTATTTGATGATGATGCTACTGTGCTTTATTCTTATTTGTTTTGTGAATAACGTTGCCTTGTTAAATGTTCCCTTGATCATCTGCTATGTGTTTTGGTTATGTTGCCTTGAGAAATGTTGGGGTTTATGCGCTGTGGTTTTTGTGTTTGAGCTCTTCCTTTTCGCTTGTTTATTGTGATTTTCTTACCAGTCGTTTGGTTTAGCTTAGCTAGCTGGTGGACACTGAAAAAGGAATTTGATCCTTCTGAGTTCCCTCATTTTCTAACTTTAGTAGACCTTCCTTACCACCAATTAGCTACCTCTTCATGTAAACTTTGAAATTCTACTTCTAAATCGTCTGTTATGTCCATGGTTCATCAGAGGTTCCTTTGCTTGTCTTCAGTGACTGGGTTACTTTAGTTTATACAGGCGAGGCTTGACAAAGGGGTGGAGTCAAGGTTTTGATTTTGTGTAGTCAGCAGTATTATACTGCGAATAAGAAAAAATCATTAGGATTAATCAATTCTAAACGTGATCCTACTCATTTGATGATGCCAATATTGAGTTTTTGTAACATTTGGCTAATCATTTGAAAGTATTTTATTCGTCTGATTCCTATACTTCATCTTATGTGTGGTTTGGCACAGGGGCGGAGTCAACATTTTTATTTATTATGGTCCACGATATAATATACCAAACAAGAAAAAAATATTATGAACAATCAATTCAAAATGTGATCCTACTCATCTGATGCCAATATGTCATTCATGTAATATTAGACCATCTTTTTTAAGTATTTTATTCGTCTAATTCCTTTACTTTATCTATGTCCGGGGTGGCACAAGGGCGAAGTCAACATTGTGATTTAGTGTAGTCAACGATATAATACGACGAATAAGAAAAAATGTTATGATAAGTCAATTCCAGATGTGATCCTACTCATTTGATGCCAATATTACGTTCGTGTAATAATTGACCATCTTTTGACATTAATATGCGTCTGATTCTGTAATTAACAGCTGTATCCGCCCGTTGTAATTACAGATAGGCGCCCTGTTATATATAAGATTGTCGAAGTCTATCTTATACGCACTTCCTATTGTTAATTCTGAGACCTTGAAATTCTAGAACCATCCTACTCTGGGAAAGAGCATTTTTCACTTTTCAGAAGGCGATCTTTTCTTCAACTGAGTGAGGTAAATTAAGTTTAAAGCTTCTGGATCTAACCTTTCTTGTTCATCCTTCGGCTGCCCGCATTGCTTAGAGGGCTTAAATTTCATTTTTTGTTACCAGTCAAGATTGATTCTGCGTTTATCGTCAATTGATCTACTTGTTTTTTACGCTTTAGGCTGTTAGGTGTCTCACGAGTCCATAGACATGTATAATTTTCCATTTCTTAATTAGCATAGTCAGGGTTAACGATTATTAATTATGCTTTGCTGGTATATGTTTCCTTGAATTAATCTGCATTCAATTTTATCTCCGCCACTGGTTTGGCAAAGGCGTGTGTGGTTTGTTTGGTGTGGTCGGCGTCTTTTCACATCGCGTACTCGTGATGTGCTTTAATTTCATTTAGTAACACAGATTTTTCTTTTTGAATATTTTTTATTCATAATAGCTGGTTTTTTATATGATTCATTTCATTGTCACAGCTTCTAGTATGACGAGAAAAAGACACAGCGATGACATCCATCAGTTTCAAGAAAGCCATGAAGGAAGACGAGGCGGTGCACCACGATACCCAGCGGCACAGCGTGGGGACTATGGTGGTCGTGACAGATCGCCACCACCGCCGCAACGGTACACAGATGCACCTTCTTCCGATTACCAGCATCAGCGAGGAGAGTCCCAAGCTCAGCCCCGCAGCAGAAATCCCTCTCGCTATCTGGAATATTCTTCTAGTGGCCACTCTAGGGCACGAGCTTTGGAGCAAGTGGGATCATATCCTACAGATCCAAATGATAGGCCCCCCAAATCGCACAAGGGAGCCAGTTCTTCCTCGCGGCCAACAGAGAAGTCAGCTCTGAAAGGAGATTCTGAGGAATTAATGCGGAGCAAAGAGGCTCCTAGGCGCGAACTTCAGCCACTTTCTGGCAAGTCAGTGAGGTTCCCTTTACGGCCGGAGAAGGGGGTCAAAGGTGCTAAGTGTATTGTCAAGGCCAACCACTTCATTGCTGAGCTGTCGGACAAAGACTTGCATCGATATGATGTGGGTTCTTTTTTCTCCTTTTCTTTCTTATATTGGTTTTGTTTGCTTTTATTGGGGACTGTTGGTTTCGTGTGTGGTCCACTGATCTGTGTTTTATTTTGTACGACAGGTGTCGATATATCCGGAAGTTGCATCGCGGGGGGTCAACCGTGCTGTGATGAAGCAGTTAGTAGAGCATTACCGGGTGTCTCAGCTAGGGAATAGGCTTCCAGCTTATGATGGAAGGAGGAGCCTCTACACTGCTGGGGCTTTGCCTTTTATTAAGGAGTTTACGATCGAGCTCACCGACAAAGGGATGGTCCATCAGGTTTTTCTTCTACGAGGTCGTTCAAGGTCGTGATAAAGTTTGCTGGGCGTATTGCATTGTCTCAGTTGGGAATGTTTCCAAAAGGCAGACTACCAGATGCGCCTCAAGAAGCCCTGCAGGTTTTGGACGTAGTTCTTCGTGAAATGCCCACAGCTAGGTATGCTATATGGGGTCCTTTGATATCATTTCATTACTGTGGTTTATTGTCATCATATATTATCAAATAAATTATAGTTTAATTTTTATAATGATGATGATGATGATGATGATAATATAGCATGATATTGATAGGAGCATATCAGAACATGCATAACGAGTATTTTCCTCATTTGCAGTTATTTCCCTGTTGGTCGCTCTTTCTACTCCCATCTTATAGGTGGAAGCAATTCCAGGCATTCTCTGGGTGAAGGGCTCGAAAGTTTGCGTGGTTTCTACCAGAGTATACGTCCCACGCAAATGGGATTGTCACTGAACATCGGTGAGCAAGTCTACTGTTGGCTCTAAGTTTTTTCAATCGAGTATTCGAAGATATGAATTGTGCTTATCATGTCATATTATGCAATCAAAATATACTTTCTATTCAGTAGTTTTTGTTTCTTATATGTCGATTCGCGGTGCAGATATGGCTTCCACTGCTTTCATCGAATCACTCCCCATAATTGACTTTGTAGGCCAGCTTCTCAATAGGGACGTAACATCTAGAAGTTTGTCCGACGCAGACTGCGTGAAGGTTGGACCTACATATGTTCTAGCTATTCCCAATGTCCATATTTTATTAACTTTGATCTCATCTGTTCCAACCCGTGAAATCCATTTCAATATTTTAGAGTTGTTGTGCTCAGCATACTGCTATCTGTATTACATCTGCATATTCAACTTGTATATAACATACGTGTTAAATGATGATAGATCACGAAGGCTTTAAAAGGAGTGCGGGTACAGGTAACACATCGGGGAAAGGTGCGACAGAAGTATACAATCTCTGGTTTGACATCGAGAACTACTAGAGAGATAACGTAAGAATATGATGATAGATGTCATCCATGGTGTAACGTTTGAATAATAATCGAGCTGAAATAATCTATTTGCTGAACTTGCTCTTCTTCTATTAGATTTTCTGTTGATGAGCAAGGCACGCGAACAAACTTGGTTGATTTCTTTCAACAAGCTCATGGATATACCATCCAAAATGCTCAGTTGCCGTGCCTCAAAGTTGGAAACAACGATAGGCCAACCTACCTCCCGATGGAGGTATGCTGTATAGTCAAGGGCCAGAGGTGTTCAAGAAGGCTTAACGAGAGGCAGATCACCAAACTTCTCCAAGCCACTTGCCTGCGCCCTAGGGAAAGAGAGCAGCATATACTTGAGGTTTCTTGTGACAATACATGTCATCCCTCTTGCCCGTTATCTATCTTACAAAAATTAAGTTTCCACTGTTTTGTTGGGTTCTAAGAAGTTCTATTTGCTTCTTAAATGTCTGTTTTTACCTGTATTCCACAACTTTCTGCTCCACAAGTAAATAATGGTTTTTATTATGCTGTTTTTGTTAGACCGTACGCGGCAATGAATATGGCACAGACCCTTATGCAAAGGAGTTTGGGATAAAGATAAGTGAACGAATGGCTGAGGTTGAAGCACGCGTCTTAGCTGCGCCCCTGGTAATGCGGCATTTTTCTTTATCGTCTTTGTGTATTAAAATTGATGTTGCATATGTTTCCATCACTTCCGTCATCTTTTGCAGCTCAAATATCATGATTCAGGTCGAGAAAGAGACTGCCGCCCACAAAAAGGGCTCTGGAACATGAAGAACAAGGTTTTTCCTGCAAATATCCCCCCATCCTCTTTTCACTTAAATATCTCTTAAGCATTTGATGCTTTTTCAGTTTTGTCCTAGTGCAAGTACCTTCATAGGATTTCATTTGTGGCCGCAAATTATTTTTTTAATTGTACATCTAGCATTTCGACAATGGTTTGAAATATTCGTTAATTGTTGATCCCCTGCAACGCAGCGGATGGTACATGGTGGCAAAGTAAGTCGCTGGATCTGTATCAACTTTGCTCACAAAGATAGAGAGAGTGCCGCAGATCGTTTCTGCCGAGAGATTGCTCACATGTGCAACACATCTGGCATGGTAAACATATATTTTTATTTTATTTTATTTTTTTCATTTCATTGTTATTCCCTGCAAATTTCTGTAGTTGCCATATTTATTCTTCTTCTTACTACATGCAGGCATTTAGTAGTGAACCGGTCCGTCGAGTTCTGACTGGCCGTCCAGATCAGGTGGAAAGAGTTTTGAAGGCCGCTTACATGGATTGCATGGCGATACTGCGGCCAACCAGAGAACTAGACTTAGTCATTGTTATCTTACCGGATAACAATGGAAACCTTTATGGTGAGCCATTGCAGAATTCTAGGTTTATGCCTGGTCTTTCTCTAGAATCTCTGAAAAGAGTTCATATTTTATTTCTTTTTTCAGGCAACGTAAAGCGGATATGTGAGACTGATCTCGGGATCGTGTCACAGTGCTGCCTAGAGAAAAACGTTTTTCGTAAAGACGTGCAGTTCCTCGCCAACGTAGCTCTCAAAATAAACGTGAAGGTTGGAGGTGCGAATACGGCACTCGTTGATGCAACGACTGGGCGAATCCCTATAATTGGTGGTGTTCCCACCATGCTATTTGGTGCTGATGTGACCCATCCCCAACCGGGCGATAATACAAGCCCATCCATCGCTGCAGTATGAATTAAAGACAATACTGACTTCAGTTATCTTAATTCACATGCCATGGCTTCTCTTTTGGGGGCTTTTAAAGACTGGCCCTTTTTCACTTTGTCTTTGTCAGGTCATTGGTTCGATGGACTGGCCCAACATCAGTAAATACATGGGCTTGGTTTCTGCCCAGGCTCATAGGGAGGAGCTCATCCAAGATCTTTACAAAACTTGGCAGGATCCTGAGAAGGGGACCATGCATGGAGGCATGATAAGGTAGCTAACTAGATGTACCGTTTGCTCATTTTTCGTACACCAAAAGACAGATGTCTGCCTGCTGCATCTTTTCTTGCCTAAGAAGAACCTTAACGTATGATGTTTGGTCCGATTCTTTTGGTGTTCGTTAGGGAACTGCTTCTTGAATTCTATAGAATACATGGACGGAAGCCGCACCGCGTTATCTTCTATCGGTAAATCTGAAATTAATGTTTTACTTTCATATAGCTTGCATTTTTCTTTGATCTAATCGATGCACTTGTTTGACTAGGGACGGGGTCAGCGACGGGCAGTTCCAGCAAGTACTGCTTTTTGAACTGGATGCTATACGCAAGGTTATAATCGCGTCTGTCTTGATTTAAATATTCGAATGAGGAAAAAACACATCTAATTCCCATGAGCTTGGCTTTATTCTTATTACCAGGCATGTGCTTCCCTGGAACCTGAAGGTGGTTATCAGCCGTATGTGACGTTTATTGTCGTCCAGAAACGGCACCATACTAGATTATTTCCGAATAATCACCGGGACCGTAACTCCGTCGACAGCAGTGGAAACATTTTACCAGGTACTGGCTCTTCTTCCATAATTAATAAAAAATATTAAAAAAATCTATATATTTATTTTCTTGAGAAATGTTGTAGGCTTGGTTTAAAAAAGCGCGCTCCGGAATCGCTTAAGCGCTGGAGCGCGCTCCAGATAAACCGGAACGCTTCGACTAACAAAAAGCGTTGTCTATACAAGAAGCGTCGCTTAAGCGCGGAAGCGCTCGCTTTTCTTTCCTTCGCTTAAGCACTGTTAAGCTCGCTTTTAGGATAGATGGTTGACTTTGACTAATGTTGACCGTTGACTAGGTTTAGTATATTTTTATTTCATTTCTATTTCTTTCCAACCCACCAATCGTCACTCCTCTCCAAGTCTCCCAACCTCAGACTGGCGCCGCCCCTCCCCAAGCCTCCTGGTCGCCGCCGTTGCCTCTCTAGTCGCCGTCCTTGCTGCCGCCGGTAAGGAACTCTATTTTTTTTTTCGAGCAAGCAACTGGTTTCATAGATGTATTTTTTTCTATTTCTTTGTTTGGGGTCTTTTATTTGGTGAATTATTGAATTTTATGGAGTCAATTGGCATGGGTATGATTTAATTTGGTTCCAATTTTTCAGATTTCATTAATGGATTCACAATCACAAAAGGATTTGGGAGTGTCTATCGGTTCAAGCAAGACTGATCCGGCTAGACAACACGGGAAGCAAGACCCGATAAACAAGTCTAATTTCACCTGTAACTACTGTGGGAAGATTACCAAAGGGGGTGTCTACCGATTCAAACAACACCTTGTCGGTGGATTTGCAGCTGTGGTTATGTGTCGGAAATGTCCGGAGCATGTCCGGGAAGAAATCACAAATTACATGTTAAAAAAGTCGGACTCAAAGGGAGTTTCTGAGATGGGATCCACCAATGACATAAGCATCGATATTGAAGACGATGATGGAATAAATCAAATTGTAAAGAGATCAAAATCATGTGTAACTAAGTTTGCTTCAGCTATCAAGGGTCCTATGGACATGTTCTTGAGCTCTAATGCTCAAGATATGGTGAATGCAAGAAAAGACGGGAAGCTACAAACCATTAATGAGGTTTGTAAGAATGAGTTGAGGAAGAAAGCATGTAAAGACATAGCGAGGTGGTTTTATGATGCGGCTATTCCGTTCAATGCGGCAACTTATGAGAGTTTTGAAGTTATGATTGAATCAATCGGACAGTTCGGTCGGGGAATGAAGCCTCCGAGTACGTACGAGTTGAGAGTTCCTTTGCTTAAGGAAGAAGTTGATGATACCTTGGTGATGGTTGAGGAGCACAAGAAAGAATGGGCTAAAAAGGGTTGTTCTATTATGTCCGACGGATGGCGTGATTCGGTTGTTCAAAAGGATATCATCAATTTTTTGGTAAATTCTCCGAGAGGGTCTGTCTTCATCAAATCTGTTGATGTTCCTTTGTTATTTAAGCAATAAATATCACATATATAAAATTTACAATTAATTTATGAAAAAATATTCTTGCTATACGAAAAGCGTTCGCTTTCGCTCATCGCTTCACGCTTAAGCTTTGGGGGCCTTTTCGCTTCGCCTCGCTTTTCGCCTTTTTAAACCAAGGTTGTAGGTACCGTCGTGGATTCAACAATCTGCCACCCCACTGAGTTTGACTTCCTTCTGTGCAGCCATTCCGGCATAAAGGTACGTTCGTACTTTGTCAGATCTAAAAAATTTATTTCATTTTATATATATTCAACATAATTATTATAACTTATATGCAATAACCATCAATCCAAATACAGGGCACGAGTCGGCCAGCACACTACCATGTGCTCTGGGATGAGAACGAATTCTCGGCAGATAATCTTCAGACTCTAACCTATGATCTCTGCTACACGTAAGCTTCTAGAATCTTCTGCAGTATTATAATTACTACATGAACTCACTTCTGTTTGGTCTGAGTGTTGATTGGTTGTTCGGTTTCTTTCCACAGATACGCGAGGTGTATACGGGCGGTTTCAATTGGTACGAACTTACTTGAAAAACAATTGTCCTTCGTTTTTTTTTTTTCCAAAGCATCACAAAACATTTAAAATATTTTTGTAACATTAACATGCTAATATATGTGCTTCTTCAATTGCTACAGTTCCACCTGTGTATTACGTTCATCTTGCTGCGTTTCGGGCTCGATTCTACATGGAGCCCGAGACATCTGATGGTGGTTCGATGATAAGTAGCAGTCGGTCGGGGCAGAATCCTGATTCTAATGCGGCGGTGAAGCCTTTGCCTCGGATTCGCGGGAACGTCCAGCGCGTCATGTTCTACTGCTGAGGAGCAGTGTGGAGTGGAGCGATTGATTGATTGATTGAGTTGTTTCAATTCTAAATTGTGAATGTTTTGGGATTATTGAAGCTTTGACGAACTGTTGGTTTAAGGCTTTATGGATGGATGAACTTTTTTTATTCTTTTTTTCCCCTTTTTGTGCTATTTCTTTCTCTTGTTTAATAAGTTGGCGTCGGGGCGGGGTGAGGGGCTAGTACCCACACCCGCCCTTGAACTTATTGAGCCTTTATGGTTGATGAACCTCTTTTTTTTTTTAAGTGCAATCTCCTTTTAGTTTCGGTATTGTGATAGTTTTAATCAGTTGGGATTAGGGTTGGCAACGGGGCGGAGGGTAGAGGACGACACTTATTGAGGAATTTCTCCCCGTCCCTGACCATTTTTGTCCCCGTGGGATATTTCCATTCTACAACTTTTTTAGTGTATAATCTGTTTTTTTGCCTTAGATATTTTTGAGAACTTTTGTGTGAAGGGATGTGAGTGAATAGTATAAGTGAAGAGATTTATGGTATTGATGTGAGAAATGACAAAAAAAAAAGAGAAACGAGAAAGGAAGATTAGGATTTTAAAAAAATATTAATTGCCTAAATTATTGTATATGGTGGTTTGATAATTTAGTATATCTGGAAAACGTAACGAAAGAATCAAATGTCTAAAATCAATAATATCAGAATTAAATTAGTTCAGGTAGAATATTATAAACTAAATTGTTCTACGTAGTAAATAATGACAGACCATTTCGTAATAATAATATTGCCTTTAAAAAAAAAAGAAAAATCTAAAACATTCTCTATTGCTATCATCGAGAAATAAATAAAAATTCTGGCAAAAAAAAAAGAAATAAATAAAAATGAAGTGATTGTGTTGGTAGAAGTAAGAAAACCTTCTAGACCTGACGGCGACCAAAGAAATGCTGACCACCGCCGCTAACCAGTCGTCCCTTGCTCCGTCACCGCAGTGCTTTCTCACACCACCGCCGCTCCGACCTAAAAGACTTTCTCGCCCTCAATCGCCTCTGCTGACATCTACCCGTATAAATCTTGTTCATCGAACCCAAAATCGTAGCTTTGCCAGCGTACGGCCATGTCCTTCCAATGCTTCTTCCACCGACGGAAGCCCTCGGTTCAATCCCTCGACTAGGCTGTTCGTTAGTGGTGAGCTCTTGTTTGTATATTTCTTCATTCACTGTCATTTATCCTTTCGACTTGAGTAAGCGATAGTAGTTTACTAGTTAATGTAATCAATTCTACCATCTTCCTTCATAGGGCTATCATTTCGGACAACTGATGAGAGTCTGAGAAATGCGTTCCAAAACTATGGGGAGCTTGTTGAAGGTAGGTCTCAAATTCATCAAAAACAATACAACCATTTTGCTGTTTTTGTCCTAAGATCGATCTACTTCTAACATGGGATTCTCTATTCCAATCATGAATAGTAAATTTGGTGATGGATAAGATAGCTAACCGGCCAAGAGGCTTCGCATTCTTGAGATATGCCTCAGAAGAAGAGTCCAAGAAAGCCATCGAGGGAATGCACGGAAAGGTCTGTATTCATCCATCCCTATTTAGCAAATTCTTGGTCTTAAGCTTCTTCAGCAATCAATTAGGCTATTACCTATTTACCAAACAAAATATATTCTTGGTCAAATCGCAGTTTCTTGACGGCCGTGTGATTTTCGTCGAGGTTGCAAAATCTCGAGCCGATCTTCGTAAGGAAGGCAAGAATCAACAGCTGTAGCAGATGCTTTTTTCTTCAAGAATCAACAGTCTGTCTATATTTATGGAACTTCCTTTCCAATATGTTCTTTGACAAGCCCAGAAATTAGTTTAACTGTTTGAAGCTTCTTCCAATATATCATTGCTGTATATGGTTCTTCAATTCATATCAATTCATGGCTGACAAGGAAAGAATTCCCATATGAGAAATCAAGACAAGCTTGTCCGTACATCAGTTGTTTCAAAGAAGTACTTGAAATCAGAGAAGAAATATTACACACCGACTACAAATCCCTAATTTTCACTTGCAGTACCTATCGGCTTTCTTCTTAACCCTATCGTCCAAAGCCTCCTCGACGGACTTGGCCTTAGCGTTGGGATCGTACCTAAACTTCTTCGCCTCGACGGGGAAAAGGTCATCGTACTTCATCTTCTTCGCGGCGTCGATGGTGTATATGTCGCTTCCGCTGGTGTCTACCACGTTTGCCTCCGACGATTCCACGTCTTCTTCTTCCAGCTTCTCCTTGTTCTTCTCCTTCTTTCTCTTCTTCTTCTTCTTGTCTATTGCTTTCTCCCGCGTGGCGAGCTCGCCGCCTTTGAAGGCCAACCTTCCGCCGCGAACCTTTTCGTACGCCTCCGACATCGTTTTCGTTAATGGAAGGGAGTTGAATTGTAAAAAAAAGGGTTCTTTTTTATCTTTATCAAAACCACTGCGAAGGAAATGATAAAACGCTATTTAAAGAAGCGCGGCTATGATGAAAGTTTAAAAACGACTTTAGTTCCTTCAAAATGGCAAGTCCATTAAAAGTTCCCATTTGTTATTTTTTCTTGAACTAATAATTAGAAAAAAAAAATTAAGAATTTTTATCTAAATCTTCCATCAAGTTAAAATACAAAATTCCAATCTCATGCTAAGAAACATGAGCTCATTCATGTTAACCTTCAAGCACTGTATAAAGAAAGAATCACAAATCTCCGTCGAATCATCGCTTAGAAAAGGTCCGCAGATCAAGCGCTTAGAATTTACTCAGCCGTGCTGCAACTCGAGATCTCGATAATTATGCCACTTTTGGTATCTTTGATGCCCCAATAGCACGGGTCTAAGCCTAGGTGCATCAGTGCAGTTTAAGCTGCAGCATCCTCGAAAATCACTAACACATTCCATGCAGCACCTAAAAATCCAAACTTTAGTCCGCAAGAAATAGAGGGTAAGATGGCGAGCCAAGAATGAGTGCGCCCATAGGTTTTCGCAAATCATTCGGTTTGATTGTTCTATAGGGCTTTGTTTTCATATATTGGTCCTAAATATATATAGCTATGATCTAGAAATTCGCTGTGTAAGTGTATAGTGGACTTTTTATCTACTGGGGACAGACGGGAACTTACAGGAAGAGGAGGTTGCAGTCAAGGTTTGCACAGTTTCGATGTCTCAGTTCAGACACTTGAGATCCACATATGTAGCATTTGGCGAAGGAATGAGATGGTTTTGGTGTAAGAATTTTTTCTGTGCTGTTGACGATGATTTCGGGCTTGTAAGCAGAGGGTGGTAGGGAGAGGCGGGAGTCGAATACGAATAGATTCCCTACCCACCCGTTGGGCCCTTCGTTTTCGAGGTATTGAGAGACGCCTCCTTTTAAAGTATATAATCTTTGGAAACCTTGCTGCCTACAACATGAATGAAGAAGAAGAAACTAATAAGAAGATGAATGCTAACACGAAATTATTATCAAGAAAATATGGGATATGAAAGATGTTGAGTGAGAATGACCTAAGTATTGTGGAGTATACGTCGCAACGGATTCCGCCAGTGCAGTACATCAATATATCTGTTTTCTCTTTATCAACAGTAGCTAAAGGATCTGAAGCTGTGACCTTGAAATTTATCAATGAAGAATAGATTAAATAGATATATTTTGAAGTATCTAGCAAGGATAAGGTTCAATATATATATCAATATGTGTAATGATAGTACATTCGGGGATGACACTGATTCTGAATCTGAGATGCCAAACGAAGTGCTTCGAAAGCAATCCACCTCGGGACGATGAGCCCCTTCGAAGTGACCAACGTCCCATTCATAACCTAATCAACATATTAAATAAAAGTGAACACAGTAAACACATAATTACTCAACAAGACTTGTTCTCAACCAAGAACTGATTCTTGATAGGATAATACCATTTCTAACATCGAGAAGGATGCAGTTTGGGGAAGCTGCTTTGAGTGAATCGTTGGCGTTTTTAAGTGTTTCCAGCTTGCTCCTCCATTCAGAAGGTGTAAGAGGTGTAGCTTGCATGGACGGGTCAAGCACAGGGAGATCAGAGAAACCCTCTTCCAACTGTGAAGGAAAAAGTTGCAAAACGTTGATAAAGATATCAGTGCAGTATTTTGATCGTTGCTCTTTCAGACCTTTTCGTTTGTTAACCTTACAATTTCCATATGGAGTCTTACTTATTTCTATAAGTAAATTTGGGAAAAATGATTGATATTATAAGAGGATCTTAGTTTGGATGACCTGAACAAGGGAAGGCTTATAACGCAGCTTCAACTTAGGAAAAGCATGGCCGTTTAAAGCAGGCGAGATCTGAATCAATATATCGGAAAATCTGTCATCTTCCTTCACCCATTCGGCATATGCAAGAGCATCTTTTGATGGCCCACTGTACTGCACAATATCAGGCGATGAAAAAAAGAAACAATGATGAAATAGATTTTCCAGATAACTTAATCTGTATTATATATTCAGACAATGACTGCCTAGGCTGATGCCATCATCTATGATGGAATAAAGAAAAGAACATGTTTGAATTTAGGTGGAAATTATACATATATATATCTGAAACAGATCAAAATCACATCTGTGGAAAAGGACTTGGTAACATGAAATGCAGAGGATGAAAATGACAAAGAAATACTACCTGTGCATTAATCCCATGCTCATTCAAGTATATGCGGCCATGGATATCACGACCCTGCAAGGAGATCAATGGCTAATTCTATCAGATGTTAAAACAAAGGCAATCTTATCATGAAGGAGGCAATCCATAGCTATTACATGTAATGTAAAACAAATCCCACCACTGCACCAAAAATTAACCTCGCAACTCTCCAAAACCGTTCAATATCAGGAGTTAAGTTAACCAAACTGAGCAGCCAAAAAATGGAAGATATTACAAGGAAAAAAAAAAAAACAAGCCACCTGCATGAAAGAGAGGTGCTTTGAGACCTCCTCAAAAGGGTCTTCAACAAACACAAAGTGATAGAAATTCACCACTATGAACTCATCATCCTCGTATTCTTTAGCTTCCGCATCGACCCAGTTTCTATCTGAGGACGAAGAAGCCCAAAGTCTGAAACTTCGTCCCAAATTGCCAGAAACTTCACCCCTGACGCGAGATACTCGCTTGTTAGGGAAGCTCACAAATTTCAAAGGAGTTGAATTGGTTAGTGAAGTAATGCTATTTCTTGATAAAGGGACGCAGCAGTGTGGGATGAGAGAGCAAGAAGTAACCATTTCTTGATGCTCAGCTCAGTATAGCGATACTACAGCCGCCCCTTCTTTCCTCTGTCTTTTGTTATTCCCACGTATTAATGATAATATATAATAATATATATTTAGGTACCACAGTAAAAAAGGAATGACCTTTTTATCACTTGAAAGCAACAGCAACAAACTTGCAGAGGAGAAAGTAAAAGAAGCAGCTGGGAGTAGGTGAATCCATTGCAGAAATAGAATAAATCTTTACTTTTGATTGTATTTCAATGTCGACCGGAAAAAGCGACGGAGGTATCTTACGATGCAGAGCCGCCGTGGCATACGAAGCGGGACAGCCACTGGTGATAGAAGAAGTGGAGTTAAGTCCACCTCAGCCGACGGAGATTCGAATCAAAGTTGTCTCTACTTCCCTTTGCCGAACTGACATCACCGCTTGGCTCTCTCTGGTCAAAGATCTGATACTTTTTCATATTCTTTCTACCTCGATGTTCATTTTACCACGATCCCAAGAATGAATCGTAAATGATATTCATTTCTCGGTTTTATTTTTTCCTTTTTTTTTTTTTTGGTATTTGTGTTCTCTTGCAGGCTCAGCCTAAGTTATTTCCTCGAATATTCGGGCATGAAGCATCAGGGTCAGTCCCACTTCACTTTCTCCTTCTACTCTTAACAGTAAAATAAAGAACTCTTTTTATTTGTTTATTAAATTTAGTTGAAATGGAGATTTGATTTGATCTTACACATCACAACACTTTCTTAGGATTGTTGAGAGCGTGGGTGAAGGTGTAACTGAGTTCAAGGCAGGTGACCATGTTCTTACCTTGTTCACCGGAGAATGTATGAGGTGTAAGCACTGTGTCTCGGGGAAAAGCAACGTCTGCCAAGTGCTTGGCTTGGAACGTCAAGGCCTGATGCACAGCGACAGGAAAACACGCTTCTCCATAAGCGGCAAGCCCGTGTATCATTACTGTGCTGTTTCGAGCTTTAGCGAATACACAGTCGTGAATGCTGGATGTGCGGTCAAGATTAGCCCGAACGCCCCCTTGGAGAAGATATGCCTTCTAAGTTGTGGAGTTGCTGCAGGTTTGTTGTTCATGATTGGGATTATTACATTCAATGTGCTTGTGAAGTGATTCTAAGACACAGTGTATCTGCCTCATGGATAGGTTTAGGCGCAGCTTGGAAGGCTGCAGACATCGCAGAAGGATCAAACGTTGTTATCTTCGGTCTGGGAACTGTGGGACTTTCTGTAAGTATGTAAAGCTTCGACACTTATCAAGATCTAATTTTTCTTGGTCTACAACATCTAATGTTTGTTATCTTTAAATAGATTGCTCAAGGTGCTAAGTCGAAGGGAGCTTCAAGAATAATTGGCGTCGACACAAATCCCGACAAGTGCGAAAAAGGTACCTAGTTTTTCACATGATATACTACACAACCTTAAAGATTCTGACCATGGTTTCGTAATGATTCAGCAAAGTCCTTTGGAGTCACTGATTTTCTGAACCCAGCCGACCTCGATCAACCGATTCAACAGGTTTCTTTTTCCCTCGTAAATAACGATAATGTCCCTTCCAAAGAAAGCCAATTCATCTTATCTGTTTTTTCCAGGTGATAAACAAGATGACTGACGGCGGAGCAGACTATGCATTCGAGTGCGTAGGAGATACTGAAACAGTCAACACAGCTCTACAATCTTGTTGCCCCGTAAGTACTAAGAACTTGAGAGTCAATCTAATGTGTAAGTAGTTAGATTCCGTACGAGGTTTGACGAGCCTATTGTGCCCGTAGGGATGGGGTTTGACTGTGACGCTTGGCGTGCCCAAAGAAAAGCCCGAAATATCGTCTCATTATGGGCTGTTTCTTGCCGGAAGGACACTAAAGGGGTCCCTTTTCGGTGGCTGGAGACCTAAAACTGACATTCCTGCATTAGTCGATATGTATATGAACAAGGTAGGCTTAGAATTCATTAGATTATTACATAGATTAGATCTTTGTCTGATCTTAGTTGAAGACTCTGTTATGGTTTCCCTTTGGCAGGAAATTGAGGTGGACGCCTACATTACACATAATCTCATGCTTGAAGATATAAACAGAGCATTTGAGCTGATGAAGGAAGGAAAGTGTTTGCGTTGTGTCATCCATATGCCCAAGTGAGCATTCCAACTGTTTGTTAAACTGAAACATTGAAAACTTTGGAGTCCTTTCACTCTTTTCCATTCGTGCAATTGGGTCCCTAAAACTTTTATGTACTCCATTATTACAAATAAATGGTATGTAACAGCTCACATTACAATAATTATTTTGTAATCGATTTTGTATACTAAATATCAGATGATCCGAATATGGCACGGTTCACATTGGCTCATCAAACTATAAATCTAACTAAAAATAAAAAAAAAATAAAAACATTAAAAATTACGAGACTAATTTGTATTTTCCAATAAATGTAGTACTAATTACATATTATCATCATGCTGTGGGGCTGAAACTGCAATTTTCCATTCAGTTTCATCGGGAAAGAGTGCTAAAAACAAAAAGAACAGAGAAGACACTCACACTCAGCTCGCCACAGCTCAAGTAGGGTTTAATGATTGAAGAAGAATCGCCTTTACGAATGATTGTTAACTCCCTTCACGTAATTAGCTAAAACGATCTTCGCGATACAATTTCGAATAATCCCTGGGTTTTTTTTTTCAGTCGGATCTGATCCGATTATCGGTCAAATCAAATCGGAAAAATGGCTGCATCGTCGAAAGTGGAGAAACCCGCGTCAGATCTGATGACGTCTGGGGGAATCGGCTCTTTGCTCAAAACCCTGAAGCTGAAAACGAAGCAGCAAGAGCTTTTGATCCGAGTGACTATCCTGGGGTTGGTGTATGTGCTGGCCTTCATCACTCGTCTGTTCAGTGTGCTGCGATATGAGAGCATGATCCACGAGTTTGACCCTTACTTCAACTACAGAGTTACGCAGTATCTGACTCAGAATGGGTTTTACGAGTTTTGGAATTGGTTCGATTCGGAGAGTTGGTATCCGCTGGGTAGGATCATTGGTGGGACGCTTTATCCTGGGCTCATGGTCACGGCTGCTTTCATTTACTACACGCTTCGTTTCCTCAGGTGCTTGGATGTGTTTTTCGACTTCTACGTTTATTGTATCTTTCTTCAGGATGTGTTTGTGGTTATACTTCCTTGGGGAATTTGCTGAATGTAATGACGTGAAAAGTTGTGCATTTAGGTCTTGGTGAAATGAGTGGTGGTTGTAAAGACTATATGATGCATGAATTCGAATCTCTTGAGGGACTATGACAGGAGGTCCATTAGGTTGCTTTACTTAGCCTGGTATGCTACTTTAGTAAACTGTAGAGAACTTCAATGACTGATGGAATCTGTCTTGTGAATAAATTCAATTAGGTGATTGTGGAAAAATAAAGTACTAAAGGGCGAAGGTGATTTCTTCTGACAACAAACTAAGTTTAAACTATCGGAATGTTACTTGTATGGTCATGCTGTGATTTCTGGAATCAGTAAAGTGCCGGCCTTTTTATGTGCCTGTTGCGGTTTAACACTTAAACTTTTTTTATCTTTCCTTTTCTCACTTTTAGATGTATTTTCTTGAAAATTTGATGAACATAGGTACTACTTGATCAAGGCTTTCAAAAATATTAAAATTAAATATTACGCTCTTTCGTCTTCCAGGTTCATGGTCCACATACGTGAAGTTTGTGTGCTTACTGCACCGTTTTTTGCCTCCAATACCACTCTTGTTGCGTACTTCTTTGGGAAAGAACTATGGGATTCTGGTGCGGGACTTGTAGCTGCAGCATTAATTGCTATTTGCCCTGGCTACATCTCGAGATCGGTGGCCGGCTCATACGACAATGAGGGAGTTGCTATTTTTGCCTTGCTGCTTACTTTCTATTTATTTGTCAAGGCTGTCAATACAGGCTCACTTGCCTGGGCTCTGGCCTCTGCTTTTGGATATTTCTATATGGTTTCAGCTTGGGGTGGTTATGTATTCATTATTAATCTTATCCCGCTCTATGTGATGGTTCTGTTGATAACTGGAAGATACTCGATGAGGTTATATGTAGCTTATAATTGTATGTATGTGCTGGGAATGTTATTGGCCATGCAAATACGTTTTGTGGGATTCCAGCACGTCCAGTCTGGAGAGCACATGGCTGCAATGGGGGTATTTTTCTTGATGCAGGTATGCTTTCTTTTTCCTGGGAGTAAAAGAGTCAGTCTATTGCGTTGGGCGTGTCTTATAAAATAGAAGACCATAAGGCATGGTAGAGGTTTCTTAGATAATTTTTTTATCATCAGGACCTCTTTTTGAGATGATAATATAGATTTACATGAATTCGTCATATGTGATGCGTGTATCTGGAATTTAAATTAACTGTTTGATCTGAAAGTTCTGTAACACTTTGAATTGCTTTGTTTTATTTTTCCTATTTAGATTTCTCCTAATTAGTAGTGACATAGAATTCATATATCGAATTTTAGGGGTGAAATTAGTTTTAACACACCGAATCCCTTTTCATTGCAGGTGTTTTACTTCCTAGATTGGGTTAAATACTTGCTAGATGATCCAAAAAAGTTCCACACTTTCTTGAGGATCACAGTGACCTGTGCAGTAGGTTTGGGTGCAATAGCTCTTGGTGTTGGAACTGCTTCGGGATATATTTCTCCATGGACTGGCCGATTTTATTCTCTGCTTGATCCGACTTATGCAAAAGATAACATTCCAATAATTGCATCTGTCTCTGAGCATCAGCCAACGGCTTGGTCGTCGTTCATGTTTGATTTCCATGTACTTCTGATTCTGTTCCCTGCTGGTCTCTATTTCTGTTTTAAACGCCTTTCAGATGCTACAATATTCATAGTGATGTATGGTCTCACTAGTATGTACTTTGCTGGGGTCATGGTGCGGTTAATTCTTGTCGCCACACCTGCAGTATGTCTTATAAGTGCCATTGCAGTCTCCGCAACCGTTAAGAATCTAACTCAACTCGTGAGGGCCAAAACTAAGCCTGCTCCTGTTGGTTCAAGTAAAGGAACAGCCAGCGGCAAAGCTACATCAAAGGTGAGATTTGGTACTCAACTTTTTTGGATCACAGTTCACATCATTTTCTTTCTCAACTTCCAAATCTGGTAAAGAATCCTAGCTTGTTGTTCCATAAAATGATCAATGGACGAACATTTAACTCCTACTTTCTGGACATCACAATGGATTTTAGTAAATTTTGTTGTATCTACCACTTACAAGTGAATGTGCCCTATGTTTTGAGTGTGTTTGTTTATGGGTGTTAGACGACCTTGATAACCCTATATATTATAGCAAATATTTTTCTGTGGTTGTCAATTTAGCTGTAACTCTTTAAAAACAATTTCCAGCAGAGCCTTGATTTTCTTTTCCTCAGGGTTCTGTGGATAATTCTCTTCCATTTGGAAGAAATAGTGCTATGGCCTTGCTTTTTGGTGCATTCTACTTGCTTAGCAGATATGCAATCCACTGTACTTGGGTTACGTCAGAGGCGTACTCATCTCCATCGATTGTATTAGCTGCTAGGGGTGCACATGGGAACAGGGTTATATTCGACGACTATCGGGAGGCCTATTTTTGGCTGAGGCAGAACACTCCTCAAGATGCCAAGGTGATGTCTTGGTGGGATTATGGTTATCAGATCACTGCCATGGGAAACAGAACAGTAATTGTTGACAACAACACTTGGAATAACACTCACATTGCTACTGTTGGGCGTGCCATGTCGTCTTATGAGGATGAAGCGTATGAGATTATGAGATCCTTGGATGTGGACTATGTGTTGGTGGTATTTGGTGGGGTTACTGGTTACTCTTCTGATGACATCAACAAGTATGAAATTAGATATCTTCAGCTGAAAATCTCTCTTTTATATTTTCTTCTCTAATTAAGTTGTTAAAATTACTGAAATTTGTTGACTTATACATCGTGTCTATGCTTGTTAACACCTTTGTGCCAGGTTTTTATGGATGGTGAGAATTGGAGGGGGCGTTTTTCCTGTCATTAAGGAACCCGATTACCTTGTCAATGGAGAGTACCGTGTCGACAAAGGTGCAGCTCCAAAGATGTTGAACTGTCTAATGTAAGTCAATCTTCGTTATTCATTCATTTAACACTCATTTAATATATCTTATATTCTCCTGTTTTAGGATAATACGATTCAAAATTCATGATATATTGTTTTTATCAGGTACAAGCTTTGTTATTATCGGTTTGGTGAGGTGACCACAGAATATGGAAAACCCCCTGGGTAAGTTGATTGTTCAATCTCTTGTTGAAGTTGAAATCATCATATATCTGATGAATTTCTTCGGTGTTATAGTGTCCGTAATGCATGTCAAAATATGTGTTCTCCTTTTCTTGGAGAAAGCAAGTTTTAAAAAATATACCATGATGCTTATCATTCCATTGTCGTTTTATTACGATGTTAATTCTTCCTATGCATTCCTCGACCTGTACCACCAGTTACAACTGAATTTCTGAAGTATTCATTTTTCATTCTACAAACTATTGATAGACATTCATTTTCTATCTCATTGATCGATTTCAATCTTTTTCGGTTGATGTAACAGTTATGACCGAGCACGGGGCGTCGAGATTGGAAACAAAGACGTAAAGCTAGAATACTTGGAAGAAGCATTCACAACATCAAACTGGATAGTCAGAATATACAAAGTGAAACCACCCAAAAACAGATGGTGAGATTTCCTTTAGTCTCTACACCTTTCCCCTCCCTTTTCGGACCATAGATCGATGTTTATGCTGGCTTCAAGTTGAGTTTTTCGCAGACTAGATTTCAAGTGTAATGTTTAAGGTATCTATTACTCTGTCTGTTTTCTTCGTATTTTCCGGGATTTATATAGTCTCCCTTCTACTTATATAACTGAGATCACAAATACCAGTTTTCACCATGTTATGACTACTTTTGTTGTGAACAATGGTTTAGTCTCTCTCTCTCTCTCTCTCTCTCTCTCATGCTTTAGTGCTATGGAGTGGAACTTGGAAAGGGACGGCTTTAGACATAGCATATGGCAGATGTCCACTTATGCTGTCTTGTTCTTAATTATTGTTCATCTCAGTTCATGAACTAAAAGGTCGCTGTTAGTCTATTTTAAATTCTAAATATAAATGTAGGTAATGATTTTATTATATAACGAAAAGGGCAAAAAAAAAATTTAATTTAAGGTTGGGATACTATTGATGCTGGGAATTTTTTGAAATTTTAAATTGTTTTTTTTTTTTTGTGCGAATTTCTTTGTATTAATTTATTATTAAGATGTGACGTATTGAATTATTAATATCTTTAATTAACGAAGCTCCTAGGCCCCCGGGCCTCTATTATTGCATGTATTTTTCTGAAATAAAACTTATTATTAATAAATATTTTTTAGTTGATAGAAATCATTACAATTCAAGCACTACGTCAATATATAATCTATAGTTTATACGACGACACTCACTCTCCAGCCCCCACAGTTTCCAAATTTGTACCCAATAATTAAATAAAAAACTATATTCGTTAGCACTTTCTTTCGCCGTTCTTGCACACGCACTCATGAGAGTGGACAAGAGAGTACAAGTCAAGGAAGGACATATATATATATATAATATATATATATATACATATATATTTATATTATTTCAAAGATTAATGATATATGCAAATCGCAATAACTAGAAGATGATCGATCAAGCACTATAATCATGCCTGAGAGCATGGCTTTCAAGATTCAAACACCCCAAGCTTTTTTTCCTTGAGAGAGAATAATAATATATCCTTTTCACCAAATTATGTATTATTTGTTCTAATGCGTGTAATAAATTATTGATATGTAAACATCGTACAGTACTTTTCGGTTCAAGCTCTATAGAAGCAACAGCTATTGTGCTTTTCTATATGAATTAAGTTGACTCGCTTATAAAGACAACCTTTGAAATTTGTTGTTTTTTTTTTTAAAACTTTATTAGGCTATAGTTCGGTAAACTCATACATCTCTATATCTATTATTGAGTGAGACGAGTTATCTTGTAAAACTCAATTTATAAGATATTATGTTCAATAATAGAAATTTTTTTCTAAGATTATTTATCCGACATATAAAGAAAGAAACAAAATAAAAATGAATTAATGATTATATAATTGCAATGCAATTTATAATCTTTGGTTTTACGTAAAGCTACGAAAGCATGCAGCTCCTTGTCTCCTCAATGGGTAGCTTTGACGCAGTTTTAGAGGACCCCATGCATGAAGTAAATGCTTTGAGCACTCAATATATGATTTGTTAATATTGATTCGTTATATATTTCAATGGAGAACTTTGGTTTGAAATTAAATTAATTATATTATCACAATCGTATAAACAATGTTTTTTATCTAATAGCATTCCAACTCTTGTGATAAACTCTCGTAACATACACATTATTATGATTATTATAATATACGATTAGACATATATAAGTAGAACAAATCAACCTCTTTTTTTATTTATTTATAGGCTTTAGCTTTTAAATGCAATAATTGCCAAACATATTCTCTGTGTTACATTTATAAATTATACTCTCGAATAAGCTTGGATGTAATCAATTTATGCTGGAATATATCTTTACGACTAAACCCTTTTTTCCGTACTTTTTAAAACAAAGGTACAATACTCAATAGATGTTGGTTCGTCAATGAACAGAATATATTAGGTGCAGTGCAATCATTAATTTATATATATATATATATATATATATATATATATAAATACAGGTTTCTACGTATTGGTTGAATATTGCCTATAATTAATCATTAATTAAGTCGTTCTTTAATTTGAATAAAGTTCATCTTATCCACCACCAAGCAAAGACTACAAAAGGACCAAACAAAGAATAGGTTATGATTCAAATTATATAAGCAACATTTACCAATTAGCATCATAAGCCGAGTGCGTATTGTTTATTACCAAGATATGATAAAAAAATAAATATAATAATCATCCCTTTTTTTTCCTTCTTTTGAATTATCAAAATGGCTTGCTTCCATCACTAACCATTTCCCATATATATCTGTGTGTGTAGTTACTCTCTCCATTAACTTTAGCCCTTTCCTCTTCAAAGCCATAGCTCTTAGCAGCCTTAAGACATTCCTTATACTGAACTTATGTGGTCAGTTTAACTACTTACTTCCTTCCAACTACATGGCCTTATTGTTCTCTAAAATCTTACCACATGGTACAAACGATAGAGTGTTGTTCATTGTCTTGGAGGTGCTGTTCTTATCAGCAGGTTTTGTTTATAGCTTCATAGTGCTGAAAGGCTACTCTTGCGACTTCATCTTCACAAGCCTTATCAGTTTATGTAATTCCATCAAGTGCTTCTTATCGTCTTCTCTTTACATCTGCATCGTCATCAACCTCATGATCCTCCTCATAGCAGCAACTTCAAGTACTTCCCATCAAAACCCCGAAGAAGAAGAAGATGATCACATCGAAGTAGTTAGCGTCGAAGAAGATAGCAGCCACGACGACGGCATCAAGCAAGATGAGTATAGCGAACGCGACGAAGGCGAAGAGGGCTCGATCGATTCGACGTGGAATGCAATAAGCGGGAGAGAAAAGGAAAGCCCTGTAAGAAAACAGCTGAGCAAGTGCGAGACATGGAACACAGCCGGCCACGAAGCTAGCGCTGACTCCTCGGCGTCTCAACGCCTCGGTCGCGAGGAAGTATCGCCGGCTCGATCGAACGGCGGTGGTCTTAGCAAAGAGCTGAGGAAGTCTGAGACGTTCAATGATTCTGGGACGGCGCTGGCTCGGGGAGGTAGGTTCATGAGGAGGGACCCTTCGATGAGCCTCGAAGAGTTCAATAAGCAGGTGGAGGCGTTCATCAAGAAGTTCAACGATGATATGAGGCTGCAGAGGCAAGAATCTGATCAGAGGTTTTTAGACATGATCAGCCGAGGCTTGTAGAGCTTGTACTTTTTTTTCTTTTTTTTTTCCCTTTTCTTTTTTATTTTTTTGTCAGTTATTACATGTAAGGTAAGGTTGTTCAGAGAATGGAGAAGAAGAAGATGTTGACCTCACGCTTACTATGATTTTAATTATGCTTTTTTAAAAAAAAATTAAATGAATAATATTGTTCTTGATTGTTTCTGATGGATTGGTTTTTAATGTGTAATAGTAATATCTACACTTTAGTGGAATCGGAATTTTATTTAGGACAGTGACTTTTGAACAGCAGTAGAATAGATTCTTCCCTTAATCAAGGTATGCGTTGATAATAATTAAAATCATATATATTATTATTACATACAAACTATTGTTATCCACTTTCAAATATTTGATTGTCACACACATTTATTTAGTATAATTCCTATTTATTACAAGTTTTCAGGCTATGATGCTCTAGCCCAATACATTTATGAAATACCCTTTGTTAGGGCCGAGGCCGACGATGCTATATGGGCTTCATCCAGTTTGAGCAGACATACTCTATTCCTAAAATTTAAAATAGGGTTACTAACTTTTTTTCGTTGTGTAATTTGAGAAATAAGGCATTATAGGTAGGGGTGAGCATGGGGCGATTAGGGCGGTTTTTAATCAAATTTTAGCCCGACCCGATGTATTACGATTTTTAATAATATACCTCAAACCCGATCATAAAAATTTTAACCCGATACACTGCGGTTTGCTTGGGTTGGGTTGGGGCGGTTTTTGCGGGTTTTACATCTTTTTTATCATAACGAAAATATCAGTAACCTAGTATGTGTAATATTCTTTAAGTATCGATAGTATAAAAATATATATAATAAACTTGTTTATAAAAGTTAAATTGTATATAGAAAAATGTCATCATAACAATAAACAATAATAACAAATAATAAAAAGTTAACTCGAATAAGATCGCATCCCCTCTATCATGAATGAAAAAAAATTATTAATATTATGAATCACTACTAGTATTTTCATCTATTTGGACCTTTTCAATTTGTATTATTTACATTGATGATTATGACATTCCCAACTATTACGAGTTACGACTAATATCCATTAATTTATAACATATTTAATAAAACATTGTATAATTATAATATTATTAAATGCGGTTGTATGCGGTTTTAAAAATACAAAACCAAACCCAATTGCAAAAGATGCGGTTTTATTTTTTAAAATCCAAACCAACCCATCAAGTCGTCAACCCGATACTTGCGGTCTGGATTGGATTGGGTCGGTTGGGTGGGGCGGTCCGACGGGTTAAAGGCTCACCCCTAATTATAGGGATAAAAAATTTAGGACATAGCATTATAGGAACAATAACTTTCAAAATTAAGCAATTTTGAGACATTATACGCTGGAATCCTAAATTTTGTCCCAAAATTATTTAATTTTGAAAGTTATTCTTCGTAAAATGTCATCTCTAAATTCGCCCAAAACCTTGATTATACGCCGAAATCCTAGAATTTGGGACATAATCTAGAGTTCCGACGTATAATGTCCAAAAATTGCTTAATTTTTAAAGTTATTGTCCGTATAATGTTATCCCCTAAATTCAATTTCCGTATAATGTCATACCCACTAAATTACATGACTAAAAAAATATTTAACCCTTTAAAATATTACCATTCAAGAGATATAGTACCCAACGTTGTCTTCAATCTTTAATAAAGTAATAACACAAGGCAAATAATAAAAAAAAAAGTGAGACCACAAGAAATGATTATATATGACTATTATGAAATATTAAATAAATATGTGGATGTATATTGTTTGGAATGGTGGTTAAGTAAAATGAGTGGTTTAGAATGGAGGTTGTGATTATTTTATTGATTAGAATGGTAGATGAGATTTTTGTGTGGTTGATGTAATATTTTATTTTGTGGATGTAATTGGATGAATTTGTGTATAAATAGGTGATTTGGGATGTGTAAAAAGATAAGAGAAAGTATTGAAGAAAAGAAGTTATTATCTCTCTAATTATATCGTCATTAGTAAAATACTTAATAGTTATAATATTTTATAACACGTTATCAGCACGAGCGCTCTCCGTCATCAGTTTCAACCTCCGTCGAAGATATTGTACGAGTTTAGGTATGGAAATTTTATTTTGTATTTACATTAATCATTCTCTAATAATGTTATATATATAATAAATATTTAATTTTAAAATTTATAACTAAAACGTCGATAGCCGAGTGGTTTCGCGGAATATCGCCATTACAAGTGACGAGAGGTCCAGATTTCGATCCCCGGTGTTGGCATGTGGAATTTTTTTTTAAAAAAAATGATTTGGGTTGGATTACCGTCTAATTACAAATTTGCTTTAGAGCGGAGTACCGCCTAATTACGAATTTGACTTGGATCGGTCATTCTCCCAGATTTACTTAACATTTTATTTACAATATTATCGTTATTAAAAATTTTGGGTTGGATTACCGTCTAATTACAAATTTGCTTTAGAGCGGAGTACCGCCTAATTACGAATTTGACTTGGATCGGTCATTCTCCCAGATTTACTTAACATTTTATTTACAATATTATCGTTATTAAAGATACTAATAATAATTTATCTATGTTATCTAATTATTATGTTATTTTTCAATTATAGAATCATGTCGTTTTATACAAAGATGGATCTTCTTCTTCTTACTTTATTTACGGTGATCCTTACCGCTATGTGGATAATATTTTTAAGGCTTTTTAAATATTATGATTAATTGTACTTTTTCCTTTGATGTTATAATCACGAAACTTATTTTACATTTTTGTAATTGAAGGATGTCGCTCTATCTGATGTTTAATCTATTGGTCATGATTATTTTTACGGCGACACTTATATGGATGTGGATATCGTTTTTCATCAGAACTTTTACAAAAGAAGATTTAAAAGAAGATTTAAAAGAAGATTAATTATTTTTTTTTGTATAATGTTTTAATTATTATAGCATGTTTTGTATTTTAATTATTATAACATGTTTTGTATTTTATTATAGTAAATGTCGAATTTGACGAGTCTTGAGTTTGTTGCACTCGACATCACTGGCAAAAATTATTTACCTTGGGTTCAAGATGCCGAAACCCATTTGACAGCAAAAGGTTTAGGTGACACTATTGATCCCACGAAAACAACAACTATACAAGACAAGGCGAAAGCCATGATTTTTCTTCGCCACCATATTCACGAAAATCTGAAAGTTGAATACTTGACAGAAAAGAATCCAGCTGAGTTGTGGAAAAATCTGAAAGAGCGATATAGCCATCTGACCACCGTTATTCTTCCCAATGCAAAGTACGAATGGCTGAATTTACGATTGCAGGATTTTTCATCGGTAAGCGAATATAATTCTGCTGTTTATAGAATTACTTCCACACTGAAATTATGTGGAGAGATAATTACCGATAATGATATGCTGGAGAAAACATTTACCACGTTCCATCCGCAGAATATGATATTACAACAGCAATATCGGGAGAGAAAATTTAAAAAGTATTCCGATTTAATTTCTTGCTTACTTTTGGCTGAGCAAAATAATGAATTGCTGGTAAAAAATCACGAATCCCGAGCGACTGGTTCTACTGCACTCCCTGAAGCGAATGCAGTCAAAACTAATAATGATAATAGTCGGGGTAATGATCGTGGACGTGGTCGTGGTGGATTTCGCGGCCGTGGACGTGGTCGTGGTCAAGGTCGTGGTCAAAGCCGAGGTCGTGGCCGAGGATATTATGGTGGTGGTTATCAGTATCATCGTGGTGGTTATCATAATTATCGTGGCAGTCATCAAAATCTTCCCCAGAAGAGGAAAATTTATGATAATAAAGATGAGAAGAGGCAAACTGAACAAAAGAATAATGATGAAAAGTGTTATCGTTGCGGTGGTTCTGGCCATTGGTCGCGCAATTGTCGTACGCCCAAACATCTTGTTGAGTTATATCAAGAATCTCAGAAGGGCAAAGGAAAGAAAATTGAAATGAATTTTGTTCAGGGAGAATTCCCCTCTACCTCTGATGCCAATGATGAAAATGCTCATTTAGAGGCTTCGGATTTTCTGATCGAAGAAAATTAATCTGCTTTGATTTTATTTATGTATTATGTTTTACTATTGTGTGTTTTATTTGTTTTAAGTTATCTATATGTTTGTAATGCAATATTTCTTTTTCATTAATAAATATTATGTGTTTGTTTATAAAGGATATTTATTTGATGGATGCGAGCATGTGCAATGGAGAATTATGTCTTGCAGACTGTGCAACGACTAATACGATTCTGAAAAATAAGAAATATTTCGATCATCTTGATATGAAAAGGGCCAGTGTTATTACTATATCAGGCAGCACAAATATAATTGAAGGCTCCGGAAGAGCTAATGTTTTACTGCCTAGAGGGACAAGGCTGATGATTGAAAATGCCTTGTATTCTCCTAAGTCTCAAAGAAATTTATTAAGCTTTAAAGCTATTCGACATAATGGATATCACGTTGAGACTGCAGAAAATGGAGATATTGAATATTTGCACATTACAAAAGTAACTTCGAATGGTAAACAAATTATGGAAATATTACCATCTTTTGATTCTGGCCTATATTATACATATTTTAGAACGATTGAATCATATGCTATCATAAACCAGAAGTTTATTAATGACAGTAAATTTGTTGTTTGGCATGACCGGTTGGGCCATCCCGGTTCAGTTATGATGCGAAAAATAATTCAAAATTCACGTGGACACTCATTGAAGAACCAGAAGATTCTTCAATCTAATGAATTATCATGTGCTGCTTGCTCTAAAGGAAAGTTGATTATTCGACCATCACCAGTAAAAATAAAGAATGAATCCATAAGATTTTTGGAACGTATACAAGGTGATATTTGTGGACCGATACATCCATCGTGTGGACCATTTAGATACTTCATGGTATTGATCGATGCATCAACTAGATGGTCTCATGTATGTTTGTTATCAACACGCAATGTAGCCTTTGCGAGATTGCTTGCTCAGTTGATTCGATTAAGAGCACATTTTCCAGATTACCCTATAAAGAAAATACGACTTGATAATGCTGGTGAATTCACTTCCAAGGCATTTAATGATTATTGCATGTCTATTGGAATTGATGTTGAGCACCCCGTGCCACATGTTCATACGCAAAACGGTCTTGCAGAATCATTAATTAAAAGGTTGCAATTAATTGCAAGACCATTATTAATGAAGTCGAAACTTCCTTCATCTTGTTGGGGACATGCTATATTACATGCAGCTGCACTAATACGCATCAGGCCAACAAGTTATAATGATATCTCCCCGATACAAATGGTTTATGGTCAGGAACCAGATATTTCCCATCTGAGAATTTTTGGATGTGCGGTTTATGTTCCAATTGCTCCACCACAACGCACTAAGATGGGACCTCAAAGGAGGTTGGGAATATATGTCGGATTTGAATCTCCATCAATAATAAAATATTTAGAACCTTTAACTGGAGATTTATTTACGACTAGATTTGCCGACTGTCATTTTGATGAATCGAATTTTCCGACATTAGGGGGAGAAATGAAACAGCTGGAAAAGAATATTAGTTGGAATGAATTATCGCTAAATCATTATGATCCTCAAACGAAAGAATGTGAACTAGAAGTTCAAAAGATAATTCATTTACAAGGATTAGCTAATCAACTGCCAGATAGCTTTACTGACCTTAAAAGAGTGACTAAGTCACATATACCAGCTGTTAATGCTCCTGCAAAAATCGATGTTCCTGCAGAACATACAAAGAGTGTTATCGAGCCTAGACCACAATTGAAACGTGGCAGGCCCTCGGGTTCCAAAGATAAAAATCCTCGAAAAAGAAAAGGAGCAAATAATAAGAATGGTCCAGTCGAGGATTTATCGACTCTAGAAGAGTCAATGGGCATTAATGATTATGAGAATGAAAATAAGGTACCTGAAAATTCTGAGAATAATGATAATGAAGAGATCTCGATAAACTATGCCCAAAATGGAATTAGATGGAACCGAGTAAAAGTCAACGTTGACGATAAATTCTCATTTAACGTAGCGCTACATGAAATGAATGAGATGAATGAGAATGAGGATCATGAACCAAGGTCTGTACAAGAATGCAGACAAAGAAATGATTGGCCAAAATGGAAAGATGCAATCGAGGCAGAATTGAAATCACTTGAGAAACGAAAAGTTTTCGGACCTGTAGTCCGCATACCAGAAAATGTAAAGCCGGTTGGATATAAATGGGTTTTCATCAGAAAGAGGAATGAAAACGCCGAAATTGTGAGATACAAAGCACGACTTGTTGCACAAGGCTTCTCACAACGACCTGGTATTGATTATGAGGAGACATATTCTCCTGTGGTGGATGCAACTACTTTTCGTTATATAATTAGTCTGGCAGTACGTGAAGGACTCGATATGCGTCTTATGGATGTTGTCACCGCTTATTTATATGGATCACTTGACAGTGACATATATATGAGACTTCCCGAGGGATTTAAGTTGCCTGAAAATTCAGGGCCCCGACACGAGTACTCGATTAAGCTGAATAAATCGCTTTATGGATTAAAGCAATCTGGGCGTATGTGGTATAATCGCCTGAGTGAATATTTATTGAAAGAGGGGTACAAAAATGATCAAACTTGCCCCTGTATATTTATGAGAAGGCGTAAAAGTGAATTTGTTATCATCGCAGTTTATGTTGATGATATTAACATAATTGGAACTCCCGAAGAGTTATCAAATGCTGTTATTTGTTTAAAAAAGGAGTTTGAAATGAAAGATCTCGGAAAGACGAAATTTTGTCTTGGACTGCAAATTGAATATTTGAAGAATGGGATATTTGTACATCAAGAGACATATACGAAAAAGGTATTGAAAAGATTTTACATGGATCAAGCTCATCCATTGGATACTCCGATGATTGTCCGATCATTAGACGTGAATAAAGATCCATTTAGACCTCGTGAAAATGATGAAGAATTACTTGGTCCCGAAGTACCATATCTCAGTGCTATTGGAGCACTAATGTATCTTACGAGTCATACGCGACCTGATATTGCGTTCGCTGTAAATTTATTGGCGAGATATAGTTCGTCACCGACTCGTAGACATTGGAACGGGGTTAAACGGATATTTCGATACCTTCAAGGAACAACTGATATGGAATTGTTCTATTCAAATGAATCGAAAGCAGATTTAATTGGGTATGCAGATGCTGGTTTTCTATCTGACCCACATAATGCTCGATCGCAAACTGGTTATTTATTTACATATAGTGGAACCGCTATTTCATGGCGATCAGTTAAACAGTTTAACTGCCACTTCATCTAATCATGCAGAAATTCTAGCAATTCATGAAGCTAGTCGAGAATGTGTCTGGTTGCGATCGGTAATTCAACATATACAGCAAACTTGTGGGATATTATCTGAGAAATTACTTCCAACGATTTTATATGAAGATAATGCGGCATGTATTGCCCAATTAAAGGAAGGATATATTAAAGGGGATAGAACAAAACATATTTCACCGAAATTTTTCTTTACACATGATTTGGAGAAAAATGGTGATATTGATGTACAACAAGTGCGATCAAGCGAAAATCTTGCAGATTTATTTACAAAAGCACTTCCTCCCATTATTTTTAGAAAATTAGTATATTCAATTGGAGTTCGAAAACTTCGAGATCTGAAGTGATATTGTCATCAGGGGGAGCAAGTGCGCGTTGTACTCTTTTTCCCTTAACTGTGGTTTTTTCCCTATGAGGTTTTCCCAGTAAGGTTTTTAATGAGACAACAAGTGAAAGCGTACAAAAGGAAGTATGTACTCTTTTTCCTTCACTAGGTTTTTATCCCGCTGGATTTTTCCTAGTAAGGTTTTAACGAGGCATATTCCTTAATATACATCCAAGGGGGAGTATTATGAAATATTAAATAAATATGTGGATGTATATTGTTTGGAATGGTGGTTAAGTAAAAGGAGTGGTTTAGAATGGAGGTTGTGATTATTTTATTGATTAGAATGGTAGATGAGATTTTTGTGTGGTTGATGTAATATTTTATTTTGTGGATGTAATTGGATGAATTTGTGTATAAATAGGTGATTTGGGATGTGTAAAAAGATAAGAGAAAGTATTGAAGAAAAGAAGTTATTATCTCTCTAATTATATCGTCATTAGTAAAATACTTAATAGTTATAATATTTTATAACAATGACATCATTTTTTTTTATATTTATGTTGTTTTGTATGGTACTATGGTTAATGTTTGCAAGTATAGGAGCATTAGGGACTGACCTTACCAGGACTGGACTCAAGGGGTTGATTGGGCGGCGCATCGGTGGCGTGGGCCTCATCTTCTGCATGCTGCGACTCGTCATCTTTTGGCCTCTCTGGTTTATCATATTTGGCTTGCTCGGAATAGGCGCTGGAGGGAGGGCGTTACGACACCTCCTGAGCGTCTAGTTGCATGTGTGATTGATGTTTGCTGTACGCGTCTGAATGGCACGTCTGCTAAGTATGTCTTGCAGATTGCGGCCATTCGACGCCTTTGGCGTGTTGCGTGGTAGCTTTCGTTTTTTCTGTCACGCATGTACTTTCTTTACTTATATATATAATATACGGGCTAACTCCAAAAAAAAAAAAAAAAAAAAAAAAAAAAAAAAGTATAGGAGCATTAGGTGTAATTACTACAATTAAAAGAAAGCTCGGCGTTGATTTAATAGTATTACAACTCAAGGGTTTATAGCTATAATTATTGTAAATTAAAGAAAAAAAAAAGGATGGAAAGGAAAGGATAAAAAGGAAGAGCACCACAAGGCGACAAGATCATATACACGAGAATAACGCCAGCCCATAATCCAAAAAGCAGTGACGATTCAAACAGAGCAAAGGTAAAGCACGAGAGAATCAAGCAATTGACGGATTTGAAGTGAGTGTGGCGAGAGAGAGAGAGTGTGTGTGTGTGTGTGTTTGAAGAATATGGCGTCCGTTTCTTCTTCTTCTGAAAATGGTGATGGGGAAGTGAATGAGAAGGAAGAATTGACAGCTAAACCGAAGAACAGTGCGAAGAAGAAGGAAGGGCTGGGCTGGATCGAGTGGGCAATGGGATGGTTGTACCTTGCGTATGAGATGTTGTTCCAGAGGATCATAGCAAGCAACCTTCAGAACCCAATGCCTTTGCCTCCTATTAATGAGCTCACTTTCATCGTCACAGGCGCTACCTCTGGCCTTGGCAAGGAAATCGCCAGGTCGCATATTGTATTCATTTTCCTTGCAATTTTTAAATGTTTTACTACATTTTATAGCTACTGCTGTTGTTGGGCATCAAAAAGTTGTCAGCTTTGAGCATTTAGCTCTTTGTAATGAGAAATTGGGTTGTTTAGGCAATTAGCTGAAGGAGGGGCGCATGTTGTGATGGCTGTGAGGAACACAAAAGCTGCTGCTGAGCTGGTAAGAAAGTGGCAGGAAGATTGGTCTGGAAAGGGTCTTCCTCTTGACATTGAGGTATATAGTGAGAGCTAAATCGCTTGCTTGAATGATTTACGAAGACGAATTTTTCGTGGAGTGAGTTCTTGGTTGATTGCTTAATTTTTGGCTTATGAAAACTATTCAAGACTATGGAGCTCGATCTTCTATCTCTGGATTCTGTTGCGAGGTTCGCCGAGGCCTGGAATTCACGCTCAGTGCCTCTTCACGCCCTCATCAATAACGCGGGAATATTTTCCATTGGAGGTGAGTTTTTCGCAAAAGCTGGGCAATCGATGTAATATTCTTCGAAATAATTGATTGTTGATGCTTAACAATAAGTCCCTTTTCAGAGCCACAAAAATTTTCAAAGGACGGTTATGAAGAACACATGCAAGTGAACCACCTTGCTCCAGCACTTCTTGCTGTATTGCTTTTGCCTTCACTCATCAGAAGCTCTCCGAGCCGTATCATCAATGTGAATTCTATAGTGAGTTTTGAAATGCTATGAACGTTATTAACTGTCAGCTGTCTGAAGTAATTGTTGACGACATTTTCTGTCAATAAAATGATGTCCGAGAGGAAAAGGGATGACTACGTTCTCGTCATTGACTCGTAAGCTTTGACTAAAGTGATCCAATTCGTATTCATGCAGATGCATAACTTGGGATTCGTCGATCCCGAAGATATGAATGTTTCATCCGGGAAAAGAAAATATACGAGCATGGTGGGATATTGTGGGAGCAAACTAGCTCAGGTTCTTTATAACAATTAGTGCTTATTACCCTTTAGTCTTCTAATGAGATCTAAGTTTGTCTCCTCTCCTCGATGCTTTATGAAACTTCCCCCGAAATCGCCTGTTGGCATATCTGCTTAAGTGGTGGAGGAGAACTCTCTTTGGTTGTCTGATTATTCGACTTTCAGGGCTGTCCTTTCTATTTATCCATGCACAGCCCTTTGAAACCATTTAGATCCTAAAGAGTTAATCGATGAATGCAGGTCATGTTCAGCAGTGTACTCAACAAGCGTATTCCCGCTGAAGCTGGCATAAACGTTATATGTACTTCTCCTGGAATCGTACACACCAATGTTGTAAGATTCTAACATTGTAGATCAGTTAAAATTACTCTCCCAACATATGATATAGTCCATGTTTATATCCAGGCTAGGGATCTTCCAAAGATAGTTCAAGCTGCTTATCATCTGATCCCCTACTTTATTTTCAGCCCCGAGGAAGGTAAGCTTACGACTTTTTTGTTTCGATGTAAAACATGAAACGTCTTATCAATCAATGCTCGGGGTTATTACAGGGTCCAGTAGCACACTCTTTGCAGCCACGGATCCACAAATGATTGAGTTCTGTGATTCTCTGAGATCGGACGATTGGCCCGTCTGTGCTTATATCAACCACGACTGTCGCCCTACGAATCCTTCAGAAGAAGCCCACAATTGTGAAACTGCTGATAGAGTCTGGGAGAAGACGTTGGAGTTAATTGGCCTTCCGTCTGATGCTGTGGAGAGACTCGTCGAAGGCCAAGAAGTTGTGTGCAGGTACGGAACGGCTTCATCAGATTAGTACCGCGCCTTCTCTTTTTCTTACATCGGACAGTTGTCTTAAGCTTAAGCCTGAAGGTTGTTTTCATCAATCGTTCGACCTTTTTTTCGTCGTCTAGTCTTAGGTCGCAGACAGCTTAATGTGGTATTAATTTTTCGACACGGTATTTATTTCTTATTATCCTTTCAATGGCTCCTTTTTCTCTCGAGTTCAACGCTTGCGCTCAGATTGGTTTAATGATTTCGACGTGGAAAATAAAAGGAAAGCTGTAAATTGTAATGATACGCATTCAAAGCGTAACGTACCATTATTCGATGCGCTAACTTCGTTTTCCTTCTTTTTTCTACGCACCAATATCGCGTACTGAACAGAGGGTTAAGCTCATATCGATAACGATTATATGGATCGAAGAACGCTTATGGATTATGGCTCTGCAATTTTTATACAGCAGAAGAACAATATGATATTTGAGGAAGAAGAAAAGAAGACGAAGGGCTTTTAATATATCGAAGATGGGAAAATAAAATGAATTTGCATTTTCGCATGGGACAGTAGGACACGCTACTTAATTTTATTTTTCTTTTTTATCTCCTAAATAAAATAAAATATTTTTCGAAATATAATATTGTTACTTTTATAAAAACACTACATAGGATTCCGAAAATCTCGTTTTTTTCTTTTTATTTTTCTTTTTCCCATTGTTCTACACTCATTAAAGTTTATTTATGTCATGAAATAAATGTTTTTTTACCTAAGGAATTCTTGGAAAATTAAATTTCACAAACATTATAGATTATTACAAGAAAGCAAATTAGAGTAAATATCTCGCGCCAAAGGCTTTTTAACAATAAGCCCAACCCAAGTCGTCTGTCAGCTGCCTAATCATCATCCGCATCAGAAAACCCTATAGCTCCGAGCATAAAATCCTCGACTGTGAATTTTCGCTGAGTGGTGGGCGGGAGAATTTCTCTTTGAAGTTGTCTCTAAGCCAGGGATTCTTGTTTCAATAGAATGTTGAGCGCCTTACTTCAATAGAGAATCAGTGAGTGATTTTGTAATTTGTAAGCAGTTTGCGTCCTTGTGATCGTTGCTAATTCCTTTTTTTTATTGATATATGAGGAACAGCTGTAGAAGTAGAATTAGGGTTTTTTTGTAATCTTTTGCAGCTATCGGAATGGATGGTACGCGCGGACCATACGGGAGATCTCTTGCTAAAGAACAACCTGGTCTGAAGAAGCCTAGGCTTTCTGCTGTCCCTAGGTCGTCGGATCGACGGTCGGGATTTAATCAGCAACGTCGGGTCCACATGGACAGAGACTCAGACAGCATTGATTCATTGCCTGGCGAGCACCAGGAGCTGGTTAGTCAATACAAGATTGCGCTGTCTGAGCTGATTTTTAACTCGAAGCCCATCATAACAAACTTGTCGATCATTGCTGGGGAGAACTTGCACGCGGCCGAGGCAATCGCAGCAACTATCTGTGTGCACGCCATTGAGGTGATTATGGATTTAACATATTCTACCATTTTTCTATTGAATCGATGGGATGAATTTCCTATCAAGATTTCTCATTTGTTGATATTAGTCTGAAATGTAAAAGGCGCTGAGGAAAGAAGCGCGATAGGGCATTACTGTTCTCTTTTCCTCTGTTTTTGCATTAATTTTCCAGTTAAATGGCATAGTTGTATGTGAGGTAAGTTGTTTTTTTTTTCTCATTTAGCATTACGATATTGCGTAATCAATTCGTGTTGGTTGATTGGAACTTTATGTTGTGTCTGAGATCATGAGCACTTGATGATTGATTGTTTTCTTTCGGCTTTGTACCTCCATTAACTGTAACGGTAAAAACTGTTAGTATGTTTTTTTGGCAATTTATGTTCAGAAGCATTTTGATTGTGATTTTATTTTAAGGACTGCCTACTTTGTCGGTTCTCAAGATAGCACCCTCTTTTTATTACGCTCAACTGACGAAGTTTTCATTAACACTAATTATAATATTGCCCACTTGTATCCACCATTTTTGGCGCTGTTTTGTAAATGTCTGGATATGTCTTTACTGGAATTCGTTGACAGATGTGTACTAGTTTTTGGTTGTACGGGTTCCTTTTTGGTCAAGTTGTAGTATATGGCATGTCTTTCCTTATACGGGGCCTGTTTTACCACTCATATTAGGTGTGTGAACGTATTTTGTGCAGTGGATATTGTGCATGATTTGAGCAAATGTATTGGATAGCTAGATTGTGCTATCATATTGGCTGTCTTTCTGTGTCTGTAGTTTTCCATTTTCAATGTTTCTTTCCTAATGCTGATGTAAGTAAATGCTTCTGAGAGCCAGACAGCTATAGTAAGCAAAGAACTTCTGATTCCTGTGAATTTCTAAATTAGTTTATTTTTTTCTTCTCAAGGGGATACGCGCTAAGATGTAATATTTACTATATTCGTTCATGATAGCGCATTCCATTGTATTGATGATCATTATTCAGGTTTCATAGTAATAGTTATTGAGTTTTTCAGAATCTTGTTCTTAGGTTTCATTTGCAGAGCAATTTGAGTACCTATTTAAATCTACAATCTGATTTATATTGCTTTATGTTACTAACTCCCCCAATAAATCTGCAATCGGATTCATAACTGGGTCTTTCTTAAATTTCAAGTTGTCATTTTGGGCCTTACGTTCGTCTCCGGACAATCTACAGGTCGCTCCAGATCGAAAACTGCCGTCTTTGTACTTACTGGACAGTATAGTGAAGAACATCGGGAAGGATTACGTGACGTATTTTGCTTACAGACTGCCTGAGGTCAGTTTTTGGAAAGTGGAACGGATTGTCACGAGGTTTTCATAATTCCATGTGTTCATCTTTATCCTATGCAGTGTGAACTTGTTATATGTATATTTCTTTACAGTAGACAGTTGAATTTGGAGATAAAAAATCATGTCCATCCTCTTCAATTTTTATGTAGCTTCTCATCTCTTTTGTGTCAGGCATTATTATTGCCGTTGAATGTCTTGTTTTGTTAGCTATTTCAGTCATTTACCCTTTTCTGCTTTGTTTCCAGGTTTTCTGCAATGCATATTCGCAAGTTGATCCTTCAACACGTCAGAGTATGCGCCACCTTTTTGTCACCTGGAGAACATATTTTCCTCCTCAGGTCCTTCAGGTGATTGAAATGGAGCTGGGATTTACTAGCACCACTAATGGTCCATCTTCTGGAGTGGCAGTCTCAAGAGGAGACTCTCGGGTTCAACGCTCTGGGCACAGCATTCATGTGAACCCCAAGTATTTGGAAAGACAGCAACTTCAGACCAGCCGAGTAAGATCTTCATGTCTATATCATCGTGATGTGAAGTATTTTATATCTCAATAGATTTTTGAAGTAAATCTGTGTTAATGCTTACATGTGTTTGCATGGCCTTATACTGATGATTTTGGTTATGGAATTATATGTACCCATGCTATGTTATGAAGGCAAGAGGATCAGGCAGTGATATAAGCGGATCTATGGTGAGCTCACCAAAGATTGCTGAGGCACCACGGAGAAGCGCCACTATTTTTTCCGATAAATCATGGGCTGATCCCTTCGTTAAGGCGCAGGTGAGAATCATACGGTGGTATTCTTTTGCTTATATATGTTACTAGTTACTGAAAAAAAAAATCCATCTTCAGATTCATCCAAGAGATCAAACGACTGAGCCTTTTCGTAAGAAATATTCAACAAGGGAAAGTATAGGTACAGATTATGATTCCAATCTACCTGGGCTTTCTGATGTGGACACTGGTAGAGTGAATGAAAGTTTTAGAGACCAAGGGTTCAACAAGCGTTGGCATGATTATGGTAGCAGTGTCAGTGGGCATCTGTCTGATCTAAAGAGCCGTGCTGGGAGAAAAACAGGGTTAGATATTTCTGCCGTCCAAAAGTCAGCAAACCACGACTTACGCCTTCAGCGCGATGAAATATTTTCCTTCAGGAACACCAATGATATTAGTAAGACCTGGGAAAACTCTGAAGAAGAGGAGTATTCGTGGGATGAGATGAATTCTAGACCCACGTTGGCTAAAGATCATTGGATGTCTGGTAAAGATGATAGATTGGTAAGTCTGTACATCCAGTATGTTATGGAGTGCAAATTCGTGTATTATGTTACCTATCTACTACTTAGATTTAAAATGTTATTTGTTTGATTGCTGGCTGGGGGAATCTACGCCTGGATCATACATGTTTCTATACATGAAGCCAAAATAGATTGAGGTTATGCTTCTAGCCCGTATGGGCTCTACTGCATCCTAAATGTCGGTAACCCACTATATCTAGGGGCAGTGAGAGGTAGCTCATTCATCACTCAACCATTTCAAAACGATTTTTCACCATTGGAGGCTACCGAAGGAGTTTATTTCGTTGCAGCTAGTCCCCTGTTGTTTAATCCCTTCTAGTGTATCAGTTGTTGTTTTCTCTAGCTCTGTCATGATACTACTAAATTCGTAATTCAAGTTGTATATGCTTTATTATAAAGTTCCTTAGTTTGTGTTACAATCAAGTTGTTGGCACTGTGGTTGCAGGAAGTTGACATTCAATACCAAGAGCCTCAAAATCTACATAATAGGAGATCAAGAATCGAGGATGAGCCTTCAGTGGATTCTGCACCGGATGAACTGACCCGGGTAATAACTGGCGCTCATCTGCCATTTTCGTGGTTAGAGGATCCGCATCCTCCAGAAGCTAGCAGCACAGTCTCAAGGCCCGGAAGTAAATTTTTAGTTTCTGAGGATTATCATACTGGTTTGCCAAATTCGTCTGATATGGCAAGAAGAACACCTTACCAACCACAGCAGAGCACACCTGTTCGAGGCCAGAGCATCGAGTTTCATGAGTGTGAAATCCCAGGGATCAAAGTTACTACCAGACCACAGCTGCAGACTCAGGGATCTGCGCCATCAGCTACAAACTCATCAGTGCGGCGTATGTCATCGCCTTCTTTATCCAAATCCAATTCAATTCAACCACCATACACTTCAACCGTGCGAAATCAAATGTCAATAGGGCGTCCAATGGATCCTAGAAGGGCTATGTTACCGAGAGATCTGGCATCTCGTGACCAATCTTCGTCACTGAGGTTGCAACCATCAACTAGCCTCCCTCCACCTGAAAAGAGGAAATATATTCCCTCTCAACAAGGAAAACCTGAAGTCTCTGAGGTTGAGCCATCTAGTGTGGAACATCACTCTCCTGTACAATCATCCCCTAGCAGCTTGGTTAATGCCAGAACTAAAGATAAAGGGTTTGGTTTGGATAGTTCCATCAATCCAAGTTTCCAAGAAGTCAGGTCTCAAACTACACTAGGTGTTGCACGACCACCTTCTCCAAATGCAACTAATTCTGCTCCTAATCCTTTTTCCAGCCTTTTAAGCTCACTGGTGGCCAAAGGCTTGATAAGTGCTTCCAGTTCTTCTGATAAATTGTCCTCAGCCCCGAGCCAAGAACCCCTCCATCCTGCAGATATAGCTTCTGGGGACGTCGGCTCCATTTCCGTGTCTTCGCTTCCATTGGTCAAAGGTAAATCTCCATCTGTCACTGATGAGCAATCGTCATTTGAACCTGCTGCTAAACCCTCTTGTGCTTCTCCTCGATCAGAGCCTGAGATGAAAAATCATATCGGCGTCGACTTCAGGCCCGACGTAATACGTAAATTTCATCCCGATCTGGTGGCTGATCTTGTTTCTGACCTCCCGCACCGTTGCAACATATGTGGGGTGAAATTCAAATTTCAAGAATTACTTGATAGGCACATGGAGTGGCATGCGTCGAGGGTTCCTGAGCGGGACACTTCAGACAAGAGGTCTAGGAGGTGGTATTCCAGTTCACTTGATTGGATCGTGCGGACCGCTTATCTTCACGCTGATTCCTCTGACGTAATGGGAGAGTCGGATGAAGTGCTGGAAAGCAGCGAACCAATGGTTCCTGCAGATGAAAGTCAGTGTGCGTGTATTTTCTGTGGTGAGTTGTTTGAAGACTTCTACAGCCTGGAAAGAAACGAGTGGATGTTCAAGGGAGCTGTGTACCTGGAATTCTCATCCTCAGAGTTGCAGAAAAGTTTTGAATCTAATGCTAGTCGTAATTTAATAGTACATTCTCACTGTATGTCTGAAGATTCTTTACATACCCTCGGGCTGGGCGGAAATGCGGTAATTCTCCCCCCCCTCTCTCTCTCTCTGTGTGTGTGTATTATATGGTCAAACTATTTTAGTTACCAACTTTCTATATCTTTTGAATCTAATCCAGGGGATGGTGAAGATGGAGGTAGACTGATTTGTGGTTTAGATGAACGAGTACGGTTGGGCATGAAATCACGAAAATGCTCAGGCGTCAATCATCACATAATGGCATCTGTAGTTTGTTGTTCATATGTTTCATTGATAGTTGGTTTTTGTGAGAAGATAACTCATTCAGAAGAGGTATTTTTCATCCCTTGTTAGCTGATTGATTTTCGAGCATTGTAACGCTATGGGGCTGGCCTGATGTTTCTCCATGCTTCTAACCTGTAGGAAAAAGGATGGCAACAGTACAGTACAACAATCAAATTTTGCAGAATATGATACATCATCACATGTAGATAGTGGATGCTCACCAGCAATTTGCATCTACCTTTTGGGCATGGACTCTTTACATCGGCGGTTCGCTTTACAGTAAAAAATTCAGTTAAATATATCAGTTAGTGATCTCTTTCAGCTGTTTCTAACATCCTGAAATCTCTCCTATGACTCATGTTTGGCTTGCAAACGCTGTCTATAATTTATACTGGTTCTAGTCTGAACTCTGAGGCAAGAACTACTACTTACCCTTTTGGCCTCTTGAGGCTCCCCCCTTTTTTTTTTCATACAATGCACTTTTTAGATACTTTTCAAATGTATGATTTGGTTGTTGGATTGTTGCTTTCTTGTTTATCTTTATCATTCGTATTATTAAATAAATTGTTAGTGGGCTAGCTTATACTGTGAAATCCGTGAGACCTCCTTTTCATCAATATTATTATATAAATCACGAGACAGAAGCCAATAAGTTGAAAAGCATAAGTTGTCTATATTATTTTAATAGAAATACCCTCCACGTGTCCTTTTTAATAGAAGCAATCATACCATGAAGGGCAAGATGGTATTTTAATTAAAAAAAAATTAGTTCAATATCTTACTACTACTACAACTAGCGATAAACCATTGATATTCCTCCTACCACAGATTGTAAGCGATAAACCGTTTTCCTACCGCCCCACATCACACTATATAACTAACCCAACCACAGCCCTCCCAATCCTCACCAAAGCCACATCTCCTCCTTTCTCTATTATCTATCCTCTTCTCACTCAGTCATGTCTAGCTACAGAGGCAAATACGCTGGTAATAAAACTATTTTCCATTCTTAAAACTAATCTGCTGATGCTTCTTGAAATATATGCCCTAAATATACGTTCTTTTTTTTGTTGTGCAGACGAGCTTATTGCTAACGCTGCATACATAGCTACCCCTGGTAAGGGTATCCTCGCAGCCGACGAGTCCACAGGCACCATCGGCAAGCGCCTGTCGAGCATCAACGTCGAGAACGTCGAGCTGAACAGAAGGGCCCTCCGTGAGCTTCTCTTCACTACCCCTGGCGCTCTTCAGTACCTCTGCGGCGTCATCTTCTTCGAGGAAACCCTCTACCAGAAAACCGCCGCCGGTATGTAATAGTAATATGCTTTGCTGCATTACATTTTGATGAATCTTGGAAAAAAAAAAAAAGCGGCGTTGCACATTTTGATTTGGTGGGGCGTATTGTAGGAAAACCCTTCGTCGACGTCCTGAAAGAGGGCGGAGTCCTGCCGGGAATCAAAGTCGACAAGGGGGTGGTCGAGCTCGCCGGTACGAACGGCGAGACTACCACCCAGGGGCTCGACGGGCTAGCCCAGCGGTGCCAGCAGTACTACGCTGCAGGCGCCAGGTTCGCCAAGTGGAGGGCCGTCCTCACGATCGGCCCCAACGAGCCGTCCCAGCTGGCCATCGCCGACAACGCCAACGGGCTGGCGAGGTACGCCATCATCTGCCAGGAGAACGGCCTGGTCCCCATCGTCGAGCCGGAGATCCTCGTCGACGGGGCCCACGACATCAAGAAGTGCGCTGACGTCACCGAGCGTGTCCTCTCCGCGGTGTACAAGGCCCTCAACGACCACCACGTGCTCCTGGAAGGCACCCTCCTGAAGCCCAACATGGTCACCCCTGGCTCGGAGGCTCCCAAGGTAGCCCCCGAGGTCATCGCGGAGCACACCGTCCTGGCCTTGCAGCGGACCATGCCATGCGCCGTCCCGGCCGTGGTGTTCCTCTCCGGCGGGCAGAGCGAGGAGGAGGCAACCGTGAACCTCAATGCGATGAACAATCTCAAGACCAAGAAGCCATGGACTCTGTCTTTCTCCTTCGGGCGTGCCCTCCAGTCGAGCACCCTCAAGGCTTGGGCTGGCAAGGAGGAGAACATTCCCAAGGCCCAGGCTGCCTTCCTGGCTAGGTGCAAGGCTAACTCCGAGGCTACCCTCGGGTCATACCAGGGCGGTGGTTCTTCGATCGAAGGTGCTTCCGAGAGCCTCCATGTCGGCGACTATAAGTACTAAGCTTGGGATTCGAATCAAAATGTGCTTTCCGTTCCATAGTGTTTTTTGTCAATGTATACTTATTATGAACCATATAAGCTTGATGATCTTTTAAATATCAAATGACTTTGTTCTGTCTATTCTTAGATTAGCTCAATTCTTCCATTAATACATCGAGAATATAAACCTCGAGCTCTCGGGCTGTCTCGACCACTTCATCCCCGACGGTCGGAACCCTTCGACCTTGCATTCGTCGTCCGAGCCGCCGTCGAGTTCGATTGGGTCCAATCCTGCGAGCCTTTCGAATCGCCCGAGCCTTTGTAGAAGCTGCCGTTTGGCTCCTACGTACACATGGCTTAGCTCACTCAAAAAGCCAGAAGACGAACTAAAGACGACAACTCAAACTGATGAAACACATGGAAATGAATAGACATGGACAGCGCCATTAATCATTTGCGAAGCATGTTAGTTTCGACAATGGTGGTAAGGAAAAAGCATGTCTTTCAATGGGGACCCCTTTTTGCCGATGCAATATATTCTATTACATACAATACAAACGGTAAAAACTGTTAAAATATATATTGTGAGGAAGAAATAACATACTCTGTATGTTTGCGTAACTGCTTTCAATATCAGAATCACCATCATCGTCGTCTTCATGTGATGGAGGGTCCAATACTGACGTGGGGCTGCACTGTTCTTTCTCTTCATTATTAGTGTTTTCCTGGCAATTATGCATCGTTATCAGATGGGTGAGAGTGATGTGTTTGGCCAGTAATAATTGTAATTATTATATAATAAAAAAAACCAATAATTGTCCATTAGTAATCCAGAAAATCGATATTTGTCTTACTGTTAGTGAGGAGATGAAGAATTTTTAAATTTTTTTTTTTGGTTGTTTTTTTTAAATATATAAAGCAAATTATCGAGGGTAAAAGGGTCAATTCCTCGACATTCGGACAATCAAAATCGGATCTAAAGAAGATAGATTACTGACAGTACAAGTAAAAGTCAACCGCATATTGCATGGTATTTCCATCGACTTACGAGTTGACTGTTCAATTATTTAAGTTTCATGCAATTTTAATTTTAATTTTATTTTCTCAAATAGAATATCTATAACTAATACAGTGGGACTGGGAAAATATGCATAAAAGGAGAGCAGACCTTTGTAATTGTAATGACGGCGGGATCGGGAGAACCTGCCGGGGAGGACAGCGCCGGCGTGCATCCGCCGGAATATGGATGGCTCCGGCTGACGGAAAAAAAACAAACGGGCGCATGCAAAAGTCGCCGCTTGGAGTATCATCATCCTCCTCCTCTTCGCATCTCAGTCCCATCAACACTCATCAGCCTACTCTCATTCTCTCTCTTACCACAAGAAGAAGAAGACGACGAAGACGACGCCGTTTTAATACTGCTCTTAAGTCCCTTCAGCAACGAACCTAACATATATATATGCCTTGTTTGCCTCGATTTTGCAAAATAAATATACATATATATGATATTTTCCTTAGACTCGTGGGGTCAAAAATTCCATAACGGTCGCTCCTGTTGAATGACCACTCCACTAAAAGCTTAAGCCTAAAGTGAGCGTATCATTTTTTAATTTTATATATTATATTTCCAACACCTTTTTTCATAAATGAGTGGTCGTGAGGATTCGTACCCAAGAGTCAAGACCTCTTTGGTCCATGAGCTCTGATACCATATTGAATGACCACATCACTAAAAGTTTAAGCTTGAATGAAGTGGGCTCACTCCACTCTTCTCATCTTATAATTATTCAAACTTTAATTCAAATATTAACTTTTGCCTATATTTTCCCAACTGCCTACTCCCAATAAATATTTCTCGATCTAAAACCAAATAAAATAAAATAAAAATATTTTCATGAAGATGGGCCGATTGTGAAATACTATATGGGCCATAAGTGGCCCATAACGTTAAACAGCCTGCACACACGCGCGTGGGCACGTGCAATTATTGGTCATCATTGTTCATAATTGTAACAATTATGGAAATTGAACTACAAATGACACCTTTTATTTTCCACCAAATATTTTCCTTTGTAGTGAGGGTGAGACAAATATATATATATATATATATATTATGTAATTAAAGATGATAATATATTTAGAGTGCGCCAACTAACCTTTGAAATTATATTACACATGATGTAGGCCAGGCCATATAGAGTTTTTCAAATTCCAAAAGCAAGAAGTAAATAGATATGTTTAGTTTAGGTGTGGTGGTTCAAAAGGATTTTAGTCGTTACTTCTATTATTTATCATATTCTTCATAATTATAAAAGCTACCATTGACTAAGGATCAAGAAGATTATAGATAGCATAGGAAAATGATTATTAATGTTCATCACAAAGAAAAGACAACATCTTAGTTCATTTTCTGTCTTTGGTGAAAGAAAATTAATGCTAAAAGCGATATTTGATTCCTTAATCCTCGCCATAATCAAGAATGTTTTTTTTAACAGAAGCTAGCTAACGGTCAAAAGCTAACGGTTCCTAAACTTTGAATGCTCAACTCAACGACTCATTAAAGAATCCCAAGGACATGCTTCAGCTTCATTGCCAACACGATTTCAGGCAGCAATCTAAGACTAAATGTAATGAGAAAATGAAGAAAAGAATCCATAGTTTAAGACAATGTTTTAGTTACAAACCTTCTCTTCCCAAAGGAGAGACATTCCTCAGTGTCCTAAAATTAGGAACAAAACTAAACCAACTTACATCAGATGCTACAAATTCAAACAAAGAAAGTGGGAAATAAAAAATAAAAAATAAAAAATAAAAAACACACATAAAATGGCAATAGATATCTTTTTTCTTCCTTAAATATATCAATCACACCACAAGTCCTAATTCAGATGTCCAGCGGCTTCAGTTTATGTGTATGGTTTCGACGTTCTTGCTCAGTTCCTCCAGTTTCTTCAACCTCATCTTCTCGCTTTCGCCTACCAGCTGCACAACATCGATCGACACCATAGATTAAGACAAAATTCAAAAGGCGGTTGTAGCAAACAAGCTAGTCTATAAGTTTGTTTTTATCCCACCTCCATGAGTTTAGAAATGAGCTGCACTTTTTCCTTGTTCTTTTCATTGAATGCTTCAAGGGCTTCTTTGTATTCCCTCTCCTATTACATTACATCATCATCATCATCACAAGGTCGAAAAAGGAGTTAAAGGTCGAAGATAAACAGATATGGTTCACACATATTATACGAACCTTTTTCTGGCAAGTTTGGCCGAGTGGCTTCAACTCCTTGTTGATTGCATCGATCTTTTTGCGGACGAAGGACACGTCTTTCTTCATCGGGTCACCTAGAGCATCTAGTTCCTGGCGATTGCGTTAATTCCATAATCATATCGATAGTTCAATACACCCTTAATACATCATGAATATGAATATTCGATCTTATGCCACGACAAAAAATGTGTAAAGAGTAGAGTTAATGCATCATTTTATCTTGGCTTGGAACAAGGTAAGAGCTTTCACTCATTTGCCCAAATCTACTCACAGTACTCAGCATAAATCTCAAACTCAAGCAACACTGCTATTCACCTAAAGAGAGTATCGAAAATATTCGCCTTCTGAAATAATATTACAAAGGTACGAGGAGAAAAAAAAAAAAAAAAAAAAAAACGTTGTTGTTCATCGAGGAAGGAACCCATATACGAATCATGAAGAAAGACAGCTTATGACACAACAAAATTATCAAAAACGTATTTTTTTTTACTCCCATCCTAAAAAGAACTAAAACAAAATCCAAAAAAAGAAGCTTCAAAGAGAAATCAAGCACGAACCTCACGAATAGTTGCCAAGCGCCTAGTTTCTTCCTCAATACGACCCAGCTGGGCTTGAACCTTCTCCTTGACTTCGAGCTTCTTCCTCTCAATCTCTTCTTCCTTGGCCTTGAAGGCAGAGAGGGCAGACTTGGACATCTCTTCCTCGTCTTTTGACCCGTTGAAGCTCAAAGAACCCGAGATTTGACCCGACTGGGTCAGAGACATCTGACTCTCGAGCGTCCTCCCACCCTGCTGCATCTTCTTAGACAGACCACAGCAAGAAAAACCCTCAATTTTCGCTTGATCTGTAATTTTGCCGGCGTTAGGTGGCTAAGCTTCGCTGTCTTTGCTGAACTCAAACCTTTGCTTGCGTTGTTTTCTTTCTTACTTTTGTTGAGAGAATTGAGACTAAAGTGTGTTCTGCTTTGTTGTCTGTGTGTGTGGGTGTTTTCTTTTGCTTTTTGGCTGTTCGAATGATTACGATGATTAGAAGAGTGGTTTTCGGATGGTTTTTAAAGTAATCATGCAATGCAATGCAAGAAGCTTTGCTGTGGTAAGGCTTTAGTAATAAATGATGGTTTTTTTTTTTATTAAATATGCATCTTTCTTATCATTTTTGTTGAGAATATAGTTGGGCTTATAAGTCCATTCTAAGGCCAATAATTGGGCTTCAATCGGCCCATATGGTCCAGCTTGCTTTTAAGCTTCACTCATTTGGTTTCATCTTCGAAAATGCACTTCTATGAACAACAGACGTACCTTCTTTTATACGTTGGCTCGATATGTTAATTATTATATGAAATAAGATGGCTTTTCTTTAATACTATCTTTTATTTATTTCAACTTTATGCGGCTCCACGTTGTCGGAATTTAAAGCGTAGGAATATCTAATTATTATTGTTGATAAATCAAATTATTATAAAGTATAATAATAATAATATGGAAAGATTAATGCCATCATAAACTTAACGCCGTATACAGATTCTCATTTAACGGCGTTAGATCAAGACAAATGTGCCAATATCATTGACTCGTTAGATATATAATCAGCCAATGCCAATCACAGTATTTTGTTATGTATCTTCCCACATTTGTCACCTAAATTCGGAAAGGGGTGTAATCCTTGAATTAGAGCTGCTCGTCTTTGACTACTCACTCTCACTGACTTTCAGCGAATTGATCGGTTAAATTTCGATGGCGGAGAGATCGTTCAAGTACGTGATCCTCGGCGGTGGTGTTTCTGCTGTGAGTTTTATCTTCTTTCGATCATTTTTGAGTATATACATTCTTTTTCGAAATTGTGAATATCGTGATTTAGATGGGGGCGATTCGGTTTTGTCTTTTGTGTCAGATCTGTAGTGAAACTTTTTTTTTTTTTACCGGAGTATAATGGCTTTGCATAAGTCTCTGTACTAGTGGTGATTTGAACATCAGGCACGAGCTGCTGAGAATGATAATTAACTGTTCTTCATTTTGGAGGTATCTTCTTTCCGGTTTGAGAGGGATTGATTGGGCTTGGGTTGGGGTTCATGGTTCAATATATTTATGGGGATATCTATTTCAGATTTTAGTGGTCTGCGGAGAGCGTCAACAGTGTGGAAACGTATTATGCTTAGCTGAGGTGATGCATTCTCCGGACTGAATTTTGTAAGTTTTGTGTTTGCAGGGATATGCTGCTAGAGAATTTGCCAAGCAGGGAGTTAAACCTGGTGAATTGGCGATCATTTCCAAGGAGGCGGTATGTATCACTTTTCACCATGAGAGGTGATTGATTATTCGTTGAACTTTAGTGACATTAATTCTTAATGGTGAGATGGTTTCAGGTGGCTCCCTATGAACGTCCGGCACTTAGCAAAGCATACCTATTTCCTGAGGGTGAGTTGGTTATATCTTCAGCGAGTGATTTTTTGTTCTGTCACAGATATTTCAGATGTTTTCTTGTTAGTGGACTCTATAGGAAGAAGAGGCACCTAATGTTTGAATGAGAAACATCCGCGTGCCCACACAGAAACTACACTCACAGTATGGTTCTCTGTCGAGTGGTATCCATGCCTATAGTTTTTATCGTAAAGTTGTCGCCTGAAGTCAGATGTATGCTCGCACAGACCTCCAACAATTAGCTGATATTCCTTACACTGAATTATTACAGGAACTGCACGACTTCCCGGTTTCCATGTGTGTGTTGGAAGTGGAGGAGAGAGACTCCTTCCTGAGTGGTACACTGAAAAAGGTCAGTCCACTCAATATTTGAACTCACCAGAAATAGCTGCAACTATTTGATCTTGATGCTCTTATGTACAATGGAACTGGGATTGTTAACAACTTCAATTTGCCAATTTTCAGGAATTTCCTTAATTCTTAGCACATAAATAGTCAAGGCAGACCTCTCTTTGAAAACTCTTACCAGTGCTTCTGGTGAAATTTTCACGTATCAGACTTTGATCACAGCTACTGGCTCTACAGTAAGTATCATCTACCATGCGTGTGGATGATGAGTATACTTAGTCTCTAATTGGTTGTACTTCGCGCTGCCCAGGTTCTTAGACTGACTGACTTTGGAGTTCAAGGTGCTGATGCCAAAAACATCTTTTATCTGAGAGAAATTGATGATGCTGATAAACTTGTTGAAGCAATAAAAGCAAAGACAAATGGAAAAGCTGTGGTTGTTGGTGGGGGATACATAGGTTTGGAGCTCAGTGCAGCTCTGAGGATCAATGATATCGATGTCAGCATGGTTTACCCTGAACCTTGGTGCAGTAAGTTAGCTGGAAAATTTAGTTCTTTTATGATTCATTTTTTTGTCAATCAAAGCAAGGGATGTCTTAGCTGAAACCATTTGTATTTGCCTTGTCATCAGTGAAGAATATTGATGCATGATTTTCTTTTTAGTGCCTAGGCTGTTCACTGCTGGCATAGCAGCCTTCTATGAAGGTTTTTATGCAAACAAAGGGATCAGCATAATCAAGGGGACAGTTGCGGTGGGATTTGGCACGAATGCAAGTGACGAGGTGAGCTCCTAAAGCGTATAGCATTTCATAAGTCTTAATAATCTTTGTAAATCAACATTCGATAATTTCTTTTCAATCTTTCAGGTTACTCATGTCAACCTCAAGGATGGTAGAGTGCTTGAAGCCGACATTGTTGTTGTTGGGGTCGGTGGAAAGCCACTCACGAATTTATTCAAGGGCCAAGTCGTCGAAGAAAAGGGTGGAATAAAGGTGTGTGACTTCAGTCTTTGTTGTTTCTAAAATTCATATTCTATTTACAGCACTTCCATACATGGAGGAATCTAAGCTGATGGCTGTGCACTATGATAGATCTAAGTTGATCGATGTGCCCTATGTTGTAGAATTTTCCTCAGAGTATAATTGAAAAAACTGAACAAACCTTTGGAATTCTAAAACCTGTTAGATACCTTGGTGACATGACACAGTCCACTGTGGCAGCGATTATCAGAGTCGGACTATGAGGTCACAGCTTTACACCAGTTATCCAATAGGCACTACTTCGATGCTTGAATTAACGTAAGACACCGTACATGACACATGTACTAAACTTCTAAGATGCAAAAGTTGGTAACATCAAGACTTCTCATAAAAACATTGTCTATGATCTCAATCTCGTCTTAGATCACATTTAGAGGCATCTAGTTCTAAAGAATTTGACGGCCATATAAACTCATTTGATAACTTATCAATACTTCACATCACATGAAATCGTTGCATCCTATATTGCATATATAAGGAGCTGAGTTTTATAGCAACCTTGTATTTGCAGACTGATGGTTTCTTCAAAACAAGTGTGCCTGACGTGTATGCGGTGGGTGATGTTGCCACTTTCCCAATGAAACTGTACAACGAGCTCAGAAGAGTCGAACACGTTGAACATGCTCGCAAATCTGCTGAACAGGCTGTTAAGGTACACACTGCATATGCCTCGCCACATTCTTATTGTAGATCATTTTAATGCTACAAGTTCAATATTGCTGAAGCCAGCTGATCTTAATCTTTGCCGTTTCCATACACCTCGACTCATGAGATAAATATACCTTGAATTTAAAAAGCTAGAGAATTGGAATACTTCAAATAAATACTCTATATCAATGCAGGCAATTTTTGCAAGCGAAAACGGCGCATCAGTTGACGAATACGATTACCTCCCATACTTCTATTCCCGTGCATTTGACCTTTCGTGGCAATTCTACGGCGACAACGTCGGCGACACGGTCCTCTTCGGTGACAGCAGCCCAACTTCTCCAGCCCACAAGTTCGGGTCGTATTGGATCAAAGACGGCAAAGTCATAGGTGCATTTTTGGAGAGTGGTACTCCCGAAGAAAACCAGGCCATTGCTAAAGTCGCGAGGGTTCAACCTCCCGTGGATAGCCTCGATCAGTTAGCCAGTGAAGGTCTCACCTTTGCTTCCAAGATTTAAAACTTAAGGTTATAATATCATAAGGGCATGTTTGCTGCTTTTGTGCATTTACTGACTTTGTTTGCCTTGGTTACTGTCCTTCTTGAAACTTTCTGTTATAATACTTCCCTTTTGTAATAAACTATTTCCCACCATATTTCTGTAAGTAATTTACAAACAAGTTGGTTGAATAATGAATAATACTAACCACCACATTACAATCATAATCCAGATTGGAAGCATTACAAAGAAGAGAAAGAAAGGGGGAAAACCGAAATTAAACAAACAATAATCAACGAGTAAATATCAAGAATTGCTTGAGGCTCGTCTTCAAGCTCATGAAAACATCACGCCAGCCAGCTTCCGTAGGATGCGAAGAATCCCAGAAGAAATGGGATTTAGGGTCGCTGCACAGTTGGTACATTTTGTTTCCTTTATCGTCCACGCTACCACAGAAATAAGTTGCATTTATCCCACTGCAGCACGGCTTTAACAATGGGCTATCGAACTTCGAGCCTTGGCCACTGCCCTTCTGTTCTATCACGGATGTGAAAGATTCGTAGAGATCAAGAATGGAGAAGGCGGGCCTCCCCGTCCCATTATTCAAGCCCTCGATGGCTTGTCGAAGTAGCTGGTTGTGGTAATTGACTAGCATGTTTAGAGTCTCATTGCACCGCTGGTACGAGGACGGTGCGGTCGTTCGAGGGAGACAGCCGAGTGGCTGGAGAGACGTTGCTACGATCTTATCTGCCCCGAGTTGGTGAATTCTTCTGAGGTTCAGTGATAGTTGGTTGATCACTTGAGGTATGAATGCTTGCAAACCCTAAATAAATCAAGAAGAGAAGATCTTTCAGACACACACATTATTTCAGACACACACACACATTATTATTATCATTATTACCTCAATGGAGCCTTTTTTGGCTACATAAGCTGAATAATCATTTCCCGATAGGGCGACAAGAACCGCTGAGGATCGAAGATCGGACTTGGTGTAGACGGAACCGTCGATGAGGTGTTGTAAGAAGTCGATCTGAGTGGTCATGTTTGGCAACGAAGTGCCTAAAGTGTCGAACACGCCGCTCCCTCCGTAAGCAAAGTTCATGCCATTTCGAAGCTTCTTTTCGCCGGCAATCTTCCTCCATTCGTAGGGCACGGGAGATTTTAGCCCCAACGATCTCGCTGTTTGTTTAAGATGTAATGAAAAGAAAAAGGTAATAAACAACACATCGATAGCCCAAATTTTACACGCAGTAAAGTGAAAGATAATTGCTCTGGCAAAACCCTTTTAATAAGCACTACGTAAAAAGAAAAGAAAAAGCAAGCCAAGTTTTATCACCAGCTCACAAGGAGATAAAAGGAGAGGGGGCGAGAAAGAGAATTAAAGTGGCTCAATGATTAGGCAAAAGCAAGCCCACTCCTTTGACGAGAAAGAAAGACCTGAGTAAGTGATTGATCTCTTGTTTATGACGATGATTAGTAAATTAATTACCGAGATAATCAGTTAGCACGCGCCCGTCGGAGAAGCGGCCGGTTGGTTTCCCGGGAAACGTCGTGCCATAAGGCACCTCCCATGAGCCGCCTAATGATCTTCTGTAGTTCCCCGTGTCAGCATAGGAATCTCCGAACACAAACAAGCTTGACGGTCTTAAACTTGCATCATCGTACTTGTCGCCGCCATGTTGCTTCCCACGGTGGTTGTGGTGGGCAGTTGAAGCTTCAGTCCCTGAAGTATGCATGTATGAGAATGATAATAGAAGAAAAAAAGAAGAAAGTTAATACAAACTGTCGTACGTTATCTTGGAAAGAGCAGCTACCTGATAATATGAGAAGGACTAAAAGGTAGAAGCAGCAGTGTAAGAGATTGAAGGGATTCATCGTTGAGGAATATGTTCTAAGGTCTGATGCGGAATGGAATGATAGAGATAAAGACACTATACACGCATGTAATGTATATATATACTGTCCACAGCACAAACTTTAATTTCTTGTATATTAGTTTTCTTTTTAAGTACATATATATAAGGTCATTGAGAATGTTAAAACGAATCGTGGGAACATGTAAATCTATATATATATATATATATATTGATATATAAAATGGTAATGTTTGAGCAAGAGCTTAAGTCGGACAGGTTTGAACGCTAACCAGTTGAGAATTAATAACAATGGTCAAACTTTCACATGGTGGTGAGTTGAATACACGTTTATCGACTTTTTAATGGGACTATTTATTTTTATTATAATAATTATTATTATTTTGGTTGAGTTCGTTTTCTTGGAAGCTAGCAAATGTCTAGACCGTGTATGTAGTATAAAATGTCAACCAGCCATTTTATATTGAAGCGTTGACTTTTATTTTATTACCATAAAAGTAAAACTACATAGATTTCACAGATCCTAAATTAATGTAATACTATTAGGGCTTTTTTATTTCACTTTGGTTTTGTTTCGGGCAAACAAGGGATCATTGAACTTTGCAAAGGCCCATTTGTAAGCTCAAAAATTTACTTCCCCATCCCAACCCAAGACATTGAACTAGAGTTGACTTTTCAACGACATTAACTTCACTTCACGACATTGATATATTTTATTGGTTTTTAGGGCTTTAGACGACCATTACATAACCGAATGTGACAAGAAAAATGTTACATTTCTAATACCCTCATAGCATGTAAATATGGACCGTTATTATGAGATGTAAAAAGTGGGTAACAGTTGAACCCTTTTGAAGCATTTACTTGTTCTTGCACGACACTAATGTTATAATACCTAAACCATTATCTACTATAACAAGATGATGACCACTGACCACGATCATAGATTCTCTCTATCTTTCTTTTTTCTTTTTTTTTATGTATTCTTTTTCCCCTTCGTTTCATAGCCGTATATACTTGAAAAAAAAGAAAGAAAAAAAAAACATAAACAACAGGGTTTTTAACTATTTTTCAAGACTGTTAATTATCAATAATAAAATGAAATCAGACATACAACTGACGATATATATATATATATATATATATATATATATATATAGAATCTGTAGTGAAGAATAGACCTATGATCTATGCCTGAAAGGTGTGATCTTGATGACCAAACCAGGGAAGACGTCATCAGGGTCATGAATATGAGGATTCTCCTCGACTATGTAAGGATCGCCGCACTTATCACTGATGGTGTGGAGAGTCTCTCCTTCTTTTACTACATAAATCTCATCACAAACCTTAGCATCATCGAACAACGTCGTTTGTAAACTCATCTCCACGTTCATATGCCCATAATAACCATCGCCGCCGCCGCCACCTCCTTCGCAGCAGCTAAAAACCAGCATCAAAGCCACCAATAGCGCAGCATACCATGAAATAGTTTCAGCCAAGAGCGCCAGTGAGCCTTTTAATATTGCAGACATGACGATGATAGATGTTCTGAAAATCTTTATTCTCGTAATAGTAATAATGAGATGGACGAGGTTTATATAATATGTGTCTGATGTACGGACTAATGAAGAGATGGGTTTTTTTTTTTTTTTTTCTTCTTCTTGGTTTTGGTTTGAGTTATTGGTTGCTGCTGTTGGAGTGGGTGCGCATGCAAATTTGGTTCAATGGGCTTATATACACTTAAATATATAATATATATATACATATTTAGTTATTTATTTATATCTATATTATATGTATGGTAGTGTCTTGTTTTGTGGGTTGAAAGTTGAAACGGTTTGTAATATCAATGGGGGTTGGTAACTGTCAACAAAGTTTTAAGACTAAGAGCTTAAGTTGACAATGTCATGAAAGGGATGTAATTATAATGATTATATGTGTTTTTTAAGCGTTTCATAAATGGTATCTTGACTCATTCATCGGACGGTTACTCAATTTAATATTTAGTTAGAAACTTATATATATGTATGTGTTAAATAATTCGCTATTTGAACTTTATTTTACTTTTGTATGTTTTCAGATTGGCATCGCTTACATCCTTTTTAAATGGTGTGCCTTTGGGAAATTTTAAACAAAAATTTGTATTTGTATGACGTACATTACTTTAATATTTTATTTTAACTACTTTTTTGAATTAAATGGCCCGACTTTTAGAGAACTATTTGACTAAATATGATGTAACTTTTTCTATAAGTTGTTTGACTTGAACGAATAAGATTTTAAATATCGACTCCATCAATGTTGAGGCGTCAAAGATGGTTATAAAGATATTAATTGTTCATTAACACTAAATTAATAATGTTTGAATATTCCGTGTGTAGAAATATTTATTTCATAGCGATGAATACAACTATGGTATAGTCAAATTCAAATATTTGAAGGAAGGCAGGCATATTTATTTATTTAACTATCAAATTCAATGATAGACGATAAATGAGTTTGAGCCTTTGCATTGCATGTTTAAGAAAGACCTCCACCATATCTTTTTTGTCTTTGTTTTTTGTCATATTTATTCCAACAATAGATACAACCATTGAATATATATTATAAAAAAAAGTATTTATTTTCCTTCACAAAATCTTGCAATAATATATTAAAAATACTTATGGGCCTTCGATGTTGAAGTTGCCAACATCTGCAAATCCAAAAGCTTGCAATTGGCCCGTTTTCTTATTCGGGCCGACTTTTTCGGGCCTTCTGAATATGAGTAAAGGGTAAAATCAAAATTTGCCAAAAGTAAATTCCATACCTTATAAAATAAAACATAGGAGTTCTTAAACAATGCCAAATTGAATTTTTTTTTTCCTTGGGCAATCATAAACTAATTTTAAATGTTTCGTCTGTAATAGTTTTAAATGGGCAATTGATTTTTTTTTCGCTGTGTCTATGATTAATAAAAATAAAAGCACGTTGCAAATGAATATAGCAAGTTGCAAAGAAGAGGCGGCCTTAGACTTTAATTTTAATGTACTAATTGAGCAAGAAGACAATAGAAGATTCTTGGAAAAATAAATAAAAATTTCAAATTGGCACATGGATTCATATATATATATATATATTTAATCTTTTTCCATATCTTCAATACGTCTATGCTGATGCATTTATAGTATCGACAAGACCGAGTTGCAATAAGATAGAGATTAATGCTGCGTTTAGTTATCTGTATAAGAAAACGTCCCGCAATTTTATCTCAAGATTATAATCTATTCATTTATACGGGTTATGTGTTCACTTTGCAATATTAACAATCCGACATTTTATTATTATCTTGTTTAGTTTACAAGATAACAAAACTTTTGTCTTTGTATTAATTATAAAATTACAAAAGTAACCTTTATATCATCAAAACTTAATTTACAAAAATAATCATTCTTATGAATATCGAAAAATATAAGATATGAATGTCAATTTGATCGTCATGAAAAAAGGAATAAATTGGTATTGTTTATTTATTTTTTTCATATAAATCACATGAAATAACTATAATTTTATAATTTGGTGGAATAAGGGTATTTTGGTCTTTTCGTAATTAATAGGTAGGTTGGATTAATTATCTTACCCCGAACCATCGTATGAATTATGCCGGGCTTATTTGATAATAGTAGCGGGCCGATGTTTTATAGCGGGCCGATGTTTTATAGCGGGCCTTATACGGTTGAAATTTATTTATAGTGAACAGTATTAGATGTGATAATTTTACTTTATCTAAGCTTATCCGGACAACTAAACGCAGCCTAAAAGGAAAAAGATATATTCAAGTTAGTTATGCTACATAAAAATATAGAAAATATTAATAAATTAAATTTGAGGGCAGTTGACTTTTTAACCACAACTTGTATAACCATTGACCGCACTTGGCGTGGTGGATGAAGCATTCTTATTTTTCTATTTTTTTTATTGATTTATTTAGGTGGGAAAATGACAATGTTATCTGAGCCCGGTTGGAGAATAGTAAATTCAAATGGGAATTCATATTTTTATTATTTATGATGCTGATGGAAACTATTTATAATTTAATTTAATTTATTTGATCTACACAGTATCCAAAGAGTTGTTTAATTACATGGTTTCTCAGATGCATGAACATAGATATATAAAATGATTGCTTAGATTCAATTAATGTTACACATTTAATAGTCACCTTTGTACTAATTTGATAGCATAATAAGATATTCATATTTGATCTATTTAGACTTTTGTATTTTTCTGTTCAACTTGTTACGATGTAATAATAATGATAAAGATGCGTCATAGTGTAACAAACTCTAATCCACAAATAACAAAAATGATATAATAATTTAATAATAATGAATCCCAAATCTTTCTAAGCGGTAGGGGTATTTCTGTCTTTTCACAATGCAACTCTTTCGTATTTTTAATGGCCCTCAGACATGAAGTGAAAACCTTGTAACCTCTTTCACTTCATTATATATATATATATATAAAACCCAAAGAGAAGCACACACAAATCTCTCAACCACCGTAGATGAAAATGCATTCGAATCCGCCGCAGTCGTCTCTCCTCCTCCAGAGGATCTCAGAGCCGCCGCAGTCCACCACCACCACCACCGCCACCACGACGACGTGCTACAAAACCCAGTCCCACCAGCAGCAGGACGTGCCGGAGCACGTGGCGCGCCTCCACACCCACGCGGTGGGACCCAACCAGTGCTGCTCCGCCGTGACCCAGCGCATCTCCGCCCCAGTCTCCTCCGTCTGGTCCGTCGTTCGCCGCTTCGACAACCCCCAGGCGTACAAGCACTTCCTCAAGAGCTGCCACGTCATACTCGGCAACGGATACGACGTCGGAACCCTGCGCGAGGTCCACGTCATCTCCGGCATCCCCGCCGTCAACAGCACCGAGAGGCTTGAGATCCTCGACGACGAGCGCCACGTCATCAGCTTCAGCGTGGTGGGCGGTGTACACAGGCTGGCGAACTACAGATCGGTCACGACGCTGCACGCGGCGGAGGACGGGGATGGAACCGTCGTGGTTGAGTCCTACGTGGTGGATGTCCCGCCGGGAAACACCAAGGAGGAGACGTGCGTCTTCGTCGACACGATCGTGAGGTGCAACCTTCAGTCCTTGAAGAGCATCGCAGAGAATTAAAACAACATATTAACTACGGGTATATATATATATATATATATATATATATATAACAACGCTTCATCATTGCAAAAGAAGTTTTTGCCCAGAAAGGGCTTGAAGATATTCTATATGACAGTCCGATGTAAAAGGTTTTAGGTTTATTTCTTGAACAGTTAAGGTTGTCCTATGAGTCTTTTATCTTGCAATTTTTCTGCAGTGGATCACATTCTTGATTGTGAAATGAAACTTTGTATTATGTTTTTTTTTTCATTACAATGTCGTTTTGAAGCTGTTTTACATCACATCTCTGAAAAAAAAAACAAAAAAAAAACTAAGTCTTGATCGAACTACGCTTGGAGGAAATAATTTTATCGACGGCGACGACATTAAAAGCGGCGGTGCTGACGACGATCGTTTCACAATGCAGTAATAGTTGCTGGTCTAAGCTTTCAAGTCGGTGAAACAACGATTATTAAATCACTTATTGTATATATATTTATTATTTCTGCACAATATTGATAATAGTAACACACTAGTATAGTACATGGTAAATAAAAAGAAATCAAAAGTCTGAAAAAGGTTGTAGTCTCTACTCTGAGGTCATGCATGGGCGAAAGACTAAGAAATAGTATCGACGTACACCAAGTTGTCTTAATTTATATATATAAATATATTGATGCAAGTTGCAATAATATTAATGAGTATTTTAACTATAGAAGGAAGGAATCAATGTAACAGCTAGCTAAAGCCCAAATGCAAGTTGGCCTCTTTGATGAAGACGACGAAGTAGCTTAGCTGCGCTTCGTTGAAAATAATAATAATAATAATGAGAGAGAGAAAGGTTGTATTGTATTGTATTGTATTGTATTGTATTGTACTATACGTTTGAAGTAGAGCAAGTTGCAACTAGTATTACGCTTGCTTTTTCACACGATAAAGATGGGATGGGATGGCATGCAAGTTGTTTCCTATGTACTTTACTTTATTACAAGGAGAGAGAAGAACATCACATTAAATGAAGCTGTGGAATAGAATAATAAATAATACAATACGACGGTTATTGTAAGGAAATGCAAGTTGAAGTGCAAGTGGCTGGCTGGTTGCCTGGCTATCTTGTTGGCTTTTAATGTGCCTTGTTCCCCCCCTTTCTTTCTTTTTTTTTTTTCATTTATATTTTACTTTCTTTTTTTTTTTTACATGTGTACATATAAGTATCCCAATTATAAAGAATTTACAATTTATTAGAAAAATGCGAATGGAGTGTTGGCTTAAATGGTCAAGAATGAGGCCTCAATGTCTTAGAAAATGTTGTAGGATTTATATGCTTCTACGTCTCCAATATCTTAATAAAGCCTATCATACATGGTTCTAATGTAGTTTACCTAATTGACCTAGCTTTATATGCTATTGCATTAGCTTTAGGGTTCGTTTAGGAAAATAGTCCATGAAAATTGAGATTTTTAAAAAATAGATTTTACCATTAATAATTGGGGTCATAACGATTATGTGGTTATGTTAAAAACCGTACATAAGATTTTCACATCATACGGCTCCTCGAATCATTATAATCTTAATATAAACATAATTATAATAAAATAATTTTAATATAATATTAATCATAATTAATATTTTTATAGCAAATCTTTCTTTCTGGTTTCTCTTTTTTTGTCATTTCTCACATCAATACCATAAATCTCTTCACTTATACTATTCACTCACATCCCTTCACACGAAAGTTCTCGAAAATATCTAAGGCAAAAAACAGATTATACACTAAAAAAGTTGTAGAATGGAAATATCCCACGAGGACAAGAATGGTCGGGGACGGGGAGAAATTCCTCAATAAGTGTTGTCCTCTACCGTCTGCCCCGTTGCCAACCCTAATGCCAACTGATTAAAACTATCACAATACCATAACTAAAAGAAGGAGATTGCACTTAAAAATAAAAGAGGTTCATCAACCATAAAGGCTCAATAAGTTCAGGGGCGGGTGTGGGTACTAGCCCCTCGCCCCGCCCCGACGCCAACTTATTAAACAAGAGAAAGAAATAGCACAAAAAGGGGAAAAAAAGAAAAAAAAAAGTTCATCATCCATCCATAAAGCCTTAAACCAACAGTTCGTCAAAGCTTCAATAATCCCAAAACATCCACAATTTAGAATTGAAACAACTCAATCAATCAATCAATCAATCGCTCCAAGCTGCTCCTCAGCAGTAGAACATGACGCGCTGGACGTTCCCGCGAATCCGAGGCAAAGGCTTCACCGCCGCATTAGAATTAGGATTCTGCCCCGACCGACTGCTACTTATCATCGAACCACCATCAGATGTCTCGGGCTCCATGTAGAATCGAGCCCGAAACGCAGCAAGATGAGCGTAATACGCAGGTGGAACTGTAGCAGTTGAAGAAGCACATATATTAGCATGTTAATGTTACAAAAATATATTAAATGTTATGTAATGCTTTGGAAAAAAAAACCAAGGACAATTGTTTTTCAAGTAAGTTCATACCAATTGAAACCGCCCGTGTACACCTCGCGTATCTGTGGAAAGAAACCGAACAACACTCAGACCAAACAGAAGTGAGTTCATGTAGTAATTATAATACTGCAGAAGATTCTAGAAGCTTACGTGTAGCAGAGATCATAGGTTAGAGTCTGAAGATTATCTGCCGAGAATTCGTTCTCATCCCAGAGCACATGGTAGTGTGCTGGCCGACTCGTGCCCTGTATTTGGATTGATGGTTATTGCATATAAATTATAATAATTATGTTGAATATATATAAAATGAAATATATTTTTAAGATCTGAGCAAGTACGGAAGTACCTTGATGCCCGCATGGCTGCATAAATAAAAATCAAACTCGGTGGGATGGCAGATTGTTGAATCCACCACGGTGCCTACAACGTTTCACGAGAAAATAAATATAAATATTTTTCATATTTTTTATTTATTATGGAAGAACAGTCAGTACCTGGTAAAATGTTTCCACTGCTGTCGACGGAGTTACGGTCCCTGTGATTATTCGGAAATAATCTAGTATGGTGCCGTTTCTGGACGACAATAAACGTCACATACGGCTGATAACCACCTTCAGGTTCCAGGGAAGCACATGCCTGGTAATAAGAACAAAGCCAAGCTCATGGGAATTAGATGTGTTTTTTCCTCATTCGAATATTTAAATCAAGACAGACGCGATTATAACCTTGCGTATAGCATCCAGTTCAAAAAGCAGTACTTGCTGGAACTGCCCGTCGCTGACCCCGTCCCTAGTCAAACAAGTGAATCGATTAGATCAAAGAAAAATGCAAGCTATATGAAAGTAAAACATTAATTTCAGATTTACCGATAGAAGATAACGCGGTGCGGCTTCCGTCCATGTATTCTATAGAATTCAAGAATCAGTTCCCTAACAAACACCAAAAGAATCGGACCAAACATCATTCGTTAAGGTTCTTCTAAGGCAAGAAAAGATGCAGCAGGCAGACAACTGTCTTTTGGTGTACGAAAAATGAGCAAACGGTAAGAAACCTTATCATGCCTCCATGCATGATCCCCTTCTCAGGATCCTGCCAAGTTTTGTAAAGATCTTGGATGAGCTCCTCCCTATGAGCCTGGGCAGAAACCAAGCCCATGTATTTACTGATGTTGGGCCAGTCCACCGAACCAACGACCTGACAAAGACAAAGTGAAAAAGGGCCAGTCTTTAAAAGCCCCCAAAAGAGAAGCCATGGCATGTGAATTAAGATAACTGAAGTCAGTATTGTCTTTAATTCATACTGCAGCGATGGATGGGCTTGTATTATCGCCCGGTTGGGGATGGGTCACATCAGCACCAAATAGCATGGTGGGAACACCACCAATTATAGGGATTCGCCGAGTCGTTGCATCAACGAGTGCCGTATTCGCACCTCCAACCTTCACGTTTATTTTGAGAGCTACGTTGGCGAGGAACTGCACGTCTTTACGAAAAACATTTTTCTCGAGACAGCACTGTGAGACGATCCCGAGATCAGTCTCACATATCCGCTTTACGTTGCCTGAAAAAAGATATAAAATATGAACTCTTTTCAGAGATTCTAGAGAAAGAACAGGCATAAACCTAGAATTCTGCAATGGCTCACCATAAAGGTTTCCATTGTTATCCGGTAAGATAACAATGATTAAGTCTAGTTCTTCTCTGGTTGGCCGCAGTATCGCCATGCAATCCATGTAAGCGGCCTTAAAAACTCTTTCCACCTGATCTGGACGGCCAGTCAGAACTCGACGGACCGGTTCAGTACTAAATGCCTGCATGTAGTAAGAAAAAGAATAAATATGGCAACTACAGAAATTTGCAGGGAATAACAATGAAATGAAAAAAAAAAAATAAAAAAATTTATATTTACCATGCCAGATGTGTTGCACATGTGAGCAATCTCTCGGCAGAAACGATCTGCGGCACTCTCTCTATCTTTGTGAGCAAAGTTGATACAGATCCAACGACTTACTTTGCCACCATGTACCATCCGCTGCGTTGCAGGGGATCAACAATTAACGAATATTTCAAACCATTGTCGAAATGCTAGATGTACAATTAAAAAACTAATTTGCGGCCACAAATGAAACCCTATGAAGGTACTTGCACTAGGACAAAACTGAAAAAGCATCAAATGCTTAAGAGATATTTAAGTGAAAAGAGGATGGGGGGATATTTGCAGGAAAAACCTTGTTCTTCATGTTCCAGAGCCCTTTTTGTGGGCGACAGTCTCTTTCTCGACCTGAATCATGATATTTGAGCTGCAAAAGATGACGGAAGTGATGGAAACATATACAACATCAATTTTAATACACAAAGACGATAAAGAAAAATGTCGCATTACCAGGGGCGCAGCTAAGACGCGTGCTTCAACCTCAGCCATTCGTTCACTTATCTTTATCCCAAACTCCTTTGCATAAGGGTCTGTGCCATATTCATTGCCGCGTACGGTCTAACAAAAACAGCATAATAAAAACCATTATCTACTTGTGGAGCAGAAAGTTGTGGAACACAGGTAAGTGGCTTGGAGAAGTTTGGTGATCTGCCTCTCGCCTCTCGTTAAGCCTTCTTGAACACCTCTGGCCCTTGACTATACAGCATACCTCCATTGGCAAATAGGTTGGCCTATCGTTGTTTCCAACTTTGAGGCACGGCAACTGAGCATTTTGGATGGTATATCCATGAGCTTGTTGAAAGAAATCAACCAAGTTTGTTCGCGTGCCTTGCTCATCAACAGAAAATCTAATAGAAGCAGTGCAAGTTCAGCAAATAGATTATTTCAGCTCGATTATTATTCAAAAAGTTACACCATGGATGACATCTATCAGCAGATTCTTACGTTATCTCTCTAGTACTTCTCGATGTCAAACCAGAGATTGTATACTTCTGTCGCACCTTTCCCCGATGCGTTACCTGTACGCGTACTCCTTTTAAAGCCTTCGTGATCTATCATCGTTTAACACGTATGTTATATACAAGTTGAATATGGAGATATAACACAGATAGCAGTATGCCAAGCACAACTCTAAAATATTGAAATGGATTTCACGGGTTGGAACAGATAAGATCAAAGTTAATAAAATATGGACATTGGGAATAGCAGATGTATGTCCAACCTTCACGCAGTCTGCATCAGACAAACTTCTAGATGTTACGTCCCTATTGAGAAGCTGGCCTACAAACTCAATTATGGGGAGTGGTTCGATGAAAGCAGTGGAGGCCATATCTGCACCACGAATCGACATATAAGAAACAAAAACTACTGAATATAAAGTATATTTTGATTGCATAACATGACATAATAAGCACAATTCATATTTTCGAATAATCGATTGAAAAAAGTTAGAGCCAACAGTAGACTTGCTCACCGATGTTCAGTGACAATCCCATTTGCGTGGGACGTATACTCTGGTAGAAACAACGCAAACTTTCGAGCCCTTCACCCAGAGAATGCCTGGAATTGCTTCCACCTATAAGATGGGAGTAGAAAGAGCGACCAACAGGGAAATAACTGCAAATGAGGAAAATACTCGTTATGCATGTTCTGATATACTCCTATCAATATCATGCTATATTATCATCATCATAATCATTATTATAAAAAATTATAATTACTAGAATTTATTTGATAATATATGATGACGATAAACCACAGAAATGAAATGATATCAAAGGACCCCATATAGCATACCTAGCTGTGGGCATTTCACGAAGAACTACGTCCAAAACCTGCAGGGCTTCTTGAGGCGCATCTGGTAGTCTGCCTTTTAGAAACATTCCCAGCTGAGACAATGCAATACGCCCAGCAAACTTTATCACGACCTTGAACGACCTCGTTTTCCTGCAAGGTGATCCAAAACATGAAACCTAGAAGTATATTAAAACAGACGGAGATAAAAAAAAAAAAAGAAGTTTCCTACGAAACATGTAGAAGAAAAACCTGGCCCCCCCTGGACCATCCTCTTTGTCGGTGAGCTCGATCGTAAACTTGAATGCAGATTAATTCAAGGAAACATATACCAGCAAAGCATAATTAATAATCTTTAACCTGACTATGCTAATTAAGAAATGGAAAATTATACATGTCTATGGACTCGTGAGACACCTAACAGCCTAAAGCGTAAAAAACAAGTAGATCAATGGACGATAAACGCAGAATCAATCTTGATTGGTAACAAAAATTGAAATTTAAGCCCTCTAAGCAATGCAGGCAGCCGAAGGATGAACAAGAAAGGTTAGATCCAGAAGCTTTAGACTTAATTTACCTCAGTTGAAGAAAAGATCGCCTTCTGAAAAGTGAAAAATGCTCTTTCCCAGAGTAGGATGGTTCTAGAATTTCAAGGTCTCAGAATTAACAATAGGAAGTGCGTATAAGATAGACTTCGACAATCTTATATATAACAGGGCGCCTATCTGTAATTACAACGGGCGGATACAGCTGTTAATTACAGAATCAGACGTATATTAATTTCAAAAGATGGTCAATTATTACACGAATGTAATATTGGCATCAAATGAGTAGGATCACATCTGGAATTGACTTATCATAATATTTTTTCTTATTCGTCGTATTATATCGTTGACTACACTAAATCACAATGTTGACTTCGCCCCTGTGCCACCCCGGACATAGATAAAGTAAAGGAATTAGACGAATAAAATACTTAAAAAAGATGGTCTAATATTACATGAATGACATGTTGGCATCAGATGAGTAGGATCACATTTTGAATTGATTGTTCATAATATTTTTTCTTGTTTGGTATATTATATCGTGGACTGTAATAAATAAAAATGTTGACTCCGCCCCTGTGCAAAACCACACATAAGATGAAGTATAGGAATCAGACGAATAAAATACTTTCAAACGATTCGCCAAATATTACAAAAACTCAATATTGGCATTATCAAATGAGTAGGATCACGTTTAGAATTGATTAATCCTAATGATTTTTCTTATTCGCAGTATAATACTGCTGACTACACAAAATCAAAACCTTGACTCCACCCCTTTGTCAAGCCTCGCCTGTATAAAATAAAGTAACCCAATCACTGAAGACAAGCAAAGGAACCTCTGATGATCCATGGACATAACAGACGATTTAGAAGTAGAATTTCAAAGTTTACATGAAGAGGTAGCTAATTGGTGGTAAGGAAGGTCTACTAAAGTTAGAAAATGAGGGAACTCAGAAGGATCAAATGCCTTTTCAGTGTCCACCAGCTAGCTAAGCTAAACCAAACGACTGGTAAGAAAATCACAATAAACAAGCGAAAAGGAAGAGCTCAAACACAAAAACCACAGCGCATAAACCCCAACATTTTTCAAGGCAACATAACCAAAACACATAGCAGATGATCAAGGGAACATTTAACAAGGCAACGTTAGTCACAAAACAAATAAGAATAAAGCACAGTAGCACCATCATCAAATAACAATTAACATAGAGAAGAGCAGAAGATCACTAACCAAGAAGAGGCCAGGCCACTCCAGCTATCTCTACCCATAAAACCAAGTGAAAGATGCCTGGTGAGGAGCATAAAAAACCACTGAGAAGTCAAAATTAATAAATCACTACACAAAATAAACCCAGAAAGTTCACCTTAAGGCTCGAATCATATTCTCCTGTACACCCCCAAAGCGCCCTAGAGAACTTCTCAACAGCACACACCACATGTTTATCATGTACTGTGCGGTGCGGTGCCGTGCCGTGCCTCTACGCGGGCAAAAATGAGAAATCGGTAAATATGTTGAAAGCAAAATTGAGGGAAACGCCAAAGGACGAAAAGGAGGACATTATGCTCCACAATCGGCGCTTAAGATCGCAGCAATGGCAGCCAGAAAGTCCTCCGTCAACCGAAAATTGTGTAGATTATTTAGCTGTTTGCTTTGAAAGAGGAGAGAAACGGCGTTCTGACTGTGGTCGTGGAGTAAGTAGCTCGATCAAATGCCACATGTACGATGACGTGGCACTAAATCACATAAAACATTACCGTCAGGTAGGGGTGCAAACGAATCTACTCGAATATCATGATATTCTATTTATATTCTATTTTCAAATTTCGAATTCGAACTCGAATACGAATACGGTTCGAATACTTAAAATCGATTTGAATTCGATTTGATTATGACATTCGAATATCGAATCGAATATTCGAATATTATCATTCAAATTTATATTTATTATTATATTTTTTATTTAATAAAAATAAAAATAATATTATATTTAATATATATATTTAATTATGTATCTTATATTTAAATATATGTTGAATTATAATATGTTTTATTTAATAAATATATATATATATAAATATATATACCCAACGGACGGTGATGAAGATCTTAGGGTACGGAGTTTACGAACCTCTTAACTACATTTTCAAAGCACCCAATGCACCCAATTGACGGTGCACAAGTGGATGAGTTTGGTTTAAGCTGCCGTTAATCTTCATCACTATTGTTGGGCGATAAACTTGAAAGAGAACTGCACAGAAACTCCACGAAAATTTGGGTTTTGTAACTAGGGTTTCCAAGAACTGCGGTTTGTCAATAATATAGACTTCTCAAAAAATAATGCGATTATTAATTGTCTTCAAATCATTTTATTAATGCGCGAGAGGAAACTCGATCAATTACAAAGTCTGTCAAGAAAATTACAAAGCTTGTCAAGAAAATCATTCATCACTGGGCTGGTCGTCACCACCATCCATGCCCTCTTCATCTTCATCATCCTCACCGGTGCCATCTTCATCCTCCTCGGAGCTGCTGCCGTCGTCGTCGGAGCCGCTGCCCTCGTCAACTTTATCATCCTCGCCGGTGCCATCTTCATCCTCCCCAGAGCCATCTTCATCATCCTCGCCGGAATCATCAGAATCCTTGCCAAGTTCAACGATGCCATAAAAAATTCATGTCTTCAAATTAACTATCTTCCGTGTGAGCATAACATGACTTCTTCTGTAAGGGACCGCTTTGACGTCGCCGTTACAGCCATCAATTACTCTCTTTCAGATTCCAGTACGCGAATCCATTAAGATAATTTCGTTTGAATTCTTTAAAACACCATAATGGTCTTGAAAGCATAGTAGGCGTGTTCGTTTCGACTGCAAATTTGCAGACGCTACTTCCAATTCTTCGAGTTCCATATTGGGGAGGAGGCGGTAAACCTTAAGAATTACTTTATTTTAGCCTTACGAACCCTTGCAATACACAATCGGCCATCAATGGTACCAAGAATATCGTTTTCTGCCACACTGTGTAGAGTAGTGGCCATGACCTTCCGTGAATGGAGTTTGTATTCGATCAGTGTTTTCTTTTCTTTCCAAAGAATTGATCTTTGACTATGAACTCCAGCCCACCATTGACGGGAAACTCTGTCAACTTCGAAATTTTTGTGGAGAGTGTGATAAGCTTGATCTCGAGATCTGTAATGATGAAAACAAATATCATTCATACAAAGCTCCACCCAAACAAGATCGAATTTTGATCCGTCGACCGCCAGTACAACTCTTAGGAAGATCTTAGGGTACGGAGTTTACGAACCTCTTAACTACATTTTCAAAGCACCCAATGCACCCAATTGATGGTGCACAAGTGGATGAGTTTGGTTTAAGCCGCCGTTAATCTTCATCACTATTGTTGGGCGATAAACTTGAAAGAGAACTGCACAGAAACTCCACGAAAATTTGGGTTTTGTAACTAGGGTTTCCAAGAACTGCGGTTTGTCAATAATATAGACTTCTCAAAAAATAATGCGATTATTAATTGTCTTCAAATCATTTTATTAATGCGCGAGAGGAAACTCGATCAATTACAAAGTCTGTCAAGAAAATTACAAAGCTTGTCAAGAAAATCATTCACCACTGGGCTGGTCGTCACCACCATCCATGCCCTCTTCATCTTCATCATCCTCACCGGTGCCATCTTCATCCTCCTCGGAGCTGCTGCCGTCGTCGTCGGAGCCGCTGCCCTCGCCAACTTTATCATCCTCGCCGGTGCCATCTTCATCCTCCCCAGAGCCATCTTCATCATCCTCGCCGGAATCATCAGAATCCTTGCCAAGTTCAACGATGCCATAAAAAATTAATGTCTTCAAATTAACTATCTTCCGTGTGAGCATAACATGACTTCTTCTGTAAGGGACCGCTTTGAAGTCGCCGTTACAGCCATCAATTACTTTCTTCAAGATTCCAGTACGCGAATCCATTAAGATAATTTCGTTTGAATTCTTTAAAACACCATAATGGTCTTGAAAGCATAGTAGGCGAGTTCGTTTCGGCTGCAAATTTGCAGACGCTACTTCCAATTCTTCGAGTTCCATATTGGGGAGGAGGCGGTAAACCTTAAGAATTACTTTATTTGTAGCCTTACGAACCCTTGCAATACACAATCGGCCATCAATGGTACCAAGAATATCGTTTTCTGCCACACTGTGTAAAGTATCGGCCATGACCTTCCGTGAATGGAGTTTGTATTCGATCAGTGTTTTCTTTTCTTTCCAAAGAATGGATCTTTGACTATGACTCCAGCCCACCATTGACGGAAAACTCTGTCAACTTCGAAACTTTTGTGGAGAGTGTGATAAGCTTGATCTCGGGATCTGTAATGTAATGATGAAAACAAATATCATTCATACAAAGCTCCACCCAAACAAGATCGAATTTTGATCCGTCGACCGCCAGTACAGCTCCTAGGAAGATCTTAGGGTACGGAGTTTACGAACCTCTTAACTACATTTTCAAAGCACCCAATGCACCCAATTGACGGTGCACAAGTGGATGAGTTTGGTTTAAGCTGCCGTTAATCTTCATCACTATTGTTGGGCGATAAACTTGAAAGAGAACTGCACAGAAACTCCACGAAAATTTGGGTTTTGTAACTAGGGTTTCCAAGAACTGCGGTTTGTCAATAATATAGACTTCTCAAAAAATAATGCGATTATTAATTGTCTTCAAATCATTTTATTAATGCGCGAGAGGAAACTCGATCAATTACAAAGTCTGTCAAGAAAATTACAAAGCTTGTCAAGAAAATCATTCATCACTGGGCTGGTCGTCACCACCATCCATGCCCTCTTCATCTTCATCATCCTCACCGATGCCATCTTCATCCTCCTCGGAGCTGCTGCCGTCGTCGTCGGAGCCGCTGCCCTCGTCAACTTTATCATCCTCGCCGGTGCCATCTTCATCCTCCCCAGAGCCATCTTCATCATCCTCGCCGGAATCATCAGAATCCTTGCCAAGTTCAACGATGCCATAAAAAATTAATGTCTTCAAATTAACTATCTTCCGTGTGAGCATAACATGACTTCTTCTGTAAGGGACCGCTTTGACGTCGCCGTTACAGCCATCAATTACTCTCTTTCAGATTCCAGTACGCGAATCCATTAAGATAATTTCGTTTGAATTCTTTAAAACACCATAATGGTCTTGAAAGCATAGTAGGCGTGTTCGTTTCGACTGCAAATTTGCAGACGCTACTTCCAATTCTTCGAGTTCCATATTGGGGAGGAGGCGGTAAACCTTAAGAATTACTTTATTTTAGCCTTACGAACCCTTGCAATACACAATCGGCCATCAATGGTACCAAGAATATCGTTTTCTGCCACACTGTGTAGAGTAGTGGCCATGACCTTCCGTGAATGGAGTTTGTATTCGTTCAGTGTTTTCTTTTCTTTCCAAAGAATTGATCTTTGACTATGAACTCCAGCCCACCATTGACGGGAAACTCTGTCAACTTCGAAATTTTTGTGGAGAGTGTGATAAGCTTGATCTCGAGATCTGTAATGATGAAAACAAATATCATTCATACAAAGCTCCACCCAAACAAGATCGAATTTTGATCCGTCGACCGCCAGTACAACTCTTAGGAAGATCTTAGGGTACGGAGTTTACGAACCTCTTAACTACATTTTCAAAGCACCCAATGCACCCAATTGATGGTGCACAAGTGGATGAGTTTGGTTTAAGCCGCCGTTAATCTTCATCACTATTGTTGGGCGATAAACTTGAAAGAGAACTGCACAGAAACTCCACGAAAATTTGGGTTTTGTAACTAGGGTTTCCAAGAACTGCGGTTTGTCAATAATATAGACTTCTCAAAAAATAATGCGATTATTAATTGTCTTCAAATCATTTTATTAATGCGCGAGAGGAAACTCGATCAATTACAAAGTCTGTCAAGAAAATTACAAAGCTTGTCAAGAAAATCATTCACCACTGGGCTGGTCGTCACCACCATCCATGCCCTCTTCATCTTCATCATCCTCACCGGTGCCATCTTCATCCTCCTCGGAGCTGCTGCCGTCGTCGTCGGAGCCGCTGCCCTCGCCAACTTTATCATCCTCGCCGGTGCCATCTTCATCCTCCCCAGAGCCATCGTCATCATCCTCGCCGGAATCATCAGAATCCTTGCCAAGTTCAACGATGCCATAAAAAATTCATGTCTTCAAATTAACTATCTTCCGTGTGAGCATAACATGACTTCTTCTGTAAGGGACCGCTTTGACGTCGCCGTTACAGCCATCAATTACTTTCTTTCAGATTCCAGTACGCGAACCCATTAAGATAATTTCGTTTGAATTCTTTAAAACACCATAATGGTCTTGAAAGCATAGTAGGCGTGTTCGTTTCGGCTGCAAATTTGCAGACGCTACTTCCAATTCTTCGAGTTCCATATTGGGGAGGAGGCGGCAAACCTTAAGAATTACTTTATTTTAGCCTTACGAACCCTTGCAATACACAATCGGCCATCAATGGTACCAAGAATATCGTTTTCTGCCACACTGTGTAGAGTAGTGGCCATGACCTTCCGTGAATGGAGTTTGTATTCGATCAGTGTTTTCTTTTCTTTCCAAAGAATTGATCTTTGACTATGAACTCCAGCCCACCATTGACGGGAAACTCTGTCAACTTCGAAATTTTTGTGGAGAGTGTGATAAGCTTGATCCCGAGATCTGTAATGATGAAAACAAATATCATTCATACAAAACTCCACCCAAACAAGATCGAATTTTGATCCGTCGACCGCCAGTACAGCTCCTAGGAAGATCTTAGGGTACGGAGTTTACGAACCTCTTAACTACATTTTCAAAGCACCCAATGCACCCAATTGACGGTGCACAAGTGGATGAGTTTGGTTTAAGCTGCCGTTAATCTTCATCACTACTGTTGGGCGATAAACTTGAAAGAGAACTGCACAGAAACTCCACGGAAATTTGGGTTTTGTAACTAGGGTTTCCAAGAACTGCGATTTGTCAATAATATAGACTTCTCAAAAAATAATGCGATTATTAATTGTCTTCAAATCATTTTATTAATGCGCGAGAGGAAACTCGATCAATTACAAAGTCTGTCAAGAAAATTACAAAGCTTGTCAAGAAAATCATTCATCACTGGGCTGGTCGTCACCACCATCCATGCCCTCTTCATCTTCATCATCCTCACCGGTGCCATGACGAATTGAACATCTTCGTCATCGTCACTTGGAGTTGACGGATAGTCGTAATCCCACGGAACGTTGTCGGTATCCTCCTCATTGCCTCACCATGGTCCGACTCCAACCCGTCGGATTCCCAGTCGTCTTGAGGGTGACGTGCGTCTTCAGGCGGCTGGTTAACAATGGCCGACGCAGGTGGGTTGGGAAGGGCGGCGAGTGGCTCCTCAGGCTGCTGGTGAACAGTGCCCGGCGCAGGTGGGTTGGGAAGGGCGGCGGGTGGCTCCTCAAAATATCCATTTCTCGTCTATCGCAATTTGTAGGTCTCAGCTTCAGAAGTAAATTGGCTTTGAAATAAAGGAACGTAACCAAGCTATAAGCTGCCGTTAATCTCCATCACTATTGTTGGGCGATAAACTTGAAACAGAACTGCACAGAAACTCCACGGAATTTTGGGTTTTGTAACTAGGGTTTCCAAGAACTGCGGTTTGTCAATAATATAGAATTCCCAAAAAATAATGCGATTATTAATTGTCTTCAAATCATTTTATTAATGCGTGAGAGGAAACTCGATCAATTACAAAGTCTGTCAAGAAAATTACAAAGCTTGTCAAGAAAATCATTCATCACTGGGCTGGTCGTCACCACCATCCATGCCCTCTTCATCTTCATCATCCTCGCCGGTGCCATGACGAATTGAACATTTTCGTCATCGTCAGTAGTCATCGTCACTTGGAGTTGACGGATAGTCGTAATCCCACGGAACGTTGTCGGTATCCTCCTCACTTGCCTCACCATGGTCCGACTCCAACCCGTCGGATTCCCAGTCGTCTTGAGGGTGACGGGCGTCTTCAGGCTGCTGGTTAACAATGGCCGACGCAAGTGGGTTGGGAAGGGCGGCGAGTGGCTCCTCAGGCTGCTGGTCAACAGTGGCCGGCGCAGGTGGGTTGGGAAGGGCGGCGGGTGGCTCCTCAAAATATCCATTTCTCGTCTATCGCAATTTGCAGGTCTCAGCTTCAGAAGTAAATTGGCACGGAAATCAAGGAACGTAACCAAGCTATAAGCTGTCGTTAATCTCCATCACTATTGTTGCGCGATAAACTTGAAACAGAACTGCACAGAAACTCCACGGAAATTTGGGTTTTGTAACTAGGGTTTCCAAGAACTGCGGTTTGTCAATAATATAGACTTTCCAAAAAATAATGCGATTATTAATTGTCTTCAAATCATTTTATTAATGCGTGGGAGGAAACTCGATCAATTACAAAGTCTGTCAAGAAATTTACAAAGCTTGTCAAGAAAATCATTCATCACTGGGCTGGTCGTCACCACCATCCATGCCCTCTTCATCTTCATCATCCTCGCCGGTGCCATGACGAATTGAACATCTTCGTCATCGTCACTTGGAGTTGACGGATAGTCGTAATCCCACGGAACGTTGTCGGTATCCTCCTCACTTGCCTCACCATGGGCCGACTCCAACCCGTCGGATTCCCAGTCGTCTTGAGGGTGAAGGGCGTCTTCAGGCTGCTGGTGAACAATGGCCGGCGCAGGTGGGTTGGGAAGGGCGGCGAGTGGCTCCTCAGGCTGCTGGTGAACAGTGGCCGGCGCAGGTGGGTTGGGAAGGGCGGCGGGTGGCTCCTGAGAATATCCATTTCTCGTCTATCGCAATTTGCAGGTCTCAGCTTCAGAAGTAAATTGGCTTTGAAATCAAGGAACGTAACCAAGCTATAAGCTGCCGTTAATCTCCATCACTATTGTTGGGCGATAAACTTGAAACAGAACTGCACAGAAACTCCACGGAAATTTGGGTTTGGTAACTAGGGTTTCCAAGAACTGCGGTTTGTCAATAATATAGAATTCCCAAAAAATAATGCGATTATTAATTGTCTTCAAATCATTTTATTAATGCGTGGGAGGAAACTCGATCAATTACAAAGTCTGTCAAGAAATTTACAAAGCTTGTCAAGAAAATCATTCATCACTGGGCTGGTCGTCACCACCATCCATGCCCTCTTCATCTTCATCATCCTCGCCGGTGCCATGACGAATTGAACATCTTCGTCATCGTCACTTGGAGTTGACGGATAGTCGTAATCCCACGGAACGTTGTCGGTATCCTCCTCACTTGCCTCACCATGGGCCGACTCCAACCCGTCGGATTCCCAGTCGTCTTGAGGGTGAAGGGCGTCTTCAGGCTGCTGGTGAACAGTGGCCGGCGCAGGTGGGTTGGGAAGGGCGGCGGGTGGCTCCTGAGAATATCCATTTCTCGTCTATCGCAATTTGCAGGTCTCAGCTTCAGAAGTAAATTGGCTTTGAAATCAAGGAACGTAACCAAGCTATAAGCTGCCGTTAATCTCCATCACTATTGTTGGGCGATAAACTTGAAACAGAACTGCACAGAAACTCCACGGAAATTTGGGTTTTGTAACTAGGGTTTCCAAGAACTGCGGTTTGTCAATAATATAGAATTCCCAAAAATAATGCGATTATTAATTGTCTTCAAATCATTTTATTAATGCGTGGGAGGAAACTCGATCAATTACAAAGTCTGTCAAGAAATTTACAAAGCTTGTCAAGAAAATCATTCATCACTGGGCTGGTCGTCACCACCATCCATGCCCTCTTCATCTTCATCATCCTCGCCGGTGCCATGACGAATTGAACATCTTCGTCATCGTCACTTGGAGTTGACGGATAGTCGTAATCCCACGGAACGTTGTCGGTATCCTCCTCACTTGCCTCACCATGGGCCGACTCCAACCCGTCGGATTCCCAGTCGTCTTGAGGGTGAAGGGCGTCTTCAGGCTGCTGGTGAACAGTGGCCGGCGCAGGTGGGTTGGGAAGGGCGGCGGGTGGCTCCTGAGAATATCCATTTCTCGTCTATCGCAATTTGCAGGTCTCAGCTTCAGAAGTAAATTGGCTTTGAAATCAAGGAACGTAACCAAGCTATAAGCTGCCGTTAATCTCCATCACTATTGTTGGGCGATAAACTTGAAACAGAACTGCACAGAAACTCCACGGAAATTTGGGTTTTGTAACTAGGGTTTCCAAGAACTGCGGTTTGTCAATAATATAGAATTCCCAAAAAATAATGCGATTATTAATTGTCTTCAAATCATTTTATTAATGCGTGGGAGGAAACTCGATCAATTACAAAGTCTGTCAAGAAATTTACAAAGCTTGTCAAGAAAATCATTCATCACTGGGCTGGTCGTCACCACCATCCATGCCCTCTTCATCTTCATCATCCTCGCCGGTGCCATGACGAATTGAACATCTTCGTCATCGTCACTTGGAGTTGACGGATAGTCGTAATCCCACGGAACGTTGTCGGTATCCTCCTCACTTGCCTCACCATGGGCCGACTCCAACCCGTCGGATTCCCAGTCGTCTTGAGGGTGAAGGGCGTCTTCAGGCTGCTGGTGAACAGTGGCCGGCGCAGGTGGGTTGGGAAGGGCGGCGGGTGGCTCCTGAGAATATCCATTTCTCGTCTATCGCAATTTGCAGGTCTCAGCTTCAGAAGTAAATTGGCTTTGAAATCAAGGAACGTAACCAAGCTATAAGCTGCCGTTAATCTCCATCACTATTGTTGGGCGATAAACTTGAAACAGAACTGCACAGAAACTCCACGGAAATTTGGGTTTTGTAACTAGGGTTTCCAAGAACTGCGGTTTGTCAATAATATAGAATTCCCAAAAAATAATGCGATTATTAATTGTCTTCAAATCATTTTATTAATGCGTGGGAGGAAACTCGATCAATTACAAAGTCTGTCAAGAAATTTACAAAGCTTGTCAAGAAAATCATTCATCACTGGGCTGGTCGTCACCACCATCCATGCCCTCTTCATCTTCATCATCCTCGCCGGTGCCATGATGAATTGAACATCTTCGTCATCGTCACTTGGAGTTGACGGATAGTCGTAATCCCACGGAACGTTGTCGGTATCCTCCTCACTTGCCTCACCATGGGCCGACTCCAACCCGTCGGATTCCCAGTCGTCTTGAGGGTGAAGGGCGTCTTCAGGCTGCTGGTGAACAGTGGCCGGCGCAGGTGGGTTGGGAAGGGCGGCGGGTGGCTCATGAGAATATCCATTTCTCGTCTATCGCAATTTGCAGGTCTCAGCTTCAGAAGTAAATTGGCTTTGAAATCAAGGAACGTAACCAAGCTATAAGCTGCCGTTAATCTCCATCACTATTGTTGGGCGATAAACTTGAAACAGAACTGCACAGAAACTCCACGGAAATTTGGGTTTTGTAACTAGGGTTTCCAAGAACTGCGGTTTGTCAATAATATAGAATTCCCAAAAAATAATGCGATTATTAATTGTCTTCAAATCATTTTATTAATGCGTGGGAGGAAACTCGATCAATTACAAAGTCTGTCAAGAAATTTACAAAGCTTGTCAAGAAAATCATTCATCACTGGGCTGGTCGTCACCACCATCCATGCCCTCTTCATCTTCATCATCCTCGCCGGTGCCATGACGAATTGAACATCTTCGTCATCGTCACTTGGAGTTGACGGATAGTCGTAATCCCACGGAACGTTGTCGGTATCCTCCTCACTTGCCTCACCATGGTCCGACTCCAACCCGTCGGATTCCCAGTCGTCTTGAGGGTGAAGGGCATCTTCAGGCTGGTGGTGAACAATGGCCGGCGCAGGTGGGTTGGGAAGGGCGGCGAGTGGCTCCTCAGGCTGCTGGTGAACAGTGGCCGGCGCAGGTGGGTTGGGAAGGGCGGCGGGTGGCTCCTCAGAATATCCATTTCTCGTCTATCGCAATTTGCAGGTCTCAGCTTCAGAAGTAAATTTGCTTTGAAATCAAGGAACGTAACCAAGCTATAAGCTGACGTTAATCTCCATCACTATTCTTGGGCGATAAACTTGAAACAGAACTGCACAGAAACTCCACGGAAATTTGGGTTTTGTAACTAGGGTTTCCAAGAACTGCGGTTTGTCAATAATATAGACTTCCCAAAAAATATTGCGATTATTAATTGTCTTCAAATCATTTTATTAATGCGTGGGTGGAAACTCGATCAATTACAAAGTCTGTCAAGAAAATTACAAAGCTTGTCAAGAAAATTTTTCATCACTGGGCTGGTCGTCACCACCATCCATGCCCTCTTCATCTTCATCATCCTCGCCGGTGCCATGACGAATTGAACATCTTCGTCATCGTCAGTAGTCATCGTCACTTGGAGCTGACGGATAGTCGTAATCCCACGGAACGTTGTCGGTATCCTCCTCACTTGCCTCACCATGGTCCGACTCCAACCCGTCGGATTCCCAGTCGTCTTGAGGGTGAAGGGCGTCTTCAGGCTGCTGGTGAACAGTGGCCGGGGCAGGTGGGTTGGGAAGGGCGGCGGGTGGCTCCTCAGGCTGGTGGTGAACAATGGCCGGCGCAGGTGGATGGCTCCTCAGGCTGCTGGATAAAAAAATTACAAAAACTGAATTGGGTTAAAAATATAGTTGTTAATAATTTATAGGCTAATGCGAGACAATAATAATGGAATATTTTTAATTATAGACAGTTTTGCGGTGAAAAAGAAAATAACAATAATTAAAATTAGAAAAGTTAATTAGTTTTGCACCGTTAAAAAGTTAACTAGTTTTGCAATTCAAAATTTAAAAGTTAACTACTTTTGCCATACTCTCGGAATTTGAAGCCCATAGCGCTCCAAAAAAATGGCCTAGAAGGGGAAAAGGTCCTCTCTCTCTATATATACTAGTATGTTTAGCACATCCAATGCGTGTACAAATATATTAAATTATTTTATATTTTAAACATTTATATTTAATTAAGTTATTTAAAAATAAAATTTTAATTTAAGGATAAATTTGTAAGAAATGAAAATATTAAGAATAAAATTATAATTAAGCAATTAAGGGTAAAATTATAAATTAAATATCAAATTGACAGACCAATTAACAGTTTTTAGACTACCTAGACTCTTTATATAAGAGTATAGATGTACCCTACAAAAAGGCCCAAAAGTTAAAAAAAAATAAAAATAAAAAAAATAAAAATAAAAGACATAATTAATCAATTCCACTAAACCCTACATATTTATCTTCTTCCTCCTCATTGCACTCCATTACGCACAACTTCATGGTATAAGGTATATACTACATGTTCATCCCGGCGGCTTCTCCGTCGCCTTCATCACCACCACCATGATCTTCCAAGCCTGTATTCTCTTATTCAATGTCTATAAACCACCATAATTCACTTGTCCTTCTTCAAAGAAAGAATTATCACCAAGCGAGACTAAGCTTTCAACATGAGCACAAATGCCATTGAATATATCCAAGTCAACGATCCTAAGACTCCTTTGGCATGTAATAAATAGAACAACGTGCACTCTGGTTCAAATTCTCGATAAATCGCACCATCCGCCAAACTCATACGATTTAACACGCGCTTTGGGAAGAATAGGGATTCTAGTCCAACTTGGAGGCTTCGTCAATACCCATAGATCCATATAACTTGAATTTTTATAAACGCAAAGCACGCATAGGTAGCAGCCATAGCCATTAATTAAACACTCCCAATTGTGGAGTATAACACAACTTTTTTTTCGGAAATTCAGGAGGTTGATTCACCGTGATCCCAAATTCCTCCTCCTCCAAATCAAACGAAATAATTTCCCATCGCAAGCCTTTATCGGTCGGAGATATCCTCAACCACTACAGCGTCCCGCAAATATGCCTCGCCATCGAATCCATTTTTGTTGATAACTGTCGTAAACTTTTCTCCAGGAATTCGTCTTTAAACTGTAAATCTTGACGTTACCGTGTTTTGCGACGCCATCGATTCCACGAGAAGCACCAAAGCCGCAAGAGCTTACGGAGCAAAAAGGAGGAGGCAATTTCTTGTACCTTCGAGTCGATGGGTTGCGCAAGATTAAATCTTTTTCTGATAAAAAGTAGCAAAGAAGCCCATTTGAAGATCTCACAGTATTCGGCTCACGCCTTGTAATTCGTTTGACCTCTCCATTAGAAAAGTGAATATATGTAGCAAACGGATTGATCGTTCTGCACGGACGACAGCGTCGGCTAATTCGAACAAAGGACTTGTGATATACGATTGCAAACGAGGCAGTGGTGTACATACTTTGCATGCGGCAATCTTGTGGTGGGCAAAAGATGGATCCTTTGATGATTTCAGAAAGTGGGCTCTGACGAAACCTTCATCCGAGATCAGAAAATAGAACGATTTAGAGACACACTTGAGCGTTAATAGGGACTTTACGGAGAGCAGTGACAGAATTTCTTCGATAATATGACGAGGGAGATGATGGAGAAGAAGGGTTCTTTGACTCTCCTCCAACTCCATAGCTTGAATTGAACAGACGACGGAATTATTGAAGAATTACTAGTTAGGGCAGAATAATAAATACCTTTATTTATATGCTGCCTTACACTACAACAACTAATTTAATAAGGCCCAAAAGGCCCGTAATAATTTTGGTGCAGTGGTGGGATTTGTTTTAAATTTAATGTAATAGCTATGGATTGCCTCCTTCATGATAAGATTGCCTTTGTTTTAACATCTGATAGAATTAGCCATTGATCTCCTCGCAGGGTCGTGATATCCATGGCCGCATATACTTGAATGAGCAAGGGATTAATGCACAGGTAGTATTTCTTTCTCATTTTCATCCTCTGCATTTCATGTTTACCAAGTCCTTTTCCACAGATGTGCTTTTGATCTGTTTCAGATATATATATATATATATATATATATGTATAATTTCCACCTAAATTCAAGCATGTTCTTTCCTTTATTCCATCATAGATGATGATGGCATCGGCCTAGGCAGTCATTGTCTGAATATATAATACAAATTAAGACATATTGGAAAGGAAGCTTCAAACAGTTAAACTAATTTCTGGGCTTGTCAAAGAACATATTGGAAAGTAAGTTTCATAAATAGACCACTTCTACAATCTCACATTTCCTGAAGAAAAAAGCATCTGCTACAACTGTTGATTCTTGCCTTCCTTACGATGATCGGCTCGAGATTTCGCAACCTCGACGAAAATCACACGGCCATCAAGAAACTGCGATTTGACCAAGAATATCTTTGGTTTGGTAAATAGGTAGTAGCCTAATTGATTTGCTGAAGAAGCTAAGACCAAGAATTTGCTAAATAGGGATGGATGAATACATACCTTTCCGTGCATTCCCTCGATGGCTTTCTTGGACTCTTCTTCTGAGGCATATCTCAAGAATGCGAAGCCTCTTGGCCGGTTAGCTATCTTATCCATCACCAAATTTACTATTCATGATTGGAATAGAGATCCCATGTTAGAAATGGATCGATCTTAGGACAAAAACAGCAAAATGGTTGTATTGTTTTTGATGAATTTGAGACCTACCTTCAACAAGCTCCCCATAGTTTTGGAACGCATTTCTCAGACTCTCCTCAGTTGTCCGAAATGATAGCCCTATGAAGGAAGATGGTAGAATTAACTCTATTGCATTGATTAGATTAACAAAGAAATAAATGACAGTGAATGAAGAAATATGCAATTAAGAGCTTACCACTAACGAACAGCCTAGTCGAGGGATTGAACCGAGGGCTTCCGTCGGTAGAAGAAGCATTGGAAGGACATGGCCGTACGCTGGCAAAGCTACGATTTTGGGTCCGATGAACAAGACTTATATGGGTAGATGTCAGCAGAGGCGGTTGAGGGGGAGAAAGTCTTTTAGATCGGAGCGGCGGTGGTGTGTGAAAGCACTGCGGTGACGAAGCAAAGGACGACTGGTTAGCGGCGGTGGTCAGCATTTCTTTGGTCGCCGTCAGTCTTGAAGGTTTTCTTACTTCTACCAACACAATCACTTCATTTTTATTTATTTCTTTTTTTTTTTCCAGAATTTTTATTTATTTCTCGATGATAGCAATAGAGAATGTTTTAGATTTTCCTTTTTTTTTGTCTTTTTTTCTAAAGTAGTCATTGTTTACCACGCAAAACAATTTAGTTCATAATGTTTTACCTCAACTAATTTAATCCTGATACTATTGATTTTAGACCTATTTTATTCTTTCATTACGTTTTCCGATTTGATATACTAAATTATCAAACCACCATATACAATAATTTAAGCAATTAATATTTCTCTTAAATCCTATTACTAAATTATCAAACCACCATATACAATAATTTAAGAAATTAATATTTTTCTAAAATCCTAATCTTATTATATAATAATATTAATGTGGATGTTTTAAATAATAATATTAGTTAAATGATTGATGATTTAGAAGTATTGTATTAAATGTTGATGAGATGATAAGATGATAAGATGATGTGTTTAATTGAAGAGTTTGTATTTTAGTGTGAGGTGTATAATTGTAATTAACGTGATTAGTTGTAATAGTGAATTATTAGTAGTATAAATAGGTGATTAGAGTTCATTGTAAATGACACCAAGTATTGAATACTTAATCTCTCTCTAATCTCTCTCTTTATTATTATAAGATATATTATCATTATAATCTTAATATAAGTATAATTATAATAAAATAATTTTAATATAATATTAATCATAATTAATATTTTTATAACACGTTATCAGCACGACCGCTCTCCGTCGTCAAGATCAACCTCCGTCGAAGATCTCGTACGAGTTTAGTCGAGGTACGGTAATTTAATATTTAATTTATACTAATCATATATTAATTGTGATTAATTTAAAAATATATATTATAAAAGTATATTTTAAAAGTTTTATAACTAAACGTCAATACCCGAGTGGTTTCGCGGAATCGTTCACTATAAGTGACGAGAGGTCCAGATTTCCATACCCCGTGGTGGTGTGTGGAATTTTTATTTACGATTTATTTTTTTATTTATTCACGTACACAACACCAAAAGTCCACGAGGTCTTGTGGTTATCCCCACCTCAGTAGCGGCATATTATTGATTTTTTGATTGAACAATCTTGAAGTAATTATTTGACCGAATAGTTTTGGACACTGGACAAATTTTATTACCGCAACCTTAACGGAGCTTGGACAATAATTATGAAATAATAAAGAACGAGTTTTATAAAATAATTCATATATTTTATCATTAATTTATATGCTATCTGATTATTATGTTCTTTTTCATGTTATAGAATCATGTCGTTTTATACAAAGATGGATCTTCTGTTGCTTACTTTATTTACGGTGATCCTTACGGCTATGTGAATAATGTTTTTACCAATATTTTTAAAATATAATTATTAATTATAATTTTTTTTAATATTATAATTACTGAAATATATTTTATTTTCAAGGATGACGCTTTGTCCGATGTTTGATCTATTACTTATGATTATTATTACGGCGACAGTTATTTGGATGTGGATATCGTTTTTCATTAGAACTTTTACAAAAGAAGATATAAAAGAAGATTAATTATAATTTTTCCTTTTAATATTTTAATGATGATTTTATTTTCATGATATCAATAAATTGAATCTTGCAAAACTTTGATTTATCAATATCGATTTTATACTTTCTACTGATTTACACAGTTACTTCGGTGTATTATAAAGCATTCACCATGTTCAGTCCATCGGATATAATACGAATAAATATCGTGAGAAAATGATCAGAAAATATTATGATGGATGAATGAAAAGCATAAGTCCGACTAAATGATTATGTTGCATTCCCTGAAGTGAATGTATGCGCAAACAATAAAAGTGGTCGTGACCATTATATTTACCGTGGTTATTATTAATATTTCCCCCGAAGTGGACAACTAGTATATGATTGAGAAAGATGTATTGAGCAATATAAAGATTATTATATATTATCGTTGGTTATTATTCGCACCCAAAGATCCCGTTGATCTTTATAAAGAGCAATTAAAAGTGAAGTGTCGATGAAATTAAATTTTGCTCAAGATTACGATATTTCAGAAAATTGGTGCTAGATCTTATGCTCATTTGAATATTTTGGTTTTTGTTAAAGATCCAAATAAAGAAAACTGATACATCGTTATAAATTTTATTTAAGCATTATTTATTTATTATTTTATCTTTATATATATAATTTTATTTTGACGCTTATTTATTTAATAATTCTAGTTATTATATATTTATCAATACAATTGATACAAACATGTGCAATGGGGAGTTATGTCTTGCAGATTGTGCAACGACTAATACGATTCTAAGAAATAAGAAATATTTCTCCCATCTTGAAATGAAAGAAACAAGTGTTATCACTATATCGGGTAGCACAAATATAATTGAGGGCTCCGGAATAGCTAATGTTATACTGCCGAGAGGGACAAGGCTGATAATTGAAAATGCCTTATATTCTCCTAAGTCTCAAAGAAATTTATTGAGATTTAAAGATATTCGACATAATGGATATCACATTGAGACTGCAGAAAAGAGAAATATTGAATATTTGCACATTACAAAAGTGGTTTCGAATGATAAAAGATTTGTTGAAATATTACATTCGTTTGACTCTGGATTGTATTACACGTAGGTTAAAACAATTGAATCACATGCTATCGTAAACCAGAAGTTTACTGATGATAATACATTTGTTGTTTGGCATGACCGGTTGGGTCATCCCGGTTCAATTATGATGCGGAGAATAATTCAAAATTCACGTGGACATTTAATGAAGAACCAGAAGATTCTTCAATCTAATGAATTATCATGTGTTGCTTGCTCTAAAGGGAAGTTGATTATTCGTCCATCACCAGTAAAAATAAAGAATGAATCCATAAGTTTTTTGGAGCGTATACAAGGTGATATTTGTGGACCGATACATCCATCGTGTGGACCATTTAGATATTTCATGGTATTGATTGATGTATCAACTAGATGGTCTCATGTGTGTTTGTTATCAACACGGAATGTAGCTTTTGCGAGATTGCTTGCTCAGTTGATTCGATTAAGAGCACATTTTCCGGATTATCCAATAAAAAAAATACGCCTTGATAATGCTGGTGAATTTACTTCCAAGGCATTTAATGAATATTGCATGTCTATTGGAATTGATGTTGAGCACCCCGTGCCACATGTACATACGCAAAACGGTCTTGCAGAATCGTTGATTAAAAGGCTGCAATTAATTGCAAGACCATTATTAATGAAGTCGAAACTTCATTCATCTTGTTGGGGACATGCTATATTACATGCAGCGCCACTAATCCGCATCGGGCCAACAAGTTATAATAATATCTCCCCGATACAAATGGTTTATGGTCAGGAACCAGATATTTCCCATCTGAGAATTTTTGGATGTGCGGTATATGTTCCAATTGCTCCACCACAACGCACTAAGATGGGACTCAAAGGAGGTTGGGAATATATGTCGGATTTGAATCTCCATCGATAATAAAATATTTAGAACCTCTAACTGGAGATTTATTTACGGCTAGATTTGTCGATTGTCATTTCGATGAATCGAATTCTCCGAATTTAGGGGGAGAAAAGAAACAGTTGGAAATGAATATAAGTTGGAATGAATTATCGCTAAATCATTATGATCCTCAAACGAAAGAATGTGAACTAGAAGTTCAAAAGATAATTCATTTACAAGGTTTAGCTAATCAACTGCCAGATAGTTTTACTGACATTAAAAGAGTGACTAAGTCACATATACCAGCTGTTAATGCTCCTGCAAAAATTGATGTTCATGGAGAACATATAAGAATCGAGCCTAAGCCACAATTGAAACGTGGTAGGCCCTCGGGTTCCAAAGATAAAAATCCTCGAAAAAGAAAAGGAGCAAATAATAAGAATGGTCCAGTCGAGGATTTATCGACTCTAGAAGAGTCAATGGGCATTAATAATTATGATAATGAAAATCAGGTACCTGAAATTTATGAAAATAATGATAATGAAGAGATATCGATAAACTATGCCCAAAATGGAATTAGATGGAACCGAGAAAAAGTCAACGTTGACGATAAATTCTCATTTAACGTAGCGCTACATGAAATGAATGAGATGAATGAGAATGAGGATCATGAACCAAGGTCTGTTAAAGAATGCAGACAAAGAAATGATTGGCCAATATGGAAAGATGCAATCGAGGCAGAATTAAAATCACTTGAGAAACGAAAAGTTTTCGGACCTGTAGTCCGCATACCAGAAAATGTAAAGTCGGTTGGATATAAATGGGTTTTCATCAGAAAGAGAAATGAAAACGGTGAAATTGTGAGATACAAAGCACGACTTGTTGCACAAGGCTTTTCACAACGACCTGGTATTGATTATGAGGAGACATATTCTCCTGTGGTGGATGCAACTACTTTTCGTTATTTAATTAGTCTGGCAGTACGTGAAGGACTCGATATGCATCTAATGGATGTTGTCACTGCTTGTTTATATGGATTACTTGACAGTGATATATATATATGAGACTTCCCGAGGGATTTCAGTTGCCTGAAAATTCAGGGCCCCGAAATGAGTACTCAATCAAGCTAAATAAATTGCTTTATGGATTAAAGCAATCTGGGCGTATGTGGTATAATCACCTAAGTGAATATTTATCGAAAGAGGGGTATAAAAATGATCAAACTTGCCCGTGCATATTTATGAAAAGATCTGGAAATGAATTTGTCATCATTTCAGTTTATGTTGATGATATTAACATAATTGGAACTCCTGAAGAGTTATCAAAAGCCGTTAATTGTTTGAAAAAGGAGTCTGAAATGAAAGATCTCGGTAAAACAAAATTTTGTCTTGGACTGCAAATCGAATATTTAAAGAATGGGATATTCGTACATCAAGAAACTTATACGAAAAAGGTATTGAAAAGATTTTATATGGATAAAGCCCATCCATTGGATACTCCAATGATTGTTCGATCTTTAGATGTGAATAAAGATCTGTTTAGACCTTGCGATAGTAATGAAGAACTACTTGGTCCTGACGTACCATATCTCAGTGCTATTGGAGCCCTAATGTATTTAACGAGTCATACGCGACCTGATATAGCGTTCGCTGTGAATCTATTGGCAAGATATAGTTCATCACCGACTTGTAGACATTGGAATGGAATTAAGCGAAATTTTCGATACCTTCAAGGAACAACTGATATGGGATTGTTCTATCCAAATGAATCAAAAGCAGATTTGATTGGGTATGCAGATGCTGGTTTTCTATCCGACCCACATAATGCTCGATCGCAAACATGCTATTTATTTACGCATGGCGGAACCGCTATTTCATGGCAGTCAGTTAAACAAAGTTTAACGGCTACTTCATCTAATCATGCGGAAATTCTAGCTATTCATGAAGCTAGCCGAGAATGTGTTTGGTTGCGATCGATAATTGAGCATATACAACAAACTAGTGGGCTATTATCGAAAAAGTTACTTCCTAGATTTTATATGAAGATAATGTTGCATGCATTGCCCAATTAAATGAAGGATATATTAAGGGAGATAGAACAAAGCATATTTCACCAAAATTTTTCTTTACACATGATTTAGAGAAAAATGGTGATATTGATGTACAACAAGTGCGATCAAGTGAAAATCTTGCAGATTTATTCACGATAGCACTTTCTCCAATAATTTTCAAAAGATTGGTATATTCAATTGGAGTTCGAAGACTTCGAGATTTGGAATGATGTTATTATCAGGGGGAGTAAATACGCGTTGCACTCTTTTTCCCTTCACTGATGTTTTTCCCATGTGGTTTTTCCAGTAAGGTTTTTAATGAGGCAACAATCGAAAGTGTATATAAAAGAATCATGTACTTTTTTTCCTTCATTAGGTTTTTATCCCATTGGGTTTTTCCTAATAAGGTTTTAACGAGACATATTCTTTGAAAACATCCAAGGGGGAGTATTATATAATAATATTAATGTAGATGTTTTAAATAATAATATTAGTTAAATGATTGATGATTTGGAAGTATTGTATTAAATGTTGATGAGATGATAAGATGATAAGATGAGGTGTTTAATTGAAGAGTTTTAATTTTAGTGTGAGGTGTATAATTGTAATTAATGTGATTAGTTGTAATAGTGAATTATTAGTAGTATAAATAGGTGATTAGAGTTCATTGTAAATGACACTATTGAATACTTAATCTCTCTCTAATCTCTCTCTCTTTATTATTTGTCTCAGTAGAGTCTTTCAGTGGCATGTTTCGGTCCTGGAATAATCGCTCCAAAGCGAATTTTCCCTAGATACATTTATTCAATAAAATTCAGAATTTCTTTCGAATATATTAATTGTGGTACAAAGTTTAAACCAATTTTTATTTTTGTTGTCTTAATTAAAAAAAACAAGATACACTTTGGCCAGAAAAATCCGTGCTCAAATGAAAATATTTTGAGCACGGGTTCTGTCGGTAAAAAAAAAAAATGGATTCAAGTAGAGTTTTATAGAACGTATTAATAAGCTAGACCCATACTCCGAGTTGTTTCATGCCATAAATAATTAAATGAATCCCTCTTGTAAAAGAAAAAAAGAAAGAGCTTCGAGCCAATAAAGGCTAAGAAGATTGACTCAAACAAAAGACGACTTTGTAAGTTTCAAAGAATCCTTCCTTTCTTCAAACGGAAGGAACAGAGAATCCGAATTGACATGAATCTCAATGACTAAGAATTTGCGAAAACTTCTGGATAGGTATCCTACATCTGAACCGAATTCTTTCTGGTTACCCTTTTCCGTTATAACTAGGGAAGAAAGGTGCATGATCTCGCGACTCCGCCAAATACGGATACGCCCCCGTGGGCTTTGGCAATATTATTAATCAATTCCATAATGAGTACCGTTTTACCAAGTATTTTGTTTTTGTATTAGATTCATTTTTTATACTATGAATAAAGAAAAGAGGATAGGCTCATTACATTGGTTGTGCTCGAAAGGTTATGAATCGATTTACAAGTCCAATCCCAATGTTTGAACTTTGTACTTCGCCTATTGCGGTTCTAGAAAATCATGCCGGGACGAATTAAGAAATTGAATAGAAAATACAGTAACTCTCTATATGAAGCACGATATTATTTATACAACAATTTATCCCCTTCGTGCATGAACAGAGTACTCTGTAAGATAAAAAATATCCTAAAAATATCCTTACATTTAAGGTCATTAACTAAACAGTCTGGTCAATGATGCTATTTTTCACTAAAAAGATTTTCTTTATATATAAAAAAGATAAAAAAAAAAAAAAAAAAAAAAAAAAAGTCCCAATGTCTTCCCAAAAAAATTTACTAGAAAATTATAATTAAATTGGCCCACTCCAAAGTTGCAGAATAGGCCCAAATGATATGTTAATGTTGGAACCTACCTAGTAACAATGTTAAAATTGGTTGAAGGCCCAAATTTGACCGTTGTGAGCAACTTTAATTTGATCGTGTAAATTACTACTACGTTCCTTCATTCTATCTCCAGGCTTCAGAACATTTTGGAGTTGACTTAATTTATATTATATGATGGTCTAGTCTACTATCGAATTTGTTAACTAAAACAATGTAAAGAAAATGTCAAAGTCATATGTAAATGGGATAATATTCTGTTAGGAAGTTGTATTTCTTGACAAATAAAAGCAAGACATTATCTAATAATATAGGATAAGAATATTATTTGTAAAAGATGACAAATTGATACCTTTACTCCAACGATTTCCAAAGATGTGAACCACTTCAACGGAAATTCCAACGGTCCCATTGCCGAGATATATATGTCTTACCTAAACATCCACCTTGTTCATATAATATAGTTATGTATGTGTATATATATATATATATATATGTGTGTGTGTGTGTGTGTGTGTGTCATATGTTGGATAAAATAAATCAATTAATTTGAAAATTTCAATTTAACTAACCAAAGTAATAACCCGCCAATTATTGTTGTTTCTTAAGATATTTTATTCTCCCAATTAAAAACATTTCAGAGGAGAAAGCTACCAACTTTCTTGGAACTGATTGGTTTTTTTTTCACAAAATATATAGTATAATATTTTTAACAAATTCAGAGAGATCATTCCCACCAAACGCCGTCCTCTTTCTTGCACGTTATAGCTAAAACCTTTGAAGATGTAATATATACAATATAAAATTCACACAATTCATATTCTAATAATGGCGAAATAACACAGTACAAATAATATTCCTTCTGACATCTTAGGCGGGACGACGATGGACGTAAGATGCAGCGCCAATATATCGCTGATTGCGCTTTTAGCCGCGGCTTTAATAGTGAGAGCTGTTTATTTAACGGCCGAGAGCACTCGCTACTTGACGCAAGAAGCCGATCGTCGCAACAACATCGAAGAGAAAGCTGTCCGTACGAGCAAGAACGATTCTTCGTCGTGCAACTTATTCGAAGGGAGATGGGTTTTCGACGACGATTCGTACCCTTTGTACAAAGAAGAAGAATGCGCCTTAATGTCCGACCAACTGTCTTGTGGGAAGTTTGGAAGAAAAGATTTGAGCTATCAGCATTGGAGATGGCAACCTCATGGCTGTGATCTTCCAAGGTATAATTAATTATTCTATATCAATCATTGATTATTTATTTATTTTTCTCAATAATAACTTGTTTATTGTATGTATATATTCATTCATCATCAAGGTTCAACGCCACTGCATTGCTGGAGAGGCTAAGGAACAAAAGGCTCGTATTCGTCGGAGATTCGTTGAATAGAGGTCAATGGGCATCGATGGTGTGTCTCCTCGACAAGGCAATCACAGAGGGGAAGAATTACAAGCATATGCACAACAGTGGAAGCTCTTTGATCACCTTCACCGCCAAAGTAAGAAAACCCTAATAGAATTTTCGTTTCTTTTTTTTTTCCCTTTCTTTAACCAAAAAATGTTTAATGTGCAGGAATACAATGCAAAGATCGAATTTTATTGGGCCCCCTTGCTAGTCGAGTCGAACTCGGACGATCCCACGAACCATCGTTTGCCAGACCGCATCGTTCGAGCACGAGCCATCGAGAAGCACGCCCGTCATTGGACTGATGCTGACGTGCTCGTCATCAACACTTACATTTGGTGGAGAAGGCCTCAAATGAAGATCTTGTAAGTAACAAAAATGCCCATTATAGATATGTATAGATATTTCATGAAGAAAAAAAAAATAAAAAATTCGGGGTTTTCAAGGTGGGGTTCCTTCAATTCTTCGGACGGAATATACAAGAAGGTCGACATGCTTCGTAGCTACGAAATGGCCCTCGAGACATGGTCGGAATGGCTAGAAATCCACGTGAATAGGAGCAAGACTCAGCTGTTCTTCATGAGCATGTCTCCTACTCACGAAAGGTAATATCAATAAACCCTACTCAACTTCCTTATCTTGCATAGTGAAAGAAAAGCTAAATGATCAATTTTCAGGGCGGAAGAGTGGGGAGGAACCCTCGGCGAAAACTGTTACGACGAGAAGGAACAAATATTCAGACAAGGGTACCAAGGAAGAGACACAGATCCTAAGATGATGAACATCGTCGAATCCACGATAGAACGGCTGAGAAGCAAGAGGGGACTCAACGTTCACATGATAAACATAACGCAGCTCTCGGAGTATAGAAAAGAAGGGCACCCTTCGAATCCATCGAAGGCAGTCGGAGCCTTTGACTCAAGAACAAGCGTCAAAGCCCCGCAACTACGCAGACTGCATACATTGGTGCCTGCCTGGCGTGCCTGACGTTTGGAACGAGCTATTGTACGCTTATATTTTCAGATAATGGTTAGTTATATGTAATATATGATGGAAATTTGATTCTCCTTGGTTTTACAAAGGTGAAATCTTTTTAGTTTGATGGTTTATGGAGATTTATTGCTTTGCAAGGTTAGAAGTTGAATATGTGTCGTCTTTGATATCCTCAAATATGCGCCGTACTTCTATATTGGCGAAGCTTTGCGCTATAATGGGTCACTAACTACTATAGGAGTTGATCTCCAATAAACCATTTATGTAGTGTTTTTCTTTTTTTGCTTTCTGTTTTTTTAATGAAAAAGGAACAAATAAAAAGAAAATAGTTAGTTTGTGGTGTAATTTGTATATACGAAGAGTTGGGGGGTTAATTCGCTAATTTTTATTATTCACTCCTCAGGGTCAGGGCCGCGGCGCTGTTATAAGAGATGGTCTCCCTTTAGAAGGAAAAAAAAAAAAAGCCTAACGAAGTACAAAAGACAAAATGTACAAGACAATGTTGCAAGAGATGTGCCAGAAACGGCGTTGGAAGCTGCCGGAATACTCAACCCTAAGAGACGGCCCGAGTCACAATCCGAGCTTCACGGCGACGGTGATGGTTAACGGAGTAGCATTCAGTACCCCTCTAGCTTGTAAGTCGAACAAAGAAGCTCAGAATACGGCCGCGAATATTGCTTACGTGGCTTTGACGGCGGAGGATCAGCAGCAGGCGGCTGTCAGTGTGTTCCCTCCTAAACCTCGTGGTAATTGGCTTTTCTTCCTCTTCTTTTTTTTTTTCTTTTTTTGGGAATAAAGAACGGATTTTTAATGCTTTTGGTATTCATGGTAGAGCTGTTTTTGGGTTATTTTGGAGCGAACAAAGCAGAGATGTTTGTTTGTCTGTGTTACCGATTTTGTGACTTCGACCGCTGATGATTTTTAATTTATTTTCTTTTCAGTGTCTGTAAATAGCATGTTTGAGCGTGAGATTTGGTCCTTCTTGTAATTGGGATTGATTATTTTGAAAAAAAAAAAAAACAGTTTTGTTTTCATGGTGGTACGCCTTCAAAGACATGCTTCGAATGCCTTTCGATGGTTAATTAAAGGAACTTCGATGATTTTCAGGAGATTTGAGTTCAGTAAATGCTGTGAAAGAAGAACATGCTGGTGGGGAGGTGATGGGGAAAACTGATGACCTTATTCCTGAAGGTTAGACCTTATTGTGGCTTGTAAAAAAACTTGCCTCCCTTCGATTTTTTAAGTGATATATCTCTTCTTCTCCTGATGTGATTTCTGTGGTTGAAAAGATTGTATATTCTCGATTTTTAACGAGTGAATGATGATTATTCCATTTCTCATTTAAAGTTTTTATGCTCCACTAAGCCTTTTTTATAACTTTAGTGTTGATTTCTTGTTCCGAGTTATTGAAATGTTGTCTGAGTTTTTGTTGAAAATGTCTTTGTGCCAATGGCTGACTATAAGCCAAGTCACAAGTGATCTACATTTGCTATGGCGAAGGATGATTGTGATTCCTTTTTTTTTTCCCTTACAACATCCATTCCTTTTGTCTCCTTCATAGGTATACAGCACATTTACAAGACCATGCTGCAACAATATTGCCAGAAGAATAACTTGGCATCCCCTCTGTATAAGAATGAATTCAATGGGCCTCCTCATGCCCGAGTCTTCAGGTCTACTGTATCTGTAGGCGGAAAAGAGTATAAATCAGACGGATTTTTCTCCACAACGAAGGATGCAGAACAAGCCGCTGCCCAAAAGGCTTGCCAGGATTTGTGGGTTGATTTGAATCAAGAGGTGAGTACCGTAAGTCCTTAGTTTGTGTATTTAGCTTAGTTTTATTCCATTTTTTATTACCACTGATTAACTAACGGGCATTTAAATTGACTACAGGATGCAAGCTTTTACAAGAATTTATTACAAGAACTGACGCAAAAAAGAGGCATCGTATTCCCCACGTATGAGACGACCTTTTCTGGTCCTTCCCACAAATTGTCCTTTAAGTCCACTGTGGAGGTCGCAGGCTGTAAGTTTAAAGGGCCTGAAGTAAAAAACAAGAAGCTTGCTGAGACGATGGCTGCGAAAGTTGCTTATTTGGCTTTGACAAAGGGTAATGAACTAATACTTGCGTTGGAAACAAATTTATGAACTGATTGTTTTTGTATCTAATATCTATTCAAGACATTTATAATGCAAATGGGCAGCAGCATATTTGAGCTACGAAACTTTTGTTGCTTTCAAACAAAGCAAAGTCTGCTAATATAGAGTTGCTATTATCCGTAACTTAGGATTGTCTTTTTAAACCTCATCTTCCTAATCCTTTACTCTAGTATATACAATTGACCTGATGATTCATTATTTGAAAGCTGATATCTTGTGATTCTTTATAACCGATTTCATTTGTTTCAGCTGCATCTACACAATCCATGGACCATTCGTCTATTGCTGGACCACACATTGCTGCTGACATGCCTCAACACGTCCAGCCCACTGCACCAGCTAGAAACCATTCGGTCAAAGCTAATGAAGGTAATAATTCTGCTCAGAGTTGGATTGTCAGAATATATGCATTATGTCTTAATATCACGTCACCTTATCTTTCTTTTGAAATATTACTTCAGTTTCAGAAGCCAAGAATCAACTAGAGGAGCCAAGTTTTACTACTCAGGCAACAATGTCGGGGTCAAGCCAGCTGCCCGATGTAAATCTTGCGCCGGGCTGTTCAAATTCGGGTTCTTACCATTTGCAGAGTCCTGTCGATGCCCGCGCTGTTGATATCATATCTAACGACAACAATTCGAAGACCCTTATTGTTCGTCGCGGTTCCAACTACCAGATTCCCACAGGCGCAGTCGTTAAGTCGTGCAACGATGAGTGGATTGCATACGAAATCGCTGGTAAGTAAGAGTAAAGGGAGCTGCTTTAGTTTTCTGCGTCGACCGTTCTTGTATCTACCTTTACTGCAACTGCTTTAGGTAGTAGTAATGACAGTTACTTAACTTCCACTTAGGTTAGTATTGTGGCACCACTACTGTGTCTTCGGCTCGGATTTAATAGTTTGCACGAAATACGCTTTCGATACGGAGGATCTTGTATGTCCTTACAAATATTTAATGTAATTACAGTGTTCAAAATTCGTGGTCAGTGACTAAATGCGTGCTAAGGTTGAAAAGAAACAGCATTTTTTGCTCTGCGGTATGAATTATTACCCCAAAAGGAGAGACAGCAATAGGAAACGTTATATGCTCGTTCTCAAGACGAGCCAGAAAACAAATAAAAGCAGCAGTTCCTCGATTTCTTGGTTCGCCTCTTTTTTCTCGCCTTACTTTCAGTATCTTCTGCAACTTTTGTTTGATTTTCCAATCTGTTTATATGTTCATGCACGTTTGTTTCTTCTGATTCTGATCCAAACGACTCTTTACGATTCTTAGTATCGACTTTTTCGGGCATTTGATTATATTCCTGGACAAGAAGTATGAGTCTTTCCAACGTACTTAATGCTTCTTCAACCTTAGGACTAATCTCAACCTTCTTGCTGTTAATAATTCCTTCTTTATGAGGCTTAACTTCTACGATTCCTCGGGCTGAATCTTCGCAAGATGTATGGGCGTGGACGTCTTCTTCTGTAGTGTTTTCGCACACTTCCTCGATTTCATTTTCAGGTATGTAACCATGGTTAACATCAACCCTATGGTTGTATTCGACTATTTCTTCTGTGATGTGTCCTTCGAAGGTGATAGAGCTGCCATTTGCAGCTTCTACTTCGATCGACGGCACCTTCGATGTTTTCTCCGAGTAAAGAAACTCACGCACACGAGCATATAAGGAGTCTTTTAAAGGCTCGTGGAATCTGCCGTCGCCTTTCGAAACCAAATCTACTTCCTTCATTAGTTACAATTTACCAGAAAACATAAGGAGGATTATGCCACTCAGATGTAATGAATTTGGTTCCATTTTTTTCGAGTTTTACCTTTTTATAGAGCTTGAAGCCGCTGCTTATGAGCTGCCTCGACGCGAAATTGATGAACCACGGCGGGACAAAGTCCAATTTGATGTCCATATTTGCTATGGTCCTGCATATATACATATATATATATATATATATATATATATATTGATTCATTCCAGGCAAAGGTCATACAAAAAGAATGTTTTTTCTTACCTGAAGTAGCTCCTATCTTCTGAAACTTTCTGCACAGCAAAGCCTCCTACAACATCAATTCTTACAACATCTTTTTCATCAGGTATGCCATCTCTGCTAAATCCGTGAGTGCTTCTGTCTATAACCTCCGAATCTGCGATCTGAAATGAACAAATCAACGTTTTTTTTTTATTCATCTCAAAAGGCAAAAAAAAAAAATACTTACCGAGTTAAGAAGAACCACGGTCAGACCATCTTCGAAATACTCGAAAGGGAAGAAGTGCACGAGAGCCTCACGACTCGAAACTGGCCATGGAACCTTCATTCTAACACACACACGCACACACACAGATATATCAGCATTTAAAGAAACAAAAACTGAAGAGGTTGATGAGTAATGCGAAGAGATTAGTACCTCACTAGTGATATTTGTTCGCCAGGTCTCATTCGCTTTATGCACTTAGACGAGAGGACTTTAAATGGCGGGATCGATGTTTGAGGCCACCTGTCGTTAGGGTCGAACTATAGCTTATATCGAAAAACTTTGTCATTACATAGGAAAGTGAAAATGCAGGCAAATACATAGAAACTTACTGCTTCTTACCATCTGCTGTAGAGGTCTGATTCACATGAAATACATAAGCCTGTTAGAGATTGAGGAACACATCTCAGACCATCGATCGATTATAACAAAGCCATCCATCAAACATAAAGAAAATAATTGATAAAAAAAAAATTCATCTTACAAACATCGACTGGTCCATCTACGTAGCCTTCGACGAGTAGGGTGTGAAAAGGAGTGCCCTCGGGTCCTTCCCGATACATAACACGAAATTCCTCGGTGTCTTGCTTAACCTAAACATGGCACTGTCTCATTTCTTACAGTTTCCGCCGGAGTAATACAAGGAAGATTCAATATCGTGTTTAAGGTGACATACTTTCCATCCACGGTTAGATTCATCCCCGGCGGATTTCGACCTCTTGACATCGTCCGCAGAGGCGCTCCTCAGCATACCGAGGAAATCGTAGACTTCATTGCTTCTTCTGTCCACTACATCATCACTGTAATCTGCATATAAATAACAGTATATAAGCTTATATATATAGCAAGTTCTTGTTTTGAAAATGGGGAATGTCCCAAAACAGACAAACAAACCTGGGGAATGAGAATTCGATGACTGTAATATTTGATTCTTAACAAGTTTATGAACTGTTTCAAACGTTGTTAGCTCCGAAGAAGATAAAGTCTTGTCTAACTTGCTTCTGTAATAGGAGATACTGTCACCTTCTTCAATAGCCATATTTGCATCCCTATGCTAGTTTTCCTTCAAAACTTCAGAAACCTTCGACTTCGATCAAAGCTTTATTGCAGATCTCAAAAAAAAAAAAAAGGGCACTCATATAATATTATTACAAAGACGATGTCAACTTGAAACGATGAAAGGCCAGCTTGGCACGCAAGAGAACGCTTAACTTTGGCAGTTATTCTCGAATATAACGAATCCACAGAATAAACAACGTCTTTATGTTTAATCTACAACGAGACAGAAAATGATCTGAAAAAAGAATATTGAAAAGGTAAGATTCATATCTCTGGATGGAGCTTATTCTTTTGTTCTTATATATATATATATATTATATATATATATATAAATCGTCCATGTTGTATATGAATGGGAATAGTCCTAACAATAAGTTGACCCGTAGTTGTTAATTGTTCAACTTCTCATTATGGCTTTTCAACAAAAGAGAAAGCTACTTTTATTGAATCTTCCTTCAATTCAATGTATTACTGAATTCCTTTATTCAATGAAATAAAACTTTTCTATTAAAGCAAATTGGATATATATAATTGGTTTCACGAGCTCAAGTCATATGTGAAAATTGGATAATATATATATATATATATATATATATATATATATATATATATATATATAACGTCACTTGTCTACTTAAACTTATGCAAAGCCCATCGCAAACCACTTTTGAACCTTAAGACAAATTCTAAATGGAGCTTTAAGCCCATTATTAAGACCTTATATTCTGACGTTGCAATGCATTTTTTGTCCTTTGTATCTATGTTTATTAGGCCTTAAAATCGATCGTTATTACAATGCAACTGTCACGTAAATTTGTCGTTCACTCTAATGTAATATATAGATTTTGTCTACTAAGAAAATAATTTCCAAAGCGTAACATAATCGCCGTCGCCGACGACGAGGACCTTTTTTTTTTTTTAAAGAACGTGGTGGAGATGTGGGAATCTGGGAACATTGAGTATCGAGGTTTACGAGAGGATAGAATCTCGAAATGATGTGTGTTATGTGAAATCGGGTTATATGCCCAATTAAATGGATCAGAAGTCCAACATAATGGAATATGGGCCCGATTTTCTTTATTTACTTTTCATTAATTACAACGTTTGCAGAAACTTAATTTAACTATTATTTTAAGCACACTCGATCCATGTGCAATAAGCAGAAATATATATTATTATTATATATTTTAATAGTTATTATTAATTCAAAATGTTTAATAAATAAAATTTTAAGTGAAGGATAAAATTGGTATAAATAAAATTAAAGGGTAAAATTAAAAAAAAAATAATAAAGGGTATAATTGAAATAAATTAAAAAATTAAAGGTTGAAAATGTAATTTTATAAATCAATTTGCATGCGAATTGACCTCACCATTACCCCCAAGGGCCTGACCTAGCGGTTCGATCCATTACCTTTCAAGTGGGAGGTCAGTGGTTCGAAACCACTAGGGACCTTGACTGTCGTTGTTTCTGGGATCTTGGGGTGGGTCTCATGAACCAGGAAGAATTAGTTCCACTGGAAGCCGTGGTCGTCCCATAGCCAACGGTGAAGTTTGGATTCGATTCAGACTAAACCTAGTCGGAGTGTGAGGACTACGGTGACGTTGTGTGGGGATACCTACCTGACAAAAAAAAAAAACCTCGCCATTAATATAACAGAATAGATTCCTTAATCCTCTATGACTCAGTGATGTTTTGTTGTGCCACGTAACAAAATATAAATGGTTTCGTTATATTTGATTTTTCTTATTAACCTAGGAAGAATCACAAATCTTGCGACCATTGGCTTGACGGAAAAAAGAATTAAAATTCATATATCCCAAGACACCCCATTGACAACTTTTTTCTTATCATAATTGCTTTTACAAAGATGTCTGTTACGACCTGAATAGAGAGTTATTGGGCTCATATCGGATTATCTTTGGCCCATTTAATTAATAATCTAAACATGTACTTTGGCCCATTTACTATGCTTTTATATGCTTTATGTGAGGGATAAACAAAAGGATTTAAGTTCTAATCTTCATCTTACCCTTCACTCCTTGTTTCTCGATCAAGCTTCGATCGCTTCTTCTTCATTTCATCTTGTTCTTCTCCTTGTATCTTGCTATCTCATTTCTATTATCAATTACACAAAAAAATACAACAGAAAAATAATAGATAATATTGATTTTCTCACGCCGTCAAGTGTTCGATTAAAAGCAAAATAGTAAGAAGCCGATCGGACGAGCCGGGATCTTACAAGTCGTAGCAGCATGACCTATTTAGATGTAATAACTCTACTGAGGATTAACTCTAAACTACACCATCCCAATTACCAATTGAACAAATATTTAGTTGTTATGATGAGCATGTGATCTTTATCATTTTGGACTTTGTAATTTGATCATATTCTAGCTTAGCTCTGCTCTTATTCAAACCCCTACCCAATTACCCTTCCGTAACTCTTCAGCTACTTATTATGTGTTAATGGGTGAATAAGAGAAAGATTTCCAATCATTCTTTGCAACGAAAATATTTGAAGTACCTCTACGCTTTTATTACAACCTTTGAATTGAAATGGAACAACCCCCAAGTCAATCAAACCATTTTGCATTTGCCTTAGTATTGTTCTCTTGGCACGAAGCTTGCCAGCAACATCTTGAAACAAAACAAAACAATAAGTCCCAAAAAGAAATGATAGAATTATAGTATATATATAATATATTCGAACCAAGATTGCTAAGTTTTTAGCCTCCGAAACTCGTCCAATATCAAAGAAAATGCATGTTCTGTAAGGTCTCAAGCAAACATATTGACTGATGATTTCCATAACATCCTACTAAAGGCAAACTCAACATGATTATAAGGAAAAGAAAGAAAATGTATCTGTCCACGGAAGACGGCGACGACACGTGGTGTCCAATCTACTGCCACTTTTCCTATGTACATTTTATAAACCTATCATCGCAAAACTGATCGCCATCACAAACCTCTCATATTTTTCCATAAACGATAAGCTATTTTTCAAATTATGTGAATCTTCAATGTATTGAATTCCTTTATTCAACGAAGTATAAAACATTCTGTTGAACAAATTGGATATAAATGCGATTTCACGTGCTCAAGTCAAATATGTAAGTTGTCATGTCACGGCAGATGATTTGCTATATATCATCATATATAACAGATGTAATATAGACCTTAAGATCAACAGAAGCAATATTCGAACCAAGATTGCTAAGTTTAGCCTCCGAAACTCGTCCAACCACAGAGAAAATGCATATTCAGTAAGGTCTCAAGTAAGCATATTGACCGATGATTTTCATAACATCCTACTAAGGGCAAACTCAACATGATTATACATATATATAACAAGGACAAGAAAGGAATAAACTTACCTGTCCAAGGAAGACGGTGACGACCCGTGGTATCCAATCTAGTGCTACCTTTTCTGTGTAAATTTTATAAACCTCTCATCGCAAAGCTGATCGCCATCACAAACCTCACATTATAACTTTTCCACAAACGATAAGCTACTTTTCAAATTATGTGAATCTTCAATGTATTGAATTCCTTTATTCGACGAAGTATAAAACTTTCTGTTGAGCAAATTGGATATAAATGTGGTTTCACGTGCGCAAGTTAAATATGTAAGTTGTCATGTCACGACAGATGATTTGTTATATCATATCAGATAGCAGATGTAGTCTAGATCTTAAGATCAACAGAAGCAATATTCGAACCAAGATTGATATGTTTAGCCTCTGAAACTCGTCCAACAGCAGAGAAAATGCATATTCCGTAAGGTCCTAATCGAGCATATTGACCGATGATTTCCATAACATCCTACTAAAGGCAAACTCAACATGATTATACATATATACAACAAGGAAAAGAAAGGAAAAAACTTACATGTCCAGGGAAGACGGTGACAACACGTGGTGTCCAATCTAGTGCTATATTTTCTGTGTAAATTTTATAAACCTCTCATCGCAAAACTGATCGCCATCACAAACCTCTCATTATAACTTTTCCACAAACGAAAAGCTACTTTTCAAATTATGCGAATCTTCAATGCATTGAATTCATTTATTCAACGAAGTATAAAACTTTTTGTTGAGCAAAGTGGATATAAATGTGGTTTCACGGGCTCAAGTCAAATATGTAAGTTGTCATGTCACGCGAGATGATTTGTTATATCATATCTTATAGCAGATGTAATCTAGACCTTAAGATCAACAGAAGCAACATTTGAACCAAGATTGCTAAGTTTAGCCTTCGAAACTCGTCCAATAGCAGAGAAAATGCATATTTCGTAAGGTCCCAAACGAGCATATTGACAGATGATTTCCATAACATTCTACTAAAGACAAACTCAATATTATTATATATATATTTTATATATATACACACACAACAAGAAAAAGAAACGAAAAAACTTACATGTCTAGGGAAGACGGTGACGACACGTGGTGTCCAATCTAATGCTACTTTTTCTGTGTAAATTTTATAAACCTCTCATTGCAAACTGATCGCAATTGCAAATCTCTCATTATAACTTTTCCACAAACGATAAGTTAATTTTCAAAATATGTGAATCTTCAATGTATTGAATTCCTTTATTCTACGAAGTATAAAACTTTATATTGAGCAAATTGGATATAAATGTGGTTTCACGGGCTCAAGTCAAATATGTAAGTTATGTCACGACAAATGATTTGTTACACTTATATTTCTATATATATTATCAGATATGACAGATGTAGTCTAGACCTTAAGATTAACAAAAACAATATTCGAACCAATATTGCTAAGTTTAGTCTTCGAAACTCGTCCAACAACAGAGTAAATGCATATTCCATAATGTTCCAAGCAAGCATATTGACCGATCATTTCTATAATATCCTTAAGACAAACTCACCATTATTTTATATATATATATATATATATATATATATATATATATATATATATAATGTAACAAGGAAAAGAAAGGAAAAAACTCACCTGTCCAGGGAAGACGGTGACGAGACGTGGTGTTCAATCTAGTGATATATTTTCTGTGTAAATTTTATAAACCTCTCATCGCAAAACTTATCGCTATTGCAAACCTCTCATTATAACTTTTCCACAAACGATACGCTACTTTTCAAATTATGCGAATCTTCAATATATTGAATTCCTTTATTCAACGAATTATAAAATTTTCTGTTGAGCAAATTGGATATAAATGTAGATTCACGGGCTCAAGTCAATATGTAAATTTTCGTGTCACGACGGATGATTTGTTATATCATATCTTATAGCAGATGTAATCTAGACCTTAAGATCAACAGAAGCAACATTTGAACCAAGATTGCTAAGTTTAGCCTCCGAAACTTGTCCAATAGCAGAGAAAATGCATATTTCGTAACGTCCCAAACGAGCATATTGACAGATGATTTCCATAACATCCTACTAAAGACAAACTCAATATGATTATACATATATATTATATATATACACACACAACAAGGAAAAGAAACGAAAAAACTTACATGTATAGGGAAGACGGTGACGACACGTGGTGTCCAATCTAGTGCTACTTTTTCTGTGTAAATTTTATAAACCTCTCATTGCAAACTGATCGCCATTGCAAACCTCTCATTATAACTTTTCCACAAACGATAAGCTAATTTTCAAAATATGTGAATCTTCAATGTATTGAATTCCTTTATTCTACGAAGTATAAAACTTTATATTGAGCAAATTGGATATAAATGTGGTTTCACGGGCTCAAGTCAAATATGTAAGTTATGTCACGACAGATGATTTGTTATACTTATATATCTATATATATTATCAAATATGACAGATGTAGTCTAGACCTTAAGATTAACAAAAACAATATTCGAACCAATATTGCTAAGTTTAGTCTTCGAAACTCGTCCAACAACAGAGAAAATGCATATTCCATAATGTTCCAAGCGAACATATTGACCGATGATTTCTATAATATCCTTAGGACAAACTCATATATATATATATAATGTAACAAGGAAAACAAAGGAAAAAACTCACATGTCCAGGGAAGACGGTGACGACACGTGGTGTTCAATCTAGTGATACATTTTCTGTATAAATTTTATAAACCTCTCATCGCAAAACTTATCGCCATCGCAAACCTCTCATTATAACTTTTTACACAAACGATACGCTACTTTTCAAATTATGTGAATCTTCAATGTATTGAATTCATATATTCAACGAAGTATAAAATTTTCTATTGAGCAAATTGGATATAAATGTAGATTCACGGGCTCAAGTCAATATGTAAATTTTCGTGTCACGACGGATGATATGATATATATATATATATATAGAGAGAGAGAGAGAGAGAGAGTTTCTATGGTGCCCACCCACCGTGAGCACCATAGCCAATCTCGCACCTATTGTGCTTCACCTCCCTAATCGCGTCGCCATCACCTCCGTCGTTCCTCTCAACTCTGCCATCACCTCCGTCGCGCACCTCGGCCGCGTTGATTTCTCAAAAATTTATCATCTCGGCTAGGGGTGGTAAATAGGTCGGGTTTGGTCAAATTCGGGTTCAACCCGTTTAATAAACGGGTTGAAAACTTCAACCCTAACCTGACATATTTACTTAAACAGGTTGAAATATCGAATCCAAACCTGACCTGCTTTAACCCAAATCCAACCCATTAACCCGCCAACCCGTTTAAAGTAAAAAAAAACAGTAAAAAAATAATTAAATAAACAGAATTAAAAATTTAAATTAAACTAAATAATAAAAAACGAAGAAGTTTTTTTTTTTCCTAAAACATCAACATAATTACGAAACAAATAAAGTGTAAATAAAAAAAATCTCACAAAACATAACTAAATATCAAGTTATATTATATCTCATCAAGTATCAATCAAAGCCGTATATATTTTACTCGAATTTTCAACCATGCTCTCTTCCATTTAATCTTCCACCTTCATCTTCATGGCATCTCCGCAAAATTTATCGAGTATAGAATTAATTTAAAATCAAATATGTAAATGGGTTAAATAGGTTGCTAAACGGGTTGGATTCGGGTTGATCCATTTTCTTAAACAGGTCGAAAATACCAACCCAAACCTGCTATTTTCGAGTGCGGTTCGTGTCGGGTTGGTTTTTAGCAGCCCTAATCTCGGCTCTCTACGAGAATTTCTGAGAAATCAACGCGGCGGAGGTGGGCGGCGGAGGTGACGGCAAAGTTGCGAGGAACGGCGGAGGTGATGGCGATGTCAAAGAGGAAGGTGTTCACGGTGAGTAGGCATCATATCAAATCTATATATATATATATATATATATATATATATATATATTATATTTTTATGTTCAATGCACGGATAATTATTTTTAATTATGTAAGTTATTACATTATGTGTGCAAATGTTAAATTTTGATTTCTGGACAGGGAGAAATATATTATCTGATGGTATAAGCACTTTCCTCGATGTGGGTGGGAGCTAAGTCATAATAATAACTAGTATTCTTAAGCACACTCGATGTGTGTGCTATAATATATAAATATATATAATGTTATTTCATATTTTGTATGTTATTTTTAGTTTATTACCTGAAATTATAATTAAAATTTAATTGATTTATTTATAAGGATATAACTAGAATAAATTAAAAACTTGGAGGGTAAAATAGTAATTATGAAGGACATACCAAATTAATTAAAAAACAGTTATTATAGGGTGTTGAGCCATTATATATAGTATAGATAGATAATAAAAAATAACTAACACTAAAGCATTAGATAATAAAAAATAACTAACACTAAAGCATTGGTGAATTAACGTGGGTCTTTTTATTAATTATTTTACTATTTAATTTTTTTAAAAAAAATAAAAAGTTAAAGTGACAAGTCATCAATGTTGTAAAAATCGCTAGGCGCTAGTCGGGCGCCCGAGGGGGGCCTAGCGCCTAGACGGTCTAGGCGGGGCCTAAGCGGTTTTTAGGCGGAAATTAATCGGTTCACCTATTTTTCATCTATATAACATAAACTTTCAACACTTCCAAATATACAACATTAATATTGGTCAAAATACTTCAATACAACAACATATCTCAAAACAACATCATATTGTTCAAACCGTACAATAATATGTCCCTTATTGTTCAATATTGGTCAAAATACTTCAATACAACAACATACCTCCCACTTAATCCTCGTTTGCCTCATCTTCAGATTCGAAATCGTCATCATACAATTCCCTTATTGTTCGATACTTCACACTTCTTACCTCATCTACTCCTTGATGTCCCTCTTCCGCCACATCATCATCACTAATTTCATCAATTCCATTGACAATCCATTCTTGTGCCGTAGATGCATCATAGGATGATAACACATCTACATCACTTCTATCTTTTTCTCTTTTTTGTCTACACAACAACCTTGCATTAAATTGGATAAAAACAAGATTATTGAGTAGAGTTGCATTAAGCCTATTCCTTTTCTTCGTATGAACCTACAAAAATAAGTTACAAAATGAATAATATTAAAAAGTATCAAGTAATATAACATTATTAATTGTGATAACTACACTAACCCCTTCAAATGCACTCCAATTTCTTTCGCAACCGGATGAACTAGTTGTCAATGAGAGGATTCTCATAGCCAAACTTCGAAGGTTTGGAGTTATTGAACCAAATGTTGACCACCAAGTCACTATATAAATAAATAAAACAATAGAAAACGGTGATTACATAAAAAATTATTGTAGAAATAAAAATTTAATGTAAAGAATGTACCTGGATCAAAATTGTCGTCGTTCGAGAGGCATCTAGATGCTACATTTGATCTTCCAAAAATTGAACTTTTTTCTTTGTACATAGGAAGCTCATCCAACAAAATCTTATTTTGCATGACATCATCTCCAGGAAATAAAACATCCATACAATCCATCACACCAATCGATACCTCATTTTTGAATTGAAGGAGAGGATCCTTGTAATGATAATATGGATTCAATAAATAAGCCGTCAAATGCAAAGGACTATCGAGTCTACCTTTCATTTTCTCTTCAATAACTTCAATGATTGACTCGTAATTGCTCAGAATATTATTTTGAGAAACCTTGATCTCTTCCTTTGCCCGAATAAGCTCACCATATAAAAAGCCCATGGATGGTTTTTTATCAGAATCAGCAATCCGAAGTACTTTTATTAAAGGCGTGAACACTTGTAGACAAGATGTCACCCCATTCCAAAAACCCAAACTCATTACTGTTGTGTAAGCTTCCTTTCCTTTCCCGGTCTTTGAAAATTTACATTCTTCCCATTCAGAACTTCCAAACATCATCTTCAACTCGGATTTTTTTTCCATCAAACTTTGTAGAGTAAGAAATGCTGAAGCAAATCGTGTCACCCCCGGCCTCACAATGTCCTTCTTTTTTGTATGTGCTCTCATCATCGCTAAGACTTTGTGGTGTGCATAAAGAAAAATAGTCAATGTCTTTGCTTGATCAATGACATTCTTGAACCTTGTCTGTTTCCCAATAGCTTCAAGCATGAGATTCATTGTGTGAGCCGCACACGAAGTCCAAAAGATCATTGGCCTCTTATCCTTTAATAACTTTGAGGCGCCAATATTGTTCGATGCATTGTCCGTAACAATTTGAACAACATTCTCAGGGTCAACTTCCTCAATGCACTTATCAACATATTCAAATATGACTTGACTTGTGTGTGCAATATTTGAAAAATCATTTGAAGATAGAAAAACGGTACCTAAACGAGAATTGACGCATAGGTTCATGATGCTCCTCCTCTTTCTATCACTCCAAGCATCTGTCATAATTGAGCATCCATTTATCTTCCACTCTTCTTCATGCGTCTTCAACAAACTCTTAGTTTTATCAACTGCTTTCCTTAATATTGGATATGTCAAATCATATCTTGTCGGTGGCAAAAACCCGGGTCCAAATTGACCAATAGCTTCCACCATCAATTTGAAGTTATCTAGCTCAATAGCATTAAATGGAATACCTGCTTCATAAACCCAATCGCCAACATATTCTCGCACAGCCTCCGTTCTTTGTTTGAAAAGTGCTTCATTGATGTTTTGATCCCGTAACTTGCTCTTACCACAAATAATAGAATTCTCCGGACTAATAGCACTAGCAAACTTATCCATAGGACCAAGAGAACGAGGTGATTTCAATAGCCCACGAGACTCTTGTTGATCTCCAAGAATTTGCTCTTCATTAGAGTCATTGCTAATATTAACTTGTGATCTCAATTCTACACTTTCCTCCTTCTTCCTTTTCTTCTTAAGTTTTGCGTCGTTGATTGCGTTTCTACAGATAGCTTGATCCTCTTTAGAAGATTTTGAGCACGGAGCAACATTCCCGCAAATATGTGCTATATGTTCTTTGATTCTGTAAACTCCTCCACTCATCACCTTACCGCATTTGGTGCATTGAACTTTGTCCATGTTCTTAGCATCTACTAGCATGCCATAATCCCAGCCAACATCTTTTGAATTTCGTTTAAGAATAGACGGAACACTCGATGTTTGAGAAACGCTCTGAGAAGCTCCACTCGAAGCTGCCATCTTCAAAAAATCTGAAATAAATCACACACAAAGGGACAATATAATATAAAAATCAACAGCTATCTCCATTCTCCACAGCAAACAACAACCCAACACAAACCAAGGCAATGGTGTAGAAATAAAAAATCTGAAATAAATCACAAGGGACAATATAATATAAATCAACATCTATCTACATTCTCCACAGCAAACAACAACCCAACACAAACCAACGCAGTGGTGTAGTAGATTGAAGATTATCACTAAATTAATAAATTTCCACATTTCTAATCAAGAGCTCGGCAACAGTGGCGCTCACAATGGTATGTTAAAATCTTACCTGCAAACAGTGCGTCACGGGTAGGGCGGCGGCACAGTGACCGACGGAGGTGGTGGCCAGTGCGGTGGGTGGAGGAATGATGAGCACACAGAGCTTAGAGAATGGAGCAATGAGGGGCTAGGTTAAAAAATTCAATGTCTCTTTCCTGTTGTTCACGTAAGCTTTAGTTTTTTTTAATTATTTTTTTAATGGGCCGATTAATCGGCCCATTTATTCGGGCTAGGCGCCGATTAATCGGTCCCAGCGATTTTATGGGCCGAGTAGCCCTTTTTCGCCACGGTCGACGGCGCCTAGCGCCTAGGCGGCCGCCTAGACCGATTTCTGCAACAATGCAAGTCATAATAAAAAAAAATAACACACCCTACAGAAGTGGAGAATTAACTGGATAGTTTTTTTATTAATTATTTTACTACATGATTTTTTTTAAAAAAAATTAAGTGACACGTGGCGCAATTACAGCAAACCAATTAAGTGAATTAACGTGGATGGTTTTTTTTTATTAAAGGACAAGTCGTAATAAAAAAAAAATAGCTAACACTAAATAAGTGGAGAATTAAAGTGATATATCGGGACAGAAAAAAAATATTAAAGTGGATAGTTTTTTTATTAATAATTAAAAAAAAAGATAAAGTGACACGTTTATGCAATTACAGCAAACCTATATTTAAATAATAATATAAACTAGTTTTTGTCCGTGCAATGCACGGATCGGTCTTAACTATATATATATAATTAATATAAGTAGTCTGAAAAGAATAATATTATTTTATAATTGTTAAGCTCTAACATTATAATAGTTGTTAAACTTTAAGATATATGGACCAAACTTTGTATTGGCATAGGGAGAGTTTGAGGTAATTATACGAAGATATCCTCAGACTCCGCTTACGAATCCAAATCGGAGGTCAAGTCCTCGCATTCCTTCATCATCGAAGTCAATTCCTGCCTACGATGGGAACCTAGATCGATTTTATTTTTTCACACCTCAAAACCCCGCAGGTTCCTCCATCTTCGAGATTGCCCGAAAAAAATCTCAGTGATCAACAACAACGAAGAGACACGTTAGAAAAAAAAACCTAAATAATAGTTAGGCCCATAAACCCAATCCCGAGTGATAATAATGAATCCATTGTCCATAACAACAAAATAGATCATTCCATTTTAAGCAATCTGGCAAAAAAATGAACTCAACACTACCTTCACTTCATATTTTAACATACTAATGTTATTATAAATTTCATAATAATATCTTATTTCAGAAACTTAGCAGCAAAAGTAAAAAAGATTTGCATAATAAATCCAATTTCTCACAAATAGTTCGTACATATCTCCAACCCCAAAATTAAATAAAAAAATTGCAAATCAATTTGAAATGTTTCATTCCAATACAAAAACACACAATTAAAAAAAAAACCACGCGAAAAAGAAAAAAAAAAAAAGAAGAAAAGGAAATACACCGCCTGGAAAAATGAAACAACTAATCAATTCACAACAAATAAAAGCGATGGCTGTTCAAGTGCGGCTTGACAGAAATATGGTGGAGAAGAATTGCTTAATATACAAATGGGGTCGATTTTCTGTAATATCCAGAGAATATATATTTGTGGATGATTATCCGAATCAATGTTGAATGCAATCAAAAGCAGTAACTTAAGCGTAGTGGGTGGTTTTATATGCCAATTTTATTATTAACTTTAACTCAAAATAAATTAATTATTTTAAATGAACAACATAAGATGATACGTGTCACAATTAGAATAGACCTACATTATGTATATATAAGATATATTTGACAAACTTGTTTACTTTAATATGGTTTATGAAAGCCCATCATCGCAAAACTTGAACCTTACGCAACTCTAAGTGGAGCTTTAAGCCCATGAATAAGGCTTAAAATTCTGACGTCTCAATACATTTTTTTCTTTCCTTCAGATTTATGTTCATTAAGCCGTAAAATGGATTGTTAATTACAATGCATACGTCACCAAGCAAAGCCGTGCATACGTCAGAAACACACACACGCACATATTACAATTTATTACTGAGTCAAGACAACATCGGCGCACACCAAAACTCAAAACAGCCACTTTCCGAGAAATTTCCCATCTCTTGAGGAAATTCAAGACAACTCCCAAGCTTCCTTAATCACTGCATTATATATGTATGTATGTATATGCATCAATCCCACAGTCATTCTCCACATCAATCAAAAAAAAAAACCTTAAAAGTCCCAAAATCAGTTGCATGGCAATATTATGTCAAGATATGTCGGCCAGAGCGAAGAAGTTGCATTTGCTCCCTTTTGTGACGCCCGTCCGAGGAGGCAAAATAAAGCGCAGAATCTTCCACACACTCTTGGTGTGCCCTCTCTTACGTCTTCTAAACTTCTTTGGCATCGAAGGGAATTTACGCTGACACCTTTGTAGCTGAGAGCTGCGTTCGTCGTCATGAAGGTGTTTAAACTGTTTCAGTTAAATGTGTCTGCATTAGTGTTTAAACTATTCGTTGTTTGTGTTGAGAATACGGCTGTGTAATGATGATCGTGGTCTATTTCGTTAAATGAAAACGTGAAAAAAAAATAAAGATAAAAAAAACAGAGGATGTGGTGTAAAAGGAATAAAAACAGAGCAAAACAGAGTACTCATCTTTGAGGTGAGAGTTTTGTACGTTGCTCTCATGAATCAACCTTTTAAGTTTGCTTCAAAAATGTTGAATTTACAGTTACAGAGAATCATGCAATAACTATTGCTTTCAAATTGTTGAGTTTACTACGTTAAGCTTTTCAATGGCTACTCTGTTACGTTACACAGAATACTCTGTTTCTGTTGTTTGCTCAATAATCTCCAAAATGGGCTTTTTAGATACTTTAAACATTGGGTTGGGATTATGGGCTTTTTCGGCAGGACAAATTGTATTTTACTACAAGGGTTTTTTTTAGTGGATGAGAAGTTCAATTCAAATGATTGTCTATAGAAAAACTCCAATGTAATATAATATAATACAATTCTCATATTGTCCTATTTTATGTTTCTTTTTCTTCTACCACTTGATGCTGACAAAGCAGAATTACGAGGCAGCATTATATATAAATATATATATAAATATTAAATAACTAATCAAGAGTAATCATTAATAACAGCCCCGCATTGTCCAGCTAAAACTATGTATTCCCTATTATATTATAATATTGAAAAAAAAAACAAGAAAATGAATTCGCCACCCACCAGCTGTTAAAACAACACTTGTGATAATGATTTCCTAAGCAAAAAAAAGCATAAGATTCCAAGAGAACGATGCCCATCTGCAGGCCTCGTAATCTACGATTAACTTATTTTTCATTTTATTTTTTATATATAGTTTTAAATTTAATATAATCAAGAATTTGGGACCATAAGATATGCCTTGATATCGCCCATAACTAAAATCTTGGTAAGTATCATCGTCATATCACGAAAATGCATCAACTGTCATCACCTCTTTTGCCACTTAGACAATTTATTAAAGGCTCTAAGTTAAAGAAAATTTTTAGGGAGGGCTGTAAAGCTAAAGACCAAAACGTTGTGTATGTTAGAATTTAGTTAAGCTTCACACCACATGTTTGTCTTTCTATCTATCTTCTTGCCCACTATTCCAAGCAATATCATTATCATCCTCATCAATCACTTCCTTTGCAACTTACATCGTTTGTCACGTGAAAGTCAAACCGTGTTGAATTTTGTTGGGAATTTTGACCGCACCGAAACTCCGCCCAACATCCGCTGGAAATATTAAAACTGGAGAACACAAAGTTTAACGTAGAAAACCCTCTGTTAACAAAGAGGGAAAAACCACTCGGGCAACAAGGCCGCAGAAAATCCACTATGTGAAAAATTACACACACAATTCTTCTACGCTCGCCTACACCCAAACTCACAACCCACAACCAGAAAGTAATTCTACCCGCTAACCCAAACTCTCACCACAAGGGAATTTTCCTAGAGTTAATTATTAACACAAATTAACTTTCTATTGGGTTGGTGTATACAAACTCAGGGTATAGCCCTCCTTATATAGGAGAGGAACCACATGTCTTTCTTTTCCAACCGATGTGGGATAGAAAACAAAGGCACAAATGGGCCTAAGCCCAACAACCTCCACCTTGTGACTTTGTCGGCCTTGACACCTTCACTTGATGAAGATCCACATAGCTTTTGCTACCATGCTCCACCATAAAAGCATATCCACTCGGAATCGCATCCAAGCATTTCTTCGACCCATGTCGAAATAACCTTGCTGAAATCTATGGTGCAACTTCCACGTTTGGCTTTTTCGGAAGTTCATCAGCCATCGACACGAAATTTCCACCACACACCTTGCATCATCGCCAAACCAATGCCTGTGTGTAACTGTGGACCCGCTAATAGTAACACGTCCTCTCTCATGACACTTAGCAACATGTCATAAGGACGTCCTTGTCTCTCCTAGCAAAACTCATCCATGGAGAGAGAGACAAAATTAGCGTCTTTCTCGGTATCTCCACCTACCGACTTGGAGCTATTTGTCGAACCCGCTCCCCAAGCTGTTTCTTTAGTGCTGCTGGTAGCACTGCCTTTGGGAATTTTCTTGCCCTTCAAAGCTTTGTGTAACCCCGACTAAATCAGCACGTCCTTCACTTGCACTTGCCACAAGCCAAAATTGATTCTTCCGTCGAACTTCTCCACATCGAATCTCGCCAGATTCGAAAACTTATTTTCAGACATCTTCGGGATTAGTGAACAAGAACTTCGCAGAAAACCGAGCAGCAATCAAAAACTCCTCTGCGCACAAGCTCCACCCGTCACTGGCTCCACCGCACGAACAAACCTCTTTGGTTTCTTTTCTGATGTGGAAGATCAGACAAAGCTGCAACCACAGAACATACTCAGAACACCAACTAGGCTAACCTGGCTCTGATACCACTTGTTGGGAATTCCGACCGCACCGAAACTCCGCCCAAGATCCGCTGGAAATATTAAAACTGGAGAACACAAAGTTTAACGTGGAAAACCCTATGTTAACAAAGAGGGAAAAACCACCCGGGCAACAAGGCCGCAGAAAATCCACTATGTGAAAAATTACACACACAATTCTTCTACGCTCGCCTACACCCAAACTCACAACCCACAACCAGAAAGTAATTCTACCCGCTAACCCAAACTCTCACCACAAGGGAATTTTCCTAGAGTTAATTGTTAACACAAATTAACTTTCTATTGGGTTGGTGTATATAAACTCATGGTATAGCCATCCTTATATAGGAGAGGAACCCCCATGCCTTTCTTTTCCAACCGATGTGGGATAGAAAACAAAGGCACAAATGGACCTAAGCCCAACAAATTTTTTATTTTTTTTGGGCACTTCGTAGTCCACACTGAATGAGACCATTCTGATTTTCAATCGAACTAATTCTCTATCTTACGTGTCTAATTTCAAGTCCACACTGCAATAATCAAAGATTTTTATGTAGATGTCATGAGACACTGTAGTTCCACACTCCGATTAAATTCACTTTGAATCGGATTCGTAGCTATGAGACGACTTCGACTTCCAGCGGAATTAATCCTTCATGATCCGTGGGATTCACCACAAGATCTCACAAACTACGGCAGTTAAGGTCCTGATAAGAATCAAACCCCAGACTTCATGCTTGAAAGTCGGGGTTTGACCCACCAGGTCAAGTCATTGGGGTGTATTTTCAGTAATTTGATTAATTTATTATATGTTTTTTGAATAAATAATAATTATTCATTTCACTAAAACGGTAGCATTTCTTGGGTGATGCATAAACTATATCATAATGACCTCAGAAAAAAAATCAAATAATGACAATCCAATCACTAATAATTATAACTCAAACCTCTGAGTCAAGATTATCCAACCATTTCAATACACCTAATCTTGATTTTCCCCTTTTGCTTGAAAATATTAATTTTAAGTAAAGTTTCCGACCGAAATGTCAAAACGTGTGACATGGACTTGGTCAATAATAGCATTTATTATTATTTAAATGCTAAAAAAAACTCCCTTTTTTTTGTTTTGTTTGTCTTGGATTTTTTTCTTATAGCATGTGTGCTTGTTTGTATTGTATATATCGAAATTGCTGTTATAGTCATGATATTTCTACATCTCAATTTAATTGTCTTTAACTCTCTCCTCTCTCTCTTTTCCTCTCTCTCTCTCTCTCTCAGTCTATAGTTAAATCCAATCCAAAAACGACCTACCATCGAAACCATTTTCTTTTGGTTCCTCCCTTGATGATCCACATTCATCGAAAACGTAAAGAGAATCCCATGTAATAATCACGGATCTACGCCCCTATACTGATCAAAAACCCGAACTTTTTCGCATTCTTCATCCCCTTTCCTGAAAAAAATCGTTTTTTTTTTCGTTGAAGAAAATCGACAAATCCTTTCACGAGATGGTGAAGATGATGAGGTGGAGACCTTGGCCTCCTTTGAATTCAAGAAAATACGAGGTGAAGCTGAAAGTCCGTTGTCTAGAGGGTGTGGGCCTTGATTGGGTGCATGAGGGTGCAGAGAAGGCTAATGGTGGGCTCTCGGTGGAGATTAGGTGGAAAGGTCTGAAGGCGTCTTTGGGTTCTTTCAGGAAAATCGTGAAGAGAAACTGTACTAGGGAGGTTGATTTGTTGGATAATATTCAGAGTAATGGTGTTTTGGCTGAGTGGGACGAGGAGTTTCAAAACGTTTGTGCCCTCTCTGGGTATAAGGACAATTCTTTTCATCCTTGGGAGATCAGTTTCAGTGTTTTGCAGGTTGGTTTTTTATTTTGTATTTTATTTATTTTTTTATTTATTTTTGGAGTCAAGATCTGGCTTTTCATCACTGTTCACATGAAGGAAACTTGAAAAAGAAAAGGTTAATGGTCTATTGTCATATGTTTACTGCTTGTTGTGTTTATGCTTGATTATGCTTCTTAGCTTGAATAGTATGTTGGATTTAATGGGTCATTGTGTTGGGGTACAGAGGATCGTTATAAATTCTTTTCTTCAACCTTTACTCCGTTTTCGTTGGTATCGATGATGTATATTTCACCAACAGATCCTAATTCTTGCTTGTTATTTGGTTGATGAGATGATTCTTGGGATTGTTAAACTTATCTTGTTCTTGTTGATCTACTGAACATTTGGCGTCTTCTACGCTCAATATCTTGTTTCGTTTCATCTTCTAGTCTCTTTCCTTATTTGATCTGTCCATTAATCTTTGTTTTTTTTATCAAGAACGTTACAACCTCCTCTTGAAAGCACCTATAATCTTGTTCATCCTTCGATTAGATTCTTTTTCATAATCTTCCCTACTGTGTTTGGATTTTAGCCATGACCCCTTTGTGATGTTAATGCTTGTTAATGAAAGATATCGCAATTATTTAAACCCTTTTACCATTAGGGATTGAATCAAGGAGCTAAGAGCAAGAGTGCTGTACTTGGCTCAGCTACACTTAACCTTGCTGAATATGCTTCCAAGACTGATCAAATAATTGAAGTCAAGATTCCAATAACAGTTCCAGGAGAAAATCGGCCCTTGCTTTGCGTAAGTATAACAACTTCCACACACACGCATATATATATATATATATACTAACTCCATATGATGACGATGATGGATGATGATGGTGGTGGTGATGCAATGTTACAGATATCACTAAGCTTGCTGGAACTTCGAGGCGCTCAAGAACAAACCGAATTAATGCCAAGTCCCAAAATACCCGTCCTCTCCCCTACAGCAACAACCGAAACCTCATCTTCAGACAAGGACGAGATTTCTGCGCTGAAAGCGGGTTTTATGAAGGTGAAAATGATCGTATCATCTCGAAGAGCTAGAAAAGCCTGCCGTACAGAAGACAACAGCGATGGAAGATACTCTACTAAGAGCGAAGAGGCTGACACTTACCCTTTCGATTCTGATTCACTTGAGGAATTCGAGGAAGGAGAATCTGATGCAGGCAAAGAAGAATCATCATCCTCTGTTAGAAAATCCTTTAGCTATGGGCCGTTACCATATGCTAATTATGCAGGCGCACTGTCTTACTCCAATGCCTGCACTAATAACGAAGAAGATTGGATTTATTACAGCAACAGGCGTAAGTCTGACGTTGGCTGCTCTAACGTGGAAGAGCCCGTCTTGGCTGATTCGGCGATACTTACTTCCAGACGTAGTATTTTACCTTGGAGGAAGAGGAAGCTTAGTTTTAGATCGCCTAAAGCTAAAGGCGAGCCACTGCTTAAGAAGGATAATGGCGAAGAAGGCGGCGATGACATCGATTATGACAGAAGGCAGCTCAGTTCTGATGAATCTCTGTCTTCACGGGTAAGGATTACTACTAATTTGTTAAATATTATGAGAGTTTTCATATCACCAAGAAGTGTTTATTACCAGCAATAAAGTTCTGACAAAATGACACAGTCCTTACCATGCATCAAGAAAGATGGATCATCTTTTGTATTTTTTACGCAGTGTTATAAAACAGATGAAGACTCAAATGCAAAAGGGTCGTCACTTTCTGACTTTGGAGATGATAATTTTGCCGTTGGGACATGGGAGCAGAAGGAAATCACAAGCCGGGATGGGCGGATGAAGATTCAGACCGAAGTCTTCTTTGCTTCCATCGATCAACGAAGCGAACGTGCCGCTGGAGAGAGTGCCTGCACAGCCCTCGTGGCTGTTATCGCAGATTGGTTCCACAAGAACCCTAATCTCATGCCCATCAAATCCCAATTCGACAGCTTAATAAGGGATGGATCATCAGAATGGAGAAACCTCTGCGAGAACGAAACTTACCGCGAAAACTTTCCAGACAAGCATTTCGATCTTGAAACTGTCCTCCAAGCGAAAATTCGCAATCTTTGCGTAGTCCCAGACAAATCTTTCATCGGGTTTTTCCACCCTGATGATAACTTGGGAGGAGATTTCGATTTCTTGCATGGGGCCATGTCCTTTGACAACATCTGGGAAGAGATAACCTGTTCTTCGGAGAAGAATTCTAACAGCTTCGAAACCTCTGTCTTTATTGTCAGTTGGAATGACCACTTTTTCGTACTAAAGGTTGACAAGGATGCTTACTACATCATCGACACGTTAGGCGAACGTCTGCACGAAGGTTGCAGCGAGGCTTACATACTGAAATTCGACAGGAAAACAAATATCTATAACCTGCCAAGCTGTGGTAACGATTCATCATCTGATGAGATAACAACTACATTGGAGCCTCAGAAGAGTGAAGAGCAGCAGCCTGAGGATTATAAGCAGCAAGATTCGAGAGAAGAGATTGTCTGCGAAGGTAAAGAATCTTGTAAAGAGTACATAAAGGGTTTCTTGGCTGCAATTCCCATTAGAGAACTGCAGGAAGATATGAAGAAAGGCCGGGCTATTTCAACGCCTGTTCATCAACGACTTCAGATAGAGTTCCACTTCACCAAACCGAAGGAACAAGCTTCCGAGCCATGCTTGTAACCAAAACGATCTGACCGAGAAAACTTCTTAAGCTGTATATCTCTTACATACCTAACCTGAGATTGTGGTATAACCTAAACTAAAACTTAGTGTTGTGAGTTTGTCTCATTTAGCTGTTGTTTGTCCTAGAGGATGTGCTGTTACTTGTATCGTAGGATTTCGGACGAAAAAACGCAGTCTTTGGTACGATGTGTCTTTTGTCTGGTTCTAACTGTTGACCGTTTCCAAGTGATGGTTTTGTCTAATTAGTGCAGATAAGTTTTGTAAGAGATGAAATGCTCGTAGTTTTAACAGTTAAATACTATTCACAGAAAGCTCCTTACATAAACAGAGCACTTAACAAGTCCATTCTCATTACAATCAGGGCACTTCATCCCTGCTTCATTTAACAGCTCCTTGCTTCCATAACACCTAAAGCACAACAAAAAATGCATCCCACCATATCCATTACAACGGCAACAATTTGGGCTCAATGGATCGCCGTGTGATAAGTTCAACAAGCATCCCATTTTCGTGTAATCCGACGATTTCGTCTGCTCCTCCGATGTATCTTCCTCTTGATGAAAAGCCTTGGCAGGACTACTCTGTTATTACCTCCTAGTATTCGCCAGAGCTCTTCCCTGTATTCCAAGTGCATGGAGACATCTATCTTCGTCGCCTTTTTTGAGCTTCATGTGATCTTTAGCTGTAAAAGCTAGCTTGTTCGAAGTGCTCTCTGTGATTCTTTCTTGCCTACTGTCACCATCATTGGATCGGTCTTAGAATACCAAAGTTTTGACACAATGTTCTTGGAAGCAAGAACTTGCCATGATAGAAAAGGGCCTGATAGTAATTTCGAATACGAAAGACAAAGGTCGGGGGCAAAATCCACCGTCTATAAAGATTATATACATACCCCACAAAAGAAAAGGAGAAATCGACAAGGCAAGGTGTGGCATGGCTTCATCATTCAATCACACGATTGGTGGGTGGGTGCAAAAGAATCAGTACTTTCTTGATATAAAGCAAACTTTTCTTGCATCAGCCATGAATCATTTTCTTTAGGCCCAAATTTGACCCAATGTAGCATAGGCCTGAGATTGATGATGCCATTATATGTGTTTTTTTCTTACATAAAAGCTTGATTTTTCTACTAATTAAGGGATTAAATTAGCAGATAAGGAAAGCAAGATATATACAAACGATATGCATATTATAAACTCAATTTATCTACATTACGTATCAAAGATGACAAAGCCAACTATTTCTTGTAGCTATTTGGTGGCTTTATGATGAGAACTGAACACTCTGCATGATGAACTACGTAGTCACTCACACTTCCCATGAAGGCCCTGCGCAGTCAAAATCCATTCTTCCTAATCAAAACACATACATACATACATACATACATACATACATACATACATACCTTTCGATCTTTCCTAGGCCACGGCTGCCCATAACAATGAGATCAACGTTCATTCTCTCGGCAAAGTCACATATCATGTCCTTTGGATCACCTTCAAGAACTACTGATTTCGCCTCAACCTTCAAATAGTATTATATTTAGTGAAAATATGAAATCATATTACAGTAGCTGTCTTATTTGCTAAAATGATTCATGGGTTTATGACAAAACCCTTAAAATTTACATCTATAGATATTTTCTGGGCCACTAAATATTAATTTGCAGGCTAGACTAACCTTTCTTTGACTACACATGTGTAGAGCTCGGGCGAGTACTATGGATGCACTCTCTTCTTGAGCTTTGTGTACGGATTGGATTATGGAGGTGGTCGGAAAAACAGCTGATGAAGAAGAATGGATAATCAATCATCATGTAATAAAATATCAATTACTGCTATATATCATCCAATTATATATATTATTACCGTGCATGCCTGGAAAGACTATAGAAGGAAAAGGCTCCTTAACATGGACATTAGTGACCACATAAGACTCATCTGAAATTAAGGACAAGTTGTTAAGAAGCCATTGAAGAGCATAGAAGCTCTCATCGCTCTCATCTAATGCTACGACCACCTTCATCTTCTGATGATCATCTTCGTTTTCACTACACTAGCTTTTGAACATGTAAGAATAGTTACTAGAAACGTGGCAGGCAGTGGCGGTTTCTGTTGGCAACGTGGCAGTACATGCTACGTGGCAGAGAGCTTTTATTGTATTTTAACAATTATATATAATAATAATAATAATAATCCATAATAATAATCATTACAACATATTAAAACTACGTTGAAAAGCTTTCACTCCTCTGAGACAAACTCCTCCAAAACCCAGCACTGTAGAACCTATCCCACATCTCCTTCTCCAGCTCGGCCAAGTCGTCGTCGATTACGCTTTTACCCTCGCCGCCGCCGCCGTCGCCGTCGCTGTTACCACCGCCGCCATGCAGGAACTCGCTCGCAATGGGTAACTGCATCTTCATCATCTCCGCGTCGACGTCGCAGCCGCAGAACGAAGACAGAGACTTGCCGCCGCTGCCGCCCTGCTGCTGCTGCTGCAGCAACTGCCTCCGACGGCGTCGCTTCCTGCTCGTCAGGGCTTTCCTGCACAGTCCAGCCGGCAGCTTGTAGACGGCCAGGACGACGAACGTGGCCAGACCGCAGGGGCAGCAGCAGCACACGGCGGCGCATTCCGCAGTCGTGCCTCCGGCGAACTCCGCCAGTCTCCTCCTCGCGCTGCCGTGTGAGGAGGCGTCGTCGGCATGGAGGAGCGGCCGGCGCCGGTCGATCATCGACCTCGGAGCGCGGAGCACGATTTGCTTCGTCATCTTGGCGCCGCGTAGATCAATTATCATTGCCTTGGAAAAAAATGGCGAAAATCACCGATGAGAAAAATGAAGATCAACGCTTCCATCGCCATGGAATGGAACGCCGTATATATTATGAATTTAAATAGAAAATTAATAGTAAATTTTATCAATAATAATATAATCAACCTGAGCGTCATCATGGTGGCGTGGGATTAGGCGCAGGGGAAATGAGGAGAGGAGAAGAATGATTATTATTGGTATTTCTTTTTATTATTATTATTATTATTATTAATTATTATTGGTAAATGATTATGATTTTTATTGGAGAATGAGTGGGCTTGTTTCCGTGGTATTTGGGAGGGTAGTTGACGTTGTAAGAATCATATTTAGTGCGAATTTATGGATGGATACAACGGTCAAATGGAGAGATGATATAATATTCAAATGTTTATTTAATATGGATTAAATACAGAAAAGAATAGTTTAGTACAAATTAATATAATCACATTCACGGAACTAAAAAAACAAATTATTAGCAAAATAGGACAAATGACAATTAGAACATAGTTTTTAATTTGCACGGAGTGTACTATTGTATATAGACAGGAAATTAGTTAAAAATTACTAATTACTGCAATTAACCTAAAGTCGAAAACCCTTATCACAAAAAAATGATAAAAACTCGTAAATGATGGAGACTTCCACCGAATGATTCCGAATGAGTCCTATGTGTTTACTTATAATTGGAATTAAATTATATACATATATATGTATATATTACTTATTAACTTCCAATGTAGAACGGCAAATAAATTTGAATTAGCCAGCAACATTTGAAAGGGCTCAATTAGGCTGACTTGGCTTCTGATAGTATTTTTTTTTTTAAAGCCCAAATCTCATGAATGCGATTCAATTCTTTTACCAAAACATAACCTGGGAAATATCATATACTATATATGAATAATAGATAATTAAATAATTTATCATACAATGATACAAACCTAATAAATGGAACCTTTTGTTACACATCCCAACACTACACTACTACATCATAAAGCAACGATCCTCCTTCCCTATTATAACACGAAACCAACCTTAGCAAAAAGCATCTTACCAAAACATTAATCTTAGAAAAACAAACAGTAATTATTACTAACATATCATTATAATTATTATTATTTTGACTTAGTAAGATTAGCACCTAATATTTTTATATTTCAAAATTCCTTTGTACATGGCCTGCCAATTTTCAGGCATAGCTTCAAAATCCTGATCATCGTCCGCCGCCGACGCATTGACATTACGGCTGAATGAATGCTTATTATTATTATTCCCATTGTAATAATAAGAAGCATTCTTATAATCATCAGCATCAGCCGCCGCCGCCGTTGACTGATGAATAGCAGCAAACCTCACCTTCTTCTTCGGCTGAACTTTATCTTCCCCTGAAAATTTTTACATTAAAGCAGCTTCTTAATAATCATTTCAAGGGACGAAAATAAAGAAGAAAAAAAAAAGAAATATAAAACAAAAATAATTACCTTTCGATGAGTTTTTCATTTCAAACTCCATTTTCTTCATGAAATTGGAGAGAAGCCTTTTGTGGGCTTGCATGGCGAGAAAGGCAACGCTGCCCGAAATAGCAAAAACCGCCATAAAACCGTTCTTCAAAGAATCATCCATCCTTCCTTCCTTCCTTCCTTCCTTCCTTCTTATATAATATATATATATATATATATATATATATTTTCTTATAATTATTTTTTGTTGAATATGGAAGGAAACTTTCAACTCAGAAATCTCCCCGTTATCGAAAGATGAATACGTGCTGTAAGAAGGAGAAGGATCATGACAGAGGCCATTGTTTGTTTGTTTTTTTTTTCTTTTTCTTTTTCTCTGTATATTAAAGATTAAATAGTTCGATGGTGATGGGGACAAAATGCGAATGATGAATGTTGAAGGGAAGTTTCTATGTAATGTGAACTCGAAGGATATATATGAATGAATGAATGAATGGACAAAAGCGACCGTTATTAAGGTTTCCTTTTTTTTCTTTCTTTCTTTCTTTTATATATTCTTTTAATTTTGTCTGAATGCGTAGACGTGGGTGGCATTATTTGAAGGTCTTTTTTTAGTCTGAAATTAAATAATAAAATATTATTTGTGACGGCTAATACAACATTCAAAAGTTGATTTAATAATTAATGTATTAGGATAGGATGTTTCACCTAACCAACTCGATTGGTCAGTGCATACATATTTCTTTATGGTTTGAGAACATCATGTCCATAAACTATTATTATGCTAATATTAATTTTTAGATTATCCGCAGTCATATATATACATATATATATTAATCATCATTTTATACGAAAGATGAAATTTAAATGGGAATTTCATAATGTTAGTTAGAATTAGAAATGAGACTTTGGACAACCATAGATCCAAGATTTCAGACATGGCAAGGCTAAAGTATATATATCTTGCTGGTTAGTCGAAACAATAAAATGAAAACAAAGTAGTAAGAAATATATATATATATATATATATTAGTTTATACAAGAAACAAATGAAATTAAACTCAATTATTTCTTCTGAAATCCCATCTTGCCAAAGCCTGTATCTTGCATCATAGCCACAAATTCACTGTAATCAATCAAACCATCCTGAAAACATATAAGAAATACAGTAAGATCTCCATTTATATATACATATATATACAGCAAATCAAACTAAATATATATATATATAGACACACACACACACACATACATTATCTTGATCAACTTCTCTGATGATTTCATCTATATGAACATCTCCAAGGCCAAACTGCTCGCAGGCCAGCTCAAGTTCATCCTTGGTTATATATCCACTCCCATCTTTGTCGAAGTAAGTAAAGGCAGCGTACATATGATCCTCCTTCTGTACTTTGTTTAGGTGTAGCATTGCCGCCAAGAACTCTCCATAGTCTATAGTTCCACTATTGTCCACGTCAGCCTGCACTTTTATTACATCGTTACAGATGATGATATTCTAAATAGGAAGAACAGAAGAGTTGTTACCGCTTGCATTAGGCCTTCGATTTCTGAGTCTTTGAGGTTTGCGCCGACTCTTTCCAACCCTTTTTTGAGCTCTTCCAAGGTGATCTGCCCGCTGTTATCGACGTCTATCATTTTGAACATTTCTTTGAGCCCTGCGATTTCCTCCTCGGAAAGATTATCAGCTATCACCTGTGTGTGTGTGTGTGTGTATGCATGCACATATATGTATAAAGATTCTCAGGATTATCATCTTGATATGAAAATTTTATGCTATCGACTGACTCTTATTGCAATCTTCTTGAGCTTGTTCATGGCGGAAAACTGCTTCAGACGTGATAGAACGGCGGAGTCGAGGGGTTTATCTGGCGCTTCGCCTCCCACTTGTACCCACGGATGAGCTGAAAAGAGTTATTTTTAAGTATCATCATTACGTATTTAGAGATGATAAAAAAGTTTGCTGCTGCTGCTGCTATATGAGTATGCACAGTTCATATTACTCACTAAGCACTTGATGAGCGGTGAGGCGCTTCGAAGGGTCTCTAACGAGCATTCTTCGGACAAGATCTTTAGCGCTGTCTGATATACTTGGCCAAGGCTCGGACACAAAGTCGAGTTCGCCTGTCAAGACTTGTTCGAAGATTCCCTGCTCGGTTTCTGATATGCAAAGCATGGATTTGAATTCCCCCCAAGAAGTTAGATTTTGAAACCCGACGAACAAAAAAAAAAAATAAGAAAAACGAATCCTCACCGTCCCAAAACGGAGGTACCCCGCATAACAAAATGTATATAATTACTCCAGCGCTCCACACATCGCATTCTTGGCCGTAGTGCTTCTTCAACACCTCTGGCGCTACGTAGTATGGACTGCCGACGAGATCTCTGAACGAATCGCCTGAAAATAATGGAAACGAATGATTGTTATTACTACACTCAATCTCAAAAAGCTCGTCTTGCTAGTGAGGGACGGCGATTATATTGCCTGGTCTGAAGAAAACGGAGAGGCCAAAGTCGATGGTCTTAAGGGGCGACTCCTCTTGGCCATCCACAAAGAGGAAGTTCTCGGGCTTCAAATCTCGGTGCATGACCCCCAGCGAATGGCACGCTTCTATTACACCGACGATGATCCTCGTCAGCTCAGCAGCTTTTCTCTCAGTGTAATGACCTCTCTGTATGATCCTATCGAAGAGCTCTCCCCCCGAGCAAAGCTCCATTACTACATGAACAGCCACGGCATCTTCGTAAGCTCCAACGATGCTGATGATGTTAGGGTGCCCAGAAAGGTGATGCATTATCTGTATCTCCCTCCTTACATCCTCGACGTCCTCTTCCGTTAAGAGCTTCCTCTTGGCAATGGATTTGCAGGCGAACTCGCTGTTCGTCTCCTTCTCCACGCACAGAAACGTCTGCCCGAACTGCCCCTGTCCTAACTTCCTGCCCAGACTGTACTTCTCCTTCAGATTCTCCGTCTTTCGCTGAAGCACGGATTCGACTTGCAGTCCTATACTGGACATCCTCTTCATGTGGCCGGGCTTCGTCTGGGCTGGCTTCGAGGCTTCGCCGCCCGTACTATCGTTAGTATTACTACAGCTAGTTTGATCCATCGTGGGATCGTCCTTCGGTTTCGACTGATCTTTATCGATCTTGAGGGGCGTAGGGGGATCTTGAGACGCATCGGAGATCTTATTACCCTCGGAAGACTCATCGTTTTTGTTTCCATTGCTCGATTTATCGGGGCCTGCTTGGAGGTGCTCGGGCTGTCGAGTTCTCCAGACCGTGGCTGCTACGGATTGTAAGAAGCCATTGTTGCCCAATTTAGGACCATTGCATGTGTTCCCCATGAAGGGCTAATCTGAGATGCAGCAGTTTATTATGTCTGAAAAAACAGCCCCTCTTCAATCTGATGTGGTCTAAACCTGCCTTAATTGATCCCATCCACCATAGCCGACCAACAATCAATGCAGCATTTTGAGGATACCCTCGTAAAAAGAGAACCTTCTTCACCTGGAAAAAAAGATTGAATCTTTTCACTTGATGAATAAACGAAGCCCAGCAATTTAATCCTATTATAGAAGATTCGATGGAAAATGTGAATCGATGAATAGGGAATTTTATACAGTACATAGCAAGTGCATTCAGCTATTGAATGTTTTGCATGCATATCCTTTCTACAGCAGAAAGAAAAATCGAATACGAACGAGGGTTTTCAAAGAAATGCATATTGGGTAAATTTGAATAAATATGCAGTGGCTCATAAATTGCTGAATAATTCATTATCGATCTATGATAAGTTGATTGCATGAAATTATTAAATTCGCCCCATTTTTGTAACAATTATTATTATAAAAGGATAAAAATAGAAATATGCAATGGCTCGTAAATAAATTTTGGAGCAGCAGCTTGGCGTGCAGAAGTGGAGTTTTATCCCTATCATTGTAATCAATTGCTTGATGTATTGGATAATTCTCAGTTCTGTAAAACTTTTAAAGAAAGAATATGAACATCAGAATAATAAACAAATGCGAATTATTTATTACATAACGGTTGTTATATAGTTGGTATTACATAGAAAAAAAAGAAAAAGCTACTACATGAACAAGCCAACGTAGTAGAACAAAACTCCTGGCTAAGAACTCCATAACCGCCAAGAGCCAACAACGAAGGTAAGAATTAAGAAAAAGGCTTCAAAGGGAGAAGTTGCAAGTGACAATCCAAATAATTAACGAAAAGGGCCGCCTCGTATAAGTAGACGTCGTCCTTACACATCATGTGTGTTCGATATAGTTATCCACTGTCCCAAACGAGGGCTGTGGTCAAGAACCAGTAGTAGGCCTGAGTTGTGGACGGACAATCCGAATGTGTACCTGTCGAATTAATGAAGTGAGACATCAAACAAAGGTCGTATACGTAAAAAGTTTAGTTGAGAAGACTGTTTGGTTATAGCTCGCCTGCATCGTCTTGATTTCCTTGCCCAGAAAAAGAGCATGCCTATCCACTGTGTGCAAGAAAAGGAGGAGTATACTGTTAGCAAGCAATGTAATGGCTAGTTCTTAGGACCTATCTCATTACACGGGACCACAATAGATCGACTTTTATACAAAGAGATCAGTTAAGTTGACGATAATAATGACCCAGGAATTGAGGCATTTGCCAAAATGTAGACGACTGATAATATAACATTACCTTGAACAAGAAAATGCTCCCAAGCACCGACTGTTTCCTTGCCCTAGGTGCAGAAGGTGACATTTCTCTGCACAAGCTCTGAGCAATCTCTTTTAACAGTGCCATTTGCGCCTTTTCGGTACCTATGGAAATAATTGTCTGCCTCATCGTCTCTCTATCAGCCTCGAGAGCATGAAGCCTGGCGTACAGTTTTTGGATTTCCAGGTCCTTGACTTCAGAATAAGCTGCCGATTCGTTAAAAGTTTCAGAAGAAAATTTCGGATCCAAACGACCGTTAAATGAGGCTCGCTGGTAAACTGAATCAACTGTGTAAACTCTATCGTTCAAGTCATCTCCAGTCTGTGATATACAGTCCACCCTCTTCATGCTGGGACTTTCGACATTCGAAAATTCCATCTTGTAACATTTTGGAGAGTCTCTAGCGAAATCTGGGTAAGCTTCTTTCGTCATGGTCAAGAGCGAAGTAGAGCTATCCACTGAACACTTCCTAAGATGACTAGGGCGCCTTGGAGAGTGACCGACTATAATCTTCTCAAACATGTTTTTCGCACCGAAGGATTCACCATCGCCTTGCCCTGGGGTCCGAGGACTTCTTTCCAGTTGATTGATCCTTTCCTCCAAATCCTTTAACTGGTCTTGAGTTCGTGGGGTCTCTCCAAAGGCATACTTGTCAACATCGGGAATTTCATCCACACCATCTGGGTAACACTGGTTCGGACCACACTTGAGAGGTGGGTAAATAGCATGAGAAGGAACATTGAAAGATCCTTCTAAATTATTTCCAAAGCTTGGACCTTTGTCTCCATTGACCTCAGCCTCCACAAGGCCATAACTCAACAATCTATGTCTGTAAGCCTGCACTTCACACGTAAGGGAGTGAATCGCCTGCTCCCTCTTGTACAACAAATCTTCCAAAGCCAGCATTTCTTCATCATCGTGTGCAATTTTCTCCTCCGCAAATCTCTTGAATTGAGTGGCCTCCATTTGAACCTCTGCCTTGTCCCGCTGAAGCCTCAATATCATAGACATCGCCTCATTGGCAGCTGAAGCAGCTGCGTTCCTCTCCTCCTCCAGCTCGGAAATGAGATCATTAATGACCTGTTGCTGATTGCTCACCATTTCACGCAGAGCATCACACTCGTCTCCTATCTCCACCCTCGCATTCCCTGGAATCTCCACCATAGTTTCTTCCTCAAATTCGTCGTATTTACGCTTTACGGATCTAAGATATGCCCCCGAACAGAGACAGTTTTTCGTATCGCATCCGCTGCATTTGGTGGGATTAATTGATATTCGGTTCTCATGCTCCATCAACCAATGCAGATTCAACGAAATCAATGATGCAAGAGATTACAATATCCCAACCTATTTTATAGAACAGCTCGGCCGCCTCATTAACCAAAAAAAAAAAGAAATCCAATACCTCCCTCCCTCTGTACACGACAAGGTTCCCTACCGAAGCTGCTTTTTTCCTCAATCTCTAGCTCAATATACAGAATTCAACGCCTCGGATCAAACCGCAATCCCTAAAAATTCCCTACAAAAACCAAAAACTCATAAGAGAAAGCCAAGCCAAGCCAAGCCTCGCATCAAATTTCACGCACAAAAAAAACGAACACCCTCGCCTTCACATACGTTACCTTTTGCGCTTCATGGAGATTGAGGCGCGAAAAGCTAAGGAAACAAAAAAAAATTAAAAGAAATTTGGAGGGAGGATTTCGGAACCCTAGAATTTTGCGGTGTTTGTTATTGTTTCTTGGATATATAGCTTTCTCTTCTTTGGACGCTCGATTTGCATTGAAGCCTGCGAAACATCTAACAAACATTTTCTTGATTAAGATAAAAGAGACCCTTTTTAGGGGCATAAATGTCTTTCTGTTCGTACCAATAGTGTTCATCATTAAAAACCGGTAAATGACAATTAACCCATAATGGCCTCATCATTATTAAATAAATGATCTTCCCTTCATATAAAACAGTTATTTTCCTGAATATGTAAAAAAAAAAAAAAAAAAAAAAAAAAGAAAGAAATAGGCATACCAAATGGGAGAGTTATGCTTAACAATAATACACACAAAAAAGCAATTTGGTATACCATGTACATCATTTTAAGCACAACTTAGGAGAACTTGTTGTACTGATTGGTAAGATAGTCCCTGAGATTGGAGTTACTATCGAAGATTCGAGACCTCATAGCACGGAATTGAAAACAGACTCGTGCTTATCCGTGCCGGAAAATGCCAACAGTATCCCAAGGCTACAATCGACCGAGCCCCCTCGGTATTTACAGTTATTGACTCTGATGGCACAGCTCGATTGTTAAGGCATATAAAGTTAGACTAACCTGAACAAGAGGAGCATCCATATCTTTCCAGTATAGGTTTTGCAGCCACCCTTTTTAAAATTCAAGAACCTGGAGAGGAATAATAGAGTTAGATTCGGATTCAATTGGTTATGTAAATCGTGGGAAAATGAGATAGATCGAGTGAGACCTATTACCAGAGTGAAGCTGCAGGTGATGGTGAATGTGCCATTTGCGACGAAAGCGGGAACTGACCTGGCGGCGTATTTTCTGCCTGCAAATGCTACCGTGTAACCTCCAACTGAATCCTACGATGAAGCAAAGATGGTGTATGCAAAAACAGTTAAGAATGTAGAACGTAGAAGCAGCAGCCATGGTATATAGTTGCAGACAAAGATAAACTCTGCAGTTCTATGTTGTCCTGCTTAATGGCAATTAGCTATAATGCAAGCACATGCATCTTCTTGGTTGTGTGTTTCTTTTCTAAATGGGATGCAAGAAAACTCAACAACTGGGAGTGGTTATAGACATGCACAGCAGTTTCTTTCGGCTTTACGACTTATGACTTTCACTTGCAGCTGCAGGAAAGAAACTTTTATGGTGCTCTAAAATGCTGAGGTTGCTCATGAGTATAGATGCTAGGGTTTTCTCAAGGAAGTTTTCTATCACACACACTTCTTTGTTAATCACGATTACAAACGATCTGATAAGCAAGCTGTAAGAATATTCCAAATCTAGGAATCAATCAAACCAAATCATACATACTTTTTAATTCGCCAATGAAAATTACGAAGAAAGGATCAGTGATTACTGAGTGTTCTGTAAGTATGACGCCGGATAAATGAAACAGAAAGGATCATTGGAAATTAATCTGCCACGGGAAATCTCCAAACTATACTGAACGCACTTGAGCAACCAAGTATCAAGTTTTCTGAGCTATGCCATTGGTCACTCTCCTAGACTAGAACTGCATCCAATCGTATAAACAACGCAATTCATTTGGATAGATGCCTAAAACTATCTAATAAGCACAGCCAAACCTGATTATCAAATTTCACATTAACATCCAAGAGGAAGCCAATATGAGCAAACTCAAACAGAAGTACGCACAAAACCACCCCTATTTCACCACAAAAACGATAGCGCAAGCAAGCACTCAGTGCAAACCAAAGTCACGCAGAAAGCTCCAATCAACGTCCAAAATAACAGCATTACCGGCATACAATCAGATGTGTTGACAGTGAGCAGCGAGATCTCATCCACTTTAGGACTGAACACCGCGACCTGCGAGTTCCCAGACCCCAGCGACAAACGGAGATCGCACGGAGACAACTGCACGGAACTGTTCAAGAAGAAATCCACTCGAGACGCGAAAGCGATTCCGAAGGTGAAACCGTCGTGACGCTGTACGGACGCGTCTCCGCAGGGTGAGAACACACTGTTCGCGTCGCTGCTCGACTCCACACCACTAGATGCGCTGCAGCGACGAAAGCTACGAGAAATGGAATTATCGATGGCGATGAAATCGCCATTGATGAGCTTGGCTTACTTTTGCTTGCTCTGCTTTGCTCAGTTCAGCTGCGCTAGTGGAGAGAGTGAGGGCGAATGCGTCATTATATATTTTAACGTTATTTTCTAATTTCTCTCCTACTTTATTATATATATATAAGTCAAATAAGATTTTAATATAAGTGCATTGCATTTACGAATATGTTCGTCCTATTTAAATTCAATTAAATTTCAAATAATATGAAATTAAATTAATATATCAGGCTAAATTAAATTTCTCAAATGGTATGTACCTAACATACCACTTATCGATCGTTATCTACTTCAAGTTATTGCTTGCTTCTTCTCTCTCAATCATCTCCTACTGTGTCACTACTCACCAGCTCAGCCATGGTGGCGTCGCTATGGATGTCTCGAATGCGTTCTTGCTCGAAAATTGTTTACAACAACCTCAGAAACTCGCTTTCTAACATCAGCCGCAGCTCAGTTCCATCAAGAACACTAGCTAGGGATGTCGTTCGCAGACAGTACACTTCATCTTGGGCTGCCTCGTCGTGGGTTCCCTTTGCGATTGCTGTCTCTGCTGGCTACATTAATTTCCAGTTTCATCCCTTCAATGGTTCTTCTCTTTGCGAACCGCCGGATCTTGATCAAGCGTGAGTATTAAACTTGATTGGCTTGAATTGAATTGCGTTTGGTACCAGCCTTCTTTTGGGGAAGGTTTTAAATTGTCTTTTGTTAGTGGATAAGCGTAGTGATTAATTTAAATGCTTGTATTTGGATTTGAGTGGTCTAATCGCTGATGAAGTATTTGGCGGTATCTCATACTCATCTCTTGATTCTGTTTTTTCATTCTCGCAAATTTTGTATTATTGTGATCTTATTTGGAAGTTTTTGAAGGGGTAATTCTGCTGTGGATTTGTAAAAAAAAATCCCGCTTTTAAATTACTTTGGGGATGTAGGGATAAGAGCGCCGGCGGTAAAGATAGCACGGATTATGTGGTAAAAGGTTCACACAAAGAAGCCCCACAAGAACTTATTGATGAATTAAAGGCTATCTGCAAGGTATTAACTTGATATGATTTTACTCTCAAACGTTGTAGTATTTGTTATACCGTTCTGCTTTTGATCAATTATGATGCTTGATACCGTCATATAGTTTGTAGTTTTCATTTTATGTTAGATTTTATAGCGTACTGAAATAGATCGATAACTTTCTATTAGTTGGAGTTAAAAAGATATTAATGCGTGTTTAGCTCAAAATGACGTGGAGTGCCTACTGTACCATGCAGGATAATATCACAATGGATTACGAAGAGAGGTACTATCATGGGAAGCCACAAAACAGCTTTCATAAAGCAGTGAATGTCCCTGATGTGATTGTTTACCCAAGGTCATTGTTACGTACCGTTCAAATTTTCTGCTGTTTAGATCCATCCAATACTTATTTTTTGAAGTTTTTAATATTTTAACCTACTCTTCCTTGGCTTCATGATAATGTATTGGTTGCTGACATGCAGGTCTGAGGAGGAGGTTTCTAAGATAGTCATGGCATGTGACAAGTACAAGGTAAAATTATTCTTATGAAGTTCCAGGCTTGATTTTATGTTTGGACAAGCCCATGAAAACTTTTTGGTAAATCACAGATTGAAGCGCTGACTATTTATCTTGAAATTATTTTTGTATCAGGTTCCAATCGTGCCATATGGTGGGGCAACCTCGATCGAGGGTCACACGTTGTCCCCTTATGGAGGCGTTTGTATTGACATGACGCTTATGAAAGTATGAATGGCCATGCTAATTGCTTATCATGGACATATAATTTCTGGTTGTTTCTGTTTTCGTATATGCTCTAAGTGATATCATGCTTGAGAGATATTAGCACAGACACAAAAGAGTACCTCGTCTTATCAGACTATATTTTTCAGTCAAGATTTGATCTGCCATTTTGGAATTACCTTATGCCAGTTCTGTTTTAGGTTGAGAACCTTTGCAACGTTCTGTTGTATATCCATACGTGCAATCGTGTTAATTATAGTTCGAAATGCTTGAATCGCAGCGTGTCAAAGCATTGAACGTGAGGGACATGGATGTGATTGTTGAACCTGGGATTGGTTGGATGGAGCTTAATGAATACTTAGAACCATATGGATTATTTTTTCCTCTGGACCCTGGTGAGTTTCCACCATGCATAAAGAAATATTTTGCTTTTTTCTTGTAACACAAGTTTCGTTCAGTCTAACTTGTATGTCTTAGGAAGGCTTCCATAGTTTATGCTATGATAATGTTTTGTATTTTTATCTGGCCATTTTATTAGATATCTGACCATATAATATGTACCATTTTCTAGAATTTTTGTTTTGACTTTCAACTAAAATCTCATAAATGTTCAACCACGCTATTAGTATCTAAAGTTATTTTTAATCAATTAAGAAAAACATTTATTATATGCCTTCAAATATTATTACCATCCATATGTTGCTCTAACTAATCATTCAACTGGCAGGGCCCGGAGCGACCATCGGTGGGATGTGTGCTACCCGTTGCTCTGGTTCTTTAGCTGTAAGGTATATTCTCTATTTTCACATCAAAGTCAATGGAAGCGTACATGGTATGTTATGAGTTGCCAAACACAAGTTTAATGGTTGATGATCCATCAGTTTTATTTATCATAGCTTCTCTTTGATATCCCAATTATCGATGATTATCTAACCCTCCCGTGTGTAAAACAAATTTGTTAGCAAAAACTAGTTGGTTTTGACTGATGCTTTTACGTGCTCTGATGTGCATTTGGAGAAGGCTTCACGTTATAGAAGCCTTAACCTTTTGGCAGCTCCATCAGTTCTTTTTTATTGAGGTTTAATGATCTCATTTCTAGCATGCAGGTATGGAACTATGAGAGAAAACGTCATCAACCTTAAGGTTTGTTATAACTTATTTGATCCTTAATGCCGAGCACGGTTGCCATGAAGCTTTATATTGCTGAGTCGCTGATTTCCTTTGGCTAATGTCAAGCTTTTGGTTCTTATGTTCTCTAAGGTTGTTCTAGCCAATGGAGACGTGGTTAAGACTGCCTCCCGTGCTAGGAAAAGTGCTGCAGGGTTGGTATCGTATTTTCTACTTTCAAAATGTTCAAAATTGTGTGCCATTTCTGGTTTTAATTATTGGATCTTCACATCACTCACTTATATAACTCGTTTTCCCGATGGCAATCAAAATGTTATCGATCAATATAGGACAATAGATATAAAACATAAATTGTTCCATCCTACTTGCTGGTATTGTAAATCACTTAGCCAACCACACCACTCTCTCATAGGTATGATTTAACGCGCCTCATGATTGGAAGTGAAGGAACTTTGGGAGTTATAACCGAAGTTACTTTGCGTCTGCAGAGGATACCCGAGCACTCCGTGGTATTCCCTTATTGACTTTGGTGACTCTCTTTCTCTATCTAAAGGTCTTATGATCCATCATTTGCTCTTATGTATGAAATGAACAATCCCTGATATTTTTTACTGTGGCAACAAAATGATTAGCTTGATGTTGCTTACAATCTTAATTAATTTATAATTATGCTATTCTGCTTAGATAGAATAGATATATATATATATATACACGGCGGATAAGATAGATTGTCATGATTCGTTTGGGATAATCTTGCTTCTGATTTAATCAGTAACTATATTTGTTGGTTGATACGATTTTGCAGGTAGCTATGTGTAACTTCCCAACAATTAAAGACGCAGCAGATGTTGCCATTGAGACAATGCTATCTGGCATACAGGTCTAAAAGCTCACTGAATATACTATTTTCTCAAAGCAGCTTTTCTTCAGACTCTTCGACGTAAAATGAAATTTAAATGCTGTATCTCTGTAATTTATTTTTCGGCCAATACTGTTAAATACTGTTTGAACTCCATAGTGGTGGGATTTAGGAGATAGGTTGACCATATATTTTGGTCCCATTCTTTTGTCATAGAGCAGGACATCCATAGAACGATCACTACGCTGTAGCATTGATAGATTTGACATCTATTTTCATACTTGGTGATTTATTCATGAATTTTTGCTTTTTCCAATTCAACAGAAATATATGCACGGGGCATTTTTTTCTTCGCTAAATCTTGTTCTGTTGAGCATCCCAGGTCTCAAGGGTGGAGCTTCTTGACGAAGTTCAAGTGCGGGCGATAAACATCGCCAATGGGAAGAATTACCCTGAAATTCCCACTTTGATGTTTGAATTTATTGGCACAGGTTAAAGATTTTTTCTTTTCTGATACTATGTTATGAATTTGTCTCTTGCTACATGATATTAATGGCTATCTTTATTCTTTTCATATATGTAATATTTGTTTTTGGTATAATGTATTTTTCAGAAGCATATTCGCGCGAACAGACTCTTATAGTTCAGAATATAGCTTCACAGCATAACGGCACAGATTTTGTATTTGCTCAGGAGACTGAGGCAAAAAAAGAACTTTGGAAGGTAACACAATATTTATGGTGGAAAGTTCTCTTCTTCACTTGTGAAGGTTAACAGATATATTGACCTTAATATCTTATACAGATAAGAAAGGAGGCACTTTGGGCTTGCTTTGCTATGGAACCAAACTTCGAAGCAATGATCACGGTCAGTCTCTCTCTCTCCCTCTCTCTGTGCATTTCTTTTAGTTTATTTAAAAAAAAAATATATCATGTACTGCAGGACGTATGTGTTCCATTGTCGTGCCTTGCAGAGTTAATATCAAGATCAAAGAAAGAGCTTGATGCCTCTCCTCTAGTTTGGTAATATTTGATAGGCAGATATTAATGTATATCCTTTTCGAGCACAATCTCTGAGCAATTCGAAGATCTCATGTGTTATCTTAACAGCACGGTCATTGCGCATGCTGGGGATGGAAACTTCCACACGGTAGTTTTATTTGATCCCAATAAAGACGAGCAGCGAAAGGAGGCCGAGAGGTTGAACCATTTCATGGTTCATGCAGCTTTAGATATGGGAGGTATTGAACAATTTTCTCTTCTTTTTTTTTCTTTCGCATATATTAAAGTTGATCTTTAATATTCTTTCGGGGCTGACTAGGAACATGCACTGGAGAACATGGGGTCGGCACGGGGAAAATGAAGGTATAGAATTTAATTTATCGATGCGATTCGACTTATTAAATTATTGGGTTTTTTGGCCTATGGTTGAATAAAATAACTCATTGGTTGTTTGATATTCAGTATCTTGAGAAAGAACTTGGAATGGAAGCATTGAAGACTATGAAAAGGATCAAAGAGGCTTTAGATCCCAACAACATTATGAATCCAGGAAAGCTCATCCCCCCTCATGTGTGCTTGTAATAAACAGTTGGTCATTATCATTACACTGCAAATTTAAACATATTTATGCAAGCAATAATCATTTATCAACACTTGGAATTTTAATCTTGTATTGGAGCTACAATTGTACGATTTTACTGACATGGAAGAGAACATCGAAACATGGCAAAATTGTTGCAAATACAGCATGTGTTCGCATCTTCTGTCTCACAAAGAATGTCGCATAACAGAAAATTAATGCCATGTTCTTCATATATCATCACGTCGATTTTTCACCCGAAGAATTATTTTTAGTAGATATAATGTCTCGCATTCACATGCATCAGGTTCCAAGAATTTCACCTGCCATTACGCCCTTTGCCTCGTGCCTCTTGATCCTTTTGTCGAGTGCCCAACATCACATCTTATTCAGATGGAAATATTCTTAATAATCTGCAAAGCAGCAAAGGCAGAAGAGCCTTATCTTCTCATGTTTTGCTGTATGAATCGTTTTGTTGTATAGGTGGCAAGTTATTGACAGGTTGTTGATCGACGCCAGACGGTGGAGTTTGTGGCCTTGGCAATGTTTCCATTTCAAGTTCCTCCTGAAGCAAATTAAGCTCATTCCAGTCGATAACAGCTGCAGTTGTAAGATGATAGGAATATTCAGATTTCTAACAATTTAAGATAAACTTGAAACTGAAAGTGATTTAGAAAGAAGCATACAGTCAGTATTCCACAGGTCAGTGTTGCTAACACCTGGGACATCAGATAGAAACCAATAGTCTGTATTATTCTGCAAACAAGCAACGAAAAGATTAAGGTTTGCCTGAAATCTAAACTGAGAAAAATAATTTCATTTAAATGACGACGAAGAAGAAAGATTGAGCTTACGTCGAAGTTCATGGGGATAATTTTCGTTGGTCCACCGGTATGATCTTCTGAAGCACCCTCTTGTATTTGATCTTCAGTATGTTGGGCATTGTGTTCCAACGAGCCTCCTTGAATCACTGAAACCTCATTTGAGCAAGAAGTCGAGGGAAGTGTAGGATGATCTGCTGACTGTTCAACCTCATTGGCATCATCAAATGCCTCCTCGAATTGGCTAAATCATAATAAGAAACCTTTAGAGAAGGCTGAGAGGATTGAATGGAGTATGTTGAAAAAGATGATGTCAACTTAAAAGGGTTCATGGGACAGAAGTATCATATATGACCTGACAAGGTAAACATCAATTGGACCCATAGTACTTCGGAGTATGATTCTGAATCTTCTTTGTGGATAATCAACATCCTACAAGCGCACAAATTTAAATAAAATGGAAGGAAATAACCACGCTAAAGCTGATATCGAGCTCGGTTTCTCTATTTATACCTCATCGGGATCTGGGACTTCAAGTGTGGTACCATGAGGTGCTTTAACTGCTATGAGAGTTTTGTTCTGCCAGAAATATCATTCAATACGAAACATTGACATTGTTACGAAGAAAATTTATGACAACTGCACTCGTAATCATAAGACCTCTTGTCTGAAACTCCTATTAGTTTGTATATTCGAAAAACATAGAGGTAAAAACAAATAAAGGGCAAGAAATAAAAACCTGGAAGCATGGTAAAGCTTTTATGTCATCTTCTGTTACAAAAAGCCATCTGTGATTGTCACGAATGGAACAAAGGCATAAGTAACTATCGATTTCAACAATTTCTCACATGGATCTGTTTACTAGAATAGAATGGCAGGATTACCTCTGATTATTTTCATCTTCACTCAAGTGTCTCAAGTTTTCCTGAATTTGGCTGTCATGTTCAAAGGAACTATCAATCAAGAATATCACAATGCTAGCAATATTCTACCACTACATAACATAATGAAGTAAACCTTATCCTCTCATCTAAATGTCTTTCTTCCATTGAAAGATTCTCAAATTCTGCCTGCAGACAGGAAAAGTAGACAGACATTCAGTAATGCATACTGATCGAAATCCAATATCACTAGTCAAATGTAAACACAATAAAGCACGAATACTTGAAGCTACAACTTCGTGAGAGTTGATTAAAAACTCCAGAAGCATAGAAAAATAACAAAGCTACGATAGACACGAAAGGAGGAATTGAAGCGACAATGCTTCTGTACAACACCTGCAAAAGAGTGGCATCATTTTCAACTTCTCCACTTCCTGAAGAACCAAGTCCCCTGGGGAGTAACAGTACAGATCCTATGTAAGTTCCATATTCAGTGCCACCCGCATTTACAAATCACTGAAATCCTAATAAACTATACAAGCTTACTTCCAGTGAATTCTGTTCTTGAGCTTCTTTTCGATAAGCCCAATCCCTTCAAGGACATTGGTTATATCATATATACGCCTTTTCTGAACCTATGTGACACAAAAATCATATAAGAAGCTGCAGCTTGAAGAAAGACTATCAGGCCAACAAAGTGATAGCCACCTGCAAAGTCTCGGCTGCTTTGTTGAGATCAAGTTCACCATCTTGTGATTGTGTTATCAAAGTAATAAATCTTTTTGTCAAAAGACCTGAACAAAGAATCGCACCAATCGATCAATTTGACGCGCTGATAACTGAAATTTCAAGCTCAAAAGCAGAGCAAGGCGATTACTCAGAGAGCTATCATAGCGGCTTCCAGCGGGAGTTAGAGGGGAGGCAGCATCTGCATGTTTAAGTGAGGATTAATTAAGTTCATGCAGAAAATGAATTTTTTTTTTCAAGTTACCCTTTGCTTTGAGGAGAACAATGGCATCGCAAGTCAGACACAGACAAATAAGAAACAAGAGTCTCACCGGCATTAGAGACAGGAGTTAAAGGGACAGATCGGTTGTTTCTAGTGGCCCTTCCACGACCATATCCTCTTCCTCCTTTACAAGATAGAGGTGTACGGAGAGGGCTGCCATCCATATTATTACCTCGCGGACTTGCTGTCCTTTCACTTAGTTCCACTTCATTAACTCGATATCCATTCTTGCGCTTCAGAGGCTGCAAAGTAAAAACGGTTGAGGAAAACTAAAGCTAGAAAATGCAGCAACATCAAGAAAGATTACTCTAGTTTGACAAAATTCATTAAGTTCATGTGATTGGGTATGTCAAGGAACTGCAAGCCTAATAGTAATAAGCCACTTAATCTGCAAGGTATACATAAATTGCCATGAAACGCACAAATCAAAAGCACAGTTGTTTTATTTGATCTTACATTTAGGACATTATTTATGCTTCCTAAGATTTATCTGAACGCTTCACCAAGATTTACGACGAACAAAAAGAAATAATATCTGTCATTGAGGAAACAAGCCCTCAAAAACGAGGGACTCACAAATTATTTGATAGGTTGTATATACCACTGGGTAAATTTGGCCGGCGTTCATAAGAAAATGAAAGCATAAATGCAATAGAGTATACACTGTTGGGGGCAAATTAGGTCAGATGTCCGACCCTACTGAACACATCAAGCTGACAAAAATCAGCGCCACCTTCTTATTCCGACAATAACAACTCCACCAGAGACAATCCTGGACTTACAGCTGTAAACACTTGTACTAAAACCCACCCACAATAACTAGCCAATAAGTAGCTAAAAAGCCGAAGTTCAATAACACAGTGCATATAAAGGCCCAAAGCAAGAAACAGTACAAAAGCAAAATCCAGATAACCACAGCTGCATTGATAAATAAGTACAAAAAAAACGCACCGTAGATTTCACGATTATAGCATCAGCCTGGCGATCCCACCCTTGCTCCATCGAGGCGTCTTGAGGGGTAGGAAAACGGTGGTAGTCTCCCTGAGTATTCATCGTCGAGAAAGGAAGATGCCTCCTGATCGACGACGGCGGAGTCTGCTGCTGCTGCCGCATCTGCTGGAGGATCCGACCATTCGACGTCGGCGGCGGAGTCTCCTCCGCCACTCCATGCGCCGGATGAGCAGCCCCGACCATTAAAATGGAAACCCTTGTGTGCCGATTGGTGTCAGAAGACTGAATTGAGGGTTTTGATTCTTGGTGGGCTGCGACTGCCGAGTGGAGTGAAGTAAACGAGGGAAGGGAGGGAATTTTGGTTCGGATAGATGTGGAGGGAAGTAGGGCGGGCCAAAAATGTAATTTGTGTATTTTCATTGTGGTCCTTTATTTACCAACTATTTTCATTGTGGTCCGTTATTTACTCTACCTAATTTTGGGCTGATTGGGCTCAAACTTGAAAGTTAAATGGTCCTCTATTAGCCCAAAATTTCCATTTTTCAGATCGATAAAGTGTAACAATTAGTCAAAGAGGGTTAGCCTAGCCCATATTATCATTTTTTTTTTTCATTTATTCCATTGAAAATATTTGATTTCTATATAAATAATATTCCATGACAAAACAAATATAGGCAAGAGGAAATTGTGATGTAAAGCATGTGCAGTGTAGGGCATGAGATCCTCTATTCCACTTTCTGTATTCCACTTCGTATTCCAACCTACGAAAATCGTTACACCTTCCCCCGTGTAGGGCATGAGATCCTCTATTCCACTTTCTGTATTCCACTTCGTATTCCAACCTACGAAAATCGTTACACCTTCCCCCGCCCAGTGTTAAAACACTCGTACACATCATTACACCCATAAATATCATTACACCAGTTGTTTAAATAAAAAAAAAGTCAATATTATATATTTTAATATATATACTGATTTTTTCTACACCAAACTAAAAAAATATATAATATTGATTTTTTTTATTTAAACAACTGGTGTAATGATATTTATGGGTGTAATGATGTGTACGGGTGTTTTAACACTGAGCGTGGGAAGGTGTAACGATTTTCGTAGGTTGGAATACGAAGTGGAATACAGAAAGTGGAATAGAGGATCCGAAACCGTAGTGTAGTTGGGCGTTCTCCTCAAGTAGACAAATGACGTTAAGGGTTGGCAAATTCTTAATACGTCTCTATCTATTTTTCAATTATTAGGAGACGGACGGTGGACAGAAAACTACTAGCAAAAAATGAAATAATTAATTAATATTAAAGGCCATACATAAAGTAAGGCCCCTACGCTCTCTACTCTATCTATAGACAAGGCAATATTCTAATGAATTCAATATAAACGTTATGCAAAAGGTGTTTAGACCGTTGGAACTCGAAACCACTTAAAGAAACCCTATTTCTGAGGTCTTTAGTTAGATTAATGAAGAAAGGATTGTAAGATTTGGACACTTGGAAAAGCATGAAAAGCTTATCTTTACTTATGTGGGTCCACTTTTAGGAAAATATTCGAGCGACGATAATGTTGGCATTAGGTGATCAATCACTTTTACTAGAGTGGCCATGACTCATTAATCCATTGATAGCTCTCTTCTAGCTAACGTGAGATCGTAGTTACATTACATTCTTACATTGTTTCTGTGTTTTTAGCAAAACTAAAGTCGCATTTTCGCTAGTGAAGATGGAATATTTTGTAGTAAAGTCGCTCAACATAATCTTGTGGTATAGAAACTTGAACTATTAATGGACGTTTAAGTTTGGTATGCAATCAATGGCTAACGTATATATTCACATGGGCTGCCAAGAATAGACATAGAACAGCTCCATACACCATACCACAACTTAGATAAACAATAAATTAATCAAGCATATAATACAATAATTCCATGCCAATAATTAAATCCATATTCCATTTAAGTATAATCTCTATGGCTTCATCATTCTTACAATCACTCACGGTAGTATAATATATAAAAAGCAAGGCTTTTTGCTTCAATTAAAGCTGCCTCATCATCAGCCCTTACACTTCGATCATCGACATGGTAATAAAACGCTTATTCAAGTGTCCAAAATATACAATTCTATTATTTATAGAAACAAAAAAAAAGAAAAAGAGAAACGATTATTTAAATATAATTCTTCTTCACACGCTGACACTGCAACTCTGTGAGAGCTGATACTTAACGCTGTTTCCGATCACAATACCGGCGTTCTTACCACCACTCCCGACGGGAATAGACGCCGGACACGTCACGTGCAGGTGGTACCTCCCGGAGACGAAAGTCCCGACCTTCCACTTAACCCTGCCGTCGATCTTGACGTTCAGCCTTATCCCGCCGTTGCCTTGGTCCTGGCCGAGAGCTATGCCGTTGAACGGCGCGACGGGGACGTCCCTCCCCTGGAGGAACGGCGACCATATGTTGACGTCCTTGTGGCCCTGGTAGACGGGGTTTATGAGGGTATAATAGGTAATCTGCTGGTTTCTGTAGGTGGCGTAGGAGTGGAGCCGCTCGTAGTAGACGCCGATCCTCGAGTTGGGATTCCGGGAGGCGACGGTGACCTGCACGGTGGTGGAGATGACGTTGGGGGAGGAGACGTTGAGGACGAAGATGGTGGCGTCCTGGAGGGTGAAGCGGGGCTTCCTCGGCTGGAGGATGGCCCACGTTATGAGGAAGGTGAGGAGGACGAGGAAGGCGAGTATTAAGAAGCCGGCGAAGCAGCGGCGGAGGAGCTTCCGGCGCTTGTGCTTGTGGTGGCTGCAGACCTTCTCCTCCATATGTAATGGCTTTTCTTGAGAGAGAGAGAGAGAGATAGAGAGAGTTTTTGAGTGAACTCTTTACGTGAGTGTGTGGACTTTTATAGTGTTAAAAGAGTGAATAAGAAAAAGGCACGTCGTATATAGGTTAGGTAATTAAAGTATTAGTGTATAACCTTTATTAAGATGGCTGTTTTTTTTTTATAATTATTAGGACATGCGTAGACAATTTTTTTTGCTTAGTTGTATTAAATATTTAATATTTTAAAAATGATATGCATGCATGTGCTTAGAGTTAGAATTCCAAATTTAGCACGTTATGGTAGGTAAACGCATGTGTTAATTTTCAAGATGAATGATACGGCCAAAGAGTAGAATTGATATTATTTGTAGATGGAATAAAGTATTGAAAAAGGAATATATCTTTATTTATTTATTTTGAGGGTGGTTTCTTAATATGTTGGAACATGGGAAGCATATATGATTACTTTGTTTACTAAATAAAAAGAGAAAATCAAGCTTTGTTTCATTGCTAGGGATGAAATACGGGGAAAAGGAAGTATTATGTTAAGAAAAGAAACTGAAGTGGAGAATATAAACCTTTCCTGATGCAAAACAAACAAGTACACAAGCTGACAGCGAGGGTGTGACTACGGCTAGACAAGAAAATACGAAGACACCCGACGACCCGCTTGACAACTTATCCGGACCAATGACGCGATCAAGAAAGAAACAAATGGATGAGGCCTTGAAAGGACTAATTCAACAAACATTTGATCAAGGGTTCATCCCACCCAAAGAGGGCCAAGCCAAATGCTACAACATCCTAGCAATAACGGATCGAAGACTAAATAAGCCCGACGCCTAGCTTGATCTCAAGGCCCAACATTGAGGTAGTTCAAAGAATATAAAGAGACATGACTGTTGGCAAATGAAGCATCAACGTGGGCTGCATGGTTTTTGTGCTCAAGACTTTGACCACATGGAAAATTGATCAACTCTAGCTTGATATTAGCACCTAGTAATTAGGTTTTAAGTTTTATTGACCTTCTTTTCTTAATTTTCTTTAAATTTCGTTTTCATTGCTGCATGAACGAAAGTTAGATTTTAATGATAAACCCGTGAGTTTATTTTCCTTTCGCTAGTTTCTCGCAAATTAGCCCGGTTTTGCTTTGCAATTCCTCCGACTTATCAACTAGTGCTTCGTGCAATTTAGCTAGTTGTGGCGTCAAAACTGTCATCCAAATCAGTCCGTAATTCAAAGGTGTTAGGCTCCGTCCTAATATTGTTGTTTGAGGACCGAATTCGGGTGAGGGAATAGGATACCGAAAATTGTTCGTTGTGATCCGAAGGAGATAGGTTTATCCTATTTTTGTCGTCTCCAACTCGCACGTTTCGAGTCCTCCAAATTGCATTATATCATTCCCCGGTTCGTGTCTAGTATTTTATATTATTTTTATTTTTTTATTTTTTTATTTTTCGAGTTCATTCTATCGAGTCGAATCTTTCAAGGACGATCTCAATGCTCACGTGTGAATCTCATCCCGAGTTCGCATCATTTCCACTCAGATTAAAAAAGGAAAGCTTACATATATATATATATATAACAAAAATAATAACAATAAAAAGATCCACGTAAGACCATAATTAATTATTACATAATTCATGTCCCATTTGTTTAATATATTATGTGTGAATGCGGTGTAAAAGTATGACTGTGACCATTGACTATTGCGACCTACGTTTGATTGCAACTAAAGTATCTGGAGTGGAGAAGAAATCAACCATTTGCCGTCATATCACAAAGATAAATTAATATGAAAAAAAAAAGAATGAGAAGCATCTCTGACATTGCGAATCTTTGGAAATTTAAAATAATAATAATAAAAAGATATATAGTATATGATATGGTTTCCATGACAAGTGACAAGTGGCCTTGATTTTGTAATTGTTTTAGGTTTCTTTACAAGTGATAAGACAATGGTAGGTAATGAAGAATTCCTTGAATTCGAGGAAAGATAGATTGGGTGAATGGAAAGAGAGAGTTGTATTTTGATTATTATTATTATTATTGAAGCACTATTTCTTATTATAATGCATACATCATAATATTTCCTCCATCGACTGCAAACCATTATTACAGGCGGCAACAGACAAATTAAACCCTATTATTTATTAGCTTAACCACTTATTATATTCCATTTATTCTTGAAACCCTTTCTTATTACCAACTTTCTATTCACATTCATATTCACAATCTCAACGCTGCATGTTAGTAGGAAACTGCACTTGAGAAGCAACTTTACCATGGCTGCCTTCTTCTTGCCTCTTGGTTTTACCTATCGAAAGAAGAAGAAGAAGAAGTATTACATTGCATCGCAGAAAGAATCGATGTAGTTTGAGTTTATTACAACCATTAAATTGGCCGACCTTTTTCCTTCCTCTGACGACGGCTACGATTCTTATTGGTGGCTGAGAAAGCGTCGGTTGTAGCCGCCGCCTTTGGAAGAAACACACCTGTCCCTGCATGACCCGACCCGCCCGGGTTGAGATTGGCCGACCAAGTTTTGCTTCCCATGAAATTCCCAACCTGCATTTATGGCAGCAGAACAAACAAACAAAAGAAATGATGCATTTATTTCAAATGACGTATTTTCCTATTTTTAAAATTCATACCATTAATTAAAAGAAAAGATCATATTATCTCAACCTGCTGGGTATGGGTATGAACCGGGTTCACTCTTTGGAACTGAGAACCGGCGGGCGACCGCCCCGTCCAGCTGCTTCCATTGACGGCACCGCCGGCACTTCCGCAGAACATCGCCGACTTAAACCCAAATGCCAAAAAAAAAAAGGGATAAATAAATATATAAGAAATAAAACAGATGGTAATAAAAGCGTCATAATCGAGATTAATAATGGATCGTCCATATGCATGTCAATGTACACCTACCTGCATTTGAGGGAAAGGTTCAAAGATGTTCGATGGGTTGGTGGGCTTCTTCGCCGTGGAGATATTAGGTTCGTCCATGGAGAAGAAATCACTCGGCAGCCATAGCTCGCCGTCTTCCAAGTTTTGGTTTTCGCCCAAGATATCATTTTCCATTGTTGCCTCCTTTCTCTTCTTCCCCTTCTCTATTTAATACCTTCTGCGAGAGAGAAGGATGGTAAAGAGGTGAGTGTAATGGTGACGAAGAAGGGCCATTTTATAATAGATTGGAAAAATAAATAAAAAGGCAAAAAAAATAAAGATTTTATTTTTATTTTTCTCATTTTTCTTTTTTATCGAGATTTCATAACAACGTGTACGAGGTTATGTGCACGCTTTCTTTGTCACTATCTGCAAATGATTGATATTAAACCGATTGTAGTAATCAACTTTTTGTTTATTATAGGAACTTAGATTATCTCAATCTATATAAATTTCAATTATAGAGTATTAACAAAATCGAGTAAATGAAAAATCAATGTTATACAAATATTACAAGAATCTTGGAAAGCAGATTGTAATAATATTCACATTTTCGTTGATTACGTGAATGAGATCATTAATGAAAATCATTCATATTAATTATTATAGGAATAAAAATAATGGTTGGACTCTAAAGTCTAATCGCATGTTGTGTAAACCAAAAACGAGCTTGTCTTAGTGTAGCTGAAAATCAAAGCCTTTCCCATTGCAGTGGGCTGAGAAAAGGCCAACTCATCGTGTCTTAGGACAAGGCCTTCGCAGAAGCTTTGCCTGCGTTCAAACAAACAACGTAGGCCGGTTTAGTCGTCATTGTTCGAAATTCATACCAAATGCAGCTCAGAGTCACGAATAATACACCGAAAACTTCAAATGTCGAAGAAGAAAACGACGAAAACTTTTAAATTATATAGGCCACAAAAAACTCAGTGATGAAATCATATATATACCTCACTGCATCGAGGAGGCTAGTTGCGGCATGTTTCCTTCTATTAGAAGGCGAGACCCAAATGGCCCTTATGCCACAACAAGCTTGAACAGCCACGTCCTCGCAATAAGTGGCACCGCATTTAGCGCAGAATCTTTTCTTACGATTTCTCTTTGAAGACGAACGCCACCAAATTGAAGAGCAGTTGAGCTTTTTCGTTCAGCTTTTGAAGATGCGCTGTCTGACTTTTTATCCGTCGAAGTTGGAAGAATAATCCGAAAGGCCCTTTTTATTGGTTCCGCAAATACGCATCCCGATACCCTTTGCGATGAGACAAACAGATATACCTGATGCAAGGATAGTATATACATGGCAGTTAATTCAATGATGAAACTTTACTGCAAATGTTGAGAGAAACTGCTGGCACGGGATTATTAGATCGGAAATTGTGAAGGAAATGAAGGTAATGGATCTCATTGGGAGTAAAAGACAATTAAAGCAATTTTCTTACAAATGGAAACAGACAATCAAGAAAGAGCCATATAAGATATCATTTGTTAGAGAATAAAGTATCCCCCGGAAAAATACTGCTATTTACTTTTCTTGAATCACCTTACAATGTTTATCAAATATCCATCCTTCTCCAAGCTCCATCTCCTTCTCCATCATGTCCACAATCTCCCGAACCTGCGGTTCGACCGAATTCAACCTCTCTAAAAACCAACCTTTTAGGCTAAATATATTTTCTTGACTTAGAAAAAAAAAATGGAAATCACCTTGTTCTGCTGAGCTGCAGGGTCACCTTGTTGGACTAAGATAATGCGCCCTTTATCGTTTGACTGTACAATCCTTTCGTTTCTCCAACCCTTTACAACCAAGCAACGTCGTTACTCAGCAAATAAGAATCGAAAACAGATGGGCACTGAACCTATCAACCAATGACATCATCGCTTAATTAAGTATTTTTCACCTGTAAAGGGATGCCATGAGTGTAATTCTTGTGAAATGCCTTGTGAACCTTTTCGTCATCTTCATCGCCGGCAGCATACTTAAATCCACATGTAGCACATGTATGAAGTAGAAAATCAGATTGACCCATCTCCAAATGCAACTGGGCGTATTTCCTCTTCTTATTCAGCACTTTGCCACACTTGCCAAGCTTTAATTTAGCCGAGTTTTCACCAGAATCGTTCTCCGATTGTTTGCCATCTAGCGTATTAACAACAACACTACAGAAAGCCAAAAGAAATAAACACTTCTTCCACTATCCCGAGGAAACCCATATCATTATAAGCATATAAAATCCAAAAAAAACAAATTCCAGCTGAATTAGAATTCATCACACAAGGAAACCACAATAAATCACAGTATAAAAAATCTCGGGCTGGAATAGAAAAATTAGATCGAATACGAAAATTACCCTGATGGATCACAAATCTTGCGCTTGGCTGTGAATTCTTCCTCTTTCTGTGCCGAAGGCTTAAAGAAACTGCTGAGTTTCGCTTGCATTTCCCTTTTCTTACTTCGCAATCGGCAATATCCCTGTGATTGTTTGCGAAATTAAGCTCGCATAGTATAGTAGTCCCATACAGGCGAAAAAATAAGGGGAAAAAAAAAATTTTGATCTTCCCGCCAAAAGCAGCCTTAACCTACGTATATGTAGAATATTTGGGCCGGACAAGTTTTGTTTCAAGTCTGGCCCAATTTGTAGAAATGGATCCAACCTGGCCCATTTAAATTATGATTATGTAACAGATTAAATACTTAGGTATATTATTATTATATGTTGTGAATTCTGATAATATTTTTGAGAAATATGATCCCCCAACAAATCTATTCAATACAACACACACATATATATATATCAATATCACGTGATTAAATAAATAAATTGACAGATGATATTGTGAATCCTAACGAAAATCCCTGCCTTGTCCAAATATTGCCTAAATATAAATAAAGGTATCATCATCATTGTTATTAATTCTTTTATGGGCTGTGTGTGTGTGTATAAATAAATACAGTATATTCTCCTAAAATGTGAATTTTAATAATTTACAAATGGCTTCTTACAATGTTGCCCGCTTCACTTCACTGTTTCTCACCATTGTTGCCCTTTTCGTCCCTCATGAATGTAAGCACGTAAACAACAACTCTTCTTACAAACTCCAACTTATGTCGCACCCGATTTGTAATACTAATATGTGTCGCTTCAACATGCCACATCAGTATCATATGTGTGGAGAAATTGCATGTGTCAACTAATGTCACATCACCTCTGATGTTGATATGACACGATATGGCACGAATCAGTGTCACATCAACTGGTGGTAAGGTGCACACCATAAAATTCCTCTATATATATATAATATGATGTTTGTGGATTTATCTGTATGTAGTGGCAGGCGTTGATGGTAATAAGAGCAGCAGCAACCAAATAGGGCAATCATCTTATGTGGCGGACCCTTGCGTGCTTAAACAATGTTTTTTCATATCGACGAGCGATTGTTGGTGTTGTTTTGGAGATGACAAGTGCTATCTCTTCAGAGATGCTTGTGAGAAACGTTGTCCTCTCACTAGACAATTATCTAGTAGTAGGAAAATGTTGCCCTAATATCTGTAATCTATTATAAAAACACCAATGTTATGGCGTCAATTTTTATGTTACTGGATAATTATTATTTTAATCCTCGAATTCCATGTACCAAACCGATTCTTAGATGGTGCATAAGACCATCTCCAACCGAAACATTAATTTTCAAACCTAAACTCATTCTCAAACTCAAAATGCAGTAATGCATCTTCAACCGTTAAACTCATTCTCAAACTCAAAAGTATATTATCGTAATATTCACTTTTACACCAATTTTTGTAACTTTTCAATTCTACCTACATATTTAATAACTTTACAAAATAATATTTAATTTTTGTATTATATATAAATGAAATATAAAAAATAAATAAAAAGATATAATATATCTTTATTATTAATAAATAACTAAGCAATATATTTTTATTTATTAATTTATTTTTATTTATGGTTGATTTAGTAATTAAAAATAAATAAAGGTCTATAAAGCAATTATAAAAGTACAAACCCAAAAAATAAGTTCAAACGCAAAAATGGGTTTATATAGGAGAGAGAAAGTAAAAAAACTCATTTTGAGTTTGAGTTTCAAGTACGGTTGGAAATATTTTACCCCATTTTTTGAGTTGGTTTATATAGGAGAGAGAAAGTAAAAAAACTCATTTTGAGTTTGAGTTTCAAGTACGGTTGGAACTATTTTACCCCATTTTTTGAGTTTTAGGGTACAGTTAGATATGCATAATATATCAGTGAGCTTTAAAGTGTTTTTTTTTTCAAGAATTTTGAAGTACAAGGTAAATAATTGTAAAAATTGATTCGCAAATTTTCTTTCTCAATCAATGAAAAACAACCAAAATTTTTTATGCAATAAAATAGACATTTTTGTTTGGTTTGTTGTTACACAAATCCGTTAGGTCTTTTCTCTCCACTCTTGGCGGATCTCTTCTGTACGTCAGCTTCATAGTGTGTGAATGCAGCATCTAGAGCCTATACATATATATATATATATATTATATATATAATATAATAGATATATGAGAAAGAATAATGCAAGATTAATAACAAGTTTAGTATTATCCCAGAAACTAACCTGAAGCATTGGATGAACAAGAAGAGAAACTTGATGCCTGAAATCGGACTGTGCAGATTCCTTGATCTCCTGGTAAAGCGTAGAGTATATATTAAGACGAAGATATGACGGTTTATTCATGTTGCGAGATTTATATCTGCAGCCCTCCTCGTATCATCATTTATGTTAAGAGTTGAAGCTTAATCAATAAACGGCATACTTTTCTCGTTTTTATTTCCTGCACTAGTTCAGGCATATACACAAATGGACCAAACATACCTGCAGTTTAGGATACACTTTTGACATTTCGTTCTTCAGCTTCAATACCTGTAAGAAAGAACAGCGATTAGAATATCAATTACGATCTTACCAACGCTATGGCGTGGACCATTCTTTGTCAACTAAATCACATCTAAGGACTCATGTATTGGGGAATTTTTTTTTTGCTTTTTTATATCAGCGGTAGTTGAGTTGTAGACTAACTTGACATGTAGACCTCAATCTATCATCAGACCAGAGTTGCAATCATAAGAAGTGCATTGTACCTTGTTATACAGATACTTTGTCGTAATTGGATACGATGACCAAAAGTGTTTCAGTAATTCCTGTATAGAAATCCAATGCTGCACAAGAGACATGGGAAGTAAAATAAATGATATGTGAACAATGTAAGTTTGATTGAAAGAAGTGCGAGCAGTTGTGCGAAAAAAAACCCACATTCAAAAGCTCCTCTTTGGTAGCTTTAGGCAAACTGTCCAGAACGCTCTCATTTGGACTCTTTCCGAGGTTAAATTTGGTGCTAGAGATATTCTGAGTCAGCCCATGAAAGACCTATATGTAACAATACCGAAGTTACAATTATCCTGCCGGAAATAACATGACTGCTGACCTCTATCGGGGGGAGACTATGCAACGATTCAGTGACACATACAAAAGAAAGATGAAGATTAAATACCTTTAGAGCGACCTCACGTGACACTATAGGTTCACGCAATCCCATGTCTCTAGTATCAGATATAAGATTTCGCAAGGAACCATAGGCTTCATGGGATTTTACACTGGACTTCATTGGCTTTATGCCCGAAGTTGCATCGCCCAATGATTTTATCGCATTAGCCTGCTGAGAGTCAAAGTAGTCCCGTGGATCCTGGAAAAAGAAAACATTTTAGAACTCCCAGCACTCGGACTACTGTTGTTTTTTTGGGGGGGGTGGGGGGGGGGGGTGTTACAAAAGCTTAAGAAATTCAAAATTTAGGGCGAAAAGAAAAGGATAACAGCAGCACCAAAACAACAGCAGCAACAACAACAATAATAATAACCATTTCAGGAAAATAAAGTCAAACCTTGATACTGAGGGGAGCTACTGCTGGATCTTGAGACCCCTTAAGGTCTTCAATCTCAGCCAATCGAGTTATCCTCTCTGAGATTTCTCTATCGGATGCTTCATCAGACAAGTGAGCTGCAAGCAAACTTTAACATTGGTGAGGATATTCTGACATGGCCAAACGGAACTGGAACTGGATAATAGGTGAGAAACAAAATGGCTACTCACCCTGTCTCGCCTTTGAAAGGGCTTCAGCAACTGATCGTGTGTCTCCCAGATCAACATCTTTTCACGCATCACAAGAAAAAAAAAGACATGAAAAGATAAGTGAACTTGAAGATGATCCATTATTATAGATATAGTTAGAGCGAAACGGTATAGTATGAGCCTGATACTAAATATATATTCAGACACTTTCACTCTGTATGCCACGAAGCGTAGGATAATGATGGGTTTGTGATAGTCCAATAATAAAAATGACGCACAGCTGAATTTATAAACACAAAGCGAGATTTTTAATCTACCTACAACTCTTCCTCGAAGCACAACTGCAGCATGCTGGTTGAGATCTTGTGAAAAGGATCTTCGGTATGGCTCATATTGTGAGTCCAGAAAATCCCTTGATTCATTGTTAAATAACCCGTGATCCTAAAATATAGGTAAGCATATATATGAGGTAATCATTAAAATCAAACATGTAAAACTGTGAAGTTCAGTCAATATAAATTTGGAAAACAAAATGCATCTCTTTTACAACAAAAGCAAAGAGAATGTAGAAAGAAACATTTGTGATCTGCTCAAGAATGACCATAAGAACACAATAACAGTTCCTTTACAAGCAAAAGATTCACCCAAAAAATGACAGAAGAATATCTGGACACTTCAAATGTACCGGGAGGTTTATGTAATTGTCCCCCTCATCAGCTTCAATGTCCACGGTTGGATCGACACGCTTAATCTGATAAATTTCATTTATAAATAAGAAGCATGAACGAAAACTGTAAAAACAAATAAACCAAAGCATCTACCACCATACAAAAGACTTATAATGAAATTACTTTTTTACGGGCTTCATTTGCTAGCATGTCATCTCGCTTCAGGAAAACAGCAAGCTCCTCATCTTCGGCAGCCTCGGCTGCAGCAGCAACAACATTTTTTGTACTGTGGAGATATTCTGCTCTAGAGTATTTGGTCCAGAACTCCTTTTCTGTCATCTGAAATGAACAATAATACTGTTACTTATTCATTCTCTGCAATTGCAATACATTGTGCACAGGATCTAAAGGGATTATGAAACACAGGAAGCAAGATCTAGTGTACCTTTCTAGTAACAAAAGTAAGATATGCTTTACGAACTGCTGGTTTTTCAGCAAATATCTGCAAATAATAAGGTACGACGAATAAGAACTTTTGCATTAAGGGCTGAGATAGCTGGAATTGAGGAAAATCACCTGATGAATGATTTCTGGTGTCAAGTTAAATGTCACCCTGTTCGACTGTATACGAAAAATAAAAAAATGAGCCTCATGGTTCAACATATATCCTAAAAAAAGATTATAGCACTATGTTGATGCTCAAATCTAAAACAGAGCAGAGTTCAAGATTTGATAGAACAAGCATAAGCATATGCATGCGCAACACAAGCAGTTTATTACCTGACCATCTGATAATGGTTTCACGCTCCACATTTCATTTTTCAAAGCTACCCGCTGTTTTGGCTTTCTGCTATCATTTTGCTCCAGCAATTTCTGCAGCTCAATGGTAAAAGAGTTACGGCATATCATATGTTTAATCCAAAATCAATATCACAAGCTAATAAGATCTCATAATTTGATTAGTAGAAGCTAACAGATGTAAAATAAATTCACAACAAATACTTCAAGGCATAAATAATTTGTAATTGACTAATGTTGATAAAACCAATTCATTCCAATATCAGACCAGCCCCAAAACATTGATTTAAAAGACATTTAAAGAAATCCCCATCGTTAACCTTCCTAGTAGCCCAAAATTCAGCATCAGTCAGTATCTCTCCGAAAACAAACTGTCTGTGAAGTCTCTGTAATTCACTGCCAGTAAACAGTTAAAAACAGATTTAGAAAAGTGGTAAAAAGTAAGAGAGTCAATTTTTTTGGAGAGGATAAATAAAAAAGGATTAATATTACAAAAACTGAAAACATACTGAAAAGGGTAAAAAGTAATTCTTAACATGGAGAAACTCTACCTGTTTTCTTGCAGTAACTTAATCCGCTGCTCTGTTCCTGCTTTACTGAGTTGTTCATCGTTCATCGGCGCAGCAGATACTTCAGGTGGTGCTATTCCAGCTTCGGAGTGAAAGACGATAGCATTGGCTGCTCAAATTAACCAAGGCAACGGGTAACCAGTTTGGAGCCCAACTCAAACTCAATATAATAATCTATTTAATAGAAAATGCACAGAAAAAAAAAACTACTCAAGTCCAACTCGAGTGAAAATGCATTCACGCCGAGTCAGATGAAAAAAAAAAAAAAAACTCAAAACACAAATTTGAAGTTCGATGAAAATTCAAAAGAAACCTGAAACGTTGGCTGTATGACAAACATAATGCTGCATAATCACCCATGAGTCACGATAATTACTCACCAACAAATTCCCGGCACTCATCCCGCTCAGCAAAAGTTTGAAACTCAAAAATGTAATTTCCCTGAAGCATCGTCAAAGTAAGAGAGGTATCAAAATCAAAATGTAGGGAATGGACAATACACTACTTCCTCAACAAAATGTGAAAAATAAGTGTACTCATAAAAAATTTTGAACTCAAAACCTGGTCTTGAGTCAAATTAAGCAAGGCCTGTTTACTGGAGCCCTCCTTGCTGAACTTATGCCCTGTATTTGCAAATGGAGATAAATACAAACATACAAATGGTATCATTTCATTGCAAATGATAGACGATAGCACGACTAAATGTCACACTATCAAGAAATTTGCCTTCATCTACGATACTTATGTATAATTTACAAGGGCATTGCACTCAGTGATACTAAAGGTCTTTGTTGCAAGCTAAAATGCTCATGTTCGGCACAAATGAAACTTATTAATCTATCCATGGACAAATCAGTGATAACAAGCACCTTTAATCGTCCTAAACTCCACATTGAGCTTCTGTGGTGATCTTGGATCATTTGGCATAAAAACAAATCTCTCAAAGCTCTGAAAACAACAAAAAAAAGAGACTCAATTGCCAAAACCCAAACTGCAAACAGCTAAAACAACTTAGAGAATTGGCCAAACAAAGTAGAACCAATAAAGAACTTCGTCAGCATAACGATTGAAGTAACAGAACATACAACAGACGCAGGCACGGCACAATTTAGATCGATTGGCCAACAAAGTAGAGGCCAATAAGACTTCGTCAGCATAACATTGAAGTAACAACATAAAAACCAACCACAATCGATAGAAATGTTCCAAGTGATATTAATCTAACAATTCTCTCCTCTGATTTAATCAAATTTTCGATTAGAACATCTGAATGCCTGCAAAATCAACACACTGCTGCTGCGAGCCAATCGGATCCGAACCCGAAGACGAACTGGGCTGTATGTGAGTCGTCTGCGACGAAGAAGGTACCATAACTATTCTGATTAACTGCGCCTTTTTATATTATTCTTAATTTTCCAAATTTGTTATGAATTTAAAGAAAAACTGTGGGCTGAAAGGATTCTGGCCCATTGAAATGTGGGCTGAAACAATTATGGCCCATTTAACAGTGTATAGAGATTGTGGTACCTCCATGAAGATTTCATTACATATATATCTCTACAGCTAAACAATATGTTTTTTTTTTATGTCTGAAAACATCTGAAGGTACAATATATCCAAACATCCATAAGCACAGTACAACTTCATCACAAAACCAACCAACATATGTTTATTACACAACATTCCCACTGCTGTGTTTCTTATTACTACAGAAAAACAAAAACAGCAGATTATTTGACAGCTTTAATGTCGTTGTACTTAAGCTAATCAACACACTAAACACACAAGACGACTATTTATTACATACCATAATAACATATTCTGAACACTAATGCACAATTTGGTGAGGCATTCCTATCCAAACTATGGAGAGACAATGCCCCGCGATGATTTTTTAGCCAAGAACGAATTGCCCAGTTGAGACATCAATGCCGAGCCCGATGTTATTCGAAAATGCTGCCTCAAAAGAAGAACGGTGGAGATGAACCGTGATGGTGCTACCGTGGCTGCTTACCTCTGAGCCTATACTGTTGGATCTTATTACACCACGGCCAATATTATTATTGCCACGATTATCTGATTGAACGACGACTTCTGATATCTGAGAGCCAGTTGGACCGCAAGATGGGAGATTCTGAACAGATTTTTTAGGGTTTTGAACGGATTCATTATTGGAAGCACTCCGAGTCTTCGAATTGAGGAAACGTCCTCCGCTCCCTCGTGGGCGACGCATTGCATGGAGATGACGGGATAGATGCTTATAAGGCGGCTGAGAGGATAAATATGTGGCTCATTAAATTTAATTATGCGCATGTATATTATTAAATGCATTGAGCGTAATATACATAAAATTTATCATCACCTTATTGTCGCGTAATTTGAGCGCTTTCTTTTCGGCAGCATCCTCTTGCTCGGCGCGTTTCTTTCGTCGCCTCATGATTCCATTGTACTGCTTTGCGTTCACATAGACCGGCGGCACATCCCCTTCGCCGGCCATGTTCCTTGGTAATAACAAGATACGGCCCTGAAATATAAATAAAGCACATATATATATATATGCTTTCTTTCGAGTGCACACATTTACGAAACACACGCATATGTGTGTGTATAACTGCAATTGTGATTGACGAAAGTGAAGGTGAGAAGCAGAACAAACAAACCACGTAATGAGTTCCGTAAGTCGAATAGATTCCATTTCCTGGATCAGCAAAAGGATACAGCTGCACGCAAATCATTCACCATATATATAATTGACATAAGATAGATTAGAATAATCCATATACGAAGTATTACAAGTATTATATATATGTATGTATGTGTGTGTGTAGATGAGTGAGCACAGTTTCGTTATTACCAGCGGCTGACCAATTAATTCAAAGTCCAAGTGGCGATCGACAGTGAAGTCATTCATCTGAAGTGGAGTTCTCTGTGCAGTAAGACGATGATGATCGCCTACTACTTCACAATCTGCGGCGTCTGTATATATTTTCAGGGCTATTTCAGTCAATATCCCACCCCCTTCATGTGTAGTAGACTCTATATATTGAATATATGTGTGCGTGTGCCAAGGCTTGACAATTATATTAATCGATGCCCTCATCCATGGAAAATACTTCAGTTATATATATACTTCATATACTTCAGAGTTGTGTGTGTGTGTGTGTGTGTTATATGCTGCAGTTTATCAATCATATACAATGATGGGAAGGAAACATATAATTATATACCACAAATAGACATGAGAATCTGCAGCTAAAGTGTTGGGACAGTAATTATTATTACCAGGAGAAAGGAGAGTAAAGTACTGATCAGTTGTTGTACTTCCCTTAACACCAGCATCTTCCTGAAGATGATGATGATGTTCATGTCCATCATTGCCATTAGCATTCGAGTGGTGCTTCTTCCCATTAGGTGAAAGTTGCAGAGATGTAATAAGCTTCGGGCGATGAGCAAAAGGTTTATCGTAATCAGCCTGCTGCGACGACCTCATCGTATTATGATCGAATGTTAGAACACTTTCTCGAGTTTGTACATTCATTGTTAAATGCATTGGCCCTTGATTTTCTTTCAAGAACATACCCTCTACAAGTTCCACGCCAAACCTTCTTCGATTATTCCTGCATAAAAAAAAAAGTATACACTGTTTTCTTTAAATAAATTTTTGAATGAACAAGAAACCCTAATTATTAATAGTTGCATAACCTATAAGTAACCAATATGTAACGAACAAGGCTAAAGATTCATAGAAATCACACATAAATCTCTTGAAACTGAAATAAATGGCTAATTAGAGAGTAACATACAAATTGGAAAACTAATAAAGATCCACGGTCAGAGGCATACCATAAAGGTGGGAGGACAATAATTGATGATAAACTAAGATAAAAGTTGAGCAGTGTCCTAATAAAGCACCTCATCCATTCATTAACATATAATTTTTTTTTTCAAATATACTTTCTTATTTTCTAATGAAATTCGACATTACATTGAAGACCACGTACGTTTCCAGCAGATTCACACATACAAAGGTTGAAGCTTTAGCCCCTATAAGATGATGAACAGTCGTTCAAAGCTCTCTTCAAAACTATTACAGATAGAAAAGTAATAAGCTAGCCAAGAAATAGAAACAACTTATATATGAATTGATGGATGGATATCCATATATATTAGCTTTGGATTTAGGACTTATAGGACAAGAGATAAACAACCCTTTTTCCTTCCTTCGACAGACGAAAAAACTTAAGAGCTGCAACATATGTTGTTCTTTGTCTAGGTTGAAACATACATACATAGTATATATATATATATAAAGATGAAGATGATGGAGCAAAAGAGGAGATCGATTGTTTGCTCATCTTGATTTTCTTTAGTTCAAACCTACCCTGTAATTACATCCGTTCTTCTCAGGGACGCTGTCGGTAGAAGAAGACACAGCAGCCGGAGAGAGAGAGAGAGAGAGGTTTGTGGAGGTTGAGAACTACACTACACAATGATGGCCAATGAGATACATATTACATGCGACTTTTTCTTTTTATTATTTTTATTTTCTCTCGGATTGAATTGAATTGAACTGAATTGTGTACGAATTCCATTTATATAATTTATTACCTGTTTGTTATTCGTTCTCTTTTTCGCAAGTATTTTAATGCAATTTGTGCAATGGTTGATTTTTCTACGCATCTAGCACTAATAATGAAAAGGAGAAAGAAAGTGGCATTTCTCACTTTAAAATAACAAAATTACGGGGAAAAAAAAGAAAAAAAAAAGACTTGGGTCCGTTGCGTCGATAATAACTAGCTATAATAATAATAATAATGATAATATAAATATAATGGACTATAAATAAAGTAGATCGGTTAAAACAAATAAGTATAGCAGATAGAAAATATCGATAAATTATGGGAAATATCGGAAAACAAAACGTACATGCATATCATGCAATGGAAAGGCGAAATGAAGGATTTCAGTTTATACGCCGGGAAAGTGCCCGCCGGCGGCGTCCTCTTCTTCATCGGGTCGGACGATGTAATCTCTACTTGCTTCTTGAATAGTAACAATTATTATTAGATTAGAGAATAGGCAAAATCAATTGTTACTTAATTTATTGCCTTTGGGTCGGAAAGTGTTTGCTTGACAGTATCTTATTTATTTCTTTTTTACTTTCATTTTCCTTTTCATTCAAGAATCATAAGATACAAATAAATAGTAATAAAATAATAATAATTTAATTAATGTCGGTAGGGCAGGGTAGGGTAGTGCCTTGCGAAGAAAGGATTATACGCCCGAAACATTACACTGGCCATAACCCTTCGATCAATCAACGCCGGCGAGCCGTTCGAGCAATCGCCGGGCCGGAGCAGATTCTGGGCCTCGGGATTTCAAGCCCGAAATCAAGGCCCGTCTTAGACTTGACTACCTTCTCGAAGACGAATCACCACTTACACTTACATATATATGCAAGAACACTCAGCTGAAAGATTGATTGATTGATAGATATCCTCCGTCTTATTTTCTTCTCTTCTTCTCAAGGTACGTTTAAATTTATTGTTCAATGTCCACCTTTCGAATCTCATTTAGTCTGGAGATTAGCTGGTTTATGCATCAAGTTTTCTCAATTTTGGTGAATATCTGCTCTTATTACATCCTGGGTGGGTGGTCAAGAACAACTTTGTGCTGTTGGGTTAGTAGTGGGTTGTTTGGGAGGATGAAAATGCAACAAATTTTGCGCTGATGCTGCCAAAATTGCTTCTTTAAAACCGAATTTTTTTTCACTTTAGGATGTTAGAAATGTCTTTGTCTGATTGTTGCGATGTTGTTTCCTTTGATCGCTCGCCGATTCATGCTGCTTTGTCTTGTGTAGGAACAACATTTGGTCTGTGCTATATGTCCCCGATCATCGGGCCAGATTCTTGCTTGAAGCCCCCGTTTGCGTCGAGGAACGGTCACTATTCGTCCCCTACTTCGCAAGGTAGGCAGACATATGAAAGAATTTTCGGATCATATAAGATTGTCTTGTCCTCTGTTTCTTTCTGATTTTGTTTGCCATTTGATTGATGTCTTTAAGTGCTGTTGCTTGTTTCTTTCTTACAGGCTACTCCACCGACTTCACTCCTTCATCGTCCACCAGCGTCAGACTCTCTCCAACCGTTAACCTCTCCCGGGAATACACCCTAGCCCTCCAAACAAACTCCTACAGCGAAATCCGAAGAATATTCTACAGAGACGGGGCGATCAGTCAAGACGGCGTAGCAGACTTACACGAAGATGCCGCCCAACACCTTCACGCCGTTCTCCAGCCGGGCCCCAAGCTCATAGCAGACGCCATTTCCCAGATTAAGCCCAGCCCGCTCACTCAACTCATCACCTCCTATTTCGAGCACAGCGAGCACACTTCCCGCCTGTGCTTAGTTCTGTATCAGAGCATCCACAGGGCTCGAGCCCTTTACAGCCCTATCCACGACCTTCTCGATAGCATCTCCCCCGAGTTCGAATCGGACGGATTCTCCCTGTCGTATTCCCAGTGCCAGTTTGCCTTCGATCTCTTCTTGCATTTCGACCGGCACGAAAACCCTTTCCCCTCCCCCGACCAGCACAGCTTCGAAGAAGTGCGTGAGAACTTCTCTCAGCTCAGGCTGGACCTCGACCTCCACGTAAAAAAGTCGAAATCGAGGGTCAAGACTATAAGAAACTGTTCGATGGGATCTGCCTACTGCTTGATCGCATCTGTGGTTGGAATCACTGTGTCAGCTGTGGTCATAGCCACACATGCTATCGTGGCCTTGGTTGCTGTGGGCCCCTTCTGCCCTGCCGTCCTTTCTTGTAATAAAATGGGCGAGAGAGAGGTTGTTCATCTGGCCCAGCTCGATGCTGCCTCGAAGGGGACATACGTGCTTCAGAATGACTTGAATACGATCGATAGGCTTGTGGCTCGGCTGTACTCTGCCGTGCAGAACGATAAGCTTCTGATACGTCTGGGGTTGGAGAGGGACGTGGATAGGTATTCCGTTCAGGAGATACTTAAGCAGCTTATGAGGAATCATTCGAGCTTTGTGAAGCAGCTTTCCGATCTTGAGGAGCATATATTCCTCTGCTTTGCTGCCATAAATAGGGCTCGATCTCTTCTTCTCCAAGAGATTTATCTCCATCAGGGCATTGGATGATTTTGAATGCCATGCTATAGGTGAGCTTCTTTGTCGGATTCGTACTTTTCGATTTTCCGAGGCGAACTTAATTCGGGTTTTAGGACAAGATTATACGACGTTTATCCTTGTAGTGTCTTCTGTCTCACTATATATATAGATTTTTTTTTCAAACTAGTTTGGATACATTCATTGAATTCAAGAATGGCTAAAACCACATAGAAATTATGATGTAATATCATTACATGACAATGTATGTCGACATAGCCATTTCATGCCGCTAGAAAAGAGTAATATACGAGTCTTCCAGCGTTGCCCATTTCTAAAAATCTCACCTTTTTACTTCTAATGAATCTTGAAGTGTTCATCGAGAATTAGTTGATAAAAAAGAAAAAAAAAAGAAAAAAAAGGAAAGAAAGATGAATCCTTAATGGGTAAGACAAGTGTATCGACATAGCCATTTCATGCCGCTAGAAAAGAGTAATATACGAGTCTTCCAGCGTTGCCCATTTCTAAAAATCTCACCTTTTTACTTCTAATGAATCTTGAAGTGTTCATCGAGAATTAGTTGATAAAAAAGAAAAAAAAAAGAAAAAAAAGGAAAGAAAGATGAATCCTTAATGGGTTGTCCTGATTCATGAAGATGGCAGTTATCTTTTGTCTTGTAACGCAAAATGGTCAAGTTGACGATGCATCTGATGAAGACGTTGTAATGGAAATTTAGAACAAGAAAATAAAAAAAAATTATATTTAAAAAAAAAAGAGAAAAAAAAAGTTGAGGAAATGTAATACATAGATATCATCATACCAATGCAATTGAATTGTACTCTTCTAGTATACATGTGAACATTACTTCGAACGATATTATCAAAAACGTTAAGATTACGAAATTTTCTTTTGTCTTTAGATCCTTTTCTAACACAACAATACAACAAAAAATGCGTTGGGTAATAAGTGGCCTATGTTAAAAACATTTTTCCGTACATAGCAAACTCCTCCCATCCTATGAATATATATATATATATATATATATATAACTTCCAAATATCTCTTCCGAGAGTGATCGATCAACAATGGCGGCAACATGGCTGTGGTGCCTATTGTCACTAACGTCTCTCTTCTCATCATCTGCTTCAGCCAAGATCATCCCTACATCTCCAATAGTTCAGACACTTCCCACCAAGAAAATAAGTACTAACAAACTCCATAGCTATAGCGAAAGGTTCTTCACGCAGATTCTCGACCACTTCAACTACAATCCGCAGAGCTACGACACTTTCCAGCAGAGATATCTTCTCAACGACGACCGCTGGGGCGGGGCCCGCGACAACTCCCCGATCTTCGTCTACACGGGCGGCGAAGGCGACGTCGAATTGTTCGCCCAAAACACTGGCTTCATGTTCGAGATCGCCCCCCGCTTCAAGGCCCTCCTCGTTTTCGTCGAGGTTTGATATATTTCATTACATTACATACTGTCCGTAGTAACGAAAATGGTGAATTCTTGATTGTGTAGTGATCCATGTGTATATTCGTTGGCAGCATCGATACTATGGGAAATCGATGCCTTACGGCGGGAGTAAAGAGACGGCGTACTCAAACTCGACTACGCTCGGCTGGCTAAGCTCGACTCAGGCGTTAGCGGACTGTGCTACTCTTATTACCGATCTGAAAAAGAATCTATCAGCCATTGACTGTCCAGTTGTGGTCTTTGGAGGCTCCTATAGTGGAAGTATGTGACTTTCTTTCTCCTTTAATTGTTATTATTAATTTTTTTTTTTTTTTGCTGTTTTATATATGATGATTAAAATAAATTTAATTATGTTTTATATGCAGTGCTGGCAACATGGTTTAGGTTGAAGTATCCTCACATAGCCATTGGAGCATTGTCATCTTCTGCGCCAATTCTCAACTTTGACAACATTACTTCTCCATTTAGTTTCAACAATATCATCACTCAAGACTTTAGGGTTTTCTATTTATTTATTTTTATTATTAATATTATTATTGTTCATTATCTCACCATATTTTTTTTTTACATATAGAGTGAGAGTGAGAAGTGTTATAAAGTTATCAAGGGTTCATGGCAAGAGATCGAAGACACAGCAGCAAAGCCTGGAGGGTTAGAGATTCTCAGAAAATCATTCAAGATATGCAAGTTAGGAATTATATTTACAAGCTTTTTATTATTGTATGGTGGACATAATAATTTTTTTAAATAAATGGTAATTAATTAATTATGATGGGCAGGAATTCTTACATAAGCGCAGGAGCTATTGAAGGTTGGCTTAGTAGAGCTTATAGTTACGCAGCCATGGCTGATTATCCAACTCCTTCCAATTTTTTCAACCCATTGCCTGCTTATCCTATTAAAGAGGTATTTGATCATTTATTTTAACATATTCTCCCTCAACTAAATAATTATTTAGTTTAGTACTTTAATATATTGTTGGGTTTATAATATAAACTGAATGGTTTTTATTAGGGGAGGAAACCCAAAATAGTCCTCAATTGTTTACCCTGTTGACCAATTTAGTCCCCGATGTTTCGCTGAACCAATTTAGTCATGTTGTCGATTCGAACCAATTTGGTCATTTCGTCATTATTAATGTCAATTTTATTGGGAATCTCGCAAATGTCGATTTATTCTTACCGGTTAAGATTGTGACATGTGTCGGTGTTAATCTCAACACCACCTTTTAGATGGGACACATGTCACAATCTCAACTCACTTGGGTTATACCCAAGTGGGTAGGATAGCATGGACCGCAAATGTCCTACACTAAACCGTGTCTATCGAATTTTGAAATATTTGCGGGATTTGAGGGTTCGTTTTGTTTTCTTTTCAAGTGTCAATGAAACTCGACAAAGCAGACGTTCTAGAGCTCATATTTGAATTTTGGGGGAGAAATTTTTATCTTCGTGCCCTAATTTCCATTACCATTTCAATTTTATCAACTCAGACATGATTTATTGTGAGACACGTGTGAAATTTCCGTTAAAATTGACGTTTATCGAGACGGACGGACCAAATTGATCCAAAATCGACAACATCGGGAACTAAATCGGTCCGGACGAAACATCAGAGACTAAATTAATCCACATGATAAACATTAGGGACCATTTTAAATTTTATAGACATCATACTAATATAATAACTTGAAATCTTCTTACCTTAAATAAATGGTATAGATGTGCAAGGCCATCGATGATCCCAAGACGGGGAGCAACGTGTTGGAGAAATTATACGGTGCGGCCAATGTCTATTACAACTTCACTGGCAGTTCCAAATGTTTCGATTTCAACGATGATTATTCGGACACAATCGGGCTTGATGGATGGGAATGGCAGGTATTTTTTTTTTTTTTTTTCTAAAAAAAATAACATACTAATGAATAGAATATTTAAGGTAAGATACAAATAAAATTAATTTTGATAATTTCAGGCTTGCACGGAGATGATTTTGTTAATCGGTGGAAATACGGAGGATAGCATATTTCCGGCGTCTAATTACAGCTACAACGATCGGTTAGAATATTGCAAGGAATTATTCAACGTTCAGCCAAGGCCTAGTTGGGCTACCACAGAGTTTGGAGCCCATGTAAGTTCATGCTACTTATATATTTATACATGTGTAGAGGAATTTTATGGTGCTCAACTTATGTATATAATTTTATATATTTATAATATATGTGTATATATTATATTGAATATAAAAGCATTGGTTTGATGATTGAAAAAAATAAAATAAAATTGCTATTTATTTTATTTATAGAATATTAGAAGAGTTCTCAGGCGATTTGGAAGCAATATCATCTTCTTTAACGGGCTACGAGATCCTTGGAGCGGTGGAGGGTAATTCATGTTTTTTTTTTTATTTTTTAAATTATCAATAATAATCTCATGAACATTTTAAATTAGTAAAATAAAATCATGCATATATATATATATATATATATAATATTCAACTGTTGTTATCGCCATTAATTTTTTTTTCTTGTTAGCTTAAACAATAAAAATTAATAAATTGGATGGCAGGGTGCTGAAAGATATATCAAAGAGTATTGTGGCTATTGTTGCAAAAGAAGGTTAGTTTGTATATAAAATTTAACCAAGATTTTGTAGTACCCATTTTTATTGCATTATCGATTTATTGAAATGAAATTCATAGGTGCTCATCACGTTGACCTGAGATTTTCAACAAGTGAAGATCCGAAGTGGCTTCGAGATATAAGGAAGAAAGAAGTTCATATAATATCTAAATGGCTATCACAGTACTATCATAGCTTGGTGGACTCTTCATAATTTCGCACAAATAATAAACGAAATAATTCCGACTTTATCGGATGATCCTTATGATTTGTCTTAATAATTGTATGTAACAAGCAGTAAACATATATACAACATGCTTGACGTATCTTAAGTTATGGTGCTCATATTTTCGTTGTAGATGCATGGAGCTTAATTTTCATTTACTTAATTTAAGATAGATAATCGCCTTCATCATCAACAAAATAATCCATATTTCAAAAAGGGTTTTCTATAGTTAGCTGCTCGTAATCATGATTAGGCTTTTCTTAGTTCGTTGCTCCAATCCTTATTGATTTCCTAGTATTCGATTTATCCTAAATAGTCCGGAAAAAAAAAAAACTAAATTTGCGAACAACGCAAGTTTTTACGCTCGTCTAGTCTATTTAGATGGCTCTCCATCGGCATTGTCGTCGAGTATAACACCTTCCATTTCCTTTACCTTCTCCAACTGCCTCAAGAGATTCAGCCGCTCAGCTCCATACGTCGAAGGTATCTAAAGTGATTCTCAGCTTCTTTAGGACCGAAATATAACCGTAGTGCACTAAATCAAAACTTGGTAAGAAAGGCTCGGTTTGGACTTACCAGCGATGGAACGTATCGTTGGATTGCAGCTAACATTGCAGCATGCCCAACTGCAGTAACCTAAGACATAAACGAGCGAGCCTACTTAGCGAAAAATAAAAATAAAAAAATAACTCAACGAATCTTTGCATCGAATGTGTAGTTCAAAAGAGATGGGTAATCTTGAAACGTCTGCGTTGATCGAAAAAGAGATGAATAATAAGTTTTGATTAATACCGGGAGAAGCATGAGGATGCCGATGGGGACCACAGATGCCAAATCCGTGCATGTTCTTCGGAGAGCGTGTTTTTCTTTCTCTGTAAGCTCATCGCCTATAAGGGCCCTCCTTAGGAGTCCCATAGCAGCGGCGGTGTCGATGGCCAGAAGCTGAGTTCCTTGTAGAACATCCTAATCGAGAATAGTAAAAAAATAAAAAGAGAAATTGTGTTAGGCAGATTAGCAAGTGCACATAAAGATCTCAGAACTACATATATTTAGGTTTTCTGCTTATTATCCAATTCTGCCTCAAACATAAGAACAATATGATATCCATATGAAGCAAAAGAGTCAAACGAAGGAGTAAAGAAACTTGACTGCATACCGTGCTTGTTTCTTTCAGCTTAGCTAATGATTTTCCAATGATACTATCTTTCTTCTGGACGATACTATTGCTCCCAGTGTCATTACCATGCCTAGATCCATCGTCCTTCACCTGAGTTTCGTCCTGCATTATAGAATTTGATCCGCGTCGTTAAGTAGAGATGGGATCTGACACTTTGTTAGCTTATTATCCAATGAACAATTTAAAGAGTAAATATTCCATAATTTCCATAAGACTTAATGTAGGAGAACGCGAGCATTAGGCTGCAAACACCACCATGGTTCATCGTTGAGAAATACAATAAAAATGGTCAGTGTCGTATTCTTATCCTAAAGTCATACCAACTATGATAATACCGAATTTTCTTACGAGAGTCATATTTACCTCTTCATAATCACGTATATCGGTACTTTTTTGAACTCGCTTCTCAAGCTCCATGAGTTCATTCCTTAATAGTTCGAAGCGCTGAAATTCATTTGATTCTGGTTTGTTGGCTCTTTCGTTGCCAACATTTTCTTCACGAGAACTATCATCCTGCAGAAGGTCATGAAATCCATAATAACATATTAATTATAAAGAGAAAAAGATAATGGCTACTATATTCAAGTTAGTCCAGTTTGACAGGGTATTAGTAAAAGAGAGCAACCTGAATGTAAATGCGTAATATGTGATTCATTGATGAAATATGCACGGCTTACACTATCATTAGAAACTGATGAGCTTGTATCAGATGATTTGTCTAGGCGTCTTGCTACGATACCCCTTAATCTACAAGAATAGATCGACAAAGAAATGGAAAAAACATTCAATAATTATGTCAAGTATATCAACCACCAAACATAATCATCGGCTTAACATAATGTAGAATGAGAAGTAATGTACTCATTGCCCCTCTCAATTTTCACGTCTGAGCCTTTTCCACCTTTTCGTCCAGTAAGCTGTCTCCTTTCACCTTTTGAAGTTTTTGAGTCAACGACTTTGCCCTAGTAGATAAATCAGAAACCAAAATAATGAAATAAAATTGATGAATTAAGGAAAGTGTATAAGAAGCATGTATGTCAAATCTGATCCACAGTACGTGTAAAACAAGAAAGTCAATGGCTGCTTCATCTTTCATGATAAAAATTACATTTAAGTATAGAGGTAAATGCACAAAATAACTAGATTTTGGTAATCGAACACGACGCGAAACTTTGTATTTATCGACAGAAAATTCAAAATTTCAACTTTTTTAACTTCTGAAATCTATACCTACCACTTCAATGACAGCTTCACAAAATACCTGCTGAAGAGATGCCGCCTTAGCTCTGAATGATGCCTCCATAAATTCAGCCTCTTTCTTCAGTCTTCTTATCCTTTCAAGGTCAGAGCAAGCAGCTTTAAGATGCTCTTTCCCAGACCTTGAGCTTGAAACATGCAGCTGCTGAAGCAACTCTTCGAGACGTAATAGAGCTTCTTCAATACTTCCCAATGCCTATCAGTTTGAGAAATTAAAATGTCAATTCTTCCATAGTTGCCGAAGCCTAGCATATGATGGCCAATCAAATCTAGTCCAATCCCATGCACACAGACGTATCTAGACCTCTTAACAACCCAGGTGTGCAAATGAAGCAGCAAATTACACTCAAATCAGATTATATCTCTTCGCATTCAGTGTGGACTGTGGATCAGCTAGATTCTATAAAACTTCCATCACTAAGGTTTCACTTAGCAACTAAATGAATGGGTATGCATTAACCATTTACAGAAACTCGACCTGCTATTAATTTTGGATACCTTATCAAAAGACTCAGCCTCCTCATAAACTTGTGCATGATCCCTGACAAAGAACAGTGTTTTAGAAATTAACTTCAATAATATAGATGAAAATGAACGTGCAGTCTCAAAATCTAATAAGCACGAAGACGTCCTTAGATAATTTGTTGTTGACTTTCTTGCTATGTTGAAATGAAAATTATAACAACATATCAAATAAGAATGTTTTAACGAAATGGACATCAGAATACAACGCTCCAAATATGCAGAAAAAAGGACTATTAAAAGGGAATAAGCAACAAAAACACCCATTTCTGGATCGAGGGAGAGGGGGGGGGGGGGGGGGGGGGGAGAGAGAGAGAGAGACAGGGATGAGTGATAATTTCCCTCCGTTAACTTACTTTTTTGTTCCCAGTTCTTCCATGCATTCTCTTAGTATTAAGTGCCTAAAACAAGTGAGAAAAGTTATCCCAAACACTCAATATCTCATCAATTGAGTGAAATTTTCTAAAAATCCTATCTGCATGGAAATGAATTCAGAAGTATTAAAATTAATTTACCCTTTGGAAAGAAATCTAGCTGCCTTAACATTGGAAGGATTCTCCAGCCATTTACTACACCTTATAAAGCTCTCGATCCAGTGAGAGCAAATTTCTAAAACCAAAGGAATAGAATCTTTATTTGGGGCTCGCTCTTCACGTTTCTTGTGTTCAAGGTTGCGCTTTGAGGCACTGCTGATGCCTGGATAAAAAGGAAGCCATTCCAGTTCCTCACAAACAACCTGTCACATCTTAGAACTTTATTTTTCATCAAAAAAATGTTTTTTTTTTCTTACAAATGTGAACTTCTGCTTCATGCTAACCTCCACATACAGTTGATAAGAACTAATTGCAGACAGCTGAGGGTAATACAGCACACTACCTCCAATTAGATACCTGATTTAGGAAAAAGACCGTGAAGTCGAGAAAGGTGAAACTACAGAATTTACACCTCAAGAGTTAAATCAGTGACCTTATGAATCCTTCAATTGGTTCATCCATTGTTTTGACACCATTAGCAATTAGAAAGGACTGAGTACTTGTTCCCAAGGCAATGAAGAACCCGAATATAGCCAAATCCCTCTCCAGAACCTGTACTAGAAGATGTTTAACAAGGAGTTAGCTTTAAGAATAGCAAGTGTATAAACGGGGAGAGTAGATTTAGAAAAATATTGTTGAAACGTGCATGGAGTAATAAGCAAGCATCATGATGGGAGGGGATCCAATAGATGGCTCTTGTTAATAGGCATCGGGAACAATGGTATGTTCCAAGTATAACAGTATCATACTTTCCACTGATTTGTCATACTCATACATAACTAACTGATATTACAATAATCATAAAATACATAGCACCACGCTATCAACAAGACATGCGCTTCCTCCACAATACAAAGATAATGGAAAAAACAAAATATAAATCAGAAACTCTATCTACCAAACTAACCTCAATACTTTCACTGGTTGTGAGCCTGGACCATATCCTCTCCTGAGCTATAGCTTGCTGCAGCTGTTTTTGCACCAAACCAACCCAAAAGACCATTTCTTCGTCTCCGAACTCATTTTTAGTCCTACAAGTGGCAGCTCGAGGGCCAAAATGTACAAGAAACTCTCTACGCATTCCAATATCCTTGATCAAAGGGTAAGCATGGTGAATAGGAACATAATGGACTAGCGTGTCCATCAGTCTACCAGTGACATCAGGAATGAGGGAAGAGAATTGTGCGCATGAAACTTTTGTTGGGCCAAGTTTCATGATAGATGCAATGCAACTGAGGGCGAGCATCAGGAGGGACATGTCCCTTGAGTTGCCTGACTCTGATACCAAACCATTTTTGTACCTATACAGCAAAACAAAATTGACCATTCCAGCATGATGGTCGATGGATTGGTGAAGCTGTTTTTCATTTCTTTTTCTTTTTTGCAAACAATGAAGTACCTAGTGCGAGTATTATTAGGTTCGTACTTACACTGAAGTGGCCGGAGCAAAGAATCGCTCATTCTCAAGATAGTTAACAAAACTGGTAACTGCTGCAGGCATTTGTTCGGACCAAAACCAGTCATAAGCCACGGGTTGTTTCGCTGACAACTTATCCCTTATAACACTCTCCAAAGGAGCAGATTGACGTGATAGGCTTCAGAAGAACGCGTGTTATGTCAATATCATCCAGAATATAGATATATAACAGCAACACAGAATCACTCATGCAAAGACACTGCATAACTGGACTAGGTCAGGACGTAGCTCAAGGATAACCCTAAAAATACAATGACAAGACCGACGGCAAGCTGAGGATGTAGAGGTGGAAGTCTTATTTTTGAATGAACCACACTAAGAACAGATGCAGTTCAACCGACGAACAATTAAATTGGGCAAATAAATGCATCACACCGACAAGATCATTGACTAATCTGGATGATATTGCATATGCCGAAGGCACAAAGAATATCTATATAAACATCACCTTACCTTCTCTGGACAAAAACATTGACATCTCTATCTCTTCTATCTCCACGAGATGAAATCTCATTTGCAGCTTGAAGCAGAGAATACACAGATGCCTGAAAAGTAATATGCGATTATAGGGCGGAAAAAGGGAAAAGAACAAGAATACCATGATAAAAATGAAGGAATTTCAATTTGATCGACATATGTGAGCTTTAGAATCATCAGTTTTGAACTTTTTATTCTTTTCTAAATATTGAAAGTCTGTTATGGTTCATGCTTAAAAAATATAGAAACACAAATTTTCTTGAGAAGTAATTCATTTCATTTGTGAAACGTGATTGAATTCATAATTTCATGTCTAGATTTCAAAATCTCTATACTCGCAAACCCAACCACACACACCCCTGCTGATATATAATATAAACATGAATCAGTTATTTGTAGATTTTTATTCTGCCTTAGTTTCAGAAACTTCCACATAATCCTATAAATCATTTGAAATCTCCGACTCGGATTTCAATAGTAATAAGGTTCAGTTCGCTGGCGCAGCATATAGAGATAAAGCTGGTAAAATGCAATCTAAGATCATCCAATATACTGCTCACCTGATAAGACAGTTCCTTAGCCCAAGCAATTTTGTCAACACCAAGCCAAGCGGTGGAGAACCATGATTTCTTGGACAGAAAATTTCGTTCTCTAATTTTTCGCTCGAATATTCTCGCAGCATCATGCAACAACTGAACCAAGCCAGCATTTTGGTCTTCACTGAGTAAAGACTCATTCAGCTTATACCTCATTTCCTCAAACTCATTGCGACTTCCAACTTGGGAACCTCTGTTAACTGTCACGCCATCATCAGCAGAGGCCAAAGGAAGGACATGCTCTATCGTCCTCAATTTCGGATAGCCATTCAGCCTTTTTCTTAATTCTGAGGATCGGCAAGTAACGTTTAATTTTGCATTTTCCGAATGAAACAGCCTTAGGCGAACCTTTTTCCTAGTCAAACAATGCTTGTACAGGCGGTGGTCGAAGCCTAAAAATTTTCCATTAAAATTATAGGCTTTGAATGGTTTTATTGGAGGCCACAGAGAATCGCTGCAAGTGAAGCGTTTTGTCAGAAAACATTTAGTTGAAAATAAAGATAAGGTGATTACCAATTTTCTAAACTAGACAACATTATCCATACATTATAGTGAATACTCTGCAACAAGCGATAACAGCGATCAGATAACGACATAGCGTAGCACTTAATTGATGGTTTTTTATTTTTCGAATAGAAATTCATACCATTTTATGTCTCCAATTTCACCATATACACATTTATCTAGTGCAACGCAAAACCGAAGCATAAACGATCAGAAAACAACTAAGAAGATGTAATAATCCACATCATCCTCCCACAATTACCAAACTAGTCTTCCTTCTTTTCCTTATCATAACTAACACTTCGTCATAAAATAGCATTTATCTATAAAATGTTCATGCCAAAATGCATAACTTCTCCTATCTACAATACTTTCAAGCACAGTATTCATCATTTTCCGATTGTATCTTGACGATCACCTCCTCAGGCAAATTAAATAATTTCATACAAGCCGTCATAGCTATAGGAATACTAGCATCCATTAGTAGAAAACGCTTGAATTTGAAACTCAAAGAATACCTGGAAGAAACTAGATTTTGGTGGCGAGCTTGGAAAGACATCTCCGATCAAATCATTCGGATATCAGTTGTGAATATTACGCAGCTGAACAACACTAAGAAAAAAAATGCCCGAAGAAAAGAGAAGAAGCACTGTCGTGAATTATTTTTTATTTTATTTTTATTTTTGGGGTCAGGATAATCCCATGGACTGCTGACGTGGCAGGGAGATCCATCACATATGAAATTTGGGCCCTTTCTTTATTAACTGGGCCAAATTATTGGGCTTAGCGAGTTCGTTGGGCTTATTGAATCAATTGGGTATCTTCTGTTAACTATTTATATTTTTTTTTAAAAATCTAAAACATATAAATTAATTTTGTTTTATGGAAAATATAAAGGAATTAAAAATGATATTACCAAAAAATGAGGAATCTTTCCAATGTACATGTTATTGGAGATTCCTCCACTTGCTGTTGTTCATGTGATTTGATTAACATAGGCTAATTGTGGAGAGGTCAACTAGTGCAAAGGTAGGTGTAAGAAGGGGTTGGTTGTAATGACAACAACTTTAATTGTCAAATTAAAACTCACATAGAAATTGAATTTGGTTTTTTTTTTTTTAAATTTCCTTTACCACCATTTATATGATTCTAAGAGACGTTATATTTTTGGATGATTGGAATGAAATCAAAATCTTGATAGAGTAATATATGGATGATACTTTCATTTTTCAGTCATTATTTACTATTACAACAAATCTAATTAAGAAATAACTCCAATTATCCAAGATGAAAATGACTTGATAATGCATATATATTCCTTACTTTTAATATATATATATATATATTTAAAAATAATAATTGGAATTGTATGGTAAAAATCCCTAAAAGAAAACTTAGTCTACACGATGATGGCACTTCTCTCCAGATTGCATATATATTATATTTAATGATTCTCATAGATACATTTGAATAAAATACCACACTTTGATAATGACTCTTCAATAATGAACAATTATCTAATTATTAATTAATAAAAAAGGATTAGACAAGGTTAGCGTGAAAAACCCGGCAACTACTACAATACTAGGCGGTCAACGTCCACTGAAATTGAAAGTTTAATTAATACGTTCAAACCCTAATTAGCACGCAATTCTTTAATGACTTTTTTTATAAAAATAAATAAAAGACTGTTATAAAATATTATAACTATTAAGTATTTTACTAATGACGATATAATTAGAGAGATAATAACTTCTTTTCTTTAACACTTTCTCTTATCTTTTTACACATCCCAAATCACCTATTTATACACAAATTCATCCAATTACATCCACAAAATAAAATATTACATCAACCACACAAAAATCTCATCTACCATTCTAATCAATAAAATAATCACAACCTCCATTCTAAACCACTCCTTTTACTTAACCACCATTCCAAACAATATACATCCACATATTTATTTAATATTTCATAATACTCCCCCTTGGATGTATATTAAGGAATATGCCTCGTTAAAACCTTACTAGGAAAAACCCAGCGGGATAAAAACCTAGTGAAGGAAAAAGAGTACATACTTCCTTTTGTACGCTTTCACTTGTTGTCTCATTAAAAACCTTACTGGGAAAACCTCATAGGGAAAAAACCACAGTTAAGGGAAAAAGAGTACAACGCGCACTTGCTCCCCCTGATGACAATATCACTTCAGATCTCGAAGTTTTCGAACTCCAATTGAATATACTAATTTTCTAAAAATAATGGGAGGAAGTGCTTTTGTAAATAAATCTGCAAGATTTTCGCTTGATCGCACTTGTTGTACATCAATATCACCATTTTTCTCCAAATCATGTGTAAAGAAAAATTTCGGTGAAATATGTTTTGTTCTATCCCCTTTAATATATCCTTCCTTTAATTGGGCAATACATGCCGCATTATCTTCATATAAAATCGTTGGAAGTAATTTCTCAGATAATATCCCACAAGTTTGCTGTATATGTTGAATTACCGATCGCAATCAGACACATTCTCGACTAGCTTCATGAATTGCTAGAATTTCTGCATGATTAGATGAAGTGGTTGTTTAACTGATCGTCATGAAATAGCGGTTCCACTATATGTAAATAAATAACCAGTTTGCGATCGAGCATTATGTGGGTCAGATAGAAAACCAGCATCTGCATACCCAATTAAATCTGCTTTCGATTCATTTGAATAGAACAATCCCATATCAGTTGTTCCTTGAAGGTATCGAAATATCCGTTTAACCCCGTTCCAATGTCTACGAGTCGGTGACGAACTATATCTCGCCAATAAATTTACAGCGAACGCAATATCAGGTCGCGTATGACTCGTAAGATACATTAGTGCTCCAATAGCACTGAGATATGGTACTTCGGGACCAAGTAATTCTTCATCATTTTCACGAGGTCTAAATGGATCTTTATTCACGTCTAATGATCGGACAATCATCGGAGTATCCAATGGATGAGCTTGATCCATGTAAAATCTTTTCAATACCTTTTTCGTATATGTCTCTTGATGTACAAATATCCCATTCTTCAAATATTCAATTTGCAGTCCAAGACAAAATTTCGTCTTTCCGAGATCTTTCATTTCAAACTCCTTTTTTAAACAAATAACAGCATTTGATAACTCTTCGGGAGTTCCAATTATGTTAATATCATCAACATAAACTGCGATGATAACAAATTCACTTTTACGCCTTCTCATAAATATACAGGGGCAAGTTTGATCATTTTTGTACCCCTCTTTCAATAAATATTCACTCAGGCGATTATACCACATACGCCCAGATTGCTTTAATCCATAAAGCGATTTATTCAGCTTAATCGAGTACTCGTGTCGGGGCCCTGAATTTTCAGGCAACTTAAATCCCTCGGGAAGTCTCATATATATGTCACTGTCAAGTGATCCATATAAATAAGCGGTGACAACATCCATAAGACGCATATCGAGTCCTTCACGTACTGCCAGACTAATTATATAACGAAAAGTAGTTGCATCCACCACAGGAGAATATGTCTCCTCATAATCAATACCAGGTCGTTGTGAGAAGCCTTGTGCAACAAGTCGTGCTTTGTATCTCACAATTTCGGCGTTTTCATTCCTCTTTCTGATGAAAACCCATTTATATCCAACCGGCTTTACATTTTCTGGTATGCGGACTACAGGTCCGAAAACTTTTCGTTTCTCAAGTGATTTCAATTCTGCCTCGATTGCATCTTTCCATTTTGGCCAATCATTTCTTTGTCTGCATTCTTGTACAGACCTTGGTTCATGATCCTCATTCTCATTCATCTCATTCATTTCATGTAGCGCTACGTTAAATGAGAATTTATCGTCAACGTTGACTTTTACTCGGTTCCATCTAATTCCATTTTGGGCATAGTTTATCGAGATCTCTTCATTATCATTATTCTCAGAATTTTCAGGTACCTTATTTTCATTCTCATAATCATTAATGCCCATTGACTCTTCTAGAGTCGATAAATCCTCGACTGGACCATTCTTATTATTTGCTCCTTTTCTTTTTCGAGGATTTTTATCTTTGGAACCCGAGGGCCTGCCACGTTTCAATTGTGGTCTAGGCTCGATAACACTCTTTGTATGTTCTGCAGGAACATCGATTTTTGCAGGAGCATTAACAGCTGGTATATGTGACTTAGTCACTCTTTTAAGGTCAGTAAAGCTATCTGGCAGTTGATTAGCTAATCCTTGTAAATGAATTATCTTTTGAACTTCTAGTTCACATTCTTTCGTTTGAGGATCATAATGATTTAGCGATAATTCATTCCAACTAATATTCTTTTCCAGCTGTTTCATTTCTCCCCCTAATGTCGGAAAATTCGATTCATCAAAATGACAGTCGGCAAATCTAGTCGTAAATAAATCTCCAGTTAAAGGTTCTAAATATTTTATTATTGATGGAGATTCAAATCCGACATATATTCCCAACCTCCTTTGAGGTCCCATCTTAGTGCGTTGTGGTGGAGCAATTGGAACATAAACCGCACATCCAAAAATTCTCAGATGGGAAATATCTGGTTCCTGACCATAAACCATTTGTATCGGGGAGATATCATTATAACTTGTTGGCCTGATGCGTATTAGTGCAGCTGCATGTAATATAGCATGTCCCCAACAAGATGAAGGAAGTTTCGACTTCATTAATAATGGTCTTGCAATTAATTGCAACCTTTTAATTAATGATTCTGCAAGACCGTTTTGCGTATGAACATGTGGCACGGGGTGCTCAACATCAATTCCAATAGACATGCAATAATCATTAAATGCCTTGGAAGTGAATTCACCAGCATTATCAAGTCGTATTTTCTTTATAGGGTAATCTGGAAAATGTGCTCTTAATCGAATCAACTGAGCAAGCAATCTCGCAAAGGCTACATTGCGTGTTGATAACAAACATACATGAGACCATCTAGTTGATGCATCGATCAATACCATGAAGTATCTAAATGGTCCACACGATGGATGTATCGGTCCACAAATATCACCTTGTATACGTTCCAAAAATCTTATGGATTCATTCTTTATTTTTACTGGTGATGGTCGAATAATCAACTTTCCTTTAGAGCAAGCAGCACATGATAATTCATTAGATTGAAGAATCTTCTGGTTCTTCAATGAGTGTCCACGTGAATTTTGAATTATTTTTCGCATCATAACTGAACCGGGATGGCCCAACCGGTCATGCCAAACAACAAATTTACTGTCATTAATAAACTTCTGGTTTATGATAGCATATGATTCAATCGTTCTAAAATATGTATAATATAGGCCAGAATCAAAAGATGGTAATATTTCCATAATTTGTTTACCATTCGAAGTTACTTTTGTAATGTGCAAATATTCAATATCTCCATTTTCTGCAGTCTCAACGTGATATCCATTATGTCGAATAGCTTTAAAGCTTAATAAATTTCTTTGAGACTTAGGAGAATACAAGGCATTTTCAATCATCAGCCTTGTCCCTCTAGGCAGTAAAACATTAGCTCTTCCGGAGCCTTCAATTATATTTGTGCTGCCTGATATAGTAATAACACTGGCCCTTTTCATATCAAGATGATCGAAATATTTCTTATTTTTCAGAATCGTATTAGTCGTTGCACAGTCTGCAAGACATAATTCTCCATTGCACATGCTCGCATCCATCAAATAAATATCCTTTATAAACAAACACATAATATTTATTAATGAAAAAGAAATATTGCATTACAAACATATAGATAACTTAAAACAAATAAAACACACAATAGTAAAACATAATACATAAATAAAATCAAAGCAGATTAATTTTCTTCGATCAGAAAATCCGAAGCCTCTAAATGAGCATTTTCATCATTGGCATCAGAGGTAGAGGGGAATTCTCCCTGAACAAAATTCATTTCAATTTTCTTTCCTTTGCCCTTCTGAGATTCTTGATATAACTCAACAAGATGTTTGGGCGTACGACAATTGCGCGACCAATGGCCAGAACCACCGCAACGATAACACTTTTCATCATTATTCTTTTGTTCAGTTTGCCTCTTCTCATCTTTATTATCATAAATTTTCCTCTTCTGGGGAAGATTTTGATGACTGCCACGATAATTATGATAACCACCACGATGATACTGATAACCACCACCATAATATCCTCGGCCACGACCTCGGCTTTGACCACGACCTTGACCACGACCACGTCCACGGCCGCGAAATCCACCACGACCACGTCCACGATCATTACCCCGACTATTATCATTATTAGTTTTGACTGCATTCGCTTCAGGGAGTGCAGTAGAACCAGTCGCTCGGGATTCGTGATTTTTTACCAGCAATTCATTATTTTGCTCAGCCAAAAGTAAGCAAGAAATTAAATCGGAATACTTTTTAAATTTTCTCTCCCGATATTGCTGTTGTAATATCATATTCTGCGGATGGAACGTGGTAAATGTTTTCTCCAGCATATCATTATCGGTAATTATCTCTCCACATAATTTCAGTGTGGAAGTAATTCTATAAACAGCAGAATTATATTCGCTTACCGATGAAAAATCCTGCAATCGTAAATTCAGCCATTCGTACTTTGCATTGGGAAGAATAACGGTGGTCAGATGGCTATATCGCTCTTTCAGATTTTTCCACAACTCAGCTGGATTCTTTTCTGTCAAGTATTCAACTTTCAGATTTTCGTGAATATGGTGGCGAAGAAAAATCATGGCTTTCGCCTTGTCTTGTATAGTTGTTGTTTTCGTGGGATCAATAGTGTCACCTAAACCTTTTGCTGTCAAATGGGTTTCGGCATCTTGAACCCAAGGTAAATAATTTTTGCCAGTGATGTCGAGTGCAACAAACTCAAGACTCGTCAAATTCGACATTTACTATAATAAAATACAAAACATGTTATAATAATTAAAATACAAAACATGCTATAATAATTAAAACATTATACAAAAAAAAATATAATTAATCTTCTTTTAAATCTTCTTTTAAATCTTCTTTTGTAAAAGTTCTGATGAAAAACGATATCCACATCCATATAAGTGTCGCCGTAAAAATAATCATGACCAATAGATTAAACATCAGATAGAGCGACATCCTTCAATTACAAAAATGTAAAATAAGTTTCGTGATTATAACATCAAAGGAAAAAGTACAATTAATCATAATATTTAAAAAGCCTTAAAAATATTATCCACATAGCGGTAAGGATCACCGTAAATAAAGTAAGAAGAAGAAGATCCATCTTTGTATAAAACGACATGATTCTATAATTGAAAAATAACATAATAATTAGATAACATAGATAAATTATTATTAGTATCTTTAATAACGATAATATTGTAAATAAAATGTTAAGTAAATCTGGGAGAATGACCGATCCAAGTCAAATTCGTAATTAGGCGGTACTCCGCTCTAAAGCAAATTTGTAATTAGACGGTAATCCAACCCAAAATTTTTAATAACGATAATATTGTAAATAAAATGTTAAGTAAATCTGGGAGAATGACCGATCCAAGTCAAATTCGTAATTAGGCGGTACTCCGCTCTAAAGCAAATTTGTAATTAGACGGTAATCCAACCCAAATCATTTTTTTTTAAAAAAAAATTCCACATGCCAACACCGGGGATCGAAATCTGGACCTCTCGTCACTTGTAATGACGATATTCCGCGAAACCACTCGGCTATCGACGTTTTAGTTATAAATTTTAAAATTAAATATTTATTATATATATAACATTATTAGAGAATGATTAATGTAAATACAAAATAAAATTTCCATACCTAAACTCGTACAATATCTTCGACGGAGGTTGAAACTGATGACGGAGAGCGCTCGTGCTGATAACGTGTTATAAATATTTTAATCGGTAAGTTAATAAATTAGATATCATATCTAAAAGAAGTTAATAAATTAGATTAAAAAAATATTTTATTTTTAACCTTATTTCATCTTTTCAATTAATTTATTAACTTCTTTTAGATATGATATTTATCAAAGTGTATTTCAAAATATTAAAATATCTTCTAAATCTTATGGAAAAATTTTATATTGAAAGTGAAAAAAGTATAGGGATGATTTTGCAATTAAATCGAAAAGTGGGGAATGAAAATTAAAAAGACCCACTGTCACGACTATATGAACATTTCTCCGTCCCAAAAATATTCAGACATCAATCATCACATAATCACAATAGCGTTGATCCATCGCTCTTCACTCAAAGTTGCTCATCCATGACCACCACCACCACCACCGCGGCTGAGAATTCCGGCGGTTCTTCCGACGAAGCCACCGCCACCACTTTATCCGACCTCCACCAGGACATCATCGAATCCCACATACTCCCCCGCCTCGACGGTCCCTCCCTAGCCTCCACCGCCTGCTGCTCCACGACACTCCGCCGCCTCTCCAACCACCACACCCTCTGGTCCGACCTCTGCCACTCCACATGGCCGTCCACCACAACCTCTCCCCTCCTCCTCCGCCTCATCTCCGCCGACCCACACCACTTCTTCTCACTCGCCAGCATCACTACGACCACCCCCTCCTCAACATCCCTCCCACCAACAACATCACCACCGCCGTCGGAATTCATCTCAGCAGTCGACATATTCTACAATAACATCCCCATCTTCAGCAAAGTTCAAGAAACAGAAACAGAGACGCCGTGGTTCAATTGCTCGCCCTTCAGAATCGACCTGCTCGACCCAAAAGACGTCATCCCAACGAACGTCGAACGGCCCACGAGCGACGACGACCTTCAAACCTTCGGAAATCACATGAGGCTGAGCTGGCTCGCGGTCGACCCAAGAGGACGCCGCCGCCGCGTCATAGACCTCTCTTCGCAAGAACCCTTGTCCGTACAAAAGCACTGGCTCACAGGCGAGATACAGCTGAAGTACGCAGTCATCCTAAGCCACGCGCAGTGCGGGGTGGTGGTCACGTGCGGCGGCAAGGGATCGTCAGCAAACGACGTCGTAACGGTGAAAGAGGTCAGCCTGGAGATGGAGGACGTGGAGGGGAAGCACTTGAACGGGCGCGAAAGCTTGGAAATCCTACGGCGCGCGTGGGAGGGTAATAATAAAGCTGTAGAAGGAGGGAGAAGCAGCAGAGCTGAGGTGTGTAAGAAGAGGTACGAGGATTATCTGGAGAAGAGGAGAGAGAGGAGAGAGAGAAAACTGAGGACCGAAGGTTTATTAGATAGGTTAAGCGTGGCATTTTTGGTAGTTGCCTTTGTGTCTTGGGTTGGGATTGTGTTATGGAGACGATGAAGATCATCATCGTACGGCATCGAAAAAGGACATAGAGTTTGTTTTTTAACTCAAAGAACTCGAGATTTTGTTGCTTATTCTGCATTTATTATTGCCCATCATCAGCATAAAAAAGGAGAGAAAGCTTAGTTTTGCATTATACACAAGAGGCCGAAAAAAAAAAAAACCCTCATTTTAGTTCATAACTTGGCTATGACTATGATACAATGAGCATTTAATGCCATCTTCCTTACATGCATTAAAGTTTAGTATTACAAGCACATTGATTGCTGCTGTCTCCTGCGACCCTAAGCTTCACCGAAATATACGTTCAAAAGCCAACTAATTAAACTATAATACAAATATTTTCCAATACCTTAGTTAAGATTGTTGAAGCTAGTCAAATATGGAAGACGCGGTAATAATTGATGAAATACTATAGTATGCGTGGTAATAGTTGATTAAAAAACAAATGACATATTAATCATATATAAATATTAGATATGTAATATAACAACTGAATAGTAGTTGCTATTAGATATCTTTTCCGGCCGTTTGTTGTATTTTTGCGTGCGTCTTTTAATTGAGAGAGAGAGAGAGAGAGAGAGAGAGTTTTACACACACTAGTATTTTGCTTTTCTTGTATGCATGGGCCCACCGTCAATGCATTGAAATGGCTTCAATGGTGTTTGGATTTTATTAACTATGCAAAATACTCAAATAGTTATGTACAATTGACCGAGTTAATAAATTATATTTATGAAGAATATCTATATTATAGGAAATTACATGTGCAAGAATGGGAAGGAACATATGATTAGCTCGCTCCTATCGTTTTCTTGAATTAGTAATTGCGTAGAAAATATTTGGAATTGATTGAAGAAAGAACGAAGAAGTCACACAGTCAAGAAGTGCCCGATTGGGTCTCAAAATCGAAGCAAGTCTAGTCATTAGTCGGAGAAGAATTAACATTAAATAAAATAGCTAGGAACTTTCCACTTTGATTACCTCATTTTCCGCTGGTAGAATATACGGCGAGAGCAATGAATTGTTAATACATTATGAAGCATCATATATTTTTTAACAGTTTTATTAATATTATAAAAGAAAATTTCAGAACAAATTTAGGGTTTTATGTCATGACAATTAGGGTTTTAAACAACATATTAATCATAAATGTGTGTATATATATAGCGAAAAGTAAGTAGTCTAGAATATGTCATTTTCGGCTGTTTGTTTTTTTGCGTGATGGAGTTTTTAATATGAAAATGGAAAAATCAAAAGAGAGAATTTTCCACACTGTAGTATTTTCCTTTCTTGTATGCTAGATTTTACTAACTATGCAAAATGCTCAAATTAAAATAAGGATAGTGTATGCAGTTGACCGAGTAAAAATTATTCATACCTTTATATAAAGGCTAAGGGGTATTTAAATCTAGGCCATTAAATTTATTTATAATCAACGATTGTGATTTATCTTCTATTAAAAGCCTTGATATGATAGTAACTGCCATGGTAGTCAATTTCAATTTTATTGATTAATTACTAATTTATCCTTATTTTGATTTTAATTCATATATTTACCATTTTACCTTTCAAATTTTAAATTTATTATATTTATCTCCTTAAAAATTAATTTAATCTTTTTATATACCTAAAAATAATATATGATTAAATTTAAATTATAATTTCATCAATTAAATATTTTAAATACATATACACTAATTATATATTTATATATGGTAGCACACATATCGAGTGCGCGTAAAATACTAGTATTTATAACGAATGTATAAATTATATATTATATAGGAAGTTACATGCCCAAGAATGGGAAAGAAACATATCTTTCTATTATATTATTGGAGAGAGCCTTAGACTAACTGTAATTAAATTAATTTGGTGTGGCAATTATAATTACTATTTTATCCTTATTTTTTTATTAACTACAATTATATCATATATTTTACAAATTAGCCCTTCATTTTACTGTTTATTCCAATTACATCCTCATAAATTATCTTTTTAAATAATACACCGTTAAAAATAAATTATATAGATATATTAAATTAAATTTAAAATAAAAATTACACTATAAAATAATATATATTTAGTATTAGTGCACATATATCGAATGTGCTTATAAAACTAGTGATAATTAGCTCGCTCACTGTCGTTTTCTTTTCTCGAATTAGTAATTGCGTAGAAATTTTCTGGAATAAATTGATGAACTATGAAGTCCTCCAGTCATGAGGTGGTCAGTCCTAGCCAACAAAGTTTTTTTGTCGGAAGAAGAATTAAGATTAAATGGATAGACACTTTCCCACTTTGATTACCTCCGCAAGTAGAATATATAATGAGAATATATATATATATATATATATATATATATATATATATATGACGCATCAAATATAGTTAAGAGTTTTAATATTTTACAAGAGAATATCAGAACAAATTTAGGGTTTTATGTCATAATAATTAGGGTTTTTAAACCATTTTAATCAAGGCAGTGTTGAACATCATTGCGCATTAATCTCCCCCGTTGATTGACAAATTAGTGTCCGATGTTATTAAATACAAACGGTATTACATTAATACTTTGTTAACAATCCTCAACCGTAAGAAGAGAATACATAAATCTTGAAAGATCATCGTTGTTCATGCTCATGCACCTAATAACTCGTAAAAACACTGATAAAAAAGGAAGAACAAAAAAACCCAAGAAAATGGCTATAATATATTGATCTTACATCTCATTTCAAACCTTGAAAGATCATCTTTGTTCGATCATTTACTATCTCGAGCATGCATCAATTAGAACAGCTATCATACATCGAACCATCTGAGCTCTGAGTCCAAATAATCCCATAAACTAGCATCAATGGGATCGGGCAAGGTAGTGTCATCATCAAGAGACCGTGCATTATCAGCATCGGAGGACGACATAGTACTGTCCATGGAGTAATTATTCTCTTGAGCAGCAACGATCATGAGGTTCTCGGGTGTAGTTGATCTCGGGTTGTTAGCGTTTGGATAGTCATGTAATAATGCTGTAGCTGCGTAATCGTTATTACAGTGAGGAAAGTAGGGTTTTGTGAGATCATTATTACAAGATCCATCGACCCTTGGCCTTCTGTCGAAGGCCGATCTCAGGCTTTTCGATCTCTTGTATATCCGGCATAAGCTCAGTTCTTCCCTCAACTGTTGATCACAACACATCATATATAAGGTTGTAAGGTTGTAAAAAAACCCATCTTGTATGCTAGTATATGATAATGGAACCTGTTGATGAAGGCTTGATTCTCCAACTGCGCCTTCTCCACGATCAACGATAGCTTTATACTCATTCATCTTCCACGCCGTCTTCTTACTATTGGGAGCTCGTCCCATGTAAAAAACCATGGTTCTCTTCCTACCAATCTTTCGATTCTGCGAAGAGTAGACGTCGCAGGGCGAGCCGGTCGCTTTCCAGTAACCATGGTTAGTTAGACGGTTAGGTCTTCCTCCTCGGGCTTCTCTTTCTTGTCTTGGCACGAAGAAGAACCACTGCTCCCTCTCTTGACCGCAAATCTCTCCAGCCAAGCCTGGTTAATCCATGGGAGACAATCAATGTAATAACATCTACACTTACATACTACACACACACACACACACACACACATATATATATATATATTACCCGGAAGCTCGTGGGGATTATAACGGTAGATATCGACAAGTGGTATAACTCCGTCGAGGTTGGGACCCGAGCCTCGGAGCTTGTGATGAAGATAAAAGGAAAGGAGCTCTTCCTCAGTAGGGTAAAACCTAAAACCTACGGGAGGATAATTATAATCCATTTTGCATGAAATCTATATATGCATAATATATATGTTTAAATATTTCTATAATTGTGCATTAACTTGGGTTTTACCCAAAGGAGCTTAGATGCTCATTTTATATTGTAATTCATGTATATGTGCCTCTCATCATATGTCATGCAAGTCAAGTAAATTACTATGTTATGTTATTTATAGACTATTATTTAAATAGACGGGTCTTGGGGCCGAAATTTCCGGGGCGTGACTCAAGAAAATTAATCTGTGTTTCCACTGTAATTAATATATTCGCCTAGGGTCTTAAGGTTATTCCTATACTATATATATATATTAATAAACCCTAAATATCCAAGAAACTTACTTGTGTTTTTAATCAGATTCATTCACGTCATTACATTCTGCGAAAGCATGACTGATTCAATACACATTAAAATAAGGACAATATATGTGTGGGGTTTTTGAATACGAAGATGTTCTACGGTAGGAAAAGGAAGTGTGTGAAGTCAGTCGATTGGAGAGTCAATTTGTCCAAGTCTAGATAATGTGGTCAGATAGAGACAACATTCTACGACGCGTTTGATTTACTTTTTGTTAAATTAGTTAGAGAGAATATTAGGATAGATAAATTGATCAACCCCTAGTTGCTCCATAGTTGCATGGAAATATATATTTACATATATATATATATATATATATATTAATGCATTGGTTGTATGAGATTTATGATTTTTGAGTAAATGGGGTTTTATATCATAGGTAGTTATATAGTTCTTAAGCATAGGTAAGTAATCGAGTTCCTAATATCTTCGCGAAAAGGTCGAAGGGTTTGGTACTGCTTGGACTTTTTGATTATCGTAGTCATTATGGGTGTACGACGGCACATACAAGCCAGGGGGACTAGTTCCGTTGTAAGGCGGGTTCGTCTCATAATGACAATAAGATTTAATCCCACGACAGACTAAGATTATGTTATACGGAATGAAAAAAAAATTATATAAATTTTAATTTTCATTTAGAAAGCAATCTTTCTTTTAAGTGAAAGAAGTCTTTTCAAATTGAATATATAAAAGGGTTAATTTGGTTCCAGGCCCTCTTATTTTTTTCTTCAGATCCTATCAGAAAATAAATTTGTTTTAAAGACCTAATTTACGTTAAACTTAGAAATAAGGACCAAAACTTAAAGAAGTGTTATAAAGTGTTGTAAGAAAAGTATCATACGTTCTTTTTGTGTTACGTACTTAAAATATATTATTATTGCAGAACAATGAAGTGTTACTATAAAAATCGAGTTCTTAAAACTAATTTTTTTTCTGATATAACCTGAAAACTTAATTAAAATTTCTGACATGGTCTGAAACAAAATTTGCCCAATATAAAAAGATATTAGTGATTTTGATGTAAATAGCTCTTAAAAAAAACATTCATATTTACTTAATTGCCACTGTCACTTGGCCCATCAATCACCGTTCAATAAAGAACTCCCTATCCACATTCTTTATCACGATGCACTCACGCTTTAGCAAGCATAGCACCACACAAACATACTCTCAAACATGTCTTCCATGGCAACAAGACAGTTAGCAAACATCGTACAAATCTCTCACCTTCAGCCATCACTAAACTGCTTCACCGAACTGAAACCACTCCCATTCATCACCAACAAGAATCATCATCATCATCATCATTATCATCATCATCAGTTCCTTAATAAACCTGGCAAACTTTCAAGAAAGCAAGTTTTAGCACCTGCGGTTAAGGCATCATCGTCATCAGCAGACAGCCTCGAAGACGGAGTTTCCTTAGGAACCATGAAACTGCCTTTGGACACTGATGTTGTTCGATTTGAGACCTTACTGTTTCAGGTCTGTCTTCCTTTCAGTCTTCTTTTCTTTTTCAATTGGAGAGAACTGTTTTCGAAGATCTACATAGTTCGTTGGAAATGATTGATTAGAGGTGAATTTGCAGTGGGGAAACAGCCTATGCCAAGGAGCTAATTTGCCACTTCCATTGCCACTGAAGGTTAGGGTTTTTTCATGGCTAACTTGAGAACATTCCAAAGTGTCTCAAATTATTACATCTATGTATATAGGTTGACAAGATTCCAGGTGGAGCAAGACTTGGTTTCATTACCGTTGGGTCGGAGGGAAACACAGAAGTGCTCGTTCACATAGATTGCCTTGTGTTTCCGGGCGGCACCAATGGGTCGGCTCCTATGTTTCGGGCGGTAAGAAACGGTCCGAAGAGAGGCGAGGCGCCGCCCGGGGAGCCGAGGATCATGAGAAGTCTCTTGGATGCCTTGAAGAAGTGCGTTGAGATAGCTAGAATTTGAATATAAAATTGTTTAATGATTAATTTTTCAAATGGATAAAACCCAAAATGGTCTCGATGTTTTGTCTGAATCAATTTAGTTCTCGATGTTGTTGATTTTGGACCAATTTGATCCTTCCGTCACGATAAACATCAATTTTAACGAAAATCTCACGCGTACCCCATACTAAATCATGTATTGATAGAATTTTGGAATATTTGTAGGATTTGGGTGATTCGAACCATTTTTTTTCTACTGTCAATGAATCTCGATGAAGCAGATGATCTAGAGCTCATATTCGAATTTTAGAGGATATATTTTTAGTTTCATGCTCTAATTTCAGTACCAATTTCAATTTTATCGATCAAGATATTTATCGTGACGGAATAACCAAATTGGTCCAAAATCGATAATATTTGGGACTAAATTGATCAATAGGATAAACATTGTAGATCATTTGGAGTTTTATCCCATCTTCCAAACAATGTGCAATCTTATTTAGTGTCTTGGATGAAAATTATAATTAAAAAAAAAAAAAAACTTGCCAGCCCACCCCATGAAAAACAGGCGGGGCGGGCTATTAGGCCGAAAGGTAGAAGGCCCAATGAACGAGAAGGCCCAATTAATGAGAAGGACCAATTACGATTGGCCCATTATATCAAGTGGGAAGTGAGCTAGCTGAGGCCTGAGGTATTTATTGCACCACTCGGCTGCCAAGGCCTACACTTTCGCACTAGGGTTTACAGAGCTAAGAATTTTCTCATCAAGCAGCGACAATGGTATTTACTTCTACAATTATCCTCTGATATTGTTTATTCTGTGTTTTTACAAGCGATTTATGCCTAAAATGCTGTGGTGGTGATGATCGCTACGTATCTTTCCTATCACTTGTAATGATACTTTGATAGTAATGATCTTCTGGGCTTGCATAAGTGAGATTTACAAATTACATTTGGTTAGATAATTTATTTTGAGTGTGCTAATTTCTTCGGAAGCCCATATTCGAATTATGTATATTTAATGCTGAATGTTTCACGTGTGGTAGCTTACAATTGGCTTTACATTGCTTATGATTCTTTTTCTTTTGTTTTTGTCAATTTATGTTTCGAAAAAGCTACTTTTTTTTTTGTGAGCTTATTCCGTTTGTTTGTTGTGATAGTCAAAGAGAAAGACTAGAGAGCCTAAGGAAGATAATGTTACCTTGGGGCCAGCCACTAGAGATGGAGAATTAGTGTTTGGTGTTGCTCACATCTTTGCCTCGTTCAACGATACCTTCATCGTGAGTATTGTTGTGATGAGAGCTTTATTGCGTCCTCTTTGCCTTTTGCTGACAAGTTTTGGATGCTTTGTTTTACTTCCATTCTGATAGTATTCTGTGTCCTGATTACAGCATGTGACTGATTTATCTGGGCGTGAAACCATGGTTCGCATCACTGGTAATTCTTTTGTCCTTATTGCTTTATTTTAGTGTTTAACTATGGGTTTGGGGACAGTTTGTATGAAACAATCAATGTCGCAAGTTGTTGGCTTTGTAGGTCCTTACCGTTTTTATAATGCCTACATTGTATTGCATCCATATTGATACGACTCTTTTAACCCTTAATTAATTTTGTGATGAATCTAATCTCTGTCTTAATCCTCTTCCTTTGATGGCTTTCACTTAAGAGACCTTTATCTCCTGCTATTAAGTTCGAAGGTCTGACTTCCTTAGATTTTGTGTTTTGTAAATTGTTTACTGTGTTGTAGAGGTACTAATTCGAGTTCCTATTCAATTTCTACATATCAAAATCGTGTCTTTGACGATCAGATCACATTATTATTATTATTATTATTTTTCATTTTTCTTTTCACTATTAAGGTGGCATGAAGGTGAAGGCTGATAGAGACGAATCTTCTCCATATGCTGCTATGCTTGCAGCCCAAGATGTTTCTCAGCGATGCAAGGCACATTTCCTGCTGTTCATACATTGATCTTCCCCTTTTTCCTCAATATAAATACCATTGATTGACACTTAAGCTTACTATTTTCCAGGAGTTGGGCATCAATGCCCTTCACATCAAACTCCGTGCCACGGGCGGGAACAAAACCAAGACCCCTGGCCCTGGAGCTCAATCAGCACTTAGAGCCCTCGCTCGTTCAGGCATGAAGATTGGTCGTATAGGTAGTTTTTTCTTGATCAGTCTTAGAACACTCTGTTATTCTTAAAAACATGACAGGAATTTGATCCGTGGTGTCTTAGAACGCTCTTTTTGCCCTCAAATTGCAAATTTCATTTTGAACTTGAACTAATCCTCGTTTTTTGTCCTCGAATATGTACAGAGGATGTCACCCCAATCCCGACAGATAGCACACGCAGAAAGGGTGGAAGAAGGGGAAGGAGGCTTTAAATGTTCTTCCAGATTATATTTATGTTTTGCGCAAAGTAAAACTTTCTGTCATCAAGCACTTGAAGAACATTATGTATGCAGCATCATGGATTTTAGTGTTCTATTGTCTTTAAGAGGGAGTGAAGTTGTTTCATCAGTGTTTCAACTACTTGCTTGTCTTTGCTTTGTCTCTGTTGTTTGTGACAGATAACAAAGCTTAATCTTACACAGAGAACGACGACGTATTACGTGATCTATTTATTTATTTATAATACGGAAAATAATTTTAATTTTAATCGAATTTATTGTAGAAAATAAATCGAACAATGACAGTGTCAAAGTTCAGTTGGTGGGCCCCAATGAACATCTCAACTATAAAAGCGGTTGGAAGTTTACCTCCTCGCTATTAGAGAAAATGTCGCAGCTCTTGCAATTTCCAAACAATCATATCTCACTCTATCGCCCCCACCATAGAACCTTCGTACGTAGAAAGAATTTGTTGTCAACAGTCGCTTTCACCTGCTGCTCCCAAACATCGCCGCCGGCTATTAAAGTCTCTCCACTCACATCCCTCATGCCCTACCTCCAATGGCGTCCGATCGTCTCTGGCTGGCTCTGCAGCGCGATATCCGTCTATTCCCTCTCCAAGATCGTGCCTTTGACTGGAAAATTGTCTTCGGGAATCGCGATTTTTGACGTGGCAGCTCTGAGGAGAGAGGGTTTGGTTTTGGGGGTTTTAGTTTTGGTCAGGACGTTGGCGAGTTATCTGCAGGAGGTACTTCTGTGGGAGGCAGCTTTGAAATGTGTTTGTGAGATTAGGGTTTATGTTTTTAATAAGGTTTTGGAGAGGGATTTGGGGTTTTTTGAGGGTGAAAAGGGGATTTTGCCTGGGGACGTGGCGTATAGGATCGCAGCCGAGGCAGAGGATGTGGCTGATACTTTGTACTCTCTCTTGAATGTGAGGGGTTGATGATGATCAATATTTTTCAGCTGCTTATCTATTCTTATGTTTGTGATCATCTTATGACTCGTCTGTTCATTATATTCTTATCCCACGCTCTGCAGACTGTTGTGCCCAACACTCTGCAATTATCGGCTATGGCTGTGCAGATGATAATCATTAGCCCAACTCTAACGTTAATATCCGCCGTGGTAAGGAAGTCATTGCCTCCTTATTGTTGAGGTTTGCTTTACTAGGACTGAGAATCAATTTTTCGGTACTTTTTCTCAGCTGATTCCATCAATAGCTATTATAATTGGCTGGCTTGGAGAAAAGCTTCGACAAATATCCAACAGGGCAAATCTGAGTACAGCTGCCCTGTCAGCATACCTAAATGAGGTTTTGAAATTTTTGTGATTTCGGAAAATAATTTATGGAAAATCTTAAGCAACTGATCCGTCCCTCTTAAGACATGTGAGGCATATGCCGTAGTTACCAGGGATTCTTTTGACGGAAAAGATTTAATTTACCGTCATTTTTTATCGTTAGTTTCAGAAAATAATTTTCTTTAATTTGTTTTAGGTACTTCCTTGTATTCTCATTGTCAAGGCAAACAATGCGGAATCACATGAAAGTATTAGATTCCAGTCGATGGCTTTTGCTGACCTATCTTCAGTTCTGAATAAGAAGCAGTTGAAGGTTTTAATACCTCGGATAGTACAAATAACGTTTTTTGCGGTGTTATCAACTTTCTGTGCATGTTCACTTTTTGTGTCAAGGAGCTCCTTCAAATCTTCATCCATGGTTTCTTTCATGACATCCCTCTTTCTGTTGATTGATCCAATTCAGGTAATCTTGGCAATATAATGCCATTACCAAACTACTTTATTCGACAACTTTTTTGATTATTTTCTGCCACTTATGAAATGAGTCGTGAATAAAATTTTTTTTTAGTTCTCCATGGAATTGAAAAAAATGCTTTGGGTCCTCTGCCGATCTTACATGATTTCTTAATATCATTGTATTCTAATACATGTATATCTGCTATCGTTGTTTTTCTCCTTTGCAGCTGTCTTAAAGTAACAGTCTTAAACTAAAGATATACGCAGGGTATCGGAAAAGCATACAACGAACTAAAGCAAGGAGAACCAGCTATCGAGCGGTTGTTCGATTTGACCAACTTCAGTTCCCATGTAATGATTATCTGATGAATTAGTTCATGAATGTTGTCTAATAACAAGTTGTTGAAAAACGAAAAATAGAATCTAATTTTCGAAAAAGCGTTGTACAGGCAATCGAGGAGCTAGATGCCATCGACTTAACTTCTGTTGCTGGAGAAGTGAATCTTTGTGACCTCCATTTCGCTTATGAAGATGAAGCGGCTCATGTATTAGACGGGCTTAATCTCCATATCAAAGCTGGAGAAACTGTAGCTATTGTTGGCCCATCGGGAGGAGGCAAGACGACACTTGCGAAACTTGTCCTTCGCCTCTATGAACCTCTTTCTGGTACATCTTTTCATTTTTGCAGAAGCTTTAATGAGATTCCATATGCTCACTGATGTGTTTCTCAGTTACCCTTTAACTCTAATTTACACTGAAACTTAGCTACGTTTTCAGGTTCGATACTAATTGACGGCTATGACATCAATGAAATTCGGTTGGAGAGCTTGAGACACCATATTAGCCTAGTTTCCCAGGATACAGTTGAGTGGCCTGCGCCGTTTATCTTTAAATGGTTTGATGTAAGAGAGCATTTTCATGGACATAAGCCGTCTGAATCAAGAATTTACAAGCATATCAAGGACTAATCTCCTCTAGAGGCGGCTTATCTTTTTCTACGAGGGCTGACTCTTTTTGAGTTTGATTGGAACTTCTCATTTCAAATCCAACTCCCACCATCCAAAGCCAAACACATTCTTATTATTCAATTTCATTTGGCCCATTCAAAGTTCAAGTTATCTATTATGTGATGTGTGGTTTGCTTTGCTTATTTCGTCAGGTACTTTTCTCTGGGACTATCGCCGAGAATATTGGATACAGAGATCTGATAAGTGGAATTGACATGGACAAGGTAAAACTTGCTGCTCGAACAGCAAATGCAGATGAGTTCATCGAAAGCCTTCCCGATCAATACTTAACCAATGTGGGACCAAGGGGCTCAAATTTTAGTGGAGGTCAAAGACAAAGGTAGTCTACTCCTGTTGAACATTTCTGTCTTGCTCGCTCTAAAATTTTAGCTGTTTGTATGTTCACGGACTTGTACATGTCGCTCGGTGATTCAGTTTTTAACTTCTCTACACATATTTCTCAGGCTTGCTATTGCGAGGGCGCTTTATCAGAATCCATCTATTCTTATCTTAGACGAAGCAACTTCTGCTTTGGACAGCAGATCCGAATTATTAGTCAGACAAGCTCTGCAGAGCCTTATGCAAAACCGCACGGTAAGAATAAGAAGTTCATTGCTTTCTTACGTTTACGTTCTTTCCCCATGGCCTGCATCACATGGCGTCGAAACATGCTCAAGTTGCCATAATATTACGTTAGTCATAGAACTCAGAGTCGACTCTTTAAGATCAAAGCCCTTCCCTTCAACATTCTCAGGTTTTGGTCATTGCTCATCGGCTGGAAACCGTTCTAATGGCAGATCGAATCTTCCTTCTGAGTAATGGAAAGTTGGAGCAGCTGAGTCATTCCGATCTTTTGGATGGCAAACATGGCTCACTGGGTAATGCCCTCGTAATTTAAATCTAGCCGTTGACATTGCTCCTTATTACATGAAATATAGAATAAGGTTTCTCAAGCTGTTGTAAGAACAATGTTGATCATTCAATTTTCAAAGTCAATAACCTAATACTCTCCTTATAGAATCAGAGGAAAGAACTAAAAATCAAACCTTTCACTAATCTGTTAAAAGGGCTTGAAGTTAAATAACACACAATGGGCATTGAATCAGACCATTCTCATTGCACTTACCACACTTCACATTCTTTCTACCATCTTCACCCAAAACCTTACAGCTTCCACTGCACCGCACGCACACCAAGAATCTGATCCCAACGCACATCTTACAGCCACCGCCGCCTTTCGCCTTTGGGATACCGTCGAACAAAATTCCCAATTCGCCCTCCTCTTCCAGCTTCAGCATCTCCCCGGCCCCACCGATCAACCTGCCCTTCACGAATACTAACGGAAGTTTCACTTCTTTGGTTCCCATCAGCTCTCTGAGCTCTTCCTTGTAGCCTGAGTGCATCGATACGTCGCGTTCTAACATCCTTACATTATGGGATTCAATCACTTTTCTCGCAACGTTGCAGTCGTCGAAGGTTTTTCTGATGCTTCTCAGCGTGGTAGTGTATAAGACTACTGAATTTTCGCCTCCCGGCGGGCATTTCTTGTCGTAGGACATGAGGATTGCGTTGGGTTCACAAAAAGTTTTGTGCTTTTTCGGATTAACCATCTTCTTGATCTCTTCTTTCGGTTGGTAAATCTCTTTGTCAGGGTCGAACAAAGTGGTTAAACTCCTTTTCCCTCTGGACAAAACAATCCCAGAATCAATCCTCAAACTGTCGTCGCATCTCTGCCCCTTGACTGAAGCCCACAATCTAGGAGATGGTTTCTTCACACTCTGACTCATCAGTTTGTTATTACATTCTTTCAGCGCCGTGTTGGGGCTATTCTCTAGTGACTTGATTCCAACGTTGCTAAGCCTTTGACTTCTGTTTTCCTTTCCCCAAACTCTTTTCGCCTTTCTAGGACTGCCCGCATGGTTCAATAGCTCGAGTGGACCATTAGGACCAAGAAAAGGCCTCGCCTTTGGACTCTCTTTCGACTGAAGAACAGTGACTTCAGCTTCATCTTCGAGACCCTCCATGAGCTCCCATGCATTGATGATCTCCGATGGTTGTTCTTCTTCGCGGCAAGAAGACGACTTCTTCGAATCGACGACACTATCTTCTGCATCATGAGCTGCCTGAATTTGATGACGATGGTGATGACCCTTTATTTCTTCATCGAGTCTGAGGATACCGTAAGTGCTCGAAGTTAGGGACACAACATGGCTGGCGTAGAAACCTTTTCTTCTGTATGGATTCTCCTGCCGCCTTTTTCCTCCGGCGAAGAGTTTCGACGATACACAGCCCATTTGGGGTGGTTTCAGTTTTGTTCTTGAAGTTGAAACTGACACTGCTTCTTACGAAGAAGACATGATGATGAGATGAGATGAGATGAGACAAACCGTCACCTTAACCATCGCCCAGATGGGAGAACGGTCGGATAATTTGAAATGGAGGATGTGAAAAGAATTTTTCAGACAAGTCCACTCTTTGTCTCTGAGTTCTTTGTAAGGAATGCTGCACTGCAATATCGCCTTTTGAAGATATCGTAACTGTAAAAAGCAGGTCAAGACAAACGGATAAGTGTTCAGCAGATAGTACAGTACATGAATATGTCCTTCACTTCAACGAGGATTCAAATCAAACTATGTTTTGAATATACTAAGTGAAGTCAGAGCATAGAATTTGAATATTATTATTTTTAAGCTTTTTAGGATTCGACTTGCTATAGCACTAATCACAAGATAAATGCAATATTTGAATCTTACAAAAAAAAATATAGTTGAAGAATTGAAAATTATGATATTACATTGTACTATAATAAAATTAAAACTTATATTTTAAGTATAATAATATTATATTAATGTGAATTAAAATAAAGTTATTATTATTAATTTGAATCACATTAATTTGTTTTATTACTTTTAGTAGGTAGTGGGTGGTTTTTATATGATAGAAATGAGTCTAAATTGAAGGTGATAGTGGGTGGTTTTATTTTTATATTAATTTTATTATTTTATTTTTAATAAATCAAGATTGACATACCAATTTAGACAAATTTTAAAATGTTTTCCCTCTTTATCAAATATGGACTAGATAATAAAGCTTAACGTGGTAAAATAGTAAATATCTCGATTTTTAAATTAATTTATGAGGTCGTATTAATGATATGTACATAGCTTTGGATTATTTCTCTATTATTCATTTATTACAAGGTGATGTGTGTGGTGTGCACTCAATTTATAGTATTAATTACTATTGTTGTTTAGGTTCGGTGGATCTAATTAACAACCTCAGTAATTAACAACCTTCTTTCATATATTTAATTAATGAAATGGTCGTTGCTTCTAGATTTTGAATCTCATAGCTATTCTATGGTAGAAAAAAGACAAAATAATAATTGAATTTCTAGATTCCACCATTACATTTTTAATGATTAACTAAGTGTGTAGTGTGCGTGTACAAGCAAAGTATTCAATTTTATATTGACTATGTAATAAGGTAATCAAAGTGGATTGACCGTCGATGATAAAGGTGCATAAAATAACCTAAACTTTCTAGAAAAGAAAACAAAAATGAAGTTTGAACACTGTCCAAAAATATTATATATCTGATCACCTACCAAAAAAAATCACACCTTAAACTTCTCAAAATAAAAATAAAATAAAATTAAATTAAAATCGTCTAAAGTTAGGAGCTGGGTTAGAACTTGGAACAAATCAAATATAAATAATAGAATTTTTTTTCTAATAATTCAATCATAAAGAACATAAGATTATTATGATAAAATACTATTTCGTTATTCCATAACATCATTCCAAATTGTGTGTATGTATCTTTCCGACATGAAAATTTGAACCTTGTTTAATTCTTGCCACTTTTTTTCTTGAATGAGAGACGTAAAAGATACAAAATAGAATAAAAAGACTCAAAGTTGAAAACCTCAACTAAAAATCAAACCACATAACATCCTCATGTAATAACATAAAAATGAGTATTTTATTCTTCTATTCAAACTCCTAATTAATATATAAATATTAATACTTCTTTTTCTCAACTAATTAAGATTCCTTATATAAACTTCTAATAATTCCCACCATCACTCAAAGTTCCCTCTTATCATCATCATCAATCTCTCTCTATTACCAACTCATCTTTATCTTTCTCTTAACAAAACTACGAATCAATAATTATATTTATATTCATAATACCTTCCTTTTGATGCCGCCTCAAGTCGATCTTGAAACCCTAATAACAGCCTGCTCCCTCGAAGGCAGCGATAGGAAGACAGCATGTGAAACCAAGCTAGATGACGGCGATCATCCGGCGGACACCTCCGCCTACGTAGGCTGCGCCGCCGACGACCTCACGCCGGGATCTTTCTGGCTGTCGAAGGACGCGGAGTACGACTGGTTCGAACACCGCTCGTACTGCTACTACGAGCGAGAAGATTCAACCAAAGGCAGCTCGAAAAACCTAAACAACCCATATGTAATAAATCCCAGCTATAGTTCAAATTCGCAGAGGTTTTCAGTTAATAATGTAAAGTCCAGCAAGGCGCCGATCATCGGTCTGCCCCATAGCCAAAAGGCCACCTTTGTTGACCCCAGACGGAGGACGTGCAGTAAGCCGGCGGCCAGCGTGAGGCTGTTCCCCACGAAGCGGGGCGGGTCATCCGGGAAGTCGACGGGTCAGGTTAACGAACCGGGTTCTCCGAAGGTCTCTTGCATGGGCCGTGTTAGGTCGAAGAGGTGTAATAGGAGGAGGTCAAACTCCGTCAAAAGAAGCGGCGGTGAGAAGCCGGCCGTCAAGGTAAAGAAAACCGGGTTTTATTCAAGGGTTTTAGATATATTCCGGTCCAAGAAGGGTCGCTGCAAAAAGGCATCACGGTCTGGGAGCAGAAACGCTGTCGAAGGCATGGCGGTGGAGAAGGCCGAGCCGATGGTAAGGAGGAGCGTCAGCATGAGGGCTTGTCCACTTCACGAACCGGTCCCACCCGGTTTGGGTGAGATGAAACGGTTTTCTTCAGGGAGGCGGTCTAGTTCGGTTCTGACCGGAGAGTAGGTTAAATAAACCGATTGGGCAGTAGAGCGCGTGGATCCAACGTGGAAAGGTTGGGAAGACTAGTTTGGTTGATCACAAAGTTTTTTTTTTTTTTTGTCTTTAGTTGAATTTTCAACATTTAATTATCTATTTAAATTATAATAATTATAGTTTCGAGGAAATTAGGAGCATGCAGTGTTGAATTATAATAAAATTACAAAGCTATTGTATAATGTTGTAGCAAGTTTGACTCTTTTTTCTTAGTTTGATCTTCAATATAACTATTTGCATGTTTAAAATCGAAAGAATTAAAAAAAATCTTGTCAAGTTGCTATAGTATGTAATTGTAAATTAATGTTTTTACAGAATATATATAGTCTTGAGAAATTATTTTACATGGACGGCCCAATTAACAAGTGGGGTTTGATTATAAATTGATTTGGGTTTCAATTAACATAAAATAGAACACCTTAGCAGTTAGCATAGCAATACAATTTAAACCGAACCAAAAAACTAAAAATAAAAATAGAATAAATAGAAATAAATGGATGAATGCAATGCAATAATAGTGTGTTTTACATCATAACTTACCATTTTACATATGCCCACTTTTTTAGCGTATTGTACGGTCAATAAAGCAGTATATTAAAACATAAAGAGAATGGAGAAAAATCAAAATTATCTGCTGCACGCGCAGTTCAAACTATTGATAATATAAAGGGTTTCAATATCAGCCGGAAAATTCTCTTCGGCGGTGGCCGTCCAACATATTGGTGCCAAGTGTCACGCCACGTCAGCAGAACGTCCTCCCCAAGGTCTTTGTCACTGTCTAGAAGCCATAAAGCGAGGTAGTAATATTCAATATTACTTGTATATATATATATATATATACATTAATATTTAATTTCTTGTATGTGGGAGTGGCAAAATAGAGATGGTGACAAGAGCTTAAAAGGGGTGAACAAGAGCATATTGGTTTGATCATTGATTTGACTCTTATATTGGATTTTCACTATATTATAAATCTTATATTATGCAAAAGCTCATCAAAATATTTGTGACAAAAATATCATGCATCTTGTTGATATAGTACGCGTTATTTTAACTTAAATAACATAATGCATATAATGAAGCCTTCCCCACATTAGTTATGATGACATTATTAAACTTCACTTTATACCCAAAAATAAACAATACTAAAATATTAAAAACAGCATTCCCCATTCATCTGCTAGTTAGTGCGTCTTTTGTCCCTAAATTATTACCATATTTCATTATTCTCGAAAAGTAACTCAATGTGATTAGTGGATCAATAGTTAAAAGAAGAAAAATGCGTAGCACACCATCAACATCCATATTTTACCCTAGATATAATTTCTTGTAAGAAAATAAGCACTTTATTACATTACCTCCCTCCACTAGCAAAGATTAAATAAATAAATAAATAAAAGGAAAGAGTATTATCTCAAGCATGCGTGTGACTCACATCACTTACCACTTAAAATCCAACTTGATTTTTGCGACCATTGCCCATCCAATATTGGAGTGTAATATAATGGGATCTACATGCACTCACATATCCAAGTGGGGCCCCACTTCAGTTGCATACATACATATATATCTTGTTAAACTTATATCCCACAAAAATATAAATATATATATCATATATGAGTCAAAAAGAGAAGCTTTTTTTTACTTAGCAGCCCAATTTTATTTGTTAGTTTCCAACCCATGATTTGGAAAAAAAAAATCTCTTAAATCCCCACTCTATGTTTGGCTTACTAGTTAATACACATAAAAGCATTAATGTGGTTCTATGTAAAATGACATTTTGACATATAGTAGGCATTAAAATTCGAAAATATTATTATTATTATTATTTTCTGAAAAATGAAAGATTAATTCCATGGTCATCCACTAAAAAACGTAGGAAATGTAAGACGCATGATTATGTCTAACCGACCTAATCATAGGAGGATCTTGATGTAATAATAAAATAAATTAAAGGCTAAATTGCATATAACTCATCCGTGAATTAAAAAATAAACACCAAAATCTCTATGATTTGTAAATAGCATAAAACACCATCGTGGTTTATTTAATCATGTGCTCTTTAGTATTTTTACCCCCTAATTGGGGGGTATAATGCTATGTTTTAGACACCAGGGGTACGGTGCTAAGTTTTAGACACCACATAGGAGTTTCACGCAATAAAAAAAAGCATAGAATTGTAATGCGTATTTCAATATATCCACGAGGGAATATATCATAATTTACCCTAAATTAAATGTAGAATTAATTGCATGGTTTATATAGAGTCAAGGTGACAACAATAGTGAAGAGTAGTAGTCTACCACAAAACCAACTTAAATTTGTATTATAGTCGTCCACTACATAGGAGAACTTAACCAAGATACTTACCCTTATAATTATAGGGGCATTCTCGTAATTTCCAGATGCTAGAGGGGAATTGTCTTGCTTTCTCTTGTTATAAATATAAACATGCATTACACTCCATTACTCCAATGAACTCCCCCAACAAAATCACAGACTACCTTGAAAGAAAAGACATTTTCTTGCTAAATATGGGAAACTGCTTAGTTCTTCAAGATCAAAAGACCGTTAAAGTGATGAAAACAGATGGGAAAATCCTAGAATACACATCTCCATTAAAAGTACATCAAGTTCTATCACAATTCTATAACCATGCGATCTCAGACGAGCTGCCAGTTGTAAGACATCTTCATCCCGACGCAGATATGCTCGGCGGTCGTTTGTACTATCTCCTTCCTTTACCGACGGCAAGCGCTGCACAAAAAAAGGACGTTTCAAAGAAGAAGAAAACTGTTCGTTTTGCGGATGATTTAGTTCTTGATGATGAAGAGGAGAAGAAACGAGCGGCAAGACGAGACAGCAGTGTTGTGAGGATTAAGCTCGTAATAAGCAAACATGAGCTGCAGGCAATGTTAGAGAAAGAGACTATTTCGATCGAAGATATCAGATGTCGTGTTATGAGCAGAGAATCATGCAGTTTAGAGGGATATGAATGTCATGACAACCGACCCTTTCTGGCTTTGGAAAGTGTACCTGAAGTGAATTAGCAGTTCGTACTGTGTAAGAATTTTATTTCTTTCTTTTCCTTCTATGTTTCTTGTATGACTTCGGACGGGTTTTTGAGGTAGGAAGAAGACATAGGAGAAAAAGAAAGAGATGACTAGTTATATTCTGATAGGCCCCTTTGTAGTTGGTGAATGCTTTTGCTTCAAAGTTGTAACAAAGACATGTTGATATTGGCTCTAAAAAGACACAAATATCATAGACAATTTTCAGATATGGAGTTTATATTTAACCTATCTTCGATCATAACTGACTTTTCTATATAAGAGCAGATTAATTTCAAGAAACAGATAGTTATTGTAGAGCAGTAAGATTTTACTTGGAGTATATTGTCTCAAACAGCCAAAGCCTGCTGTTGTGAATGCCAAGCCACCACATCCTTGTAAGCCAATTCGCCACCGAAAATATCCAAAGCACTGCCCACTGTAACATCTACACGGCCCAGACCGGCTCGTTTGATCCTCTCTAAATCGTCCATAACGGTGACTCCTCCAGCGTAAGTCGCCGGAATCTTAGAAACATAAAAAAATTAGCATATAAGCAAGTAACTGAAATAAAGGACAAAAAAAATGTGTATCCAGCATAAAGTTCACCAAGAACTCACAGGAGAGAGTTTCCCGAGCATAGACACTAGCTCTTCGTCAATTCCCAGCCTTGGATATTAAAAACGCATTATAAAATCAGAGCAAAATTTGTGATAACGAAAAACTACACAATCTGTTAATTGACATGTGGGATGACAATCTGACCCGAATTATGACATGGTGGAACAAAATATATATGTGTGTGTTTATTTATTTAAGAAAGATTAAAGAATCATAGGTCGAAAAAATATGTACTTTTTGCCTTCGACATCGACTCCATGGACCAGAAACTCATCAGCATAACTGGCGAGGAGGCCGAGTACTTCCTCGTTGAGATATACATCAGTGAACTTCTGCCATCTATCCGTTACAACTGCGTATCTACCATCCTGAATACAACCATGAACAGTACCGTGTCACTAATAGATTGCATGTATATGATGATTTTTTTTCAAGTAACTCGCTCATCGACGGTGCTCTTGTAATTTGGAAGCAAGCAAATGACAGTTATTTGTCGAATTAACCTTCAACTAGGATGGGAAATACATCAGTGAATGTATCTCATCATTAAAGATATGTACCTTCTTTCTGCAACTAAGATCCAAAACGAGTCTCCGTTTCCCGACAACATGTGAAAGTTCCTTCAGCCTTTGATAATTTACTTGTCCATCACTGAATACATACTGTGTAATAGCAATAAATAGTACAGAACAGTTAAAAACTTTCAGCAAACAAACGTCTGGTCAGCTTAGCGTTATTTAACATAATGATCTAGCTAAGGATTTTTGCCGACCCTCTATTCTAATTCATTCGTCCTTAGTTTAATCGAGAAACAAGAAACTAGATCTACATCCATAATTGGACCATCAACACTAGGGAAGGGAAGCTTCATGTATTGGATCGATCCACAACCCACCCATATAAATAGGATTAGAACAGGTACGTACTGATGTAACAATAACATGGCTCGCTCCTTCGTCTATGTAACTCAAGGCATTACTTGAATTAATACCCCCTCCAACTTGCAAACCACCTGGATAATTTACACGTTATTGTAAGTATAGTATCAAAAATCTTTATCATGTTAATATTATCAGTCAATACAATACTCTGTTCCAACACTTAGGAAAGTAAAGTTTAGGTAACGTGATCCCCAATTCACATGAAAGTCGCAGAAGCATTCTCAAATACACATTGTTGTATGACAGATTAGTGAACATATTGACACATATACAGTATACACACACATGATGAGAAAGATAGAGACAGATGCCTACCAGGATAAGCATGCAAAGCTTCAATTGCTGCTGATTTGCTCAATGGATCAGCTCCAAGCATGATAACATGACCACCTGTGAGTCCATCATCCCTGTACATCTTAGCATATTCCGCAGCAGATTTATCAGATTCGTAATTAGTTACAAGACTTGAATCTCCCTCTTTAGAATCTTTAAGAGTTGAACCAACGATTTGTTTCACTTTTCCCTGAAAATTCATTTATCAGGGATTGGTCATCCACAGTTAATATTCATAACAAAAGAAGTTCTGATGACGAGCAACAAATTTATTCCTAGGACCCCGTTTTTCATTCTAATGCACCATAATGTAAAATAAGACATTATAGTGGAGGGATTAGACAACACATTTATCAACCAGCAATAACTTACAGAAAAGTTTGAGTTAGTTATTTGTTATCTCTAGTCTCTACAAAGCAATCCAACATGATCATTTCACTCATTTCAGCCACGCTGCAAGTACTGATCCTCACACACTGTAAGCCCCCCTTCTTCGCTATTTCAAAGTGTATATAATTGCTCTCATCAATTGTTCATCACTATCAGTGGTAAGCCAAAGAGGCAACATGGCCGTGTGAATTTTCAAACCCACGGTATGCCACAGCAACCAACTATAACATAGTACATAATATAATACCCAACGTTCATTTACCCCATTTCTTTCAACAAAGCAAAGAAAATGTATGCAACAAGGAACGGTCAAACCTTGTGTATGTCAATACAAGGGCGAAACTGAACCCCACATCGTATAATCGTCCTTTGACTCCCTGTATAAAAATCTAAACATCAAGATCACTTCTGGAAAGCTACATTCCATGAAAAAAAAAAAACCAATGCTTACTCAAGATGAGACGAGTCGAATTTGGCTTCATCTGAGGAGCATAAACACTGGATTGCATCCCTCCAAAATCCTTCAAGTTGGAGCTTGCTTTAAGATTTTGAACACTCATTCTAGTAATGTCTTAACAAAATGCAACCTGCAAAAATTTCCAATGTAAGAGACATTTTATCGAACAGTTATAGCACAAGTATTCAGTAATAATCCCATTGTAGTTCTTCGGCACGACGAATTCTTTAAGGCTGCAAAAACTTATAATCATCAATTATCGACATAGCTGTCCATATCAGAACAATGGGCCAAACAAATGCACAAAAGGGAAAGTTGGTACCTTTGTAAATTGTATAACAGTAGTTGTCTCCTTGTGACTGTGGTCTGACCCGGCTAAGACATGTCGGTCGAATAATCTTGGCGATTGGGGGCATATTTATAACATAACCCAGCACAATTAATAAATTACAGAATGCCCCCTGTATTTTATCTTAATTATCAATTCACATCGCCCTCATTTCGACGCTCGTCGTCGAGCTACATACATTTTCCGGTCAGCGAAGCATGTCACGACGCGCACCCCTGAAAAGGCTGACTCTCAAACCCAACGCCTACCCCACCCCTTCGCCTACCACGAACCCCAGCTCACCGCCGCCCACCCTGACCCGACTCACCAATCCCCAAGCCCCAAACACACCCGCCACTTTACTCCGCCTCCTCCACCGACGCCTCCGGCACAACCCGAACCTCTCCCATCTCGACCTTCAACTCTTCCGCCGCGCCGCCGCCGAGGACGATACCTTCCGCCACGATCACACCACGTTTGAGTACCTCACACGCTCACTCGTCTCCACCAACCGCCTCAATCACCTCCCTTCACTACTCCGCTTCATTGCTGCCAATCCATGCCCATGCTCTAAAGATGGTATATTCTCTTGTCCTGAGACGGAACCCATCTTCAGAGTCGCCATTAGTTCCTTTTGCAGGTCTAAAATGCTTGATGACGCCTTATACTGGTTTGATGTCATGAGGAAGTTGATTGATGGAAAGCCTGGAGTGGGTCTGTACAATTTGCTGATTAATGCGTTTGTGAAGGCTGGTGACATGGATAAAGCTCTGGGCTTTTACAAAAATATGGTGGTCAACGACCGTGTAAGCCCAGATATTTACACGTTTAATACTCTGATCAGTGGGCATTGTAGGGAGGGTAAGGTTGATTTGGCGTTGGATCTATTTAGGGAGATGAAGGAGAGAGGTTCCGTGCCTAATGTGATTAGTTTCAATACTTTGATTGGAGGGTTTTTCAGGGAAGGGAACATTGAGAGAGCCGTGGGTTTGGCACGAGAAATGGTCGACTTGGAATGTGGCATTTCGCACGTCACTTGTGACATCTTGGTGGATGGGCTTTGGAGGAATGGAGAAGTCTTGAAGGCATGCGATTTAATTGGTGAGTTTGTGAGGAGAGGTGTTTTACCAGCTGAGTTTGATTGTTTTCGGCTTGTGGCGAGGCTTTTAAGTGTTGGGGAAGTAGATAAGGCATTCGATTTGGTGGTAAACATGTGGGAAGAGGATATTGAGCCGAGTTTGGTTGCTTGTACAACATTGATTGAAGGTTTGAGGGGTAAAGGAAAGATTGAGAAAGTTGTAATTTTGGTGCGACATATGATTGATAAAGGCATTTTGCTAGACGGAGTGACATTTTGCTGTGTGCTCGAGGATTTGTGCAGTGCGGGACAAGTGGTTAAGGCAAATGAACTGAGAATTATGGCAGGCAAGAAGGGTTTGGAGATTGAAGGTGTGATGTGTAGGATTTTGGTTGTAGGATATTCCAAAGAAGGGAGAAGAAAAGAGGGTGAATTGTTGGTGAATGAGATGTTAGATAGAGGTTTTATACCTGATATTGGGACGTATAACAGGTTGATGGACGGCCTCACTAAGTCTAAAACTTAGTTTTCTTTTGTCAAAATATTGCAGTGAAATCTGAGGATTTGCTATATACGAGATACAGTTGATGTCGGGTTAATTATTAACGCTTAGAACACGTTGATGTATAATGAACTTAGCAACGACATAGTTCGTCGCCAGCTGCTAAGGTGCTTCTGTCTATTCGTTATCTTCTGTACTGTATGCCATTGACATCCACATAGTACTGACTACTGATCTATATCCTCCTATCATTCAGATGTTTCTGCTGTTATGTATTCATACACACAGTCACCATGTGTGGACATAAACTATTATTACATGAAGAAGCACACTCCATACAAATTACACTTGAAGCATAAAGAGAAAGAAATAGTACAAGTTTATAAAAGCCTGAGTGATGAATGTATTTATTCGCTGACGTGGAAGATAACCTTTGCTTGCTAGTTTTATGATTTTGGGTTTCATTCAGTTATCCATGCCCAAGACAGCAAAGTGGAATGGAACCATCTCGTTCCCCGGCCGATTACTCACAGCCAAAAACTAGTAAGATTCTTACGTATTCTGCCTAGTATTATTTAAACCTTTTGATTAATGCTTTGGATGCAAACTTCCAATGGTTTATTTATGTTGAATCTTTTTAGTAGTGAGCGCGCATAGTTGATATTGGATCTATCTGCTAATGATTCTTATATTTTGTATCTTGAAGTTGATTTCTGATTTTAGAATTAAGGTCGTTTGGTTGTTTCTGTCTCACCCGTATACTTTCTGAAAAATCATCCGCACAAACACGATGTAGCTGTAAGAGATTTACATTATTGCGCAAGAATCTAAGCAACGTAGCTCATACATTTAAAATCCTAGCATTAGTCACACAACGGTTTAATATTTTTTTTTTTTTTTACCTTAATAGCCAAGTAAACCTCGGAGGCTGACCCAATAGCGTGCAAACAACGCCAACTAGGTAAGCCACACTAGGACATATCCATGAGTGACAGACAGACTCCTCAAGATATTGGGGACGCATGACGGATTCAAACCTACGACCTTCCCAACATCTTAAGTCCTCAAGCCATAAAAAAGCGGTTTGCTGTCATGGAAACGTGACCCCGCTTTCGAATATTTGGCACATCAGGTCATAGTTTGCTTCTCCGTAATACTTTCCACCTTTATAACGATCCTATAACAAAAATCTCAGCATTAGATAATCATCATCTTCGTTTGCTTTTCTTTTTGTGGAAACTATTTATTGGAACAATCGAAATAATACATTCTCACCCCATATTTTTCCCTTAATAGGTTCTCATCGCCGTAAACGATATTGGACTGTTGGTCCCAGTGGATCCCCTCCTCGTTCAAAAGCTCGGAGAACTTTTCGTACCTCTTCTTGATGTTCTTGAACTTCCGCTTGAGGTAAGAATCTGAGTAGATGGCTGTGAACACTGCGCGGAACTTTCTGTTAACATACGTCAGGCTTTCTTGCGTGAAGAAGGAGCCCGGCGGATAGGACTTATCGAGCTCCTCCGCCATCATCTTCAGGTAGTGGAACTCTCCTCCTCTTTCGTCTCCTTGCATTCTATCCATGTGAGTAGACAAGGGATTTGTAAGTGCTATTATATAGCAGTTTCTTGGTGGGTTCAAGTCAGATTCTCTTTGGACAAGCTTTGGTATGTCATTGACTTGAAATTATTGAACTTTATGGGAGGAATAGATTATTGTAATATTTAGTGGAATAGCTTGTAATATGCTTATGTCATTCAAACTTCAATTTTATACAATATTATATGATCTATTTCACTATGTAATATGCTTTTGGATTCTGTCATTACTGTCCTGAAGTCAAGATCCTCTTTTTTTTTTTTAAGATTTTCCAATAGATAGTAATGTGGTTTGGATTCTCTCCATTTCTTACAATCATTATAATAAATTGAACGTAAATTAAAAGCCCAAATTCATTTTTTTTTCTCACATTCTAGTGCTTTTTTCGTGGACGCAACGCAGAAATGCCCAGTATCATTTTATTTATGAGGTACTAATATAAAAATAAAATGTAAATTAGAAACTTACTGGTTATTTTTCTAATTTAAATTTCGAATTTTGAAAATTGTCTTCAACATATACGTAAATGAAAATTTGAATAAAAATTCATACAATCATTAAATATTTTTTAATTTGAGTGGATGTTGATGAGGAATATTGTATTTTTAACATCAATACGACGTCGTTAGAGTTGTATTATGCTGTTCTTTGCAGTTAGACAGACATACACATAAAGATCTCACCTTTTCGTAAGCCAACGAATCATATTAAGTCTTTTTTTTTCCAATTCCCATTCCTTTTATTTCCTCTCAACTATTATTTCCATTTTCCCCAAATTAAAAACCTTTCTAATCACGTGGTTGTTTTGATTTTGCTATCGCCGATAGTCGCCGGAGGATTGTTCGGGTGAGGAAACCGTGTCTTTATGTCCTGTTTTGGTTTTGATGGTTTGAGATTAATGCCCATTTTACTTTCGATTATTATTATTTTTTTCTCAGGAGTAAAATCGATTAAAGAAAACAAGATCCTAATAAAAGTTTGTAATTTGGGCTGGTTCTTGATTTTGTAATGTTGGGAATCTATCAATCGGAGCGTAACAGATATTGCCTTTTTTTTCTGCGTGATTTGATTTTGATCGACTATGAGGGTTGGGTTGGATTGGACAGCTGTGAACATAATTCACTACAGTCTTAGAATGCCTGAATTTTCGCATTCATTTGTGGTTTTGATTCCATTTTCTCCTGCACTTCGACAGTTTCTCTGATTTGATTTGATTAGGTGATTGTGAAGTTCTTTTTCCGTCTTCGCCTTGCAAGCTGTTCATTTGAGATGGAGTATCTTCCGCTTGAGGTTGTCGGGAATATATTATCACGCCTCGGTGCTGCGAGGGACGTTGTAATTGCATCAGCTACTTGTCGAAAGTGGCAAGAAGCTTGGAAAAATCATCTTCATACCCTTACATTTGATTCGAACGATTGGCCCATGTACCATGAAATCTCCACCTCTAGGCTTGAGATAATCATCACCCAAACTATATTTCAGACCAAAGGACTTCAGTCCCTTTCGATTATAATGGACGATGTGGATGAGTTCACCGCTGCACCAGTCATCGCCTGGCTCATGTACACTAGAGACACGTTGCGCAAGCTACACTACAACGTGAGGACGAGCCCTAACATAAACGTGCTCGAAAAGTGTTGCAGGCACAAGCTCGAAGCTTTGACCTTGGCTCACAATACTATTACAGGGGTTGAACCAAGTTATCAGAGATTCCCCTGCTTGACATCTCTTTCCTTGAGCTGCGTCAGCATATCTGCCTTGGACTTGAGTCTCTTGCTCAACGCCTGTCCTAAAATCGAAACCCTGACTCTGGTTAGTCTGGATATTGTCATGTCCGATCCTCAGGCAACGATGGATCTGAGTAGCTATTCACTGAAGGATATCTACGTCGAAGCAATCAGCCTGGACAAGTTCATACTCGAGGTGGACAGTCTCGAGAAGCTCCACCTTAAAGACTGCACCTTTGACCTCTTTGAGCTCATTGGCAAGGGAACGCTGAGACACCTAAAGATCGATGATGTCAGCGTCGTTCATCTCGACATCGGTGAGAGCGCTGAGAACCTCGAGACGGTGGACGTGAGCAACTTCACGATCATGTGGGCGAAATTCCACCACATGATATCGAAATCTTCGAAGCTGAGGAAGCTGAGGCTTTGGAGCGTCGTGTTTGACGATGAAGATGAGTCCGTCGACGTAGAGACGATCGCTTCTTGCTTCCCTTTGCTGACCCACCTCTCCCTGAGTTACGACCTGAAGGAGTCTGCATTTCATTACGGTTTCCAAGGTTCGTCTTTCGTCTTGGAGAAAGTGGTTGTCTTGGAGCTCGGATGGGTTGTAATGACCGACCTTTTCTCGATGTGGGTCGCGGGTTTTCTGGAGCGGTGCCCGAATCTGAGGAAGTTGGTGATCCACGGGTTTGTGTCCGAGACCAAGAGCCATGAAGAGTGTCAGACTTTGGCTAACTTTACTTCGTCCATTGTGAGACTCATGAGGAAGTATCTGCACGTTGAGGTTCAGTTTGAATTCGAATGAAGATCATAGCTATGTTTCTACTCTGTCCCTTCTTCACTAATGTCATTTTTGTGCAATTTTTAAATACTTGGTATTGCCTGCATATTTTTTTGACAGTTGAAGCCAGAATTGAATTTTTTTTCAGCATTATTTCTAAGAAACTAACTCTCTTCAGTTATCAAATTGTCAATCATTTGATGTATTTCAATAGCATATAAAACCTCGGATCTTGAAATAAAATAAATCTGGGAAATTATAAGGAAAGGTGAAATGAGTGCTATCACCAAGAAATGTTTATATAATTGAAACCATATGTCATTAATAAGGATTAAACAAGAATTCTTGAACGCCATTAGCCAGCCCCAATGAAGAGATTCATTATTACATACAATCATGTCGCTACATCTTGCTTGATATGGTGATCGACAATATAACATCCTCAAATCCTTGTCTATGCACTCGCCTAAAGCAAAGGCAACCCCACCAAAGCAAAAAAGATTGTAAATCCATTTAAAAACTATGACAAAATGATGCTTCTACTTGTAGCTGTAAATTATATTCAAGAACTTGTATATGAACATCAACTAGTTCAAACTCACAACATAGATTGTAATATTTTTTTTTTTTAATTTTTTCCAAAAATGTATCTAAAGCATCTTCGTCTTTCGATTCTTTTCTCCTTACTTCTCTATTCTAGAGGCCTCAGACCCTGACCCTATTCAAAACTTCTGCATCCCAGACACCGACATTGATCCCTCGACTAGGTTATTCATACCATGCAAGAATCCTAGGTTATTTAACCCCGGACGATTTCGTCTTCACGGGCATAAAACCGCCTAAGAATTTCTCCGACTTAGGCCTTTCGAGCATACCCGTGAATTGAATCCAACGACATTTCCTGGGCTCAACAAGATGGGCATGTCCTTCGAACGAGCCTATCTAAGACGGGGCGGCGGGATCAATCCTCCGCACTTCCACCCCAGAGCTGCAGAGATATCGTATACGTTGTGCATGGAAAGGTGTTGTACTAGGGATTCGTCGATTCGACTAAAAGGGTTTTCGCTAGGGTTATAGAGAGTGGATAGGTGATGATTTTCCCTAGAGGCCTTTTTGTGCATTTTCAGTTGAACGTTGGGAATTCGAAAGCTACCATCTTTGGGAGCTTTAACAGCCAAAACCCTCGAACGATGAATATTCCGAACCTCATCTTTGGCTCGGGGATCAACGATGAGCTCCTTGAGAGGGCTTTTGGATTGAGTCTTCAAGAAATATCCAGTTTGAGAAGGAGGTTCTTGCAACATTAATAGTATGTAATATATATGAGTTTGTCCATTTTGTTTCTCTAAGTTCCATCTTACGAGCGTACAGTTTAATTCATGGCTTGTATCAGCTTGAATACGTAATCATCTTTGAGATATTTTAGGCCCAAATAATGTCTTCAATTGAAAAAAAAACAAAAAAAAAAAACAACTAAATTGTGCCCAAATCTCAAGAATAGGTTGACGTTATTTTTGAATTAAGAGACATCTAGTCAAAACTCAAAGTGATGATCAAGAATATTCCAATGTTGAGTCGCATATATATGAAGTGCACATGCTTAAAAGGTTAGCGAAAAACACGATTCAAACTGCAAGAAAATAAATAAAAAGGGAGGTAATTACTGCAAAGAAACATGAAAGAACAAACTAATCCCACAAAATCATATAAAAGTTACAAAAGTTGTATCTTTAATACGTATTAGTAGAAAAGAATGCACATAGCATTGCCATTTCAAGTAATTGCCTACGAAAGTAAAATGACTGCGACAGTGTGATTAAAGTACCATTACATTGCTCTATGATACTATTGAAGTGTGGTTCTTTATTTTTCAAAGTCTAATTACTTTGGACAGTCGGCTTGTACGTAGTCTTGAATCTATGTAGCCCTAATAGTTGGGAGATGAAAAACATATCTATTCAAATACGACTATAGTTAAATTTCTGACATAGGAGAGGAAACATAGGAGAGAAAAGTATGCAAATCACATACTCAATCAATCCTTAACACAATTCTTAGGGCCCTCGAAGCTCAAGGGGAGGTGAAGACGATAGAATGTGAATTAAATATGGTAATAACAAATTAGGGTAATTGAAAAACAACATACAAATGATATCAGGTATTAATATATGCATAAATGTTTCAATAATGCAAACAAGCTAGCTAACTGTTTACCTTTGATTTTTTATAAATTCCCTTATTAATTATAGCTAGTAGTCTCAAGCCCCCCAAATTCTTGACCAACTCCACTGTGATATCCTCTTCATCTGTCTATTCACAAAGCATGGCGTTATATTCTCTTTCCACTACTGTAAATGGAAGCTACTAGCTCTAGCAGCACAACCTATGAGAAAAGAATTAAGGGTGGGAGAGAGAGTAATTTAGGGATTAGACCTGGTGGGGGACGGTTTATTCAGTTGTGTTCTTTGCCCTTCTTTTTTTTTACATGTCCATATATGTAATTTTCCCACATTCTCTAGCATTAGCTTTGATTATTGTATCCAAAGAATGTGCTCGTGAAATCCTCTATATAAGTGGGCTCGTTTATCTTTCTCTATCAGTGAAAAGAGTTCCCAAGTAATTATACTTACCTTTATTGCATAGTCTTCTTGTCCAAATAAGTTAATCTCTTTAAGCGGCAAGAAACAAAAATGCCATCAGATCCCCTCGTAATCGGGAGAGTGGTAGGTGATGTAGTGGACAGTTTTAGCCCAACCGCAAAGATGAATGTAACTTACATTGGCCATAAACAAGTCTTTAATGGCCATGAGTTCTTTCCTTCTGCTATTGCAACGAGGCCTAGGGTTGAGGTCCAAAGTGGTGATTTGAGGACTTTCTACACTCTGGTATATCTGTGAATAACATTTCTTTCTTTCTTATAACATATATGAAATATAGAGATATGAATTTCATGTAAGATTAATTTTTTTTTTCTATTGCAGGTTATGGTTGACCCTGACGTCCCAGGTCCTAGTGATCCATATCTAAGGGAACACCTCCACTGGTACATGTGTTATTTTCTAAGTCTTTGATGATGCAAGAAAAAAAAAATGTTTCTTACAAAATAATAACGTTGATCAAGAAAACATATGCTAGCTAAAGTACAACGAAGGGAAAGCTCGAAGTACTTTCAATTGGAAAACATATAGTAATAGAAGTGTGTGCAAATGTTCTCCTTTCCTTACCTTGTTCTGAGGAGTATTGAAATAATCATCAACACAAAGTGTTGGAATAAATCTTGTGGAGTTTCATCCACCTTGGTCATAGAAAATCATATTCGATTAAGGGTTTTTCATAGCAAGAATACTCCCTCCATTAAACTAAGATAAGACGTCATTACAAAAGGTTTTGTTTGCTAAACACCCATTAAAGATAGGAGAAACCAGATAATGAGGCCTCAAGTGTTTGAGATAGTTTGATTTACAAACCCTAATCTAGTCTCTTTTTTTTTTCTATAGATCTGGCGATTAGATAGATTGATTAATGGTCATGGTCATATCTTTATTAATGGTCATGTCACTTAACATATACTACTAATTAACAGGTTAGTCACAGACATTCCAGGCACTACAGATGTCTCCTTTGGTAAGAAGGCTCACCCTTCGCAGCCATGAACATTTCTGGCAAAAACATTCTTACAAAATGAAACTCATTCATATAAACCATATACAGGGAAAGAAGTGGTTAGCTACGAAACACCAAGGCCAGTTATAGGCATACATAGGTTCGTCTTTGCTCTCTTCAAGCAAAAGGGAAGGTTGGCCGTGAAGAACCTGCCTGGCTCGCGAGAACGCTTCATCACACGGCGGTTTGCCACTGATAACGAGCTGGGACACCCTGTCGCCGCCGTGTTCTTCAATGCTCAGCGTGAAACCGCCGCCAGAAGGCGCTAAGTGTGTGTGTGTGTGGAGAAAAATAAAAATATTTATTACAGTCGGCTTTTATTCGTGTTCTTGTTTTGTGTTCTTCCCCTGCGAATGTTTATGTACTGTTTGGCCATTTTCAATCGGAAAAATTAGATGTAATGCAAATCATCAATAGGCATGTAGGCTTTCTGATTTTCTGAGTAACTGAAATATATTTTGATGTCATGAATAATGTGGTAAGATAATAATGGTAAAAACGGATTAATTGACTAAGATTAATTTTTATAGGTCGTCCAAGATTTTTGACTAATTGTACGCTATTTGTCCCCCACGTGATCTAGATATTAAAATAATATATCATCAAATTTGAAAATAGTTTTATTGGACTATATATATCTCACATGTTCGTGTATTTAAGCAATGATGATATATTGAGTTAATAATTAAGGTGTCTAAGTTCATTTCATCTCACTGCAGAAACCCTATATTTAGGTCACATTGATCGTACCAACTTGATAGCTACTTCTGTCACAGTTGATAGATAAGCATGACCTAGCAACCTTACTTTTGCTATTTATAGCCATTTTGAAATTTTCTAGTAAAATTCATGGTTCAAATTAATTTGAGCTTAATGTTCTGCAACTACAAAAAATAAAAATAAAAACAAAATAAATCATATTTTGTGGAAAGTGGGTTCATTTTATTTAATGTGTTTACAAATTGGATAATATCACACGCCAACAAATTTTGAAGTTTAAATGGTTTTTTTTAAAGTGATAGGATAAGAACATACTATGGCATAATTGGTAAAATTAATATAAATATTAGTTTGGGGGGTAAATCTGATATCATCTTTAATTTTGTGTCAGAAACTCAGGAAGTAGTAAGAAAAACTGGCATCTTCTGATTCCTCATGTCTCCACTTTGTACACTTTCGCTTTTATTAAGTGTCAACTTCAAGTTTTAGTTTATTTAAGAAAAAAAAAAAAACTCAAGTTTCATTTTATTTATTGAAGTGTTGTTGCATATCATTTAAATGAAACTTTTTAAACTATATCGGAGCAATTTAATTTATATACCAATTTTAACACATATAGTAGTTATTATATATATATTAGCGAAGTTAGGAAATTATGTGGCAAATGCAGATGCAAATTTCTCAAGTAGATCTTCTCTAACTAATCTTACGCAATGTAAAGAGAAAATCCATTCTAGTTTATACGTCATTACGTTTTATTAATAATATCGAGATATATCGTATGTATCGATTAATTGTGATTTTAAATATGATTATTGTTAATTTTTATTTAAGCTATAATCTATATGATCGGTTTAGAAAAAAAAGAATATTTATTCGTCTTTGATGTTGAATTTTGTTCTCTTTATAATGCCCAGAATTAGCTAAGTTTATTGGGCTTCATACTACACATTGTTAGGCCCAATTAGTCAAAGTCAACAATTTTAGGTCCAAGTGAATTTTCTTAGCTTAATTATGGAGGGGAAAATAATAATAATAATAATAATAATAACAATAATAATAATAATAATAATAATAATAAGAATAGCTAGTATTTTCCGCACAGTAATTTAACATATAAATATATACAATATTATTTTATATTTAACATGTTAATTAATTTATGAAATTATAATTTAAATTTAATTAGTTGATTTATTAAAACATAATTGAAATACATTAAAAATGTAAAGGATAAAATGATAATTAAAAATGACATAATTAAAAATTAATTAGTTGGGGTGCTAAGCAAGTATAAATAATAATAATAATTTAATTACACGATAGCGATTTTTTTTTCAACCTTTCCTCTTTAAGCGAAAAACAAAATTCATCCCATATTTCCTACTAATTAAATTTTCATAACTAAAATCTTACAGATAAACACTTACTTCACATATATGTCACACGACAATCATCACTTCTTGGCCTTCTTGGATTTCTTTCCCGACGAAGCGGTGGAGGAGGTGGCGCCACCTCCTGATAGGCTGTGGTCGGCGAATGAACCGGCGGCTGCTCCGGCGAGCCTCTGTCTCTGCCTCAGCTCGATTAGCAGGGCTTGGTTCTCTTGGTTTAAGAGCTCAGCTGCTTTTCTCAGCCTTTCATTTTCTTGCATGATATAGCAGTTCTCCAAGTAGAGCTGTGAGTTCAACTTCTCCATTTCTATGATAATATTAAGATGTGTTACGATTATTAAACTGATCGATGTAATAGAATAGAAAGACAGAGAAAAAAAAAATACTAAAATGACTGTCATTATCTGCACTCATTACAAAATGGATTCTTGCGTTTGTACATTTGCTCACAAGTCAAGACAAGACAAACTCTATATATTCCTTTTTTACTTTTCCTTTATAATAATCAGAAGACAGTTTTTGAGGAAGGATGGAAGTGAAAAACTATGTTAGAAAGCAATAAACAAGAACGCAAGGCAAACCTAACCACTCTTTCTTGTCTGTCGCAAACATAGGTAGTTAACGAACTTAGCAGAAAACATGGAATGAACCAAACCCTTTAAAGACCAAACTAAAATAAAAACGACAGACAGCCATGACCATGCCACTCTTTGCCTAGTGTTTTTACTGATATATATATATATATATATATATAGAGAGAGAGAGAGAGAGAGAGAGAGAGAGAGAGAGAGAGGACTGTATTGTCTAGCTTTAGCAAGAAGATCACCTTTTTCGATGATCGGTAATAGAACAGAGAATGGAGAATCTACCTGAGTTTGCTTTTGTTAAAGTGTTTAACAATAACAAAGGGTGAGCATATATATATATATATATATATTATATATAGTGAAGTGGGGTGCCCGGTGGGGATGTTTAAGTGGGTCCCACATGACGCCATAATCATGCATCTGTAAGTATGGAGGAGATTAATTTTTCCAAGGTTTTCAATGCTCTTCTTCCAACTATGATTATAATGTGAAGGGATGATTTGGGCCAAGGGCATTTTGGGAATTTCATGTTGGAAAATTTTTATTTGGCGAAGATTCGCAATGATGAGTTATATTGGTCCAAACCAAAACGCATCTGCAGCCCATCATAAGCATTCATTCTATTTTGTTTTGTTTTATTAAATTGGTGTTATAATTGTGTATGAAAATCTTTATTTGTCCCCAAAAAATCTAACCCATTTATTATATCATCGACTTGTTAGTTACCTTATTATTACAAGAAGAATGGTTTGAGGCACGAGCATTTTGCAATGTTCAATGTTTTTGTTCATGAGCCGTAAAGATAATTATTCGAGCTGTCCGCCAAATTGATTTTAATTATAATAATTATCTTTTGTCCTAATGTTTATTTTATGGTTTATGATTGCAATTAACGTAAGACCATGATGCATCATGGTTAAGTAGTTGTTTCATGTGGTGTGGCCCTCATGTTTTAATCTTTGGATAAAGCTAAACTTATTACCTATTTTTCCTCCATATTATATACAATACATGGCCTTTTTATACAATTATAAAAAAACAATAGTAAAATATCATTTGTTTTTAGGTAAACCAAATAGTTAGTTATAGAGTATGTTCGATTGAACTCATTGTGATATTAGTATGTATGTTTATTTTCTGATAAACGGTAAATTGCATTTAAATTATTATTACATTAAATTACAAAAAGAAAAAAGAAAAAAAGAAAAAGAAAACAAAAGAAAAATGTGGCATTTTAATTGAATGTCGCATTGGGCATATGGGAATTGAATGATGTACTTGATTATTCTCTGACATTAATGATGACTTAGTAGGTTCCAATGAAATATAATATATATATATATATATATATATATATCCAAAACAAGAAAGAGCCGTAATTGGGCAAGTTTTAATGAGGTTGATGCTATTAATCAATTGTTAATTACAATTCAATACCCAAGTCATATTTTACTTTTATTAATTCATAATAATTTGAATTAATACTTTTTTATTCCTAAAATCATAATATAGGATGATCATTATGTATATATAGGGCTAAGGCACCCATCATTCGAAAAGCATTCATTATTTTCAGTCGATCAAGTGCTCATCATCATAATCTGCAAATTGACTAAAACAAATTATTCATCCACCTATACAACAACTGCCCATCTATTTTTTAATTTCTCTAAATTGGTAGGGAAAAAAAACATCAATCTTCATATACATTTGATTGAATTGAGATCACTCATTGAATATATTAATCATTAATTAATATAATAATAACACATGATATCCCTCCCTGCAAAGGCTAATGATGGAATTGAATCATATCCATTTGAACCCTACACGTGAGGAAGAAACTTACACATAATCGATCTTTGGAAAAATTAAGACTTTCTTAATGAAGTTCAATCAACATATTTATATTATTATTTGACTTTTTTTTTTAGAACTTGTTATTTATAAAATTAGCATATTTTCTGTGGATCGACTTTTTGTATGCCCTTGTCTGCCTTTCTTACATCATCTGAAGTATGAATACGATGATTTATTTATTTTTATTGCAGATTTGACTTTACTATATTATTTTTACAGTAGCAAAATTCAGAATATTGTGGAACACATATATTATTAAATCGGGACCAATTAATTTAATCTTCTCGAACTATCTATAATTTCGAGGACCACATAACGTACATGATTTCATATCATTATTACAATATACGACTTGTAAGATTTTAGCAATGATTATACATCTTTGTATTGTACCGACTACTCATGGAAGATGACGATGATGACGTATTCCATTACTCTCTAGTCTTTCTTTACCACTCCATTATGGGCCTATTTGGGCTGATTATTAGTCGGCCCAAATACATAGCACGTCGGAGGTTTAAATAAATTATAATAAAACAAATGGATATTCATAAATAAAGAAGAAAATGGTGGGCTTTTTAATACTATCAAACACGCATATTATATAGACTAGACCCATATATATTTTTTATGAATATATATATATATTTATATATATATATATATCAGATAATATGTTTGGTTAGTCGGCTTGCTACATTTGATTCACGACGATGCCTAAAAGTCAAGAAATAGATATGATTAAGTATGCCATATTGATAAGAACTACAACTTGGTTTTATCAAAGAGACTATCCTTTTTTTTCACCTCTATTATCCAATTTAATTTTATGCTATCGATAATGATAATATAACGCAGAGTAAATATAAGGTTTTAAATATGATTCTCACATGTGGTGACGAAACAAAGGAAAAGAGGAAAAAAAAAAAGGACGAAATTGTTTACAGATGCAATGAAATACAAAGAACCAACGGCCACGATTTAACGATCCTTCATCAGATCTTGTAAGAAAGCTTCTCACCTCTTACCGCCGGATTCTCCCTCGCAATAGCCTCCCTCCCGGCGGCCTTGTAGTCGTAGGCACACCCATGCCTCTCGGGGTACCTATGGGCTCCACAGAACGTGGTCCCACACCTGCACCTAAACCCCGTCAGCCCGGTCCTCTTCCGGCAAGCGGCGCACCTCCCCGTCGCCGGAGCTGGCTCGTCGGCTCGCGCTCCATCGGGCGACCTCAAAGGCTCCTCCTTGAGCGGCCTCGCCTGCATCAGCGACGCGGACGAAGTCGCCGTCGGGCGCGTGGGCTCCACCGCGGCGGCTGTGAGGTCCCTGTAGCACTTGGAGCACATGTCCTGCGTCGATGGGCTGCCGAGGAATCCACAGTTGTTGACGCATAGGCGGTGGCCTTCCGGCGATTCGAATCCATGCTCTTGATCGGCCATCCCTTTATATCGATCGAAGAGAAGAAAATTCAATTCAATACAATCGAAACAAAGAAAAAAACGAAATCTTAAATAGGCTGCGTTGATTTTTTTTATTTTTTATTATATCTTATTATTGAGAAATGAGAGAAAAAGATAAGAAATCCGCATTATATATTAAGGACTTGAGAGAATAAAATGATTGTAAAAGGTGGAGGAAGGATCAACGAAAGGGGACAAGAAGATAAACAAATACATATACATACACGGAATAGGTAGGGACTTCAATATTTTTTTTGATAAAAAGGAAAATAAAAATTAAAGTATAGAAAATGATATGGGACGAAATGAATTGATGACAAGTACTATATGTCACAGCCTGGAATAAGGATGACCATGAGACTTTCCCTATAAATCTTTATCTTTTTTGTTATCATTATTTCTTTTTTTAACTTTTTCAAGATTTATTTGCATGGAATATAGATATATAATATACGTAAAGATAAACACGTAGTATAGGTGTGTGGGACGCGTGGAATGTATAGTATGGTGCGTACGTATTATAATGGAGGGGAAGGGTTGAGTTAGGTGTGGATATGATTGATTATCATAGTTGTATTGTAATAAATAAATAATAATGAATATTCTTTTAATTATTTTTTGTTGTATGTATGTAATTGGTTAAGGAGTCAATTATGGGTCACATCGTATAAAGAAAATTTGTATACTATATTCAAAACCACTTGTATTGCAAATAAAGGGAATGAGTCAATTTTATGGGGCTTAAAATATTCTTTTCAAAAATAATAATAAAATTTAAAAGTCAAGCTAAAGAACTCAAAGCCACATTGGTCGACATCATCAGAGTACGATATTTCTACGATGCTTAATAACAAAGCTAAATAAATTTGAAACGGTCAAAGTAAACGAAGCATCTCTCTTAAAATTAGGGCTTGAAGGGAGGAATTGGCGCACAACTTTACTCAACTTTCTCTAATACTGCTTGCTACCAATTTTCGGGAGTTATTAAGCTGCAAATGGATCAGATAATGAACAAGGTTGGTTCGTATTGGTTGGGTCAAAGAGCTGACAAGGAAATTAGCTCAGTTGGCGATGATATCAATGTAAGATTCTCCTTTCTTAATATTAGGTCTTAAACTATGGGATTTTCCAGCTGTTTGTGAGATGTTGGTTTGGATTAGCGCTTTAGATTTAGGCGCTGTAGTATTTGGTGAGTTCTAGCTGGCGGGGAGTTAAATTGGATTGGTTATCTTTTATGATTATACTTCGAGGCGATTGATTACTTATGATGCTTCTGCGGTGGGCCTTGGGTGTGGAATTGCTATTATTGCATAAATCTAGTTTCCCTGACTAATTTGTTTATTCGATGCTTCCAAGAGAAACTGTTGTGTGATTGTCGAATTCTGCGTTTTAAGCATGGATAAAAGTATCATGAGGCGTTTGCTATGCCCTTCCCCAATTGCCCCGAGCTCGAGTTTTTTTATGATTCTGTGCGCTATCTATGTAATAACACACTCCGCTCGAGCAGTTATACGAAATCCTTGTACCGTACTTCGCATTAACATTTGTGAGGCATCAATCAATTGGTTTATGATCCACTAAGAGGATCAAAGGTGTTCATACATCTTGCATACGTTGCACCTGATAGTTCTATTGTTTTGTTATATTCTGTTTTCTAGTCGTTGTCCACGAGCATCGAAGGTGGAGCCAAGTGGTTGGTTAACAAGTTAAAGGGTCAGTCAGTTCACAATTCATCATCTTCCCTGCCATTTCTGATTTCATCTATAGATAGATATAGAAGTTGATTTATCTATTTGAAGCTGTCTTTTTAAAAGCCCCTTGTCTCAAAACAAGACAATCCCCATATTTTTTTCCAGGCAAAATGCAGAAACCATTGCCCGAACTCCTCAAGGAGTACGACCTGCCGATAGGCATTTTCCCGCGGGATTCTACCAATTACGAATTCAACGAAGAAACCGGGAAGATCACCGCCTACATCCCTTCGACGTGCGAAGTGGGCTACAGGGATTCATCCGTGCTGCGCTTCTCGACGACCGTCTCGGGCTATCTGGAGAAGGGTAAGCTGGCTGATATCGAAGGGATCAAGACGAAGGTGATCGTTTGGACCAAAGTGACCTGCATTTCCTGCGAGAAGTCAAAGGTGAATTTCACTGCTGGGATGAAGAAATCTAGGAGCAGAGATGCTTATGAGGTTCTTAGAGATGGCATAAGCGTAGACAAGTTCTAAAAAATGGCGTTTGTTTATTCCCTATTCCAAGTCCAAGTAGTAAATTTATATATATAGATGTGTGTAATAAATAAATAAATCCTGCTAGTACCCAATTTTAAACTGAATTTACTACACCAATTGAGTCAAAACATATCCCAATGGAAAGCAAACATATCAAATTACTCACTAGCAAACAAAATTACCCAAGTGTGAACACTCCAAGATACCCTTTGCAAGAGGCTTCGAGATAATCTTCCTTGGGATATCGAACACCACAGATTTTCTGGATCAGGCCACGAGCTCGCCACACGCCTTGTCCCAAGTGGACCCCATCTTCGACCTCCACGTGTCCAGCCCTGATTGGATGAGCTACATCCGTGTCTCAGTTGGTCGCTTGTATAAAAACAGAGCCCCATCTTCTCACACACAAGACACAAAACGATCATCTTTTTCTTTAGCCCATTTCGATAATCTGCAGAAGAAGGTGAAATAGGATGTTGGTTGAGGCTATTTCAGCTTTGTCTATGCCTTCTCTTCAGGGCTCTCCTTCTCTTGGAGTCCACTTGTCGAGCGCTTCCAGCACATTCTCTGCTTTTTTTCTGCCTTCTGGCACTAATTTCTTGGGGAAAAAGCGCGCCGATGGTATCGTACTCAGTGCTGTGAATCAGAACGATGCCGTGCAGTTGACCGGCGTTGTATTTCAACCGTTTGACGAGGTTAAGAGGGATGATTTCATGGTCCCAGTTGCTCATAACGCCTCGCTCGCTCGCCAGAGGTATGCTGATGACTGTGAGGCTGCCATTAATGAACAGATCAAGTAAGCTTTGCTTTTCATCCTAATCTTAACCATGAATTGATTGCTCAGATCTGAGTGTTTGACGTGCCTAAAAAAAAACCCTTTTGTGTGTTTCAGTGTGGAGTACTCTGTGTCGTACGTCTACCATGCTCTTTATGCATACTTTGATAGAGATAATGTTGCCCTCAAAGGCCTTGCAAAGTAAGTGTTCTTGATAAGTCGTTTTCCTATCTTTCACTGTGCAAAGAATAGATTCTTGAATGTGTAATTGAGTGATTGTATGTGGGCTTTGTTGGGCAGATTCTTTAAGGAGGCGAGCGAAGAAGAACGAGAGCACGCCGAGAAGTTAATGGAGTATCAGGTAGATTCGAAATCGAAGCATCCTTACCGTCGAAAAGGCATAGATTTTTTCGTAGCTTGTAATAATCTCCTATGCTGAAAAAAACCCTTTGTGCCACTCTCTGCTTTTGTATACAGAACAAGAGAGGAGGAAGAGTGAAGCTATTTAACATCAGCAATCCACCTTCAGAGTTTGATCACGTCGAGAAGGGCGATGCTTTATACGGTATTAGATTTTCGATCTTTCTCTGCTGCCATTCGTTCTTCGAATTTTGGCTCGAAGATTCAATTAGCCTTTTGCATTTCAATGCAGCCATGGAACTTGCTCTGTCTTTGGAGAAACTAACCAATGAGAAGCTTCTTCAACTCCACAGCGTAAGGCTCGGTTAACCATTTGTTACCCCTTTTTTAGTGTTCAAAATTTACACCCTTTGATTTATATACATTAGGTTGCTGATAAGAACAATGACCCACAATTAGCAGATTTTATAGAGACTGAATTCTTGGAAGAGCAGGTGATAGCTTCAGTCGAAGTCTTCCCCGCACGAAGCTATATGTTCTATATATACAGACTGTATAACTCATTCGAACAACTTCATAATCTTCCCAGGTCGAAGCTATCAAGAAAATCTCAGAATATGTGGCACAACTGAGGAGAGTGGGCAAAGGACATGGTATGGCACAGATCTTTGTGCAAGCTTATATTCATCTTTCTGAGCTTCTTATATCCCCCCATAGTTTTGATCGAATTCTTATAACGAATATATGGTTACGAAAACGCAGGAGTATGGCATTTTGATCAGATGCTTCTTCACGAAGGAGACGGTGCAGCTTAATGGAGCTTTCGTCGAAGTGATTTGCTTTGCTTTCATCATTATTACCGTGCTAGTTTCTAGTTGTCATAAAGCCTTTGTGCTGTCTTAGATAAGTACTTAGGCTCTGTTCAAACCCTTGTGTAAAAATAAGGCAGCTTTGAAGCAGCTGATATCTACTCAGACAAATTAATCATAGCTTAGCGCTTCATGCGTGTAGTACGGTGTGCATCGACTAGTTGTACGTTGCTCCCCTCCTTACGGTTGTACTTAACGCTTTAAGCGTTGAAACCATTATGAAAACTAAGCTAGCATATCGAACTATTGTACTTTAATTGTGATACCTTTATATTTTTCTTTTTTTTTTTTTCATAATCAAAATCCGCAAACCAAAGCAACCTTAATCTTCTAATCTAATCCCCCAATGTATAGAGAGTGGAAGAAATTAAATTAAAATATTAATGTAAAGCCGAAATATATAATTATGTAGTCTGCATTAGAAATTAAAAATTAACTATCATTTACTAGTTCTTGAAATTAAATTAATGCTCCGATCAGAAATTAAAATTAACTATCTTTTACTAGTTCTTGAAATTAATTAAATTAATTATTCGAACCTGGCTGTCTATGTGGTAATTACATGGCTGTACAATACAACTTGTGGCCGTTTAAGTTCAAAATATAGCTTAATAATTATGAAATGCGTTTCATATGTTTTTCATTCAAATATTCCTTTGACTTGGTAAGTTGTGACACCTTGTAGTTGTAGCACCAATTTAAATAAAAAATAAAAAATAAAAGAAAATGTCACGATCCCACTTCATTTAAAAAAAAAAATTAACAAAATAAAATTAATTAGCATATACCGTATGAGTTCTCAACACCAACAATGTTGAACAATCTACCATAATACAATCTACATAAATAAAATATTTTACGTAAATATATTCCACTCGATTCTCTCAATATCACAACATTCCCCAAATATAATTTATGTTGGTGCACGAAAATAACAAGAAAATGGAATAAACAAACCCTCTCCCATATGTCATATTCCCTCGCTCTATGCAGCATTGTGTGTCTCTTTCATCTTCCTTACATCATCAAACTAAGCAAAGACAACCATGAAAACGACCCTTAAGAAAAGAATACAAAAGATTTCGACCGTTTCTTGAATATACGGACATAAACTATCCCAAGTCGGACACATAATAGAACAAGTCCACATAGGTTTTAACTCCCAACAAATGGCACATAGCTCCCCTCGTCGAGCCGGCCTATCTCTCTATAGTTAACCCTTCATATATCTACCGTCGTTCTTACAACCCTAACCAACCCCATTTATTGATCATCGATCATCGATACTAAAGATGCTCTTACAAGCTTCTTGAGCCAAAAAGAGAAAACCCTAGTTTGATCTTCTATTGCACAAACACACAAGCGCCATATGGATAGGCTCATAAGCTTGGAACCATCGAACGTAGTCACCATAAGGATCGAGCCGGGCCAACGGTGCTACGGCGTGCTAACCCTACGCAACGTCATGTACACCATGCCCGTGGCTTTTCGGGTCCAACCCGTGAATAAAACCCGCTATGCCATTTACCCTCAGTCGGGCATAATCCTACCCCTCACCGCGCTAACCCTAGAGATCACCTACTCATTACCGCCGAGCTCTAATCTGCCCGAACAGTTCCCCCACTGCGACGATTCGATCGTTTTGCAAAGCGTGGTTGCACCGGGCGCGTGGGTCAAGAACTCGGGTTCGACCCACGACCCGGTCGTCCCGAACGATTGGTTCACTAACAAGAAGAAGCAAGTGTATTCTGACAGCGGGATCAAGATCATGTTCGTGGGCTCAAGGGTTTTGACCCATTTGGTCTCGAAGGGCTACATGGATGAGGTCAGGGAGGTTCTCGAGAAGAGCGACCCCGCCTGGAAATCGGCCGACTCTACTGATTCTGACGGTCAGTCTTTGCTTCACTTGGCCATCTCGCAAGGTAGGGCTGATTTAGTGCAGCTGCTTCTCGAGTTCGACCCCGACTTCGAAGCCCACAGCCGATCGGGCTCGAGCCCGCTAGAGGCTGCTTCGGCCATGGGCGATGCGCTGATCGCCGAGCTCCTCTTGGCCCACAAGGCTAGCCCTGAGAAGTCTCGATCCTCCACGTGGGGCCCGATACACTTAGCTTCGGGCAATGGGCACGTAGATGTTTTAAAGCAGCTCTTGCTAAAAGGCGCTAACCTCAATTCGCTGACGAAAGATGGGAACACGGCGTTGCATCTGGCCGTCGAAGAGAGGAGGGCCGACTGCGCTAGGCTCCTCTTAGCCAGCTCGGCTCGAACCGATGTAAGAAATTCTAGCTACGGAGACACGCCGCTGCACATAGCTTCGAGCTCGGGGGATGAGTACATGGTGAAGCTTTTGCTGCACAAGGGAGCTAATAAGGATGTAAGAAACAAAGCTGGTAAGACGGCCTACGATCTAGCGGCGGAAAACGGGCATACGAAGCTGTTCGACGCACTTCGCCTCGGAGACAGCCTCTGCATAGCTGCGAGCAAAGGCGAGCTAAGGATGGTCCTAAGGCTGCTTGAGAGCGGAGCTTCCATCAACGGGCGGGACCAAAATGGATGGACGGCGCTCCACAGGGCTTCTTTCAAGGGCCGGGCTGACGTCGTCCGGGCCTTGATCGAAAAGGGAATCGACGTGAACGCAAAGGACAAAGAAGGCTACACCGCTTTGCTGTGCGCCGTCGAAGGTGGACACACCGACGTGATCGAACTGCTCTTGAAGAAAGGGGCGGACGTCGAGGCAAGGACGAATAAGGGCGTCGGCGCATTGCAGATTGCCGAGTCATTACAGTATTCTGGGATCGCTAGGATGCTTTCGAAGGATGGGGTTTCGTCGCTGCACCACGTCGGTAATAACAAGCTGAACTCATTCGGCGGCGGTAAGGGCTACGGCAAAGAGATGATCGATTTTGAAGTGATTAAGAAAAGACATGTTAATAGGCGTGGGATTAGCAGAGCTAGCTTGGACAGTTCTGCTGCATTAGCCGTTGTTTAGTTCTTTAACTAAGGAAACTAAGAAAGAGCCTCTTTTACCTCGTTTGTTCGTGAGCTATTACTATTACTATTACAAAAACATGCATGTAAATTAGTTGTATTTGTTCATTACATTTCCCCCAACATATTACAAAAAAAATAAAACCTTGGACTGCTTTGACATTGGAAATCATATGAAAATGTTAGAACTAGTGAAAAATGACGATAAAGATTCACCAAATTGAAGCATTTAAAGGGCTCAACTGTCCCTTTTGTCTTGTTTCTCTTAAAAGGTACATTTTAAGTATCCATTTACTAAATAGTACTTCACTATTATAAACCAAAAGTTTACTTAACAGAAGAAACCACCAAATCCGTTTTTTTTTTTTTTGTGTTTCTCCCAATATTCCACGACAGAAGTCGTTGTCGGCTGACCAAATCCTTGTAATTAGCATCAGAATCACTGGGATATCTCTCTCTCTCTCGGGGGTCATGCTAGGGAAGAAAATGCAGAGATGGCAGAAGAAAAGAGCACACCTTCCATGTATATCGCTCGTATTGTTCGTCTTCATAGTTTTCACGGTACTCTACAATGAGTCGAGCATCAGTGGGATTCACCGAGATCGATCTCATGCTGATGTAATAGATATACGGGGAAGATCTGATGGTGTCCGAGGTAGTTCTTTGCTAGGTTCTACGCCTGCCCATAACGTTAATCTTTCTAAGAAAGCTTCAGGTATGTGAAATTTTAACCTAGTTACTGTTTAGGAGTGGGCTTTCTGGGATTGTTCATTCGATTATCTTTGGGTAGATTTTGGGAATTAATCCATTGTGATATGAAAATGTGATTAATCTCTCGAATTGTGTGAATTTTTTGCAGCTGGCTTAGATAAGAACACTAAATGCAGTTCCACTGTAGAGTATAGTGGGAGGAGATCTGTTTCTGCTATATACAGGGCAGATTCTGGTGGTTCTATTACAAAATCGGAGGACGGAAGCTGCTATTTATTTTCCGGGAAATGGGTTTTCGATAACACGTCGCGCCCGTTGTATAGCGAGTCGAACTGTCCTTACATGTCCGATCAATTGGCTTGCCACAAGCACGGTAGGCCCGATGTAGACTATCAGTTTTGGAGATGGCAGCCGAAAAATTGCAACTTGAAGAGGTATTGTGCTTGATTGGCTTGTACTCAGCTCTTAGCATTAACTTGGAAATCTGTCGATGAATTCTTTCAGTGTTTCGTTTGAATCATTTGCTGTTTCTTGCTTCTTCTTGATGCGAACGTAAGGTGGCATGCTCTGAAAATGTTGGAGAAAATAAGAGGGAAGAGGTTAATGTTTGTTGGAGATTCATTGAATAGAGGGCAATGGATATCATTGTTGTGTATGTTGTATTCCTCAATTCCAGTGGAAGAACGGTCCATCACGCCCAACTCAGAACTTACGATCTTTAGAGCGGAGGTAAAGAAATTCTCTGGGAAGGAACAAATTTTGGTATATGAAGAGTCCAAGAAATTCAAGTGAATTCCTTTTTTTTTTCCCTAAATTTTTCAGAATTATAATGCAACAGTAGAGTTCCTCTGGGCTCCACTTCTCGTCGAATCTAACAGTGACGATGCAGTTGATCATCGAATGAGCGAAAGAATACTCCGTCCAGATGCAATTCTCAGACACTCGTCGAGGTGGGAACAAGCTGATATATTAATCTTCAATTCTTACTTATGGTGGAGGCAGGGCCCTGTCAAGATTCTGTAAGCATACTTTGTCCCAACATAATCTTGTCGGCGAAACGTAATAAACTTGCCATATTGCTTTTCTTTGTCCCGCTGATTATCTAACAACACTCTTTTAGGTGGAGCGAAGAAGAAAATGGGGTTTGCGAAGAAATAAGCGGGCTCGGTGGCATGGAACTTGTGATGAAATCTTGGGCTAATTGGGTGGCCCTCAACGTAGATCCATCGAAGAAGAAGGTTTTCTTCGTTACAATGTCACCTACACATCTATGGTACGCCCCTTCTTCATATTCGACGTTCGAACGAAATTCAATCGCATATAAACTGGGCTTCTTTCGCATCAAGAACTTGTTTCTTTCCTTACCTAAATCTTCATCAAGTTGAGAGTAATAACCCCATACAGGAAAGAAGAGTGGGCGCCGGGAAGTGAAGGAAATTGTTACGACGAGAAACATCCAATACGAGACGAGAACTACTGGGGATCGGGCTCTGACCTACCCACGATGAGGATGGTCGAGAATGTAATAAGCGGGCTTGGTTCGAAAGTCACCGTTCTCAACATCACTCAGCTTTCAGAGTACAGAAAAGACGGCCATCCCACTATTTACCGCAAGTTTTGGGAGCCTTTAAGCCCCAAGAAAACGGCGAACCCTTCGAGCTACTCCGACTGCATCCACTGGTGCTTGCCCGGCGTTCCCGACGTGTGGAACGAGCTGCTGTTCCACTTGCTGTGATGCTCTGTTTTTCTGTACATTTTTTCTTCGGACCAATTGTGTTCAGATTCAGACAGACCAATGTTCAAGAAAAAGGTTTTCCATGTCTTCTATCTAAAAAAAAAAAGCTTCAATTTTTCTCTAGGATTTGATGGAAATCCTATTATATAACAAATGTCATATACACCTTTACTTTCATAAGGAAAAAGGAAAATAAACAAACCAGTCCAACATTCATCTCATCTCTCTCCATCATCAAGCACAGTTTCCTTCGTCTTCTTCGTCGTCGTCTTCCCAACCCTTCGTTTCCTCGTCGACCGATCGTCCCCTTTAACCTGCCCGTTGTTCTCTTTCCAGTTCAAAACCGTGTCGAGCCCGTCGTCGTCGCTCCTCACGCTCCCGACGTTGTAGTTCAAGCTCAGCTGAGAAACCTCGGACGCCGACTTGGTAAGAAAAGGACGGCGCGGAGGGTTAAAGAACAAGCAAATCGCAGCGCAGTCGTCGACCTTGGCGCATGGGAATTTGTACCTCCACGCCCTCACGGCCTTTTCCACGAGCAACCTCGCCGCCGAGGATCTTTCTCTAGCAGACGCCACGATCTTCACCACTTGTTCGTTGGACAGTGCATCCCATATCTGACAAAAAAATCAAATCACCATCTTATTACTACACTCTCTCGAAATATTTTTTCGTAAATTACGTATTTTGCTCTGCTCACCCCATCTGTAGCTAAGACGACGAACTCATCTCTTTCGGTGAGCTTTCGATAGGTGACTTGAGGAGTTGAAATAAGGCCGTAGTCTTTCAGGCAGAAGTCTCCAAAAGCTCTCGCCATGGCCAGGCCGGGGCAGTCTTTGTCTGGCATCCAAACTCTGTATACGTTAGGCTCTTCGTCCATCGCCAGGACTCGGCCTTGGCAACCTCTTATTCTTTCCGCTTCATCTAATATGCATATATATATATATATATATATATATATATATATATATAATCGAATATTCGTATTAATCTGCAAACAAACAATGGCAGGGAAAGAAATTCAATTACTTGGAAGATTTGGCTTTAGATCAACTGTGAGCTGCTCGGAAACAATCGCATTATTCTCATCCCTCGTGCAAAGAACAGCTCGAGAATCGCCCAGGTTCGAAATTATCAGATGCTCGCCCTGAAATTCGAACAAGAAAATTTCAGACATTGATCTGGCGATTCTTTTCGTTTTCTTTTCTTAGAATCTCTGAAAAAAAATCGTACCTTTTTAAGCACGCATACAGACGTAGTACCGCTGCAGTAGCTCTCGATCAAAGGGTCAGCTTCGAGTTCTTCGTCGGTCTCTTCGAAGCACTTGATCAGCCGGGATTTCCACGAAAGAAACAACGGGTTTTTCGATTCTATTTCGTCGTCATTTATGGCGCTTTCTTGGATGTCCAAAACGGCGTTCTTACCATCGGTGCTCGACTGCTTGTAAGAAGCAGAGATCTTGGCTGGTAATGAATCTCGGATGTAACGTGCCACATTGTGTCCCGAAGGGCCGTGGCCATCGAACACGGCGCATAAGTACATATCTTTGTCGCCTGAGAAGTTCTGAAGATCGAAATATAGCCAATCAATGAGAGGTGATACATACAATATATATACATATATATCACTTGTTTTGAATGATTTTATTACCTCCCAAACTGTCATAGCATCTTGATTATGCCCTTTCTTTCCTTGTTGAGAGAACATAGAAACGCACCTAGACGATCCTCGAAGCCTAATACGTGCGCCAGAATCGCCCCTCGACACGACGTCTCCGACGGGATATCTTCTTTCTTCTTCTCCCTCGTCGGCGGTAAAACCGTGGAACTTTCCGCCGCAATGGCACGAACACGCCGCTCCCATGATAAAGAACGTTGCTTTTTGTCGATCAAATATATACAATGATGATGAAAATGGGGGGATTTACAAGCAAAGAAGGATCAAGAGAATGGCTCCTTCGATTTATTTTCTGGGTTTGAATTTCATTATTTCTTAATGATTATTATTACAAGAAGCAAAGCAACGTGCGAATCATGCAAGAGAATCAGAATTTTTTTCATGACCACTAAGACACATTCATAATGTGACAATGGCACGAAATGCCCTCACAGTTTGCCTCTCCTATATCTCTATCTCCCTCCCTCCCTCCCCATGGCCTTGTTTTTCTCCTTTCCTCTCTTTATTAACTTCTTTCTTTCTTTTTTTTTTTTGGTCTAAATAATTATTGTTTCTTACCACCATTAATATTTGTTTCTATCCAATATGGTCACAACTCACAAGTGAAAAAAAAAAAGAAAACAATCCATCTATAGAATTTTCCTTTCTATTGACTTTTCGTAAATTCGAGGACATTCAATTTTCCTGCGCAAGAATCAAATCCCACCTCAGATTCTAGATTGCATACAAAAAAAGAAGGGACCATGACAAATCCCAATGAACAACAATCCGACCAAGAAAAGGCGACGCCCGTACCCCCGCCTCCGGCGGGTGCCACCGTGGATGTGGAGGCTGGAGGAGGGTCCACCGGCGGAGCCGGGGTGGCGGACATTGTCCGGAGGTGGAAGAGAGAAGATCTCGTAAAAAAGGGATCTTTGGCCTTGCGCGGCCTGGGCCTGATATTCTCCGTGCTGGCCTTCCTCATCATGGTCACAAACAGACATGGCGATTGGAGGAATTTCGACAAGTACGAGGAATACAGGTCCGAATCATTACATCCTTCGACGATTCTTGATGTCGTTCTATCTCTGTATGTAATCGTCTCCGATGAATGATCGATAGGTATGTGGTTGCAATATCAATCCTTTCACTGTTATACACTGGATTTCAAAGCTTCAGACACTTTCACGAGACGTCCGCCGGCCGGGAAATGTTCTCACGGCAGAACGCGGCGTTGGTTGACTTTTTCGGCGATCAGGTACTTTTTTTTTTTTTTACCACAATGAATTTTTTTTTTTAATTTATTCTAAACATTTCCTTGAATTTCTGCAGATTATTGCATACTTGTTAATCTCAGCTGCATCATCGGCTGTCCCTTTGACAAACAGAATGAGAGAAGGGGCAGACAACATATTTACAGACGCCTCAGCTTCAGCCATAAGCATGGAGTTCTTCGCCTTCTTCTCACTGGCATTGTCTGCTCTAATCTCAGGCTACAAACTCTGTAAGCAAACTTACATCTGATGAGAAAAAAGGAAGGTTTCATTACAACCTTTGATGGCTGTCTCATTAGTTGATTCATTTCAGTCCATTTCCCATGTAAAGATTCATTCTTTCTGCAATGCTCTTTATAAATGCAACAGCTTTTATTCCAAAGTGTCCTAAGAAAATTCACATACAAGGGAAGAAGAAAAAAAAAATGAAGAAATAACATCCTAATCCTCTCTATATAGTCATCGAATTCATATACGAAACAGCCCTTCAGTTGAGAAAAGATTGAAAAAACGATTCGTCTCTAGGCTCTTCCTTAGCCATCATCTGCTGCATCTGTCGATGGTCGTTTCCAAAGCCCGAGAACTCGAAATCGTCCGTCATTTGAAGGGTATACGGCATTTGATTATGCATCGTGGAGTTAGAATAGTTACTCATCATCATCCCATTGTTCGAATCGTGGCCGTTGTTATGGCTTATTACAGAGGGCCTTATGGCCGTGCTCGTTGTAATGGGAGGTCTGTTCATCGTATAGCTTCCGCTGCCTCGTGCGGCCGGGACATCGTGGTTGTGCTTCCCTTCGTACGTCGTGATAACCGCCCTCGTGTCGTGGCAAGCACGTTCCACGTGCTTTCTTACTGGGCAGCCGTTCGAAGTGCATTTGTAATAGCTCCTGCGGTAGTTGTTAAGAGGGAGATAAAAAAGGTTAGAACTTTGGCTGCAAATTATGGCTTTTCATTCGGGGGGTTTTTTTTTTTTTTGCAGTATTTCATCGTCTAATTATCACCTGGGATTGGGGTTTCCCTTAACCACTTTCTGCCCGTATTTCCTCCAACGATAGCCGTCGTCGAGGATGTCTATGTCGCTCGTGGTCTGAACTACGATTCTTGGCTCACGAATCGTTCTGCTGCCCGAAGCTGAGATGCCCTCGCTCTCGTAATCGCCTTTCCTGAGGAAACAAAAAAAAAAAAAACGCGGTATATCAGAAGCTGATAATCACCGATTTTAACCGTTCGGAAAAAAAAAAATAAAAAAAAAAATGTACATATAGACGCACCATTTCTTGGCCTCGGGTTCGTTCTCATCGTCGTCTCTAGAGTTACTCATCGAAGAGCCCTGCTCGATATCGTCGTCCCCGAAAGAAATCGACGAATTCTCGGGAGTTCCAACGTTCTCAAGCTGGCCTTGTTCGAGGAACGAATTCGATTGGCCTTGGATTCCATAGCCATTATTATTACTACCACTGTAAACTACAGAATTTGAAGAAGATCTTCGAGCCGACTGAGGCTTCGGATGGTTGTGGCTCCCTTTGTAAACGATCTCAGTTATGTGCCCGTCCAAGTTTCTTTCCACCTTCTTCTTCGTGGGGCAGCTGGGGAAAGTGCACTTGTAATAACTGCGAGGGTTTTCACTACCTTTGACTTGTTTCTGACCGTACTTCCGCCAGTTGTAGCCGTCGTCTGATTTCTTCTGCTCCCTGGCGTACTGTGGAGGCGGTGGTTGCTGGGGAGGATAGTACGCCGGGTTTTCTCGCTGGTGTTGGGTCGGGTCGGGTTTGAACCCGGATGGGTTCTCGGGTTGCTGCTGCTTCTTGAATGAGTTCTGTGTTTTATAGCAATGGAGTCAGTTTATTACATGGAAATTACAGACGATCAAACATTAGGAGATAGATGAAGGTAATAGTTAGTACCATAGATGTGTTGATCATTCCAGCTGAAGATGAGAACGATGAAGAAGCAGAAGAAGGGAAAGAGAAATCGGAGAGCTTGTTAATGCCATCGCCGCCCTTGGACAGAAGCTCGGCGAAGCTCCCAGTCGTCGGAGATGGAAGAAACTGAAACCAAGCAAGTCGTAAAAAAAACGAAAAAAACACATCAATCACTTCTGTTATGTGTAATAACGTCGATGATTCAAACGGTCGGAGGCTTATGATGCAAAGACTTACATTAGAAGAGTTGAAAAGCACCGGCGAATCGAGGAGTATGGAAGGGCTCAGACTGGGTGGGAAAGAGAGGTAAGAAGACGGTGACGCAGGCGGCGGCGATAAGGGCAGAGAAGACGGCGGAAATGACTTGTACTTCGGCAGGGCTTGAGCTTCGGCTTGTCCTTGTTTGCCGTTTGTTGCAAGAAGATCGGTGAATGAAGACAGAAATTGGGACGTTGAAGAAGACGACATATCTATGATTTCTCTCTGTTGTTCCTTTCTCTTTTTTTTAAAAAAAAAATAATATTTAAACAAAAAGAAAAATTATGATGGAGTTTGTTTGTTTGTTTGAATTGAATGAATGAATAGAAGTGTGTTGGAGATGAAAGAGTGGATTATAGATATAAATAGTGTTAGATGGGAAAAAGAAATGTCTGAGCTTCTTCTGAGAAGGTGGCCACATTTGTTGACCGTGGAATTTTGGTCAAAGGTTGAATCATTCTCGGCGGCTTATTTCAGACAGGAGAGTTTAAGGATTTATTAAAATATTTTCTTTTATATTATTTTCCCCCCGTTGAATAGTCAAACGTAGCCATATTCTTTTTCATGGTTAAAAAATGAAAGATAATTATGAAAATTAATTATCGGATTAATTAGTTCCATGATTTCTAAAGATAATTCCATCAATAACTTGAAGCGTATTTGATCCATGAATTATAATTATCAAATTGAGATTAAAATTATACATTTATCCGAGGGTTAAAGATAAACTAATTAATTCCTACTTAATAAACTAAGTAGGTGATTGAGGTACGTAATGACGTGCAAGTGCATGCCTATTACCACGCCCCTTCGCAAATTTGACTTTTAAGTTATCTTGCTAATTAAAAAAATAAAATAAAATTTTAAAAAGATATTTATACACGATAATATTGAATAAACATGTATAATATAAACTACTAAAATCAAGAAAATCCAAGACATGATAAACATAATAAATAATATCCATACATGCATCATCACTCGAAGATATTGTAGCACTAGATATAAATGTTAAATATACCAAATAATACAAATGTTTATTAATTCTCCAAACCAAATTAAACCCCCCCCCCCCCCCCCCCCCCCCAAGAACATCCTAAGATGATCTTACACACCAACGAAGTAGTACAACGATCTTCTCGAAATGAAATAAATGCTTACGTACACGGAAAATATATATACTATACAACGTAGCTGCTATGGTCACAAGACCGAAGGATAGTATTATCAATTTCCAGAAATCCTACATAATAATAATAATAATAATAAAATAAATATATAACATAAGTAACAATGATTAATCATGTTAATTATATATGTTATTACCTGAGGATTGGAGATTATAATGCCCATAATGTAAGTCATTAAATCAAGAAAAGACTGAAGGGAGTTCTGAACTCCCCCAACCACGCATCGATCCCATTCTGGAACTTGGTCCTAATTATTCATTCATTAATCATCCAAGATTAACGTTAATTAATCTCATTATTGAAACGTTAATCACATCTCCATGCTTTACATTACAATGTAGTAATAAAAACTCAGTTCAGTTTTCAGTTAAGTTAGTTACCTGCATTTGTTGAATGACAGATAGATCGAACATCCACAGTCCGAGCCGCGACGAGGCGACGCCGCTCATGAGCATGTATGCGGCCAAAGTCCTTTTCTTCGTAAATATCGAAGCCACGCATAGCAAGAGACAAGCCCACTGCATGTATCATAATAATCCCCGAAAACGGTAAATTAAACGATCCAATTTGTGAACTTTGTATGTTCTGAACGTTAAACGATTACTTTCACCTAGGTGCTCGTTTGATTATATAGTTAATATATAAAAGCCTAATATAACATATTTATTATAAGCCCATGATAGTTAATATAAGACCTCTTACTCAGTTTATTTCTACCGGGCATGCGGTTTAATATCAGATTGAAATATTAAAAGCGGGCTGAAATTACAGAAATCAAACATAATATGGTTAATTACTTTTTTAGTCCTATAATTTATGGAGTATAACATTATGGGGTTCCGACGGGCAATTTTAAAAACACTAAATGTCGCCCCAAATTCTAGGATTCCAGTGTATAATATAGGGTTCCGGCGAATTTAGGAGTAACATTTTACGGACAACAACTTTCAAAATAAGCAATTTTAGGCCGAAATCTAGGGTTTCAACGTATACTGTCCCAAAATTGTTTAATTTTGAAAGTTATTGTTCGTATAATGTCACCCTCTTAATACTTTGTCCCTAGTCACCTTCATTAAATTACAGAACTAAAAAAAATAATTAACCCAACATAATATTATCTAATATAATTTATATTATATGGGTTATATGGGACATCAAACGGACCGTAAATGTTTAAGCTTGCAGAAGGCGTATTATATTTTACTTGTATATAATTTTGTTAATGTTGAGCCTTCAACATTGGCAATGTTAGGGTAACATTCTAGTCAACATTTGTTGTCTGAGAATGTTCCCTATCTCAGTTTTATCTTTCATGCCCAAAACGTGTTTTATTGATGACGTGTCATTTTTCTAGTGATATGCAGGATTTGGATAAGAGTTGGAATGGATCAAACCGTGTGGAAAGAGTGTGGAGCAGCTGGAGTGAAAATTGGAAAAGAGCTTACTAAATATAGGAAGCTTGGAGCAAAAGATGAAGACCAAGTTGTGTTGAGCTAATCCAACTAACTCCCAACGGCCACATCCACTTAGTGGACGTTGAGGAAGACTGTGGACAAGTACCAAATGGTTGAAGAAGTCCTTAAGGAGTCGAAGACATATAAATAGCGAAAGGACTTCACCATTTCGAGAGGGGAAAAAGAGACGGAAGAAAAACGAGTTTGGAAGAGCGAGTTTGAGCGATTACTACTTTTCACGAGAGTTTCTTTTTAGCCTAGCTTTCCAAAGGTCGAGAGACTTTGTAGTTTGCAGAATCATTTGATTCGTAGGTTTTGCTAGGCTTGATTTAACTATCCTTTTTGATAGTTTGTAATCCATCTTTATAGTGGATTTTGCGCCTTGAGGCACGCAGCAAGTTTTTATACTTGCTGCATAATTTACTTCTCGTGTTCGTTTCATTTCGTTTCTAATTAATCATTTATTCCGCTGTGCGCTTTGAGTGTGAGAGTGAGTGTTAGCCTAACATTTCACCCAACATCAGTATACAACTCAGTAGTTTTACATCCATTTAGGGACCACGCCCCCTTCAGAGTGGTATCAGAGCCTTCGCTTGACGTTACTAAGCGCTAAAATCCTTATAATGGATATAACGAGCTCAAACTACATTGGAAAAGTGCCGGTGTTAGACGGATCCAACTATGCGTTTTGGAAAGTGCGTGTGCGCCAATGCATCAAGTCCATCGATGTGCGAGCGTGGGAAGCTGTTATCGATGGATATACTCCACCTCGTAACCCTCCAGATGCTGATGGTGAAGTTGTTGACAAGCCGGTGGCAGAATGGACCGTGGCAGAAAGGAATGCGGCCGAGTTCAACGACAAAGCCTTGAATGCTATTTTCTCATCGGTTGATATTTTTATGTTCAAGATTATTCAGAATTGCACGACAGCAAACAACGCATGGGATCTTCTTCAAAGGTACTGCGAAGGTGATGCGAGCGTGAAGGAAACCAAACTTCGGTACCTACTCAATCAGTTTGAAAATCTCAGAATGAAGGAAGACGTAGATGTCACCACCTACTTTGGAAAGATTCTCACAATTTCAAGCGAGTGTGCTAGTCTTGGAGATCCGATATCAAATAAGGTACTTGTATCTAAAGCTTTACGTACACTCACTGAAAAATTTAATGTGAAGGTAGCGGCCGTCGAGGAAGCACACAATCTGAGCACGCTAGACTTCAATACCTTAATGAACATTATGAAGAATTACGAAACGAATCTCGAAGTTCAAAAGAGAGCATCTCGCGGAAAAAACCTAGCACTTGTCGGTCAGCCCTCCAATGTTCAAAATGAGTATGATTCGGATTTTGAGGAGGATGCGGCTTTGCTGGTGAAAAAATTCAAGAAGTTCTACAAGAAGAAGAACGTGGAGTCGAATGTTGGACAAAATGTTGGCCCAACATTCCGTAAGAGCCAAAGTTCGAAAGAGCCGATGTCTGCTCCACCATACTTCAAACGCAAACCTGATGTAAAGAAGAAGAACTTCAACTGGGAGTCTGTCAGATGCTATGAATGTCAAGGTTGGGGTCACTTTGCCAACGAATGTGCCAACACACTTCGCAAGCATGGGAAAGCAATGTGGATCGATCTTTCCGACGATGAAGATGCAGAACCGAGTCCTAAGGAGTCCAGGAAGTCTTCAGTAACTATTCAATCCTTCTCTGACAAAGAAGATGAAGAAGATCAACAAATCGGCTTTACTGCGGTAACGGATGTTGAGCCAACATTGGACTCATCATCTGAGAAACATATAATTTTTTATTATGATGATTCAAACAGTTTTGATGTGTATTCTAGTTCTGACAATGCAGAATTAGAAATGAATGTTTGTGCTGAAGGTCAAATCAATGAAGCCGTCAAGAAGTTTACCGCTCTATATGAAAAGGAAAAGCTAAAGAATGCGGAACTCAAAGCTGAAATGAATATACTGACCGAGGAGAACCTGAAGAACGAAAAAATGATTGAAAGCTTGCTGGATGGAATGAACAAAATGGAAGCCGTACTAACACGAAAAGACAATGAGATCGACAAGTTACAGAAGCGTGTCGACGAGGCCGATCAGACCTTTACGAAGTTGAACAAGGGTAAATATACCCTTGATGAGGTATTGTCACTAGGTATGTTTGATAAGCTAGGTCTAGGATTTAATTCTCAGCCTACCTGTGATGTCCCAAAACCCGTGACTCATGTTCAGCCTAAGATGGTTTTCGTTAAATCTCATGCTTCGAATGATGTGTGTGAATCTGTTAGTGCTGAATATAGTTCCGAGCATGCTGCCATTAAGAATAAGGATACTTTATATATATGCCATTATTGTAAGCAAACTGGTCATTTAAAGCCATTTTGCTGGAAGTTGAAGAAGGAGATTTCGAAGAAATCTATGTTGACTGAAATGTCATCCAACATCCCGCCTAACGTTGAGAAATCAGTGTTGAAAGAATCTGGTGGAAATGTTTCAGTTCATGCTTCTTCAAGTTCTAGTAAAAAGAATGCTACATTGTCATCCAAGAAAATTTGGGTCGAGAAATCTGTTCATAAATGCCATGTTGTGTATACCTCCTTGCGAGCTAACGTGACAGGTTCTTGGTACTTCGATAGCGGGTGTTCCCGACACATGACGGGTACCAAGGAGTACCTAAGTGAGTATATGCCATTAAGGAGTGGATCTGTGACGTTTGGAGGTGGTGCTAAAGGGCGTATTCTCGGCAAAGGTAGATTAAATGTGCCCGACTTTCCCAAGCTAAGCAATGTCCTCCATGTTGACGGACTTGTTGCGAATTTAATCAGTATAAGCCAACTCTGTGATGACGACCTTGAGGTAAGGTTTAATAAAGAGTGTTGTGAAGTATTTAACCGCAATTCTGTTCAAGTAATGGCAGGAAAACGATCGAGCGATAACTGTTACTTAGTCGGCGACAAAACCAATTCGAAGGATGTGTGCCAATTGTCGAAAGCCGAAGATGATGTGATTATATGGCACTACAAACTGGGTCATGTCAACTATCGAACGCTGGAGCAGCTTATCAAACACGACGCGATTAGAGACATTCCAAAGCTTAAGGAATTTGGTAAGGTAGTGTGTGAGTCGTGCTTGAAGGGTAAGCAAGCACATGTTAGCCATAATGTTGACCAACATTCTACCGAACATTTTAAGACTGCACATTGTTTTCAGCTTATTCATATGGATTTGATGGGTCCGATGGAAGTAGATAGCCTTGGTGGTAAGAAATATGCTTATGTGCTCGTTGATGATTATTCTAGATATGCATGGATATTTTTTCTTAGGGAAAAATCTGAATCGTTCGATTTCTTTAAAAAATTCTGTGCCATGATTAAGAATAAGTTTATTGCTTCGATTTTTCGCATTAGGTCTGATCATGGTAGGGAATTTGAAAATCGATTGTTTGATGAATTCTGTGATAAGAAAGGTATTATGCATGAGTATTCTTCTCCTAAGACGCCCCAACAAAATGGGGTGGCCGAGAGAAAGAATAGGACCTTACAAGAAATGGCTCGTGTTATGTTGCACTCTAGGAGCATTTCTAAGCGTTTTTGGGCTGAAGCATTGCATACCGCATGTCATATATCTAATCGTGTGTTCTTTCGTCATGGTACTAAGAAAACGTCGTATGAGTTGTTAAATGGGAAGAAGCCTACGGTCAAGTATTTTCATGTTTTTGGATGCTATTGTTACATGTTGAATGATCGTGAATACTTGACTAAGTTTGATTCGAAGAGTGATAAATGCATATTTTTAGGATATTCCTCTAATAGTCGTGCATATCGTGTGTATAATTTGCGCGTTAAATCTGTTCAAGAGTCCATTAATATTGTGTTTGATGATGCTACTGATCTTAGAAGAGTTCCTCCACAAGTCGATATTTCAGATGTTGTCCAAGCTGTTGATGAAACAGAGGAGACTGGAGAGGAAGATGTTGGGCCAACATCTGACCCAACATCACCGAATGAGCAGAATGATGAGATCGAACCGGACGAAGTTCGAAGAGATCCCCCAGCTAAGATTCAAAAGGATCATCCTACAGACTTAATCATTGGAGACGTGAATGAAGGCAGAAAGACTAGAGACAAGCCGCGCAAGGACTACAAGTCTATGGTAAGGAACGTATGCATGAATACGGTATACGCTGAGGTACGTTTTAATTGTTTTGTTTCTGAGATAGAACCTAAGAATGTTCTTGAAGCTCTCAAGGATAACTTCTGGATTAATGCAATGCAAGAGGAACTCTTGCAGTTCGAGAAAAACCAAGTATGGACCTTGGTTCCACGGCCGAAGGACATTAATGTCATAGGCACTAAGTGGATATTTAAGAACAAGTCTGATGAACTTGGTAGAGTTGTTAGAAACAAAGCTCGTTTAGTAGCTCAGGGTTATACCCAAGTAGAAGGCATAGATTTTGATGAGACTTTTGCTCCTGTGGCTAGGTTAGAATCGATTAGGTTGTTGGTTGCAATTGCATGTTGGCTTAACATCACTTTACATCAAATGGATGTTAAGGGTGCTTTTTTAAATGGTTACATTGATAAAGAAATTTATGTCGAACAACCTAAGGGTTTCGAAGACCCGCATTATCCTAACCATGTCTTTAAGCTGCAGAAAGCTTTGTATGGATTGAAGCAAGCACCTCGAGCTTGGTACGCAAGGTTAGCCACATTTTTACTTGAATTTGGGTTCGTACGAGGTGAGGCAGACCGCACTCTTTTTGTAAAAAGGGTCGGTTCTGATATTTTGATTGCCCAAATTTATGTTGATGATATTGTTTTCGGCTCAAGCTCACAGTCTATGCTAGATCAGTTTGTGCAGGCGATGAACACCACCTTTGAGATGAGCATGATTGGGGAACTAACTTACTTTTTAGGGTTACAGATCAAGCAAAGTAGTGACGGGATCTTTATGTCCCAAGAGAAGTACGCTAAGAACACAGTCAAGAAGTTCGGGTTGGACACGGCAAAGGTAATGAAAACGCCTATGGGATCTACGCAAAAGGTAAGTAAGGACGATGTTGGGCAGAATGTTGACTCAACATTGTATCGATCTATGATAGGCAGTTTGTTATATCTTTCCGCTAGTAGACCTGACATTATGTATAGCGTATGTGTATGTGCTAGATATCAATCTGAACCTAAGGTTTCCCATCTTAATGCTGTTAAGCGTATTCTTCGTTATGTGAGTGGATCATGTAGTCTAGGATTGTGGTTCTCTAAAGATACTAACATGAGCCTTGTAGGCTATAGCGATGCTGATTGGGCAGGTGACGAGGATGATCGCAAGAGCACAAGTGGCGGCTGCTTCTTCTTAGGTAACAATCTAGTTGCATGGTATAGTAAGAAGCAGAATTGTGTGTCTTTATCTACTGCTGAGTCTGAGTATGTTGCGGCGGGTAGTTGCTGTACGCAATTAATGTGGTTGAATAGCATGTTGTGTGATTATGGTTTAGAGTGCAAATCTGTCCTCATGTATTGTGATAACCTTAGTGCCATCAACATATCTAAGAATCCCATCCAACATTCACGCACAAAGCATATAGATATAAGACATCATTTTCTGAGAGATATGGTAGAGAAAGAGTTAGTGCGCATTGAGCATATAGACACAAAGCATCAGTTAGCAGACATATTCACGAAAGCATTGGATTCTGAAAGGTTTTCGGACCTGAAGAAATCCATAGGTTTGCACATGTCAGTCTGAATGTTGGTCCAACATTTGGATCAACATAGCATATGTCAAATTTGATTGTGACTGCTTTGATATTTGATTTAATGTTTTCTCTCTGTTATTCTGTGAAATGACTCGACCCACCTTAACCATTTTCTGAAATGACCCGATCCCATGCAAAAAGCAGGCTCATAAACCTTTTTCAAGATAGGTTTTGGTAATAAGTATCCCTAGGTACACGGCATTCGCGGTGACGATGTATTCTTGGTGACAAAAAGCCAAACCTTGATGTTTAGGTAATAAGGGCAGTGCACAATAATTCAGAATCAATATCTAAGGTGAAAGGGCAGAAAATGAAAGAAAAATTGAGTTAAGGGAGTCGAGCAGAAAAGTCTAAGAATCCAGAGTTAGAATGTTGAGTCTCATGTTAGGGCAACATGTGTGACTGTCAGTTTGATATTGCTATATTTATGTGCTTTCGTTTTATTAGTGTTTGTTTTTTGTACTGCATTTTTTAGTCACGTGTGCCTAGTTTAGATATCTCTCAGAATTGCATTAGAACTCTCGAAGAACAGCTTGTTACATTTGTCTCAAGTAATCATCATCGTCGCTCAAACGGTTAGTCTCGCTAACGTTTACTATGATTTTTGACTTGGTATTTTTGGTTGAAACATGATCTGATGTGCTCCTAAATTCGCTCATGATCAATTCCCTCATTTACTATTATTAGCTCCATGTTTAGGCAAGGTTTTAACTGCTAAAACCCGTTTTATTAGGTCTGACTTGGTTAATCTATGGACATCATTCACAAACCCTAAGTGTTTAAATCGAGTCTTCCTTTCTCTCTCTCTGCAATTCTTCTCTGCTTTGTGTGTTCTTCAGTTCAAATTCTGTGATTCTCCTTCTTGATTTTAACAATGTCGAACTCACCAAATTGTGAAGAATCGCAGAATGTTGACCCAACATCGGGCGAAATCGTTTATGATGTTCTCCCACTTCAAGCAATCCCGGCACCGGTCGAGGATATCGATCACATCCCTCTCAGCATTCTCTTTCCGGCCACCGACTCACCAATGTTACCACCAGACGTGCCGGCGAAACAGCAGAGCACCGCCAAGAAGCCTCGATCTCGACCACCGACTGAGGTTAAAGGTCCAGTCTCAACGAAACGACGCAGCAACAGAATCCGTCAGTCCCAGGTCTCAAAGGGGTCAAAATCAACGGCAGACAAGCCTATCATCCTCTCAAGTTCTTCATCTGACACCACGGCAACCACCACAGAGGACAACCCTGCTCCAGTCACCGCCGAAGTCTCTGTTCAGGGGGAGACGAGTGCTGCCACAGCACAAGAGCCATGTCCCAACCAAGAATCGGCCCCAGTTCAGCCGTCATCTCCGTTGAAGGCTTCCACAGAGGAGTTTATCGATAACACCACCTATGATCAGCTGGATGAGGAGATAGAGACTCCAGTGGCAGCCACACCATCTACGAAGTCCACTTCCCCTGCCACTGAGTACGAAGGCGATGATGAGTTTGGTCCAACTGAAACCCTGGCCACCTGGAAGAACAAATTGAAGAAGAAAGCTGGAAAGAGGCCAGTGAGTTCAGAGGACAGACCTTCGAAGCGCCCACGATCAGCGGAGTCCTCACAGCCAGCAGCTAGCAGCCGAGTCGTCTTGCCAGCCTCCTCAAGCAATGAAGATGTTGAGTCGGATGTTGACCCAACATCTGACTCCGACTGGGAAACTCCTTTGCCGAAGGGGAGATTCTATGCATCTCTGAATGAGGAGTTGTGGCCATACTTTAGCCAGAGGGTGTTGCGTATTGAGAGGACGGTGGATGTGGTGAGTTTTCGGAGGTTTGGGGTGATGCAATTATTGGAATCTCGCCGCTTTGACAAAACAGTTACCATGTTTGGGACCTACTGTGATACAGTGGTCCGGGAGGTATTTTCTAATCTCTTCCCTTGTATTAATGATCCTAGTTCTAGGAAGTATGGAAATGTGTTTTGTAGGGGGAGGTTATATAATTTTTCGGCTAGGGACATTAACGAGTTTTTTGGGACCCCGAATGTGGAAATGAGGCAGACTTACGACAATGATGAAGTGGTGAGTTTCTTGACAGGGGGTAGAGTGAGAGAATGGGACGGGAATTTTTCGGTTAGTTTCTTGACTTCACTGTACTCAGTGTTGTTCAAAGTGGGGATATTTAACTGGTGGCCAACGGCAAATGAGACCCGCGTTGCTGAGAATATGGCTCATATTCTATATGCTCTTGGGCAGAACTTGCCCTTAAACTTGGGTGAATTAGTGCTGGAACAGCTTGCCAAGGAGGCCGAGAAAAAGGCACCTGGAATTCTCCCATTCCCCTCTTTGATTTATGGAATGTTGGTTCGCGGAGGATTCAGGCCAGCACGCAGGGACCAAGTGGTCACCATCAAGATCCCATATGCTGTGTCTCACATGCACCTGGCCGGATCGAACAAAGTAGTGGATCTTCCGTGGCAACCTCCAACACAGGATGCTGAGCCAAATGTTGCCTCAACATCTGCCCAGCCATCCAGTCTCGATCGCCAGATTCAGTGCCTAGAAGAAACTATTGCATTTCTGACTTCCCAGCTATCTATCCTGAAGGATCTACATTCTTCCCAAAAAGGGGGAGAAGAGGCAGAAGTTGCAGAGCAAGAGGCAGAAGTTGCAGAGCAAGAAGATCGAGCTGGAACGAGTGGAAATGGCAGAGGCGGTTTCGAACAGGCTGAACAAACCGAGCAGCAAGGGGGAGATAGGGCAGTTCAAGATCATGGTGAAAAAGAAGCAGAGGATTCGATCGAGAGTCTAAACATTTAGACTTCGAACTTTTGTGCATGCGCTTTTTACTTGTGTTTGCATGCCTCTTTGCTTATGTTCTTTTTTGCGTGCTTTAATTTGATGAACCATGTCATTTTCTTTTGCAGATATTTCTCAGGACCTCTTATGGCTTGTACTAATTAGTAGTACTCTGAATAGTTTTTGTGCTATTCTGTTTTCGTCTGCTCTAACCATTTGTTTTAATGTTTTGTGGTTGAGTAGATCTGGCCTTCAGGGGGAGTTTCACCACGACTAACTTCTGCTTTGTTTTGGGAAGAAAGATAAAAAGGGGGAGATTGTTAATGTTGAGCCTTCAACATTGGCAATGTTAGGGTAACATTCTAGTCAACATTTGTTGTCTGAGAATGTTCCCTATCTCAGTTTTATCTTTCATGCCCAAAACGTGTTTTATTGATGACATGTCATTTTTCTAGTGATATGCAGGATTTGGATAAGAGTTGGAATGGATCAAACCGTGTGGAAAGAGTGTGGAGCAGCTGGAGTGAAAATTGGAAAAGAGCTTACTAAATATAGGAAGCTTGGAGCAAAAGATGAAGACCAAGTTGTGTTGAGCTAATCCAACTAACTCCCAACGGCCACATCCACTTAGTGGACGTTGAGGAAGACTGTGGACAAGTACCAAATGGTTGAGAAGTCCTTAAGGAGTCGAAGACATATAAATAGCGAAAGGACTTCACCATTTCGAGAGGGGAAAAAGAGACGGAAGAAAAACGAGTTTGGAAGAGCGAGTTTGAGCGATTACTACTTTTCACGAGAGTTTCTTTTTAGCCTAGCTTTCCAAAGGTCGAGAGACTTTGTAGTTTGCAGAATCATTTGATTCGTAGGTTTTGCTAGGCTTGATTTAACTATCCTTTTTGATAGTTTGTAATCCATCTTTATAGTGGATTTTGCGCCTTGACGCACGCAGCAAGTTTTTATACTTGCTGCATAATTTACTTCTTGTGTTCGTTTCATTTCGTTTCTAATTAATCATTTATTCCGCTGTGCGCTTTGAGTGTGAGAGTGAGTGTTAGCCTAACATTTCACCCAACATCAGTATACAACTCAGTAGTTTTACATCCATTTAGGGACCACGCCCCCTTCAAATTTTATGTCCAATACGCATTCTCACATCTAGGCTGATTTTCTTTCTTATCTAATGTAATTTTCTTTAATTGGGTGGTCGCGAGATTCGTATCTATGACCCTATCTCGGTCTGACGAATGACCACAGGTACAAATTAAGTATATTATATGTATTTTTTATGCCAGACAGACAGGGAAGAACTTGTACCTGCGACCATATGGACCAAAGACCCGTCCGCAGAGTGGACATGCGGGATTCTAACACGGGATAGACGAACGTCGCGGCTATCCCGACAAACGCGCTTACCCCTCGTGCGATGCCTATTACGTAAGCCGGGATGCCTTCCCATTCCAACGTGGCAGTCATTAATGTCCCAAAGCTGCCAAGAAATGAGATGACATAGCAAACACAGAAAAATTAAGCAACATATGATGGTTAAAGGCATTCATTATATATATATATATATATATATATATATATATATATTACTACATCCTTAACCTTAGTACAGTGAAGTATAGTAGAGCAAGGGCAAGTCCAGGGAGTACGACGTCTTGCCGGAGGTACGATCTCCAGGCGCTGATATACGGAAGGTTCTTGAATTTCTCGAGCATTGTCGTCTCGTCCGAACTATTTTGATCAGCCGGCGGATCGGTCAAAGAATCCGATAGCACGATCGGCCAGCTCGTCGCTGCGTCGTCGCCGCCATCATCGTGCTGTATTCTCGACGTCCTCCTTCGATCGGCTTCTTTCAGAGAAGGGATTCCGTCGTAGACGGACGTGAGGAGCCAATACTGCAATAGAACGGAGACGACGTTCCAAAGGGCTAGCGCCGCCGCCGACGCTGTAAGAGAAACGAAGCTTATGATGAAGCCGCTCACTACGGGGGCTAATAGTTTGCAGGTTAGATCGATCCTCCTTATCGTCGAGTTCATCTCGGTCAGTCGCCGGCCGCCTTCTTCTTCTTCTTCTTCCGACGACGGCGATGATGAAGATGATATTACAACCACCCTGGCCCACTATACTGTGTTAGAGACTTGTAATAATAAATCAAGAAAACTGAGATCTTTTTATTACCATTCTCTTTCGACCAGGATTGTTCCGGCCAAGGTGGACAGCACGCCGACGGCGCCCGAGATGTTTATCAGCACGACCATAGACAGAAAAGCTGCGTAGTTTCTCGAGATCAAATCCGTTACTACAAGTACAGCTATGACGGCGCCGCCGGCGATCATAAACGAAACGTTTTGGCATAAAAGCCACAGTCGAAGAACCTTAATGTAAGGAAGCTTATCGACCCAATGGCCTGCGAAGGGGCCGAAGATGGCCGTAGAAGCAGATTCGACGACGCCGTAGATCGCCGGGAGAAGCAAAGAGTCTGGCCAGAGATTAATCATGTATAAGCCTACTGAGAATTCCCACATCCTTGCGCCCCATCTAGCTAAGAAGTGGCCGAGATATAGATATATGAGCAACGAAGATGAGCCCCTTCGTTGATGTTCTTGAGGACGAAGCAAAGGCTCGTTCATCATTTTTTATTTTTTTTGCTATTACAAAGTCTTTGATCTTAGTTCATAGGTAGTTGTTACTGACGCCTTTCTTTGTCAGAGTCTTTCTGCTGAGTTGAAATGCAGCGTTATATGTCTCTCTCCATGGATTGATTAATATTGTAATTTGTAGAGTAAGTATTGTGTTAGTGTCTAAGTTCTATTTTAAATTTTTTTTTATTTTTGTAGATAAATGTGATGCTCTCACGTGGTGGAGGCGACACCTTGCATGCCAGATATTAAACATAAATATAAGTTTGTAGTAGTTGGCTGAAATAAATACTACGATTATTTCGAATCTCAAATATCGAGTCGACAGAGAATCTTACAAGAGTTCGGATTTATGTCGGATGGATATATACTAAGTTATTTTCATTTTACAATTTTTATATGCGAGTAATAATCATAATAATGCCGATAGATATATATCTCTCAGAGCAGTCGTAAAATAAAATGTAATTTTTCTATTTTATTTTAAATTATTCCTTTTTTTTCTGTGGTCATATTTATTTAGAGAGAAGCTAAAATGATTATTTAGCCCATCAAGAAAGCAAACCAAAAAGCCCAAATTGAATGTAACTTAAAAGGAAGTCAAAACTATAGTTTCTATTTACGCATAGTTTAAACAAAAAAAAAAAAAGAAAAAGAAGCCCAAATCATGCAACAAAGAGTATGTGTGTGTTGTGGGTTATATCTATACTATCTACTCTTTTTATCAACAGCCCAAGCTTCATAATAAAAATCGTAAATTGATCTGTCAATTTATTTTTTTAATTTATTTAATTAATTATAATAAAATTTAAACATAATCATCAACTACCAATTTTATTTTATTTATTTAATTAATTATAATAAAATTAAAAGATAATCACCTAATTCCAAATTTTGATATAAAGTTGAACATCTACTATTATAAGATAGATATTTTAAAATATAAAAAGTAATATAATACATATTTATATATTAAATAGTTGCACACACATTGGATGTGAATAAAATACTAGTGTATATATAAAGACTTTAAAAATTGTCAATTGCTAATTTAATTTGATCTGTCAGACAAAATTACTATTTTATTCTTTAATTTTTAATTTATTTTAGATTCAATAATTATTATTTTACCCTTTAATTTTTTATTTATTATAATCATTTTCTCAAAAATCAATTTGTTTCCTTTTAGATACTTAAAAATAATACGTAATTAATTTTAAAATTATAATTTCATATTTTTATACATTATTAATTACAAATAATTCAAAATATAAAATAATCTTATATATTTATTTGTTAGAGATCGATTATGTGTTGGATTATATAGTTTTTATTTAAACTTATATTGAATAATATAGATAATTTTATCTGATAATATATATTAGTTCATGGTCTAAGTTCAAGAGAATATATTATAAAAGAATCAATTAATACAATACCGAGATAATATTTCAGCAACCGTGAGATTCTAAATGAAAGATTTTGAAGCTGGGCCAGCGTCCCTAAATAATGATACAAAATAAAAATATTATAATATTGAATTGATAAAAAAAAAGAAGAAATTTATTTAAACTATACTCTTTCATAAATTGCAGCCACACGAACACCTAAAAATTGAATGTCAGTGCGCACACACGGTGAAGTCGTTCTCTACTTGAATATACAATAACACATTATCTGAATATTAATTAACATTAATTGGGTCCCTCTTTTATTAATTATATTAGGTAAAAAATGACATTTTAAGAGTCAAAAGAAATTAAAACGCTCATAGTTGTCACGAAGAAGACACTTACAATCCTAGCAAATGATCGAAATAAATGCCATAATGTAAGGTTTTGAAAACCACACGAGTGTCTGATACTCTCCTCTCATGTTATATGACATATTACTATCTAACTACAGCTATTATAAAAGCCCCACATCAATTAAATGACTGATCACCAATGAGTACTATTTTTATTACTATTTATTTATTTATTTATATTATAATTATTATTTATTTTTATTCAAGTCATAATCAAGTGATGAGAGCCGACCTCGCTATTTAAATACATCAAACGCGTGAAATCAATATGCAATATATATATATATATTTATATATTTATATATATATATATATATATATATATTTTCAGGCAATTAAGATATTGAAGAATCTTAATCAGGTATTATATAATTGTAATGAAAGATTTTAATTTTAAGTTATATAATTTGTACAGTTATTGGCTATGGTAGTTTATTCTGTTTTCTTTCCCCAAAAAATAAAACTATCATTAACTTCCAACATCTTCTGCAATTACCATGCTCGTAGATTGGCTTGAACGAGAAATAAAGACAAAGAAAAGTTAAATAGAAATATCATAGAAAATCTAACAACTTCCCCATAACTATACAATCGGATAAGAACGTTAAAATGCATTGCATCAAATTAATGTACATATCTCACTGTAGGGTTTTCTTTATTACACCTCTTACAGTTACCAAACAAGAGTTCTTCGACTGATCCAACAAGTGATGGGCACTCAAAAAGTAGTGTTTGCTGATTCATATTTTTTCTATGAACTTAGGGCGTTGAGTTATATATATATATATATATATTATATATATAAACTTATTACAATCCGGCAAGAATCAAATACTTATATATATGAGATTAAATATAAATATAATAAAGTACTCCCAATCAAGTGTAGGGTTTCATTGATTATACTACGTCTCATACCAAACAAGAATTCTTGAATTGATTCGACAAATGATGGGCACTAAAAGAAGTGTTGCTGTCGAGTTCCCATCTATGAGGGCTGGTTAGTATGTGGGGTAGTTCAAATTCAAAACATAATTAAATTGAATTCATTGTATCATGTCACACCAATAATTGTTTCTAGTATTTTGTTTGTAATAATGTTTGATAAAAAAAAAAAAAAAGTCCAAATAGTGTACTCGAGTGGCAGTGTCATATAGTTGGGTCCAACTGTTGTCCTTAAATGCATCTAAATTGCTTGAATTATTGTCCTCGTAATAATCTATATCTTCTAGTCATTGCCATCTTCATCTAAGCCCTTTTGAGAACTACTTTCCTATGAAATTATTAGGGTACTTTGTGAAAATTTTGAAAAAGTTGGGTACCTCAAAAAGTAATTGAACATCAGAGGAATCAAACGAACGTGGGATTTAACCATATAATAGATGTTGAAAAGGAAGTCATTTCGTAATTATTTAAATATATACCATAGTAGAACTAACTCTTTTTGACATTACTAATAGAGACACTTGGTTAGAATATCTTCGTAAATGCTAATTTTGATACTATGTCACTATGTGCTTCATTGTTAAAGAAAATAATAATTTTTTTTTTCATCATTTTAATATTTCTTTTATGGCCTTTTGCCTTGTAGGACTAAGTAGCTGAATGAAAGCTTGTGGACGGTAATAGTAATATATACTTGTCTCGACATAAAATTGAACAATTACTACTAAATAAATCATTATAAATATATGTATATATAGACAAAATATAATTGGTCCTATAGGTGATTTTGACTTGCAGCATCAATCTTAGACCCCATAAGACAGATGTTCAATACTATAATCACATAGGATAATCCGCATCACATCAAGAAATAATCATTTTATAATATGGGTCCTATTTATTTATTTATTTTCTTTTCAAAAATAAAATATATTCCTCCAAGTTCCTATATAAACCTCATGCCCTTTCTTCTCCGAACACACATTCCATGCAATCAAGAACAATAATAAAAAAAGAAACTCATTACAAACCATATAAAAAAAATATTAGCATTCCATCCCCGAAAATCCTATGGAGGTAACCACCGTAACTTCAACCCCCGAAAACCCTAACACAGCCACCGTGCGCCGCCTGTATGCCGCCCTCTCAAGCGGCGACAAGAACATCTCGGAGCTCATAGCGAGCGACTTAGAGTGGTGGTTCCACGGCCCGCAGAACTGCCACCACATGATGAAGATGCTCACCGGGAAATCCTCGCCGTCGGATTTCAAGTTCAATCCGCGGAGCATAGACGCCGTCGATGAGGACTGTGTGGTCGTGGAAGGATGGGAAGGTGCTCAGGTGTATTGGGTCCATGTTTGGACACTGAAAAGTGGAGTGATAACTCAGTTCAGAGAATACTTCAATACTTGGCTCACTGTAAGAGATCTGAGGCCTTGTCTGAAGTTGAACTCCAACGGCACGCTGTGGCAGAGCCATCCGAGGGATGTCGTGAAGAGATCTTTGCCTGGGCTAATGCTTGCTATTTGATCAATGCGTCGAACTAGTGTTTGATTAATCTTCTTGTTGTTGAAATAGCTTCGATGATGATGTTGTGGAATATATGTATAGTTAGTGCATATATTGCTCCGTGTATTAATTGTTTCAATCTTCGATATGCTTTATGGTTTAATGAAATTGTCAGGCATTTAGTATGTCTGTGTAATAACGATTCTGTGCTCTCTCTCTCTCAGCTAGTATCCCCACACAACAACTCCGTAGTCTCCACATTTCGACTTGGTTCAGTCTGAATCGAATCTGAACTTTATCGTTTGCTATGAGACGACTACGACTTCCAGCGGGACTAATCCTCCATGGTCCATGAGACCCATCCAAAATTCCCACAAACAACGATTGGCAAAATCCCTAGAGGATTCGAACCCCTGACCTCTCACTTGAAAGGCCAGGGACCGAACTGCTAGGTCAAGCCCCAGGGGTCTCTCTCCCTACAAACAAAAATTAACAAGCCCAATAAGTTTTATAAATGGGCCTAATTCAGTAATTTCAGCCCAAGAGCAGTACTGAGCCATAAATTGAATCAAGAGAGTAGAAGTGATGGATATGACAAAATTCAAATGTTACCGATGATTATTATTACTAGTATCTTACGAACACTCGATGTGTGTGAATTAATATATACTATTATTTTGTATTTTAATTTTTTATAATTTAACGTCTTAATATATGCATTTATAATTTAAAATTTAATTATTCATTATTTTAAGTATATAAAAATAAAAAAAATTATTAATGAGGATATAATCATAATAAATCAAAAAGTTAAAGGATAAAAGAATAATTAAACAAATTAAAATAAATTAAAAGAAAAAAGAGTAAAATTGTAATAATAAATGGCAGACCAAATTAGCAGTTATCCCCATCATCCCTTAATAAATAGTATAGATTATTATTTTGTTACTAAATTGAGTTTTTTTTTTTCAATAATAAAAATAAAAAAATAGGAAAATAGGAAAAGGTTTACGTAATTCAATTCCTACAACCGTCAATATTTTATTACTAAAAATGTTTGTGATGGATGTCTGTTAATTTTAATTCAAAATAAAAGAATCATTACACCTAATGCATTAACAATAGAAAATAGTTTTATTCGAAGAAATGGCTCGGAAATGGAAAAGGGAAAAGAGAAAAAAAAAAAAAAAAGGCAGAGAAAGCGACGTGCATGCAATACAGTGTTTGCTATATATGCAATACAACGTACACCAACTAAGCCAGAAATCTATAGTAGTATAGTATTATGTAAGAATCTTTATAAAAATAATAACAATACTGATGATGTGTGTAGAATTATCTACGTCACCTTGATCATATGCTTACATCAGCAGCAAAATCCATTATGTAAAAGGTTTCTCACACAGAATAGGTCTTTGTAATGGATCTCGGGGGTAAATAATATATATCATATCATGTATATATATATATATATATATATATATTATATACATCATCGTCCCTATCATTCTCAGAATATTCTATTGTTTGACCTATCACCATGATACAGCTGCATGTTCTGAGGCAGCGACGTTGAACGACCAAGAATAACGACGTTGATAAATATAATTGTTTTTTTTTTTCTTTTTTGCTGAAGTTAGTTAAATTAAATAAAAGATAATAAAACGAAAAATTCATATTATTCTAGTAGAACAAGAATTGAAATGGAAATTCACACGTATAAGAGAAATATATGAAGAAAATCTCTCAACATTTTAGCAGCAGCCCTTTATTCTAAAGTGACATATACGTATATTTCTGGTCTAATAAAGGCTGGTGGATATATATAGCTATTAAATTAAATGAGCCCTTACTATTAGGCAAGCACTTTTCTTTTTTTTTTTTTCTTTTTCGTGACTTATGAAGATTAAAGCAACTCTGAGTGTAAGCTTGCCGACATTATCAGACTTTCTCGTTCAAGAATATCACCATTTTAAACTTTTTACTTCATGTGATAATGAAGGGTAAGAAAACAGCAAAGTCCGTATATATGGGGAATTAGCAGAAGATCACCATTAATCTGATTTCTAGGGTTCATCATATAAAACGCTTTTAGCATCGATCAGTTTTACTATAGTTGGCAAAGGGAAAAAAATGGCAAGGTCCCACAATTCAGCTAACTTCTTCATTATTTATTGCTAGTCCGCGAGGGCATCTATGTGCCTTGGCATATAGGTGGAAAGGTTTATTCATTATTCAACCATTACATCCCCCCATATCTATATGTATGTGTATACTGTATAGTATATAGATATGATTTCGCTCGCCTTATAATCATCCTTAGCGCTTGAAGTTTAGTTGCCAAACACGTTAATATATACCTAGGATAGGAACACTTAGGTTTCTTACAGTTTTATGTACTTTTAAATCAAGATTAGGGTTTAAGGTTGGCAGCATGAGGAAGATGAGAGCGTCGAGCAAGATGGAGAAGCAGGGCATGTGCATTACTAACTCAATCATGCAAGAAAAATGGAGACGATCAGTTAGTTCTTCATGTGCCCATTTTCCCCATCCTGACCACTCCATCTTATTTGGATGTGTCTGTGTGTTGAGACATCAGAGACTTACGGAGCTTATGCTAATTCCTAGTTTTGTCTCAAGAATAAGCTCAATTTGCAGGTAAATAATTATGCTTAGGATTGACTAAGATCTCTTAAGAACCCATTCAGTTGGTTTTAAATTTGATTGCTCCAATCGACAGTAGATGAAGACTTGCAAGAAATTACAATGGTCCGCCTTTCTTTTTCTTTTTTTTTTTTTTATAAGAAAATTTACAATAATTAGGAAATAATTTACTAAGTTGATATTCACAGTAGGTGTTCAAGCTAAAACGTCATATCTAAATTGACCAATATGATTTTCTTCAATGGAAGCTTGGCCATGCCCAACTTGATATGTAAACGCATACGTTGTAAGGCCATCTCCAACCATTCCTCTATATATACAGTTGCTACAGTGTCATTTCTCCATATATAGAGTTTGAACAGTGTCTTTGAACTCCAACCATCTCCTCTCTATTTTACTCTATACAAAATATTCTCATTATACTACATTATAATTATTTTTATTATAAATTTTTATTATGATTACTTTAATAGATTATGATTACTTTAATAGATTATACTAAAAAAACTATTTATAATAATTAAGATACCAAAAATATTAATATTAATTTATTTTATAATTAAATAAAGTTATAAAATAAAACTAGAAATACCCCAATTATTTTTTGTTATAATTATTTTTAATTTTTTGATTAGATTATTTACGTAAAAGTAAGTTAGTTATCACATCTATTAATAAATATTATATTTATAGCCATATAATCTATAGTGAAAAAAAATGAATTTGAAATATTTGATATAATTTACTATTAATAACACCTAAAATAAATAAATTAGCAAAAAAATAAAGAAAAAGAAAACATAAAGGAAACTAAAAAAAGAAATTAAAAAAATAAGCCTGCTCTCTCTTCCAACTGTTCATCTTCTCTGTCCGTCTCTCTCCTTTCATCGTCAAGAAATCTAAATTTCACAAACTAAAAAAAAATCCTAGAAATTACATAATTAAAGAAATAACAAAAAAAAAATAGCGATAGAGGGTGAACAGTGCCCGCTTCAAATAGCGGAGCACTGTTCACTCCTCCATGTTTGAAGTAGAGTTTTGAGTTTCATTGCAATTGGAGTTCCCCAAACTCCATCCATCCCTAGCGTCCAACGCCATGAATAGAGTCCCTTTGGAGATGCTCTAAGCATCTTCACTCCTCTTTGAAGTAGTGTAATAAACATAAAGAGAATAGATTCCATGCAATATATATCTCGAAGGTTTATATTCCAATCCTATTTTGCGTGATTTGACAATCGCTATAAAATGTTGGAAGGACACCAAAGGGCTACTTTGTAATGAGATGCTTCAACCTTTATTTCAGCAAAAGACATCAAAGCATATGCATTCTTAACTTTTTCCTGACATAACTATACAAAGGTTGCATAATCTCTAAAGCAGAAACTTAACAAAAAAGATTTACTTCGTCTCTATAAATTCCTCATGCAAGAAACTAACAGAAACTCACGATCGTTCCGCGGAAAAGAACATGAATACCCCGACGATAGTAGAAATTCTGCATCACTAATAGAGAGTAAACCTAACCATAGCTAAGAATCCCATTGCCATTCCATATGCGAAATATATGATCGCAGACGATGAGGGCAGATGCTTCTTCACCATAAAGCAGAAGACGTTCAGCGTTCGCGACCGTTGTGTTATTTTAGACTCCGATAAAAACCTGGTCGTAACTTTGAAGAAAAAGGTGATCCCTTTTATAACATTGGGGTTTTTTATTTCATGAATGTTCCTTTATTGAACATATATATCTATTACATGAAGCTTAATGATTGATCCGTTTTAGGTTATGAGTTCAAAAAGTGGATGGCAAGTGTTCAAAGGAGATGGTTCGAACTCTTCCAATATCGTTTTTTACCGTTAAGAACTCTTCACATGTGAAGTTCAAGATTGAGTTAGATGTGCATTTATCTGTTAACTCTAACGTTGGAGCAAAGTCTTGGGACTTTAAGGTGGTCGGAAACTGGCCAGAGAGATCATTTGTGGTGTACGATAAGGATTCTATCCCTATTGCACAGGTAACATCATGATATATATTATCAAGATAAATATTAATTTTTTTTGCAATTTCCGAAAGTTAAAATAAAATGAAAAAACATTCAATTACACAGATGCAGAAAAAGCCCATCATCGGGAGCAAAGTTTATGGGAAGGACATGATTAGTCTGAATGTTAATCCTCAAGTCGACTATGCCTTTATAGTTACGTTGGTTGTGATCCTTTGTCAAATGAAAGAAGACAAAGATTAATAAGCTTAGGTGTTTGTTGATAAATCTGTATTATCTTATAACAATGCAAGAAAAGTGGCATTGATTAACTTGCACTTTGAATGATTGGGTCGTCGGTAGGTTCTTAATGAATAGAACGTTTTCTTAAATAATAAGACGATATTGACCCTCTAGAAGATTTGAGTATTATTATTTTGACCTCGTTTAACTACATAAATTTAATATAATTTAATAGTGGTCGTCCCATGTCCCAATAAAGATATTTAATATTCCCCAAGAAATAATACGCTCTATTCACTTTTCACTGGTTAGTGCTGCATTTTAATATTGTGAAACCAACAATGTATATAAATAATTATATAAACATAACAATCTATAGTAAATATATTTATTTTATACATCGTATCCCGCAAACTAGAACGTAACATGAGTTCAATTTTTATCTAGTATATAGTTATATATTTCGAAACGAAAGTACCAATTGTTGGCTCGGGCCATCAATACAAACTATATAAGATAATTTATGGGCTTTAGTCTACTTTTCCAAAGGGCTCTTGCATCCAATATTAGTATAATTTATATCACATACAAAGCCCTAATATACATTTTCGAGCTCAGCCTATGCATAATGCAATTTTCATCCAAACACATCAAAAAGCACATATGTGTGTCTGTGGCATGATATCGTATGTTAGCATTTTCCTAGGTTATAATACACATGTAATCTTGCAATGGAAATGAGGGTAAGTTGGTTTTTCCTGACGTTAATGTTAATGTTAACGGACCACCTTTATACTTAGGTTGTATAAAATACTATAATTTATAGCTAATGAAATTAATTGGTTGTTAAATGATTAATTAATACTTGTGCGATATCCCAACAATCATTGGTTCTGCAGCATCCAGCCACAAAAATAAAATACATTAATATACCGAATTAAAGGTGATTTAATTTGGATAATTTTTTTTTAAAAAAGAAAAGGGAAATGTGAATTAGGGCAAGATCCAAAACAAATGCAAATGGGATATTGGAATTAGGCTCGGTTCTGGTCAGTGACTGGGTTCTGGTCAGGCTCCTGGATGGGTTCTGGTCACCGCGGGTTTGGCCAGGGTGGCTGGGGTTACTGGTCCTGGTCAACTGGATGCTAGCTGATGTACAAGCACCTTACTGCAGCAGGTACAAGCAATGAAGCTGACAGCTTTGACCAGTAATGACAAAAGCTTCCAACGGCCCTTTTATTGTGTCAACGGCTACATCAAGGTTGGAAGGCTATAAAACGTCCAAGTACAAACAGAAACGTAGGATCCTAGAGACAACAAGAACACATTCAAAGAGAGATCCAAGAAGGAAGAACAAGATCAAATAGGCTAATCAAGAGAGTTCTTCTTCATGTGTGGGATACAAAAGATAAAGAGAGCTACAAAGTTCAAACCCACACACCTCACTCACAAATAGAGAGATGAGCGAAATAGATTAGTTGAGTGAGAGTCTTAACACAAAGACGTTAAACTATGTGTTTGTATTCTTTGCACAAAGACGTAAAACTCTAAAGATGTGAGCGGATTGTGAGGTGCGGCCTACAATCATTGTGTACGATGGACTTTAAAAAGCTATCGAAGATAGTGACTTGCGTGGGGGTGGTACTATGGTTGAGTGCTAGGAGTTTAGTTAGCGGGAGTCTAGCTATAGAGGGTTGTACTTAAGTACATGTGACCGAATCTTCTAGTGGACCTTCCTTGCGGGGAAGAAGGGGAGACGTAGGAGATTAAGCTCCGAACTTCCATAAACAAATCCCGTGTTCACCTCATTGCATTCATAAGTAGAGCATGCATAGTTGAAGCATTTTAAGTGTTTGATTAAAATGCTTCAACCAAACCGGTTTTTAACTTGCATAGTTTTGAAACACTTTTAAAAGACCCGCAAAACCGATTTTAAGAGGATTAGGTCGAGTATTTTCCGTTTGGTTTAAAATCGTAACTCGCTTACTCTCTCGGTGCTCGTATATTTCAAGAACCCGAGTTATTACAACTCAAGTATGTTTAAAAAGTTTTTAAAGTGTTTATTCACCCCCTCTAAACACTAACCGATCCTAACACATTACCATCACTCAATATATATACGAATATATGCGACACATAAATGATGAAATGAACTTTTTACACGACTCTTTCTGTTTTGCTAGAAAACGTAATTTATAAAGTTCATTTTGCACCGAATTATATTATATATAGGTATAATATATCAAAGAAGAAGAATGATGAGAAAGAGAAAGACAAGAAGTAAAAAATAAAAATAAATCCGAATTTTCAATTTTGAGGTTCACGTATTTTTTTTATATTTATTTTCTATTTTTCGGGTTATTTTAAAATCTTTCATAACATCCGAAATACCAGATTTAGACTTAAGAAGTGCATGGAAATTCAAATATGTATAAAAAAAAAGGTCTTTCCTCCCATGCTCAATTATATTTAATCCTTCATCAATATTGCTAATCATTTAGCCAGAATTATTATATTCCTAATCACTATGAGAGGATGATTCATTATCTTTAATTATTTATTATTTTATACTTAAACAAAACATAGATCATCAGACATTTTGTGGTCATTAATTAACACTAGCGCGTGGACCCTCTCAATGATCGCTGTTTGCTTCATTCAAATAAAACCACACTACTCATCGTTCATTTGTATGTGTTGCTTCGACGAGAATCTCTTAGTGTTTGTATTATCCTTGAAGATTAATATTCCATTAAATATTGGAATACAGTTGTCATTGATAATTAAACCATTGTCTCTTACGTAAATGCTCACGGAATAATCTCTCTTTGCCTTCTTGGACACTGATTTCCTTTCCATTTTTCATTTATTTAAATGGAAGTTGCTAATTCATTTTAAAGGAAAACATACTGCTAAATGATGTTAGTATAAAAGTCTAAAGTTCAAGACGATAGCCGATTGGCCTATACATACTGTTCAGTTCTTCTATTTAAAACGTTGATTTACCTAAAATATATTTACATATTTATGTTGACATCTACGTGGATGATCAAGCTCAAGTGTCACAATTAATTATGATAAATATATTCAACATATGTCTACATATATGTAAATATGTGACCGTGATTGATACGTGATGATGAGTGTTACTTTTGCCATTTATAAGTTTGTTGTGTTTGAGACTTATATAGTTGGTTGAGATGCATGAGAGAAAACTTCAAACACAAAACACACACAGAGACGCAAACACACAGATATATATATATATATATGTATATGTATATAGAACATTATTAAACAAAAAAGAAAGAATGACTCGTGACCTGAGTGAGATTGACAAAACCGTGTAAGTTAGGTTGTTGCAATGTAGTTCATAAGAAAGAAGATATGTTTTTGTTGTTTGATCAAACGTATAGTTGTACTAATATTTAGCTGTCCATTTATAATGCCTCCAAACGCTTCTCACGAGGGATCTTTAGACGAAAGAGAGCCTCCTTCTACTTGATAATAATAGCCACATCATTACACACACTGACACACACACATGTATATATTATATATATATATTATATATATTGCGTACAACATATTTCATTTTGTGGGGAGGTTCTAAATTACTATATTGTCCAGACTCAATAATATGCATATAGATAAGAGATAAAGGAAATTATTTTCTTATCATTGAGAAAATCGTATAGTAAAATCGAAAATCGCTGTGAGAATGTTTGAAGGAAGGTTGGCAAAGCCACAAAGAAACATAAGTAGATGGGACGATCGTACGTTTTAGAATGTTTGATCTTTCATTTTCTCTTGCCCTAAGATATATGGGTTTTTGTCATTCGCAATATGCACTAATTCTTACCTTTCTATGAAAGACAAAATTTTTACCTGAGGGAGAGAATGTGAAATGGGTAATTTGGCTATGCAATAGTTATACTTAAAAAGATAAACAAGTGATTGCTTCTTTCATTATAAAAACCCTAGCATGAACAGCAATAGTTGCAGCATGTATATATAAATCTACAACTCCCATATTATCATTTACCTTTCATTCTCTTACACATGCTTTACTTTTATTATCTTTACAATTATATATATTTTCCCAGTTTAAGTAAAATGAAGCGAACTCATCATAATTACTAATATCCAGTTATATACTAATCAAGTTCTAACGGATCCATATTCTATTTGTAGAAGAATAAGACAAAAGAATGAAAACAAGATTTGAACCTTCATTAAACTTCAAAACATAATTAATGATATATATTAGCAGAAAATAAATTAATAAATAACCATAAAGAAATGAACAGGCGGAGGGTAAAATTGTCTACTCCAAAACAGTATCTATACAATAGAGTGGCACTCATGCAAGAAACAAACAAAGAAATCAAACATCACAATTGCTTGAGAGCTATGTACACCTTAATTTAAGTCTCTTTAAAAAGCCCAAACAGCGCCTTATTTGTTCTTGTCTCTTGTCTGTGTGCTGAAGATAAAGAACTAAAGAAGATTAGATATGAGTTCTGCAAATCGAAATAAAGAAGCTCTATTCCAGCAGCTTCGTTCTGTTACAAATTCTTCCGCGGTAGGATTTATTACATCTGTTTCCTTATCTGCTTCTTGCTGTTGTTTGTTGATTTTCGAAATATCACCGTCTTATGTTTTTTTCATATGTCATCAATGTTTAAACGATTTTATTAGCTTTCAGATTATATTAATTTTTTCATATTTATCCTCAAAAGAAGTTATCTGAACTAGTTTATCTACTTTTTTGACGGATGTCAATTTTTTTTTTCATATTTATTGACATCCCTAGATTAATTCGAACTTAATTGTAATCAGCTTTTGATGGAATTCATACTAATATTTTCATATATTCCATCAAAGTGGACTCAACGGTTTATTACCATAGTTTGGATTGCTTAGAAGTCCTAATATATATATATATTTTTTTTATGATCCATATAAGTTCATCAGTTTAAATTTTATAGAATTTGAAGTTCTTTATATATCAAAGTTGATCTCCATCAATCTTAATTTGGAGCAAAGCACATGTAGATTTACATCCCTCTCCACTTTCTTCCCATTTTTATCATATATATTGTCACTTCTCATAAATGGTACTACTATAAACTGATTATCCCGTTAATTCGATAATTTAAGAAATCGCTGATTTGGCTGGATTTGTTTTTGGTGAATTCGTAAGGTTTTGTCCATATTGGTTGCATCTAACAAGCCACATAATATAGCAATTTCTTGTCTCGATTAGCAGGTTAACAAAGCATCAATCGTAGTTGATGCAACGAAGTACATAGGAGAATTGAAGGAAAGGGTAGAGAAACTAAACCAAGACATTGCAGGTTTAGAAAGCTCAAGCCATCAAGATGCTAACTTGCCCGCGGTATATATGTACATGTATATATTAGTATCACTACTACTGTTCATACAGCAAGTCTTCAAAATGGTACATAAGTTTGATGGACACATATGCGGACAATGTTTCCTCAGCAGGTCAAAGTTGAAACCCTAGAAAAGGGGTTTCTGATAAACGTCTTTGTAGAGAAAAACTGCCCAGGCATGCTCGTATCAATACTCGAAGCTTTCGAGGAGTTGGGCCTCGAAGTACTCGACGCTAGGGTTTCTTGTTCTGATAATTTCCGTCTCAAAGCTGTTAGTGAGGTAATAAAATATCCATTTTTACTCTATCAGAAATTGCATTCTGTCGATCGATCAAAAGCACTATAATTAATTCACAGCAAGTTCGTAATGCAGGAGAAGATTATACGATCAACCGACATGCTTAAATATATAGTGCGAATAATTAGCATTAATAGTGACATGCTTAAACATATGCAATGCAGAGTGAAGGACAATCTGATAGCATAGATGCACAGGTGGTTAAACAAGCAGTAGTACAAGCTATTAAGACTTGGAGTGAAGACAATGGCCGAGATTAATAGTTTTGAACTAATCTCTTGGATTAGTTAAATAACTGATCAAACTCATTTGGGGGTTCAGATAATGAGATAAAAATTAGAAAACATTAAATTAATGTACTATATACGATCAGTTGGATGTAAATATGTATGAGTTTGTTGAGCTTGGACAGAGAGTTTTTTGGACGAGTGGGGAAAAAAGAAACACTCATCGTTCTAAATGACAAGCATTTGCATTTTCTTAATGTTGAACATATTTAATTGGAAATGTAGTAATTGTTTATTATATTGTTTACCTTGGGTATTGTCTCGAACATATAAGTTTCAACCATATTGGTGTAGCTGTCGGAGACTATTGAATTGATTACGTCAGGAGCGTCGTCATCTCCTCTAATTAATATTGGTAATTTAATATATATATATATATATTATATATATATATATGTGCCTTTCAGGTGCAAAGTAGTTGATTGTCGCATGAAAGCTTGCTTGTTCTTATGACCCAGTTGACCTTATCAATGTTGTTCTATACAAGTTTTATATTTTCTGTGACGATTTTATTATTTAATTAGCCGAAAATTTACTTATTCAAACTCGAAAATTTTAAAATTGGAGCAGTTGATTAATTTCGCTACAAGTAAAATGTAGGCAAAAGTCAACCGACGCATTCAAAGCTACAAGTCGTTTGATCTACTTAATACGTTCTCTTACAACTTGTATTATAAAATAATAAAAATACGAGTATTTAATGGGTTTTCAAGAAAAAATAACTTATTTAACTCTCCCGTCGGCTGTTTTCGTAATCTTTATATAACCCTTATATAAAAAAAGTAAGGTTTAAATATATTTTTAATCCTGTATATTTGAGGGGTAGCGTTTTCAGGACACTTAAGTTAATGGTGATAACTTTAGTCTTGTAAGTATCAAAATTGAAGCAATTTAGGGATATTTAAGTTAAGGTGACAATTTCAGTCCTATAAGTATTGAAATTGAAGCAATGTTAGGACAGTTAAACCCAGAAACTTAATTTCAGCATGGAATTTACACATGTGGCGCCGAAGATACTGATTTGGACTAAATTTGTTTTCTCTTTTCTTTAATTAAATGTCACTTCATCGTCCAAGTCAGCATTTCCGATTCTATGTGTATAAATTTCGGGCCGAAATGATGGATTCGGGGTTAACTTTCTTAAAATTGCTTCAATTCTGATACTTGCATGACTAAAATTTATTCTTTTTTCTCCAAATAAACTCCTACTTAGTTTTTTACTTATGAGGTGATGATTAATTGGAAGAAAGAGAAAACAAATTTAGTTCAAGTCAGATTATTTGGTGCCACGTGTATAAATTTCGGGCTGAAATTAGATTTCTAGGTTTAGTTGTCTTAAAATTGCTCAATTTATAATACTTATAGGATTGAAATTGTCACCATTAACTTAAATGACCATAAATTGCTTCAACTTTGATACTTACAGGACTAAAATTGTCACCCTTAATTTAAGTGTTCGTAAAACGCTACCTCCTCAAACATACATGACTAAAAATATATTTAAGCCATACAGTAGATAATAAATAAATAAAAGAGTTAGTCAATTGCAACGTCATATTGTAAGAAAAGGAGAACGTTTCATCACCAACTCAAATTATTTAATTAACCGACGTGATTAATTGCGCGTTGTCTAAGTCCATTAACCATTAATCTCACCCATCCATTGGTTATATATATGCTTCATAAACAACGATCACCTTACTAAAAACACACATTAATCCTTATTACAAAACATATCCTTGCAAAGCAAACAAAAAATGGCCATTAAACTCTTCTCCTACCCTTTGGCTTTAATCATACTCTCTCTAGCAACAACTGCATTCGCAGGTTCTTTATCTCCAACTTATTACTACAAAACATGCCCGCAAGCCCTACCGGCGATCAAACGAATCATAGAAGATGCCGTTAAGCAAGAGCGGCGCATGGGAGCCTCTTTACTGCGTTTGCATTTTCACGACTGCTTCGTCAATGTAAGTATATATATGAATTCATCTTCATCATCAGTTGAAAAAGTATGGAAGAAGTAACTAAAAATGCATAGTCTGTGTATATAGTAACCTATCCTTTCATTGCAGGGCTGCGATGGCTCTATTCTTCTAGACTCAACCTCGAGCTTCACCAGCGAAAAATTCGCGGCACCTAATAACAACTCCGCCCGAGGATTTGAAGTCATCGACAGAATAAAGCAGGAAGTTGACAGGGTTTGCAGCCGCCCAGTGATGTCGTGTGCCGACATTTTAGCTGTTGCTGCTCGTGATTCTGTCGTAGCGGTAAGTATACACTATTGTCATGACTCAAATCTCTTACATATAATCAGACCGTTTGTACATTATTGTCCATTATTTCACCAAATTCAAACATTAATTTAAGAGACAAAAACCCTAAACATGAGTTGTTTCTTGAAAAAGCTCGGTGGACCCAACTGGAAGGTGAAGCTAGGTAGAAGAGACTCTACGACAGCAAACATAAACCTGGCCAACTCAGATATCCCCGCACCGTTCATGAACCTATCAGCTCTAATCGGCACGTTTCGAAGACAAGCACTGAGCTTGAAAGACCTCGTCGTTTTATCAGGCGGACACACGATAGGGTTTTCTCAGTGCCGAAATTTCAGAAACCGTATCTACAGTGATTCGAACATCGACGCGAACTTTGCGAGGAGTCAGCGACAAACTTGTCCGGTCCAAGGAGGTGATTCTAACCTGTCTGGTTTGGACCCAACTTCTGGGGCTTTCGATGCTAAGTACTACGGTAATTTGGTGCAGAAGAAGGGTTTGCTGCATTCCGATCAAGAATTGTTTAATGGAAACGCTAACACGGAGGCCCTTGTTCGGGCTTACAGCAGAGATTCCGAGGCTTTCGCGAAGGATTTTGCGAGGTCGATGATTAAGATGGGGAGTATAAAGGTGTTGACTGGGAATCAAGGCCAGATTAGAAGCAACTGCAGGCGGGCTAATTGATTAATAAAGCATTTTGATGATTAAATTCTTGATTTTTATTTGTTTTGGTTTTTTTTTTTATTTCAACAAGTTTTACATGGTTTGTGTTATCTTCTATATTCAAAATTGTATTATTGTTTCTTTCTTTTCTATGTATGTGTTTGAGAAATAAAAATTTGTTCAAGTTTGTGCTTTATTACTAATTTTGGCCACTTTCGCATATTAATTATGTACAACGAATCCTTAAACTAAAGATGTTCCTACATTCTTCCTCTTCAATACATCACAAATAAATGGATTCCACGTGTAATAAATTTCAGAAAAGAACAAAATGAAATAATTATCATGATATAAACCTTCAACTAACTGTATCATCACATTATATATAAACCAATAAGAGCGATGATGATGATATGATGATATTAGGAGGCATATTTTATCACCTTATATTTTCTGGTTATTCTGATCTTTGTTGCTGCTGCTAAGTTTAGTTATCATCTTCTTGAGGTTTAATAGTTCATGGCCATTACATGCGATTCATGTTTAGGACTGTGTTGCAAGTATATAATTTATTATATAAAAACTTCATTACACGAATGTTCAAACGAGGAAGAAAATTTAGACAACATCGTCAATAAAAAATGATTATGATTATCCAATGATCCAAACCTTAAATATTTAATGAGATCCACGCCCAACAATAGTCAGCAAAACCTTCTTTGTTGGGTTGGCGAAAGTGCAGTCGTGCAAAAATGATAAAGAAGAGTCTTGCAGTCTTACGATTTTATTTGCTGAAATCTTACTTTGAGTTGCTACTGCACACTCGATTTTTTTACGGTTTTTACATGATAGATATATGCCCATCATACCACTTATTTATACTAGACACTTAGATGAATCTAGTCATGAATTTTAAGACACTTATTAAACTATCTTGACCTTCAACATGCCTTCTTGTAACTTGAGCTTTGTCACCATCTTCCAAGGTTTGATCCATGGCTCATCTATTTCCAACGGTCAAGATTGCTAATTAATATCATTTAACATTCTTGAAGATCAACACAGATCCGTAATAACGAATCTTCTCCAGGCCACTGCCTCCTTTAATCCCAAAACGCATCTTCGAAACACTCATTTCATCTCCGTGATCGAGCATGCTGGCCCTTCCGTCCAAAGACGATCCCCCGCTAGAGATCGTTCTTCTCCGACGATCCTTGGCCTTTGCATCAGTATACGAAGCAGACCATGACGACGAAGAAGACGAAGTCATAACAGAAGGTGAAGAAGCCACTTGCACCCTCCTAGGGTTGATCCTTCTCAGCAAAGTGATGAGAAGTTGGAATTTAGATCTCGGGCTGGTTTTCTTGCAGCCCGACTCGTCCTTGAGGCTGCTCGTGTAATAAGATGGCGGCGGCGTGAGAGGTGGGATGTCGCAGTTTTCGTAGGATTTGGGCTTAGGCTTCCCTGGAACTGTTTCCCAAGTGAATGGAATCGAACATGAGACATCGCCATAGTACACTCTGAATGAAGCAGAAAATCCCGCCGTTTCTTTGGACAGCAGCTTTGCGAAGAACTTGTCTTCTTCATCGTCGCCATGCTTCATGATTCTGAATGGCTTTTCATTACACAGATCATCAGTGCTTGTTGTAAGATGAGTCATCTTGGTTTGTCTTAAGAAGTGGAGTGAGACAAAAGACTGACTTAAGGTTTGTTTGTGTTTTTTTTTTTTTTTTTTTTTTTTTTTTTTTTTTTTATCAAATGGTACTACGATAGTCTTCATAAAGGGTATGTGTATTTATAAATATGATTGGCATAACGTTAAGACAACTCCCAAATCTGTTCAACTGTTATGTTAGAATACAAGAAAAAATTTAATAATAAGAAAGATATCTTATATGTAACTGGGACCCACAGAAAAAAACAATGACGGCAAGTTATCAGTTGCGAGATTATCTATGCTATATATTAATTGTCTATGGATAAAAACTAGTGTGTAAAATTTATTGCAATTTAATCTTTTCTTTTATAATTTATTTAATGTAAGTAATTACTATTGTACTCTTTAATTTTTTGTTTATTATAATTATATCCTTACAAAAATTTTAAATATTATTTCATCTATTATATATTATAAATTATAAATATCTTAAATATAAACTAATATTATAAATTTATATTTGTGAAGATAATCATACATACACTATAAATGGTTGGGGTGGAGGGATAATCATACATAAACTAATATTATAAATTTATATTTGCAGTATTTCATGTGTTACCAACCTTATAGCTAAGAGTACTACATGGCGGTTGAGAAATTTTTTTTTTTATTAAAGTACTTGTACGTGAGCGGAGCAATTTTGAGAGAATGAGAGGCCTCATTTTATTTAGTTTCTCTTGAAGATTGATCGTAGAAGAAAGCTTTGTAATCTCTAAAATCTTGAGTCTAGAAAGAGTAGAGAAAAGCTTTGTAATCGTGATCAATAAAGAGAAAAGAGTTCTCCCGTGAACGTAGGATTCGTATTGAATCCGAATCACATTAAAATTCCCGTGTTGTTGCGTTGTTTTCTATTTTATCGTCTTATCTATAATTTGGGATTGATTGAAATCCTCAACAATATTATTTTAAGCACATGCATAGAGTATGCAATAAAATACTAGTATATTTAATAATGGGTGGGTTGGGAGATTTAGTTTAGTTACATGTTGTAATTAACGGTTTGGGAGAGTATGAGAGCCGTTTGATTTTCTGATTATTACCATTAAAATAAAATAATAAAACATCCAAGATACTTAAAGTATTAAATGTGAAGATTAGGTTAAGATGAGAACACGTCATCGTGACGGTTAGAAGGTAATGGCCGGTGATGAGAGTAAGCTAACGTAACTACCCATCCATGATGTAATAACCCTAACTCACCTCACTTGTCAAAGGGAGAGAATATTAATGAACTGCTAATTTGTAACACCATAGAAATAGTTAGATAAGTCTTTTTTTTTTTTTTTTCTCAACTGAAATAAGGACATTAATCGAGACTAGCTTATATTAAATGAGTGTTGATCAACAAACTTGATGTTTTTAAATCAATTGGGAAAGGATAAGATTAGTATTAACGATACAATGAAGCGGTTATAATATTCTTTGCCTAGTGAGAAAATAATTTGTTTCTTTATTTTTATTTCGTTAGTATGCAAGTTGCAACATCTTCGCGTGCTTGAAAAACAAGGAAAGAAATTTCATATATGTGTGTGTATATATTTATATATGTTATAAAATATTATAAAGATTAAGTATTTTACTAATGACGATATAATTAGAGAGATAATAACTTCTTTTCTTTTATACTTTCTCTTATCTTTTTACACATCCCAAATCACCTATTTATACACAAATTCATCCAATTACATCCACAAAATAAAATATTACATCAACCACACAAAAATCTCATCTACCATTCTAATCAATAAAATAATCACAACCTCCATTCTAAACCACTCCTTTTACTTAACCACCATTCCAAACAATATACATCCACATATTTATTTAATATTTCATAATAATATATATATATATATTATAAAGCTATAATAACGACAATAACATAGGGTAGATAACCCTTCAATCTCTATTCATTAAATTTCAAAATTTCATTTAATGCACGAATGCAACAATTGAAGCAATTAGCCCTTGTTATGTCGAAATCCTACGTAGGTAGCTGTATGAATTCAATTCTGTAAAGTTTCGAACAGCTGTTTATAATAATCAATATCCTTAGACATGATATATAGAAGTTGATACATCATCTAAGATGTATGCTTTATCAAGAAATTGTTTGGGACAGAAAACCCTACGTTATTATTATCATTATTTTTTTCATTAGAAAGTTGAAGACATGCCTAGCAGATATATGAAATGATATTATATAAGAATATCAAAAGTGGTAAATTGATAAAGTTGTGAAACCTAATCATGTCTGAATTTTATTTTCTCATTTTGTGATATCCCAATGCTGGACCAGGTTCAATATCCGGTCCTATTACCCATCCCGAAGTCAATATTATTTCGGCTTAATTATTTTTTCAGCTCCGTATACTTGGAGGTGTGATATTTTAATGACACATAAATTACGAGGTGGCAATTTTAGGATAATAAGTTTCGAAATATAAGCAATTTGAGGTCACATAAATTGATGTTGTAATTTTATGATAATGAATTTCAAAATTGAAGCAATTTAAGGACAATAAATTTTAAAATTCAAGCAATTTGAATTCTGGCGTTAATTGTCCTCAAATTACTTCAGTTTTGAAACTTACTACCCAAAAAATTGAAACCTTTAATTTGAGTGTCCCCAAATTGCTCCAATTTTGAAACTTATTGTCCTAAAATTATAATTCTTTAATCTAAGTATCCTTATAACGCCACTACACCTAATATACAACAACAAAAAAAAATAATTAAAGATTTTTGTTTCTTTATTATTGAAACCACAACACTAAACTTACAAGCCCAAATACAACATATGCAATACTAGATGCAAAGCCTAGCCTTGGAGAGATATTTGGGCCGGGCAGTAATTGAGCAGACACTTATTAATGTGACTATAATCAGATTCTTGTACCGATGAAAATTAAATTTTATTGTTTACTATTTCTGTAAGAATTTTGTTTGTAGTAATTAAAGCCATAGATAGAACTCAATCATGGGACGACACTTATTGAGCTCTTCTTGACCAAGAATCTCTTGCTGGGCTTAAAGCTTCATCTTTCATTCATTCTTCAGCCATTTTTGTAAGCTTTTCAAATCGATCTTTGGCGAGAGTTATGACCTAAAAAGACAAAAACAAAAAAGACACAATTTACTGATATCCCTACAACGTATCCATGAGCCCATCCATGTCCATACCTTAAAAAAAAATCATTATAAAGATTCTTGTTATTTTGTGTTATGCAGACACGTGAGAATCAATCAATGGACCACATAGAGCAAAATAGTTACGATAATGTCTAATTGTATTTAATGATAAGAGAATATTTTTGCCAGCAGCCATATTGTTCGATTTGAATTTTATTTGATATTGTGTTGAGATATAATAACGTCTTTCCATGCTAGTGTAATTATGTAGACTCTCTATCTATATCTTTGAAGCCTATTGCAAAACTCATGTCTTTTTCTTCAGAGGAAATATCACTTCATGAATGAGAAATGATATCGAAGTGGAAACCCTAATGTTGAATTATGAGAGGCAAACGAAGAATGACAAAAGCGTGTTTGTTAGGTATATAGCTTCATTGCCATAAATGGTACATTTCAAAGGAATCTTTCTCTCTAGGCAAAGACATCATGTGACTCTGCTGTGTGCTGAAAAATCGTGAGGAAGAACTCATCAAACCACTAACGACAAAAGAGAAGAGAATAGTTGGAGAAAATGCGAACAATTAATTAATTATTATGAACTTTGTTATCAAGACATTACAAGCTACATTAAGAATAATCTTATGTTGTTTTCTGTTAATGTAATCTAACAATAAAAAGAAGTATAGTAGTTGCAATTTGAATGGGACAACGAATACTTCAATATTTCCAAATAATAATAATGATAATACTAATCAATAAAATAATAATTTCGATAGGATTTTCTTACCAACGGCTCCCACTAAAGAGAAAGGTCCCAATCTATTTATTACCCCCCAAAGCCCATCCCTCACTTCCCACACTATAACCCCTCTCTTACAATTTCTCCCATCATCGATTCTTAATCATTACAAACCAAATCTTTTAGCCCACGAGCACACAAAAAAGAATGGGTAATTACAAATTCAAATTATCAGATATGCTCCCAAATGCTTGGTTCTACAAGCTCAAGAACATGAGTATGAAGCACAATGAAGAACATCGTCGCCACCATCTTTCCAAGCCAGCCAAGAAATCAAACGCCAAAGACTCGACTTCGTCGTCGTCGTCGTCATCATTGCAGTCAGTTCCTTCTGACCATAACCATGTCATTACCACCAGACAATTACAAGTACAACCCCACTTGTCAGAACAAAGAAAGTCTTACTACTTCACGAGGGACTTAGCCAATAACCTCAGCCTAAACTCGCCAACCAAGCCAGAGAAGAAAAGCTTCGTTGCAGTAGAAAGTCCAAGAAAGTCGTCGTCGTCGTCGAGGAGAAGAAGAAGCACTAAGAGAAACATGGTCAGCAGGCGCAACTCGCCACGCCTGCTCGTCTCCTCGTCTTCTATCTCGGCTGGCTGTAGATGTAGAGCAACGTTTGAATCTGTCTGGACAAAGATGGACGACGACCCCATTCATCGAACTTCTTCTTCTTCTACTTCTTCGGGTCATGACTACGGGTCGGGTCGGGGCGACTCGCCCTCATGGTCCACTTCGCGTAATTGCAGCGTCGGAAACGACAGCTTTATCAGCGACGACGGCGATGGAGTCACTAAAGAATCTAACGTGAGCGATGCCTCAGAACTCACTCGTCAAATCCCACAGATGATCATAAACAAGAAAAAATCAGAGCCCACTAAGACTGTTCGCACCTCCGGCGAACTCATGGAAGAGAAAACACGGCGGCGGCTCTCTGTTAAGGTTGTCAAAGAAGAGACCACCACCACCACCACAACATGGAGCAGCACCACTGCGAAGAACAGCCATCTCAAGAACATCACGACATCCACGAGCCCTGTAAGTCGACCGAGGTTATCCTCGGCGTCGTCTCAAAATGGCGTTAGGCTACGAACTAACTCGCCGAGAATGAGGATCCCGGGAAGGAAAAGTGTGTCGTCCACGAGACGCGCCGCCGTTGTGTCGGAGAGTTTTGCGGTGGTTAAGGCCTCGAGGGATCCTCAAAAAGACTTCAGAAAGTCAATGGTGGAGATGATTGTGGAGAATGATATTCGAAAGTCTAAGGATTTAGAGGAGCTTCTTGCTTGCTACCTCTCGTTGAATTCCAATGAGTATCATGATCTGATCATCAATGTCTTCAAGCAGATTTGGTTTGACTTTGTTCGTCTTCGTCTCAAGTGATTATTATATTTAAATTTTTATTGATTTCTTGTTTGTTTAATTGTAGCTAGCTAGCCTTATATATAAATATAATAATTGTAGCTGTTATGTATAAATTGTGTCATGAATTATAAAAAATCCTATCTTGTTTGAATAATCTTGAAATTTAATCCAGGTTAAGGCTACTCCCATTTTAAATTATTTAAAAATAGAATCGTCGAAAAATAAATATATTACGATCACAAATAAAATAAATATTGTCACTTGGTACTTGTCGAAAATCCCCTTTCAAAATTATATAAAAGTGCGATGCTATCAAAAGAAGATAATATATACATACATACACTACACCAAAGAGCCTTCTTATTACAAAGCTGAAAAAATCTCAGCTTTCAAGTTTCTCTACAAAGCTCACAGTTTCTCTAGGTACCATTTAGCTTTTGAAACTGTCCCGAGGAATATGAAAAAGGCAAGAAAAATTTTTAAATATGGTACATAGAAAATTAAATATTATTCAAAAAAATTGCACGGTAAAGGTTCAAGATCCATGCGCAAGGAACTTTATGAATGAGCTTTTTGGACTTTGGGGGTACACTGTTGTCTAAAGTTGTATGGGGTGAATTTATTACATTTATTTATTTTTTTTAAAAATGGAGGATTTCTGAGGACACGTCACAAAAGGTGCAAGATTTAACATTTTTCAAACCTCATGTTACTGTGTAATTAGGTATATTCGTCATGGAAACGTTCAATATCTAATTTCTTAATCGAGGGTGATGAAAGTATAGTTTTTTGTCGGTAGGGTTATTGGTAAGGATGGTTGATTAATTGCGTATATATATATGCATTTAGTTGAGTTTAATAATTAGGGTTTGTTAGATAGTGATTGGGGTTTATTTTCTAACTCTATATTCAATTATTCTAGTTTTTTTTTTAATTTAATTATTACAATATGACTCTATGTTTGGGTTATTAGACTTAGAAGCTTAAGATGCAGTATGTTAATTTTCTTTTTAATGGAAATATCGTAAGTCGATTATGAGAGTTTACGCTTTTATCGAAATGCATGATTGAAAATATATATAGAATAATTGGACAGTTTACAATGGAATTTGATTAGATATTCCAGTGGGGTATAGTATAGATTTATCTTTTATTGTGAACAGTATAATATTTCTTTTGAATATTTGAACTAAATTATAAATTTCGATGGAAGGAAAAGCGTTTTGTAATATAATGTTATGCTTATCAATAACCATTTATTTACTTAAATAACATATTGTATGTAACTAATTGATTATTCTACCTAATATAATATTTGTCCAATCATCCAATGATCGCAATCAAAGGAGCTGTGCGTATTGATTGCTAGTCTTTGTCGGATTGCTACAGAGGGAAGATATATATATATATATATATTTATATTTCCATCAGACACTCGCAATATACATAAATATAGATAGTGACATATGCAGCGATAATATAATTAAATATTTCAATAAATGTATGATATATTTGTAAGGTAGTGGTGAGTAGCAAATGCTAAGTCAAAACAAAGATTTCTTCGTCGACCCACCAACATGAATGCGGAGATTCAGGGTTTTTGCTATCAGATAAAAACAAAATATAATTATATATAAATATATATCTATATATATATATTTGTGCGTGTGTGTGTGTGTGTCGTGACTATATTTAATACTATTACAGCATTTAATAATAATATTGTTGTGACTCTCACAGACATTCATCACAATTCACACATCCTCTTTCTTATCTCTCACCTGGTTTATTGCCAAGAGCAGAAAGTCACACGTTTTCTTTCGCCATTGGTTGTTTATATCATTTTTATGTTTTCTATATATATGTAATGTATATGAAACAAATAAATAAAAGAAAAAATAGCAAGGAGAGAAATATAGTAATATTGGAGACATAATACGTTAGATGATCTTGGCAAAAAGCTGTAAGAACTGGACCAAGACAGCCAAGTCTTTCCGCACGAGCAAATTACTTCAATTTTCCAAAATAATAATAATAATAATAATAATAAAGCTGCTCTTTCCACTATTTTTCTATACCCTCTTCTTCATATCTCAATAAAAACAAAGCAAGTTTTGTTTTAATATCAGTTTAGCAATAAATCTCTCGTTTTAAATTGACCAACTTGAAGTTATTCTTTTTTCTGGCAGTATCTTTTTGTTCAGATGAACAATCTATAAGATATACAAAACGACAGAGATTTATGTGTTTTGTTATTAAGCTATCATAAACCTAATTATGTGTGAAACTAATTGTTTGTTTTAACAGTCGAAGAAAGGGACAAGTGACAATATATATTTTAAAATTTAGTGTGGTGATTCGTAGTGATATGGAAAAAAATAAAAATAAAAAAAATCGATCTTTACGTTGCGTCATTAGATTTTTGTGGGCCTCTTGATTTATACCACTCAGCTAATTTTACAAGTTTATTTATGATTATATATATAAGTGAATGTTTTATTACCACGAAAATAGAAAAAGTCATTCAATGTAAATACTGTATTTTTATGATAGTGTTTGCCACTTTGGTTCTTCCATCCATACTTATATTATTATTATTATTATTATTATTATTATTATTATTATTATTATTATTATTATTATTATTATTATTATTATTATTATTATTATTATTATTATTATTATTATTACTATTATTATTATTATTATTATTATTACTATTATTATTATTATTATTATTATTATTATTACTATTATTATTATTATTATTATTATTATTATTATTATTATTATTTGACAACATAAAAACAATGAAACAGTACACGATATTTAATATAGTTTTTATTGAACAATGCAACACAATATTTCAAGGGGAAGAAATATAATCAGCGATAAGTATATATATATATATATATATATATATATATATCTGTATGCGATCAAGTATACATATATGCAAGAAAATTATACAACAACGACATTACAATTACAATCATTAACTGATCAAATACTGAAATTATTTTATTCGTTTTGCCGACAATATTTATCTTTTCCTTAGTTGTCCATCGCTGTTCAATGGAAAAAGATGCCCTATTCGTGTGAAGAAAAGGATTAAATTTTAATTTTGCTTGAGAAGACTTCAACCATCCATGGCTTAGTTCCTGTAATAATTTAATAATGCAAGAAATTATAAAAATATTGACTTTACTTTATATAATTTGTCTCCATCTAGATTATCATAAAAAAAAATAATAATATTCTAATAATTGAACTTGACAAAGCAATACAATACCTGCATTTCCTTTCCCATTGAGACAACAATAGTGTCATGGCCCATGTCAAAATACAAGTGATCTCCATCGTCTGATTCCAGGCAAAACTCTCCATTGTCTTCACTCAAATATAGATTAAGACACAAAGCAAATGGAGACGATTCCGTTCGAAGATCTTCGATTTCTAGCGAGTTTCGATCGATAATGTTCGCCCGATGGTACCTATAGATGCTCAATGTCCCGCCTTTTAGTTCGAAAGGTTCTTCGCTTTGCGTTTCGCCGCTTTCCAGAATGATGTTTGCCAGTTCTTCCGCTATCGTACGGAGTTGGCTCACTGCGTTTGCAATTTTACGTCTGCGTAAAAGCGCAAACCATAGAAGCGCATGGCTTAGTTTTTATTGGAAATAAAATATATAAAATTAAATTATGATGCACTCCTTTATCAAACTTAATATTTTAGAAAAAGTGGTTATTTAACATGATATCAGAGTTCGGATCCAATAGAGGTCATGAACGGTGGCGGAGCCAGAAAATCACGTGAGTGGATTGGATCCCATAATTCAATATTTTCTAAAATTTTCATTGGGATCAATTTACTTTAATTTTGTTCAATCTTAGTATAATCATTAAAAAAACCAACATATATTATTAATAATTATTATTTTCAGTGGGGTCCATGAATCCCACCGCCACCAAGGTAGGCCTATGATCATTAATACGGATCCCCACAAGCATTCCATTCAAGAAAATTACACGTCTAAAATTAGATAATAAATAAATCAACTAAGATGTTTAGGGAATTTGTTGGCATATTATAAAACTAAAATATGATACAATTTCTTTAATTTTAAATTAAGTGGTCATTTAACAATTTTTATACTTCTTTGTTAAATGTAATCAAATGCCTCAGCATGCATGAAAATGAGCATTGTAATGAATGCACCAATATATACCAACTTTTAAAGTTCAACTCACCGAAAAATCTGAAAATTCCGTTCGCCGATCAAAGCGCCAGCCTCTTCCACGAACTTCTCATCGTGACCGTCGCACCATACGAGCTTCTCGTGGTCCCCGCCGTAAGCACTCGCACCACAGCACCCAACGGTTAGCCCGAAGATTCTCTCGCTCTTAGCCAAAGAAAGCCTCAGATCGCGTGTGAAAATCCCATGATCGACGACACCAAAAACTCCAAACTCTTCGGCCGACCTCAGCATTTTCCTCACGGAATCACTTTCCCTTAGTACGAGGGATTCGTAGCTGACTTCGACGGGCTTCGAACTTTGTCTCTGCGCTTTTCTGGGAAGGTGTAATAATGGGACTTGTATGGACTTATCGATGCGCTCTGATAAAAAAGGGTTCGAGGCCGAGCGCGAGCCTTTGCCCGTGGGGATCGGCGAGGGCAATGACGAGTCAATCTTCATGGGATTCAATGTCTGCGTTTTCTTGATCATTTAGAAGAGCATAGTTGGCTAATTATACTTAAAGTAGACAATATGCTATTATTAAAAAAGAAAGACTTTTTGAGTAATGATATAGGTGTAAGTATGCACGTTGTCTAAGTTTGTACTAAATCAACAAAGATTCCATCGCTGGACAGTTCGCACGTTTTGTGTCTAAAAAAAAGGTTATCTTAAGCAAAAAGATGATCCATATGTAAGAACTGAAAGTATGAACCACAGAGGCAAGACAGAAGAAACAGATGATTCAGCACTGTGGCCATAACTGATACCTAATCGAAGCCCGGGAGCAAGAAAACTTCCCATTTTGTTCGGTTCTATGACAGCCATATATTAGCGTAAAACGGGCGACAAAAAAGTTGCAATATCTTACGACAAAGCGGAGCAGAAACCTACGATCGGTCGAGCGAGCAGAAACTTCGGGCTTGGAGACATTAATGCTTACAAAGTCTATTGAACAACAACGAATCCTATCATGGAGTTTTCACAGCGGAGGAAAATCTTCTTCGTCTTTAAGCTGGTAGGAAGATCTCAACAATAGCCTGTTGTTTAAAACCAGGGGAAACAATCAACTGATTCTGTATCTATAGCTGATCGTAAAACATCGATTTCAAGAAGGTTGGCTTTTTTATATTACCTAACATCATGTTCCTCGGGCAACTTCCTCGGGGAAGTACGTAGAGGCGGGTTTTCGATGCTGCCGGGTTTTGCCCGAATTGGGAATTTCGGGATCAGACTGCGCATCGAAATTGCTTCCAACGTGGTGCCCATTTGTTTGTGGAGGAAATGACGGGAATGCCCCGGGAGGAGTAACCATCCCATTACTGTTGACGGGAAGTTGGAGTTGTGAAGCTCCATTGTTGCTCTGGTAGTAAATATTCGTCCCAGGGGCGAACAACGTTATCCCATTGTTACGATGAGGTACTGATGGTGGTCCATTCCTCGTCGTCGAAGACGATGGCGTATAACCTTGTGGAGGATGTATCTACAAAGACAACAATCGATTACAAAGCATACACGGTAGTAAAGCCATCACTTTTAACTGTTCAAACTATGTTTTCACAGTGTCCCTTTTAACAGAATGACTGTGATAATTCAAGGTCGGCATAATACTACATACCGTATTGGGTATATATGTTCCCGTTCCTCGGGGCTTAGGCAGCCCTTCCCAGCGAAAACCCGGGCTTGGTATCATAATGCGTTGCATCGGATACAAAGAAGGATCCATATACATACCATTATTGTTCATATACGAAACAGCGTCATTCTGTTCAACCCGCAAAAAAGGCGCGTGGTTGTGGCTCCACTGATTTGCCACTTGGCGTGCAGCAACTGGCGGAAATGGAGGGCTATTCTTGCGCAAAGAATGGGCAGTGACAGAGTAGGCCTCGAAACACCTTCGACCGTATTGCAAGTGTTGCAAGTAGATGTCATAATCCCCGGTGAGAACTGAAAAGCTTTTGTCCAACGAACCATTTTTCTCAACTGTATTCATACCTCGTCCTTCTCCGTTGGATCTTGACGATGTATTAAACTCTTGCTCGTTCGGGATTGATTTTTTGAAATGCAGGTGTGGAGCAAAAACGGGACGTTCGACTTCGAAAGAACCGTTACTCTCATGATGGGTCGGGGTCTGATTCGTGCGCGAGTCTTCAGACAGTTTAAGGCCCTTGAACGCAGAGGTTGAAGTCTCAGGGAACTGAGGAATAGGTTGTCTGCCTTTGTTGCTCGGGTCTGTGTTCGAGAAGAATTTATGAATCTCAACCGATATGGAATCTTCCGGAAGCAAGAGTATATGCGCTAGTTTCCCAGCCCCGTAAGTGAAAGCACTGCGAATTCGGTAGAAGTTACCTGTGAGATAATACAAAGAAAGAAATACTGAGTTTAGTCCAATCCATATGAGTGATAAAGGTTCATTTTTTTTTATTACCTCTGCTAACACTACGCCCGAGATTATTGGGATCTTTCATAGGATCGACTATGTTGAGATGCTTCAATTGGAACCCACGCGAGTTCTTATCACCTTCTCGAGAAGGAACAGAATACTTGCGAACGCACGAACTTAAGAACTCGCCGCTTAGCAGTAAATTATCGTCTCTATCTTCTGGCATCTCAGCTGTAATAGGGAGAAACACAACCACAAGGAACGGTTGAAATCCGAACAAATATATAAATTCATTGGATATAAAATGGAGAAGGCAATAAGGAAGTAACATTCCTCACCTACAACTAGGGGAAGCGAAGACAGGCGAACGGGGCCATTTAAGGTTACACAGTAATTTTCCCAGTCGAACTTGCTGAAGTATTCCAAGAACTTGAATAAAACCTAGGTTTCGAAAAGTTTATGGGTTAAAATTCAAAGTTTTTCCATTGTCAATGTATGAGTCGTATGAGGAGAACTTACAGATAAAGGGCCGGTTAATTTCGAATGGAAAAAATGGAAAATGTAAAGCACTAGTATTTCCAAAGCATAGGTTGCTATTAATCCATGGTGGGCACCGAGGATTCGGCTTTCATAATAACACCATGCTTTAATGAGCATGATGCTTCGCTTAAACAGATGATCTCCTCCTATCAAGGTATCAACCTATATATCATAACACAATCAGATATAATTCATTCGTAGAAGTGTATTATCTCATGAACAAGACAAAAAAAAAAGGAAATTTTTACGTTAGAAGAAAGGTTACTTGTTCAAGAAAGCACAAAGTAGAAAGGCCACCGAGTTGATTAAGGGATATATCAACTACGATGTTTTGAATGATACATTTGACAATTTTGACCTGCCAGACAAGAACCGAGTGGTGATAAGTATGCAATAAAGTCTAATTAAGGTACCATACTGTATGAAAGATGCATATACCTCAGCGCGGATAAGCTGTACATCATTTACTACAAACTCTGCGTCCGTTTTTCTCTCTTCTTCTTCGAGTACAGCTTTCATATCATCAGCCATGATTTCTTCGACGTTTTTTCCACCAAAGACGGTAAGATCGATATCTCCTTCGGGGAGATAAGTTTTCAATGGTACAGATCCATATGGAAGAACCTAGTAAGAGATGATACAATTCCATCATATGAAATAAATTTTAAAAAGAATGTACGTTGAAGAAATATAACTAGCAATAATAGAACACACTTCGAATAACAATTATACCGAAAATGTAAATCAATCAAAACTTAGACTCTTATTCAAAATATGGAGATCAGATTCATGAAATGGAGGATTTAACTCGACATATTCATTGCATAAACTCCACCACGTGTAAAAAAGGGATCTTGATTCATCGGTTGCCAATATAGTTACATTTGGATCTCGACCGTTGAGAATCAAATGTTGAACTAGATGCAACTGTAATAACATATTCCCATTTCGATGAACATAGTCTCTTGCACGCACATGAGGAAACACAAACTTAGATCCTAAAGCCAATCAACCAATCATATGCAGCACATCAAACCACTACTCAGCTAAAAAAAACCAAGAAACCATCACATAAAACTAAGAACATGCAAACAAATACACAATGTGCAATCATACAATCGTCACTAAGATCAAATGAAGTAACAAACAGAATTGTATGAGGTAAGAAATTTCAACCCCAGCACCAACTCTATCCTTTATCAACCTCTGAACATAACCAACAATCTGACTTCTCTTCACTTCGGACGCAGAATTCGGCAGCAGCTTTCGGATTATCTCATCTGCTATTTTCTCTGCTTCAGCCCAACTCTCCGGCCCAATCCCACACATCCCTACTGCTGCAACTTCCCCAAGATCACCCATTTAATTTATTCAAAAAAAAAAGTTCCAAAAAAAAAAAGAAAGAAAGAAAGAAAGAAAAAACTTCTAAATGCTAAATGGATATAAAAGAAAAAGGTAACGCCTAATTCTTGTTTTACTACAGCAAATAAATTAGTATGATTCAAACCTAAGGCAAGCTAAATAACCCCTTCTCAGGGTTTGATCGAGACCACACGATTAATCTAATCCCAAATGGTTTTGCACTAATCTGATATAAGGGTTTGGCTCAAATGACAAGAAAGATACAAAGAGCTAGCGAAAGAGAAACAAAGAGCTGGGCTTTTAGGTGGCAGCTCAAAGGAGACGGAAAGATTAAATCTTTAGCAGTAGAGGAGGTTTTAGATTCTATTTTCTTCACTTTCTTTGACCTCAGAAAGAACATAAACAAGCAAAGAAGTACAAGTTCGAAGATGGGCTGATGTTAGATTTTAGTAAAATCGATTAGTTCATTATCCGATAACATAATATAATCCATCATTACATATCAATTAAATTAAGAATTAGCATTAGATCTTTCATGTTCTTTCTTTTGAAATTTTAAATAATAATTTCGATTCTTACACGTGAGAAGGACATCTTTATCTTGTATTATATTTTCTATGAAAAAGAGTTAATAAAATATAGAGATTTTGTTTTATCCCCCTTTGTCAAAAAATAGGGATAAAATGGAATAAAGGGGTTCGTGACGATTTCTTGGCATGATTTGATAAATTATTTCAAAATTTAATTTTGACGATTTCCCAAATTTAGTAATTAATTATTTATGATATTTGGGTCCCACTTTTCAATTGATCATCAAAAGTCAAACAACAACGAGCACTCTGGCAAGAACAATTCCGACTTTGGCACTGTTAATAACCTAGTTACTCATTCCATGACGGTGTTTTTTCCTTTTTTTTTTTTGGCCGTTTAAACGTTACTCAGTTGTACGGAGAAAGGTTGGCTTTATTTGGAGAATACTATTGAAAGTCTCTATTCAGAAGTGGAAAGAAATGGCAGTTGATGGAGGATTTGAATTCTTATTACATGGCCATGCTCATCTTCTGTGTGGTATAAAGACTAATTAGCTTTAAGGTGACAACTCCATTGAAGGCCGTCACCAAACTTACTGCGCCATTAAAGCTGCATGTTGGTGACTTGAAAACTTGTTAATCTTATAAAGCGTGTCAATTGAGGAATGATAAGCGAGTACTTTATTGGTTATATGTACTCTTTTTTTTGTTGTTGTGGTGGAATTAGTTAGTGGTGATTGCTTTCTTTGTTAATGTCAAGTAGGAACTCACTTTATTAAATCAACAAAGATCAAAATGGATGAAAAGTTTTGACTAGCCAACGGCCAAAACAGTGATGTACATGTAATAACAATTAAGGATGAAGTACAACAACTCGAATTATGACCACGAAACATGTAGCACTTTCATTGGACAACAGTTTAAACCCTTTTTCCTCTACTTTTATTAATTTCCACTGCAATAAAGTAGAAAACTCAACTCATTCGCTTAACAACCATTCTATATTATACTCATTTGAACAAAACGGTCGTTTAGTTCATGGAACAAAAGCTCAGATTTTTATGTAAATTTTATTTTTTTAAGGGGTTTTGGAGTTTTTGATATTTGAATCTGACCCAAGTCATTGTTAAACTGCCCTTATATGCTTGTGCATGTGTGTCTGTGTGTTTGTGAGCATAGCACAATCGTTTCATCTGTAAGTCTTCTCTTTACCCTTTTTGCGCCTTTGTTTCGATTTAGGGTTTCTTGTTCTTCCGTTTGACCAACTTCTAATTTTGGTTTCGTATTTCTAATGTTAGATGTTAACCCCACCTTGAAGTTGTATTCTTTTGCTTTCTAGCTAGGTTCCTAGTCAAAGCTGAGTTTTTTCCCTTTCCTAGAATAAAAAAGACTTCATTTTTTTTTTCTGAAATTCGTGTTTTGGGTCACCTTAATTGGTCATTGAGTGATCGGCGTTGAGTTTCAGCTCGGTGGCTTTGCTAAGGTTGATGATATTGCATCTTACTATTAGTGGGTGGGCCGTTGAAGCAATTAGTGTACGGTGGATTCAGCTCATATGAAACTTTTAAATGCTATGCATATTACAGCCCACTGAAGTTTAGAATCCACCGAGGATGACTTTTCTTGGAAATGTTTGGTTATAACATTCCTATGAAGCACTGCGAGGTAATTAGGTGGTGAGGATATCCTAATCATGAGTTCCAGCGGTAAGAGCAGAAGAAGATCTGCTGAAGGTGCTTCGTCGGCAGGTTCAACTTCTACTTCCGAAGATCTATGCATCGACGAGAGAGTACTCGTCGACCCCAAAACGCTGTTTATAGGGTCTAAAATTGGCGAGGGAGCTCATGGAAAAGTTTATCAAGGAAGGTCTGCTTGTTGTTCACTGCTATTCTACTTCTAACTCTTGGTTTTTGGCGTCTGAGTTCAGTTTGCTTGACGTTTATCTTGTCGACTTTTTCGTATTTTAATGTATCAAACTGTTCGACGTCATTTTTATGGGCCTTTCAGTTTCTGAATTGGTTGGTAAATTCAAATAGAGGGTCCTTTTTTCCAGGTATGGAGACCGAATAGTTGCTATTAAAGTGCTTAACTGTGGTAAGACGGCAGAAGAGAGAACCATCCTTGAGAGTCGGTTTATTCGGGAAGTGGCAATGATGTCTAGAGTGAAGCATGAGAACCTTGTCAAGGTGAGTCTGGAAATCCATTTTATTTAAAAAGAAAAGGTTTACACTTGCTCATGAATTTGATGTGCAGTTTATTGGAGCTTGTAAAGATCCTCTTATGGTAATAGTAACTGAGCTGCTGCATGGAATGTCTCTTCGGAAGTACCTGGGAAGCATCCGTCCTAAGCAGTTGGACCTCCACGTTGCAATAAAGTTTGCTCTCGATATTGCTCGAGCCATGGATTGTCTGCACGCTAATGGGATCATACACAGGGACCTAAAGCCTGGTATCTATCTCATTACATTTATCAGTAGTTGCATTTTTTTTTATTTACATTAAATGCTAAACTCTGCGGAAAGATATCATGTATGAATCTTCTGTGAGCATAGTTATTCAAAATTATGCAGATAATTTGCTGCTCACGGAGAATCAGCAGTCGGTGAAGCTTGCGGATTTTGGCCTTGCTAGAGAAGAAACTGTCACTGAAATGATGACTGCGGAAACTGGGACGTATCGCTGGATGGCACCCGAGGTATGCTCTCTCTCTCTCTCTCTCTCTCTCTACACATTCGTAACAACAGAAACGGAAAATGTACAGAACGTCGATCCAAAGTGTAAGATATATATACGATTTCAAAGATACTAACTTCTCCTTTTCTTGCTTTTTTTCTATTGATTGATCTGTATGTGGCAATGCAGCTGTATAGTACAGTGACTCTTCGTCAAGGCGAGAAGAAGCACTACAATAACAAGGTCGATGTTTACAGCTTCGGCATTGTCCTCTGGGAATTACTGACTAATCGCATGCCATTCGAAGGAATGTCGAACTTGCAAGCTGCTTATGCTGCTGCTTTTAAGGTATCATCCTTTTGCCTGCTCACAGCTGTGAGCTGTTCATCTTAGGACAAAACCTCCAATTTTAACAATATTGTACTTTGAACAGTTCAAATTTTTATTATTATTATTATTTGATCGAATTCAGCAAGAGAGGCCTGCTATTCCAGAAGACACGCCGCAAGATCTTGCCTTTATAATCCAATCGTGCTGGGCTGAAGATCCTAATATGAGGCCGAGCTTCAACCAAATAATTCGCATGCTCAACGAGTTCCTCCTCACAATCGAACCACCCCCACCTTCTCCTCAAATGGTCAACTCATCAGAAAACGAACCAACGACGAACGGCGCCATCGTCGAGTTTTCAGCTCGCGCCAAAGGAAAATTCGCTTTTATCCGCCAGCTTTTTGCTACGAAGAAGGCCATGAGTTCTTCCTAGTTTTTGCACCTTGGGGTGGTCATTTTCCTTACGAGTTTTTGTTTGATTGATGTCTGAATAAGGCATTGATGAATATACAGTATATGAACTGCTGCTGCTTTTTTAGTTGTTGACCTTAGAACCTCTGTAAATCTTACATAAATTCTTGACTTTATGACATTGTTTCCTTCGCATTGCATTTTTTTCCTCCTTGCTGACTCGCAAACGTTGTAATATGTTTGAACTTTGGGAGAAAAGCAGTTCACACTGGCATTGATCAGACGCAATCTGACCATTTCTTTTTCTTACAAGTCAAAGTCGATAGCTTGAAAGCATCGAAACCGTTAAAACTCATCCAACGGTTAAGATTCCATTCCATGACACTGTAGATAGACCCGTGTGTACTTAGACTGAAGAGTCAACAGAACTCAAAGAGTCGTAGGGTTCGAATATCAGTACACACCGTAACAACACGTAGAGGTGTGGGATGTATTTATAATGATAAGTACAATACAAAACTAGTAGAAATTACAAGGGCAAAGTGAAGATTCAAGATCTTGGAGATAGCCGAGGCTTCTTTCTATTTCTGGGCTCACATCTTTTTCTAGACAATTTTCTCGCGAGAGTCAACTCTGAGCCTCCAAAGATCTGTTCTTTTCTTTCAGTTTTTCTCCCTTTTTTAGTTATAGAGATTGAGAAACGGTGAGGATAAAGGGTCCGAAGATCAAAGACTGAGCTTGATGCTCAGATCTGCAAGCTCGACTAACTGATTATTACACAATCGGGCTTCTGTATTCTGAATCATCGAGAGAAAGAAGAGTTTCAAAGTTGGTGCAAAGTGGTCCCAGATAGAAAAAAATTGAGTCTTGATTTGCGCAGGTTGTAGGAATTTTAGCTGGGGCTCTTGGGTTTCAGGCGTTTGTTGTTAATTTTAAACTGTAATTCTACTTAGAGAATTTTTGCTTTTCCTTACCTTAGTTGGGGATGTGTTGATATGGGAGAAAATGCAGCTGCTTTGCATACAACTATAAATACAGTGCAGGCTTTGGGTAGGGGATTTGATGTGAACTATGATACTAGGTTGCTTTACTGTAAAGGCGTGGCTGGTTCTAGAATTGTGGATATTGATGAACAAACAAGGGATTTATACCTTTACGATGATTTAGTCGTTCCTAATGTTTCGAGGGACATCAAGATTTCGCAGGAAACGGGCGGTAGAGATGGCTTCAGTGTTTGCAGTTATAGCGAGGTTTGTTTGTCGATTTTGTGTTTGTAGCTGAGAATTCAATAGCATTGTGATTTCGGTTTGTTGATTAGTGTTTGTTTTCCTGCTTCTGAGTTGTGCTTCTTTTCATTTCTCATTGCATGATACTTATTGCCTGAAAGAGTCTTACATTTTTGCAGATTCTTACATTTGTGCTTGTTGGTTAAATTCGGTTGAAGATCGTAGCTTTTTAGTGGATTTTTAACTGCCTAATTTGAAATTCTGGAATATTATCATGTCAGAAGTACCATATCGGTCTTATCTGAGTGGATAGATTCAACGAGACACGTAAGATGCTCTGTCTCCCCTTTTTAAGATGGCCAATAATGACTTAAAATCGATTTTTGCGTTTCTTAGATGACGTAATATTTTAACCGATAACTATTTTTTTATGAAAGAAGCTGTTGGCGTTGTTCTGAGGTTGACGTCCTCAAGATGATCGTTCTTTTATTACGTAACTATTTTTTTTTTTGAGTCCTAGGTAATGAAAGATGAATCTGTTGCTCATTATTTGCCTTGGTTCTATATTGATTATCTTCTTTGGATATCAGAGAGACTCTCTTCTTGGATTATTCTTTCACGCCAAATTATTACAGTGTGTATAAATTTTCATCTGCTCTAACGTGGAAGTTTGAAACAGATGGCGGAATATTTCAACGAAAAAGCTGGTCTGTCGGGGCAAACTCCACTCGGGAGCTTCAATGCTGCATTCAGTTTCACAGGGTCGAAGCATATAGATTCTGCTTCTACCAAGTCCCTTTGTTTCGATGGATACTTTATTCCACTAGTTCAGTTTTATCTGGGCAAATCCCACATACCCCTGTCTGAAAATGTGAGAAGAGCTGTACCGACATCATGGGACCCGCCCGCGTTGGCCAGGTAAAATAATTTCTCATTGATATTTTTGCACTGTTACCTTCAAAGCTATTGAGTGAACTTCATCTAATAGCTTTTTTTAACAGCTTTATTGAAAACTTTGGCACGCATGTTATCATGTCTGTGACTATTGGAGGGAAAGATGTAGTCTATGTTAAGCAGCACGTTTCGTCGCCATTGTCCTTCACGGAGATAAAGAATTACATCCAAGACATTGGAAATCAAAGATTTTTGAGTCCCGAGGGACTTACGAGCTCTGGCTTGCTAAGACATAAGGAAAGGGTTTAACTTTTTCTTAATTTAAGTCCGTATTTGTCCCTGAATTTTTCAACTTTTCCACCTAAAATTTGGCATTTTATTAATATCATATCTTATTTCATCTTGTTGCTATTGTTTTCACAGGGCAACGATCCTTCTTTATTCAACAGCCAAGGGATACATCCCCAGCCTGCAACTGCGCCTTATTTATCTGGGAGTGGAAAGGAAGTATGTGTAATAAATTGCTTAATCGATACAAAAAGTGATCTTTTTCTTTCTGTTTTTGCCTGTTATTTCGCCTTTCTCCATTGATCTGTCCTACTACATTAGACCGCGAGAAACCATGCTGCTATGTAATAATCGACATCAAAACTTTCATTTACAATCGGTATTGCATTGTTTAATATGCTTAAATGCAGGATGTTACGGTCATATTCCGTAGAAGGGGCGGGGATGATCTCGAGCGAAGCCACGCCGAATGGGCAAAGACTGTTCGATCTTCGCCAGATGTCATCGAGATGTCATTTTTCCCCATTACAGAACTCCTCGACGGTGGCAGAGGCAAAGATCATTTATCGCGCGCCATTGCTCTGTACCTTGATTGTAAGAACATTTTACGTTCCCTATCATCAAAATTTGGAACCATTCCCTCATTATTACTAGTTTTGAAAACGATATATTTATCCATATATACGTCTATTTTCTAACAGATAAGCCCCAGATCGAAGAACTTAGGTATTTCCTAGAATTTCAGGTCCCCCGAGCGTGGGCCCCGATACAAGACAGCTTTCCAGGACAATCAAGGAAGGAGCCCGTCTGTCCATCGCTGCAGTTTAGCATAATGGGACCAAAGTTATACGTCAGCCAAGATCAAGTATGTGCTTGTACCTATAAAGTTTACATTTTTATACGGCTTAAATATCATATCTGTCGGTAAATTTAATCCCAAAAAGAAATATACAGATTTCAGTGGGACGTAAGCCAGTGACTGGCATGAGATTGTGCCTCGAAGGATCGAAACAAAACAGACTAAGCATCCATGTCCAGCACTTATCATCTCTTCCCAAGATTCTCCAACCATATTGGGACCCACACGTCCCAATAGGCCCGCCGAAATGGCAGGGCCCAGAAGAACAAGACAGCCGATGGTTCGAGCCCATTAGATACAAGAAATTCTCCCACGTGAGCTCAGCTCCTATCGAAAACCCCGAAACCTTTGTAAACGACCTGACCGGCGTGTACGTAGTCACGGGCGCTCAGCTTGGCGTATGGGATTTCGGTTCAAGAAACGTTCTGCACATGAAGTTGCTGTATTCGAGAATTCCGAGCTGCACTGTACGCAGGTCACTGTGGGACCACATGCCAAGCGATAAGCCACCCAAGAAACGTGAAAGCAGCGACGATGGGTCGGGCTCGTCGAGCTCTTCTGGGGCTGGCAATAAGCTGGCGAAATTCGTGGATACGACCGAAATGTGTAAAGGGCCACAAGATTCTCCGGGCCATTGGGTTGTAACTGGCGGGAAGCTCGGCGTCGAGAAGGGAAAAATTGTTCTGAGGTTGAAGTATTCGTTGCTTAACTATTAGTGGTTTTTATTAGCTTTGGTGTACATTTGCCAGAAATTTTCTCAGATGAGCGCTTGCTTTGGTTGAATTTGGATGCATAGTGTTTTTCATCGATAGTGTTTGTTAAAACTCTTCTGAGCTTCTTACGACGTATCTTAGTATTGTAATAGAGATATATAAACTTATATTACAATCTCAGGGAGAACATTTATGACCATATGTAATATTTAGTGCTTCGTTCTTAGAACTGCGGGCCCTCGAAGGTCTGCCCGAACTGCCATCCACGTGACACGACGTCATTGGCCGTGACGGTCCGCCCGTCGCCGGCCTGAACACGGAAGGAGAGGGACTGCCCGTCGAGGTAAGAGTTGCTCTGCCAATTCTGCCCCCAATTCCTCGTCATGGGCTGCCACGTCCCACTGCCCGACGAGCCCTTTATCCACATGGCGTGCACGTCGCCCGCCCCGCCCACGTTGCTGACCAGCACCAAGTTGAAGTATGAATGCCCGTTGATCGTCAGCCTTATCCCTCCTTTCTTCACGCAAGAAACCCTAGGGTTATACCGAAAGAAAAACACAATGAAGGCCCATATTTCGGGGACTTAAGACCTAACCAACTAACTAACCCTAATTATAGCTCAAGTACGTATGTATGCATGGCAGCTACCTCCTATACGATATGGGAACGATCCCCGCCCGATAGTGGGCTATCCTAAGGAATGCTGGCTGGGCCAAGTCGAAGTGCTGGCGCGGCGGATTGCACCACCCGCCGTTGTCGTTGGAGAGGGCGTAGTTGGGAGGGCAGAAATTGGTGGCGGTCACGGTGATCGCACCGCCGCCTCGAACGCACCACTTGGAACCGCCGTCGCACTTCACCTGGTAGCACGCGCCGCAGGCCAGCCCGTCGTTGAACAGCGTCGTACTCAGCGCTGCCGTGTTTGTACCGTAGCCTTGGCTGTACAAATTTCCGTATCCACACGCTCCGCCTAATGCATTATTTGTTCGTTAAGTTTCATTAAATTATAAGCGTTAATACATATAATAATAATATAACAGCATGTAATAAGCTACCCATCGTGCCCGAAGCATCCGAGCCTCCGTAAAACGTTGCATGGGCACTTTGCCAGCCGCCGTAGAGGCTTGCTGCATGGGCTCGGCTGATAGACAAGAGTAGAACAAAGAGGCAAAGCATCGAATATTTCATAATCTATTATGGGATATAATTAAAGACAAAAAAAGCTTATTGATAATTCGATAGAGAGGTAATTGCGAGTAATATTGTTCGATAGTTGTAGTTGCTATATATAGGAGGAGGTTTGTGTCGGTGAGGATGAGACAATCAATGCTTAGGATGTAATAATATAATAACTAACACTAACCATGTAAAAGTACTTGAAATACTATAAAAAAACGGATATAACAATTAAAAAAATTCTTTGTTTTTTGCAATAATGAACGGTCGTGGCAAACTTTTTAATGTGTAAAGTGATGCAAATGCAATGCAAGTAGGGGGAGACATTAGGGCAGTCACATGAAATGAGGCACAAAACAAGTAAGAAAGAAAGATCGTATCTAATCTACGACGACATCGATCGGCTTATAAGTTTGTGTTATTACTTGGGCGGCAGATTGCTCACATGTAAGTAAGACAATTAGGTGGCACTGAGCTATGACGTGTCACCGTCGATATTCATTTGGGCCCAATACGAACCACGCTTAATGGGCCCATTAGCTATCTACTCTGGCCCACTAAAGCCCAAAATGGCATGTGTCCATGGAACCAAGCAATTGTGCAAGAAATTAAAAAATAAAGGTTTAAATATATTTTTAGTCTCGTATGTTTGAAGAGATATCATTTTAAGGACACTTAAGTTAAAGGTGACAATTTTAGTCCTGTAAGTATCAAAATTGAAGCAATTTAGGAACACTTAAGTTAAGGGTGACAATTTCTGTCATATAAGTATTGAAATTAAAGCAATTTTAGGACAGTTAAACCCAAAAACTTAATTCTAGCCCGGAATTTACACATGTGGCGCCGAAGATACTGATTTGGACTAAATTTATTTTCTCTTTCCTTTAATTAAACATCACTTCATAGTCAAAGTCAATATTTCCGATTCTATGTGTATAATTTTGGGCCGAAATGATATTTTCGGGGTTAACTTTCTTAAAATTGTTTTA